>OY979668.1:16598400-17859067 GCA_963855955.1 Luperina nickerlii
AAACTGTGACGTTTCCACGTGATCACGTGATCACAAGACGTGGTGGCAATTTGAACGAAGGATTGAAATATCCTGGAATCAATAATATCCCAATCTTGTAAGTTAGTCGTGCTTACAAAGCAAATAACAAACAATACATGGAGAAAATGAAGTTTCAATTATTTATTCTTCATCTTATATTCATAATTATATTTATTTGCGAGATCTTACAAAGGCTTAAAGCTAGGGGTGATTGCATAAAAAAGCGGGTTGTTAGTAAAGGAAAGTCTGTATCGATCGGTGGGGGTGAAATAGTCCCGTGCTAACTTATGCGCTCAAACATAAATAGTTAAAGCATGTAACTGTTTCTTTTCCAAAATCAGCCGGCAGCGATCTGTACCTACGGGGAGTGGGGCACGAAAACCCGCTTTTTTATGCAAGCACAATAAGACACAATTACAGAACCTGCTTTTTTAAAAATAATATTGGCAAACCAATAACAGTTATTATAAGTTATCAATAATAATTAAGTAAATTTTAAAATATAGGTATTTATATTGAGATCAGTACATAAGAATTATCTGGTATGGTTATAAACCTATACCTACTAATACTAATAATGACGCTGAAGAGTTTGTTTTTGGCTTGTTTATTTGGCGCGCTTGTCTCTGGAAGCAAGTACAAGTCGGATTTTAAAGATTATTTTTGCATTTGATAGCTCAATTCTTGGGAAAGCTATAGACTGTACCTACTACCTTAAAATTCACACTCTAGGACTCTGTGGAGCCGAGCAAAAAGAAACAAACTAAGAAAGAAAGCAAAAGGAAAACTAAATAATAGCGCGAGCAGGCGATGCGATGCGATGGAGTGGGTAGGAAACAAGATATTTTACGCGGACGAAGTTAGGGGCAGAAGCTAGTAATTATATAAGATCAGATCTTCAGTGTGCAGCAGCTGGGTCTTATTTCTAAGATAAAAGTAAATGACACAACGCTAATGAAGTCATGACTGATAATCTCGAGTATAAAAAACCGCTTACCGTGCGTGGAAGTTATGAGATTATACATAGGTTGCGATATAAATATTAAAATACTACATTTCGCATTCACCCTGATATAAATATATATAACATATGACTTATTTTTAAAGTAATTTATGTAGACTAAAGTACCTATCTTTCTAGATTTTGGAAGTAGGTCAATCGTTTAGATAGTAATCAAACAAACATACAAAATAAAAATGTTTTCTCTTTAAAATACTAAGACAATTTGATCCAACATTTAGATTAAACATAAAACGCAAAATCAATTGACTATTTCTGAACGACGCACAACATCAGATATATTAGCGTAGCGTATCGTATCGTAGAAGTGAATAATAAAAAAGGCTAATAAAGAACTGAGAACTTTGACAGATGATGTATAATTTTACGCGACTTTTCCCACGGCAAGCATTCTCCCATTGAATGTTGTTGCTATATATTTCTTTATTTATAAAAAGTTTACAGCAGTCTCATACCTAATTAAAACTATGCCATAAAAAGACTATACCTTCGTAATTCCAGTATCTACCAAAATTTCCCTTTAACGAAGTGTAGGTAGACATCAAAGGTATCTTCATCTCCCGCGAGATTTATCATTACAGGCAACGGCTAAAGAATTCGGGAAGCACTTTAAAATTAGTCCACTTTGAATAAATCACTGAGAAGTTTAATTTATTACCAGGCGCTTTTCTTAAAATATTTTGCGACTCTTCAAGGTTTTTAAGATAACTCAAAACATTTGTGTCTACTTACGCCATTTTGCAGTAGTTAGAACTGCACGTCGACTGCAAGTGAACAATCGTCGACAGTTTGGATGCATCGCATAGCATGATTAGCCTATAATGTTCACACAGCTAGGACAAAGGCCGGCTCTCAGTGAGAGGACCCAGTGCAGATTTGTAGACGTCAGACGTCTTCGAATTTTTCGATCTAGGACGTGCCGGTTTCCTCAGCGATGTTTTCCTTCTCTGTTTTGAGAGCCGTGGTGATGAAATTATTCACACGAAGCGTCTGTCTGGGTTCGAACCTACGACATATAACGCATAAGTCGCTACTGATACTATCGGGCCATCACTGCTCTTTTGTTTTAATGCAGCTATATCAAATTTCCAAAACCCGCATTGAAACTGCTATTTTCAGGTTGTCTTAAAGTACAAACGTAGACCGTCTCTACATACGCCTTAATGTTTTCTATAACACGTGACTTTTTTCTCTCTAAACAGTAAATTATTTCTCGATGACAGGAAACAGATAAACGACGGATGGGCCTATCACACAGCACTGGCAGGCCTTACATGCACCCGTATATCGAACTTGGGGCAGGTAAAAATGTAAAATAGGTAACCAAAAGTCAATGCAGGTACAGACGCCAGCACATCAAGCTACTACAATCTGTCAAATTTCTTTAATAGATTTTCAACTTTAACGTTAAAGCATAAGGTTCAAAGTTGATGGGGAAACTTTTACAGTTTCGGATAGCTTGATGTGGTGGCGTCTGTACGTGGGACATTCATTTCCGAGTGTTTTGCGAAAATAAAAAAAATGTTCTATAGGTAAATTTTTTTATTAAATATTTTCAAAGTACTCTCCACTAGCCTCTATACAAAGTTTCATGCGTTTGAACCAGTTTCCGAAACACTTTTTCCAGTGCGCCGCAGACACCTTGTTTACACCCTGCTCGAACGCTGACAGCGCATCTTCCGGCGACGAAAATTGTATCCCTTTGAGCTGATTTTTTATTTTCGGGAATAAAAAGAAGTCACACGGTGCTAGGTCAGGTGCCGTATTATGACGTTTAATGCTATCCGGTGTAAAAGAGGGACGGAGCTATACATGACCGATACTGGAATCGCACTGGAATCATGATGGCAATACTTCGTGATACGGCCCCTGGGCTGTAAGGAGGGTGACCCAGGAGTTTGACCGGCGTGTTGTTGAGGAAATGTTGCAAATTCTGTGGTGATGTTATTGTTATAAATGGAAATGCATTTTTCTATTTAAATAACATGTTGATTCACTACATATAACTATAAATCTGTAAAACATTTCACAAATTCATTCATTTTCTCGCATTTATACATCAATATTTTCTCGATAACAAACTTCTAAGCATTAGCATGACTTTTTTTAAATGTTTATAAATGGTTAGGTTTAAATATGATATTATAAAATGTATTAATTTTGAACTATGAGCATTTACTTTATCTTACTTAAGACAAAAGCGCCATGGTAGCCCGCGAAATTCAATTTTTTTTAGGTTTTTTGCAATTTGCTGGTCAGTATTAAGTTGTACGTTGATTAATATATGATTCGCAGTCGTAACAAATATGTATTTACAGAATTATAAATCATTAAAGTCATCAACACAACTCTCTAAGACCACGTAACCCCAAAGAATAACTGTTTCATGAAATCGTCATTTAAAAATATAAAAAATAGTAGCCCACCGGTATCGGGAACAGGGTCTAAGCTACCGGTCAGGGCTACAGAGAGAGGAACCTCCTAACAATGCGGGCCGTGTCCAGAAGTACTGCTCTCTGAATCAAGCCCTTGATTCAGCTGCCTAACGAGAGCGTCTTCAGGTGGAGGTTCTGGGCTATTAGCCCATTGGTTGTCACGACTATCGGCACGATGTTGCTGAGGCAACATCCCACATGTCGGCAACCTCGCGAGCCAAGTCAAGATACTTGGTTTATTAATCTTTCTCGGCTTTCACGAGGTTCTCATCATGCGGAATGGTTATGTCAAAAATCATTGCGCGCCGCTCTAATCGATCCATCACCACCATATCAGGCTTATTGGCAACAATAGTCCTTTAGTAGTGATGATGGATCAATCCCAGTACAATGTGATATTTCCATTTTCGCGAACTGGGTCGGGCACATACCCGTAGTACGGGTACCTCCGATTCCACAAGGCTGTATTTCAGAGCAAGTTGCTGATGGATTATCCTGGCTACAAGGTTGTGTCTATGCAAGTACTCTCCTTTAGCCAGACGAGAACACCCTGAGATAATATGCCTGATTGATTACCCCGGCCGGTGGCATGCCCGACAGATGTCAACCGTGGCGTCTTTCACAATAAATCTCCGGTAAGTATTCGTCAGCATAACTTCGTCCATAATTGCACAGACAAAACCTTCGGTTTCTCCAAAGAGGTCGCCGAAACGCAGCCAGGCTACGGACGCTAGTAAATCTACATCGGGTCCATGTAGGGGTCGGAAAAAGCGTCCGTGAAGCTCCTTACTCTGCCATACCTCCATGCGATCATTAGTGTCTAGCACTACTGGTTTGCGCCAGTTCTCTTTACCTAAGGAGAGCGGGGTGAGGCCATGGTTCACCGCGACTACATCCCCATCCCCATGCATCCCCACGACGGTTTCTAGGAAATATTCCCTGAGACTGCATATCACGCGATTGTGGAGAGTCTTAGCGTTTAAAAAGCCTAGACCCCCACTCTTTCGCGGGATATACTGCCTCATTACCGATGATCATGGGTGATGCATTCGATTTGGAGTCAGCAGCATACGAACCTTCTTATCCGGGGCGTCGAGTTCGGTCTGAGTCCATTTGAGTATGCCGAAAGAGTACATCAAAACCGGCATGACCCAACCGTTGAAGGCGCGCACTTTGTTTCCGACTGAAAGAAAACTATTAAATACTTTTTTCAGGCAGCCAAAAAGCGCTCCTTCAACTATTACTTCATGTCAGTAACATTAATGACCAACGCTTCCGACATATTCAAATACATATAGGTTTCGGATGTGGAGAGGTTTGTAGAATCGAAGAGTTGGGTTCTCACGGATTCCACAATCTCCCCTCGCTTTACATGCATGACCGCACATTTGTCCATACCAAATTCCATCCTGATGGCGCTACTGAAAGTTTCAGTAATTTTCAGTAGCTCCATCAGTTGTAAATTGTTGGGGGCAAATAGTTTTATGTCATCCATGTAAAGAAGGTGAGATATAACCTGAGCATCTCTCCTCAGCCGATAGCTTAGACCTGAATCCTCCAGCAGTGTACTTAAAGGATTCAAGGCTAAGCAAAACCAAAGCGGACTCAAACTGTCGCCCTGGAATATGCCTCGCTCGATCCTTATCTGCTCGCTATTCCTCTGGATATTTCGACATCCTGGATAGCGAAGGACCGTCCTCCATTGCCCCATACACGACATCAGGAAGGTGCGCAGAGTTGTATCTACTTTATACAACTCCAGCACCCTCATGAGCCATGTATGTGGTACCGAGTCATAGGCCTTCTTATAATCTATTCAACATGTCGACAGATCCTTTCGGGAACGACGAACCTGTTGGCTAACGGCCATATCAATGAGGACCGGCTCCTTAGTACCCCAGGACTCGTTCTTACATCCATTTTGAGAGACAGACATGATGGAGTTGGTATCAATAGGTTTGTTAATTTTAGCTCTAAAAATGGATGTAAGAACTTTATAGACCGTCGGTAGACAAGTGATCGGTCTATAATTTTCGGGATCCGCGGTACTACCTGATTTATGGAGCAGGTGGGTTAATTCTGTCGTTAGAAACTGGGGCAGCGACCTTAACACTAAGGCTGACTGAAATTGGGATGCCAAGCGAGCCTGCGACCCATGGAACCATTTTATCCAAAAGTTGTGCAAGCCGTCCGGCCCTGGTGATTTCCAGTTAGGCAACGGACGGATGGCACGAGCAACATCTTGGGGGCTGATGATAAGTACCCCCATTTCTGGTATTAGATCGCATGCCCTCTCAATCTTCCCAGTCCAATCACCTTCGGTGTGACTGACAGGCACCGACCAGAAGTTTCGCCAGAACGAACACAGGGCGTCATCATCCGGTAGGCGCGTGTCAGTCGCACCTTGGTCCGGTCGCTCCCAAGCTCTATAAAAGCCCACCTTTCATCACTCTGAAATGTGCGATTCTGAGTGTACCGCTCCACTCTCCGCCTGTACCGACGAATACGGTTCGCCCATGCACAGATCTTCTGTTTCAGGAAGTCAATACGCTCTGTGACGCGGGACAAATAATCTCGAGAACTAATATCAGACCCGGAGTATTATTATTATTATAGTTTATAACTTTGAGATTTGTTAATTGACTACGGAACCCTACTCGGTCCACGACACGCACTTGGAGAGATAGCTTATTTTTTATTTACATTTACTTTTCTGTTCACCAAAGTGGTTGTCTTTAAACAAACAGACAAAGATAAATGGATACAAAGATTAGACAGATTTCTTTTTCTTTTGTAATCTCGATTTTAAGTGAATTGAATCTTGTTATAGGACTATTTGTTACACTATGTACAAAGTTTATTTACAGGTCGCTTTTTTATTTAAACTAGCGACCCACCCCTGTTTCGCACGGCTTTTACGACATGACAAAACATCGAAATTTTTTATTACATGTAAGTTTAATATACCTAAGTGTATTCCATAAACATTTATTAAAACATTTTCTAAATGATGGCGAAAACAGAATCACATCCTATCCTATCGTTATCTTTTTTATTATTATTAACTCCTGTTAAACAGAGCACCTGCAATCTTATCTCTTCACCACCCTTGGTTGACTGATAGAGAATATGCCTAAGGTATTAAGTACGCCTTTGTATCTTATTGTGTGCGAGAAGATTAAAGAAATTACACTATATAATAATAATATAATATTATAAAGGCGAAAGTTTGTGAGTGCGTTTATATGTTTGTTACTTCGTCACGCTCAAACGGCTGGACCAATTTTAATAAAATTTTGTATGGCACCCTGGATTAACATATAGGCTACTTTTTATTCCAATATTCCCACGGGATCGACATTTACGCGGGTAAAAACCGCGTGGCGCAACTAGTAAACTCAAAATCTGTTGCATAGTTTAGAACAACAACACGGTCACACAGAGAAACACGAAAAGCTACTTTAATTTATATTATGTATAGATGTATAATATGTATATAGACGTGGAAATGTACTGGATTTAGTTCAAACAGTAGAATGTATTCGTAGCAATACAAGTAATGAAATCAAGGAAATGGAATCCCATTTAGTATCGCCTAAGTCTCGTTTAAATTGCAAATTCTCGCTGCCATTCATTCAAGTCGCAATCTTTTTTTATTTTCGTTACATTTAAATCTTAAATTCATTGAAACAGAATCAGTTGAATCGATTTAGATTACCGATAGTTGGAGAAATGTCTTTATTTTTTTAACGACTGATATATTTTCTTAAATTCCTCGTCACTGAAAATTTGTTACTTTTTATTATATTTACCTACTCACCTACTCCGTGATTTTGACATGCGCTTGACTGTACGTTCTAAGAATTTAATGACCGAATCCATACTAATATTATAAATTCGAAAGTAACTCTGTCTGTCTGTGTGTTACCTTTTCACGTCAAAACCACTAGGCTAGATAAAATTTGACAGAGAGATAGATTGCATCCCGGAGAAGGACATAGGATAATTTTTATCCCGATGTTCCCACGGGATCGACACATATGCGGGTAAAAACGCGGGGTCTGCTAGTATAGAATAATCTTTTTTATTCTGAGAAGCAGCGTTTCACTTTTGATATTGCCTTTGAAGTTCCAAGTACTGTCCCAAATAAAAGAAGCGCCTGTACAGAAAAAATAGCAATAATGTAATAGCACGCGTGTAGAGAATTGTCGTAGGAGTAAAAAATGTAGGCACTTAAAAAGAAACTTTATTATGTATTACCCTTGCGCCTTCAATCACAGAAAAGCTTGACTTTCAGTAATGTCTAGTACGCATTGTGTGATATTATTTGATTTTATTAGAAAAAAATCAAACTGTTCGATCGGTGTAATATTCTTGGCATTGATAAGTCGTTACTTATCAATGCCTAGAATATTACCCGAGGTATTATAGTTCCTCGCTTGTTTCCACGATTATTTCCGAATGGAGAACGAGCTTGCATTTTATTAAAAACAAATACAATTCGTAAAGAATTCTACTTGCGGACATCCGGCGAGCTACGGCGTAGCCACGTAGCAGGATGGCGTAGCAAGCTAAGCATCTACCTGTACGAGTATATCCATACATATAATCATTATATTAAAGTAATTTTCCCCGATTAGAGGAGCCCACGGCTAAATAATAACAGCCGCACAGATCGATCTGTCAGGTTAAGCTACGCTTGCCGCGGTTGTTCTGTAGATGGGTGACCATCTTTACTTACCGAGACCCCTCCGTGCCTCGGAAAGCACGTTAAGCCGTTGGTCCCGGCTGTCATTCGTGGACGTTTGACAGTCGTTACGGGTAGTCAGAAGCCCGATAATCTGACAACCAGTCTTACCTAGGGATATCGTATTACCCATTAACTGGGTTGTGGAGGTCAGATAAGCAGTCGCTCCATGTAAAATACTGGTATTTAGCTGTATCCGGTTATACTGAAAGCCGGCCCTAACATTGTTGGGAAAAGGCTGGGCAGATGAAGATGATGAATAATTATTTAAGTCATGTTTCCTTTCTATCTGTGTGACCGCGTTGTTCTTATAAATTCGCAACGGATTTTGATGCGGTCACCATCACTTAGAGAATTTATTCCGGATGTTTCATTTGTATAATACATTACCTCATAATACGTGCCTCGATCGGAAAGCACGTTAAGCCGAGGGTCTTATCCTGATCACTCTCCGGTCATGTCGGATTGCCGTCCCATAGGACTATGAGAGTGAGAGAGATGTGCACCTGTATCTCCCGCGCCCAAGGCTAGTCTCCGTTGAGTCCGTTGAGATTGGCCGCCGTGGCCGAAATATGTACGGTCGGGAGGACTTTATTTTATAATACATTAATATTTAATTCACATAAACATTACAAAAAATAAAGAAATCTTCATGTTTTGTCAAGTCACAAAAACCGTGCGAAGTAGGCGTCGGTCGCTAGTTTTTAATATAATCCTGTTGATACAACATCAGAATCACTTGCTCAATCACCTGTATGAGATTCCCAGAAAGTTTAAGATACACCTGTGTCATATCTATGCCAGCTTCACGGCTCGGTTGATCGACCGATCTTCATGAATTTTGCATAGATATAGGCTTGTCGAGAAGATGACAACATAGGATGATTTTGATCCCGGTAGATCAAGTTTCTGTCAAGGATATGCAAATAAGTTAGCCCTTTGAGGGTTCGTCTAGAGGCTAGTTTAATAAAAATGCGTCACACGTCAAGCGTCAGACGCAATAGGTACTATATTCCCAAAGGGTTTGAAGAATTGCACTGTTGAATGCACCTACAATATATTTCTTTGAAGGCTGGCATTGAGTTACATTTGTAATGTCGACCAGTGGCTTGCTTCAAATGGTACATAAAGTAAAGATTCTTCTGGTAATCGGATATAATTTATAACTTCGAACTGAAACTGAAATTTTCGTTCCCATCTTGGGAATCGTATAAAACATTCGTGTCCTCACTAATAACCTCAGACCAAATAAAAAGTCAAGACATAACGCTGCGAACAATACAGTGAAGCATACAAAAACTACACCTCCGCTCTGTGCATAAACGCTCACACGCACACATTTACAACCATTTACACGTGTGTACACAGTGAGGTGTAGTGTCATGTTTACGAAACCGGCTTCACTTTACTGTTGACAGCCCTCTGTCTTGGTTTTTGTTTGGTCTGAGTTAATAACGTTAATGTTTGTCATTTTCTTTGCTTATCCCAATTAATTAAGAGTAAAACCCCTATTTCACTAGACAGATTGCAGCTCAACTATGTAGTTTTACCTAAAAAGAAAATTGTACCTCAGAGTAAACAAAATGACAACTGGTCAGTTGCAGTTTGATTGAGCAAAAAAAAAAATACATTAATCAGATCGAGGCAATTTGATGTAGAAGAACTGTGTTTGATTCCTATCGCTTTCTGTATTTCTGCTCGGAGCGTTAAGATAAATCGGGTCCATAAAAACTTTTATATTTTTCTTTTCCCCCTCGGAGGAGGTCGTAACAGCTTGCATTTATTTTGTGAGAGATTTAAGAGGATGTGGTCTACAGACAGCGACGCTAAATAATTATGTGTTCTACCAGTTCATATTTCTCGTGAAAATTGATTTATGTATTTTCAAAGCAATATGTTTCGTTTACAGAAGTTAATGGTCTGTATTCGCCACGTTATTCGCAAGCTGTGAAGTGATAATTCATTGTGAAAGTGATCTTTCATTTGAGATTTGTTTCGAAATAACATTTTGTATTGAGGTATTTTCAGAATAACTTACCTTATACCTAGCTAACTAGCGACCCGCGCTTGCTTCGAAAGTTTTATCATGACTTGACAAATCATCTAGATTTCTTTGGTAAAGGCTATCCTGGGACGTTATATTATGAAGGCGCAGTATAGCTTACCAGAAGTGGTCTTCGTATTAGTGATTCAACAGCTTCAATATCTTCAGGATTGTGCCGGAATATAGCAGTTCCTCGTAGACATGGTATGACAGCGCGGCTCGACTAACATCATCTCCAAGGATCATGATTATACTCACCATAGATATTATACTCTTTGATACTCACCTTCGGCAAGTCATCACACGACAGCCGCCACGCAACCAGTGTCACTCTTATCCAAGCTTTTCGGTGATTCCAGCAACTTCGTAATAAAACGAAGTGGCGCCACTTGCTGCGCCGTCGTTTACCAAGCCACTCAGAAAGTATTGCGAAAAGAAGTTTTTGTGTATGAGAGACTGGCCAGTTATAACCTATTTCGAAAATATGAAAATTTTTGTAAGTAAAAATAGGTAAGTTCCAATTTCAAAATTTCCCTACACATTGTTTGCGAGCTGATTGAAATTATCATTAAAAAAGCGGCCAAGTGCAAGTCGGGCTCGCCCATGAAAAGTTCCGTAGCAGCAAGTAACATAATATAAACGTTATTTGAGTCGATTGAATGAAAGGTAAATTGCGGTTTACGATTTATGACGTATTAAAAAAAAACTACTTATTAGATCTCGTTCAAACTAATTTTCGGTGGAAGTTTGCATGGTAATTTACATCATATATTTTTTTTAGTTTTATCATTCTTTTGTTTTAGAAGTTAAAGTGGTAAAATGTGTGTCAACACATTTTACCACTTTGGAAGTGTCTCTCGCGCAAAATATTCAGTTAAGAAAAAAATGATTTTAGAAACCTCAATATCATTTTTGAAGATCTATCCATAGATAGTTTGATGAAAAAAAATATGAGTTTCAATTCTAAGTATGGAGAACCCCCAAAATTTTTTTGTTTTCTTTCTATTTTTGTGTGAAAATCTTAATGCGGTTCACAGAATACATCTACTTACCCAGTTTCAACAGTATAGTTCTTATAGTTTCGGAAAAAAGTGGCTGTGACATACGGACGGACAGACAGACATGACGAATCCATAAGGGTCCGTTTTTGCCATTTGGCAACGGAACCCTAAAAATGGATCTTCGCCGGGAACATTTTCGCGCTATGATTTTTTACGATTTCAAGTGTCGCCTGAAACCGGATGAATCGTACGATAGACTTCAAATGGCATTTAGGGATGAAGGCCCTTCTAAGGCAACCGTGTATCGTTGATATAACGAATTCAAGCGCGGTCGACTAACTTTGGGGGATGAGGAAAGAAGTGGTCGCCCTTTGACGGCTGTTACGGAAGAAAACGTGCTAGCAGTGAAAAATTTAATCTAAGACAATAGGCGAGTTACGTATCAAGAGATTCGGCACATACTGCAGGTTGGATCGGGAAGCCTTCACGAAATTCTACACATGAATCTGTGCGTGAGGAGGATAGTTTCAAGCTGGGTGCCGCACAACCTCACCGATGCTCAGAAGCAGGCCCGGGTGGAATGGTGCCGTGATAAACAAATTAGAAGCAAGCTCGTCTCGGCGTGTTCACGACATTATTACAGGTGATCTCTTGGATTTATCAATACGATCTAGAAACGAAGCGCCAGTCAACGATTTGGGTATTTCAAAACGAATCAACGCCTACCAAAGTGAAGCGATCTAGAAGCGGGGGGAAGATTTTGATCGCGAGCTTTTTCAATTTGACTGGCTACTGGGTATCAATTCCTTTACGGAACCAAAGCAGCATCAACGCTGAATGGTATACTACCAAATGCTTGGCAGAAGTTTTCTCTGTTAAATGATAAATGATTTTATTTTTGTAAGTAGGTTTGCACAAACACTTTTACACGTCAATCATATTTTTTTTTAAACTAAATTTTTTAAACTAAATGAGGTTGGCGTTTCTCATCTGAGTACTCTGAGAAGAAAGGCCGAAACAAACTCAGAGGACACAGTCTCTTTTAAAGTCCAGACATAATCTTGGTCAGGTTATATGAAGACCATGTAGATCGATGTACGAGATGGTCTTTTGAAGAAAGAACCACACAGATTGAGAGGACCATGGCATGCATTTGTCAGAAATCGTGCAGCTCAACTCAAGACTTAAGGAGCTCAACGATTCGACGAACAATACCAAAGAAAGGACATTTGGGTAGGCCACATAAATTACTCAAACTGCCAGACCAAGAAAAAAAAATTAACAGAACAGAGAATAATAAAAAAATGTAAAATAAATAAAATGACCCACATCGTCTTCACATTCAAAATAATTAAAATAATATAATACTTTACAAAGTAAACAAATATATATATTTTTTTAAATCATTAATATCAATGTGAATATTATAAAAATAAAAAAAACAAAATCTCTCAGAATTCAGAAATTGGAAGCAGCTCAATTCCAAGCCTTTTTGTCCTCAGTATAATCTTTAACGGCATAAAAGGCTTTCTGGCACAACTTACATTTAATGAATGATTTAAATTCATTAAGGCTTCTTGAACGTGGCTTGGTAATTTATTATAAAAGCGTATACATTGGCATCTGAACGAGCCACCTATTTTCTTGAGCCTTGTTGTAGGACAACAAATTTATGTTTGTTTCTAGTATTACTGAGAAGGCACAGTTATTACATTAATCTCTTTAAATTTGTCTCTGAGAGAGTATCTCTGACTTAATTTATAAATTGATCGAACAGCTCGCTTCTGCAAAACAAAGATAGTCTGAATATCAGCGGCATTTCCCCACAATAGAATACCGTACGACATTACACTATGAAAATAACTAAAGTACACTAAACGGGCAGTATATCAGTTAAATTACGAATTTTTATAACAGCGTATGCTACGGAACTTAGCTTTTTTGAAAATTTATCTACATATATGTGGACCTCACTGAAGTTTAACATGCAAAGTTATGCCCAAGAATACTGTGCTGTCTTCAGGATTCAATTCCAAATTGTTGTGATCAACAAGCGACCAAACACAGGGTTCCGCGGGCTACTGACGTTTCACAAAATGTTTTATTCGGGTCACCGAGTGTGAGTAAAAATGTAACTGGACACACCTGTTTATATTATTTTTTGTAAGGGATGTCCAAGAAATAAATCTGTTTACTTAGTGAAAATAGTGAGGAGACATTTATTTTCTGACAATGCGGCATTGTTCATGGTCATGCGACTGCCGAAAAATCCGGGTGAATTTCCTTTTGTGTAAAATATTTTCACGACTGAAACAGGACTAAAGTGAACCTGGAATTAACACAGGTGGAAAGAAAAATACAAATATAATGGAACTTTTTCTAGGAAATTCCCTAAACATTAATCAACGTAATAAAGCTTTTCTGCACTGGTGTAGGGAAACAGAAAATACTTCAGGGATTTAATTTCTTTTAGCTGACGTTGTCGTGTTTTACGGTCATAATTAAGAAGTTAGACGCCCGTTAATAAAATTAATTAGTGACTCTGATTTTTAAAACAAGAATATAGTTTTGTTCTGTTCTTTCTTTATGATTTTTGTTTTAGTTTTATTTCCGTTAAGAATTTTCTTTAGATGTTACCTTTTACCGGCCATCGGTACTTCGACAAACATGGCCAGCCCACTGCCACTGGACGGACGACCTAAAGAAGGTGGCTGGGACAGACTGGATGCGGAAGGCGAAGGACGAGGGTTTTGTGGCGCAGCCTGGGAGAGACATGTTCAGCAGTGGACTGCGATACGCTGAGTGGAGGTTGAGGTTACCTTTTAAGTTTCACTCGTGTGTAAATAGTTCCTTAATAATTATGTAGTATTCAAGTTGTGGATAACGCCGTGAGCTGCATATATGTAATCCCTTTTTAGATGTTTACGAAGATATTTGTCCTGAATTAAATAAATAAATAAACTATTTTTAAAAATATTAGTTAGCTGCATAAAGCAGTTTTTCAAACGAAATGTAGGTTCCAATAAAAAATAAAATTAAAACAAATAAAATTGAAGTATTTGTTTTGTAAAGTAAAAATAACAGCTTTTCAGTAAATGCATAAGTAAGTATAATTATACGGTGCTTACATAAAAACAATTTTTTACATTTTACCTGTCTTTTAGGCTAACATCCGAAATGGCTAGGCCGATTTTGACGGGACTTTCACTGGTAGATAGCTGATGATATAAGGATCCCTTTTCAATGGAGGAGTGGTAACTATGCCTTCTCTAAACAACACATTACTGATAGGTACTCGATATCCACGCGAACGAAGTCGCGGGCACAGCTAGTTTACAAATAGATCTCTACATTCAAACTTTATTCAAATGAGATCTCGTTTATTCGGGTCGCCCTCGGCAAAACCCTCGGTTTCCTGGTTTAAATGTAACTCACTTCATGAGGACATTTCAGTCGAATGACACTTTAATTGCATTCATTCTGCGTCTATTGTTTATAAGCGCCGCTGGTAACATATCAAATTGTTTATTCCCCGTGTTTCTGCTTAAATGGGAGGTAATTACAAACCACAACACGCAGTATTGCCTCGAGTGAGCGTGTCCTCTGTAATGGGATGGCCTCATAGAAAGGAGTTACTCCTGCCATCCATCAATGGGATTAGCAAGGCAGGGTAGCTGTGTCGTCGCACCAACCTTATGGGATTAAGAGACTGATTACGACCTCTGCAGCGTTGCGTTCAATTATTCCGTTAAAACCGAGTGCCTGCGCGAAACTGTGCGGCAATACTTTTTGAATTTCTTTTTTTTTTTTACCGAACGCCGCCCGTGACGAGACTTTAAATAAACTTATTTAATGATATTGAATGTTTTAATCGTATTTCACGTCTCGTTCCACTTTGTTAGTAGCTGTATGGTCGTATAAAATAATACATTTATTTATTGCCATAAAAACAGGTTACAGAAAAATTTGAGACCCTAGCTGAGCTAGGTTAGAGTTATATTTTATTTCAGAACCCTAATTGCGTAAAACACTATCAATCGAAATTTGAATCATTTTGAAGCAAATTGCTAAACCATTGCTTAATAAGTTCGAAAAATGTGTCTGCTCAACACGTAAATAACGCAATGAATGTTGTTGAACTGTCAAAATGAAATCGATTCTGATTGATAATGTGATACGCAATTGCCCCGCAGGAGCCATAAAAGTATGGCAATCAACGAATATTGCCCATTTGCCGTATGCTTTCTCCTGCCAACTCCCATTCGTGGTGAAACAGATGTCTTTTTCTGGTTCTTTAGCCTTAGTTAGGACTAAACTTAGTCTTAATTGTATAATTTTATTTTTTTATTTTTGTCTATATTTAATTGTTCTTTCCCAAAACTTTCTCCTTAACTATGGAAAAGTTCACATTTAGTAAGTTTTGTTTTTTTTATTAAATACTGATTGTTTTGCTTAAATTATGCATGCCGGATTCACATCTAGTAGATGTCAATCAATTGTGTTGTAACTGTTTTAATGCTTTTGTGATTGTACACCAGTTTCGTGAATTATAATAAAAAAATATTCATGTTCTGTTTCTTCCCATTCATAAGTTGCTACAACTTTGGGGAATAGTTCAAGAGATTAATGTGATAACGATTATTTATGCTAATTTAAAAATTTGTTGATAAAATAGTTTGAAACAGCGGCCATGGAGTTTCTTGTCCTTCTTCTTCATGAATACCTAGTTTTGCGAATGAACAACTAGCTTTCTAATTAATAATTAACTGATAAGCCTATTGAAATAGATGCCTGGTCTTGCCTTTATGCTTTTCTTCATAAAATCCATTCCCTAAACACGATATTCATAAGTTTTTCATACACAGTAAATAATGAATAATCAGTGGGTAACCATTCTGACACAATACTTGCTAGTTAAGTGGACATCAATACCTATAGGCATCTATAGTTTTCATACACTTTCTGTCATCATGCAGTTGTGTGTTATTTACCTACAAACTATATCACTTTTCGTGAGACACAAAAAAAAGGCTCCTTCAAAGAGGCGCGACACAAAGGCACCGCAAGTCGCGCAACGAGCCTTTGTGTGCGATTCGCGTCGCGCGTCGCGCCTGTTTGCAGGAGCCTTAAGGTTTAGGTACCTATCTATTATTGTTTTAGTTTCAGCATTTATTAACAAATAATTTTCGAACTCAAATAAATTTGTAACGCGCGAGCTCCGCTTGATTGCGACGCTAGTGCAACAATCCCGAAACATACTTTTTCCAAATACTTACTTTTCCCGTTTTCCCTTACATGTAACAAAGCTGATAACATTCTTAATTACACCTACAGCATTAACATTTATAGGTGAAATTGGATTCATAACAACGTTTCCAGTGCAACCGTATATCGCTTAATTAGGTAGATATTCGTTCGTGCAGCTGAAAATTAATGAAACTGTAGCAGCTGCTGAAACGATTCCATGAGAGTAGGTACATCTCAACACATTTAATTGTTATTGTTGTTAATTTTGTTTTAGATTTTGTTGCTAACATTGTTATTGCAGACTGTAAAGGCAGCCTGGCGCAGGGTCCGCTGGCTGACATCGCCGTACCCAAATTTAATTTGACACCTATCCCGCACGTGTCTAGACTAAGGGAACATTTGAAGCCAACAATAAAACAATCACGAGAAGTTCAATATGTATATTTTACACATAAATTCTTTGTCATTAAACACTTCCTCATAACGTCTTCACTAATTTGACATAGATTTTATTTATTACACCAAAACATCCACTAATTAATTGAATTCCAATGTCGTACTTAACCAAATATTTGGTTGAATATTTGGTCAGAATTATATTGTCTCGGGTCAATACGCCCCACGTAACACTAGTGTATAGTATTAAAAATGCAATTTTATAATGATCGCTTTCATGAACATTCAAACCTTAAATGTATCGGCTATATATCAATCTAATATCTATTGTTAGGTAATATTAAAACCTTACAGTACATATAGGAAGGTAATATGATATCAGTTGAAGTAGCGAGTAGCTTTGGCTCAATATAGACATCACTTGAATATTTGCTTATAAAGTTATTAATGTAAATATATCTATAAAGCGACAGACAATGTATCTATTACACTGATTTCAACAGGATATCGAGTATATTAATTAGTAAGAATTCTCTAATAAATGCTGCCTTACGGTTGTAAATATCTACTCCAAATATGGTTCATGTATATTCAGTATATAGTGACCCTTTGTAAATGTAAGTACATAAACAGTATTTTATAAATCACTTTCTTAGAAAATTTCAACGTTTTATTATTAAAGTTTAAGCGCGGAAGCAGCATTTCTGTTTCAATTAACTCTTTTCAAATTGTCCAATAATTCATGTATGACAATGTGATATTGTCCAACAGTTCATGTATGACAAAGTCATATTGTCCAATAGTTCATGTATGACAACGTGATAAAATTTCAGTCGTATTCAAGTAATAGCTACTAAATTATAGAATAACTATAATGAACTATGATAACTTATATAAATTATTTACATCTGCTTAGTAAACGTAAGATAATCACAAATGCACCATCATAATTATAAGCCCATTCATTCCTATATACATTTATTATAATATGATCGCTCTCAATTTAAGAATACTTCTATAAATACTTTACTTTCCATTGCTTATAATAATGATAGAAAGACCTGCTGAGCTCCAACGCAGCGTGCATGCTAAAGCGGCCATCTTAAAATACGTTAATAAATTCAAATCATCGTAAGTTGGAAATTTTCAATGAACTTAATATAATAATGATCGCAGCAGGCGCTTCTCGATACGCTTTCAGATAATCTTTTCACTCCAGACATTTTAATTCATAGACCAATTAATTTGACACGAATGAATAACTCTACCTACGTAAATTAATGCTTTCGAATTTAATTTTCTATAATTATATTTTTTCAGTCGAAGATATTTTACAACTGAAAGTTAAATTGGGTACTTCAGCCGTAACAACGATAAATATTTAGACATTAATAGATCTTTAAGATACTTATAACATGGAATGTATAATAGGTTATATGTTTTAAAGTAAATATTATATACTTTTGTAAATAATAATTTGGATAGGTACCTATATTTTGAATTAATTTTAGTACTTTGGTTTTAAAAAAGGCACAAGGGACCCAAAATTTAAAAGTGGAGTGTAAGATTCATTCATTCATTATAATTAATCTAAAAAAACTTTAACAACGGTGTTATTGTAGAAATAAATACCTATACGACTACAATGCTTTACATAAATATTTATTTTATTGAATATAATATATATTTCAGATTACAGAAATTTCAATTTAGATTGATACAACAACAGTTTCGATTTAAAATGCAAATACCGATGTATAAAATTTAAAAAAATGTTATTTTTATTTTACTTAAAACGTTCTAATATTGATGGCAGTGTATATCTCGAGTCATTTGGTTAACATCTTACAACGGACTTCTATATTTTCAACGAATCAGTGCAAATTCCGCATAGTATCCTTAAACTATATCAAATACTACGGTAACGTAAAATGAAGGTACCCGAAACTAATTCATTAATTTACATTCAATGCAATCATTAGCGAATATTGTCCAAATAATTATATTTCGCCATAAATTATTTTGAAACGGAAATTCATAGCTCTTTGGCTAACAATACGAACGCTTTTGACTCAACAAAACCCGATGAACGTTTAATTTTCTAAAATTCTTACAAAACAGAAGGAGAGGAAGAGTACGAAGTACGTGGAGGCGATACTGACTCTCTGAGCACCGCCGGTGGCGCGGATGTCACTCTCCAATACGAAGGGCTCATCAATCACGTGGATGATGCCGTTGGTGCACTCGACATCAGGCCTGAATACGTGGATCCAATGGCCATTCCACTCGACGTAGTAGTCTGTGCAAATAACAAATTAGTTTAATCTACAATCTTGACTTTAAAATCTCAACATTATAAAGGAAAATGGATAATAATGTAAATGAGCCGCTAAAAGCTTACTTTTATCAGATTCCTTGACACGCAGCCGGAGTGGATCGCGTGAAGTCGGCAGAACGAAGGGATGTGTTTCATTCGCGAGAAGTTTTAAATCAGATACTGTGTAGGCGCGCCCGGCCCGGATAACGTGTCGCTCTAAAATTTGTTTCGTCTGCAAAATGACAAGCGAGATAAAATAATGATTAAACACCAAACGTAAAATAAACTTCAGAATTATTATGGAATTTTGAAACTTACGAAATAACCAAAGTCTTCCCTGAAGAGAGATTTGAAGGCAGAAGGATGCTTGATTTGGAATTTGAGCCAAGCGTGATCGCGGGGGACGAAGTATGTGTAACGATGTTCCATGTCATTGAGTTGTTGGTTGAACATTTGTCGTTTGCCTAGATTGTAGGTGATGCTAAAACAAAAAAAAAAACATCTTAATCAGTATGTACTTCCTTAAATGTGTTCTGTTGCTTAAGACACTTCCTTACCGAGAGCATTTGCCTGTAATGTAACCTTTACCTGCAACCTAGCCGTGTTACTTCTACCTACTAAATTATACATATGTATTATCCTATCCTGCTTTTCAAGTATCTCTCTAAACTCCCTACCACTTGACGTCGTTGGCGGCCTGCGCAGTCTACCTGCAAAGCCCTAGCCGTTACAGTGTAATCTTAGTTTGTTACATTACAGGCGAATACTACCGGTGAAGAAGCGCCTTTATTCATAGTAAACTTCGCGTTCGTATTTCTGGCTAAGTAAAACATGCCATGTATGAACATGAAGCTCGCTGGTAGCGAGCGATAGTGTTTTTACTTACTTCAGCATGGGATCAGTTTTCAATTTCTCGAAGACGGTTGTGTAAGGGACTCCCAGTACTCTGTCGATGATGTGAACGAAGCCGTTGGTAGCCGCAATGTTGGGCAGTGTCACGGTTGCGTTCACTCCGCCACCTTCTACCGTCAGGGTCTGATTCTGACCATGCGTCAGAACATTGAAGTACAGGTACTTCCGAGGTAAGGCCGTCGGAGCTTGGTAGATCTAAAATAATATATGTAGTTACCTATAGAAAATATGTATGACCAAATTTTGCCGTTGCATTCGACACCCATGCTACAATGCATTTACAACAGTATCTATAGGGTCATTCAAAATACAGATTGCACATTCCTGGAAAATCTATCGCAAGAGAACATTCATCAATAAAATAAATCACATAATATGAATTCGTTTTATATCCATGCAACCACAGTAACGATTTAATAAAATGAACTGGGAGGTACATTAATTAAAAATAATAAGTAAGTACGCTTAAACACAACACTGGGCTGTAACCGATTAAAACATTTGTGAAATACATTGTATTTAAAAATGATTAAACATACAGTTCCGGGTAGCTGATTCCAAATAGCAGCAACCAAACCAGAGAATTAAAACCAATATACGACATTAATTTTAAATCGAATCGAATTATATGAATCGTTTCAATTCCAGATCTCCATTTAGGCCCTTTGTACACGGCACGGTTTTTTTTACGGTACGGCGTATAAACCACGCCGTAGAAAAAACGTGTCTGGCAACAAGCTTCCATAGTTATCCAAACAACACTGACGAATCGTGCCTACACATGGCGTTTACACCGCCCCGTAAAAAAAATGTATCCGTCAACAAGCTTCCATTTCATACAACACTGACGACCGTGACACGGTATAATTATCTATACAGTATTCTATCTTCACACAATCGGTTTGAACTCGAGTCATACCTTCGGTTTACAGTACTGGGTTAAGGGGCTTACCTGACCTAAGCACAAAAACCGCCAGTTTTAGAAACAATAAAAGTAGATGATCGACTACAGTAAATAAAATCAGAAAAATACATGATGTTCTTCAGGATAGATGCTAGGTAGATAGTGTGTTGTTCTTTTTACAATAAAAACCATACTAATATACATACAATCATTCTGATATTTTGTCAGATTATTCTACAAGCAACATACTAAAATACAATATTTTATTTTTTTAGTCCAAGCAATAGATTTTTGTAATTAAATAATTGCTTCATATTTTGCAATAAATTGTGTTGTGTCATCGCGCTTCTATTTCTTTTCTATGCAGTCCGACAGTGACCGCGCTTTAGCTCATGTACAATTTCGAATGATCCGCAGTGACGAACGGACGCCGGACGGTGTGATGGTATTGTAAGCAGTAAACGTGCGATTTGTGATAAATATTCATTGAAGTAGAAGAGCAAGTAATTGTGCTGTATTTTGTTGTTTGAATTCGTCAATAAGTTTTTTTTTATTAAATCTACTAATCAAAAAACATAAAATGTATTTTTATTGAACTCTTCCTATTTCATGAACAGGGTCGAGTCACAATACTGTATAGATAATTATACCGTGACCGTACCTAACTTGACACGGCGAATAAGCCGTAGTTTTCAAGGCAAGAAAAACATGTGTGTATAAAAGGCCTTACAGTATTGTATTCGTTCAAAAATTTAATATTCGAATGAAAACAGTAATTGTGAATTAAAATTTCAATGTTTACCTGATTCATGTTGTTGTGAATTATCGCGTCCAATGGCAGCCTCTCACGAACCAAGTGCAAGTTCAGAATTTCTCGCAGCTTTTGATGATTCCTACGAAAAAAAGAATTGAATTCGATCACAACCTAACATGCGAATAATTTTGCACTTTGGCATTCTAAAAGATTCAATATTTAACCCAGTAAAAGCTTATCAGAGCCCAACATTATAGCAGCAATCACATCAACACAAAAAGCTCGTAAAAAGTTAAGGGAAGTAAATAACCTAATGATGTTTTGCACGCTGAAGTCGGCCCACGCTTCATTTGAGGGCGCAAATAGAGTGATGTCTTTCGCCAAAGTGAGCTCGTTGTAAAACTGGTTGTTTGCTCCCAGGTCCATAATTACTTCATAGAATTTACAAAGAGGTCCGTCTTCTTTTTCCTGTTTAAACAAATCGCATTTTACTCTCAAAGAAAATAAATATTACACGAAAACAATCTTGGTAATCTTTTATCTGGATAACGTTGTAAAGGCTCCCGAGATCCTTTTTAAAGCCAACGTTTATCAAGTGACCGTTGTAATTAATTTACGTACTGTTCTTTGTAATTAAATGCGAAATTAACTTCACTATTTCAGCTGTAAGTCACTGAATATTGTTGTGTAATAAAATAGTTACGTCTACGTTTAAATACAGGTCGTACTTTACCTTTTAACGGGTGTTCCATTACAATGGCAATAAAATTCTACAAAATATATTAATTAGAAAGATAGAACAGAGAAAATATATTATAAAGAAGGTGTTCAAGTGAGGTATGCTAGGTAGGTAAAGCATGCGTATAAGGCGACAGTACTTACAATTCCCTAAAGTTGTCAAGATCATGCAGGAACGGCAGGATCCAACGGAGCGGGGATGCAAAAACAAAGAGAGATAATAACAAAAATATTCATTATATACCTACCTGCACTAGTGGGTTCTATCGGTATGTTATGGCAAAGACGTAATTTATTATGTTAACGTTTAAGGTTTACATACAAAATACGCAATAACAATACATACTTCTAAATCAAATTCTACAAATGTTATTCTCAACGTTTTTACATTTTACTCTTCATTACGGAACTAAAACTGCGGTAACTAATGAGTTGGGTCCTTAACTGTTGTATCTAATGAACAAAGTACTTACAAGTCAACGTTAGGTTGGAGTCTACCAAACAATATTACTATGGCATCAAATGAAGCTTACCAGACTATCACAGTACTTCAAACTTACGCTCGATTGCACACACAAAAACTTTTAAGAACGTGCTCAAATTGATTACACCGTAGATTCTATGAAACGGAAAGGTATGTAATAAAAATAAAGGACACAAAGATGGATATAAAAAAAAGAAAGAAATAAAACGCTTCATTTTACCTTCATGGCCTGGTTCCCATTAAAATGGAGCGGAAAGTCAATTATGTGATTGAAATTGTGTTTCTATTAGCTTACAATAATAAAAGTATAGTTGGAAAAATGTTAGGTGATGTGTAGAGTATGAATCTAGTAGCAGTACATCAATATGTGGACAATACAAGAAGTGTAGAGGTATAGAGTAAAACTGGATTATTTTGTCAAGCGAATATTTGTTAGCTCTTTCCTTAGCCGTGTTATTAATAGCAGTATTTTACTCAGAATTTCAGAAATCCTTCCACCAATGGCACTCTTTAAAATTAAGAACCATACTAACAATATAAATGTTAGAAAAGTTACGAACGATAGCTTTCTCAAAGATCACTCACCCTGAGGAAATCGATGACGGTTGTATCTACGACCATGAGCGGTCTCTGGATGAGATGGACCACTCCGTTCTTCACTGGGATGTTAGCTCTCACGATGTCTGCAAGAACAACGCCTCGAGCATGCTTCGCGTCGCCAGCAACGGTGTTTGACTTTACGTAGGCTGAGTAGAAAATAATAGAATTTTAGTGAGATAGATAAATAAACGATTTGGAAGAGGAAATGGAGTGCAGTCAACATAGAGTTCGTCACACATAAATCCACTCAAAAATCTACATCCAAAGTAATTGATGCCCTTATATATGCACTCATACTTAAGTGGAAATGGGCAGGCCATATTGCAAGACTGCATGTCAATAGATGAGCCAAAGAGACGACTTCTTGGATGGGACTAGTTGGCAAATGTAAACGAGGAAGAATACACACTCGCTGGGAAGACGAGATCGTAGGTACGTATCGCTGGATGGACGTAGCGCAAGACATAGAAAGCTAGCATTCTCTGGAGGAGGCCTTCACTTCAAGGGTTTTCAAATAAAAACTTTTTTTAAGTGATTGATTTACAATGTAAAAAAGAGAGATATAAAGCTTTTTTATTTAACTTTATAAATAAAGGATTTGATCGTCGCCGTTCAGAAAGACTGTTCCGAATGTCACGGAAATCACTTGATGGAAGACAAATGATATTATTGGCTGTTGATTACGTTTGACCAATCTCAGAGATTGAGGCATTCGTTTCGATTCGGCTGTATTTGTTGAATAATAAAGCCTACCCGAAGCAACCAATACATATTCGATTTTACCGCCCGGTTGTCTCAGTTAATGCCGATCCGAACGAGTGTGTAACACGTCTATGAGGCGCAAATACTAGTGCTGGGCTAAAGAAACTCTTCATCCCAGTACTTTCAATAAGCACTAGTCTTTCATAAAAAGTCAGTACCTTTTCTTTCCAAAATCACAAGAAAAACCAGTCCTAAAAGTCAATCCTAGAATTATATATCTACAGGTCATATACAAATTATACCTCGCTATACGAGTTTTAAACGCAAAAGGCAGACGCTTGGCTGCCCCCATTAAATTCATCATGCCAATTAGCGTCATACATCACAATAGAGAAGATAAATTACCCTGACAGGCGAAGGAACGTATTCCTTTAGCGTTCCCTTATACAAGCAATTACCCTGTCAGAGTTTGAATCATTGAATAATTGATCCACTGCAGTGAACCCGATGCAAGCTTGTCTAAATAGAAGGCAATGTCTTCACTAGATTTCATATTATGGCTTTGATGGCTATATACTAAAGTCCTTACTTATTATTAAGGCATTTCCATAAAGTATTTTTGTCCGTTATTGTTGCCTATTCTATTATTAAGATATTCCCAAAAACTGGTTACATTTGTCAGTGGCATCCCCGTTGTGTCTTTTACTAATTAGAAAATTTGTTTTTGGTTTAAATTATAGTTACTTAATTCCCCTAATGATATATCATTATAAGAAGGCAATCTGGCAAATGTGTTTTTAGAACCAACGCGAATAACTACGGCTACTGCTACATGTATTGATAATGTTTTTTGTTGCTGCGAATATTTAGATAAAGCCATTGTAAATTATCTTCCTTCTGATCACAGTGGTCAAACTGTGTCTTTTGAGTCCAATACACCGATGCAAAAAGTGCAGATTCAAACTAGACCAATAACATCGGGTAATTTGAATAATTTTAATATCACTTTAATTAGCAAGTTAAAGGCTCAGGGCCTAAGTATGACTAATGGTAATATTTTGTATGAAGAATTCTTTTCATTAGTGCAAACAGAGTTCAATAATTCCTTTAAGAAGAAATCTAAAACTATTTGCCCTAAGTTTTTATTCAGTGACTGGGCAACTAAAGGAATCAGGAAAAGTAGGGAAAGATTATTTGAACTGTATGGCCTTAAGCCTTATATTAACACGGATACTTTTAATAAGTATGTTGCTACTTATTCTAAAACTTTTAAAAATATCTGCAAAGCAGCTAAAGCTTCTTTCATTAGAAACAAGGTTAAATCAGCAGACAATAAAATAAAGACAGTTTGGAAAATTATAAACAATGAAACGAACAGGAACAAAAAACATAATACTGATTACACACTGGACACATCCCGCGGTCTCATTAGCGATAACATCGATGTTGCTCAGGAATTTGCAACTTTCTTTACCAATATCCCAATTAAAACTACAGAAACTTTAAATTCCTCACCCGCACTAGCTATTGAATTATTAAGATCGAATGTATCAGCCTGTCCTGTGGAATTTAAATTTAAACATATAAACCCTGTAGTCATTATAAAGGTATTTAAGCAACTGAAGATCAAAATTACCGAAGATCTGTGGGGCATGTCTACTAAAGTTTGTCAATCCATTATTGAGACAATTGCACCCTATTTAGCTTTAATATTTAATTTGTGTGTAGATCAAGGAGTTTTCCCGGATTTAATGAAGTTCAGCAAAGTTATTCCTCTTTTCAAATCTGGGGACAGCAGGGTCACTAATAATTATAGACCCGTATCGGTATTGCCAGTTTTCAGCAAGGTGTTTGAAAAAGTAATGTTAAATCAAATGCTCAATCATTTTAATCGTAATAACATCCTACACGATCAACAGTTTGGTTTCACCAAAGGACGTTGCACAACCGACGCCGGTGTCACCTTATTAAAACATATCTTTAACGCATGGGAAGAGGCGCAAGATGCAATAGGCATTTTTTGCGACCTATCCAAGGCGTTTGATTGCGTGAATTACGAAACACTGCTCTTGAAACTTGAGCATTACGGTCTAGGTAAACTTGCTCTTAGTTTAATAAAATCATATTTAAATGATAGATTTCAGCAAGTTCAAATTAATGGTGTGAATTCATCGGGTTTAAAAGTCAAAATGGGAGTACCGCAGGGCTCAATATTGGGGCCATTCCTATTTTTAGTATATATTAATGATTTACCACATTTACTGAAAAACCGACCACAAATGGTGTTATTTGCTGATGACACATCATTGATTTTTAAAGTAAGCAGACGTGCACAGGAGCTTGACGACGTAAATAACGCTATGCTTGTGGTCCATAATTGGTTTACTGTAAATAATTTGGTATTAAATGAGAAAAAAACTAAATGCATTAGATTCGCTTTACCGAATGTTAGAGGTAGTGAATGTCATGTTGTATTGAATAAGGAGATACTTGAATTCGTAGAAAATACGGTTTTCCTGGGGATCACGCTTGACTCAAAGCTACAGTGGGGTCCGCACTTAACATCACTTGCAGGGCGGCTAAGTTCAGCCGCTTACGCTGTTTGGAAAATTCGCCAATTAACAGACGTGGATACCGCGAGACTGGTCTATCTTAGTTACTTCCATAGCATCATGTCTTACGGTATTTTGCTGTGGGGACGGGCTGCAGATATTGAGTCAATTTTCATTCTGCAAAAGCGGGCTGTCAGAGCCATCTACAAGCTCAGCAGACGCGATTCTCTACGGGAACTGTTTAAAAAAATTAACATCATGACGGTTCCTTGTCAATATATATATGAAAACATTATGTACGTTCGAAAAAATCTACATCTTTTTAGTAAGATAAGTGACAGGCATAATTTTAACACTAGAAATAGGGACAAATTAGATCAACCGCGTTTCAGATTGTCTAAAGTAAAAACTTCTTTTATGGGTTACTGTATAAAATGTTATAATAAAATACCACTCGATATTCTTCAACTAAATGAGAAGAAATTTAAAACATGTATTAAACGCACACTATGTAGACAAGCATATTATAAGTTGGATGATTATATCGATGATAAAAATGCTTGGCTTAATGCTGGTCCTGCTCCACAGGCACTTGAGCTCACTAGTTAAAATTTCAATAATTGGAAGAGGTGCTTCCCTTTTTCTTTTTTCTTTGTGTTTCTGACATTAAGAACATAATTCTTTTTTTTTTTTTGTTTTATTCAATAGTCTTTTAATTGTTGAATACTTCGTTATTAAATAATATCTCTTCCTATTTGGTAGTAAAATTCTATTAATCTCTTAAATAAATTACAAACTATAGTGTTGTATAATTTAGAAGCATTTTTAAATTTTGTAAATGTAAGAACCATGTTTTCGTTTACTATGATTTTTTTCATGTTGACTTGAAAGAGCATGGCGGTTGAGAACATGTCATGCTCACTTAAATGTCTCATCGATGGTGGCGCGTGTGTTGGATCATTCGGTTCCCTACAAAATGGTTGAGCTAGATGGTGCTGATCCACGCGTGATGTTCGTGAACGGGCGCCGTCGGTTGAGACTGGTCATTTCTTAACTGCCAAGGCTTATTTTTAATCTCATATTTTGAAATGTTTCTTCATTTGTTTTTTTTTTTTTTTTTTTACATTGTTCTCGCATATAGAAGCAACAATAATTATGTACCCACGATTTGTAATATCTTGATTTAAAAGAGTGTCCATGGAGTTTCTTGCCCGTTCTTCTCCATAGAGATCTACGTTTTGGAATGGGCATCTAGCTTCAACTTTCTGACTGACTGACGGACTATTTTAATTTTAATTTTGACAATTCAAAAGTGCCTGTACAAGGTTTAATTGAAATAAATGCTTTGAGTTTGAGTTTGAGTTTGAGTTTGAAGAAATTGGTTTGCCTTAAAAAGTTCAAAGTCATATTTCTTGAAAGCGCGTTTTAGTTGGCATATAAGCTTATTATCACAATGCCAATAAATCTTAATAAAAATTGAATACAGAAAGCTATTTCAAGAAGCAGCTTGATATCGGCTTTAACCTTTAAGTATGGACGTCATTTTTTCATAACACTACTGTGGACGTGGAGTCTCACAGGCTCCTATATGCACACACATTATTTTTGGGGAATTTGATATAAGATCGCTATAAACCTGATTGAATATTAAAGTTATGGGATTTAGTAACAAAATAACGTACTTATATAATAAACTTTTACTTTAAAAATTATAGAAATAATAAATTATGGCACTTTTCAGTCCAAATATACTTAGGTTACATTTTTAGGTATTAAAAACAGTCAAACTTATTCCTATAACAAAATGAGTCTTTTTTTCTCAAAATATAATATATAAGGAACCAAAAACACAAAACAATTATTTCAGATAACACATATAAAAGATTTTGACAACGGTCTAATAACGTAAATTTATTGGCAGTCGGTGCACAAAGGTCTAGAACATTTGAGACACACAGGTTTGGTGCACCCAACACAAACATAGGTAGTCATCCTATGTTTTTTCGCGAGACAGATTCTACATGCTCTTCTGGTTCCTTGACTGGTTTCTTGATCCTTGACATCTTCTGTAACCATATCATTACCTAAAACTCGAGTCATAGTCAACATCAGCTCTCTTGGCAACCGTGTATTAAAAAAAAAGAATCACGCAGGGTCCAACAGAATTTGTAGATGGTCGTTTTGATTTAGAACTACCGGCTTTATTGTTTTTTGACATTTTGTACTACAAAATCTGAAACAAACATAATCGCCCATACAAAATATATCATAGGGCAACAATGGACGTGTAGCCTGACAGGCTCCGGTCAATATTTTGATGGTCATTACTTACGTGATATACATCGGAAGACGCAACCTCCTCCCTCATTGGTAATTTTACAACTAAAACAAAAGCTACTGAGCCGCTCAATCGCGGGGAGTGGGGAAAAGTAGGTGAAACTAAGAAAACGAAAACATCGAGTAGCCTGTGAGACTCCACGTCCATACTTAAAGGTTAAGTCTAGCGATGTAAGCAAAGAAATCTATTTATCAACGCGATCAAATGTCAGTAGCTGTTGTCGCGAGGAACGCTTGGAAACCTTCCCTTTATTTGCCTGCATTTGTGCCTAGCTATGGTTGTGATTGGGCTCAGCTAAAAGGTCACAGATTTTCAATCTATTATTAAAGACTGGATTTCTCGTTCCCTGTGGTTCGCGACCGCTATAAAGAATATGCAACGTCGTTATTTCCCGCCGGTATCGTACGAGGAAATTTAGGATATATTACAAAATGATGATGGTTATACATTCTTCTGTGTACCACGTGTAATAATCAAACAGCGATGATGAACATAATTATAATCTACATGAATAAAACCAAGTCGGGTTAGTTGTAACTCAAGAACGGCTGGACCAATTTTTATGATATTTGATTTGTTGGATTTATCTCCATCCCGAATAGCAGTATAACTATTAAAACATGCGAAAATTTCACGAAAAAAAATTAAGATAATTTCATTTTCTGATCCATTTTGTATTTATTAATTCTGAGGTGGTAGTATGATATTTATCGAGTCAGCTAGAATGTAAAGTAAGCCCGTTAGTTGTGATGGCTATATTCAGCAAGCTACCTTCAAATATTGCATTAGTTTTTTTTTTTTTTAAATTATGCATTACATCGATGTTAAAACCATTTTTGATTATTTACGACCACCATCTTCCAGCTCTTGTCTCACGTTTACTGGGGTCGGCACAACATGTTTTTTTTTCCAATCTCCCCTGTAAGCCGTTATTCTATAATTCACTCCTGTTTCTTTTATATCACACAATCCATCTATCTTTTGTTTGGTGTTCCTCTTCCCTTCCATCCATCAACATTGAAAAGAGAAGAACAAAGGCCAAAGAAAAGATGGATTTACGATAAAGTCATCCAAATTGTCATTAGGTACTTACTTATCTCATCGTTCCCATTCATGACGGTGCTGAATGATATGATGACCTTAACATTGTCCCCGAAGGCCAGGGTCTCAAACTCCTTGGTATCAGCCGTGGCATGGGTGAACAGCACATGATGAGGAATCACGTGTCCATCTATGACTTTCTCGTCTATCAAATCGGATCTCGTTGTAGGCTAAAAAAAAAATACAAATTTTATTTCTGTGTCCGTAGGGACGGTACTCACCGTGAGCATTTGCGTCGCGAATTTGTGTTGCATACATTCGTTGCGTGAGCTTTTGTCACGCGACGAACATTCATTCACGAACCGAATGCTCCCGGTGGGTTACATCCTTAAGAAGATTTTTCGCAGTCTATTATCGGAAAGAATTATACCTTTACCTTAAATCCTTCGTCGACAGGTATAAAGAACGTATGTCTGCCATCCGAGTCGAATACTTTGCTCTTTTTAAGCTGGTTCACTTTTTGTCTGAAGGATCTGTGAAGAAATACCTATATCTTGGTATAAAGTTTATAGGGATGTATCTCGTGTTTTATTTAACTAAACGTACAGACACAAGCAGGTACTTGGATTTCCGTCTGTATTCTAGACTATATATTTTTTAAAGTTGTCATGTACAGACGGCAGCACATCAAGCTACTCAATCTGTCAAATTTCTTTAGTAGATTTTCAACTTTATCGCTAAAGCATAAGGTTCAAAGTTGATTGGGAAAGTTTGACAGTTTCGGGTAGCTTGATGTGCTGGCGTCTGTACATGGTTTCGACACATAATGTACAGGTAAGGCACGAGCTGTGAAAAATTACTGTCAATCAATGGTTTTGTTGTACGGACAAGGCTATATAATTAAATAAGTCGCAAATACCTATAGTTCTATGATAAATATAATTATCAATATTACTTTCAATTCAATTTAATTCAATTTCGCATGTTAACAGACACAAAAGATGTGTGCTGTAATACACTTTGCTCGGTACATCCTTGACCCGCTCGCAATAATTCACCACCTCTGAATTCCAAATGTATTAAATCTACTACGGAATTCAATTGGGATTCCTTGCGTGTACTACTACACAGCCTTAGTAGCGACGCGATTGCACTACAGATAGTAGGTACTCCAGTAATTGTGTTGTTTGTTTCGCGAACTCAACGTGCAAAAGTTCAATGCAACGGTAATTCGGTTCACCGCGAGTTTGGCCGTAATTGAAACACTCGCGAAGTAATTAAGTTTCAACTTGTTTCATTTTCAGGCTTATTTTTCAGACTTTTTACTAGCACTTCATGTATGTACAACGTGTACCTACATAACGATTAAGGACAATTATGATGCAAACCAGCCTTGTGTAATTGTTCATTAAATGGAAATTTTATGTACGAATTAAAAGCCAATTTGCACATTATTTTCGACGAATAATTGTATAATTTCAACTTACTTGCATAGTTTTATATTTTGCTTAAACATTATTTTGGTCTCTGTTTTTTGTATCTGTTGTTTAAAAATTGTGTTTTGTTTCCGATCCGATCATAAAGCCGACGGCACGGTTGGCGCAGTGGTTAAGCGATTGACTGCTGCGTGTCGCGGGTTCGATTCCCGCACGGAGTAAATATACAAGTAGTTGTTCCGCGTCTGGCTGTTTGTGTATGTGAGTTTAAATGTTTGTAAACGCACCCACAATAGGTACAGGAGAAATTACTAGTGTGCGACAGTGTTAAAAAAAAAAACGGGGCCAATAGCAAACTAAACATTCCAATCATTTTATCAAGAAAATTCTTCCCTTTCCATTAAAATTACGCTTTAAGTTAATTTAAAAATAAAGTCGACATTATAATTATAAATAAATTACCTGAGTCGATGCTGTCCAATATTGAAGAGGTCTGAATGCTCCAGGAAATGATAAGCATTGGGGTTATAGACTGGGGAGCTGATGGAACTGGGTCCATGAGGCTGCAGCGGCAGCAACACCTGGTCTATCACGTGTAGGACCTTAAACAAATGGATAGAATTAAGATAATGTCAATTTCTTTCTTCTTTTTTGTTCGAAGTAAGTAAAGTAAGATGTTCGTGTGATAATCTAACGCTACATGCGAACTACGCATTACACACTGACGTCACGCAAGAACCTACTTTGCGTAAGAAAAGTTATCCGCTAAGTTATCCGGTGAACATATACTAGTACACAGAAACCCGACCACCACCGTCGGGCAGTTTAGCCCACTAGACATGAAACCCGATCACCATCGTCGGAGAGTAGCTCACTAGATACAACACCCGTTGGTCGGAAGATCCTCCCTTTTCAACAGGAACTATATATACCTACAGACGGTTCGTCATATTTCTAAATTAGTACTCAGACTGTTGTCTAAAGCATACAATTGGAACATATTACCCGTATTAAGGCTCCTATAAACAGGCGCGACTCGCGATATAATCGCGCGCGACACAAAGGCACCGCTCGTTGCGCGACTTGCGATGCCTTTGGGTCGCGCGCGTTTTAATCGCGTGTCGCGCCTGTTGGAGGAGCCTTTAAGGTGGCTACAAATGTAACTCCAGCTTGGGAAGCCTGAATGAACAATAAATTTCAGCAAGTATGTTAGAGTGTCTGTATGCTTACTGTGTGTCTCACCTTTTATCACGTAACATTATTCCAGAAATCAAATAACTCATTACGTATGTACTTAGTGAAGATTTACCTGATCCACATAGATGTTGGGTCGCCATACCCAATTAAATATGAAATATAACTCTTAGTAATTAACACTAATATAATTTGTCTTTTCTTCGACCTATAATCCCATAATCAGATAGGTTTAGAATTTTATTATGATACTAGGGTAAATAATCACAATAGTCCATGTCCCAAGCAAGGTTCAAAATAAACAATTTTACATCAATCATCTTGGAAACAATATAAATATTTTTCCAAACGAAACACAAACAAATACAATAATCACAGAGTACAATAATATTTAAAGGACAATAATTTTCGTGCACGTGTCAAAAGAGATCAAATACCTATAACAGATTAATGTGAAATAAAAAAGACAAAATTGTGTTGATAAAGTTCTGTCTGCCTCATTAGTTAAAACCTTTTTTGTTCAGTCAAGCATGAATAAAATTGTTGGAGAAAAGTAGTAGTTTTTGTTCTAAGAATTTTTTTCCAAGTTTCTAAGTGGTTTTGGCGTCAACATCGTAAGGGCCCGAACACACGTACCACAACGACAACACGTGGATGGCGTAATTTGTATGAAAAATTAATAGTTTATTCACACGGATCACATTCGACTGTAAAAATAAACCATATGGGCGATACTGCGATGCTATTCTGTAAAAATCTCACCGTGAAAACTTAGGTGAAGTGAGCGTGGAGTGAGCTGTCAATAGTGTCAATACCTAGCAAATAACAAACTCACTTCACCTAAGTTTTCACGGTGAGATTTTTACAGAATCGACCGGCTGGCCCCATAAAGGCCACAACGCAAAAACCAGCGAGACCGCACACCGCACTAGGGGCCGGTCACATCGCAAACAACAATTTGACTGTAAACAGTCACAATGTAACCACATCGCAACTAGGTAGTAGCGAAAACGCAACTGCAAGAAGTTGCGACACTATTCACACGTAACCACTGCTTGCCCACAGTTTGTCGCTGCGATGTGGTGTGGTTGTGGTACGTGTGAACGGGCCCTTAACGGTGTTAATAAATAGCATGTCAGAAGCCCCTTCGGTGCGGTGCCGTGCTGGGTCCCCTTGACCTTCGACCCTGATTGCTGTTCCTTCGTCAATATCCTCGTCTAATTATTGTAACAGAATTTGGGTTAGGTACTTGATAGTTATTGCTTCGACATTTGTGTTTATTTGTTGTTTCCTCGGTATTTTTGTTTTCTTGGCCTTTCTTCCATTTTCTATTGGTGTTTTGATTTATTTTATCTTATTATTATCAGCCATTTCTGTCCCTTTGCAGAGCAAGGGCCTCCCTTCTCTCCTTCCACTTATCCCTATCCAGTGCTTTTATACGCCAATCCTTGTGGAAAGAGTCGAGTTCGCCCCGCCATCTCATTCTGGGCCTGCCGCGTTGTCGTTAGCTGCTGTTTGGGACCCATAGTGTGGTTACTATACCCCATAGCTCCTCCGGCAATCTTATCCTGTTATTATTCTATCCGTCTATCTATTCTGTAAAAATTTCACTGTGAAAACGTAGGTGAAGTGAGCTGTCAATAAAGTTACAGCCGGTCGATTCTGTAAAAATCTCACCGTGAAAACTTAGGTGAAGTGAGTTTGTATTTGCTAGGAATTGACACTATTGACAGCTCACTCCACGCTCACTTCACTTAAGTTTTCACGGTGAGATGGTTACAGAATCGACCGGCTGTACACTGAGACTGAGATCAGAGGGGCAATTCTCGTAATTTTATGAACGTTCACAGTTTGATCTCAGTCCTTCAGTCTGTCAAAAACACCTCTAATTTTCCTACATTTTTGACATTTCTTTGTCGCCGAGATGAGACTGCGACTAGATTTTGAATGTTTTAAATTACGAAAATTTACTGTGAACATTCATAAAATTACAAGAATTTTTTTACTCCTGACATTTTTTTTCTCTTCTGTTATATTGTGTGCCGTAAAATCTGGGTCAAATAAATTTATCTTCTTTCTTTCCTACTTTGACCCGAATTTGTTTACAATACGGTCCATTAATGGAATAACAGTTTATTTCGAGCTCACTTCACTTAAGTTTTCCGGTGTTATTTTCACAGAATAGATCGGCTGACTTCAAAGTACAACTTTATCAAGCTAATAGTCTTGTTTAACTGAAGATAGATTTTAGGCTTTAGCTGCTTTGTAGTGCAAACAAACGCATCACGGTAACAACGTGCGAACGCGTACACACAAGGCATAATAATTGGGAAATTATATGTGTGTATGCTTCGGCCGACTAGCGCTATTTCCAAGTTGGTCGCAGTTACCTAGCTATTTAGTATTAGCGCAAGGCGCGTTTAGAATCGTACAAACAGGCTCGATACGCGATATAATCGCGCGAGACACAAAGGCACCGTTCGTTGCGCGACTTGCGGCGCCTTTGTGTCGCGTGTCGTGTCGCGCCTGTTTGAAGGAGCCTTTTCCTCGCATGCAAGGTTGATACCCGTTCACAATTTGTCGGTTTGCCCTGGATAGATTATAAAGTATTGAAAAATAATGCGTTAAATTGTAAATGGTTTTTTGCAGTTCACAATTTTTCTATACCTAGTTTATATCCTTGCGAGATAGATTATAAACTAACAATGTGCATACTCATACGCTGACATACAAGTATAGTACGCAAACTGATGGGTGAAAGTTATATAATAAAACGCCTCTTTATTTCTTTCGCATGGCACGATTGGCACGGTCTAATAAAAATATTTTTTTAGCAGCAATCAGCCAAATGTTTTGGTTTCCCAAATCAGGCAAGTAATGACGTCGTTCAAGCTTGCCTGGGTTCAAATGTACCCTGTATATTATTCGTTTAAGAAACGTGCCAGAACTCAGTGGCGATATTGATCGTTGCGGACTTTTTGGCACAACACTTGTTATATATTATATCTGCCTAGCCTTTTCCAACTATGTTGGGGTCAGCTTCCAGTTTAACCGGATGCAGCTGGATACCAGTAATTTAAATGGAGTGACTGCTAAAGCTGACAAGATAGGCCTTTGCAAGTCTGGTGGTCAGACTTTCGGGCTTCTGACTACCCATAACGACTGTCAAAGACCTACGAATGATAGCCGAGACCAACGGCTTAACGTGGTATCCAAGGCACATGAGGTCTCGGTATTTTATAATTGGTCACCCATCTACGGACCAACCTCGGTAAGCGTTGCTGATTTTATGGCTGTAAGTAGGTTTGCACAAACACTTATACACGGCAATCATATTTTAAAAACTAGATGAGGTCGGCATTTCCTATCTGACTAGTCTGAGAAGAAAGGCCGAAACAAACACTGAGGTCACAGTCTCTTTTAAAGTCCAGATATAATCTTGGTCTGATCATGTGAAGACCATGTAGATCGATGTCTGAGATGGTCTCTTGAGGACCACACAGATTGAGTGGACCTGTCCAGTCAGTGCACGCATTTGTCAGAAATCGTGCAGCTCAACTCAAAATCATAGAATAGAATACTCTTTATTATGTACACCATATAAATTACAGACATAAAATATAGAAACTGTACAAAGCGTGACACATAGCTCGTGGTTAAATCATAGCTTTATAACAATAATATTAAGAATATTTTTCGACATATCCCACATAAGCCAAATCTTTGCCTGATTTGGGAAACTTGGTTATTGGAGCATTGATTAATTGGGCAAACAGCAATATAATCATTTCGGGATGTGTAATAAATATAGATTCTTCCGTGTGCCACTTTCGGGAATTCTTATTTTAGTTTTTGTGTTCCGTGCCTATTAAAATGGAGCGCAAATGTATGGGTTACGTAATGAAATAGAATACACAATTATTATGGCGTCTTACGAGTTGTAGATCATGGGTTCGAAGCGAAGCAGGCGCTTTACTTTGTGTAAATTATTTCATCACCAAAACGGTGAAGGAAAACATCTTGAGGAAACCGACATGTCCCAGAACCAAAAAATCGAAGACATGTGACATCTACCAACCCGCACTGGGCCCGTGTGGTGGATTATGACCCATTCCCTCTCACCGAGAGGAGGCCTGTGACCCAGCAATGGGAACGTTCTAAGCTAATTATAGGTATGGCATCTGTCTGCTTATAATCTTATTTTATGCTGACGAAGGTTTATTGACCATGAAACCCTTGGACAAATCCGCTCTTTTTGGGTATTTTCATTCTGTAATTAGACTTACCTCTATTTGACTCAAAGTCAAAGTCAAATCATTTATTTCAAATAGGCACATTAAAGGCACCTTGGAACGTCAAAAATTACAGTAGTAAAATTGAATTGATTCTAGTCGCCCCTTCCAAAAGGTAGTGTTCGTATGGAGAAGAATGGGCAAGAAACTCCACTGTTATTCTTTTAAATTTTTTTCAAGGTTTTGTATACATAATATAATGATATGTGAAGACGATGCAATTAGAATAAAATTTAATCATAACTCCAGCCGATTCGATTATAATTATGAGACATAGCACTAATCTGGCCGGATTGTACTAAGCAACTTTATTGAATTAAGTCAAAGGAGTTATCGAAGTATCTCCTCGAAATAATAATTATGTTATGCCTTTACCGAAGACACATGACAACAACTATGAATCCTGCGGGAATGTTTTTGGCATCCGTAATACAGTAAGGTAAATCCGGGCTTAGCTCGTGAAAAAACTCTTGAAATTCTTATTATGTTCGGATGTTACTTTTTCAGTCTGGTCTGTTTTATTGAGACACGTAAGACACGTAGGTAATGTTTGGAACAAACATATATTTTTGTAATTTTGTTTTCAACTTCTTGGCCAAAACTAGATGGATCAAATGGATAGTGTTTTTTTATAATGAAAAATACAAGCAGGTTCTCATCACCATCATAATCAGTCTGTAATGTTCCCACTTCTGGGACACAAGCCTTCTCTCTGTTGGAGGGAGGGGGCCATAATCCACCACGCAGGCCTAGTGCGAGTTGGTGGATGTCACATGTCTTCGAATTTTTTTTCTAGGACATTCCGGTTTCCTTACGATGTATTCCTTCACCGTTTTGAGAGCAGTGGTGACGAAATTAAACACCACAAAGTAAAGTGACAGCTTGGATTCGAACTCACGACCTACAACTCATAAGTCGGGTCGATACCTCTGACACACCACTGCTCTCAAGCAGATTTGCTTCGAATCAGTTTGCTCAAAAATTCCCATATTCTAAAGTCAACTTCAAAGACACAAACAGAATATTTTTTAACTACGCCCAACATATATAAATAAGTGTTAAAAAATTAACCCGACAAACTTTATGAGGTGCTTTAGACCATCGAACTGAACAACTTTTAGTTTGTCGGGTTATTTTTTAACACTTTGTATATGTTAATATATTTTAACATTTTTTTATATATTTTATTTAAGTATACTTACTTATGTTATTTTTTACATTATATGTGTAGGTATATTTAATATTTTAGTTTTAGACTTCACAAATTCATATTTTTCTTATCTTTTCTCATACACTATTGTCTACATTTCTTTTTTACTTCTCCTTTCGCAGGTCTGCTGGAAGGAATTTCTTAAGAAATAAGCAGTACCTTTGTATTCAAATTATAATTATGTCATATCCCTATGTATTTTACTGTATGTACAGACGCCAGCACATCAAGCTACCCGAAACTGTCAAATTTTTCCAATTAACCTTGAATCTTATGCTTTAGCGATAAAGTCGAAAATCTATTAAAGAAATTTGACAGATTGTAGTAGCTTGATGTGCTGGCGTCTGTACATCACTACATAGTATAAAACAAAGTCGCTTTTTCTGTCCCTATGTATGTTAAATCTTTGAAACTACGCAACGGATTTTGATGCGGTTTTTTTTAATAGATAGAGTGATTCAAGAGGAAGGTTTATATGTATAATAACATCCATTAAATCGTGGAGAAGTACTGTTATTTTTGAGGTTTCTAATGTGATGTCGTAAATAATTACATTTTTTCCGCTTACATTGCAAACGCAGGCTGAACCCTACGAGTTTTATCAAAATAATGTACTAAGTATTGTACACATTGAAAAGGTCTACAGAAAAGTCCGTGATGGTATATATCTATCTCTTATGGATAACCCACAATAACTTTTTTTTGGCATTTACTTTTTACGACAAATAATGGCTAATTTTCGAAGCGATTTTAACCAATACAGCATTAATCCTTAACCAATTAAATACCTTGAATACATTGTTCATTTAATATAGATCTATATGGCCCTTTACACCGTATGATTTAAGTGAAAATTTTCGAAGATATTACAGATTTAAAAATTGCGGGACGTAGCGTTTGCGGCGGTACCGGCCGGGCCGGCCGCCCGGTGCGGCAAGAGCGTGCCTATAAAAAAGCCGGAGCGGGCCGCTATGTTTTTATATACAACGTTCACAGTTTTTCTGTAGTGTATTTAGTATCAGCATTGCACCCGTGCGAAGCCGGGGCGGGTCGCTAGTAAATAATAAAATAAACAAACGTTTCACCCCTTCAAGTTAGAAATCTCTTTACTCTTACTTGTAATTTATTATTCCTGTTGACGGCCTGGTAGGACCTGGTGACGTAGACCTTAGCATTGTTCACGTAGATGTCGTCATGCATGGCTCCTCGTCGCGTCGTCACCCACAGTGGGGGGTTCCCGTCCAGATCAGTCGATATCGCGTAGTCCATGTTTGAGAGGGTCGTCGCCAGATTTGCTGGAAGAAAAGGTGTGATAAATTATGTGTCCGTAACAAACAAGGCAACTTATACGTATAGTTTGTTCCAAACGTATCTGATGACAATATAAAAAAACCCAGTTCAGTAATTTAAAAAAATACTTAAAACAGTCCAGCTTGCACTGAAAGTCCTTTATTGTTTAAGAGGCTTACAGGACCTAAACAAAAAAAAACGCGTTTTAGAAACAATAAAAGTATAATTATGATCGACTACAGTAAACAAAATCAGGAAAATATATGATATTGTTCAGGATATACGAGTATGCTAGGTAGATAGTGCATTGAAAACATAATAAAACATATTTGATACGATTGAAAAAAATTATGAATATACCTCTAAAAACTTTCATTTTACATTAAAAACGATAGAACACATACAATTATTATGATGTTTTGTCACATTATTCTACAAGCAATATACTAAAACACTAGGGTTTTAATTTTTTAGTCCAAATAATAGATTTTTTTGTACTTAAATAGATAATTGCTTTATATTTTGCAATAAATTACCAGAGTTGTGTCATTGCGCTTCTCTTTCTTTACTATGCAGTCCGATAAAGACCGCGCTTTAGGTCATGTAGTCGCCTTAATAACAATGGCCAAAAGCTTTAGATTATAATTACATTCAAACTGATCAAAGCTGCCTAGCTGAGCGTGCTAGTTATTGTATTTACCTAAGGGTAGCTTATAGGTATTATAGATATTCAACAAGCGACGGTATTGATTATTTAATTACTAGACTACTTGAAATAGTAGTTCACCTAACACAAATTGACGACACGGTTGGCGCAGTGGCTGAGCGATCGACTGCTGCGCTGCGTGTCGCGGGTTCGATTCCCGCACGGACCAAATATTTGTATTGCCTACAGGTAGTTGTTCCGGGTCTGGCTGTTTGTGTATGTGAATTTAAATGTTTGTAAACGCACCCACGATACAGGAGTAATTCCTAGTGTGGGGCAACGTAAATTGATACGATAGAAAAAAATCATGAAGATACCCTAAAAAAAACATAACAGTTCACCCACATTTCGCTGTTTATGTTTAAGTCCATGTAATAGTGGGCGAGCATAATTTTCCAACAGCCGGGCACAAAACCAGACTTCGCACCGCCGCGCCGCTTCGCTCCGTTACTGAGAAATTCCAGACGGAAAAACCCAAAAGCATCGTACCCATCGTAGACGTAGCACTTGCGACCACTCGACCAGCGAGGCAGACCTCGTCATCGTCATGATACATTACATTATTAAGGCTATACACATCGTGCAAATAAGAAACTTATGTCATGATCACAAACATTCTTTGTCACAAAACTTCGCTCCAGAATATTGTGGTCTTTCTCAGGGCTCCAAATCTATTTATCTTCCTGATAAATGACACAACGTTGCCATTATTAATATTTTATTCAAATAATGCGCGGGCGGAACCGCGTTTGACAGTAAGCTCGTTCCATGACTATTGTAATCGGATTATGTCAGCCATATTGGATTAAGGCGGTTCCTTTATCAATCTACGAAAGGGGATATGGCATTGAATTAAGAAGTTGTGGGCTAAATCTAATTCTAGCCCTGCCTTTGCTGGCACGTGTCTAACGACTAACTTTTATGTTATCACAATTCCCTTACATACTCAACCTATAATGGTCCTAGCCACTGCTGGGATACAGGCCTCCTCTCAGTGAGAGGGAGTGGGCGGTAATCCATCTCGCGGGCCCAATATGAGTTGGTGGATGACACATGTCTTCGAATTTTTGGTTCTAGGACATGTTGGTTTCCTCACGATATTTTCCTTCACCGTTTTGAGGGCAGTGGTGATAAATTATACAAATTGTTAAAAAATTAACCCGACAAACTTTAAGAGGTGCTTTTTTGTCGTGATCTCAGAGTTGGTCCCATAGTGAAAGTTGTTCAGTTCTTAAAGTTTGTCGGGTTAATTTTTAACACCTTATATACACAAAGTAAAGTGCCTGTATGGGTTCGCTTCAGACTCTAGTCGTGGTCGGTACCACTAGGCCACCACTGCTTTGACTGAACTGAGCGATACCTAACTAATTCCATACCCTCAGCTTTCATTTCATTTGAAGTTTAATTTCCATCTCGGTTAACCTAACCCGTATTTGACATATAACAAAGTTAATATTCTAAACAATTAGCAATGGTGACTCGCAGACATGTTGAGTTAAAATTAATGAATGCCTCGGTACTCACGAAGACACGAGGTGAAAATCTAACAGAATCGCTTTAGTTTAGGAGTTGCTGTGCCTGAACTAGCTTAGTTTAGACTAAACTACATGGAGGGTTGACTAATAGGATAAGTTCCACAAGTTTAGTCTTTGAGCTTGTTTAAAACAACACGGCACTTTGATGCATGTACCGAAATACGTCAGAGAATGTTTTATGGAGATGCATTATTACCTAAAATATCTCTCGAGTCCCTATTTCTTGAAGGGTTGGTTAGAGGTTGTCTGTTGTAGAAACATAATGTATTGTTAGGTATGGTTTTAAGTCTAAGGAGAAATACTTTTTCATTTACTTTATTAAGGGCGTATTTCACTAGATGAAGTCATATCCTGAGAATAAATTTTGAATGTTTGACAATTATTCCATACTAGAACTGTCAGACGTCAATTTTGTTCCACGGACTTTGGTTAAATCGGGTCTAAGTATAATTTTGACGCCATTTGGAATTTCGGGCTATTGTTGATAACTTTCGAACAAATTGAGGTTGGCATTGAAATTCATATTTTGTCGCCCGCTTTCGAAGTAGGTTTGTAAGAAGTCTTTCAATAAGTTGTAGCTTATACATTGATAGAAATAAGAAATACTTGTTATATTCTACTGTGTCAGCACATATTATATTGCTGTTCACTTATCTCAGCCCATTCACTAACCATTTACCGACAACACTGAACACCCCTAGAAATACAAAAGATAAATGTAATATCTGCGAACCACATGACTTCAATGGAACAGCCTTACACACACACACCCTACACACACGCTTACACCCACAACATTTACGGAACAAATATCTCACATACCTATATGATAGAGGACGAGTGAATCGTCCAATTCTCCGTTGAACCTCTGGAATGCCTCGTTGGTTGGCGCGAACAGAGTCATCTGTCGGTAGTGAAGGGTTGTGTTGGCGACCACATTGTGTTCCAGCAGTGATAGAAACTGGGGACAAGAGAACATTTGTGTTAAATTAGTGTAATACATAACTTAGGGTCGATGTTGGTATGTCTGGGGCATCCTTGATCCGTTTTTAAAAAGATACCTTCAGTCGTGCGGGTAAAAAAGGTCTGAAGGACAGGCAGGCGGACGGTCTTCATTTTTTTTTTATATAATGGTTACGTTTTTGTTTGACTATGGAAATCGTCAAAACAAGTAATACTATTTTACTGGCATCCCAAAAAATATAGGAAACAATTTATTTATTTATTTATTTTTTTTTTATTTTTTTTTTTTATAGTATTTATATTATTTATAATTTATATTATTTTTTTTTTATTTTTTATGCTTGTGCAAGAAGAGACCTTTGCCCTAAAGTGGTGCAATAATGGTGTGTTATATGTACATACTTGAATAATTTATCCGTAGGTATGTCTTATTTCGTTTGTGTGGGTAATTGATTGAACACGCAAATCTATACATACAGATACAAATAAATAGGATTGAAGTGTATGTTTGTAATGTCAAAACAACACCTTTTTATTAAATGCACACGAAAGTATATACGGTACCTACTTATAACAAAAAATAAAAATAAAGTCTAACTTCGAGAAAGAGGTCAATCGTCGAATCCAACTCGGCTGGGCAGCGTTCGGGAAGCTACGCAATATCTTCTCGTCCCCCATACCGCAGTGTCTCAAGACGAAAGTCTTTGACCAGTGCGTGTTGCCAGTGATGACTTATGGCACTGAAACGTGGTCGCTCACAATAGGCCTTATAAGGCCTATTTATTGTGAGCGACCACGTTTGACTTTGACTTTTAGCCTTCTTATAAGAAGGCTAAAAGTCACCCAAAGGGCAATGGAGAGGGCTATGCTTGAAGTTTCCTTGCGTGATCGAATCAGGAATGAGGAGATCCGCAGGAGAACTAAGGTAACCGACATAGCCCGAAGAATTGCCAAACTTAAGAGGCAGTGGGCAGGGCACATTGTTCTCAGAACACATGGCCGATGGGGCCGAAAGGTTTTGGAGTGGCGACAGCGTACCGGAAGACTTAGCGTTGGAAGGCCTCCCACAAGGTGGTCCGATGACCTTGTGAAGGCCGCAGGAACCCGTTGGATGCGAGAAGCACAGAACCGGTCGAAGTGGAGGTGCTTGGGGGAGGCCTATGTCCAGCAGTGGACGTCTTTCGGCTGAAATGATGATGAATGATGATAACAAAAATACATTATTTTTTATTTTTGTTTGTCTGTTTGTTCCGGTTAATCTCCGAAATAGCTGAACTAATTTTCAATAAAAATTAGTATGGGGATACTTTGAACTCTGGGGAAGGACATAGGCTTTTTTAGGCATACCACGCGAGCAAAGCCGCGGGCGAAAACTAGTAATAATGAAATATAACTTCCACAACCAGTCGAATTAATAATCACAGAAAAAGCTGTATGCGAAAGCAAAAATTCAATATATCCATCCATACTAATATTATAAATTCGAAAGTAACTCCGTCTGTCTGTATGTTACCTTTTCACGCCTAAACCAGTGAATGGATTTCGATAAAATTTGGTAGAGAGATAGATTGCATCCCGGGGAAGGATATAGGATAGTTTTTATCGATATACCTTGCGGGCGAAGCCACGGGCGGAAGCTAGTAAATTATATTCATCATATTTGTATTCCATTTTTCCTCTGTTCGGATCAGCTTGTTCAGTTAAAGTTTCAATTGTAGGCAGTAAAGTGAGCCGTATAACTATAAAATCGAAGTAGTTCAACGGTAGGTAATAACGGTAGCTATTGTCTGCGAGCTTCACAATAAACAATTTCTTTCACGACTCTTGCGGGTACCTACAGATACTTACCTACCTACTGGATGAAAACAGCTGAAAACAATCAATGTATGTTTTATGCTTTCAATCCAGTCTAGGAAAGTTTTTTAAGGGCTTCATCGTATCTATTCTAGCACATTTTATGAGTTTCGTGTTGAATACAAAGTTACGTACGAAGATACGTAAACATTGTTTTATTTATAGAGGTAGGTCTACTACGGCGAAGGTGGTGTGACAATCTGATGACGTTTACAGGGCCAACATGGATCGCAAAAAATAGGGAGGTGTGAAAGAAAAAAGTGGAGGCCTTTGCCCAGCAATTTGGAGCCATTTGCTCACAAAAAAAAACAGTGGCACTCCGCGAGTGCCGACAGAAGTGAAAACTAAAACAATTACCTACGTGTGTATTTTTTTAAGTCTTATAAAAAAAAAACACAAACAGAATACTTACTGACATATCGGATAGACATGAAAACCGAGTACACCCCGAGGACAGCAGAAAACATCCGAATATAGCGCGGTGTCGGTTACGGTAACAGTGTCGCGAATTCAATGGTTTTCTCCCATCTCAAAAAACTAAAAACTTCGTCGCTATTTTCCCTTTGTACAAGAAAATCTCAGTAAAAATGCATTGCGATTTGATTTAAGTAGGAAATTCTGGAATAATGACACAATAAGATCACAATATCCTGACTTTATGGATGGCAAATGATAAATTGCTGCGGGATATTTTTATTTTGCTCAAGTGTCACGATGCTCCTCTTTCTGACAATGTTTCGCGTAGAGTAACTCTTATTGATTTAAACTTTTCGCACAAAAAGGTACAAAGGCGGACTTAATGCCTTAGGCATTCTCTACCAGTCAACCAAGGGTGGTGAAGAGATTGGAGGGCAGGTGCTTTGGTTGAGATGAACAACCAAAGCACTTCTTAGTATTACCGTGCATGAAATATAACTTCGTCTACCAACCGGAGAATGTATTAGTTATTCAAGGAATCACGAGAACGCTTTAAAAATCTAGTAAGTAGATTCATATGAACGGAGCGTTGTGATCGGCGTTTTGATTGGCTGTGTCAGTCTCCAGCTACCTAATTGTTAAATGAAACGAAGACTACCCGAAAGTTAGTTTCAATAACTAAGAACCCACAATACGGTCCCTGTTAGGTAGGATTAGGCTATATTATCGCTTACCTAGGAAAAGGTCTTTGATCAATAATGTTAGCGGAGAACTAAAACTTTTTATGTCTACTAAAAACAAGGCCTCATTCCCCTTTTGAGGTCACCGTATCGAACTTCGTGTTGTTTACCTAAAATATACAAATCCCAACATAAACATGAAGGTAGTGCCAACACATTTACTCAACCAGATCACGCGTATTGTGAAGAAAGTGAAACACTTCAAACAATATAATTCATACAAAGAAAACTGGGAAACGGTAATAGAAATCACGTCGGCGTCGTCGTGCGTAGTTCCTACAACAATGGTCCCCTCGAGAACCCACTGTTCGCAGACGTATGTACCGACCTTTATGTTCAGATAGAAGGTGAAACTAGGAAGTCATTGTTTTATACTTAATACAAATATCTAAGACCGTATAAGCGGATCAGAATATCGACAGGGATAATCTCTATTCGGCCCTCGAAATGTCCTCGATATTATTTCACTTTATTTTTGCTACAGAATAATGGATTACATACTCATAAAAAAGGTTCGTCAGAATATTGATAAAATATGTTTACGGCAAAATAATTGGGTATCGTAATCAATTCCCAGTTTTTTATTCCACCATCGTTATATAATTTGCTAAAAAAGGCTGTTAGCATGTCACGTTGGGTATTCGATGAATTATGAGACGAATTCCGGTCTAAAAAGGTTCGACATTTAATATATTATATAGGTGCTATTTGAGTACTTTTTAATGAAAATTCCGCCGGCCGATTGTTGGAGTTGAAACGTGTGATAAAAATTAATACGCTGTGTGCAGAGTGCACTCAACTGATGTCTGGCCTGTGCATTTTTGTAACATGTTTTATAGGCGGTCCTCGAACAAAATAAAAGGCGAAATACGCGATTGTGAGCTTGACTATAAGGTGCGATGTAGACATGATACTTTCCGGTTTTTATTAGAATAAAAGTTTTAGCGACAAAACTCAATTGCGTAGTTCAAAGTGCACTACCAAGAGTCCTGGCTTTGAAAAGTTTTCTTTCGATGCGTGTCTCAACATGTCAAAAGCCAATACAGTTTTGAAAGCCACCAGGAAGCCATTAGATACCACGATGCGGTCGAACGAGAAATGACAAAGCCGAAAATTCGATGCGGCATCGATGCAGCTGCACATAGCCGAAGTTTTAACCTTAATTCTCTTTGGAACTAGGCGTAGGTTTTTTTTTTATTTGAAATGGGTTTGATCTTGACTGTAGTCTAGGTCAGAGGTGACAGAGACAAAGTCTACTATGGAGTGAGCTTACCCAGAAGAAGCCTGTTCACTCTTACTTTGAAGACATTGGTGCTAAGGATTTTGTACCTCAGTACTCAAAGGTACCTACTCTAGTATTTGTAGTGCAATAAATATTTATTCGAAGACAACAGCTCGTAGTCGAGCTCGCAACCTGTCATTACGAATTCACAGTTGCAATCTTTAAACCAATCTTTTGTTACTCTTCTGTACTGTGAGCCTGGAGTATTTATTCAGAATGTTATTATCACAAAAATATTGGATACTAGATTGTTAGGTGGAATTAGTTAGGTTAGCATTTAGATTAATGTACAATTTTCATAGACACTATACCGCAATAGGGATCAATGGTATCCAAGAACATTAGTTTTAGAAGCATACAAGCTCCTTTTATGTCAGTAGTATTTGCTTATTGATTACCTATATAACTTACCCACTATTACTTAGGTACTATTTTAGTTCGTCCATTTGTTGAAAATTTCTTCCATGCATTAATATACATATTATATACCTGGGGAACTAAAACGGCCACTTTGGCAGGATCATAAAAGGATAACATTATGAATCATAATATGGCGAAGACACTCCGTGTTTTTCTTTTTTTTTTGCTGCACTACGTAGGTATAATCAAAGAGATTGGGATTGGATTTGGATTAGATTGATTGGTATTTTAGCACAGACAATAAAAATACTGAAAAGTCGTTCACCAATGGGATTTGATACGATTAACGTAACAGTTAACTGTCCATTATGATTCATAATGTTATCCTTTTATGATTCTGCCAGTGGCCTTTTTAGGCCCCCTGAATTCCTTATAGATAACAAGAAACTTATAAATTCATGCAAAAGAGGCCATACACGGTGTTTTAAAGAAATTTGCCATCGCATGATACGCCAAATTACAGCCACAACGCGTAGTTATATGCCACGATACATCTAACATTCACTGATCAACGTTCGTTCTGCGTTCGTCTGCGAACGTGTGTACCTAGCGTTACTTAAACCGGTATCCTGTCTGGGAGGATCTCAAACAAAACACAGACGGCATTATTATATAATAAAAAGCAGCAGGAGTGTAAGGTCGAGTCAGAGGTCTATATTTGGAAACTAAGTAGGACAAGTGTCGCAATGTGGCCTGACAGATGCGCCGGCGGCGGCGTCGCGCTCAGTTGACCGTTAGTTCCTTTTACCGGCGGCGTTACAGTTTGTGGCACTTTTCTTTTATAAACTGTTTCATAAAAGAAAACGGCACTAGATGAAATTACGAACGAACATTTAGTTTTAATATCGAAGAATGGATATTGTTGTCTGACAACCAGTTTTACCAAGGGGTATCGCATTACCCAGTAACTGGGTTGTGGATGTCAGATAGGCAGTCGCTCCATGTAAAATACTGGTATTGAGCTGCATCAGTACCCTTTATCAATCACAATCTGAATCAGATTGAAGGTTATATAGGCTAATCCATTAGGGGGCGTCCATAAATTACGTGAGGTGTTTTTTTAATTTTCTGTCCCTCCCTCCCCCCGTGGTGAGATGTCGTGAGATCTTATTCAACCCCCTCCCCCATCCCCCAATCTCACGTGAGATTTTTCAAAATGTGGATTTCTTACGTAAACACGTTGGATTGTTATTATAAAAAGAAAAAAAATTGCTTCGTGCTTTTATTTACACAAATATTGTGGTTTGACAGTCAGTAGATGTATATGTAACGTCGAAGTATGAATGAAATTATTTTCTTTCGAACGAATTATTGAATGATCTTAATAAGCATGTATAATCTGGATTAAATGGATCAAAATAGTATAATTTGCTTTTGTTTCAGAACAATCAGAAAAAAAATTGCGTGATATTTGCCGAGACCCCCCTCTCTCCAACGTAAGATTAGATGAGACTTGACTCGACCCCTCCCCCCCTTAAAAATCTCACGTAATTTATGGACGCCCCCTTACTTCATATGTTCGAAAAATTTATCTTCTCAAAAAGGTAAATAACGCAATGAATGTTGTGGAACCGTCAAAATGAAAGGTATTGCTAGTGTTGGTGTGTTACGTAATTACCCTGACTATTAGACTGGAAGCCGATTCCAACTAAACCTAGTCGGGAAAAGGCTGTGCAGATAATGACGTATTGGTGTCTCGCTGTTTTTCTTGAAAGTATTTTAAATGATGATAATAGTTAAAATAATTCATAGAGTTTTAATTTATGTTTCATTCCCAACGAATGGATGAAAGAAAAAACTTTTTACAAAAAAAAACAACGACTTCAAAAAAAAACACCACAAAGTGATAAATAACTTTAATTTCGGAAGTCGGTGTTGTTTGTTGGTTCCGCATTTTCGTTTTTTGACACCGACTTGTAAAAAAGTTTTTTTTTTCACTTTTTACTCCACACAAACTCAATTAACACTAGTGCATTGAAGAGTTGAAGACACCGACTAGAAGAATCATCAAAATTCGCATAAGTATGCTGGAGATGCAGTACATTTACGCATATAACTTCATACATAAGACAGACTACTTAATAGAATAATTACCTAATGTATCATATACTAAAACCTTCCTGAAAGTATGTAGATCACATTAATGGAACAACAATTGTGAAATCTGGTTCATTCGTTTTTGAGAAAATCGCGGACATACAAACATACATACGGGTCGTATACAGAACGTCCTTTTATGAAGTCTATTTAAAATGATTGTTATCACATCGTATGAATAGAAGATAGTCGAACACAAGGGCGATGTTTTGACATAGAAGGCTTTTCCGTTTGAACTTTCTTTATAAGTAACCGAATCTCGTTAAAACTTTTAGCCTTTTTATTTCAGCCAAGAAGTTTTTATTGGAGGGGACACAATAGCCTATAATGTACCTAACTACTATATAAAATATATATCGATTCGACATATAAAGTCTTTATATAAGGGAATAACATTATAGACTACCGTTTGAACGAGAAGTTTTGTATTTATAGATATTATTTTGTTTGTCGTATCCAAATTCTGAACAATACAGTATTTTGCCTCTTTGTCTAGTCGTCGCAAGCGTTAAGGCGCGTACACACAGGCGCGACGCGACACGCGACACAAAGGCACCGCAAGTCGCGCAACGAGCGGTGCCTTTGAGTCGCGCGCGATTCGCGTCGCGGGTCGCGCCTGTTTGCAGGAGCCTTTAATCGTCAGGCGTGTGTTATTGGGTTTTTCGGTCTGACTGTATCTAGCTGTCCTCCCATACCTAATGTAATTTGAAAACATTTTAAAAGCCAATTACTTTTAAAAGAGTAACCGTGGAGTTTCTTGCCGGCTCTTCTCCATAGGAAACGACCAATTGGAACCGTGCACCTAGCTTCTGACGTTTCATAAGTGCCCATGTAGGTTTATGTGAAATATTGGCGCCGATTTCCTTGTTCACAAAGTAAAACTAAACCAAATTTAAGTTCAGTGCATCTTTTTCTTTCTATTCCATTAAGAAAAGGACAGAAGATAAATATTAGTTTAGTCCTGTGAAATTAGACAGCGCCTAACGTAAAGTTGACGTATTTTTAGTAGCCATGTTATTAATCGAAATGTAATTAAATGGGTCAGCAATTATAAAATTTTGCGAGCCACCCAAAAGCAGCATTTAAATAATTTGGTCAGCATACAAAGATTTTGTTTGCAATAAAAAAAATCAGGCAGCAATTCTTGTTCCGCAACTAATTTTGATAATGGTCAAAAATTAAATCATACATAGGCAGCCAACAATAACATGAGTCTGCATAATAAACATTCAGTCCGCAAAATAACTACTTGAGCGGCAAGATTTTGTGGATTAGGCGTGAAAAGGTAACATAATTTTCATTTCATCGAATATTTATTTGCGATAACAACATTTGCGCTGTTGATCAAAATGTATAATGTTCATATGATGTTCCCACCCCGAGGTTCGGTTTTGTTAGGTTACTTTAAACCCTTTTCACAGAAATAGGAGCCCCGCGAAGCGGGGCTCCGTCGACATTGGATGCAAGAGCGAGTGAAGTTCTTTCTTTTCGTAGTCACTCATTTTTGTTCTAATATCAGCACGTTCTCCACTAATAAAAGTTTATATGTGCGTTTGTCGTTATTATTATCGACCACCTTATGCTGTACAAAAATAATTACAGCCATCCAGAATGACATAAATTGCTGATTGATTTTGAAATGTTTGCTGACCATGAGTTGCTGACCAATTAGCTATTTCTGCTCACCGATTATATTTTTCTGCTCACAGAAATAACAATACTATGCTAACCATTTAATTGACACCCTTATTAATCACGTCTAAAGTTGCCATGGAGTATCTTAATTTGACAGGACTAAACTATTATTTATTTTCTGTCCTTTTCTTAATGAAATAGAAAGAAAAAGATGCACTGAACTTAAATTTAGTTTAGTTTGTGAACAAGGGAATCGGCGCCATTTTGATTAAGATTTTTTTTGATTTTGGCATTTCTCAGGGGATTTTTCTCGGGGTCTGGATTTGTGCCAGGTTAATGGCAACAGGTTCGCCCCCTGTTTTAGGGGACTTAAGCATAACTGGCGAAATGTGGGTACGCTACAGGCATAGGCATACCTCTGACTTTTTTTTTTTTAATTATCCTCGTAGAAACAAAGCGTGATGTCATCTTGTTACAGTATGTTGGTAAACGATATGAGACTGAATAAGCAAAGCTCGGTATTATTTCGTAAGAGAAATGTAAACGGATTCTGTCAAATTTATTATCTTGAAGTGTGTAGGCGAAAATGCTTTTTTTTTAATTATTCTGAGCGAGTAAAAGAAATCTTTAAATAGGATTCATAGAGCTGTCAAGGTTCTATAATATTTATAAAAAAGCTGAACGAATGCAACATAATATTTTTTGGCGCAATTTAAATTTTTAATATCATTAACTTAATCTATATTATTATAATGTTCCCACTGCTGGGACACAGGCCTCCTCTCTTTGAGAGGTGGTGGGATCACGCGGGCCCAGTGCGGGTTGGTAGATGTCACATGTCTTCGAGTTGAAATTTGTAATATTATCTTATAATTCGATCAGTATTTTTATACAAAGCATGTAAACACCACCGTTAAAAGGAATGTCCGTAAGAAACAGCTACACTTTTATGAAATCATTAACTTTATGTCTAGGTTATTCATTAGTGTTTTGCTAGACTATAGAAATAAAATGTGCTAGTGTATGTGTGAGCGAGTGACATACACAGCAGTAATGTCCACACAACATGGCAGGTAATGGTCGAGTCTCATATACACAATATGCTCGCCCTGACACTTACGCCACCAGGAAATAACCATAATTTCACCGCGCTCACAACCCGCAACATTTCTTTATTTCACTATATTTTATTCAGGAAAAACATGTTAAGTACCATTAAATGTGAAATATGAAAATATGTTCAGCTAAAACCAAATTACTTGATGTTAAACGAATTGACAGATTGACGTGATGTCCTTTTCTTTTTCATTAAAATTTATTTTATGCAGATGTGGTAAAAGTTTACCGAACAAACTAACCGTGTTCAAAGTTGTAAGAACATACAGAATAATAGTATTATCAATTTTGGCTCTATTGAGAAAGAAAAAGGAATAAAATATCTTTGGAATCCACCTTTAATTATGGTAAAAATATGCCTACACATTTAAAATTGGTGTTATAATTCTATCCATACTAATTTTATAAATTTGAAATTAACTCTGTCTGTCTGGTACGGGTAACGGATTTCGATAAAATTTGGCAAAAAGATATAATAAGATAGTTTTTATCCCGATATTCCTACGGGATGGACTCTTATGCGGGTTAAACCGGGGGGCGCTGCTAGTAAGATATAAGAGTGCACATTGTATTACCTACCGGCACAAATGCACGCACAACAGGTGAACCAACAATTACAAAACATTCAATTTATTGCAACATCGTTCTCCCCATTGGCAGTTCAAATAAGCCTATGAACACATTTTGGAGTAGATTTCCCAAACAATGCAAAACAAACAAACGTACAGGTGCTCCATGTACGCACTGCATTACCAGCGTCCGGCCTCTAAACCGTAATGCCCTGGAGACTATAATTTAAAATTCATACCATACTGCCATTCCATAGTGAACCAATTAAAACTCTCATTAATAATGATCAGGATTAGCTGTTCTGCAGTACTCATGATTGCATTCACAATTGAACGCAGCTGGATTTATTTCGTTCGCATTGTATGGAAAATAAGCGTTGAAAAATGAAACCATCTCTCTTGTGATAGCATCAGGTTTTTCATCCGTTATTTCTGTCTGTTTCTTTTTTTTTATGGAACACAAAGGGGAACCGTGTCAATTGGCTGTTTCTCTTGGAAGTTGCAACAGTCGGCCGCTTAGCGCACTTCTGTAGTTTTTAAGTGTAGCAAGTTTAGAAGTAAGCAAACTTTAGAAGTAAATTGGCGAGATGTATACTTAGCCGTTAGCATCTGTTGTGCGAAATTGTTTCTGAATGACCCAAAATGAGTTTTGTATTATTGTTTTCGATTTTGGAGATAGTTGCACGTTTCGCAGTTGTGTTTGTATCGAATTTTGCCGTTGTTCTGCGGCGAATTGCTTTTCTGTATGCATTTTATTTCGCTGTAGGTACGTAGCTAACTTTAAATAAAAGCAAGTTTTAGTTACCTATCATCATCCAATCTTCTTTTATAATAAAAAGATGAGACGTCAACGCAACAAAAATCTCGTTTAATTGCTTCATTCATTTAACCAACAGAACTGAATAAAGAATATTTCGCTGGCTTCGTTCAATCGTTTCTTTCAACTTGCATGTTCATTGCAGTCTCTTTCCAACCAAAAACATAAAGAAGAACGTATCTAAAGCGACGGGCACTGACGTCAGTTTCGTCAAAGTGGATACTCACACGTTTTAACTGACGTATCCGTGCCCAATTACTGGCGAATAAACACGAATCCGTTTCACTACCCCTACACATATGTATGTAGTTTGGGCCACACGAAGTGTTGCCATAGTTTTAAAAGATTATTTGGTGCTGCCACATTGCCGGTTTCTAGTTATTTTTTATGGTCTTCGTCTTTCTGGATGAAGTGAAACTTGATAAGGTTGTTTATTTTAAGCTGTTGCTATGTTCGGTACATTTCCCTTTGAATGAAAATAATATGAATGCCGAAAAAAATTTTCGTTTATTTTTCTTTGTTAAGTATATACACAAAGTAATTTATAGAATACCTTGTAGGGTTTGGTTTATATTATTTATTTAAGGAAAAATCCTGAAACCAAGCTTTTAGTTTCGATTACATTATAATAATTCCGTTTAAAAAAATTTTCTTCGACAGTAGTATAGAGGTGAACTCACCAAATATTCTTTTACCAAAGATTGGCAATCAAGGATGTTAATAAAATATTCAAAAGTGTCTTTACAATACAAAATTTTAGAATAATTGACACGAATCCTCTAATATTGATCGCTTTTTAGTAAGCTGTACAAATCTGTAAGCCTGGCTGGCCCATAGCACAGCATCATGCTGAGCGGAACCTTTCTTGTCGCAGTCACGATGTGCAGCTGCCGAATATCTCTGTTCCGTGCTCGTGATTATAGATTATAGATGTTTTGTTGTTTTTTATTCGAGTTAACTCGTCATATTTTTTGTATGCACGTGGTTTTGTGACAAATATACCAATCTTCTTCAAGTTTGAAAGACTCTTTTCATGTGTCTGTCGGTGTGGACACGTTGTTCTTCTAAATTGCATGACCGAATAGGATGCGTTTTCACCATCATCGAGATTTTTTTCCGGAAGGTTTGTGTGTATAACACATTAATAAAAAACCTAACATATAATAAAGAAATCTCTATATTTTGTCCAGTCGAAAATAATACCGTGCTAAAGAGGGGCAGGTCGCTACTTATTTATGTATAACAATAATATTAAACAACAGTACCTCAACATAAATTCTTAAGTACAAGACAATCAAAGTCTTCTGGGCACGTTTCCGGATGACAGCGATGCGGACGAGTACTTCGACGCCTAAGTGTATTTTTGTATTTATTTGTATAGTTAGTTAGTCATTTAATTTAGTACCTAGTGTAACAACCTAAATACCAAGTTAGTTATCTAAGTATTGTACAATAAGGTTGTTTTTAATATCCTTAAATAAACAATCCTAAACTGAAAACACGAACAAATATTTAGTAGGTGCGCTTTCATTGTAAGGGTTGTTGTACATTCGCCACAAAGTAAATTCGTCACATTTTGTAAACTCCATACATTGAAAGTGTATTCGTCACATGCATAAAAAATATGTGTAAACTCGTCACACGTCTGCATAGGTACATATTTTTTGCATAAAGTACTGGTAGAAAACAAAGTTATTGGTTTTTAGCGCTCGAAATGAAAATGATTTCTAAATTTTTGTTTTCTCCTGCGCTCCTGCACATACTATCACGCGCTCGCTCGCTCGCTGTATCTATCTCTTTCTAGCCGTACCGGTCATGTTATACCGGAAGATGTTATTATTCCACAAAAATATAAACCTTCTTTTTTATTATTCGATGATGACAGTGAGCCTGAAAATAGAATAATAGCTTTCTGCACTGAGACAGCTCGTGAAACCATAACAAATATATATGTATACAAACATTTTTTTTGGATGGCACTTTTCAAGCTGCTTTAAACCATTTTATCAGCTGTATTGTATATACATGGAGACGTGAATAGCGATGATAATAATTCGAACATAGTCCCACTCATCTACGTTCTTATGCCTAATAAGCAGGAACGGTCTTATGAACGACTTTTTACATCACTGATGCAAAATTTACCTAGTTGGACACCGCTTACAATGATTGTTGACTTTGAAATTGCTGTAACAAATGTCATAAAAAACATATTTCCTGATGTTAAACTACTTGGATGTAATTTCCACTTCAAACAAGCACTGGCCAAAAAAGCTCAAGCCTTACAATTGAATGACATTAAAGAGAAGAGACACTTAGCCATGCGTGCTGCATTGGCCCATATAAAGAAACAGGACATTGAAGACGCTTGGTTGCGCATCATGGAAAATGCTCCACAGAACGATGCAGTCACAAAATTCATCGACTATTTTGTAGCCCAGTGGTTAGAAAACACTAGTATAGACTTTATTTGGAATGTACAAGGGATTCGCCATAGGACAATAAATCTAGCAGAGGCGTGGCATAAACGTTTGAACAATAAAATGGGTAAAAGAAAACCTAAAATGCTTCAGTCTCTTGATACTCTTAACAATGAGGCTGATCATATACCTAAATTGGAAATTGAAACATTTTAAATTTAATATAAGTACCACTAAATTTGAGAACATGTCGATCTAATGCATATGACAAAGAACTGAAAACTATTTTGGACAATTACGTTAACATGATGTCCCTGGCTGAAGTTCTTAAAAAACTTTCTTATATGCAGTTTTTTAAAGACTTGTATCACGTAAATTACCAAAAAAAATTGTGATTATTACTGTGATTTAATTTTCTTTTTATTGTTTTTGTTATAATCGTAATGTTGCAGGCAAATCAGCCTATTGCAATAAATATATATATATATAGTTGTAAGTAAAATTGTGATTTTTATGTAGAAGCAAATTACCAAAAAAAAGATGATCATGCTGATGTCACGCTGTCCTTGACAACGCGGGCTTAAAAACGCACAACACCAGGCAATATTACCGTATATTTTAGCTGTAAGTGGAACTGTGATTTTTATGTGAATTTGTGTGATTATGAAAAATAAAGAAATAACGTTTTATTCTTTATTGTTTGATTTTTCTGCTGTCTGTACGGAAATAAACAATATGGCGGATTTTCTTTCATAAACATAGAGTTGTGACGAGTTTACACATACTTTTTTTCGTGGCGAATTTACTTTGTGACGAATGTACAATAACCCCATTGTAACACTATTCATATCTACAAAAAACAGTCAGTTCAAAGATATAATTACCTACCCTTGGGATTTAAAATCTTGGAATGGTGTTAAATAATAACCATCAGATTTGTTATGTCAGGCGACCTTTCCCTTTACGTTTCATCTCCAGGGAATACATATGTCAGAGTTAGTTCAAATGAGAACGCCTACGACCCAACGTATTCAAGTTTCTGACATGGCCAGACGAATTATGATTCATATTTAAAGGTCACAAAATGAGGGATTATAAACGAGTGTTGGAAACAAACATGGCGTGGTCTGTTAGGAATATTTTCATCCCTATCATGTTTCAACGGCATGTATTATTTATATCCGCAAATGTGTAGGTATAGTACATCCGTAGTAAATACGGATATGGTTGGTTTAAAATTCCGAACTTTTCCAACTCATGCTCGCATTCTATTCTCGTGTTATGCATAACTTTCAGTGTGGCAATAGTCCCGAATCCATTCAAATTTATTTTTCTTTTAACAAGTGTGTATTCCTGGAGCAGTGGTGGCTCAGTGGTATCTGGCCCCGGCTTACGGGTTGTAGGTCTTCGAAACCAGCCAGGCGCATTACTTTGTGGAAATAACTTCATCACCGCTGCTCTCAAAGCGGTGAAAAATTCGAAGACATGTGACATCTTCTCAACCAGAACTGGGCTCGCGTACCTACCTTGTAGATTACAGCCCACTCACTCTCTAGGAAAGGCGGCTGTGCCCCAACAGGAGGAACATTATAGGCTCATTGTCCTACATATGCGTAAGAAAATTACATACATCGCTTATTTATTGCAAAGAAAGAAAGAAAAAGTATTTATTGCGACTCGTACCTACAGGAAGATCACAGAAGAAAAGAAAAGAGAAGAAACAAACAAAAGAAGTCAGATTAAAATGAATGGAAGATTAATCACGATCTTTGATAAAGAGCTCCTTATTTAGCCGGTCAGCCCCGCGCGTACCCTGTGTAGTACGATACAATAGAAAATCAGTTGTGTCTCATTAGCAGGATTCAAGAGATTATGTTGATTTCTTCCGAAAGACACTTCACATCCTTCCTAACCTTAAACTAATTAATTTTCCAAAGAAAGTTTTAAAAAAATACGAACAGGCACCTTTCTATAAAGTACATACTGCTGGGACACAGGTCTTCTCTCTGTGCGAGCGAAAAGGCCGTAATCTACCAAACCCAGTGCGGGTTGGTAGATGTCACATGTTTTCGAATTTTTGGTCCTAAGACATGCCGGTTTCCTCGCGATGGTTTCCTTCGCTTAAAAGAGTCCTCCCTACGCTTGAAATAATCTTTTTGTCCTCTGTGGCCACTGAATATGCCAATGAACATTTCATATGTTTATTGAAAATACTAACACGCGCGAGACCTTCGACAGAAAAATCATAAATATTCCACATCATAGGTTCACTGCCTGTAACATTAATATTATATCATATGGGTCAACATATCGGGTTTTTGGCAACGGAAAATAGGTTGCAAGTACACTGGCTTGCAAAATAAGGGAACGGTTGTAGAGGGGCGCCGACGGCGGCGGGGCGGTATCGGCGCCGACAAGATTTGCCAACGTATGAGGGTGAGCCAGTGCCCTATTTGGGGGCGGTGTAATGACCCCATAGTTGCGAACTTTCGCATAAATTGACTTGATTAGATCATGTTACAGGTAAATCAAATTGGCTTTGGTTTAGATCACTGTAACAGCAAATTGCGTAATTACTGTTAATAAAACGTCTTGCAAAATAAATAAATTTCAAACATAAGAATGTATTCAAATTAAATTCAAATTATTTATTAGTCACAATTTGTACAATAATAGAATAGACTGCGACCCCTCAAACTAGGCATTTGCCTGTATCTTGGGAGTCAGTGTTGCGACATTTTCAAAGTGGTACATAGTGCATAGTGATTATTGCAAGACAGGAAAAGAGAGACTAAAATTTAACTAATCTAAAATCATATTAAAATAAAAATGCACTTAGAATATAACATTGCCATCAGCGTGAGATTAAACTAAGCAAAATAAAATCAACAGTGTGAGATCAACTAAATAGCGATTATTGCAAGACAGGAAAACAAAAACTAAAATTTAACTAAACTAAAATCAATTTCTTTATTTATTCTAGTTGACATTATATACAGACATAAAAACAAAAAATAACAAAATTAAATTCTAACATAACTAAAACTATACAGAAACTAAAAAATTGCCAATTCAAAATTTAACTAAACTAATTTATCGTCGGATAGTAGTAGTTGTTGCAGATAGCGCTAAATCAATGCAACAAATTCGAATGTAATGATTGTATTTCAAAGTAATATTTTGTTCACAATATTTCAAACTTTAAGCTTCATTGCGTTTTCCACTTTGACGCGTGCAAATAAATGATAAAATTTACAGTCTCGCTAATAAACTCAGTTTCTGAAATAACATTTCACCATCTTCATGCCTATGTTTTGTAATACGTAAAATATACAGTCCAATCTCACACAATGTTCTGCATTAATGTGCACCATATTGTTATCTTGGGTCCTATTACGCGGTTAAGTACAACTTTTATCAGTATGAATGAGTGCACATAATGTATTTATCAACATACCCGCGTAGGGTTGGTGTGTAAAATGCTTTGTCTCGAGCCTGCGGTAGACGTTTTTCGTGTAATTACTTCAGAAATCCCAACGCCTGTTCATGTTGACATGACGGCTGGGTTTAATACGAGACTCATCTCAAAGCTCATAACGATGGGTAGGTACATATGAGATTTTCGTAGAGAATTTTATAAAGCAGGTGTGGTATAATCAGTAGGTAGATAGTTATATAACGCTTTTTGTGTGACACTCTTATGAAAATCCTGTAATTAAAGATTCATATTTTACCGTTTCAGTATTTGCTTTGAATGGGAAAATCGGTGGAATTAAATTCTATTCAATTCTCCCGACGTTTAGCGGGTAAGCTTTCAATACTTTAGCTCTAATACCGACAGAATTGAACGTTCATAACCCCAAGGGACAACTGTTCAGGCTTCGGGCAAACGATTGAATTTATTTTAAATTCAATGAAGTTATGTATTTCTGAAACATTATCAATGGGTTTGATATCGATAAAACTGTTAAAAGTGACATCTTTCTATAGGTTTTATAAACTCGCCGATCCATTTTGCTTCCTGAAATAAAAATCATACCTAACTAATTATAGGTTCGCTAAGTCTGTAGATACAGTGCACTGTTTACGCTAGCACTTATATAAGAAAGCACAAAATGAAACCCGAAAAAGCTTAAAATTCCGTTCAGTCTACTTAACTTGAAGTGAGTAAAATTCTCGTGAAATGTGCAGCGCAAAGTCTAGACAAAATCTCTTGCGACCCTAAAAACATGGGACCTCGTTCAGCTAACGAAGCGAGCCGAGCTCCCCCGACTGTCCCCGAGTGACTCCCGAGTTTACGACTAAAGTGCTAATTCACCACTTGCAAATTATCGCTGCCATAATTTTCACAAAGACAAAGGCTTTGTGTTTTGTCACTGTGTTAGCCTTATAACGACTTATTTACGATTGGCCGAGCGATAGTTCGGCCTTGTTCCCTGTATAACTAAAACATGGCCTGCCCTTCTAATTAGGGAGCACAATAATGGTTCCGCAGCATGTGGTCACAAAAGGGAAACCGCAAATGGTACAGCACTTGAACAATAGACACTAATATGGCACCGCAAGCCACGTTTTCTGCTACTATACCTCAGATGTACGAGTTTTGTGTTTACCACGTTGATATAATGTGATAGGATACTTTCTTCTGATGTGACCAATATTATGTCTGGACTTTAAAAGAGACTGTGACCTCTGAGTTAGTTTCGGCTTTTCTTCTCAGAGTAGTTAGATAGAAAACGCCGAACGCTTCTAGCTTATTTTTTTTATATGAAGGGTAAACGTGTTTCCGATGTCCTATTTACAGAATAAACAATTTCATTTCACTTTGAAGGAAATGAAATGTTTCATATTTTAATTTCCTTCAAAGTAAGTAAGTATTAAGCAAAGTTCGGTACCTATTGTTTTATTTGTCTTGTCCTGCATCCTACTGAGCTTTCAAACAAAAACGAGAATTCAATGAGAAATTACAATTGGAAACTTAACAACATCACGACGATAAAATTTATCATTACATAATACTTTTCCAGGAGAAGAATTATATACTTAATAATATTTTAGAAGTTGGTCTTGGAGAACTAAATAACGATGTCCGGGACGACTAGGCAATAGGAATTCAAACTTTCTGTTTACGAACATTTTAAACTAGGCATGAAATTTTCTTCGGAAAACTGCAAGTTAGAGAAGTAAATTCTTGGAAATTTTATTTTATGGTATAAAAGTCGTTTCAAACAAGTTAGTTGTTATATATGAAATATTTACCTAAACATCAACGGTTGGAAAATAAACTAAAAGAGAAAAGTTACGGTTGTTTTATGTGAATAATGAATACCTACATTTGGTGTTCTAATTTTTGTCCTAGATGGGTACTTTTGTTAGGCACGTTACACAAGGCCTCTGCTCACTCATTGCTAATGACTAGTCATTGAGGGCTCACAATAGTCCACATATAAACACATAAAGTATGTTGGGGTAAGATCGGCACTGATATAAGACCGTATGAATCCAATTCCCATCTAATGTGGCAATGTTTTCAATGCAGTAATAAACATTGGTGTTCTCCATCATTTGCAGGTAAAGAATTTGATTCCTACGGTCTTACCCCAGCAACGATTTTACCCCAACATAGCTTACTAACCTAAATGTATACTGGGCCTTTTAAAAGGCTAGGCCAGTAGGCCAGAATAGACAGAAAGCAGGTACCTACTATTACAGAATTTATTTAAGGGATACGTAGCGTCGTAAAGTATTTATGCCCAAAAATAATGGATGAGTCATATTATCAAATATCCTCTACGATTGGCAAAATTCAACTAATTTGCATTCGCGATTTATTTGCCCAAAACAAATATGAGTTTATGGAAAAATAACTTTAAATCCTTCACACTAAAGTTGAGTTTATGCTACAACTTCAACCATTTTTATAACTTTTTTAATAGTGCCAGTCACTCTGAAATCAACTTAATTGTCGTTGAAATAAAGTTGATATTTGTTTAACTTGAAATAATATTAATTTGAAACATAAATTTTAATAGACTTTAAATTGTGGCAGGATCATCAACGCGCAATCTGTTACGATGGATTCAGCCATAATTCTCAACTCAAGCGTTGAAAATTTTCGTCGGTTATCAAAAAAAATCTGCCGTTATATAAAAGCAGTAAGATTTTAGCAGTTCGATTACCATATATCTGCAGGCTGCCTACAACTTTAAATTGCAGTAGAGCTGTTGCTTAAAAAAAACTTTTCTAAGAAAAAATATGCACTGAAAAAAAAGAATTGTTGAATGTACTAAAGTAGCGTAGGTTGAGTAATGAACTGCCATCGTCAACCCTTTTCATAGTTAATTTTACTATAACAAGAGTGAATTTAACAAAATCCACTCTGTTGATTTTCATAATCAACCAGTTCTATTTTGTAAAATCAACAATTTCGTGTGTAGGACCTATATAACCCACGGATTTGATAAAATTTACGCGGAATTTAGTAAAATCAATCATTCTTTTTTTTCAGTGTGTATACCTACAGCCGCGTAGCCGGTCGATTCTGTAAAAATCTCACCGTGAACACTTGGTGAAGTGAGTTTGTTTTTGCTAGGAATTGTTGACAGCTCACTCCACGCTCACTTCACCTAAGTTTTCACGGTAAGATTTTTACAGAATAGCACCGCAGGGTCAAATTAAATTACCTCGATGGTAAATTAATTATCCTCCACGGGCATGGTGTATATTGTTATCAATTAATTTTTTTTTTTGTTTTTGTCATTTTTAGATATCGAGAAGAACAGCTGAAAACAGTAATTACATACATACACAATAACAGTAATTACAATTACATAAATCTTGTTTACTGTTCTGCATAATATAAACCTGTAATGCTATTCTGTAAAAATCCTCACCGTGAAAATTTGGTGAAATGAGCTTAAAGTGAGCTGTCAATAGTGTCAATCCTTAGGATCAGCGGTGTTATTCTGTAAAAATCTCACCGTAAAAACTTAGGTGAAATGAGCGTGGAGTGAGCTGCCAATAGTGTCAATTCCTAGCAAAAATAAACTCACTTTACCTAAGTTTTCACAGTGACATTTTTACTAAATCGCCCGGCAGGTGGAACGACAACTCACTTCACCTATGTTATCACGGTGATCTTTTTAGAGAATAGCACCGCTGCTAATAACTCGAATAGTCTGGCGAATCGTCGGATTTTTTCACCACCCCATTAAGGTCCATTGACAAAGTCCATTTTCCCAGAAACAATTACATACTACACTTCTACAATATTCCTCTCTGTGAACACTTTTAAAAATTCATAACACGCTATAGTTGGTTCTCACGGCGCGTTGTGGAAATAAAATTACATAATACCTACTTTTTCATTTCTTTTTTACTACCTACTCGTACTTACCTTCCCGTCTCGCCCTAGTTGTCATTGTCACAACGTGATGATTCGCGCCATTTTTTAGGGTTCCGTACCCACACGGTACCAGCGGGACCCTATTTCTAAGGCTCCGCGGTTCATCCGTCCGTCTGTCAGAGGACTTTATCTTTTGAACCGTAATAGTGTGTAGGTACCTACTATTATGCCCGCTATAACAACATACATATAATAAAAATAAAATAAAGTTAAAAAATATAGAGGCCCCATAGAAGAAACGTGTTTATTCGGCGGTTTTTGCTCAGCCGAAGATGTACTGTTAAATATTCTATGTGTTACGGAATCCTTCGAGTGCGTGTTCGACTCCGCTTTCTTAGGGCGATTCATGCTTTCGAATTCTCTGCTATGTTCAGTTCGGTAGTTTTTACCTGGATCTCGAACAAAACGGTGGCGATTCTTTGAATTGGTAGATTGATAATCGAGTCTTTGGTCAACTGGACTCACTCGAACTGGACCCGCGGGTCCAGTTGACCTAATCACATTTTGAATAGGTCGACTGGACCCACTGCCCAATTTCATCATTAGTACAGTCACGGAGTAAACCCGAATCTTTTAGTTTTATTTATATGACCTTAAATATATTAATACTATTCAATTAGGTATTCACACTTACTTTAAAAAAAAAGCTGTACCTCAAACGCCAGCTACAGACGATTTGTCTGATATAAGACTTGATTGTTACAGTCGTCCATTTACCGACGTTGGTTTAGACTACTTTGGCCCTGTCGATGTGTCTATTGGTCGTCGTACAGAGAATACAGAGAATCGATGGGTGGCACTGTTTACATCTTTGACAACGCGATCAGTGCACCTAGAGATATAATATTCTACCAGCTTTTCAAAGTGCATGCAGATAGTAGTAATAATGACTATGTCAATATTGTTCCGGTCCTATATGCCTTGTTATCCGGCAAGAAGATGTCCACTTACGAACATTTATTTAATATTATAAGAAGTCAAATACCTGAATGAGAGTCAAGTAACGTGTCAATGCATTTTGAAATTCCAGCTACTCAAGCGCTGAAAAATACTTTCCCAGATGTGAAAATAAAAAACACAAACGGGTAAGATGGATGTAAAACTTTGTGCTGCTTCGTCTCATCTTCCACCCGAATCAATTCATTTTATCCGAATACAGTTAAGTTTTTTTGCCAGTTCTAGTCTATTCAAGACTGAATTATGGATAGTCTAGTCACGGATAAAAATAGGTATCAGCTAAGCAATAATACCTACACACCGCTTTCCTCTTCTAAGTTTTTGATAAAATATTTTTTCTTACCTTCTACGGATCTTATAGTTGTCAGAAATAAAATGATTTTACGTATTTATTTTTTAAACGGACGGATGTTTTCAAAATTACTGTAGGTTATTTAGTTAATTCTTTATATACCGAGACCCCTCCATCCCTCGGAAAGCACGTTAAGCGCGTTGGTCCCGGCTACCATTTTGTGGATCTTTGACAGTCGTTACGGGTCGTCAGAATCCCAAGTCTGACAGCCAGCCTTACCAAAGGGTATCGTATTACCCAGAAACTGGTTTATGGAGGTAAGATAGGTAGTCGCTCCATGTGAAGTGCTGGTATTCAGCTGCATTCGGCTAAACTGGAAGCCGACCCCAACATAGTGTTCGGAAAAGGTGACGATGATGATTTAGTTAATTAGTAAAATCATTAGAATCGCATCAACACTTCATTGGGATAACAAAAGACTATCAGTCATTCAACCGCACTCTGTGTAACATCATTTTGAAGAATATTGCTGATACTTCATATGATCGAAAAAAATCTGCTCGATACTGCAATTAATATTGTTGAACTGTCAAAATGAAAGCCATTCCTATTACGCAACTACCCCACGCGCTGCGCTGCGCTGTGTTACGCAATTACCCCGCTGATATAAATAGAGAAAGTAGAAACATATTGCTGTAATGACGGAGCATACATTTGCAAGTCGATTTCATAAAAAATAAACTCCGACTCAATGTTGATGAAAGTTAAATGGGTTCCGATCGTGAGTATTCCTTTTTCCCTTCAATTAAATGAGGAAGCGAATCGATCGCGTAGTCTCCAATTAATCGCAAATACAAAATATCTACGTACATTTCGAATACATAATTAATATTTTCTAATTAATTTTTCTCTGTCTAATATGAGAAACATCCAATACTATGTCGATTAAAAAATCGTATTCGATACACTTAGGTTTGTACCATTAAAAAAAGTTAACTTTGTAAGGTTTTTAGCTGAGAAATTCTAATGCTGACCACACAAACTTTAAGCTCTCCTGAAAAAAGGGAGATGGGCGATGTTAACTCTAGCTAAAATTATAATTTTTGGAAGTAAACTATTATCTAATTCATTAGACAAAACACATAAACAATCATATAACAATTAAATTATCATACAACCATTATAGCACGCATATAACTTGCAGCACGTTATTCCGTCAGTTCGTCTGTCACGCCAACATTAACATATTATTCACGTTCGATTAATTTGTTAGTTATACATACTCCCCTGTAGCACGCCTCACTTCTGGTTCTATATATTTGAACCCAAGCTTGACCGAGATTGTTGTTCTGATTCTCGCCATAAACTTCGTAGGTATATTTTATCGAAGATGATAACAAATAGTATACGATACGTGTGACTTAAGCAGATAGTTGACTTATTAGAACACTTAAGTCACACGTAGGTATCGTATTAAGCTCGTAAACTATTTTATAGCTCGTGTGACTTAAGCCCGCACTTAAATCACGCTTTTCTGTGTAAAAATGGACTACTTAAGTCACAGAAAAGCGTGACTTAAATGCAGGTTTAGGTCACACAGTGCTATAAAAGAATTTTCACTTCTCATGCTCTGAAAGTGCTTCTTTGTGCAGGGTATAGGCTGCACAAAATCGAATTTTGTGCACAAGGGCATTAACGTATCTACTCATAAACGTATTATATTAAGGCAAAGAAAATGAGCCATACAGCCAAATGCAATAAGAAGTTCATAGATAGAATTTGTTATTATATAATATTTACTTTAATTTATTTGCCTTATGTGTTTTTTAAGATATAATAGATATTAAAATTTTAATTCAAGTACGACGGTAGGTTAGTTGATTTAAGAAAATTATTATTAAAAAATTAATTTAATAGTAGGCTGTATAGGTCTGCAGCCTAATATCAATGTCGTAAGATTTAAAAAAAAATAATTTCCTTCAGTATATAAAACTGTTCTAATTTTACTTTGAATTTTAATTAAAGAAATGTTATGTTATACTACTGTTTTATTTCCTCGCAATCGAAGTGAAAAGCAGAGTTTATAACTCGTCCACAAAACCATTTCTATCCTCGACATTACTATCAGCCCTCGCCTTCGGCTCGGGCTGCTAAAAGTCTCGGATAAAAATGGTTTGCTTTGTGCACTTGTTGTAAAATCTACTATTGTAGGTTCATCAATTGTGCGTTCTTATAATTTCTAACGCGACGATTTATATTACCGTCCACGATAATGTTATAACGTGCACGTATTTCCATACATTTCATTTATTTATTTATTTAATTTGGGAAAACAAACAGTTACACAAACATCATAATAAACATATAGTGAGAAAAAAATGACATTACATATGTGTAGCTCACGATGTTATGCACATCTTAAATACTACAAAATTATTATGGAACTATTTGCACACGAGTGAAACTTAAAAGGCAAAATCTTAAGATTATTTTTTAGATGACAAGAAAAGATAAACACTATTTTTTAAACAATAATAACTATTTTTATGGACGTGGCGATATTATAGTAAACGTCCACATGATGTTTACTATAATATCGTCACGTTAGAAATTATAATAGCGCATATTGGGTTGATAATTGTTTGAAATAATCACTCTGAAAATTTAAAATAATCTAACATCTATGCAACAAGATGTAAGTATGGTAAAAAAATAGGTATGTATGTCACGTGATCAACTTTGAACGTTAATATCACGGAAATGTGACACTTTACGGGGCTTGGGTATTATCATGTTTTCTATTTTCATTGATGTCAGCTATAGATTTATATAACTGTCAAGATTGGCCGCCATATTGAAAAAAAAAAACAAAATGGTGGACAGGTAGGTACGCCACGGACTTTTGACCCTTTGGTTTTTCGTGAATGCAGGTTGTAAAGTGTAGGTAATAAAGAACTACATATTTAGAACACTGAGTCCTGTCAGGACCATCACTAAACCCTCGTATTTTAAGTATTATCTTACCTACTATAAAAAAGTGCGTTCGAATATTTTTTTACAAAACTTTTTTAATTCCCAGTTCAATTTAAGTACGTTCACACATATTTCATAATGTATCACACCCAATACAGGTAGAAACAATAATGTATCCATCAAAGAACAATGAGCTAGTAAAACCGAGGGGTACTAAAACCCCACGTTTTAAAACGTAAACATGTCATCGATGTCGTATGCAAAACGCGAATTGTCACTTCGGCAACAATACTGTATACAGGTTGACTTATTTCAAGAAAAGTTATATTAAAGCATTTTTGTGTGATCTTGATATTTATTAATAAGTGCTTCAAATGAGTACCTTGGATGGTCCTTAAGAATCTCAATAGTGTTCGGAAAAATTGCAACTTTTAAGTAGTTTTTTTATAAAATACGGTCTACATTGAATCTAATATTCGTTTTATCTCGAAATACCAAATTGATAAGCTTATATTTCTATTTTCTTTTATACTTTACCGAATTTTTAAGGCACCCAAAATTTGTCAAAAGCAAACATCTGAATTATGCTGAGCGATGGCCGTGTTGAGTGGATGTGACGCATATTTTCCCCATCTTGTTCTTTTTTGGGCTTGAGTTCTTTGTCATGTTTACCGCAAATCAACATATTTTCTTTCTTTCCTTTTCTTATTTAACACACTATCTTGCCTCAAAATGAATACTTTAAACTACAAGTAACCCTGTATAAGACATAGGCACAAACATAAAGGTGAGTCACCAACCACCGTCGTAACGTAAACAGGGTGCAGGTTATATGGCTTTCAAACTGACGTTTTATTCGCTCTTTGTTGTTGCAGGAAATAAGTAGAAAGACCTGAGTTTCTAACTTTTTTAGGGCTGTTACATCAACAGTAACGGACACATAGTTTTATTTTATTTCACTTAACTAGATTGCTTGGTTCTCACGAAGATATTTAAAGTAAATTGGGTCTGTTTTATGTGGTAGTTTATTTTATGCATTTAAAATGACTCAAAGAAATAAGAATGACGAGGAAGCCGGCCCCAAATTAAATGGGATAAGGCTAGGCAAAGAGAGAGAGAAATGAAGTAAAAAAACATTTTATTAAACGAAAAACGAAAAAAGCTGCCTTGATAACAATCTGAGAGTAGTTTTGTTTTTTTTTTAATAACCTTCTGCAGCAATATTGATACATTGTGAACTTCCCCTAAAAATCAGTAACTCATAACCTCATAACTCGTATCCTTATTTTAACATACAACAAAAACAAGTTCTCCGCATAATTTAAAGTGTAAACTAGCATCAGTTGTAGTAAGAATAGTACTTAATAAATAACCGTCGTGGTCCCTACTCTCTGTAAATGTTAACCCATTGAAATCGTCGATAAAATCAGACAGCTCGGTAGTAGCACCCTGCCAACGTGTGAAATTGTTTATTTCCACTCCGATTTAGCGCGCCCTTTGTTGACGACGAATTTAAATGTAAAGAATTACGCTGCGACACCCCTAATCTTGATTAGAATGCGCCTACAAAGCGTTCGCTGTAATAGTAAGTGTTAATCTGATTTAATTCATTGTGTTTACCCAGCAGGAGAGACGCATGACATTTTTTTTTTAATAAAGGGTCGCTGGATCAAAGTTTTAGTGAAAAGAAGAGCTTTATTGTGAAGTTAATAGCTTTTGACAGGACAATATGGCGGAGGTACAGCGAACAGTCTACAATACAAATTTATGTCCCTATTATTATTTTAATGAAAGCCCAAAGGATCTCTAATATAACGACCCGTAAACCGAACATCGAATAAAATACACATTTCCCTTTAACCGCAAAACGGAGTAATCGTAAAACAAACAGTTTTGTACCTAATATAGAAACGGTTTTCCCCAAATTTAATTGGTGGCTTAATAAGAGAAGCTTATTACCAAAAGAGATTAAAAATGCATGATTAATTATTTTCTCATTAGTAATTAATAAGGTCTTTACATAAACAGTCGTTATATTAAGTCCGTTAGCGAAGTCAAGTCTTCGTAACATAAAACAAATTGCCTTAAGCTTGTACATAATCTGAAAGGCAAATTATTATGAATGACTGTCCGTCCAAATGAGTAGGATTAGCTTTGTAGCGAGAATTCACATTAAAATATTTATGGAAGCCGCGTCGCAAAAGTGGTCTTGTTTTGTATAAGATATGCTGAAAGAGTTATTCAACCCTTTTTGCATAAATATCGTCAATCACTTGGTGTAATAATTACACACCAACTGCCCAACTCTTCGGGGAAAGAAGCTGAAATGTTATGATATGTTACTTGCCCATTTCTACTAATTGATTTCCACCCTAAACATGAGTTCTCAACGACCATTTTGTTTTTACACAGTTACCTCTTACTAATAAACGTTGTATAACGTCTGTATAGTTACACAACGCTTTGTCTTCTTCTTTTGAAAGTCAAATTACTGACGACTGAAAGAGAGAAATCGGTGTGTAACTATTCATCTGATATAATGTTTTTTTTATGCCCAATATATATTTATTTTTAGAATATAAGTATATGTTTATTAGTAAGGAGGTTATAGTATATATCTCGTAAATCGCCACGTTTGACAGACAGATTTATGACTACACGAGGCATCCACGCTGCAATTAGCAGAATGATACCGCTACCCAAGCTCGTGACATAACGCGTTGGTGACCTTTTACAACACCGAGTGTGAAGTATTTTTTATTCCGGAACCACACGACAAAAATAATTTCTCACTCTCTTCCCTAATAATTAGTCTGTTTCAAACATTTTCTACTTGGCGCTATGCCGAAGGGACGTGTTTTCTATTCTAGTCAGAACCGTTTGTGACAAGCGGGAGTTGTCCGCGTTCATAGCCTAACGACTTAACTTTTTGGCGTCAGTTTTGGAGTGTTGAAAATGTTCGTAAATTTTTATGGCGGTTGCATAATTTGTCTGTTTTTATTAGCAATGTATGTTTATGGTGCAGCGTTAAGAGCGTTTACGCCGTACGGCATTTCATACAAACTTTCAAGTCCTTATTTTTCGAAATGAATGAACCGATTTTAATGAAACTTTATACGCATAAGCAGGATACAAAGGTCTAAAAAGCTAGTTGAGAACATTTTCGAAATGTCTTATTTAAAAAAAGATAACGGGAAATCTCTGTTTCTATGGAAAATTTAAAATCGGTCTAATTTGGCTGTAACACTATTTTTCGAAAATGTTCTCAACTAACTTTTTAGACCTTTGTATCCTGCTTATGCGTATGAAGTTTCATTAAAATCGATTCATTCATTTCGAAAAATAAGGGCTTGAAAGTTTGTATGAAATGCCGTTCGGCGTAAACGCTCTTAACACATAATGCTAGATGGAAATCTGATCTAGGGATATAATCAACCTAACATGTTTCCACTTTTGGGACACAAGCCCCGTCTCTTCGATAGGAAGTGGGCTGTAATCTATCACGCGGGCCCAGTGCGGGTTAGTAGATGTCACCACGTCTTCGAATTTTTGGTTCTAGAACATACCGGTTTCCTCACGATGTTTTCCTTCGCCCTTTTGAGAGCAGATTTGATGAAATTATTTACACAAAGTAAAGCGCCTGTCTGGGTTCAAACCCATGACCTACAACTCGTAAGTCGGGGCCGTTACCACTGGACCACTACTGCACTCGGGTCATGATATTACATTATTTTCTGCAATTTTTAGGGCTCATATTTTGCAAATAAGAAAGAATTTTTTTTTTTTTGCAACAGGGACTGAAAGGGCGTCTTAAAAATTCGAAGTGGGGCTACTAAGGCATGTGGGGTTTCATATGAAAGAGTTTTTCGACTTTTGATGAAAAATTAAAAAAAAAATACCGTTCGCGCCCCCCCCCCCCCCCCCCCTCTTATCTCTGAAGTTTGCATAGAAAAAAATCTGAAACTATTCTATGTGATAAAAGTTTATGTAAATATTACAGGAAAAATAAAACGATGTCTCTAAATAGCACACTTTTTCAGAAATCATCAACAAAGTTACATTAGTTCCACAAGAGATGGCGCTGACCTAAAACTGCAATATTCTACACCGCAGCGTACAGTATTAAAATTCTCTGACGAATATAGGCCTCGCCGATGAAAATTTAAAACATTTGATGGTACGGAACCCTCGGTGCGTGAGACCGACTCGCTCTTGCACGGTTTTTTATCTTAAGTTTGAGTCACGCCCCGAAAGGAAAACTGTTTTCTCATCGTAAAAACATGAAATATTCAACTTCTTTCTTATTCAGTGCGTCCTCTTGCATAATGTCGTCTTCTTGAAGATTCAGTTGCAATATTAAACAACAGTTCATGTTTTAAAAAGTACTCATTTTTGGCTCGACATCCCGAATACATAATATAGGTCTCTACTTACTTTAAGAGGTGACGGGGCCTGCGAGGAATTTGAAAAATAGGTATTCGAAGAAACTATTGCCGTCGCCTTACCTCAAGTTTGCCCCCGTAGTGTGTGATGGGACAGCTGCAGCCCAGACCGAAATTATCACGAAAATTTTGACGAGATCGAGATGTCGTATTCCTCTTTTTCTGCTCGAAAACTGAGCCGATTCAATTATTTTTTACATTAATATTTTAAGTAAGAGTATGTTTAGGTTCCTATTTTTTTTTATATTAAAAACTTTTCTACTTTGTGTGGTAGTCCTCTAATCACGGCGGTAAAAATAGGGCATTTTTTTGTAATTTTTAGAGGGTCATATTTTCTTTACTAACTAGTTGCTGAAAAAAAGAAGATAACAGGGGGACGTGTTTACAGCAGACCTTGATTTTATGAAAAAAAAGTTTTGCTCTAGAGGCATTTTGTATGGATCATCGCTCGCCCCGTTCCCTCTTAATGAGACCCACGCCACGTGACGTATTTTACATAAGTATATTTTACATAATTTTTCTTCTCGCAATTTTAATGTGTCTATTTTTGCCAAAAAGCACTTGTCGACAACCTTTATTTATTCAATGTTTACGTGTGTATGCCCGGATTTTATTATAAGGTCAGTAAATATACGTGTCGCACTCCATCTGTTGTTTACAAACGCTTTTTCAGGGCTTTAACGGACACCGTTTTATCCCAAAAAATTGACACAATAAAGCTCTCACTCGGATTATAATCTTTCTTTGAAAAATGAGAATCGTACAAAATCCACGCACCAATACAAAAATCGTAATTCAATTTGACAAATTCGTTTCGTTTGACGAAAGCTCAAGACAAAATAAGTGACGGTGAAAATGTACCGTTAAGAAATTCTGTGAGAACGCTTCTACATTAAAGGGATAACTCGCCAAAGGAAATTTTCGCTCTTAAATATTACTTTTGGAATATTTTGAAGGAATTCTTTGATGGAAATCGTTCGAAGAGCTCCTGTCCCAAACTACAGGTGATAAGTTGACACTTTCGTACTATTCCTTGGGCAGAAAATTTCAAATGGTATTTTAAAAGTAGAATGTTTAAAAACGATGAAGCTACTTCGAGGTAAGTTTTCGGAAAAATTTAAAATCATTTCGTATTTTAAATTTTAGAAGTTTTACGGAATAAATAATACATTGGGTGTACGGTAATCATTATAAATTTACTTCAATCTAGCCTAGCTTTTTACAAGTTTTACGGAATAAATAATACACGATACCCCTTGGTACTGATTGTTTGGGCTTCTGAGTTCTGGCGACATTATAATTTTACTCCAATAAAACTAAATCCAACCACATTTTTTTTTACTTTATTTTACGTGTTGTTTTCTGCTGTTAATTCGTTATTATTGCGACCATACGAATTGTGACCTAAATACTATTCTTGGTCAGCGGGATTGTCTGGTCAGCGGGATTGTCCGAAAGGGTTACCGCTGGCCCGGAACATAAAGGGCTAAGGGAAGGAACACGGGTGGGTTTTAGTCAGTAAGGGTCTGACACTCCCTTCCGCTCCACCCAGAGCGGGAGGGGTCATTTGATGATTTCCCATCCAGAAAAAAAAATATACTATTCTTGCGCGAAGTATTAGTTTAAATGAACTAAGGTGGGGGGGTGACGAATAAATGAAGAGGAAGTAACAGCCCCCTACCCCCATTTTTTTCCAAAATAAATTTTTATTTTTGAAATTTACAAAAATGTATATGGTTAGGCGTAGTCGACGGAGCCCCGCTAAATGAAGTAATTACTTCGCGCAAGAACAGTATTTAGGTCACAATTCGCGTTGTCTACACACTTTGTTTCATAATTGTGTATCAGCCACAAATCATATTAGGTACACTTTGAGTACTTACTGTGACCGGCATGTCCTAGAACCAAAAATTCGAAGACATGTGACATCTACCAAACCCGCACTGGGCCCGCGTGATAGATTACAGCCCACTCCCTTTCGAAGGGAGGAGGCCTGTGCCCCAGCAGTGGGAATTTTATAGGCTGATTATGTTGTTATCCTGAGTACAGTACCCGGCGATAAAGATTGCACATCGACCTTTGGAAAGAGACAATCGGCTAATTTCGGCTTCGTAGAGCGTTATCTCTGTCGCACGAAATACAAACATTCCGGTATCTATTAGAAGCTGTTACAACAATTATGATTTGCTTCTTTTGATAATTATTTTTATTCTTTGTATAAAATACACCAATTTGAATTAGTCGATGTGCAATATTTATCGCCGGGTACTGTACTTAATTGTAGCTATTTCTTATTTTTTATACATACCTATAGTCTTGTATTATTATTTACAATGCCTCGTCTTATTAGCTTCCTTTTTAACTCTATCGCCTTATTAAGTTCCAGCCAGATACCCGATATTATTGTTATAAACTTCTTAAACACGGACTGCTATGAATTATATGCTCAATTAAAAAGAGAAAATGGGCGCAGATTTTCTGGCTTGTTAGCCTAATTTGTATCAGAAATCTGTTTCGAATTGCAGTATTCTGTTTTCTGTTTAATTAATTGTTCACTGCTTCCGTTAAGGAGACAGAGGGTTTGTAATTCAAGGATGTCTTTCTTAGATTTAGGTACTTAATTTAAAACGGAGAAATTAATTTAATGCTGTTAGCTTTTCTATTATATAAATATAAATTAGATTAATTATTTCTTGTAAATAAAAAGTAGCAAAATAAAAACGGAGAAATACCACAAATCATAATTTTTTTCAATATTTTTGGAGTCGTTATTGTATAACTTCATGGCGAAATTTTGCTGTGTTAGTATACATTATGTTTATTTATTGTACTGTTTCTACAAACACTTTTACATGGTAATAATATTTTTAAAACTAGATGAGGTCGGTTTCCTATCCGACTACTCTGAAACACCGAAACGAACTCCGAGGACAGAGTCTGTCTATTGTAAAGCAACGCAACGCATAGATACGCAATTCCGCTGTGTTGAAATGAGACTAAAAATACTATAATTAAAGGAGACTGCCCTGAAGTGGCTTATGGGCCACTAGACATACGAATTTGGTATTTGTGTAGCGATATCTCATCTATACCCTTGTGCAAAGGGGCTTCGGCAATTTTGACAAAAAATTACTTTTAGAATTCAAAGACTTTTCTAGGGCAGGTACCACACAACCATTGTAGCTACAGAAAAACGTTCTTAGGAGACTATCTTGAACGTTTTGAATATTTACTAACTGTATTCATAGATTTTGTAAACATGGTACAGTCAGCTAGAAAAAATACAATTCTTTGTTATTTGTATGTTGCTAATTGATGCGGTTTTGTAGAAGGATTTATATAAATACTATTTTAGACTACTCTAGACGATAAATATCAAAAACGTATCGCTATTGATCCCAGTCACCTTTATGAATATTTTTTGCTTTTACATTTTTTTAAGCTCGCGTTAACTCATCATCGACCGGAAACTTTTGCTAGCCCATTGGTCAATTTCGGGTTACATACGGGTTAGTTCTTCATTAGGAAGAACACGAGTGGTCATCCATAAGGTCAGTTTCTGGCAGGAGTCAATGTGGTCTGGCTTCCATCCAACAACCCTTAGCTATTGCTAACTCGTCGGAGGACACGAAGATAGATAGAGATAAAATAGCCTAATCGAAAACTACATGGGTCAAGACATGGACAGGCAGAACGAACATCCGAAAAATAGTTCGGCCTAATAGTCCCTATTTATCAGTCGGGACCAGATCTTCTAACCAGATATTGGGTTGGCAACCAATGTTATTTGTGTAAGAGGCATTTGTTAACTGTCTCTGTGGGTGATATTTAGTGCGTGACTTCTACTTTGGATTACTTATCCAAACTAGATATAGCTGTTCAAGGATCTTTTGGCCCCTCAATGACATTGACAAGGGGCCGTTGTTGATAAAAATTTGTGTAATTGTAAGAGAAATTGTTTAGACTAAAAAATATGTCGGCTTTCGTTCTGATTTTGGCCACGCGCTAAAAGAACCTTGCACAGTCCTTTCACAGTAATTTTACCTCTGACTGCAGCAACCCAAAGGCAAACTTATTGTAACGATTATAAACATCACTGTGATTTTGACAGATTTGTCAATGTCAGTAGTCTAACAACAACCTTATAGCAGCGGTAATAAAGATCATTGTTGATCATTGTGTGTCAAAGGACAGTGATGCAAAATCAGAGGTAAAATATCATGTGCATGTATCTTTTCTATTGACATTTCTGTTCTATTTTTCTCTATGACAATGGTGTCGATGTCGACAGTTCTGCCAATGTTAGAATTGCTATTCACAACCAGTCGATACGCCTCCGTATCATATCGAACACCTATCAATGTTATCGTAGGAGTTCTCTGAACGCTGTTCACAAGTCCAAAACCCAAATATTTTGTCAATTTAAATCAAATATACGACCGCTATTCTTCAAGTTAAATCAGGTTATCGAAATGTGTATCGAAACCAGTCGGATGGTTGTGAATTGCTATGCAGCTGTGATATGAGAAAACGTGGAGAGAAAAAAATTAATAAAATATGCTACTGACATTTGACTACGTTTCACACAGACTATACATACATACACACAGGGATCATATTGGGATAGTAAAACGACCATGGTCAAGTGAACGTGACTGCACGAAAACAAATCAACATTTTCGGAACTTCAACATTCACCCTAATTGCGTAACACACTACCTATCAATCACAATCTGAATCATTTTGGAGGATGTTGCTAATCCATTGCTTCATATGTTCGAAAAAAATGTCTGCTTGATAACGTAAACAACGCAATTGATGTTGCTGAACTGTCACGCTGGTTTTTTTTTTTTTTTTTTAATTATGAAACACGCTGGTTTTGCTTGGAACGGTGCGCGTCGCATTTAAATTATACACTTGCGGCCTAACAAAACTGGTCGGTAGGAAAACCCTTTTACCTATCAAAATAAAGCTTCATAATTTTTGAGGTTAAGTACCTAAATACCTTCGGAGTTTTTCGTGTGGTAAGTACACGATTTTATTTATATAAAATCATGTCATGTCGTCGAGTCGTTTGTGTCTATGTTCATGTCTAGCATCACGGATGTGAGACATGCCCGCTAAATCCAGTTAGTTTAAGTGGCGCTTCTAATCGAGTTTGCAAGTGGAACAGTCTCAACGCGTTAAATTGTACATGTGTAGTAAATACATGTACCTAAATACGTTCGCGGGATAATCACGTCGACACACAACTGCTGAATTTTGGATTTGTTAGAAAAATACGACTTTTCTCTTCATAGATCTGTAAACGTCCCCTCCTGGTCACTTATAACACAGTTATCGATGTCGAAACTTTAGATAAGTACTAGATATTTTTATCACGTCGAGTTAAAAGGAATTTTTATTACTAGGCTCAAGAGTACCTACCTTTGTTGTCATACTGTGGTAATAGAACCCAATCAACCACTAAAGTCAAGCCGTCAAAAGAATGTGTTCCTGACACCTGTCAGTGCGAAAATTCTAGTAGCAAATAAAGATCAAATTCGCAAAACACGTATTCGTTTGAATGAAACTGACAGGAGTCAAGAACATGCATTCTCTCGTCGACCGTACTGTTAGCAATGTTTATATATTAAGTAGTCTGCCTAGATACGCCAGAAGTATTCAAGAGTTCCTATTGTTTAGATTGAAACTACTAAATTGCTTTAACATATTTCTGCATCAAAAAAATACGACATTCAAACTTTTTTCCAGATTATTATTAAATGACATATCGTTTAATAATCTGGTAAAAAGTGTAAATGTGTGTAGTGTAGCATATACTCGTAGGTGAACTATCGTAATATAAAATAGTCCTCCAGAACGAATTTCGACCATGGCGACCAATCTCAGCAGAGACTAACCTTCAGTGCGGGAGATATTATGTATGTATGCAACAAGTGTATGCGCAAACACAGGTGTACTCTCTTTTCCCTCATTCTCATAGTACGGCACGCAATCTGACACGACCGGAGAGAGATCAGGCGCAGGACACTAACATACTTTCCGAGGCACGAGGGTATCACACCGCCTAATCGATAGTAGGCGGCGTGAAACTTTTTAGCTTAGATTTACCTTAGTTTCCTTTTTTATATTATTATTTTTACTAGCCGATCCCAGAACTATATTTTTCAGGAAAAGTTAGGTAACCTACTCTAAGTAAAACATGGCTTAAGCATTAGCTGCTAACTGTGAGTGGTTTCTAAATTCAGTCCTCGTCTATATAGAAGTCTTGTACACACGGCGACATTATCAAGATAACCATTTCCAGTTTTGCATTGTTGTTGTTTGTGTGGCTTTTCGTACAATGAGAAGTCAGCTTATACGGTTATACCAACTGGAAATGTGTAGTTGGATATGTCGTCCCGCGTACCTTGTTTTAAAATTTGAATCTTGCATAATCTATATACTTTGTATAGGTACTAATAATGAAGCTGAAGAGTTTGTTTATTCGTTTGTTTGTTTAAACACGCTAATCGCACACTAGGACCCTTAGGAGTTGAGCAAAAATAAAAAAGTTAGAAATAATGCTAAGCGAAAACAAGGTAATAGCGCGAGCAAGCGATGCAATGCGACGGAGTGGGTCGGGGAAACAAGAAATTTCACGCGGACGATTTCGCGGGCAGAAGCTAGTACGTACCCACCTAATAAAAATATTCCATATGGTTTTCAGAGTAGATTAAATTAATCCCTCCTTGTTATAATTATTCACAAAAGCTTAATGCTTACATTTTAATGAGGTTGGGTCGGAACCTCCTAATGTATTTTTATGTAACTTTACTGTGATCCGGTTACCTTGCGTAGCACCTGCATACATAATGTTGACAATATTTACTATTTTTGTTTTGGGGTGTTAAAAAGCACGAGTTTCGCCATCAACGACACATTCAATTAAAACCGTGAGTGAGACTCCCACTTGACCGGTTTTTTGTTGAAGACCACCTTACAATATTTAACATTGTAAATAGGTAACTTTAACTTCATTTTATTTTTATTATTTTAACTTTATTTTATTTTTGTTATAACGGCCATAGTAGTTATACACTCTGTAAAAATTTCAAGTGTCTGCCTATTACGGTTCAAAAGATACAGCCCTGTGACAGACGGACAAATTAAAGACAAATTTATTGCGGAAGGGTACAGCAGTGCGATTCTGTAACCATCTCACCGTGAAAACTTAGGTGAAGTGAGCGTGGAGTGAGCTGTCAATAGTGTCAATCCCTAGCAAAAACAAATTCACTTCACCTAAGTTTTCACGGTGAGATTTTTTACAGAATCGACCGGCAGTATCGATGAGTTCATAGATGACAAATGACAGCCACAATAAAATGATTTGTGAATTATTATTGTGTTCATGTGATTTTTTTATATTGGACTAGCTGTGCCCCGCGGTTTCACCCGTATAAGTGTCGATCCCGTGGAAATATCGGGATAAAAAGTATCCTATGTGTTAATCCTGGTTATAAACTATCTGTGTACCAAATTTCATCCAAAACTGTTCAGCCGTTTTTGCATGAAGAAGTAACAAACATATAAACACACACACACTCACAAACTTTCGCGTTTAAAATATTAGTGTGATTTATATTGTTCCGTTTTGAATACGTAACGAATTTTAAATATGAACGTACTTAATGTTTTTTTTTGTTTGTTATTATTATTTTATTTATCATCACTGTAATATTTTCAACACAATGTATTTTGTTATGAAATAAATAACTTATGACCTATGGACGGACGAATGTTGTCATCCCTTGGGTATGAAACCTTAAAAACGAAGATACAATATTTTTAAGACGCGTCAATAGCACGCAACATGATTTAAATATACTGATAAAAGTACCAGGGTAAGTTTATCATAACATAACAGTGGCTTCATGTCATTTTAAGCGCCACGGCGACGTTTTATTACCCATCAGGTTTGTACCGCTCCCGTCTGCAGATAAGTTATGAGTACACGGAGAATGATACCCAATAATATAGAAGACAATAACGAACATATTGTCCCTTGGGAATACTTTTACTAAAGAATAATATACTCCAGTTTATGTTCTATGAAAATAAACTGTGGTCATTTAGTTATTTTTTTTAAGTTTAGCAGACGACCGACTTGATAATAACACAGTGGCCACTACCACCTATCGTATTTTACAAGACCACAGGCATTGCAACTGCCTCGCAATTAGTAATATTAATTAAAGAAAAGACAAAGCAAAAATGTGCCGTGGGCATGATCCGCTAGATTACAGTGCTTCTAGGATCTCTTGGCGCTCGAATGACGTTGACTGTCAGTTGGTAAACGTTATGTGCAAAAGTAAAAACAAAACCACAGAACTAGTTGAAAGCCTCGCCTTCCACAAAATTATAATATAATCCAGATCGAAACCTCACTTTTTCCAGGAATACCGTCGTACGTGACGATTGTCTATTTTTTTAAATTTCTGTATGAATAATAACATTCCTTTAAACGAGGAAGTTTTCTAATTTTTCGCGACTATAAATAACATTATAAACCTCAGTTAATTGGTCGGCATTGGGGGCACTGTCACACTTTGTTAAGCTTTCTTCTTGGCTCATAAAGTGTGGTCGCCACTCAACACTTCGCCTTTCCTTATAATTGTTTTAATTAGAAAAAAAATATTTGAAATAAAAGAAGCAGGCACGTTGTAAAAATAACTAGCATAGCTGATGTTTTAATACAAAATTGTCTTTTTTCGTTGAGTTAACCACTACACCACCTACTATCAAATCGGTTGATTTGAAGCCATGTTGCGCCATTATGGCGCATTGGGTACATGTGCATGTACCCGGTGGGTCAGGTGAGTGCAACTGATACATGAATTAAAATAGTAGATCGTTTGCCAAGGGAGCAAACAACTATTCATCAAGGTCACTCGAGCTTAAAATAGTGTTGCTCCCGAGGTGGACACTCTACTTTTTATCATCCTCTATGAAAAAATAAGGAAGTGCAACTTATAAATAAGAATCACGTCGTACGTTTATTTATTTCATTATCACTACTTGACGAAGACATAAGTACTAATTTTTTATAAAACTGAGTAAAATCCTAATTTTTATAAACACTTACGAATGAAGGCAGAATGCTTTTCGCGCGTTTTTTTTTTATTTTTTCACAAACTTTTTTTTAATTTGGCTCGCGCTCGTTTTTCTTTATCATACAGCCTGTTACTTGTTCATACAATGTTCGTGATTAATTGATTAATCTCTTTCGTGATTGGAACTTTTACTAACAATATCTACATTCCAAATTCATATCACTTTTAGTCCCTAAGGATTAAACAGCTATTTTAATCTCTGTTTACGAAGAATACACTAGCTTTTTTTTAATAAATGTGATAAAAATATATTGTATTACCTACATTTGTTACTTACAAATATATTTTATAAGTGTGTGAACTAACATCATATGGATTAAGGTCTGAAATAAAGTATATATATTTTTTAGATCTACAGTCAAGTTTTCGTGTCAGATTATTTTCATTTTATTTAAATCCAAAGATAGATATTGTTATAATAATCCTATATCATAAATACCTGATACTTAAGTTATCTAAAAACAAATTTTAATAATTGCTTAGCTAATAAATAATAAACGATAAAAAAAGTTGATCAAATTATAACTAATATTTATTTCTTGGAAAAGTAAACAGTATTTTAAGAATTCCTCCTAAATATAAATAAGCTCAAAATTTATACGTAAGAAAATAAATACTCCTACATTATTTATATTTTATATCGTTGCGTTCGTGATTTCCGAGAAAAAATATAGTTTGGACTCGGTCCCCTGTACATACAAGAGTAGGGGACATGTGTACCTACCCTGGTCTCACCTGTCGCGAGCTCGTAAAATAAATCACTACGGAGTACCTTTATATCACCAAACGTACACTATTGCCACAATTGTGAAGAGAAATAAAACCACTGACAGAAAAAAAAGAAAATAAATAAAATTTAGCACAGGCTAAAAGCTCACAATTTATTATACATCAGATAAAAAAACACTGGCACTCCGGTAGTGCCGACAGAAGTGAAAACTTGAACAATTACGAGTGTATTTTGTGAATCGTCTTATAAACAAAACACGCGTGTTAAGGTGTGTTCCTTATTTCATAGGGTTTTTTGCAAATCAGGTATGATGACCAAAGTGACTGGTTTATTCTTCTCGTGAAAGGAATTTATTCAGATTTACAAATCGTGGTTCAGCGCCATCTCGTCGTTGTTGGATGAACTACGTAGTTAGTACGCGAGGCCTACGTAGTTAGTACGCGAGGCCCTCGTAGTTCTTCCCGATGTGCATAGATGGCGCTGTCCTCAACAACGCGCGTCACGTCTTACGAATTTTCGATCAGGGTCACGTGACCTGACGCGAATTTAGAAGTTTTTACCCATTCCAAAAAAAGTACACAGCGCCGCTAAAGAAGTTTTCACTTCAAAAAAACGCAGCACAAGTAGACATACGAAAATATCTTCTTTTTCATTATATCCTTAAACTGTCTTGGTTTTTTTACAATAAGTGTATAATAGTCCAATTTCTCTCTTCCTCTCTAGTTTTTTTTAACAAAGTATTTAATGTATTGTTTAATATTGTTTCAGCTGAAAGACGTCCACTTCGATCGGTTTGTGCTCCTCGCGCATCCAACGAGTTCCTGCAGCCTTCACAAGTTCGTCGGACCTCAGCATAGTTGGGAAAAGGCTAGGCTGTTGATTTGTACGATGGTATAGAAATCTGCGTGTGCGTCCAACCTGCACTTGGCCGATTTTTTAGTCTTTTGTGTTTTTGGCCGATTTTTTAGTCTTTTGTGTTTTTGGCCGATTTTTTAGTCTTTTGTTTTGGCCGATTTTTTAGCCTTTTGTGTTTTTGGCCGATTTTTTAGTCTTTTGTGTTTTTGTCTACATAACATAATCAGCCTATAACGTTCCCACTGCTGGGACACAGGCCTCCTCTCTGTGAGAAGAAGTGGGCCGTAATCCATCATGCGGGCCCGGTGAGGGTTGCTAGATGTCATAATGTCTTCGAATTTTTGGTTCTAGGACGTGTTGGTTTCCTCACGATGTTTTCCTTCACCGTTTTGAGAGCAGTGGTGATGAAATATTTTACTCAAAGTAAAGCGCCTGTCCAGGTTCGAACCTACGACCTATAACTCGTAAGTCGCGGCCGTTACCACTGAGCCACCACTGCTCTCAGATGCGTGCTTTTGTCATGTGTGCTGAAATCATGTACCTACCTAATTTTCTGCTTAAAAGGGAAAATTATTTCGTAGCTAAGAAGCGTATGAATAGCGTCCGCTACTATTCAATAGCATCTCCAAAATAGGATAGTTATACCATCAGCAGCGGTGACGTCATTGTTCGTCACTGGCTCAAAGTTTGCGTTGGTAAGATAAGTAAACAGTCTCCCCGCTATCTACCCGTCGACAGCACCTCATTTGTCTTACCTAGTGCAGGTAAGATTGACGTTTGGTGAACCTGGTTTACACAGTTCCCCTTTCATCCGTGTGTGGGATATTGCTTTTCGAAGTTTATTTTATTACCTACAGCCAAAAATAACTGAAGGACAGGAAGACGGAAAGAAACGCAAACGTAAAAGTTAATGTTTGGCTTTTTACCCTGTTCAAGTATCATTTTCACCGTTCAACCTCAACCCATGTCAGACCTATCGTCAGGCATATAAAGATATGATGGGGCTGTTAGTCGTACGTGCCAATCGTTGCGCTGAATCAGGCCATAAAATAAGCGCCGGCGCGTGGCTTCGTAGAGCAAATATCTCAAAATCATTTAAACAACCAACGCCGGGCGAGCGCACATATAGTTTTATTTTATTATACGTTAGTACCAATAAATTTGGGGCGAAAGGTTTAGTGTTGTGTCAGAATGGGTAAGGCGTCAAATCAGTCATTTTGATGTTTATTGGGAAATACATGTTGTTTTTGCGCGAATGTTTCATCAGCTTTTGTGAAGTATGTTTTGGTAATTTTCATTTCAGTAGGTAACGACGAATTTCATTTTACATTTATATACTGTTCGTGACGTTTTGCCACGAACAGTGTGTGTCAGTGTGTGTGTGGGTGTGGGTGTGTGTGTGTGTGTGTGTGTGTGTGTGTGTGTGTGTGTGTGTGTGTGTGTGTGTGTGTGTGTGGCTGGCAGGGACATCAACATGGATTTAGTTTATGATTATATGTTATTACTAGATGCGCCCCGCGGCTTCACCCGCATAAGTTTCAATCCCGTGGGAATATCGGGATAAAAGTATTCTATCTGTTAATCCAGGTTATAAACTGTACGTGTGCCAAATTTCATTCAAATCCGTTCAACCCTTTTTGCGTGAAGAAGTAACAAACATATAAACACACTCACAAAATTTCGCCTTTATAATATTAGTGTGAAGTGTGGTGTTATAACAGTTAAATTAAATCTTTGGTAAAAAAAATAATTAAGAAAATACAACTAGAAAAAATATAACAATAACAAACAACAACAAAAACAACAACAACAATTTGGCGGATCGAGATTCTCGATCCTAAATCGGAGCGTAGGAAGACAGGACCTGTATTATACGGGATGTTTTACGATTCTAACATATCCGTAGATAGGTAACAAAAGAGACGTAAAGTGGATTGAAATCGCTCATAAAAAGTCACTTATTTTTATGATAAGCTCACTCTTTCTGTATTCGATAGTCAGCACAAATTCTAATCGATCCTAACTGTTGTTTAACGATCCGAATATGCCGTGATAAAAACTATAATTTATATCGATTGTGATTGCATCTCACTTTATCTAACCTACTTAGCCCTTTCGTACACGGCACGGTTTCATTGCGGTACGGCGTATAAGCCACGCCTTAGAAAAAACGTATCCGTGTACAAGCTTCCATAGTGATCCATATAACACTGGCGATGGTGCCTACACACGGCGAATAAACCGTAGTTTTTCATGGCAAGAACAAAACGTGTGTATACAAAGGGCTTTAGGATTGCGTATATGCTGCTTAGACTAGAATCGAAACCGATCGCTACATGAGATGCACAAAGTACGCAATTTTAGGCTATCAACGAATATTTATCATAGGGCTATGCGATAACATCTGAACAAAAAATTGGAATATCATAAAGTATAATCAGCCTATAATGTTACGAATGCTGGGACACAGCCTCCTCTCTGTGAGAGGGAGTGGGCCATAAACACCCATTTTGGCCAAGTGCGGGCTGGCTGATGTCACATGTCTTTGAATTTTTGATTCTAGGACAGGTTTTTGCACCAAATCGTGAAAATATGATGTAAGTTGTAGAGGACGATGAGCATAATAAATGCAATTCGTTGTATTTAACACACGGATTGCGAACCTACATTCTGTTTGGACTCGAATCAAAATCCATCCCTACATAAGGTGCACAAACAAAGCTCTGGCTTTCGAGCTATCAACGAATGTTTATGAAAGGGCTAAGCGATAGCATCTGAAGGAAAAACCGCGTCCGAATAACTTGCGACAAATCGTGAAAATTCAAAGTTAAGTCGCTTTCCGAACAGATTTTGATGCAGAATTCACCAACATTTAGATATTTTATTCTAGAAAGTTTATGTACCTACATAATAAATTACCACTAAACTTACGTATAATAAAGAAATCTGGAAGTTTAGTAAAAAAGAAATGTAATCTAGATGTTCACCTACTCAAAAAAAAAAAAAATCTGAATGTTTATTAAAAACCGTCAACCAGGGGCAGGTCGCTAATATTATAAATCAAATCAAATCAAATGTCATTTATTCAAACTAGGCTAAGAATCAGCACTTTTTGAACGTCAAATTTACAATAAGACAGTCCCCCAAAACGTCCGTCCTTCACCACTTCATAATGCTTTCGCTGGGGAGAAGTGGCGCAACAAACTCCCCAGCAGCTCAGTTGTCTGTTCACTTAGAAAATACTTGATTGTATTCAATACTAGGTATGCAAAGTAATTAACATTATATGACACAGAACATTAACTTAAATTATTTGCCATATGTTAGCTAGCCACGCCAATATACCAACAAATACAATAAAATCTATACATACTTAAGCAAAAAAAAAAAACATAATTAAAAATGTAAGCAAAAACGTACTACCTAAATAGAAGCTCCAGGTATAAAGGGCGTGACAGCTTACATATTTATATGATTTAGGCGCAGAATGCCCACTTCTCAAAATGGCAACTGAGTCTCTAATGGACTAATTCTCAAAATAGCTAATTCTATAAATGACTAATTCTCAAGATGCCTAATTCTATAAATGACTAATTCTAAGTTGTAGAGGAAGATGAGCATAATAGTAAGATCCGGAGAGGATCCATTTTTCTTACAAGCTTTGCATATGTTAAACATTTGCCAACGCTACAGAACTACTGCTTGCTCTCGTAACGCGCTTAATTTCCGGCGCGGTCGACTAGATTGTGTTGCGTGATCGTCGAACTGGAAATCAATCCTACAGAATTTCCTCTTGCGAATTTTTCACTAGACTTGCGCCTAGCCTAAATAATTCTTCAGTTTTTATACTCTAGGGCTCTGGGCTGTTTCTTTAAAAGCTAGACACTTGAAATAAGCTAAGTAGATGATTAATTTAATCAAAACTAACTCTGAGTAGACCTATGCTAGTGTTGCGCGCTACAAATAATGCTTGATACACGGCGACATTAGTTACCACTAGCGCCATCTAGTATCGGGTAGCGGAACTAGTACCTTGGTACTAGGACCTTGACCCTACTTGACCTTTTTCTAAGTACTAGTAATTCCGAGAACTATCGACGTCGAGTCAGTCGGGACCGGTATGTACTCGAACGTTCTAGATGTTTATGTACTAGCTCTGCGGCACTATATAAGGCCGGGTGGGCCGCGAGACACAGTTAGTTTCGATTAAGCGATAAGAGCGATAACATCGAAAGCGATATTCGAGTGCGACTTAAGAGTGATCAGTAAGTGCAATTGTGTTTCTAATTAGTGTTTGAGTTGTAAATTAGTGTTGGTGAGTAAAGTGTCATTTTTTTGGTTATTAAATCGGCAGTTTTAATTGTCACGAACCCTAAGCTTGTAACACTAGTCTAGTTTTATGTACAGACGCCAGCACATCAAACTGCTACAAATTTCAAATTCTGTCAAATTTCTTCAATAGGTTTTCAATTTTATCGCTAAAGCATAAGGTTAAAAGTTGATTGGGAAAATTTTACTGTTTACTGCTGGCGTCTGTACCTTACGGTTATAACGAAATATTTAAAACCTAACCAGTTTTTTTTTTAATCACGCTTATTCAATATTTCAGTTTTTTTTTAATCACGCTTATTCAATATTTCAGTTGTACTTAAATTAATTGTTCAGCCATCTTTCGGAGCCAGCATATTGGATTAAGAATGATGTTACTTGTTAGTTTACCGTATATTGTCATCCAAACCAAACGTGTATGCATTTCAGCTGAACCGGTTGGGGGATAACTGTTACGAGTAAGAAATTAAGTTGCAAGATTAGACCCATACATACTAACTGAATAAAAGCTTGTACAAATATGAGGTCAATATCAACGAAACAAAGTTTTTTGAGTTAGTTACAGGCACACTAACAAAAATAGTGCCGTTACCCGTTTAATATATGTAAAGATATTCAATATCCATCCATACCTACTAATATTGTAAATGCGAAAGGAAGGAACTATGTCTGACTGTTACAAATGCCGTCCTCATCGAGATCCGTTGAGGCATGAAAACCTCAACGGATCTCGATGAGGACGACATTTGGCAAACAGGTACACCATCACCTGGTTTAGGAGACAGGGAACTTTTTATCTTGTTTTTATCCATTTTTATCCCCGTCTGGTCAGCTCAAATCTGCAAATGCTCTTTCTTCAAAGGCCGTTCCAGACATGGCCCTGCCTAGTAATATAATAATAATTTATTTGATTCAGACACAGAGATCCATATTTTTGTTAGTAAATACACTTAAAAAATATGTTAGTAACCAAGGAATAATCAAAAATTCATTAATAATAATACATAGAAACTAGAAACAATAAATAGACAATTACAAGAAATTCATAGAAACAATAATTACTTAATAAATGGTGACGAACTGACATGCAAGTGCATCCACCTCTCCAACATCACCGAGTCCCACCGCTCGGACAATACGCTCAGGATACTCTTAGTGCTGCGTCGGAAGCGACTTAGTAGCGAGGCGCTCCGCTTCCTAATAATGGCAAAAAAGTCATCAGTTTGCGCCTGTGCGAACATCGAAGAAGCGCTGCAAAACCGAGGCAGCCCCAGCAGTACCCTAAACGCATTGTTGTACTGTACGCGTAAGGCGCTGTATACCCGCTGCACATAGTTGGCCCATAGGCTGCACGTATAAAAAGACTGACAATAGGCTTTAAATAAGGTCACCTTTACTTGTTCAGTACAGCGTGCAAACCTACGTGCCAACATGTTGCAGCGAACCGACAGCGCCCTACGTTCCCGCTCGATGTCCTCATTGTCAGACAAGTTATCTGTGACCCAGTGGCCCAGGTACTTAAAATGGTTAACCCTTTTCAGACTAGCACCACAAAGGGTGATCGGAGGTATAAAAGAGAAACATTTGGTACCAGCTTTGAATAATAATGTTTGAACTATTTTAATTATATTTTTTTAAATTTGCAATGTGCGTTTTGTTTGTGCAGAATAAACAATTTTTCTTTCTTTCTTTTAACTATAAAAGAGACCGTGAACTTTCTGAGTTTATTTCGGCATTTCTTCTCAGGGATCAGTCAGAAAGATAATGCCAGCGATATCTAGTTTTTAAAATAATGACAACTAAAATATTGACGTGTAAAAAACATTTCATTTCATTTCGTTAGAAGGCTCCCGTGGGGATTTTTTTCGACCTTCATGCAAGCAAAGCCGCAGGCAAATGCTGGTCGTTACGATTTATAGAACGAATTTCAGGTATAAATTATGTAAATTATGTAAGAGCCTTCCCATACATTGAAAACGAGTAATTTCCTTTGAATCTCATCAAGTGGGGTTGCGACGAAACTTGGCAAACTCTTCACAAATTATGACCCCAAATTTTACAATCAAAGGAATCCGAATAAATTACGGATACCCTTAATTTCGTTAGAAATACCTAATGCTCAAAGATAATAATTACAGGCTATAGGCTATCCCATTTGGGGTGGTTTATGATAGCTTTTGGAAATAATAGAATTAGATAAGCAATGTAAATGAGTTTGGCAAAGCCGGCCCCTAAAGATTAACTACCTACAAGTGATGATGGTGACATTACAAACATTACGCCAGTAATTCACGAAGAGGTCAGGCAGAGTTGCGCCTGTAATAAAAAATAAGTTATCATCTGCTTTACCTTTTCCCAACTATGTTGGGGTCGGTTTTCAGTCTAACCGGATACAGCTGATTACCAGTATTTTACATGGAGCGACTGCCTATCTGACCTCCACAACCTAGTGACTGGGTAATACGATACCCCTTGGTAAGACTGATTGGCCGACTTTCGGGCTTCTGACGACCCGTAACGACTGTCAAAGATCCACGAATGACAGCCGGGACCAACGGCTTAACATGCTTTCCGAGGCACGGAGGGGTCTTGATATGTATGTATAGATGGTCACCCATCTACGGACCAACCGCGGCAAGCGTAGCTTAACCTGATCGATCAGCCATTGCGGCTGTTATTACTTAGCCACAAAACCCTCTGCAATAAAAAAAATATAAACAGAAAAACAATCAGCTGTCTGTATCATTACATGGTGACATAATCTGTAAATAGTTTTTATTTAACTTCCTTTATCACTAAAGGCTTCGTACACACAGGCGCGACGCGACACGCGCCACAAAGGCACCGCTTGTTGCGCGACTTGCGGTGCCTTTGTGTCGCGTGTCGCGTCGCGCCTGTGTGTACGAGCCTTAAACAACTGCTAACTAGCAGCCCTGCGGCTTTTTTTTATTGATGAATGCCCGCTCTTGACCTCGACCACGCCTGATGGAACGCGCATGGACGAGTCTATGATGGGACGAGCGTGCTCAGATGATGCCTAAGGCACTGGAACTCCCACGCATCGACGAAACTCAGCAGGCTGCTTGATGCCGGACTCCGGTGGGACGGTGATCGCAAACAAAGCGGGCGTTAGCCCTACTACCACAAGGGAAGAATTGGCCAGTCAAATAAGGTGGACTGTCCAGGATGCGCCGAGCGCTCGGTTCAGTTACGTAACTGGCGGAACAAACTGCGCTATACGAGGAGACTTCTTTATGCATCCCAAAAATAATTATCCCAAAATTAATTATTACTTAATTGACTAACATATCTTTTAACCATCCTATTTGTGCAGTTATTTCAATAGCAGCTAGTTTCCCAGAACATTCAACAGTGCGTTAATCCTCACCACCACAGTTCCACTAACACGGCATACAACAAAGTTCTCAACCGCCGGTTTTCGGTTTGCGAATACCGCATAGATTTTCAAACTACCGCGTGGATTTACAAACGTTCCACAACTTCTTAGAACGTTTTTCACAAAGTTTCTAAAGCAGTTCACAAGTTACAAGAGTGTTTTAATTATATTGAATGCTTTCGCCATTGCAGTTCCAGTTCAGGAGTTTTCTTTTTCATTGGAGCTTTCACAGATTTTTTTGACCGTATCGTTGAGTATGTAGAGTTAAGTAATTGAACTCTTTTTTACAAAATATAGGTTAACGATAGTACCTACCTACAGATAACTTTGGCTAATGGCCTATTTCTATAATTTAGGGACCGTTATCGATTTCCGTGGTTAAAGTTAAGACTTGTATCTTTATCAATAATGAAGTAAAAACTTCATAACTTTGCATAATACACTCTCCCATATGGAAGTAGCTATCACAGGTACTACTTATGTATTTATTCAATTGGTCTTATGAGCTAACATATTTGACATCCAAAACGCTCATACGATTAATTTTCATACAATTCAATTATGGCTTAAAATATTACACAATCATTACCTAATAATAAAAATAAATTACAACGATGAATTAATACGTAGAATACAATGTCAGTATTTTCAGTTTAGTGTCAATTAAAAAAAACTACAAATCTATACAGATTCGTAGTTTTTAGTAGCGGGCAGTTTAGCAAAAGGTTTCCGTTGGTAAACAAAACGATTCGTTTTTGTTTATAGGATCCAAGCATTCAAGAATGGAACTGAAAGTAAACCTTCCCCAGTTTAACTGTAGTTCAAAGCAAAGCAAACTCCCATAGAAATGTTCAAACACCAAAGTTTTAGTTCTAGTTTATTGCCAAACCACGTTGTCTACTAAGTGATTAGACGGTAACCGTTAACATTTAAATACATAACTAAACCAGTGTAACAGTATTTCACCAAAAACAACAACCAAATCACTTCAACGACGTACAGATTTACTGTCATCACTGGATATAAAAGGACTTGTCTTAATATACCAATCCGGCGTCCGGCGCCACTCCGTCGCGACGACGGGAACCCTCGCAGTCTACTTGGCGCCACCCGTAGATGGCACAGCCACTATAAACATCTGCGAGTCTGCTACACGTCAACAAGGGGTTACTAAACCCTTCTGACCTCCGAAATGGCACACAGCTTATATAACTGAAATAATGTACCTACAAGACAAGACTTTGTAGCTTCGCGTAATATATTTTTATTGTTTTCATAGTAATTTAATTGCGAAGTAGAGCATCTTACTCGCTGTTTTGATGTATAGTTTTAATATTAGTAGAGCAACTATCGTATTGTTGTTTTTGAACAATTTTATCTACGTTTTGCAGTAAATGTTTTTATTTCAAAGACATTGGAACATGTTCTTTCGTGATAAACCGACATAATCTGTGTTATGGTTTTAAACCCGTGGATCCATGCGAGGCACAGTGGCTTTTTAATTGTTTCTGTAATGACGGCATTCAACCGGTTAAGGGGTCAAGTTAATATAGTAGTATAATCAGCGTCTAACGTTTAACTCATAGATATGCGTATGCCCACTGCTGGGACACAGGCCTCCTCTCTGCGAGAGGGCGTGGGCCATTATCCACCACTCGGGCCCAGCTACCAGTTGGCAGATATCTGTCTGCTGGGGCTCTGTCTCGTATACGGTCTTAGCATTATGCTGAGCGTTGGCTGTTTTGCGTAGATGTGACGCATACTTTCTCCCAAATTGATATTTTTGTTTTTCTGTTGTTTGTGTTTTTTTTATGCGTCATGTTTGCCGCAAATAAACGTATTTTCTTTTCTTTTTTTCTTTCTTTGATTTTTTTGGTTCTAGGACACGACGGTTTCCTCACGATGTTTTCCTTCACCGTTTCAGCGGTGTTGAAATAAATTACACTATTAAAACGCCTGCCTGGGTTTGAACCCATGATTGTTGTCGCACTTGCTTTTGCCATACCCGAAGGAGGGTAGGAGGGGCGAGCTATGACAGTTCATTTCGAAGATCTTATATAAATGGTGCTCAGTGCTGCAGGGCCCCTTTGGAACACGCACCATCGTTGAAGCAACATCTCTCCGTGACCGCAATACTTCGTGTATAGGGTAATAAGTATCAGCTAGAAATAATGTTGGTAAAACATTATTTCCATATATTTAATTATTGTGTAAATTTTCTCTGATTGCATTATATTTACAGTATGTTGGTTTCTTCTATAACTATTAAAACGTAAACTGTGATTGTGTGTTGCATCTACCTTATTGTCAATAAATGTTCATATAATTTACTGACTGTTATTTATCTAATATCAGAAGTGACAACCGTACCTACATCGCTCACAAACATGCCGCGCAGCCGCAAACGAAGATCAAGAAGGGAGCCATCGACAAGTTCAAGTACGTCTACCTCCAGTTCAAGTAGCAGCAGCAGCAGTAGTGCAAATGAACGGAGGCGCAAGAAACGACGCCACCATAAGAATTCGCAAACCGTGAGTCAGAATGTTTTATTATCGTCAGTGATTCCCGAATTCGACCCACTCGTAGACAGTGTAGATATGTGGATTAATGTTGTAGAGGCTAATTCTCGAGCGTTTGGCTGGTCCGATAATATGATCAAGTATCAGGCGCTTCAAAAATTACGTAATACCGCGAAAACTTGGCTAGATGCTTTGCAAAAAAATGAAACTAGGTGGACCACGTGGAAGTGGAAGCAATGGCGCGAAACATTGTCAGATACCTTTCAAGTAAGAAGTGATATGTTCAGATCTCTTAAAGAACTAATTGACACGAAACCTTCAACAAATCAGTCTTTATACGATTTCTTTTTTAAACAAAAGTCGAAAATAGATCGCTTGCAGTTAGGTTTTCGAGATCAAGATATAATATCCATAATAGTAGGTTCAATAGGTGACAAGAACATTAGTGTAGCTGCCGAAGCAGGCAATTTTAAATATTGTGACGACTTGGCCTCCTTTTTACACGGCAAAATTCAGTTACCTTCGGTTAATGAAACCCCTTCTAGAAACACACTGCCACCCAAACATTCTTCTCGACCGTTACAACCCGGTTACCAAAATGCTTTAAGTAAATCTGACATCAAAGTTGAACCTTCTGCCAATAATAATAGTGTACCAAACCATACCTGCTACCGATGTGGAGAGGTAGGTCACAGAAGAAATAATTGTACTGTTAAAGACGATGTGAGGTGTACTTTTTGCAAAAAGTTAGGCCATTTAGAGGCAGCCTGTCACGCCAAGTCTAAGTCGAAGGTCGAGAAAAATGTTGAAGTGAAAATGATTTCTGACCCAAAAATGAAACAAAAGTTTTACAAACCGGTTTTAATAAACAATCTGGAATGTAGTGCATTTTTCGATATGGGCAGCGACTGCTCCTTAATTACATCTGCGTTAGTAGACCAATTTAAGTTACAACCGTTCCCTTTGAATAGTCCTGTTAATTTAGTGGGGTTTACTAATGATTTAACCGCTACAGTAACTAAGGCTGTCTCTGTTAAGCTTCAAGTCGATTCTGTGGAATTAATTATTACATTATACGTAATTGATGCTTTATCTAGCTGTAATATTTTGATAGGAAGAAATTTTACTGAACATGAAAATATTATGTATGTTCGTGTGGGAGAAATTTTAACTTTTCAATCAGCCCAAGCATTGAATGTGTGCAGTATTAAGGTTAGTAATAACGTAAAACGTGAATACGAAATTGCATTAAATAATATATTATTAAAATACCCTCAATCCTTTGCCCAAGATTTATCTAAGTTAGGAAACACCTCGTGTGTTGAATTAGAGATCCAACTAATATCTAATAAACCCATCTACCAACGACCGTATAGGATGTCCGAGTCGGAAAGAGCTATCACGCGTGAACTGGTAGATGATCTTTTAAAAAATGGGATTATTCAAAACAGTAGATCTGCATATGCTAGCCCAGCTCTTCTCGTTGACAAAGCATCTGGGGCTAAAAGGTTATGCGTAGACTATAGGCAGCTAAATAAAATAACTGTTAAGGAGAAATACCCTATGCCCATGATTGAGGACCTCATTGACAGATTGCAGGGATGTAAATTTTTTACTTCTTTGGATCTTAAAAGTGGATATCATCAAATAAGCATTAAATCTGAAGATGTGCACAAAACTGCATTCATAACAAGTGATGGCCATTTTGAATTTTTGAGGATGCCTTTTGGAGTATGTAATGGGCCAGCTGTTTTCCAAAGACTAATGAATACTGTTTTGGGCAATCTACGTTTTGGAAGAGTAATATGTTACATGGATGATACCTTAATCGCTACGAAAACTCTAGAAGAAAATATGGCTTGCTTAGAAAAAGTACTAGATATTTTTGTCGAAAATGGGCTAACGATCAATTTAGACAAATGCTTCTTTTTTAAAGATCAAATTACGTTTTTAGGCTATGATATTTCAGAAAAAGGCATCACTCCAAGTTCCCGTAAGCTAGAAGCTATTTCAAAATACCCAATTCCGAAGTCGGTTCATCAATTAAGACAATTTTTAGGGTTAATTAATTATTTTAGAAAATTTATTAAGAATTGTGCGCTTCTCTGCAAACCATTGACTTGTTTATTAAAAAAAGGTGCAATTTGGCAATGGGGGCCCCAACAAGAACAGGCTGTAGCATGGGTGAAAGATGCGTTGATTAAAAAATGCGGTACTAAGCGTATTTGACCCCAAATTACCCATAAATTTGTATACAGACGCCAGTCGTGATGGCATAGGATGTATCTTGACACAGCTGACTAATAACGGTGAAAAACCTGTTTATTTTTATAGTCGTCAAACGAGTGATGATGAAAAGAAATACCATTCCTTCGAGTTGGAGCTTCTAGCAATTGTTTCTGCTTTACAAAAGTTTAGGCATTATTTATTAGGAACTAGTTTTAAAATTACAACCGATTGCAATGCAGTACGACATGCCTTAAGTAAAAAGGAGATAATTCCGCGAATAAGTAGATGGGTATTATATACACAGGACTTTACGTTCGAAGTAGTTCACAGGGCCGGGTCACAGATGCAACACGTTGACGCATTAAGTAGGAACCCTATTCGTACTTTCAATAATGTATCTGATGAGATAAATATTAACACAATTACCGAAGGTGATTGGTTACTAGCGGTTCAATTGCAAGACCCCAGTATATGTAATATTAGGGACTTATTACAGTCGGGTGAGGCCGATACGAATAAAAATGTATTCAACGAATACGAATTGTTAGGAAACAAAGTTTATCGTAGAACCGAATTTGGCAGGCGTTGGTTAGTACCAAAGAAATGTATATGGTATGTAATTCGTGCTAACCATGATGATGTGGGACACTTCGCTGTAGACAAAACTGTTGAAAGAATTAAGTCGAAATATTGGTTCCCTCGTTTAAAGAAAACAGTTTCGAAGTATATTAAAAATTGCTTGAATTGTATCTATCACAAGGACGTTCACGGTAAAAAACCAGGCAAGTTGTACCCAATCCCGAAATTTGCGAGACCATTCCACACGCTTCACGTTGATCACCTTGGTCCATTTGTTAAAACAACGCAGCAAAATAGTTACATCTTAGTGATAGTTGACTCGTTTACCAAATTCGTTTTTATTTCCGCTGTAAAAAACACTAAAAGCAAAGTGGTCATCAATGAATTAAATAAAATATTTAAAGTATTCGGAAGTTCAAAACGCCTAATTTGTGATGCTGGTAGTGCTTTTACATCAAAATTATTCACCAATTATTGCAAAGAAAATAACATTAGGCTTCATATAATTGCTACTGCTGTTCCGCGCTCAAATGGCCAAGTCGAGCGCTATAATCAGACAATTTTAGAAGCATTGCGTAGTATGAGTGCTGATACTGATAATAATAAATGGGATCAGCACATAACTAGCATACAACAAGGTATTAACAGCACAATTAATAAAACCACGTCTGCCGTTCCGAGTGAGGTATTTTTTGGGTTTAGAATTCGCATGAATAATGACGCGATCACTGACGATAGTAACGAGAATTCTATTGACGTCACCGCGTTAAGGAATAAGGTTGACGCAAATATAAAGAGTAATGCTGAACGACAAAAAGCATCCTTCGACTCTAAAAGAAAAGAGGCTCCCATATACAAAGTCGGAGACTTAGTGGTACTCAAAGTTCCAAGTCACACAAATGATGGTCAAAGCACGAAACTCTTGCCTCTGTACAAGGGACCCTTTCAAGTGACAAATATCCTGGGGCACGATAGATATCAAGTAGCAGACTTGAGGGGAGCTGAAAGATCTTCCAAAAGGTACGATGGTGTTGCCTGCGTGGAGAATATGAAGCCCTGGATCCGCGTTGCTGAAGTACCGGATGTTGTCGAAGATGAATAGGTACCTAAAAGTGGCAATAAGGTAAATTTTATAATAATAACATACCTATTCAGTTGCTCTATTTATGTCCATTCATATTTTTACATTCTTATTGTTATTGATATTTCACCGGATAACCGTTATCATTCATGTGGTCCAATGCATTCGCTTTAAACATTATGGATGTTTATAGGGTGTTCAGTCTCGGAACAATAAGCAACAGGCATCCGTTGTGAACGCTGTTGTGTGTATTGTTAGTGGTGATACACGACTAGATTGATACTAAGTGAACATTGATCTAGTTCAAGCCACAGACAGTAAGAGCATGTTAACCATGTTGCGATAGCATAGCTCTAATCTGTTTGAACACCTTACCAACAGTCTGATGTTAAAGCAAGTCACATCTGTACTAAGTTAAAATACGGATTAAACTAAGTAATTATTGTATGTTCCCAGCTTCTACATTGGACCAAAACGCTGTTCGAGGACGAACGCGTGAGCAGGACGGCCGGATGTTGTCGCACTTGCTTTTGCCATACCCGAAGGAGGGTAGGAGGGGCGAGCTATGACAGTTCATTTCGAAGATCTTATATAAATGGTGCTCAGTGCTGCAGGGCCCCTTTGGAACACGCACCATCGTTGAAGCAACATCTCTCCGTGACCGCAATACTTCGTGTATAGGGTAATAAGTATCAGCTAGAAATAATGTTGGTAAAACATTATTTCCATATATTTAATTATTGTGTAAATTTTCTCTGATTGCATTATATTTACAGTATGTTGGTTTCTTCTATAACTATTAAAACGTAAACTGTGATTGTGTGTTGCATCTACCTTATTGTCAATAAATGTTCATATAATTTACTGACTGTTATTTATCTAATATGATCTACAAATCGTAAGTCGGGGTTGCTACCACTGGGCCACCACTGATCCCCGGTCAAGTTATAATTAAGTTTAATTTACCTAATAATACGTTTAATAATTTTCATTATTCGCGTTAATCGGTCAACCCTTGCTTACTAAGCTGATAATAGGGTAAGTACCTACCTACCTCATGTAATTATGGCCTAAATCATGTTTACAGAAAACCCTAAAGCTGGTTGTTTATTGAAATAATTAAAATATACGGACAATTTTTTTTCTTAACCTATACTCACTGCTGGGCAAAGTTCCCACTGCTGGGCGTAGGTTTCCTCCATACTTCGCTATTCAACTTTGCCTGCTGCCTTTTCCAGCCAATCAGTCGAGGAAGAAGCTAGGTCCTCGCGCTAGCGTTATTGTTTAAAAATTACAATTCTCCTTGACAAAAATACTAATGTTATTGTGTCAAGAAGAAACAACTTGTAAAGTTTTAACCGGCTTTTGAGGGTAGCTCCAGTTATTCAACAATAAAGTTCTGTTTCAATTTGTCAAGCTTTTTCTTAACTTGCCCTACGACAAACAATGTTCTGCGCTGGCACAAGCTGCATACTCTAGAATTCTTCAATTTAATCCGGCTAAGTTGTGTTTCAGGAAGCGAATTGTCAATTTGATGGCAAATAAACGGGTGCGTCTCATAACGCATAAACTCATTTGGTCTAATTTCATTTTATTATCGTTCATAAGATATAATCAACGTGAGATATACCAACTGTTGATATAATTTCTTTACATATAACATTTATTTATTCTAAAACTTATTTAGTATAACGTTGTTTGATATAACGTTTATGTAATCGAAAATCATTTGGTCTAACGTTTAATATGTATATTGTTTATTTAATCGAAAATCATTAGGTCTAACGTTTAATATATGTATATAAAAACGTCATTATGGTTAACACCCCGACTCAGAGTACCCCGACTCGGATAGGTTAGGTTAGAAGGCTAAGGCGGGAGCGAAGCGGAGCGGAGCTCCCGCCTTAGCCTTCGTGGTTATTTTTTTTTAAACCACCCAGAAATAGGAGCCCCGCGAAGCGGGGCTCCGTCGACCTATCTTAGCGCAGGTGGTAATTAGTTACTAGTTATGTTTAATATCTACTTAGGTGACTATTACCTATAACTACGATAGAACTTACAAAGAATAAAACAAAGAAAAAATACTTTTAAATATTTCTTAAACAAAATACAAAGTTATTGTTTTATTAGACCAAATAAGTTTTATATCTTTTGAGTGGTATGTCAAACGATTTTATATTTAATGTATCTTATGCTTATGAAAATTAGTTATTTTAAAATTATATCAATCGTTCATTATATTAACTAATCGCTATATTAAATAAAATTATAGGTTCCGTTGTTATATATTGTAAATATTAGAGATTTTGTTGTTATATCATCTATTACTTACCCCAAATAAACAACATTATAGTCACCATGCCTTATTAAAATTATGTAAAATGTTAGTAAGTCATCTTTGATGTACAGACGCCAGCACATCAAGCTACTACAATCTGTCAAATTTCTTTAATAGATTTTTAACTTTATTGCTAAAGCATAAGGTTTAAAGTTGATTGGTAAAATTTGACAGTTTCGGGTAGCTTGATGTGCTGGCGTCTGTACGTAATTTATCAGCCTATAATGTTCCCACTTCTGGGTCACAGGCCTCCTCTCTGTGAGAGGGAGTGGGCCGTAATCCACCACGCGGACCCAGTGCAGGTTGGTGGATGTCACATGTCTTCTAATTTTTGGTTCTAGGACGTGCTGGTTTCCTCACGATGTTTTCCTTTACAGTTTTTAGAGCAGTGCGCAGTGGTGATGAAAAAATTTACACAAAGTAAAGCGTCTGTTTTGAATTATATGTACAGTTTAGGAAATTAATTGTTAGGCAAATTAACACCCTACGCCAATTTTTAGTGTCGTAATTAAATACAACTGTCATAGAATGACAGCTGTGGTTTGAATATACGGACAGATGAGGTGGGTAAGTTGGTAGTAAAGCTTTACAGTAAATTTCCCTGACTTTACCTATCTATGAATGTCTCTATGTAGCCAAATCAGCACCAGAATTGCGTCACACACTCACATTTGCAATAGCTTTTGTCTTTTGACACTAGAGCTTAAGTGTATACCTATTCAAACGTACTAAAGGAAAAATGGTCATCTCGACAACTCCCCACTTAAATGAACGCAGAGGATTTTGTTGAATTGTCAAAAGGATTTCTCCTTACAGTGCACTAAAACCCGTCAGTAGAGCGATTAATCCTAGTCTTTCAAAAGACGGGATTTCCCATTACAAAGATTCTACCACAAAATCGCACTCCAACCATTTTCATTCCTCACAAAATAAGTGCTGACAAAGAAAGTTTTTTGATTTTGTGTCAAACCGAAAAGATAATTATAAGCAAATGTTTGATATCGTCACTGGAAAGGAGAAAATGCTAAAGCGCTATTTGGGTCAAAATGAGTTATATAATATATCGTTGGATTCACAACAACAACGCCACATGCAAGCAACGCGTCATACTGACGTCACGCAAGATCCTGCATCTCGCAAGCAGAGTTTACCGGCAACTAGCTAGATACATGAATGACATGAATCATTGGGCAGTAGCCGGGCAGTTGCCCGCCAGCCACAACACCCGTCTGGTCGGAGAATCCTCCCTTTTCTATTGTGGTTGAGAGGACTATACACCCTGGTCCACATCCCTCTATACACACAACAAACAATCTGAGCCAATTAAAATTGGCTCAGATTGTCTTAAATCCTAAACAAATCGACACGGAAAATAAAAATTAATCCAACGATATATTAATTATATTATAATATAACATTTTGGTCCAAATGGCGCTTTAGCATTTTCTCCTTTCCAGTAACGATATCTTTTTTTTGTTCAAACAATATTATTCTCGGGACTAAATCGACGTGAACAAATTTGCTTAATCCCTCCCCTAAAGGCACCTTATTTATTCAATTAATGTGGAACTCCAAGGCAAACATTCTGGAAAAGATTCAGTCCTTTTAAATGTACCTATCTAAATATATTCTAAGTGTAACATGAATTAAGTACACTACTTTACATCCTACAGAGGAAAATCAAGAAATATTTATACAACTACATTAACATTAATTATATCTATCTTATTCTTTCTATCTGGTTTTACAGAGGGTTATGACCTTTTTTTTGTTTTACATTTAATTACCTACTGGATACACTTTTCATACTAAATAAACTAACTGTTGGGAATCGAACCGAACACAGCGCGTTGCACGCGGTCTGCATACGCAGGCAGCGTGATCAGCGCGTCATTGGCGAGTTGAGACGCGGCGCGGCAACGACACGGCACTGTTCGGCTCGACGACCACTTGCTTCCACGGACTCCACCGCGACGGACGACACTCCTCTCTTATGTTTAACTTATTGTTTATCACTTATTGTTGTTAGTTAATATTGTAAATAGAAACGGCATTGAACCGTTGCCTAAAAAACAGTCCACTCATTTATTGCTCCCCGCGCTAATACTAACAAAAAGTTCCTACGCGTCGCTGTCGATTGGTGGTGTACCCAAGAGACTGGCGGCATAGCCATGTTGTAAAGCAATACTTAGCCTCTGGCCAAGGTTAAAGCCAGCCCTTGGAAATTACCTACTTATTTAATCAAAATCAAAAGTCATTTATTTAAATCAGGCTGAGAATCAGCACTTTTCGAACGTCAAAATTACAAAAGACAGTCCCCCAAAACCCCCCAAAGCCCTCCCTTAATCACCTCCTAGTGCTTTCCCTATTATTTTGCTATTATTCAAAAACGTCCAAATGAAAACTCACGAACAAACTATGACAAGTTTTTCCATCACCTGTACACTGAGGGCGGATTTTACCAATGAAACAGAGCGCCATCTAGTTTTTGAAATACGAGTACGTGATGTGTTAAAGAATAGAATAGAATAGAATACTCTTTATTATATACACCATATAATACAGACATAAATATAGAAACTGTACAAAGGGTGACACAATGGGCGGTCTTATCGCTAAGAGCGATCTTTTAAAGACAACCTTAGGATGGATTTAAAAAGGGGAAGGACAGACAAATACTGTAGGTAGTCCGCGGTGTAGCATTTACATAATACAATAAATACATACATATAGTATATTATACTAATCTAAATAAATATATACACATACATATAAATATATCCATATAATAGTAAACATGAAACAGGAGCAGAGAAAATATAATGATGATGTTTAAGGAGAGAGGAAGTGCTTTTTTACCATAATTTTAAATGTGGACAAAGATTGAGCACGCCTTACCGACACGGGCAAGTCATTCCATAACCGTACTGCTTGAACAGTAAAAGATTTGTTATAAAAACTGGTGGAATGCATCGGCATCTCTAGTCTCAGGTTTTCCGATGACCTCAGATATCTATTATGTGTGTCGTGAAGGAACTTGAAACGTTCTTTAAGATAAGTGGGGGTTTTAGGATTAAACAAAATACTGTAGAGCTGAAACAAGATATGAGAATTCCGGCGAAGACGTATAGGAAGCCACTTGAGCTTTGTAATGTAATTTATCTAGTTGTGCCTCAGTAAGATCAGGATAACTGACATCAGCGTAGTCAAGGATGGGAAGTAAAAGGGATTGTGCAAGCGCGGTTAAAGTGTTTGTACAAACCTTTACAGAAATAAAATCATTTATCATTTAACGCGATCAGCACATCTAAACCGTTCATGGAGCTGTCAGTATCATCTTTGTTGTGGATTATTGACACTGACAGCTCTTCACCGCATTTTAGATAATAACCAGTATACGTTGACTTCTGATTGTAAGAAAAACCATATACAATGCGATTTCAGCTAAAACCAGAAATGCTTGATGAACTTGATGTCTCCCCGTGTCCAGACGCCAGCACATCAAGCTACCCGAAACTGTCAAATTTTCCCAATCAACTTTGAACTTTATGCTTTAGTGATAAAGTTGAAAATCTATTAAAGAAATTTGACAGATTGTAGTAGCTTGTTGTGCTGGCGGCGTCTGTACCTACAGGAAAATACTGACTTTGAATATATGCGATAAATACTCCCATATTTTCACAAGTACGTACTTGTACACCGTGGAGTAGACGAGGCCATTGTTATTAATATTAAAAGAGCCTTTTCTATTTAAAGAGCTCCTCCTCAATATTTCTCATCAATCTTGTTTCTTACTCGACGGATTTCTTAGAATAAACTGTTAATAAATTGGAAATGAAACAGAAAACTGGCCTTTCTTTGCGTAATGAGAGTGTTCTATTTTTTTTTTTTCAATAAAATACCAGGTTCTGTTTATTTTTCCTTTGAAAAAAATTGTAGACGATATAAAGGAAAAGAAAGTCAGCAAGGACTTTAGAAGAAGCATAATCATCCTATCCAGTGCTGGGACAAAGGCCTCAACACTCTGGGAGAGGGAGCGGGCCATAATCCACCGCGAGGGCCCAGTGCGGGTCAGTGAACGTCACAGGTCGTCGATTTTTTTTTTTTGTTTATAGGACATGCCGGTTTCCTCAGGATGTTTTCCTTCACTGTTTTGAGAACAGTGGTGATGAGTGGGTAAAGTGCCTGGCTGGGTTCGAACTCACGACCTACAATTTGTAAGTCAGGGCCGTTACAACTGGGCTACTGCTAGAAGGGAGACCCTTAGAAGAAGAACCCCTTTTAAATAATAAGTTTCCTTTCGACGCGTAGCTAGAAAACTTTAAGATACAAAATAAAAACGTGTGGGGTCGTGGCCCACGGCAGGAACGAAGATCAAAACGAAGATCCAAGGTGGCCACTGCGAAAATTTGAAAATATTCGCTGCCACTATCTTGAATTTTCATTTTGCTCTTACCATCAGCTTGAAATGAAAACCATGAAAACGATACCCAAGACGAAAAAATTTAAAATTCTTGCAGCCGCCATCTTGGATTTTCATTTTGACCTCACTATTGGCTTCGGCACCCACGAAAACCATGAAAACTATATCTATCTCTCTCTCACTCTGACTCTTGCTATTTCCTTAATATGTAATAAAAAGTCACTTGGAGGGGGGGCATAACGCTTTTCCGTTACGTGATTTCTCCCAGTTTACTCCTATCGCAAGCTCCGTTAAAAAACTTCGTTCCAAAAATAATCTAGCTCTGAATATTAACTACATAATATAAAACAGAAATCACACCAGATGACAAAACAGACTAGACCAACAACCAGATGCTAAAAGCATTTAATTTCTATTTCTATATTTAATAAATCTAATCTTAATTGGCTTTTGTACTTCGCAGATCCAAATGGGGCTCTCTAATATTATAATCTCTGTCAATAAGCTGTCAATTGAGAAATTAATGCGCCATATGCCACGAATTACAGAACGCGGCATGCAGTCCGAAGTCCTAACAGTATGTTTATTTGGCTTATTAGTCGATTCGCACGAATATACTCGCCCGAAATGGGCGAATCGTCACTTTTGAATATTATATTTTTTCTATAGGCAACTCGCACGAAGTTAATTCATTTGTGAGGGACACGACAAGTCCAGAAATATGTATTAGGCAATTGGCACATTTTGTGCTGCTAAGAAGTTTGATGCGCCACTTTTTCTCAGCGAAAGCACTAGGAATTGGTGAAGAGCGGGCGTTTATGGCGACTGTCTTTTGTCATTTTGACGTTCGAAAAGTGTTGATTCCTAATTTGAATAAGTGAATTACTTTTTATTTTGCTATAAAGTTAAGAAAAAAGTACACGATTTATAATAAATACTTAGTCTTATCACTCCTGTGCGCTAGTGTTATTTTTTCTATACTTTATTGCAAAATGTGCCAATTTAGGTAATTGGCACATTTTGCAATAAAGTATAGAAAAAATACGTACCTATTTCTGGAATTGTCGACTCGCCCACAAATAAATTAACTTCGTGCGAATCGCCTATAGAAAAAAATATATTATTTAAAAGTGTCGATTCGCCCGTTGCGGGCGAATAAACTCGTGCGAATCGACATATAAGCCAGTACTAACAGTATATTTGTAAAGCTATACTGCTACACCCGGTCACGGCGGGTAATAGCCAGCTACTGATTAAATCTGCATGAAAAATCGAGCTTTGTCCGATACTCGGGTAGCTAACGGACGCCTGCATCCGGGCTGAATGAAACATAAGTATGCTGATTCCGCCGTCATCGATATGTCGTTCCTCTTTTGTTTGTTTCAATACCTACGACTTTTAGATATGCGGGGTTTTTCCTTTTGGGAAATTTGCCTTCAGATAGCTACTGCAGCTATCTGAAGGAAAATTCTAAAACGTTCAAATTCAAGCGCAATCTCATCTCAGCGACAATCAATGTCAAGTACTTGTCAAAACTATAGGGAAATTGATTGTATTTTTGACAGATTGAGACTGAGATTAGAATGCAAACGTTCTTAAAAATGCGGGAATTGCCCGGGAATTGTCTGTCTTTTTAATTTGCTTTGCTTTTTCAATCAATCAATCAATCTTTATTTGTTGTTTTGTCTTGCCAATGTTTCCCAAACTAGGTACTCACACATGTTATCTAAACTTGCACATCACACTTTTATATTGTAAAGGCGAAAGTTTGTGAGTGTGTTTGTATCTTTGTTACTCTTTCACGCATAAACTACTGGACGGATTTGTATGAAATTTGGCCCACAGATAGTTTATACTCAGGTTTACACATAAGATACTTTTTATTCCGATATTACCACGGGCGCAGCTAGTATGATAATAAAATCAAGTTTCTTATTTCGAAGCCAATCTAAATAATATTTACCGGTCGGTCGGTGGCCATGACCACTGAGGAAAGTATTACAGTAAACAATTAACCTTAATCTACGTCCTGGGAGTTCGAAACGTCTAAAGAAAATATAACCATGTGTATTTCGATATACCTATAATAAAATTCCATGTGATTTAAGAACTTTAGATCTTAGATTGTTTAAACTAAACTACATAAATGATAGAATACTAATAATTTTTACAGCCTAAAATAATGTAACCTATAATATTATTTGCATGCTATGATATAAACAAAACATGTATGCCTTGTCAATTATGTGTATTTTTAAAACCACTTTATATGCCATGTTTTATGTAAATAAATATTATTTCTATTTCTATCGAACAAAACAGCCGCCCTCGAAAATAGATTTTATTGCACGAAAAATCCGTACTTGAAAACTGTCGCATGTGTAACGAGGTCTCGAATACTAGACAAAAGGGGAGCAACTATCAAGTGTTTAAGGGGACTACGGGACCTAAACGATAAAAAACGCAAGTTTTAGAAGCAATAAAAGTATATGATCGACTACAATAAACAAAATCAGAAAAATATATAAAGATAGTGTGTTGAAAACATAATACAACTGTTTTGTTACGATAGAAAAAAATCATGAAGATAGCTCTAAAAACTTCCTTTTTACAATAAAAACAATACTAATATACATACAATCATTCTTATTTTTTGACAGATTATTCTACAAGCAACTTACCTACTAAAGCACTAGTGTTTTAATTTTTGAGTCCAAACAATAGACTTTTTGTAAATAGACAGTTCCTTCATACTTTGCAATAAATTACCAGCGTTGTGTCATCGCGCTTCTCTTTCTTTTCTATGCAGTCCGACAGTGACAGCGCTTTAGGTCATGTAGTCCCCTTAAACGAGAGACGTCGGAGGGACGTATGAACAATAGGACCCGCATTCTGACGACGCGACATTTCGTGTCTATGGCCACTGTTCTAACTCCTCTAAAATTATGAGACCCTAGTCATTGCCTCCGGCCGTATTTCTAGTTTGTTATAACAAAATCTGAATATAAATGAGTATGTAAAACGGATAAACATAAAACTGTATCCACAATAAAAGCGAATTTTGCTTTGTAATTGAATAATGTGAGCATTACTATACCGACCACATTAATAAAACCTGTATAATTTATAAACTATAAAGGTGTTATTAATTAATGAACGTTATTTCAGTACGATGATCCTTTTTGTTTGGATAACAGGCTGAAATAATGATACTGAACAAGTATTAAAGTATTTTTTACAAAACCTCTGAATGCAGCTGCTCAATCAATTGCTCAACAAGTTAAAGAAAGACTCCTAAGAACGTTTCCCTGTAGGTACAACGGTTAAGGTACCCGCCCTTGACAATCCTGTAAAGTCGTTCATTTTACTCAAAATTGCTAGGTTAAATTTTGATGCCCCTTTGCCAAAGGGTATAGATGAGGTATCCTTACACAAATACCAAAACCGTATCGCTATTGGTCCATAGACCAGTCCCCATACAAAATCGGCCAGTCTCCTTTGACTACCTACACCGAGTAACTGAATATTCGATACACTGCACGTTACCAAATTTCACACACGATATAAATGTTTGAAATAGGTAGGTAAAAGCTCTTTACAAACAATATAACAGACGTCGAATATTGATAGGTGTAGCGTGACTCCGTAGTATTCGCGACGCTCTCCCGCTCTCCTTTTAGTCATGTGTATTGGATTTGAATTTACGATCAGCTTGCTACTAAAAGCTACATTTAGTTTTCATGCTATCTTATCAGATACATCCCTTGACTATTATTATTTATGATGTCGATGTTCAATGTTTCATAACGACTGATTTGACTGTTAGATCGTTTGATACGCTTTATTCGCATTATATTGTTCGCATAGAGCATTTGCGGGTTTTCTTATTTGAACAACTCACAAAATTATTCATGCTAAATTTATGAGTCAAGCAGAATTTCTAATGATATAAAATATTAACATATTTTTTTTAAGATATAATTTCATTCATCACTAAATTCTTCGAAAGCCAAAAGATATATATAGCTATTTTCAGTTAGGTCACCGAAAACATTGATAAAATATCTTGCTCAACAAGAAAATTCTCAACTTCAACATTATTACTGAAGCTATTTAATTTATTAGAGACTTTGAAAAGAGCTTTGCGTAAGTACTTTAAATGATTAATAAGGTTATGCAGAAGCTCAAAGCCGTAGTCAGACTAGTTTTCAGTACAATCGCAGAAAAGCACCCTAATTTCGTAACACACTGTCAGTAACAATCTGAATCGTTTTGAAGGATAGTGCGCATCCATTGCTTCATATGTTCAATAAATTTGTCTACTCAACAACGTAAATAACGCAATGAATGTTGTTGAACTGTCAAAATGAAAACCATTCCTACTGTTAGTGTTACACAATTACCCCGCAGATTAAGGTCCTGACTAAACCCTGCCCAAAATTATCATCAAGAGTAATGTCCGCACATCTGACGAAAATGGCCAACTGTGATTCCACAAAAATTTTTAAATTTTCTTAATTACCTTCCGTCGCTGTGACTTGTCCTCATTTGGCGCAAAAAACGTAGATGAGATTAAATACAATGAAAACAAATTTTGCATAAACGAAGCATTTGTGTAACATTTCTAAGATCCTATAGAAAGTAAGCATCTATTTGATTACCTCTTCTAATTCTAAAATCTGAATAATAAGCACCACTGACCGTTAGAAGAGAATCTCAATTACTAATACTATTACGTAGAGCGAGCGTTTAGAGCAAATTATTTTAAAAATGCTCTCCAAGACCGAGCTCCTTTGCTGCAAGCTTTTTTATTATATTAAAGCGGCTATCTGATCCAGGCTATCCGATTATTACGGATATAAGTGGAATAGATATAAGACCACCGACCGAGAATGTTCTGCGTAACAGCGCGCAGCGTGGGTACTTTTTGATTTGCCGCTGGCAGAGCGGCGGCGCCGCGCGCTCGCTTGCATTCAATATGAGCCGGCTGCGACAATACACAGCTTTGTCGAAGATTTTGATAAGCAAGCTGGCTTCTATGCAACAACAAGTAGCTACGTAGCTAAAATATTGAGAATTAGTAAAAGTAGTTTCTCTGAAGTTGTCGTTTAGGTGTTTTCGAGAATTATTTTCCAAAATACATAACTCTTCGGGGTATACAACTATACAGGTTATGTTACTTACAAAATATGACTGCTGTTATATATATATAAGTATATACATATATTTTATTATTTATACATTTTTTGACCAAGTATCTTAATCTTTTTTGTATAAGTTTTTTTTACTATCTTTAAATACATAATTTAAAAGCTAGAATCCTTAATAACAATATGTAAAAAGTAAGTAAAAAAAGGATAGAATCATACATGTATATTATCATCACTATTGTTTAAATGTTAAAGTTTGTTTTAGTGTTGTTATTTTAATGGAATAAGCCAGAGTAGGAGAGCTTGTTTTGGAAACAGTGCATCCTACGCTGTAGGTACCTACCAAATAAGCCTAAGTATGCACTTTCATCCGGCTGCTATTGATGAGCTTAAAGGATTCAAACTAGTTACCTTTATTATTCTCTCCCTGAAACCCGATGAAAAGCTGAGTGAAAATTTACATCATCGGTTTTAAGACTTAATGCTTTAAGCTATAAAGTCGTAAACCGAATTTCCAATCTCTTTAGGATTGTTTTCATCAAAATTTATTCATCAATTTACAAAATGCTTCTCGTGCAAAAATAAATTTCCAACATTGTCATTATATCTATCAGAACTGTCTTAAGTTTGTTGAGTGATATGTTTGTGAACATTTTATTGATGGCTTGATGGCAGCGCATCCATTTATTTACAACTGGACCCGAATAAATCAGACTCGACGGAGTTGGAAAACTGCGATCATTCATTTTGAGCTTGTAATATTTATACTATAACAGGCATTCCGGTATCTCGGACCAAAGTTTGAAAGATGTAGTTAAATTATTCAACGGAAATTGTTTTAATTTATACAACTGTTATTATTCTTTCATGACGAGCGCCTCTTCCTGTTCGACAGTGAGTCCCTTGGACTACGTAATGTAATTATCAGTGTCTTATTTCATTTAAATTAAAATTCTCGAGAGCGCCTCTGCATATCGGATATTGGTCCCCGACACATTGAAAAGACTGGGCTCTTACTAATAAACGTATTATTTCAGATGAATAGTTACACACCGATTTCTCTTTTTCAGTCATCATCAGTAATTTGACTTTCGAAAGAAGAAGACAAAGCGTTGTGTAACTATACAGCCGCTATACAACATTTATTAGTAAGGGGGCAAGTATAACCAACATCTGTCATTTCAAATATATGCTACAGGTAGAGTGAACTATTAATTATTAAAGGTAATATAACAATATCGTATCGTTTTATTCGTGAGACCTCCTTGTTATGTAACAAAATCAAATTTAATGTTAATCATCAAACCGCGTCGTGAAAGAAATACTAACATTTCAAACGTTATTATTTGCCCGAGGGGTAAGCAGGAGAAGAGTGATTAAATCAAAGAATAGGAATGAGCAATTACAGACCCTTGAATTCAGAGAATTTATTTGTAAGTGAGTCTTAATTGAATCCCATTATTTAGCTATGATTATTTAGTAAGTTAAACGGACGTTGTTACTACTCAAACTAATTGACAAACTTGCTAGCTAGACCAACTACTTATATAAAATAAACCTGATAGATACTTTACATCTACATTTGAGGAGCGATCCGTACAAATGAGAGGCTTTTTTGTTTACCTTGAATTGTAAGGTAAATACAAACACCAGAGATATTATTATCGATGCTAATTACCGTAAACAAACAAGTAAACTGTTGATTAAGTACGTTCACGCTGTACAAATTCAACAAATTGTTTATCAGTAGTTCAGTACACTAGTGTAACTAATTGTTAACGCTGGCTGCTTTGTTTACGCTGTTACCATTGCATTTACATGAATGAGAGGACCCGTAAAACTGTGCTCAGTGAAATTACTTTCAACAAAGAAATTTATATAATTAAATGTCTAGAGTAGACCATTTAGTAAATATTCTTGACGTTTTAATATTTGTAGACCGAGCACGGTGAATAACTTTGAGTGAACAAAGCCCTCTCTAGAAGCAAGCATTCCATGAATGACTTAATAAATGAGAGTGTTTTGAACGTCGTCGGTCGGTGAACTCTCTCATGTATTGGGCTTGAATTATTTGCTATATTTGATGTTTGGGTTTCGGCGGAGTTGTGTTACAAAATTGTCCGACGGGTACTGAGCGGCTGAGTGGTGCGCGGTGGTGGTGGGGTACATGCTGCGGTCGGTGAGCGGAAGCCATACCGGTGGCCGGTCGGTATTTCGCTCGAAACCGGAACAGGCTCTTGAAGTGCTTCCTTCAATTTACCTAGTTTACACACCGTCGCCCGTAACCTACCTTCGAGTTTTAATTTAATAATTATATGTATATATCTTCCTTTATTTTGTTAGTCTATTACCTAAATCAAGTTAACAGAGACGACCGCCAACTAGTGAGTCAAAGTTGAGAGTCTGTTTAGACGGTTGAGTGAATATCTTACTTCAAAGGCAGTGCTTATGCCACTGGAGAGTTGCTTGAATGTCTGAATTTATACAAATAGTGGTAGCCGAAATGTACTGCAGCACTACCTCTATGCTAGTTTTATACTTTTATAAACAGTATATAATCTATTTGGTCCTGATAACAAAACGAGCTTAATATAAATGTTACTAAAGTTACAGGGGTGGAAGCAACAATAAAAGTTACCAATTAGCACCATCGAAACAGTGTTTAAACGATGTAAGTAAAATAAATCAAATCAAAGTATTTTATTTCACATGCCTAAACCTACATGGGAATTGGGAACTTATGAAACGTCAGAATCTAGGTGCACGGTTCCAGATAAAGGCTCCTACAAACAGGCGCGACACGCGATATAATCGCGCGCGTCACAAAGGCACCGCTCGTTGCGCGACTTGCGGTGCCTTTGTGTCGCGTGTCGTGTCGCGCCTGTTTGAAGGAGCCTTAAATTAAAATATTTTATTTCACACAAACCTACATGGGCACTTATGGAGGTTTATGTGAAGAAGCTAGGCGCATGGTTCCAATTGGTCATTTCCTATGCAGAAGAGCCGGCAAGAAACTTCACGGTACTCTTTTCAAAATAATTGGCTTTTACAATATTTTCAAATTACAGTGTTATCAGGTGTTAGGATAGTGTAGGCCTGTCAACAAGTACCAATCAAAAAATAGAGAATGGTCTACAAATCTGCAGTCAAGCCATTTGCCTCTTCAATTTTATTGTATGCCACAGGTAAGACACACCGTGTAATTTCAACAAATTCGAACTAAAAATTAAAACATCGAATAAATAATCCACACCAACAATCACGACGCGTGACGAAATATTACAATAATATAGAAAGCATTGATTATGCCCGCATTTTTTCAATTAACCGTCACAATGGGGCTCCCGTCTATTGTGGATGCTCTCAGCTAAGCGATTCACAAAAACCATGTTACACAACACAATATTATTTTTTGTATACAAAAATCAGGAAAAAAAACTAGAGATTACTTACTACGTAGGGAACCATTAGCTTTGACAAATAAGTTGCCGGATTACATACAAAATGCCATGTTCTTTGGCACGAATTTTGAGGGTAGTTGGCATTTAGTGGTATTATAATAAATAATGGTGATCTGCTCGTAGAGGTATTAGTGATTTATTATCCGCACATCTGCATTGAATTTGTTTGTTTATGTTTATGGTTTATTCCCTTAAAATCTTTTTATGACGCCTAAAAAAGTTCCTATTCTTATAAGGATTGAGTAAAACAAAAGTCTTAAATAGTAATTTTTTTTTATCTTACCAGAGTTTTTTTTTGTCTGTCAAGTAAAAACTAAATAAAATATAGGATTTTTATTTGATTCGGGTTTGATTGGTTTTCCCAAGACATGATTTTACTACGAGTAGACATATTGTATACAAGGTAGTGTCCTACAGTGAACTGCAATAAGCTAAGACAACTGGCTAGCCTGGCATCTGTCCCCCTTAATCCAATCACTACCAAGACCTAACTCCACTAACTTCTGCCTACCGTGACGACTGATAGATTCACACGACAGACAGTAAGTTCTCCCCCACTTCGGATCATCATGCCTATGGCTATAAATAAGTATATAGGTACTTAGGTACTTGGAACTCCCTTAGAACCTCATTAATTTTAATCGTAAGTTTTGTTCCCGAATTGTCTTTGAACCAAGTTCTAAGAGACAAAGTTAACAACTCGAAAAGAAGTTCATTCTCGAGTAGGTTGTAACACTTGTTAGACAAAGTTCCGTATGTCTTCATACATTACGTAAATAAGTCACAAAGTGGGGGACTAGGGGTGTGACACGGTTACGGAGTTTACACTACGATAAATCCGGTTATCGGCACTAATTTATTAATTGGATCAATTGCTGCTGCTGATGTTACTGCATCAGATATTGAGGTTTCCTGATTAATCCCAGCAATTTTATTAAGGTCAGCCTCGCTATAGGTAAAATTTTTCTTCATAATTATTATGTTTATAAAAACAGTTTTATCGACAGTTCTGCGCAAAAGATATTTTTGTAAATCACTTAATCGACAATTCTGCGCAAACGATATTTTTGTCGACCTTTTATTGCTCAAGTAAGAGGCTTTTGGCTACTTTGTATGTGTGTATTTTTTTTTGGTACTGTGCGTTTTGTTTGTGCATAATAAGCATTTTTTTTAATACTTTTCTGTTTTTTTCTTCTTTGTAGAGGTGACTCTTAGATACATCATTTCTCCTCCACAACAATATCGTTTGCGTAGAGCTGCCGAAAAATCCAAACTTAACCCTCGAAAAATGTATGGTTATCCTGAAGGTTTTACTAGTTTTAACTTTACTCCGCGTTTATTTTTAAAACGGGTTTAAAGTCTAACGTAACGAATTACAAGCGGTAGTCAGAAGCCCAAAAGTCTAACAACTCGTCTTACCAAGAGGTATCGTGTTAAGGCTCCTACAAACATGCGCGACACGTGATATAATCGCGCGCGATACAAAGGCACCGCTCGTTGCGCGACTTGCGGAGCCTTTGCGTCGCGCGGTTTTATCGCGCGTCGCGCCTGTTTGAAGGAGCTTTTACCCAGACTACAGCTGGGCTGTGGAGGTCAGATAGGCAGTCACTCCGTGTAAAATACTGTTTTTTTAGCTGTATTTGGTTAGACTTGAAGCCGGCCCCAACATAGGAGAAAGCTAAGCAGATTGGTTGAATGAAAAGCGGTAAAGAATCAATTGTAATCAATCGTAATTGTAGTAATATCCCATTGCATTCCGCAGATGATCAATTCGCGGATCAATATCAAACACATTAAAATAGACAATTGCAATTGACCCTTACGGGGACCCTTAAAAGAACTCGTTATAAGTGCCTACCCACATAAAGCATAACGAATATTCTTTTGTATTTGTTCGATAACAAAGAAAACACAACGCTTTCTTTTCGCAGACAACCTTAAAAGCAATAACATAACCATAACGTTTGTAATTCTAAAAGAGGATGCTCGAAATTGTAAACAATGGTATTACCCTGTTACCAGTATAGGAGTACAGTTGCTTGTTTATTAGACCCGTAAAAAGCAAGTACCTATGCATTTATTGATTTATGATATCTTTTTTTTCTCAAGAAAATCCGTGTTTAGATATGAGCAATTAAGCATACCTTTGTGCTCACCTATTCACATCTCGAATTTTCATCCTTTATTTCTTACTCAATCTAACTTTTCCTTATTTCCTTTGTCTGTGGTGTGTACATAAATAGTACAGTCAGCATCAAAAGTCGATTAACACTTCAGTTTTTTTAATCTCAGTTTGTGAGCAAAATATTAACACTTCAGTTTTTTTAATCTCAAATATTGAGCAAAATATTTGTCCAAATTGCATTATACTTCTGCTGCAATTTTGAACAAATATTTTGCGTAATAACTGAGATTAAAAAAACTGAAGTGTTAATCGACTTTTGATGCTGACCGTACATACTATAAACAGGATATAATTAAATTAGCTAGCGGAACTCCGCAAACGTGATAGGTATCGATATTTAACATGATTCAAACATGCACTTCGCTAGGTCATTTAATGTGACACTGTATGTAGTATGTATACATATTATAAATTAAAGTCGCTTTTCGTGTCTGTATGAACGCGAAATTCTTGCAAACTTTGCAACGGATTTTGATGCGAACTTCACCGTCATTTAGAGAATTTATCCCGGATTGTTTATTTTATTTATTTATTTATTTTAGGCGACGCAGGCCCATATATAAACCTTAACCGAAACATACATGTTTTTATTAAAAAATAGCACTTCACTAGCTTATTATTGTGCTGCTCTGTGGTACTTGTCAGCGGAAGCGACGGAACACCACGTCCTGTGGCCAGAAGTCTTCCATGACGACGAGCAGGTAACAATTCGGCACGCGCACCACGATAGCCTTAAAGGTGACGTTGCGGTGCGACTCCCTCTTATGCGGAACCTCTTAAGTGTGACTCTCTTATGTGTAATATAATAGAATGTGTAATACGTTATCTAATATATTAAACGTACCTTTATTTAATAAATATCGATCTTTCGTCAATACGTAAAAACCGTGCGAAGCTCGAGCGGGTGAGTCGCTAGTAGTAAATAAATAAGCATACCTAAGCTTTCGCAGATTTTTGAGCAAGACCGTCTCTATTTTTGTTTTTATCCGACTGTTTCACCGAAAAAAGTCTGTAAATACTTAGTATAAAAACGTTTTTAGAGTTCCGGTGAATTAATTCCGATTCCTGAGAAGCATTCATCCGAAAATATGTTTATTACATAATCATAATCATAATCATTTATTTTTGCAATAAGTATAGTACATTATGGTCTTAAAGTCAGTTGAAGTTCCTAATACATAGTCAGATATAGATGACATGCAAAATTTCTAACACAATATTCATTAAAGTTGTCTTAATAAGAATAGATTAGTCATTAACATTATTTATAAATTCATTAACAGAATAAAATCGTTTTTCCAGTAGCCATAATTTATTTTTTTTTTAAATAAATTATTAGTTAGCTCCTTCAAGTCCTTTGGTATTTTATTATATATTAGTCCACACATATTAAAAGAGTTCTTTTTGTATAGAGAAGTCCTTGGCGCTCTAGGCAGAACTATTCTATCTGGATCTCTTACTTTTCTAGGGAAACGGTCTTCAGCCTTTTTAAACAAGTCAAAGTGCTGTCGAACAAATTTAGCGCATTCTAAAATGTACATACTGGGTAATGTAAGAAGTTTCAATTTTTGGAATAGTTGTTTACAGGATTCCCATGGTGGAATGCCACAAATGGCTCTGATGCATTTCTTTTGTACCCTGAAGGCTTTATCCACATCTGTTGAGTTACCCCATAGAATGAGGCCATATTGTAAAGTCGATGCAACACAGCCGTGATACGCAGTCAGCATAGTACTTAACGACGAGGTCTTTCGCAGTGTGTAGAGAACGTAAACGAATCTGTTTAATTTGTTGCAAACCCTTTCTACGTGCTGTTTCCAGGAGAAGTGGCCATCCAGTGCTACACCCAGAAAAGTTGTTTCCTCTGTCTCTAATAGAGGTTGTCCGTTATAATTAATGTCAAGTTTATCCCGCTTGCGACCATATGTCCTGAATTGAACGATTTTTGTTTTATTAATATTTACATGCAAATTATTATAGTTTAGCCAAGAAATTATTGATTCGATTGTATTAATAATGTCAATTTTGTGATCATTTATGTCAGCTTTAATTGGTGATGTCAATATAATAGAAATGTCATCTGCAAATAATGTGCATGGATTGGGTGTGTGTACAGATAGGAGAGGGTTAGGAAGTGAAATAAAATAAATATCTTAAATCTTATATATAAGAATCTCGTGTCACAGTGTTTATTATCGAACTCCTCCGAAACGGCTTGACCGATTTTTATGAAATTTTTTTTTGTGTATATTTGGTAGGTCTGAGAATGGTCGTAGGCTATTTTTTATACCCCTAGGTGATAAGGGTGGCCCTCTCAAGATTTTTTTTTAGAATTGGAACTTACGCGGGTGAAACCGCGGGGCGCAGCTAGTAATATATATAATGTGGAGATGATAAACACGACAGTAAATGAAAACACTGGAAATACTAATGCATAGGAGTATTTTGAAACTGTCAAACAAATCCTAACATTGAAATTGAAACCAAAAAAAGTAGTAGTGATAGGACGACTTACTTTTACCGATCTTTGACTAGCTATAGTGACTAAACTACTCGATATATTATGTATTTGGTTGACTTTTGTATGCAGACTGAGAACGCCATTAAGGTGCCAATAGTCGATATTTTTTCCATACAAATTTTGGGAGAGTATTACTCCACTGTTTGACATTGTGCATCCAAAGTTAAACATGATATCGTTTTGAATTATTATTATTTTGTCTGTTCGGAAAGTGAATAGTAAAATAAAAACCCATTAAAAAGTTATGAGCCAACAAACATTCGTTTTTCTTGCTAATTTTAACCAAATTTTGGATGTAAATAAGTAATAAAAGAACTGCAAAATCTTCAAAACCAAGTCCGTACCGTCAAAGCTCAGTTATCGAAGAGTTCAATAAACTTTATTTGTAATTGATTTATGCAGTGGGTTTTTCATAAAACTCGATTTTCCGAAGAACCCTACATATTTTTTACGCGCCTATCAGTTCGGAACGGTGTTTTTGTGCGTGAGAACTAGACGTTGTTCACGTAGACTAGCGTCCAACTGCTCATGACTGATACTAGCTCTGTCGGACACGATGCCAGGTGAGACAGCATACTTTTTGGCCATGACCACCAGCAGTGGCGGTACCTTCATAGAAGCCGAAAAGCCCGGCTTGCCCTAATAAAATCATAATTCACGACAACAAACGTACTTAAACCTATCAATAAAAAATATATTTAAAAAAATACCAGTCAAACATTCGCAACACACACGTACACAATAAGAAAATCAGCCAATCCTTCAGTTGGCCGTTTTTTTACACGTTGAAAATCTGTGGGCTTTCCCTAATTTTGACCCCTAGGCACGCCACTGACCACCAGTGAGTTCGAACTCGCGACTAGTTTACTCTTAAGATATAATTATGAAGTTTTTATTGTCGTCTTTACTTTTGATATTTCATATGAATACCTAAACACTGAAAATTAAAATTGAACAAAAACAATAATGAACAATGAACACGTGTAATTTCCGGGAAAATTATGTCTTTGGGAAGACTAGGAAGCTAAAATTGTCTGTGTATTTACTTCAATTGGGTTAATGTAATTAATTAGCAGATTGTCACGACACTAAAGTCTTTAATTAAAACAAGGATTAATCTGCTCCTAAAAACAATGTTCAAGTGTTCAGAAACTCGAAAGAGTTTTTTTTTATGTTTATACACGAATCCAAAGCGGATTGCTTTCGTATTTAAGAACTTGAATCAAGAAGGAATGGATCGTATTAATTAAGTTACAAGTACAAAGCATTGTCAAAGTTAACTCTTGTAATGAAATCATCGGCAATTTAACGCCAGTATCGAAGGAGATCCCACTTAAAATAGAAATGGATTTACGTTCAAATCGCAGTAACATGAAGCTTAAAATGACTAAATACTGCAGTAGTGCTATTCTGTAAAAATCTCACCGTGAAAACTTAGGTGAAGTGAGCGTGGAGTGAGCTGTCAATAGTGTCAATTCTTAGCAAAAACAAACTCATTTCACCTAAGTTTTCACGGTGAGATTTTTACAGAATCGACCGGCTGCTTAGGTAAAATTATAATTTAAATATCTGAATATTAATTTAAATTGGTCTTGTCTAAGTAACAACAGCCTCACGTCACGGGCCAGTCCATCGACCGACCCGTGAGGTTACCATACCATACCGTAACCGTAGTTTAACCATGATCAGGTTAAGCTTCGGTTGCCACGGTCGGTCCGTGGATGGCTATCTTTACGTTCTGAGACCCCTCCGTACCTCGGAAAGCACGTTAACCTGTTGGTCCCGGTCATTCGAGGATCTTTGACAGTCGTTTCGGATCGTCAGAAGCCCAAAAATCTGACTACCAGTCTTACCAAAGGGTAGGGTACTGTGTTACCCAGTAACTGGTTTATGGTAAACTGGGTCAGATAGCGGTCGCTCCACGAAATATACTGGTATTCAGCTGTATCCGGTTAGACTGGAAGCCAACCTCAAAAATTGTTAGGAAAAGGCAGTCTAGGCAGATGGTATTAATTTAGCAAGTTTACGCTCTTGAATACAAAATGGGCTACAAAGGTAGCCTTATAATTCGAGCATCGCGTCGTGCTTCCAGAAAAAAAGTAGCCGACGACGCAAAAAAATATCGTTAGAGATTTTGAGGTTTTTTTTCACGCCATCTTTTTAAATACCTCTGATGTTGTGAAACATAACAATAATTCCGATCCAGCCTGTTCCTTGCTGTCCTCTCCCAACGAGGCCCTAAGCCGAGGTCCGCACCCAACAGGGGGTGCCCTTAGCGTGTAATCCCTTTAAATTTTAAGTTTTTTAAGCCCTGGCTGGAGGCTTTAATTTATTGAGGCAACCCACAGGCAAGCCCAGTTAAGCAGACGACAACCTCATAGGTTGAACTGAGAGACGCAATTTAAAAAAAAAATAGTAACATAATAAAGCGACTGGTGTCATGTGCACAGTTAGTATCTCATTACCATTTCTCGTGAACATGTTAATAATAACCGACAAGGAAATAATTTTTGACTTTATCTCGAGAATGTTACTACGATGTTGCGGTAGGTACCTACAAATATTTCATTATAGAGGATGAAATTGAATTTGGCGCACCAAGCGCCAAATTAACCCTTAACTACCTACCACCTATTTTTGTAACTTAACCACCTACGTGCGGTCGTGGAGACCGCTCATTGAAAACCACCTTAAATTCAGGATCTACAGTACTAACAAAGGATTCAAATGAGTAAAATACTTGTTTATATGTTTAGAAATTTATTTTAGAACTTCAAATAACAGAAACTATAATAAGATCTCGATATTTGTTATAATCTTTCAAAAATAGTAATTTTAAGACAAAAAGACACTCTTCTAAAATAATGAGATGTGATAGATAAGGAACTTAAAATTTCAACTTCTTTGGATTAATTTCTTTAAATTTAGGATACTAACTATCAAATTAAAAAAAAAACTTATCATTAAACAAAAACTTCAACAAAATTGCAACCCCCAAACATTCATAATTTTTCGCGGCAATTGCAGCATATTTTTTTGGCACACTCCAAACAAATTGGAACCTTGCACATAAAACATAAGTAAGCAGTCTTGCGTTTCTTTTTTGGATCACACGTGAAACACGTTTTGCGAACTTCAAGTTTTTCCACTTCAGATGTGCTTGGTGAATCTTCACTTATCTTCAGAATACCACGAATAGAGCTCTTGATGTCTCGCTGAATGTGATCATTTTTTAAGCGACGTTCCATATGCGGTTTTGTAAGCTGTTCTGCCAACTTTTTTAAGAATTTAAATCGGCTTTCAGTCTTTTGAGAGATATTACTCAAACTAATTTTTGTAACATGTCATCTGTAAACAATAGTGTCCAAATATCCAATGGCGTAGAATTATTGAGCATAACTCGACAAGCTGGTCTTAGCCCCGGCGTTTGCTGTATGATATTATGCCGTGGTGTTCTTGCACGAGCGGTGTTTGGCACAGATGCCCAACGAAAACGATTAGCACCAAAATAATTTTGTTTTCTGGACCTACGTCTAGATTGCAAGCGGGACAGCGGAACATCATCATCTGAAGAATCAGTTTCATTCGACGCCCTTGATGGAGATCTTGATCTTGGAGAGACTGTACCTGTTGGTTCAGGCTGAGATGAACTGCCTTGCACTGAAATCGCATCATCATCACCCTCGAGCTCAGACTCGGATTCACAGTCTTCATCCTGTACAACATCCTCAGCCACATCGGGTTCCACGTCACTACAATCCTCGTCTGGCATAAACTCCTCGTCTGACACCTCTTGTAGCAACCATCTTTTTATGTTTTCGTCGTTTTTATTCATTTTTCACTAAAACAAAAAAAAATCGGGTAAATGAAAAAAATCACGTAATCACCTACGTGCGGTCACACAGACCGGTGACGAAAGATTTTTACTTACCCTGGCTAAACGCGCGCACGTGTACACTCGCCGAGCGCAAGCGCGGTACTGATTTATGTGTAGAAAAGGTATATGGACGCGCAGTGTCCAACGACACACACAGATCAAAATATTTGAATTTAAAAATACGTTGCGGTCTCAGAGACCGATGGTAGGTGGTTAAGGGTTAATATATCTAATTCAACGTGTTATAAAGTAAATTGACGACACGGTTGGCGCAGTGGCTAAGCGATCGACTGCTGCGCTGCGTGTCGTGGGTTCGATTCCCGCACGGAACAAATATTTGTATTGCCTACAGGTAGTTGTTCCGGGTCTGGCTGTTTGTGTATGTGAATTTTATAAGCCCACCCACGATACAGGAGTAGTTTGTAGTGTGGGACAACGGTTTTTTATTAAAAAAAAATAGAGTATGTCATTATTAAAGGGGTGCACACATATGTACGTGCGCGCTTTGATTTTCGTAGGAATACGAACGGTCAAAATTAGGTAAATACTGTTTATTCAAAGCGTTGCCAACTTACTTCATGTTGTGAACTTTGCGATGAAAGGCTAGCATCGGGCGTGCGCTAAAATTGATACTTTAATTTTCATAATAAAATTGTCTTGAATATTTTGCAAAAAAAAGGTTTTTTACTAGAATGACAATAATTCGTGTCTACTTAAAGCAATAACTTAATTTGCACTATCTAATACGATCATTACACGATTTTTTTCAAGAATTTGCATTTGGGTAATGACAATTTATAATGATTTTGTAACAGTTACGGCACCTCCCGTTTCGATATGACGCAAGTTTTCAATTTCATCCTGTATACAAGAACACACAATGTTATACTATACCTACTAACGTGTCAATAGATATACCTATCTATCCGTTAAGCTGATCACAGTGTGGACAGAATTCCACACGTGAAACTAAATCCAATTTAGTTTTCAACTATTGAATATCGATGTTGCCATAGGCACACCGCACACCACTATTTCAGCTAGGTGTCAATTTGCATGCAAAAAAATCATACGAATCGCGTGAAATAATAGTCTTCGAAAATCTAGTTTTTTTAGGCATTGAACGCAAAAACTAATAGAGCCGGGATTTGTAATACTGTGTTGGGGATTTTTATTTCATCAACTCGAACGGATTAAAGCTTAATGCTAGAGTTCCAATAAACATAGCAGTGAATCTGACACATATAGACTCATTTGGATTTTAAATTGCTATGTACCTACTGCATTTAGGGTTTCGTAGTCAACAAATAACCCTTATAATTTCGCCATGTCCGTCTGTCCATCCGCAGCTTAGCTCAGAGACTCTTAGCACTAGAAAGCTATAATTTGGTATACATATTAATCACGCCGACAAAATGGTAAACATTTTTTTTTAGGGTACTTCCTCTAAATGTAAAATGAACATGTTTTATTTTCTCGTCTTTCCCACGGTGTGGAGTATCTTTGGATAGGACTTTCAATTGCGGGTTTGTGAAAACAATTTTTCGATTCAGGGATCCGTTTGTGAAATAAAAAACTTTAAAGGGATAATTTTTGTTAGCGTCAAGTCCCCCCCCCCTCCCCCTTGCCAGCTAAATGTTTGTTTTGATATGTGAAAAAAAATTACGGTAGTAGTATATATATTACTAGCAGAGCCCCCCGGTTTCACCCGAATAAGTGTCGACCCCGTAGGAATATCGAGATTAAAACTATCCTACGTCCTTCCCCAGGATACAATCTATCTCTCTGTCAAATTTTATCGAAATCCGTTCAGTGGTTTAGGCGTGAAAAGGTAACATACAGACAGACAGAAGTTACTTTCGAATTTATAATATTAGTATGGACAACGAAGTTAAAAGGAAAACCATCACAGCTGAGTACGCTTTACAAGTTGACGAGTCATAGTCGACCAACTTACACTTGCAGTTGCAATGTATGGAAGAACATGATTTTCAACTACAATGTTATGTTTGTTCTTGGGATAAATTCATTCCAACTACGGAACCCTTCATTGTGCGTGGTCCAACACGCAATTGGTCGGTTTTTTAGCCTATAGCAGTCTAGTGCTGGCTTGTCGAATTGCCCGCTATTGAATCTAATTCAATCAAAATACTTTGTCATCATCATCATTTCATGATCTGACCAAGATTATGTCTGGACTGTAAAAGAGAATGTGACCTCTAAGTTTCTTTCGGCATTTCTTCTCAAAGTAGTCAGATAGGAAACGCCGACCTCTTCTAGTTTTTAAAATACGATTGACATGTAAAAGTGTTTGTGCAAACTAAAGGCGCTCCCATTTTTTTTTCAGGATGGGAAATCATCAAATGACTCCTCCCGCTCTGGGTGGAGCGGAAGGGAGTGTCAGACTCTTACTGACTAAAACCCACCCGTGTTCCTTCCTTAGCCCTTTATGTTCCGGGCCAACGGTAACCCTTTCGGACAATCCCGCTGACCCGGCAGGCTTCGGCCCTGACAGGCCCCTTCAAATGATGCTGACATCTCTTTGAGGCGCGCGTGGAACAGGTACGCGTCGTCTGGCACAGGCCTGGTCCTGATCGGACAGTGAGCTAAAAGGCGCTCCCTCACCGGGACCATTTGCCTGTTATGTAACTTTACCGAGAGAGAGAGAGAGAGAGAGAGAGAGAGAGAGTAGAGAGAGAGAGAGTAGAGAGAGAATAGAGAAGAGAGAAGAGAGAGAGAGAGTATTCTATTCTATTCTTTACCTGTGACCATGATACTATTACCGTGCCTTCTTTATTTATTTCAGGCGACGCAGGCCCATAAACAGAGTGGCGTTTAGGTTATCACATTAATTGAAACCACGTATTCTACATTACGTATTTTAAATATACACTATTAAAATAATTAATTACAATTAACATTCTAGCCGTGGGATCTTTTTTCGTTGTAGTAATAGTTGTAGTTTCGTGATTATTTTGTAACATTTTAACAATACTAACTAACCTGTAACCATAAAGTTTGTGTTGAATTGTTGATACCATCGGTCCGCGCATGTCTAGTGCCTTATTATCAAGGGTGGTTTGTGTCGTTCCAATTTTTAAGCTATTTATTTTGTTTGAAAAATTTTTAGTAAAGTTTTGATTTTATTATTTTAACAGACTGGTTACAACTTGTACCTACCTAATAACCACTGTACCTACTGGCTGTAAGTGGCCTTTTTAGCAGAATCATAAAAGGATAACATTATGAAATATAATAAGGCGAAGACAGTCCGTGTTTTTCTTTTTTTCGCTGCACTACGTAGGTATAATCAGAGATTGGGATTGGATTTGGATTGGATTGATTGGTATTTTAGTGCAGACAAAAAAAATTACTGAAAAATCCTTCACCAATAGGATTTGATCCGATTAACTTAACAGTTAGCTGTCCATTTTGATTCATAATGTTATCCTTTTATGATTCTGCCAAAGTGGCCTTTTTAGGCCCCCTGTTTAATGCGACAACCTAATCGCCAGCCTGCATAAATACGGTAAATACCTTTACCTAAACATAGTACAGACGCCAGCACATCAAGCTACTACAATCTGTCAAATTTCTTTAATAGATTTTCAACTTTATCGCTGAAGCATAAAGTTCAAAGTTGATTGGGAAAATTTTACAGTTTCGGGTAGCTTGCTGTGCTGGCGTCTGTACATATTTTTATTATAAGATACTAGCTACACTTCACTAGCTTGCTCTTGTGCTGTTCTGGGGTATTTGTCCACGGAAGCTATTATATTATACTAGCTGCGCCCCGCGGTTTCACCCGCGTAAATGTCGATCCCGTAGGAATATCGGGATAAAACGTAGCCTATATGTTAATCCAGGGTGTCAGCTACTTCCATACAAAATTGTATCAAAATTGGTCTAGCCGTTTGAGCGTGAAGAAGTAACAAACATATAAACACACACACTCACAAACTTTCGCCTTTATAATATTAGTGTGATTAACTGTAATATATAAAATATATATACATATTATTTTTTTATATTTCAGCTATTTTATTATTATTATTTATGCTTAAGCTGTGTTATTAACCTATCCTGCTGGTTTCAATGATCTCTCCACACTACCGAGCAGTTGACGGCCTGCGCAGTCTAGGTACTTGCAAAATCTGTCGTTACAGTGGAATTTTGGATTGTTACATTAAAAGCGAATGCTCCCGGTTAGGGAGCACCTTTACAGAAATAAAATCATTTACTTCTTGGTCTGTGCTAGTCTCATCCAGCGGTGTTGCGTGACACTAAAAACTATCATTCTGACAGTTCGACAACATTCATTGCGTTATTTACGCTGTTGAGCAGACAAATTTGTCGAACATAAGAAGCGTTGGATTAGCAATATCCTTCAAAATGATTGTGATTGATATTGTTTTATTTATTTATTAATAACCAACTTATATTAACAGTTTGCACCACACATAGAAGTTATTAGTCAATATTTGTAATTACACACGTCATACAATCATAAAATTAGGTTAAGTCACATTTTTTAGAGTACAGGTCTTCCCAGCGATCTTCTGTAGGTCGCACTTGGTCGTCGGTCGGTAGAATACTTGTCAAAGTCATTAATAATAATAATAATAATGTTTTTATTTCAAGTAGCTCAAGACTCATAGTGTTAGTAACAATATACTTACAAACTATGTTAGTAAAACACTTAAAAAAAAAAAACCAAACTCAGAAAAACATATTGTGACATCACTGATGCACGGTGACAGGCCCAGCCGAAACCCTGCAGCAGTGGTTCACAAACGCACAATCAAGCCTGCTCGCTATCATAGACAGGATGCTGTTGGCGCTGCCCCTCACCCTACGGACCAAGGATGCGCACCGCTTCCGCATCACGGCATAAAAACAGTCCACGTGAGCTTCAGCAAACATCCCTGATGCACTGCAGTACCGGGGCAACCCCATCAACACCCTGAATGCATTATTGTATTGGATGCGAAGGGCGCCGTATGATTTTTGAGCATAATGAACCCACAGACTGCAAGTATAGAAAGACGTACAGTAAGCACTAAATATAGTGCGCTTGACCTCTTTAGAGGCACGCCTGAATCTGCGGGCAATCATGTTAGCTCTCACACACAGCGCCCTCCGCTCCCTGTCAATATCCTCATCGTCTTTAAGGCCAGTGGTCAATAAGTGACCCAGATATTTAAATCGGTCTACCCTCACAAGGGGTATACCGTTCAGCTTAACTGAAGGTACTGCTTCCGGGTATTTACCCCTGGCCCCAAAGACCATGACCACACTCTTCTTAACATTATATGCCAAACCATGTAGCCTGGCATATTGCTCGCAAGTGGCTACGAGTGCCCTAAGCCCGCAGATTGACGCGCTCAGCAGCACCATGTCGTCTGCGTAGCTAATGTTATTAAAACATACGCCATCAATATGACACCCGACACGCATGCTGCTAAGCGCGCCAATCAGATCATTCACGTATAGGTTGAATAGCGTAGGCGAGCATAACCCCCCTGCCTCACCCCGCACTCCAGTGGCGTGCGTTTCATAAAGGCAGAAAGACACTGCCTACCCTAGTTCTGATAATAGATCTAATATTATTTTATCAATAAACAAAACCACATAAAAAAATTAAATCATAAATCAGCTCCATCTATCGAGTGCCGGTGGTATCATTAAGATCGATACAGTTTAAAGGCTCGTTCCGTTCGCATCATCGCGCGGCACTAGCGCCGCCTCGCCTTTGCCACGGCAAAGACACAAATTATTCTTGTCTGAATGTTTTGTATGTGTGCTCTCGTGGTAAGACGTGGTCATGCAGATTTAATATGTGTGCGTTCCTATAGCTACGTGGGCTTTGGTGACACACAATGACAAAAATCACGCACACAACTGCATGAAAAGACAGTGTCTATTTCTAGTTATTCTTTATAGCTAACACGAAAAATTACGACTCCTAGCGAACATTTCCGAAAGAAAGTTTGCTATGCAATGCAAATATTTTAGGAAGTAACACTGTTTCATTGAATTTTATATATTTAGATGGTCATAATTTTTTGGCGTATTACATTTCAATAGTCGCCATAATTTGTTTGATATGTGATCTGTTTGTGTGGATACGTTTTGAGATATTTAGGATTTTAACGTTGTTAATAGTGAAAAATGGATAATATTGTGTGTGAAAGTTGTTCACATGGTATGTGTATTGAGAAAATAAAATGATGCGTTTTCAAAACTATCTTTCGGTGAAAAAAAAACAAGTTATCGAGATAGGTCGTCGTACACCGGATTTGCAATTAATACAAACTAATGGTAAAGTCAATCGTAAATTCAATAAAAAACAATATGATTCATATTATCATTGGCTGACAGGTTGCATACATAGTAATCGGTTATTTTGTTTCGTTTGTCTACTATTTTCAACATAGTAATAATTATGACACATACAACTGGCTGTGCGGGTCTGTAAACACAATTAAATTATTTTGTTTTCCTTGCTTATTGTTTAGTAGTTCGAGTACAGTGTGAAATTATTCGGGATATTCAGATTTACATAATTTCTATTCTGCAGATTATTGTTACTATCCCAGCAAGCAGCGCATCGACAGAACGTTCATTTTCATCGTTAAAACGTATTCACACGTATTTAAGAAACACACAAGATCAACAACGACTCACACATCTTTCCATGATTTCGACAGAAAAACAATTATTGGTCGAATTAAAACGCAAACCAACTTTTTATGACGATGTTTTAAAATCATATTTAAAAAAGGATAGGCGCGTAGATTTAATTTATAAATAAGTTGGTTTACTTTATTTTTTTAACTGTTACCAAACCAGTAGTTTATGTACTTATTAAATATATTTATATAATGCAAATCACATGAAAAGCCTTTTTCTAGGCCACATCGAATATCTTTCAAGTGACGTGTTTTGTAATTTTCACTCACTTGGATTAGATATTTGAAGTGGCCGAAATCTTCTATTTGCATCATTGGAAAATCGTAGTTACAACCTTTTCAACCCCTGGTGAGTTTTATCTTTACTAACTAGTGCAATTGCGAAAGACTTTTTTTTGCGAAAAGAAAACTGCCTACCCAGGCATAAAATCCTGTGCACGCCACTGCCGCACTCCAACCCATACGGCCTAGACAGGGCACCAGCCCACCTCACACTATTGACCTGGTTTCCATACCAGTATTTTAGAGTATTCGTCACCGCTGGTGGCAAATTAACCTCTTCCATCTTTCTCCATAAAATGTCGTAGGAAACCAAGTCAAAAGCCTTGCTCAAATCAAGGAAACATGCGTAAACTGGAGTGTGGCGATCCGTGTAGTACTTCACAGTATGCTTCACACTCAATATAGCGCTGTCAGTGGATAATCCTGACCTGAAACCGAATTGGTTATCGTGAACACGTATATGACTACTAAGTTGAGCGTTGAGCACACCGTCAAACACTTTCGAAATGACTGTGGCAAGAGATATTGGCCTGTAATTGTTCTTATCGCCCATGTCACCAGTCTTATTCTTGACGATAGGCACCACTGTTGTTTTAATCATGTCACTCGGCATATAAGCATGACCCAGACAAAATGTAAAAAGCATAGCCAACACTCTTGGCAAATGTGGACCAGCAAATCGGAGATGCTCAATTCTGAGACCATCATGACCAGGAGATTTTCCTCGACGCATCGCGTTAATTCTGTTCAAGAGCATTTTAGCTGTAATTTTAACTCCTAGGTCTTTCCGTGGCTCAACATTGAGCGTCGACTTAGATGGGCCTAATGGTGACTGCACACTAAAATGGTTCACAAAAAGGTCAGCTATTTGTCTAGCATCACTCACGCCGTCAACGCAAACAGGGAGGCTAGGTTTGCCCTTCAGTCTATTAGTATGTTTCCAAAACGATCGGAAATCGTTCTTTGAATGCTGTGAAGCCAGAATATCCATTTTAATTTGAGTCTCATGATCTTGACACCACTTCAACCGAGACTTAAATATTCTTCTAGTTTCACGCATTTCATCAAAAATACGTCCCGATGTCGGCATACCGTTATCTAGCCAGCATAAAAAATTACGCCTAGCCTCCCTATGCGCACCGCTCACATGCATGTTCCAGCCCACGACTGCTCCTTGCTTTCTAGGACTTCCCCCATACGTCATTGTCTCAGTAGCCGACTCGCACAATGCACTAACAATTTTACCATACATTGATTCTATTACCCGCAAGTGGCGAGGGTCATTACAAGTCTGACCACTACACTCTCTAAAGTCATCCGGGAAGTCAATAAGTCGCAATTTCTCATGACATTTTTTGTTATAAGCCTGAATCTGTTCTTGACTTCTTTCTCCCCAGATCACCCTATTCACTTCAATGGGAACATTTGGTTTCTGAATCTGAACAAAACTAAAGTCACACACAATAATCAACGGAAAGTGGTCAGACCACTGCACGTCATATTTTACATAAGAATGCATAACAGTAGGCACAGCCGCCGCTGTGACTAAACAATGATCAAGCCACCTTTGCGATCCATGAGCATCACTAATAAAAGTATGGGTATCCGAACTAAGACCCAACAACTTAGTGTCAATGCATGTCCATTGTTGTTCGACACAAAAACTTGAGAGTTCCGTATAAAATAGTTCCGTTGGGTGCGAATTGAAATCACCTAAGACATAACAGCATTCTAAGTTACAACTGTCAATCATTGCACTCACCGAGCCAAGACAGTCCGTGAACTCCGCCAGGTTAAAAACGTCATCGGTCGGCATGTACACACTCACCACTAGTATAGATTTATTACTTAGTGCAATCTTCACAGCACAAACGCGCGGATTATGACACTCGATAACCGACACATTACTAAACATTACTTTTCGCCATAGAATAGCCACACCACCGTAGGGCCTCCCACGTATTAGTCTTGACGCTGAATCCATGCCTGACGTACCCGTCGAACTGAACTCACTGCTAATAGTGTCCAAATATGACTGTTCCTCAGTCAGCAACCAGGTTTCTTGAAGTGCTATTATGTCCGCACTGCTGCACAACTCTCTGATGTAATCCGCCGAACGTTTTACATTTTTACAATTAAATGTGACCAACTTGCATGTTTTACTATCCATTAACTACCGTGTTTATTGGGCCGTTTCCAGTACAACTAGCTTGCGCTGCTGACTTCGGTTTAAAGTGTACAAATTTCCGAAATATTATGCCCTGAGGCCACAACTTATCGTCAAGGAATGTTTGTACTTGCGATTGTGACACAAAGAATTTGTAGGCATAGTGTTCAGACTGTCTTTTGCCGTTTATTTTCTGTAATTTAACAGATACATGCGTTTTCCTTATAATATAATTAACTATATCAGCCTCTGTCGCGCTTTTGTGCACGTTCGATATAAATATAGGAACATTCCTTTCCGCAGCTCGAAAGTTCTCTACAGAATCATTAAAAAATCATTAAAAAATCCTAGTCTAACTTACGAATCGTAATAGGATTCTGTAATCGTAAATAAAAATAATCGGTCGATGAATGTCAATATTTTATAAGATTTCTTTTTGGGTTATCCAAGGTCTCTCTTGGATCACTAATGTATATCCCATGTAACTGTCAAGATGTTTAGCTGCCATACTTCCCGTATGGCAGCTAATGGGAATAATAGCTTCCGACTCCATTTTCAGACCCTGATATAGGTACATCATATTGTTGTTTACTTATAATAAGTTAGAAGCCCGAAAATTTGACAACCAGTCTTATCAAGGGGTATATATATACCCAGTAACTGGGTTGTGGAGGACAGATAGGCAGTTGCTCCATATAAAATACTGGTATTCTAGCTGAATCCGATGAGGCTGGAAGCTGACCCCAACTTATTTGGAAAAAGGCTAAGCAAATGATGATGACTGTTAAATAATAAAGAAAAAAAAAGTGTCACCCTATATTCTTGTATACATATAATATGTATAAATATTATAGTGTTACCTTACAAATTGTAATTAGGGCTTTCTGTTAGTAGTGTTGTCTTTGTGAATAAATAAAATACATATTATTTCAATACACCAAAATAAAGAAATAATTGGCAGGATGCACCTTATAAAAGCTCAATAGAGCGCACTTCACGTTTGCGAATAAAATTATTTAATTGAAAGCCCCGCCACTACTCGACAAAGCACTTTGTCGATTGAAAAAATATACATATTATCTGCATCGTTAAAAATATGGAATGCAATAAATCATACGATATTTAATTAATCGGACATTCGTAATGTTAAATCGCAACCCTAGGATGCATTAAGACGCACGGTGCGTAATGAAACCAACTTATAGCGCTATTGTGGAACGTTTGGCATACAGATCATGGCTCATCGAGTTTTATTCGTGAGGGGCACTGAACAACGCTCATAAATTCCCGACGATGACGGATTAAATGGGCCATGCACGCATTTTAAAATCAGTTTGTAAGAGATAGCACGACGGACTTCCCATTCATTCTAATCATGCACATTCCTATTAATTTGTCAATTCAGTTATTGGCGGCTCAGTACAGCCACTTGCTCCAATTACCATCAAAAAAGGCTAATCAATTGGCTCTAATGGTGTAATAAATAACAGTAATTTAGAGCTCTGTTTCGTAAAAATATTGCAGCTCCTGCTAGTTAAAACGAAAGAAAAAACACATTAAAAAAAGAAAACAACAAAGCCTACGACTTCCATTGGAAAACATGTCTAAAAAGCGAACAACATTTTCTTTTACAAAAATGGGTGTACGATAAACAAGCATTTTGCGAAGAGCGTAGTTCTTAGGGATGCAGCCATATAAAGGGGAAGGCGGGGTAACGCGATAACGCCACGGATGCCCCGTAGACAATAGAGGAGAGTGTACGCCGACTTTAGCATGTCACGTTCAAACGAAGCCCTCACACGAGCAGACATTTTAGAGATTCAAGTGCGCTTCACGCTTAGCATACCTCTACCTATTAGTTCGTTAGCATTCCTTTCCAATAAGTCAATTTATTTTCCTGAAAGACCAAAAGGTAGACTCACACTTTTGAATTATATACTTTTTATTTAAACAGCGTTGGTTTGTTTTTCTCATGGATGTTCTTCGTCTCCAATCAATATTTATTTTTACGGACAAGGTCGTAAAAATCAATAATCTTGAACAATTTTACAGTGGTACCTACCTATATTAATTATTTATTATCTAGATTATGTAGCTTATACGAGAGCAACATACATGCTCAAAATTATTGCACTGGCTGGAATTTGATTTGTGAAATCTAGCTCGAGGAACCGGAATTAGTCTTTTAAGAGGAACCGGGCCCAACCCTATGTGCTGATGGTGATCACTGGGGTGGTTTTAGGGAGGTAAAAATACCACACTCCCCGACCGGAGGTCGGGTGCCTTATGAAGGTTGCCCCGACAAAAAAAAAAGATACCTTGAATCGACCATTGCTATTTTTGTGAAACCATTAAAAAGTACCTAAGCCAGTTTGAAATTACAAAACTACGTGTGTTCAGACACTGCCTTTACCACTGCTGCTGCCATCTGTCCTACAGCGATTGGTCGCCCACGGATGCCGTCGACCAATCGCCACCAAGCCGCGCATCAACGTCATCTTCAATTTTTTTTGTATCATCACTTACCTTTTGCACGCACATACTCGCATACTTCATATATTAAATCAGATGTAACTAATTCGCAATATACAAATTTAAAAGTAATTCATGGTGTCGCCTACTTCATTAAACAAGCCTTCAGTCTCCCTACACGCAACAGAGCTGAAACCCAAACATTTGGTCCTTCGAGCCGGATGTTGAACTTGCTGGATAACCTGAAAACGCGCATATCAGGTACGGCCAGCCATCCTACCCAGCCCTATTCATCTCCATTTCATTTGTGTGATACCGTGCTGTTTACTTAATTTCAGTGAAATTCTGGTTTTGAAATTGTGTGCTGCTAACGAGGAATCTCATCGCAACCGTCACATTCAAACGTGAGTACTTCTTTCTTTCTGCTTTCCACCAAAATGAGCCAACCTAGTACGTCTGAGATCTCAGTACCTAATAAGCCTCGCGATAAATCTCCTTTTAAGTATAATCCAAACGACGATTGTCCACTTATTAGGGATCTTGTTAAAAAACGTGGCATAGTAAAGGGTAGATTGTCAAAGTTCTCAAATTACTTGTCTAGTATTGCAGATAAAACTTTGTCTAGTCAAACACGCATAGATCTTAAATTACGGATTCAGGGAGCCGCTAGATTATTTGATGAATTCAGTGACATTCAAAGACAAATCGAGGAATCAGTCTCCGATGTAGATGAGCAATTAACGCAAAGAGAATTGATGGAAAATAGATACTACACTTTACTATCTCAAGCTGAGTGTCTTTTAAATCCGAGTGAGGTTACTGACGGTTCTAGTAAATGTAGTCATCACCACAAACCTGCCGTTAAATTACCTACGATTTCTATGCCCTCCTTTGACGGTTCATACGAGCATTGGTTGGAATTTAGGGACACTTTCCTATCATTAGTGCACAATTCTAATGAGCTTAGTAATATAGAAAAGTTTCACTACCTAAAATCATCACTGAAGGGAAGTGCGGAGCTAGTAATTAATGCCGTTGAATTTTCTAGTGCTAACTACCCGGTTGCATGGGATTTACTTCTCAATCGGTACAATAATAGCGAATTGTTAGTGCATAATCACGTCATGTCTTTGTTTACGATGCAGAACTTAAGCAAAGAATCGCCAGATCTAATTCGACAGCTAATAGATACCGTGTTAAAGAATTTACGCGCATTAAAAATGCTTGACGAACCAACCGAAGCATGGGATACATTGGTTATTTATTTAATTCTGTTTCGTTTTAATCCAATCACCGAACAAGAATGGGAACAATACAAACGCGCACAAGGATTAACTAGAAATGGCGATTCTAAACCTAAACGAAAGCTTAAACTGGGTGATATGATGAACTTTCTTAAAGACCGAGCTGACGTGCTGGAAACCTTGCAAGTGACACACAGTAAACGTTCTAATGATAATAAAAAACACAACACCAAAAATGATAAGTCTAAAATTCACTGTAATGTTTCCACTAATAAGCCAGAGGGTCAACAGTTGCACAAATCCACTAAAAACAAGAAGCTTTGTCTATTGTGTAACGCGAATCATCCACTTTACGCGTGCCAAGGATTTCTAGATTTGAATTTAGACTCAAAGCTTAAATTTATTCACGAAAAGAAGCTTTGCACTAATTGTTTACGTTCAGATCACACAATAGATAATTGTAGGTTCGGGCCGTGTAGATTATGCAACAAAAAACACAATTCGTTACTCCATTCCGATAATCATACGAATCAATCTGTAGCACTCCATGTGTCGCACGCTAATGAGGCGCCGACTGCGGTGGCTACTGCATCAGGAGCGCTTCCTCCGTCCCTTACCGCGCCCACCGCACCGGCACCGTCCTCCGCTGTGGAATTTACCACGATCCACGCGAATAAAGCGCACATAAACACGTCCACACAATCACCTGTTATGAAACCGGTGTTACTATCGACTGCATTAGTTGAGATAGTTGATAATCGTAAGAATTATCACCTAGCACGCGCACTCCTTGACAGCGGTAGTGAACGCTGTTTCATTACTCAGACGTTATGCAATTTAATTCAAGCGCCAGTAATACAGTCCACTCAAGAAATTCGAGGTGTAGGAAACTCGATCACAAAATCCACGCAAATGTGTAACATCGAGTTAAAATCGCGCATCCACCCATACACTACGCATTTACAGTGTTTTATCTTGCCTAACATTACGTCGGCGTTGCCTGCTTTGTCACAATCACGAGAAAGCGGACAGCTCAAAATTCCTGAACACATTGTTTTGGCAGACCCGCATTTTAATGAGTCTCAAAGCATTGATATCCTAATCGGTGCAGATATATTTTGGGATTTAATTAACTCTAATAAAATAAGATTACCTAGTGGGCCTTTCTTACTAGATACAAAATTGGGGTGGGTTATTTCCGGCCCAATTTGTTCTCTTACGCGTTATGATAGGCACATTCAGTGTAACTTTTCTCAGTCTATCGATTCCCAGCTACGCAAATTCTGGGAGTTGGAGGACATGTCTGCGTATCGGGATACGCGCACAGATGAGGAGCGTTCTTGTGAACAACATTTTGTTAACACTACTACGCGCAATAGTGACGGAAGGTTCAAAGTTCGCATTCCCTTTAAAACATCACCCGATACCTTAGGCGAAACTTACACACACGCACAACGTAGGTTTTTTGCCCTCGAAAAACGTTTATTACGCAACCCTGATTATAAAAAACTTTATGCCGATTTCATTCACGAGTACATTCGCTTGGGTCACATGAGTCGTGTTGATCGCGTCGGGAAGCCTAACTTTTTCTTACCGCATCATGGAGTATTTCGTGAGCACAGCACCACCACCAAATTGCGTGTGGTGTTTGATGCCAGTGCCGCAGCTAGCAATGACATCTCGCTCAACGAAATACAAATGGTGGGCCCACCGATACAAGGCGATCTGTTGTCTATTTTACTACGATTTAGGCAACATAAATATACGGCTTGTGCAGACATTGAGAAAATGTATCGGCAATGTCTCATTCACGAAGATCAACGTGACCTTCAGCTGATATTGTGGCGTGATGACCCGTCGCAGTCACTGGATGTTTACCGACTAAATACGGTCACTTACGGTACTGCGTCCGCGCCGTTTCTAAGTTGTAGGTGTCTTAAGCAGCTGGCGGCTGATTGCACGGATCATGACGTCACGAGAATCATTAACGAGGATTTCTACGTTGACGATATGATCACGGGTTGTGATAATAAACAACAACTCTTAGATGTTTGCAAAAACGTTGCGAATATTTTAAAGTTAGGTTGTTTCCCCCTTCGCAAGTGGATGTTTAATTTCAATATTGATGACAATGAATCTGACTTAACCAAGGAATTGTCATTAGGTGAAAATGTCCATTCCAAAACTTTAGGGTTAGGTTGGCATAATATAAACGATATTTTTTATTTTGACACGCAATTTAACAGTTACTCTAATCAATTAATAATTACCAAACGTTATATTATGTCAACAATTTCACAGATATTTGATCCGTTAGGATTATTGAGCCCTATGATAATAATAGCTAAAATTTTGTTACAAAAATTATGGCTGGTGAAGATAGGCTGGGACGATGAAGTTCCCAGTGACGTCAAACGTACTTGGGACACTTTTGTCAGTTCTCTGCTTATTCTCAACAACATAAGTGTACCACGACATGTCATAGGTAGGGACCCTGCTTCTATCGAGCTGCACATATTTACGGACGCGTCGGAATCCGCGTACGGAGCATGTATTTATGTTCGCACAATAAATCGTGACTCATCGGTGTCTGTTAGGTTGTGTTGTTCAAAGAGCAAGGTCGCTCCATTAAATCCTGTGAGTATCCCTAGGCTCGAACTTTGCGGGGCTTTGCTAGGTGCTAGGCTATTCAATAAAGTACGCGAATCACTACGCTGTCAATTTAATCACATCGTATTCTGGTGTGATTCCACCATTGTATTGGGTTGGCTACGCATGGCTCCCCATTTATTAAAGACTTTCGTGCAAAATCGAGCGGCTGAGATACACGAAATCGCCAAAGAACTTCCGTGGTGTCACGTCAGCGGTAAAAATAATCCTGCCGACTTGGTGTCTCGTGGAGTCAGGCTGGAAGATCTTCAATCTTCCACGCTATGGTGGGAAGGCCCAGATTTTTTACGACAGCCCGGCTTTGATAGTAGTCAAGCTACCTTAGGTAGGTATGTAGCACAATCTGATTTACCTGAAGTGAAGCCAGCTAAAACTCACGCATTTTTATCTACAACGGATACTTCATTGTTTCCATTTAAGAGATTCTCACAATTTAATCGTATGCAACGCACATGCGCTTACTGTTTACGTTTTATTTTTAATAGTCGCAACAGGAATAACATCCGCCACGGTCCTCTCACTGTTGATGAATTGAGAAATGCATGCATAACTCTAGTGAAGTTGTCCCAACACGAATCTTTTCCGGAAGAATGTAAATTATTAGGTAGTAATAAATCTCTTAAAAATAAACATCACTTAAGTAAATTAAACATTTTCGCAGATAATGATGGCATTTTACGAGTCGGTGGACGAATAAAATTGTCATTAGATTTTAATTTTGATAAGAAACATCCCGTACTAATTTCTTCCAACCACTGGTTTGTAGTGTTATTGTTTCGGCACGAGCACAAGCGACTGCAGCACGCTGCGCCGCAGGCGTTGCTGTACAACATACGTGAGTCCCACTGGCCGGTGGGAGGTAGGAATTTGGCCAAGCGCACTGTCCATGAGTGCGTTACGTGTACACGGTTGAGAGGTAAATCTTTATCTCCTATTATGGGCAACTTACCACAAGAGAGGATCACTCCAAGCTTCCCATTTTTACGTACTGGTGTGGACTACGCCGGGCCAGTGCTCGTACTGAATCGCAAGGGAAGGGGCTCTAAATTAATAAAGGGTTACATTTGCCTATTTATTTGTCTAGTCACACGCGCAATACATTTAGAGCTTGCCAGTGACCTTTCTTCCAATGCTTATCTACTGGCATTAAAGAGATTCATTTCTCGACGTGGCAAACCTGATGAAATAATGTCAGATAATGGTAGGAATTTTGTAGGTCTCGCAAACGAATTTTCTAAATTTTTATCCACATGCTCTGACGATTTAATTGATTACGCGACTAGTCAGAACATTAAATTTTCTTTTATACCGCCTTACGCGCCTCATTTTGGTGGATTGTGGGAGGCAGGAGTAAAGTCGTGCAAGCACCACTTGTTACGAGTCGTTGGTAACGCACATTTAACATTCGAGGAATATAGCACTGTATTAACACAAATTGAAGCTGTCCTCAACTCCCGTCCCATTAGTCCTTTGTCCGCAGATCCTAACGACTTTCTTCCTTTGTGTCCATCTCACTTCCTGGTTGGTCGTCTCCTAACAGCGCCTTCATCGCCACAGCTAACTGATGTTCCTGCTCACCGGTTGACACGCTACCAGAGACTGGAGCAGCTCAGACAACATTTTTGGATACGATGGTCCAAGGAATACATTTCGGAAATGCAAACCAGGATGAAATGGAGACAACATGGGCGTGATTTGCAGCCAAACACTTTGGTCCTCATCAAGGAAGACAACACTCCGCCACTGAAATGGAGCTTGGGGCGGATCATCTCTACAGTGCCAGGAAAGGATGGGATTTCTCGAGTGGCTGACATCCAGACAAAGTCAGGAGTCATCAGACGCGCATTCCCTCGAATATGTCCCCTGCTTAATGACGGAGATGATGAGTAGGCGTTGGACGTCGGTACCTACTTCCAAGGCCGGGGGCATGTTCAGACACTGCCTTTACCACTGCTGCTGCCATCTGTCCTACAGCGATTGGTCGCCCACGGATGCCGTCGACCAATCGCCACCAAGCCGCGCATCAACGTCATCTTCAATTTTTTTTGTATCATCACTTACCTTTTGCACGCACATACTCGCATACTTCATATATTAAATCAGATGTAACTAATTCGCAATATACAAATTTAAAAGTAATTCATGGTGTCGCCTACTTCATTAAACAAGCCTTCAGTCTCCCTACACGCAACAGAGCTGAAACCCAAACAACGTGTGTAAAATTCTCTTCAAAATGTACGTTTTAAAGAGTTGAATTTTTAAAACGTATAGGTACCTGTGCATCCATATCCAAACAAGAACAATGATACTGTTCAGGAATTCTGTAGAACTGTAAGCAATTCGGTGTGTGGGCTCAGTGCTCTGAATATAAAGGAGCCTATCTTTCAAGCAGCTGTCTGCATCCGTGACGCGCGCGCGAGATGTTTCCGAGGCAACCGAACTTTATTGGATTCATTCGTTTGTCGTTTACTCACATTTGTGATAACGTTTATAAGAAATTTACTGTTGCGGCGCTTTACTTTTGATTGCAATCTTTATAGGATTGGTTTCCATGTTTTTTTTTTTTTTGTGGAAATATCATGCAGATGCGTTGTTTTTTTTTTTTCTTCAAGACACTTCGGCTAGGTTTGCTACAAACTACAATACAACAATGCGTTTACTGCATACAATCTCATAATTATCATAGGTACAATTTCGTTATGCAACATTTTTTTGTTATTTTGGACGGCAAATGCGAAAGTCATAATTAAAACAGTACAATTTCTAAGGTCGTTGTATGAGATTCATTTCGCCAAGTCGTTATACTTAATCAGATTAAAACCACCTGCTTATTTCAAATTTAGTCCACCGTATTTTCGTCATAATTTTGATGTAGTAAAGAATAATAAAAAACTTTCTCTATAAATCTTTGGAGAATATTGTGAAAGTTTTTCCTTCGTGTTATAACGGGCATTCAATTATCGGGGCATCACAGATGAAGGGTCAATTTTCTCGCGTTGAAAGTAGCTAATTTAAAACAACCTCTTTGCTTTTTGATCAAAATCTGTGAGCGATTGTCGCTTGAAAAAGTTCAGCATAAATGCTTTTTACAAGGTTTATTTTTCTTTCTTTCTTTGAACACGATCATAACAGTGAGTTCAACAAACTTCGACCAGATATCGCTTTTTTATTATTCTGCCTTTCTTCGAGTTCAATCGATTTACTTGGTAAGTTAGCGATGAATTGATCTAGTTTATTTCCAGATTACAATAAAATGTTTTTATTGAGAACAGTTTTATAATCATTATTTTCAAAGTGTCTCGTCTGAGAGAGCAACTAGGTCGATGACATTTAGATAATCTTGGGTCACTGTAATCATTTTGACTGACGAGTAGGTAGGTATTCTAGAATATTGAGCGACAAAACTTACGATAAAGATATACATTAAGATCATCGAACTGCAATCGAATTATTTGTTGGCTTGTTTGAATCTCTGAAAGTACCTACTACTGATGCAATTACGAAAAATATTTAATTGTAGTAGTGATATATTTGAATAGAAATAAATAGATATTGGATGTGAATTAACCCCTTTATTCATTAACGTGATTAGCAACTTTTTAACCATCAATTATTCTTGACGATTAAACCATCGTTAATAAATAAACCGCATAGTGCTACAAATGCATAATGGAATATTGATAAGAGTGATTTCTGTAACAGTTTTTCGTTAAAATCAAATCATATGGACACAGAAGATACTAGAAGTATTTATTTCCTCACCAAAACGTAGAGAGATAGATGTCTATATAAAAGCGCATAAATCTGTAAAAGAGCTAACACTTGAGAGTCACCCGCATCACTGTCAGGAGTTCCGACCCCACCATTATTTGCATCAACCTACAAACCTATCCGACTACCCACATTCCCGAACTTCCCGAATTTAAATGAAATGGCCGCGATAAAGTTGTTGAATTCATCACATCAGAACGTTGAAAACAAGATTATTTTGTTTTCTTATTGTGTGTTTTATTATTTTGTTTTAAAATGTGTATTTAATAAATACACATTTTGATTATGTAGAAATATATAATTTAATAAGATAGATAATAAGTGATCAATGTCACACGTCAGTCAGGGGTGCATTCTAGGTGGCCAGTATATAACACTTATGATTGGCTTGATATTGAATACACAAGATATAGATAAACCACACAATCCACATTAATTATTTATCCAGCTCACGGATATTTCCAGAATAAATATACAAGTATACGTAGGCACTGGGTGAGAGGGGCTCGAGGCTAAGTGACAACACCCACACGGGTCGATCGATCAGGTTAAGCTACGCCTGCCGCGGTTGGTCCGTGGATGGGTGACCATCTTTACATACCAAGACCCCTCCGTGCCTCGGAAAGCACGTTAAGACGTTGGTCCCGGCTGCCATTCGTGGATCTTATTCTAATTATATAAACGTTGCTTAAAATTAAGTAATAATTAGCGACTGTTTAATAACCATACGTTTTTTTTACGTTTAAACGTCACTTAACTATAAGCAAAGTTTATAAATAAACCCCTTTTAAAACTGTATAACTTCTACCTCTGCTTATCCTCCAGACGGTAAAACCAACATAATATCGGTTCTAATAACTTAGCTGCACGAACATCAAATTGTAATTTTCTCTCAACAGCAGCCATTAAAAGCAATAATTATTATTACAAAATTAAGTTCAACACGGCTCTGTCTTAATTCAAAGTAAGTTCAGTACTTCGAAAGTTAAAGTTTACTACGTAATACGTTTTACAATTTGTGTTTAATTTAGTAAATTCCTTAAAACTGCGAGGCATTCTCCAAAGAGAACCACGCGATCTAAACATGCTTAGCTTTAGCTTCAAGTAAAGTTATCTAAAATGTATTACTTTCAGAAAGTTTTAGCGTCCGGTAATTTGTGAACTGAAATGATAAAATAACACAAAGTTACAGTCCACTCTGGTTTCTATTAAATATTGTAACGACCCTTTTCGGCCAATGCTCTGACCCTGTGTATTATTAAGTCAAGCTCGACAACTTTAAAGGCTCCTACAAACAGGTGCGACAAATATATAATCGCGCGCGACACTAAGGCACCGCTCGTTGCGCGAATTGCAGTGCCTTTGTGTCGCGCGCGATTTTATCGCGTGTCGTGCCTATTTGAAGGAGCCTTAATAATCCATTTTATCTATACCTAATACCATGAAGAGGTAAAATTTGCGAGTATATAGTGGGTAATCTTCCGAACTACTGCTTCGATTCCGAAAATTCTTTCATTACTGGAACAGTACAGTATTGCCAAGTGTTATAGGATATAATATATAAAGTTAAAACAAGAAATTTCACGCAAGATATTTCTGAAATATCTTGCGTGAAATTTCTTGTTTGCACAGCGTCATCTGCAAGCTAAAACTAAAAAGCACAGATATAAGCAGTACCAAATACAACCATCACTAACCAAAACGACTGGTCATTCTATACAAGGTGTACCAAAAAGTTGCGGTCAAATTTAAGGGTGGGGTCCAGACCATCGAAGTGAACAACTTTCTCTATGGATTCAAACGCAAGATGACCAAAGATGTTGGTCCCATGGAGAAAGTTGTTCAGTTTGATGGTCTGTACCACACTTCTTAAATTTGGGGTATTCCTCGAAACGCATCAACTTTTAAACGCACAAAAAGCATTCCTCGAAAAAAAAATATTATAATTTTATTCCTCGAAATGTACCAACGATGAAACATAGAGAAGAGCATGAAGGATTCGTAAAAATGATATCGATAGACGTTTCATTTGGTGCGTTTCAAAGTTGGTGCGTGTCGAGGAATAAATTTGACGACACCTTTCTGATACACCCTGTATAGGAACCGTACTTCTACCGACCGGCAGCCACCCAAGCCGAGGGTCAGGCACGGTAGTTAAAACATTTTAATTGCGGTAATTATTTGCGAAGTGAAATATAACAGCTGTCGAGCGGCCATACCGATGTTAAAGACGGAACGATCGACTGAACGGTAACTAATAGCTATAGAGTATCGGTACCGGTATTGGTATCGGTCTCCAAGGTGGGGAAGATTTTCTTTCAAACAGAATATTGTAATATACAGTTTTATTCACGAACAGTAACTTTATTTATTTGAAATGGCGCTTGACTCTTGCTCCGTACTCGTGGTTGGACTGGTAATAACTGAAAAACTTTATGTACAGTCACCAAAAGAGATGAGTAACCAGGGTCGCCGGATATAGTTGAAGTTTAATAAGAAACCGATGGATATTTTCGAATAAAATATAATTTAACTACTTAATAGAAAGCTAACAGTTCCTTTATCAAATTAAATTTCATTCGAAAACATCAATCGGTTTCTTACTAAACTTCATTTTTTTCAGGATGGGAAATCATCAAATGACCCCCCCCCGCTCTGGGTGGAGCGGAAGGGAGTGTATATATATCTCCCGCGCCGAAGGCTGGTGTCCGTTGAGATTGGTCTCCATTACCAAAATTAAGTCTGGAGGACTTGACTTTTTACTTTATGTTATGTTAGATACTAGCTTCCGCCCGCGGCTTCGCCTGCGAGGTATGTCGATAAAAACTATCCTATGTCCTTCTCCGGGATGAAATCTATCTCTCTGCCAAATTTTATCGAAATCCGTTCAGTGGTTGAGGCGTGTAAAGGTAACATACAGACAGGAGGCGACAGCAGCTGAAGTAATGAGGGTTTTCGTGAAAATTTACGACACCAGTTGGCACCACTGTGACAAGAGGTCTTCCAATATAAAATATATGATGACGTTCATCATTCGATTCATTCATTCGTTCATCATTCAGTCATGACTAAAGAAAATATAGGCTCTTTGACAGATGTCTGGACCTGACGTGTCAGTGCTGCCACCTGGCGAACGCCATTTCAGAAAACCCTCATTGGCGTACTAAAACAAATGACAAGCGACAAATGACATTCTTATAATATATAAGACTAACTGACTAAAACCCACCCGTGTTCCTTCCTTAGCCTTTTGGTTACTTATCTCCTTTGGGGATAGTACATCGGTCACTGGCACTAACCAGTTAGTGCTAGTTTTTATAACTAACTAGCAGCGTCCCGCGGTTTCACCCGCATAAGTGTCAATCTCGTGGGAATATCGGGATAAAAACTATCCTATGTCCTTCCCTGGGTTGCAATCTATCTCTCTGCCAAATTTTATCGAAATCCGTTAAATGGTTTAGGTGTGAAAAGGTAACTTACAGACAGACAGGAAGGCAGAGTTACTCGTACTTTAGAATTTATAATATTAGTATAGATTTCGCGAGACTCGCTAGCAATTGAAAATGGATGAAAAACTATGTTACATTAGATGAATGTAGTACCTTTTTGTTTAAAATAATAATAGGTGAACGTTTTGTTTTTTCCGAGAGGGGCTTATGGCTAAGTAATAATAGCCACTCGGATCGATCGATCAGGTTAAGCTACGCTTGCCGTGGTTTGTCCGTGGATGGGTGATCATATTTACATATCAAAAGCCCTCTATGCCTCGGAAAGACCGTTAAGCCGTTGGTCCCGGCTGTCATTCGTGGATCAGTCGTTACGGGTCGTCAGAAGACCGAAAGTCAGATAAGCAGTCTTACAAAAGGGTATCGTATTACCCAGTAACTGGGTTGTGGAGGTAAGATAGGCAGTCGCTTCAACAACAACTGCAACCGGGTGAGACTGGAAGCCGACCCTAAGATGGGACAAGTCTAGGTAGATAATGATGTTTAGCTTTATCCTTGAAAGCTGAAATATTGCGCACATACATCATAACTTCGTTTATCGTCGCCTTAGAGTGAAAACCTCGGGAATGTAAGTACCTAGCATTTTATGCATTTCAGACAATCTTATAGTATCGAACAGTTCTGGATATTAAAGCGGGTTAAATTTCCATATTAATTAATAAGAATACAGAACCTCCTTTTTTGAAGTCGGTAAAAAAAAACAAAACACGCCGTACAAAAATTTTACAGCACGCAATTCTTTCTTCCTCCCGACAAGTTACTTCTTTTACACTTACGAGGTTTTCACTCAGGCATCGTTATAATATAAGTCTTTATCATCGCAAATTTTGTTTATCTAATAACTACACATCTACGCCATCAAAGAGGTAGATATTATCATCGAAAATAAAACCTATAAATAGATAATATTTATTTAATTCATTTACCATTATTTACTTTGCCCTGCAGTGAGACATCACAGGCTAATAATAAAAATACACACAAAACACTGCAAAAAGCTGCCATATTAAACACTTGCCGCATAATAAGAATTTTTCCTAATTCCCTTAAGATATTGAATATTAATTCCGCCTTTGTACCTTTTTGAGCGAAAAGTTTAAATAAATAAATAAATAATAAATAATTCATTCAAGAGAGAACTAAAAAAAATGCTTATTATTAAGGGATACTATAATGTTACGGAATTTTTGAATGACAAATTTTGAATTTATATAATTTAATGTGTAATTTAAGTTTTATTTAATGTTATTGTTTAATTATTCTTTTTTTACATTATTTTTGCATTGACTGTAATTATGTATTTAAATTAATTGAATTTTGACTATTGTAATTTTTTTGACTAATGTAATTTAATTATTTCTTAATTTGTAATTTCTTTAATACTAACTATAAACACTATTTTGTACGCCGAATATGGCAAAACATGTTGAACCAGCAATCTTCCAAACTCGTTTTCCATCTATATGTGCATATCTATGTATCATGTCACACATGTTTATACCTACAAATAAATGCATCTTTATCTTTATCTAGACTTGGATACTTAATAATTTCACTGCAGTACAGAACAATTTACCGTCTCAAAATATTAACTAGAATCTCACCTTCACACCCGTCGTAAGATTCTGAAAATACCAGGTATCTACTAACCTGAGAAAATTTAATTTTAAAACCAAAATAATAATTTACCATTACCAGTGGCCATGAAGCATAGCTACATTACCCACTTCCCAAGGAAGCAACAGGCAACAATAGCTCACGAACCATAAACAAACAAAAGCCGGTCTTCGCAAAAATACGTTAAAATTCGTTTAGACATTAGGAACACCTGTCAGGTAGGTGTCAGTGCGTCGTGTTCGGAATACGAAAAACGCTGCGCGCGTCTCGTGGCCCGCATAATACGCGTTACGGGCACTACGCGGTACGCACATATTGAATTCCCTATCAATTGATACTTCGTCACCTACAGGAACGCAGGAAGCGGCGACAGGATGTGTCCCCAGATATTGTCACGTCGTGCATGTATTTCACTATGAGATAGATCGTAAAAAACGTGGAATTTCGAGGAACTCAACGTTTTTAAGGTGTTATCCAATTTTGGTCCTTTGAGTCGAGAATTGAACGAATGTTAACAATAAATAATTTAAAATAACATCAAATAAAATAAGCCAAAATCAAGTATTAAGTGTGTTTCTAAGTCCGCCCGAACAATTATCTTACATCATAATAATTAACTCTGAGGGACACTAATGCCCATGGGCGTAAATGAAATAAAATGAAAAATTTGCAAGATTTGTAGTACATTATAGATTATAGACGACCGGGTTTTTTTAAACAGTTTCATAAAAACAATTCTCTAAAACTAGCATGCAAAATTGTTGATTACATAATTATATGAATTGAATAAATGTAGCTAATGAAATAATAATACTAGACAATTAACATTAAAATAGTAATAACAACTAAACTTCTATTGAGTCTCAATTAGTGTCCTTCAACTAATTAATTATACCAATTTCACTGACGTATAGTGCAAAGAATACAAACAAAAAATAATCTCTTTTATTACATTTATGATTCTCCAACTTCGCCAAAAGCAAAAGTAGGAAAAACATTATCCGCGCGAATCGTTATAACAACCTATTTATTAAACCAAATGGCTGTAATGAAAGCCCAAAAGAAAAGCAATATTGTCCATTATCCAATAAAAAAAGTTAACGAGGATAGAAAAGAAAATCCATTTTCATATAATAACACTTGAGCGTTGAATCGGGAACACGGTGACATTATCGGGTCTTATCAATTTGTTATAAGTAACTTGTATAGGAACGTTTTTACGACTTGACAAAACATTAATATTTCTTTTATTATATTTATGTATGTTAAGGCTCCTTCAAACAGGCGCGACACGCGATAAAATCGCGCGCGACACAAAGGCACCGCAAGTCGCGCAACGAGCGGTGCCTTTGTGTCGCGCGCGATTCGCGTCTCGCGTCGCGCCTGTTTGAAGGAGCCTTAAAACATGTTCGCAAAGCTTCCCAGTTCGGTAGATAAGACTTATTAAAATACTTTAGATTTGCCGTCCGCGAAATACGTTACTGAAGCCCTCTGAAACCTCTAATGCCGGTCACGACCACAACAAACAACAATTTTTCATTAAAACACGTTTCACCAAGAGAAACAGATGCCATAAATTAAAAGTAAACGCATTTTTTAGTGATTTATTATCAGAGATAATATTTACCAATAAATCCATTTTGGGATGAGGGCTATCCTCACGGCAAACGTAAATACAGTATTAAACGTGTAGAGAGTATGTACTTAAATGGAACATACCTACTATTAAATCATTTTGAATGGATAATGGAAGAATACCTGACTAACAAGTTTCATGAACAGTTGCTATATCCGAACTAATCCAACATAATTGTCCTAACGACCCATATACAAAGTTTGTGGAAAGTAACATAATATTCATCGTGAGTCGTTACCTTCATAAAGGAAGCTCAAATGAAATTTAACTGTTCGTTGATTGACGAAGGGACCCGTTGTCCACAATAATTATCTCGGAGGAAGCGGGTAAGATGAGTCGCGTGCTCCCACCACTTATGTATGCCTAGTGCGCACGTAGGTACGTAAAGACATCCGTAACTTAGACAATACAAGAAGTTATGTAATATTTCATCATTCACTGCGGGTCGTCGGTTTACAGGCACGTATCTAAATAAGCGTCGGTGCTCTAGAGTCTCCGAAACGAGGGAAGATTCAGAAAATATAAGTTTTCATTTGTAGAATAGGCACATAGATTTTTTCAATGAGTAGATGTTGTATAAGCGGCCCCCAAAATAAGCAAGAATTCACAGAGATCAGAATCGAAAATGATCCTCCACTAGAACTGCTGGCGCTTACTAATTTGAAAATGATGCCAAATTCTATCAATGCTTCGAAGCAAATGGTCTGTATTTTAGCATCGGACATTAAACCACTTTTAATTTCAAACATATAAAAGCCACAACTCAAAGCATAGCGCAATTCTATGTTTGTATAGGACTTAACAATGAAGAGGTTTGGTAACATAAGTACATAAACGGTCCAGACTACCACGTACGTAGTCTGTTTCAATAGATGTTCTCTCCCCAACTCTATGAGGACTAATTGCTAAACGTTAACGTTAGCTATTAATAAATCCAAGACCAGCCTTTGACAAAGTTGAACCACAATTGAAACGACATAAGACAACGGATGCAGCCATTTGAGACGTTCGATTAAATTATGAACAGTCCTTTATGAACATTTGTAGTACGTGATTAAATTATCGATCATACCCTAAAAGCTAATTCAATTATGTCAAAGACAAAATCTAAATGGGAATTTGTTTCGGAGATAACGAGTAACGCGAAATTAAACACTTAAAACTTACTCTTCAGAACCAGAATGTGTACCAAAACAGACATTAGCAAAGTTTTATGAGTTTTCCTACTTGGGTCTGAAATAAGAACGAGTTTTACGCATTCCTTGGAGAGGTACTACGCATTATAGCTTAATAAATTTTGGTCCTTCGGGACTGATGTCGATGACGGGCTCAAATTAAAGTCCAGTTTAGAGAACTCTTTAGTTATTGACTCTGTATAATTTGGTCCTTCTTCCACCCTCCAACAAAATATGTAAATTCCTCTGTATCCCGGCTTCAACCGCGACTAAATAATAACTTTAATAAGAAGATTGTGTCCTAGCTTATCGGCCTCGAGCGCACCACCGCTACGTAAATAAAAGGAAAAATTACTGGGTCTTTTAAACTCTTCAAGCAAGATTGCTTCACTGAATTCGACTTGTTTTGTATTAGAATACTTAAACGAATAAGTTTTTGGAGATGACAATAAGTCGGTGAATTTATGTATATCCAGTCTTTATTCATTTAGGTAATCCATTGGTCAAGTGTTCGCGACTAATGCGCGAACTAAATTGAATTTTCAAGTCAGTAATTTGTCGGTATAGTCTCGGCAGCAATCCTTGATATATTGGTTTATAAATCTATTTAGACAACAGAATTTCTATCAGATTTCATCTGCATCATCTAGTACGTTTAGCACTCTAATTGAGTAAAAGCTACTTCAAACAGGCGCGACACGACAGGCGACACAAAGGCACCGCAAGTCGCGCAACGAGCGGTGCCTTTGTGTCGCGCGCGATTATTTCGCGTGTCGCGTCTGTTTGTAGGAGCCTTAACACACTTCCAATCATAATCTGAATCATATTGAAGGAATTGGTAATGCATTGCTTCATATGTTGGGAAAAATTATCTGCTCAGCAACGTGAATAACGCAATGAATATTGTTGAACTATCAAAATGAAAGGCCAATTTACTGTTACTGTGTTACGCAATAACCCCGCAGACTTCCGAAAATTACTGACTTTACTGAATGTTGGATTTAAATTACACTATGTTGGCAATTGTTTATTTACTTTACTTGTTTTCTTATTTATATCATTCACATTTGTTCCTAGGCTTGTTTCAAGGGGACTTAAGGTCAAGTAGAGTCACTTAGTGCAATTCCAGCTCTACTTAGCCGACCAGGAAACGTAAGAGTAAGTAAACATATTAGATTAACTTCTTGCCCTCCCTCTAATTGAACCTTGCAGCTTTCAAACTTTATTGACATACTTCATGCACTTGTACGTTGTGTATGGTCGATTGATGACTCATGCGAGGTACTAAAAACGGAAGCTATCTAGCCAGTAAGAAGTCGACTTTATGCACGAAGTAGAGATAATTTTCCTATTAATTCCTTTATTAAGTCAGGGCACATTATTATCTTTTGAAGCTACGGCACTGAGTAAACTATTGAATGAAAAAATCTATTTAATTACTTGATAACAAATATTTAAATATCATACATATTTGACCAATGTCGAGTTGACAACCACCTAAAACTTTTTTTAATGGCCTGACTATTTCATATATAATTATATACATATGTATATAATTAAACCAATATTGGTTTATGTTTGGGGCAATTATGATACTGGCTATATTCCGTTGGATGAAAATTTCTACCAAACGCAGTGGAAATTTCACATAGCAATAGCGAAAGGTACGGCAGGCGATGAAGTGTATGTGTGTGTGTGTGTGTGGGGGTGTGTGTGTGTGTGATTTTTTTATTTTTGTTGGCAATGTGCGTTTTTGTTTATGCAGAATAAACAAATTTTCTTTGTTTCTTTTCATTCTAAGTGGCTTCTAATCAATATGTTGCCAATATAAAAATATCGCTGCCTTTGGTAGAAATTATCAACCAACGGAAATTAACCCACTATTGTAATTGCCCCAGTAAACTCGATATAAAAAATATAAATATTTATATATATAAATAATAAGTATGGTACATATATATATATATATATATATATAATGATATATGCAAGGATCGTAGGAGGTGACGTTCTGTAGTTTCTGCCTACCCCCATGAGAAGAAGGCGTGAGTTTAAGTAATTTAACTATCAGAGTCTGTCAGTGACACATTTAGTTTGGTCTGATGTGTAAAGAAGATGGCTGAATGTCATTCTGCGGTATTGACATGACGACGCAATATACAAAGTTGATACGACAGAGGGGCTTTCCTTTAAACTGCCTATACTAGATACCATTTTCAAGCTCTGTACCAAAAATCAATTAAATAGGAGCAGTAGTTTAGTCACAAATGATTTTTGAAGTTTTTGCTACGTTTGAACACGATGTATATTTCCTAACAGCTGATTATCTCATACGCATAGGTCATGCACCTTAAAACGATAATCTGAGTATAAGATACATTGTTGTCGCACAAGTACAACCAAATATTTCACGAAGCAATAAATACACACACACTTGCACTTTCACTATGAGAGTGACAAACATAGCAAAACCCCCGCGCCTTTTTCCCGCGCGTAAAAGGAATAGAAATAGGTCAGTGTGTTGCTATTGTATCCTAGATACTTGCGAATTTGCTAAAAAAACTTGTTCTTTCAGTGGACAGTGCGCAAGCGTCATCCATTCGGGACGTACGTTACGTAACACGGGAGCCCCGGCGCCGCCGCCGCGCCGTTATGTTTTGTCGAACTCGCTGACAATAATTGTGATTTTGTTTTGTTATTGTGATAGACACTAAATAAGTTTAATCCAGTATTTTTTTTTTATTGTGACAGGATACGTAACTTGGGAATATTATTATTTAGTGTTAGTGTTTTTTTTTTTGTGATTGACTGTTTTTATTGTGATAGGATACGTAATTAAACGTTGGTTGTATGTGTGTGTAAAATTAAAGTGTTCAGCAATGCCTCGTGTAACTTACACGGCGTCAGAATACACTTACATGATTTTAATTTACGGTGAATGCCGTGGAAACACAGATTTAGCTCTGCGAACATACCGAGAAAGGTATGGTGACCGGCGCAATAGCCCTAGGAACGCCGGCACCATACAATTGGCAGTACAAAGATTACGGGAATTAAAGTGCTTAGCGACGGACAGTGATTTAATTAGAAAAATAAATAACAATATTCTCCGTCGGTATAATTTGTGCATTAATATGAATCGAGGACACATCGAGAACTTAAAAATTTTGTGTTTTTGTGTGTGCGCGTACTTTACAACTTACCTAACATAAAAGCCGCGCGAGCGAGCGGTCTAAACCGCCCGCTCCCCGCCCCCCCCCCCCGCCCCCCGCCAAGAGAGATAACACACACACGCGCTCCTGCGCGACTTTGTTACTAGGCATCTAAGGTCAGTCAAATTTATTTATAAAGGGTGGTTGCGTTTCACTCTGACTTTAAGCTATTTAGTTTGTTTGAAAAAAAAAAAATCTCATTTTTGGCGCTTTCTATTTTTGTACTGTATCGAATTAATACTATACACGTATAGTATACGTAGTGTAATTTAATGCCCCTCTGTCATATCAACTCTGTATACTTAATGCTGAGTCGATAAAGCGTATTAGCCCATAAGCCATATTTTGGCTGTGACTGTACCTGTGACTATATGGCACGCTATAATATGTCTTGACCCCTCTTTTTAATCAGCCATTTCTTTCTCGCTTGGCTTTTGTTTTCGGGCTTGTTAAAGGTACTTATTGATGTCTATAATGGCTTCGATCGATGAATTGCAAATTCGCGAACTGGTACTTTGGGTGTGCCGTTTACGTCAGTTGTCTTCTACCAAACCTTTCTAGGGGTTATATTGTAATATCATAGTTTTGGCTGTCTTCCCAAAATGTTCAAGCTGAAGGTATAACTTTAGCCCAAGTTTAGTTGAAGGCCACCTCTGAGCATCACGGCATCTGTCTGGTAAGAATCTTTATCTTCTCTTTTGGGACTTGTCATTAATACCGTCCCTGACTTCCAATTCCAAACTCCAATGTGACAGAGTTCTCCTGGTAAGAATCAAACCCAAGACTCTACGTAGCAGCGTCGTTTGCGAAAACTAGATACTCGTAACAAGGGCGGCAACCCATTGTCTAGGTAAAACCGAAATAATTCAACGACGAAAATGTCAAGCATTGCGCGTGCTCACACAAACTCCTCTTCTCTTTCAGGAAATAATGATCGTAACTATACATAAGTACAGCATTATGCTAAACAAAGGAAATGCTAATTGTCAAGCAGTGAAAGTCAAAAGGCACAAATCAGTGAGGCATTGTCCTAAGTGGAATACTAGCTAGGGGGTCCTGACCAGATGACTCACAGGCACAGCACTGCCAGATGGCCATCGATTACAAACCGCATTCGCAATAATTAATCGCACCTGTTATTATTACTTAACTTACTTATTATGTAAACTAAGCTCATTGAATAAGGAAATATATTAAATACAAAACATGCTTGTTTTAAACATTTCTCCTTACAACAACTATATTATGTGGAGTCATCAAAGTTATTATGCTGATATGGTGATGGCTGGTACAGTCATTATCATCGTCTCATCATTTCAGCCGAAAGACGTACACTGCTGGACATAGGCCTCCCCCAAGCAGGTGCTTGGGGGAGGCCTATGTTCAGCAGTACTCAGCAGTACTGCGAGAAGCACAAAACCAACGAGTTCCTGCGGCCTTTACTTTACGAGGTCATCGGTCCACCTAATGGGAGGCCTTCCAACGCTACGTCTTCCGGTACGCGGTCGCCACTCCAGAACCTTTCGACCCCATCGGCTATCTGTTCTGCAAGCAATGTGCCCTGTCCACTGTCACTTAAGTTTGGCAATTCTTTGGGCTCTGTCGGTTACCTTGGTTCTCCTGCGAATCTCTTCATTTCTGATTCGATCTCACAGGGAAATGCTGGTACAGTGAGCCAGATAAAATGAAACAACTTGGTCCGTATAATAATATGAAAACCAATAAGAACTTTATTTATTTACGATGTTGATACTGGTTTTATTGCACTTTTTATCATATGCAAAGCACCTACTTACTGAGAAGAGCTAGTACGTAGGTCATCGCTGTACCTTACACCCACCTTAAATAAAATAGAGTAAAGCAATTGTTTTGAATCAAGTATTCACGCTGCGACACCAAATGGTAACGTGAATAATACAAAACTTCGGGCCAGTTAAACTGCAGGTCCAACGTAACCCTTCACTCGTCAAAGTTACTCTATAAAATAGCTGTAACTAACTTTAGAACAACTAAAGCAGTTCTAGCACCAAAGAGTGCTCTTAAGAACTCCTTAAAAGTAAAACAAAAGACTTTTAAAACTATTTAAGTACTTGTTAGAAAGTTTAGAATACCTGAGAGAGGTCCCCGTCTCCTCTGATTTTCTCGACAACGGTAAGTTTCCTGTCGCCGAACACGAGTCCCGTGCACATCACTAACAACAACACTAGTCGTGCTTCCATAGTTGCACGTAAAACATCCAGAGATCACAGGAGAGGTTCACAGAGATACACTCGCGGGATACATGTGCGGGATATCCGAGCAGGGAACGCGCGGTATACGAGAATGCGCCGCGATAAATGCCGGTTGTAGCGCGGGAGGCACTGACGCGTTGACGCACAGCTCGTGCCGTCTCCCTCACACACCAACCGGCGCGGCAACTAACTGGTCATCACACCAGTGTATGACCGTTGAGCTTCGAAAAAATATTAAAGCATGATTAGCATAACAACTTCACTTTAAAAGCACGAAATGGATTGATTAGCATAACAAAAACAAAAAAAAACACAAAATGGATTTGATACTTTCCGATGTCAATGTCAAGGTTCCGCAATTATTTATGAGAGCTACTTAACATTTGATGCGGTTTACCTGCTGTTTGTAACAACAACCTTTTGTAACTGTCAAGTTCAAAATCCTTTGAACAACGGCAAGCGTCTCACAAGCTGCGTTGATGCAATCGGTCCGTTACGTATTTGAGGAGGTGATTGTTAATAATGTTACCTGCGTCTGTGACAGAACCGAAACGTAAACAAAAACCCGTCAAGCTTTCTTGTTTTGTTTATTTGAGTATTTAAAGACTCATTTGGGTTTTGCAAATAATTATATTTAAGTATTAAATTCTTTTATTTCAGACTAATTTGATTTGTCCATAATTGTCAGCTACAAATATCTTAAAACATTGCATCATACATTTTTTTTTAATTCAACTATTTAATAATACTCTGAATCCACTCGATGTTCCTCTATATACTTCATAGATGAGTTTATTGTTAAACCATTTTATTTCCAACACACTTAACCCATTTTACAATTTAACACTAATATTTATTATTATACAATTTATACAAGTATACTCGTATAATAAAAAAAGAAAAAGGCAGGAGCTATTTGGGCATCAAAAAATTCGTCCGTATCGCTGTCAATGTGATAAGTGCCCAAAAGTCTGGCAGCATTACCACGTTGGATAGAAATGCTTATTATTTGGGCTAAAAATAGGCCAGCCCTCTAGTTACGCATAGAGTCAACCAACCGCTTGGCGATGTCTCGAAATAATCGATGAGCACTCGGACCCCAAGGCCCCTAGTGTTTCAACCTCAAACGGCTCAAACATATAGCTCCCAATAAGGTTGTTATATTTGCGCCGTTTGAGGTTTTCTGCTCCCGCAGCAGCCGCCCCAGCACAGCCCACCGCGCTAGGAAGGCACGAGGGTGTCGACACAGGTAGCATCCCACACCAAAGGCCTACCCAAGTTCCAAGGCATTATGGTCATTCCAGTCTGGCCTCTTCCCATCGTCGCGTGCCAAGCCATTGGGTCCTAAATATTAATTGCTCTTCATAGATTAAATGACTAACTAAACATACAAATAAATACTAGAAATCCTTTTGTTTTTGGCTACTAAGTGTGCGAGCAACACACGTCAACGGCATGAGATAGGTGTCAAAGATTTGTTTTCCAAAGAGCACACGTACGCTATAAGATTTCAAAATCGTCCAATATTTTTCAAAGCGAAAACCCGTCCAAATTAGGAAACTACATAAAAAAGAAACAAAACAAAAACAAATCTGCGGACAGCATAAAAATTGTTATCTGCCGATAGCATAACTCGCTTGTTAGACGACGGCACATGAAAAGATTTGACGTGTAACGGATAGTTTTACCTGTGGTACCCTCCCACCGGCTGGTGTGCGTTCTACGGCTCGTTCGGCCGATACGTGCCTTCATGTCGTTATGGTCCATTGTATTTTGTATCATATCATCTATCCATCTTTTACCTTTCCTGGCGTTTACTTTTAAGCCTTTGTTGCGTTTTTGTGTGACAAAATATTTTTCACTTCTCATGCTCTGAAAGTGCTTCTTTGTGCAGGGTATAGGCTGCACAAAATCGAATTTTGTGCACAAGGGCATTAACGTATCTACTCATAAATGTATTATATTAAGGCAAAGAAAATGAGCCATACAGCCAAATGCAATAAGAAGTTCATAGATAGAATTTGTTATTATATAATATTTACTTTAATTTATTTGCCTTATGTGTTTTTTAAGATATAATAGATATTAAAATTTTATTTCAAGTACGGTAGGTTAGTTGATTTAAGAAAATTATTATTACAAAATTAATTTAATAGTAGGCTGTATAGGTCTGCAGCCTAATATCAATGTCGTAAGATTTAAAAAAAAATAATTTCCTTCAGTATTCAAAACTGTTCTAATTTTACTTTGAATTTTAATTAAAGAAATGTTATGTTATACTACTGTTTTATTTCCTTGCAATCGAAGTGAAAAGCAGAGTTTATAACTCGTCCACAAAACCATTTCTATCCTCGACATTACTATCAGCCCTCGCCTTCGGCTCGTGCTGCTAAAAGTCTCGGATAAAAATGGTTTGTTTTGTGCACTTGTTGTAAAATCTACTATTTATTTTGTATATGGACAGGATAGTGGACAGTTTCATTAATCAAAGTTCAATTATCAAAACTTAGAGCTGCTTTGTATTTTTTTTTTGTTGTACATTAATAAAAGAACATACATGTAACAAAATCATGAAAACAATCAAATAAAGATCTGTACGAAGTCAAAAAGGCTCCAATCTCTACATGATGCTGTGATATTATTAATTAAAAAAAAACAGATACCGCAGCGCTGGTACCTGGTAATTCTGATAGAGCCCACCGTCAGCTTACGATCTAATTTAAAGTTAACGTGTATTATGAGAAGTGCACTGAAATAAACTAAATAAGTATACCATTGGGTTGCTAATAAATATGAGAGGCTAAAGCTAATCATAACTCCCATTTAAACAAAGCAGCACGTCACGTAAAACGCATAATAGCTTTCATTTTAGTATGAAAAGCCAATGTCAAGCTTGCAAATTAATTACGCAATTTAAGCTTCAACAGGCTGTTTAAACTTTATCCGTTTATACGCAAACTCTGACATAATATTAATAAACCAACTTTTTCTTATGACAATAACTTTATTTTATCCTTTTACAGAAGAAGTTAACAGCAGCACTCACTGTCAATCACAATCTGAATAATTTGTAAGAATATTGCAAATCCATTGCTTCATTCATATATGTATGTTCGAAAAATTGTGCTCAACAACGTTAATAACACACAATGAATGTTGTTCTGTTCAACTGTCAAAATGAAAACAATTCCTACTGTTAGCGTGTTACGCAATTACCCCGCTGCCGCTGGTCATTAGATAACCGAAGTGCATACCTATCCTTGCATTTCAACCAACTCCGTTTAATTTACGCCATTTCTTTGCGACAGCTGTTTTCTAATCTTTAATTTTACGAAAGATTTAATTTAAATGAAATGACATAACCATTCACCATTTCTTATTGTGGTTTAATTTAACGAAACTCTTTCAATTTATTTGAACAAAGGTTTCCGAGATATTGACGAGACGGACCGAATTACTTTTCTATGAAATTTGTTCGCAATCCTTTCTTTTTTTGACGAGGAATAAAATTATTTTGAAATTAATAAAGTTTATTGTTAGCAAAATTTCATAAATGAAAAAAATAATTAATGGGCTTTTCTGTTTGCGCGCGTTGTTGTCGGAATACATCCTATCGGGAACGTATTACCGGGAACCCTATGTGTTAATCCAGGTTATAAACTATATTTATGCCCATCCAAATTCGTTTTGCCGTTTGCGCCAATCTTGAACATACATCCAGACAAATGCCATTAAAACTGAAATCTGATTGCTTCCGAAATCTTCAACAATCATTGTCATATTTCAGACAATTTCCACAAAATCTTAAAGTATTACACATAACCTTCCTCATGAATCACTCCTTCCATTAAGAGGGTTGATCCGTTAGAGCCACGCTGGAGTCAAAATTGATGATTTCCGACGGACAATAAAACCATAATCTGTTTAATTTATAGATAAGATATTGACGTCATATTAATAGGAATTTCATAATCTAGTGCATGGCTGAAAAACATTTTCATTTATTCGTACAGTTTTCTCATTAGAACAGTTTTTATGCAAGCCTTTTTTTAAACTAGCGATCGACGGTCTACGCAAATGCAAGGTATTAGTAAAACCATATACGACAAACTTATAACAACGTTGCTTTATAAATAATAATAGCATTTATTAGTGCATGGCTGAAAAAAAAAAACGATTACTGTAAGTTTTCATTCAAGAAAAGTATATTCAAAAGTGTCAATTTTAGCCACTTTTCGATATTTTAAACGCGTTAGTTTAGGATGAAATCTGAAATATTTATATGTTATTTTAGGCCTAGTAAACGAAGACATTTACGTTCTAAAACATGGTACAAATATTTTTTTAATAACTTATTTTTTTATTTTACTATGAATTATTTAGTGCAGCTATATAATCGGCGCGGAATCACGCCAGCGCTCAGTGCCGGCTGAGGCCTTTCAGAGGTAGGACGTGTGTCGCTCCCGTAGCCGCGAGTCGCGTAAAATATTATCGTACTTTCGCGAGTTTTTAGCGCGACTAGGACATGTTGATACGTTTTATTATAATATATTTTTATTATATTACAAAACTTTGGTGAGTACATATTTTAATGTAATGGTGTTCTATTAACTTAAGAAAGATTAAATTAGACTTCTTTATGTATGTTTTCATTTTACTTTTTTTTCAGATATGGCTAACAAAAGGCGCTATATGGGAACAAAAAAAAAACGAAAATTTGGCCAAGGCTAATGAAGCTAAAAGGTATGTTACCGAGGTTCTCTACTTATAAAAAATATATTTTTATTAGGTGTAATTAAGAAACAATATACTTACTACTTTTTGAAGTAATTTTTTTTTTTATTACTTTTTGTTTGGATATTTTTATGAAACACAGTAGTAATAAGATAAAGTTAATATCCAATTCGTTGTTATAGGCAGAAAAGAGAAGTTCAAATACTTCAAAACCAGGACTTAAATAAAAATGCTGTTGTAAGTTTTATTTTTTTACTTTATATTTTACTAGCTGCGGCAGACACGTGTTTCCTTGGTTTTGATTGAGCAGTTGTTAAACCAAAACTAAATAAGACCTTTCTTCATTATTTATTTATCTCAAGCCGACAATCGATCGCCTGTCATGGTGCTTACTTTTTGTCACTATATTATACCCTACATATTATTTTCAGAATCAAGAAAATGAAAAAGACAGTGAAAAAACACTGGAAATTCTGGAAAACTTGCAGGCATTAGAAACGGCTCCAATTCAAGATCCTGACGCAGGGAATCTTGTAAGAATTACTTGGTCATTTGTATACATATTTTAGCACAAAAAAAACATTGTTAGTTATGTGCTATCTTAAGCCGACAATCGATCGCCTGTCATGGTGCATACGGTTTGTGTCACTATATTATACTCTACATATTATTTTCAGACTCAAGAAAATGAAAAAGACAGTGATAAAACACTGGAAATTCAGGAAAACTTGCAGGCATTAGAAACGGCTTCAATTCAAGATCCTGACGCAGGGAATCTTGTAAGAATGACTTGGTCTTTATAAACATATTTTAGGACAAATAAAACAAGAACCTTCAAGAACAAGTGCGTATTTACAGTATACTTTCATAAGTTCAGATACATGTTGTACATTGTTTCTGATAATGTTAGACTTAAAAATATATTTCCAAATTTTATGTTATAGGTAAATAGTAGACAAGAAGTTGAAAGGGATACTGTACTTCAGACAGAGAGTGCACTTTGGCTAGAGCTACGACGTTGTTTATTGACAGCCTCTTCATTCTGTAAAGTGTGCAAACGGCGATCGACTATTAGCCCAGCCCCTTTGGTTAAACAATTTCTTTACTCATATTCCTTGGACCATATCCCTAGTATTCAACATGGGAAAGTAAACGAAAAAGTGGCCATAGAACAGTTGCAGGTACAAGTTTAGATTTTTCTAACAAACAATTTATTTTTATATTCTTAAATTCTATTAAAAAGAAGTAATTAGAGTATTGAGTTTCAAATTATTATGATTACAGGTGCTTCGCCGGATGGACTAATCGACGATGATGGCATCACCGAAATTAAATGTCCTAGTTCGGCATTTGGATTAGAGGCAGATTTTGCTATTAGCCAAAAAAATATTAAATTCTGGAAAATAGATGGATCTGTGAATCGACGCCATGACTGGTTTTATCAGATACAGGGGCAGCTGCATATAACTAACAGAAATTACTGTCTGTTTGCTGTGTGGACAGGCAAAGATTTTAAATTGAAGACTGAAAACATAATCAGGGACGATAAATTTTGGAGCGAAAATATGGAACATCGGCTAGTCAGCTTTTACAATAAATGCCTGTTACCCGAAATTGTTGATCCCCGAAAAGCTAGGTCCATGAAACTTAGAGACAACAAATATTAAGATTTTATTTTACACGAAATTGTTTTTATTTACTTTAACCTAACTAATAATAATTTAATTGCTCATTTATTACAATAAACAAAAAACTGAATCCCCGCTTACGGAAAACGAAAACATTCCCTACTAACTAAAAACTGGCTAAGTATCAAGATGATTCTAAGCGGTGTATGATACGCGCTCCAACACAGACGGCTGTGTGTGCGTTTAACTGTATAGCTGTGTGAGTAAATTTACCTAAACACGAGGCGCGCCGCTCTGGAGTAACGCTCTTAATGAAAACCGTATGAAAATCCGTTAGGGAGTTTTTGAGTTTATCGCGTTCAGACAGAGAGACACGGCGGGGGGTAATATGTAGTGGTTTACTACATTGGTATTAATACCACAATGATGAAATTAAAATTAGAGACCGTACGTGACCTACATCTAATGAAAAAATAATAAGGCATACAAAAATAATTTTGTTAAACTTATTATTAAGATAATCAATATGAGAGAAAATTACTTGTCAACATTCAAAAGCCACACAAACTAAGTTTAGGATTCACTGTTCTCAATCTAGGTAGAAATGGGTCACAAACAGTCGCCAAGATATACATATTAAGTGGATTTTTGAGAGGGGGTAAAATGTTTGCTTTTTGGATACAATGTAAGGCGTAGGCCTTAATTTACCCCATCTCAAAAATCCACTTAGTAGGTATATCTTGGCAACTGGTTGTATACAGAGTGAATTTTTAGGCGGGGCAGTAAGGGTGTTACTTTATCCGTTGTAACAACAAAATAACGGTCTTCGGAGACTGATCTTAACTTTTGAGACATTTTGATTTGTATTCACAGACTATATTTATCATGGTCTTGTTTCCTACGACATGTACCTATGGGAGAAGTTTTTTGCGATTTCTGATTTTTCTAATTCTCAAAACTCAATTGAGTGTTTGAGTTTCTTAATTCTTAAAAAAAACAAGATCGATTGGAATCAAAAATTTTTTGTGAAAATTGCGGATTTTCTTGCCGACTGTAAATTTTATACAAAATCCAAAAACTTCATATTAGAAGTTATGGACAGTCTCCTAAGGCCACTTTTCTGTTGCTACATCGGTTAAGGTACTGGCCTTTACTGCCCCGTCTCAAAAATCCATTCTGTATAGGTACCTACGACCTTCACCTTACCATGTTTCCAAAAAACAAATATTTGGATTAATCAGTATATTAGGGAAAGCACGTTATTTGTGTTTGAACTTCGGGTATGTATGTAAGTGAGTTTACAGTGAATTCTGAAGCCGTAAACTTTTTCATTTCAATACCGATGTGTTTTACGAACGTAAGTAAAATCCTGATGCGGCCTAATTTAATACATGTTAATAGAATGTCTACAGCATATGTAATACAAGTGTCATCTTTTTCTTCTTCTTAGCGTGTCGATGGCTATCTAAATGGACTCGGCCCAGAATTCGGCTACGTTTTTGGCGCCATCACTAACGTCCATTAGTGCCTGTAATGTGCAGACGACAGGATACGCAGGACACGACATTAAGTGTCCCATCGTTTGCGGAACAGCACCACATTTGCACTCCAAGGCAGAGTCATCTATGAATCTCCATCTGAACAGGCTTTCCTTGCTTCGGTCAACCTGGGCGCGGAGTCTGTTCAAAGACTTCCCGGTTAGCCATGGCAACTCGTGTGCAGGTGAGAGATCATCAGCAGGTGTAACAAATGGTATAGGTACCTAAAAAACCACTCGCGCCACAGCTTCAGTGTCATCTTTGTAACGATGGTTATCATCTATGTAAAGAATATATGTATTCTGCGTTCGCGAATTATTTGCCAAAAATGTAAACAAATATGAATTAATGGAAAAATAATTTTAATTCCTACACAATAAAGTTCAGTTTATGCTACAACTTCAAACATTTTTATAACTTTTTGCTAGTCACTCTGAAATCAACTTAATTGTCATTGAAATAAAGTTGATATTTGTTTAACTTGAAATAGGGTGGAAGTCTGCAGCAATGCGCACTTTTACTTTTTATCACACGTTGCCTTTGAAACCACGATACATGACAGTAATTATATGATTACTTGGCCTCATGGCAGCGATATATAGGGTAGATTCATTGGCAATAAACGAACTTCGGGTCTGCATATTATGTATTTCGGTTTGCTCTACCATAGAATCAAACTTAGCAGTGGGATAGCTCCGACATACATATACATAAGGCAAGATTTCTACAGGCTTTCATCTATTGATGTGTTTGAATTTATGATACTTAGCATAATCAGCCATGGTCACACTGCTGGGACTCAGGCCTCCTCCCTTCGAGAGGGAGTGGGCTGTAATCTACCACGCGGGTACTTGGTAGATGTCACATATCGTCCAACTTTTGGTATTAGGACGTGACGGTTTTCTCACGATGTTTTTCGCAAGTCGGAGACATTACCGCTGGGCCACGACTGCTCACAGTCACAACTTACATACTTATGATACATCAAATACACTGAAGTCAAATCACAATTCTTGCTCATTTTAAACCCTTATTTTTAGGTTAGGACTTGCCACCAATAGGAAAATGAGAACAGAAATTCCAATTAAGAGTGTTAACTATCTGACCAAAAAGTCCGTCGTAATGAGTTACTAGAGTAACGTACACTTTAGGCACATAGGGTTCTCGGAACGTCGTGAAAGAGCTCCTGTCCCGAGATTCATTAATATTTGCGTTTCTCGTTAGCTGCTAACTAATTACATCGTCACTAATACATGTTAACTTGATTTAGAATTAGAAGCAAAACCTTGTTTGTTAGGAGATGATAGAGATACATAGACATACGTATACTAAGCTAATCTTGAAGATGGTTATATACATTCTAATTGCTAAACAGTATATCTGGTGTACACCTTACATAAAAATTAATGATAAACTCTCAGATTAAAAACGATAAAATAAAAAGAAATTATGTTATGATTATAGAAATCACAATTAAAAATTCATGAGTATTCTTCCTGATTTGATATTTCAGGATCAGGATATTTTTGGAATATTTCAGGTTCTAAGGTTAAATATTTTAAATAACTCAAAAACACTACAAATCGTCAAAAAAAATCGCAATGAAAGTCAACATTAATATCTAAAGCCTCGTATTCAATTCACTAGGCGACAAATGTTCCGTGAGATGAGAGAGTGTCGCTTGTAACGTCGGAGGCATTAACTTGATAGCTTCGGTCGCAATTCATGATCTAAAATCGTACGCGATGTTTTTCTTTTATGGTGGTGCGCGCCTTAATAATAAATCAACTAGTGACATAATACCACGCCTGAAATCCCCGAAGGGTATCAGAACATTTTAACTCCTTCTCAATCAAAGTTATCTTAAAATCATTAATATCGACTACCGCAGTTGGCGACATCTTTTGTTTAAAACAATTACCAGGTTCATCTGCTATAAATCTATTACCAACATAAGAAACTTTTAACTTTCCACTTTAACTATATTAAACTTAGTTCCATCACGTTCTTTTCAAGTTAAGTCTTGCCAAACTTATCTAAAAAGAAAGAAGAAATAAAATACATTTATTTAGCACAGACTAAAAGACACACAATACACCAGAAACATACATCAGAAAACCAAAAAAGGAATAATAAAAAAGTGTAAAGTCCGATGTAAGAAATATAGCCGTTTAAGCCTAAGTTAGAAGTGCGTGCGTGTACGTGTGTTAGCTGGGACTAAAATCTGCTCGGGAATTTTATTTTTATGCTTACACATGCTGACTACTAGTTTTACTTTTTAGCTTCTTCATTGTTAGTTATATTCTTGACTAATCATTAATTTTATTTAGGGCTGATTCTGCCATCGCCAGGTAACTTCTATTCGAGGAATAAAATTGACGTTTGATAGTTTTTGTATGAGATAACTGTCAAAATTTCAAAATTATTCTTCGAATAAAGTTATCAGCTGATTGAAAACTCAACCCTTAATCGAATTATACTTTCCCATAATGTCAAAAGCAACAAGTGTATTATTAGTTGGTTTTCAAGCAATATTCTTAGCTTTGATTAAGTATATTTCAGATCTCACTAGGAAGCCCTCGCAATGCTTCAACATTACTCTAACAGACAAATATATTACACTGAATTGGACCGTAACGTTATTCATGCGTACAAATCGTTTAGCTCGCCCAATCTGTAGGTAATCCAATTGCTAGTTAGTAGTGATGTATTTACGACGATTCAAGCTCCACTTCGGTCCTCGCCTGCTTAGATACTCCATGCGTTTCGAATTTGGATTGAAATCGAACCATTTTGGGACTGCTATGACGATGCCAATAATTCTGAGTAAAATGATAGCAAAATAGAATCTGAAATGAATATCCTTATATTAAGAAAATGGGATGTTAGCAAGGAACGTTTACAAATAGGAGAACGAACTACATCAATGGGTGTAAGATACGGAAGAGCAAGTCGAATAAGAACTCGCAAAAAAGGAACAAAATTAAAAAAAAATCGTACCGCCCTCTGAATGAATGAATGGAACCGTTATCTGTAAACTGAAAGTTCATTTTATTGGTGCCATTGTCTGAAAAATAGGTCACCTAAATATTGTTGTTGTTCGTGAGATAAATAATGATATTGTCAAATGAGGTTATTTTGACTGAATAATTACTTATTTGCAATGTTCTACTGATGTAGGTAATATAACTGCTGGTGGTTGTTTTGGTTAGTTTTTTTGACCCTTACCCGCTGATCTTTCGAAAATAGTGATAAACCTACGGGGTAATTGCGTAACCCAGTATCAATGGCAATGGCTTTTATTTTGACAGTTCAACAACTTTCATTGCGTTATTTACGTTGATGAGCAGATGAAGCAATGGATTAGCAATATCGTTCAAAACGATTCAAATTGTGATTGATAACGTGTTACGCAATTCGGATGCTGGCCACTGGCCAGTGACCCTAGCTAGGCACTTTGATAACCGTCTAATCAGTTTTCGCGCCGTGGTCCTTTTTCGCGCAGCCTTTTCCAACACTAGCGAAAATGATGAAAACTCCTTGAAAATTTAAATGCAGGCTCCAAATATTGCTGTCACGTAACTTTGACAACCCTGAAGTATTTTAATTATTCCGCCGTAATCAGGAAACGTCGGTGCCAAGTGCCTCAAAAGACCAAAGTTCAAAATAAATAATTTCCTTTCGTTTAACTACATATATATAACCAACTTATACACGATAAAAGCTTACCCACTGAAAGTCATTTTACGCTCGTTAATTTCATTCTTGTTATATAAGTCTCAATTTGTGGGGTAATTTATTAAATTCAAGGATTATGTCACTTTACGAGCTTATGAAAGGACCGTTCGGAGCTTTTATTCCGAAACATAATGTAATTAGAATTTGTACGTGGAACAGAAAGTTCCCTATTCGTCGATTCGAATTGGATACTTCAACGGAGACATTTTGTGAATATGTAAATGTAAATTAATTAATATTTATATTTAATGAATACCTACGTAATAGAGTTTTTGTACTGAATAAATTTTCCCTAATGACAATTATGCTTATGGAAAGGTATTATTTACAACATAGGATTATTGTTTCACACAAGATTAATTACGGAGAAATTTTCTAATTATAATCAGACTAGCTTCTGTCCACGACTTCGTCCGCGTGAAATTTCTTGTTTCCCCCGACCCACCGCGTCGCGTCGCATAGCATCGCCCGTCCGCGCTCTTACTACGTTTTCGCTTGCGATCTTCCTGACTTTTTATTTATTATATCGGCTTTTAAGGGTCCTTCGTCGTCGTTCTTCTTCTTCGTCGTCGTCATGTTTATAGCCTTCCTCAAGAATTGGGCTATCAAATGCAATAAGATTTTTTTCAGAGAGTAGCGAGGTGAAACAAACAAACTGATCAGCTTTTTTATTAGGTATACTTATATACAGGGTTATTGGTAAAACACTAACAACCACACAGGACTGTATTGCTACCATCATAAACAACAACTTTTGTTCTATGACTACTACTACTACTTTTAATAATTCATCAGATTTTGATTCATCAAACCTTCATACAAAAATAAAAATATTTCAATCTTATACCCTAAATGTTACGAACTCTACGCGAAGCGAAAGAAAACTGCCGTGTCTAGTAAAAAATGCAGCGGACGGGAGCGGGGGGTGGGTTAGATAGAACAACGAAATTTTGTTGGTTTGTTTTTGATAAGTTTTTTTATTTTATGTATTCACTTATTATGTTATGTAAAAAGTCATAGAACAAAAGTTGTTGTTTATGATGTTAGTAATACAGTCCTAGAAGGTTGTTAGTATTTTACTAATAACCCTGTATGTAGATTCTGTTGATTATGTTTCTCGAATCATGGATGTTTGCCAATTAAAAGGTTAACTACATCCTAGAATTCATATAGATTATAATTATACCATTCCGATTCGTAGGTAGCTTTCATTATTATTTTCATGTTCACAGATATTACGTTACTTACATGTTAAACATTACAAAGGCGAAATGAACAAAATTCTTACTTTTGAATAATAAAAATATTGTCAGTTTTATGTGAAAAGAGATTTTTAATATCATATTTTATACTGTTACTGGCTTATGCCCGCGACTCCGTCCGCGTTAAATTTCATGGGTGAAATTTAACGTGGACGAAGTCGCGGGCGAATTCTACCCCTAAGAGGATGAATGTGGGTAGGGCCCCACATTCACTCTCTTAGGGGTAGAATTTCGAAAAGCCTTTTCTTATTGGATACCTACTCTTCACAAAGAACACACCCTCCAAATTTCATGTCTCTAGGACCAGCGGTGTAGGCTGTGCGTTAATATATCAGTCAGTCAGGACTTTGAATTTTATATATAGATGAAAGTACAAAAATGAGGGGCCCGTGGCTAAATATTAGCAGCCGCACAGGTCGATCAATCAGGTTAAGCTACGCTTGCCGTGATTGGTCTGTGGATGGGTAACCAGCTTTACATACCCCGTGCCTCGGAAAGCACATTTAGCCGTTGGTCCCGGCTGTCATTCGTGGATCTTTGACAGTCGTAAAGGGTAGTCAGAAGCCCGAAAGTCTGACAACCAGTCTTACCAAGGGTATTGTATTACCCAGTAACTGAGTTGTGGAGGTCAGATAGGCAGTCGCTCCATGTCAAATACTGGTATACAGCTGCATCCAGTTAGACTGGAAGCCGACCCCAACATAGTTGGGAAAGGTCTAGGCAGATGATGATGAGATGTTAGTACAAAAATTTTAATCAACCTAGATACATGGAACACGTCTGATAATTATGTCACAGATCAAAGGACGGAAAGAACGTCATTAAAGCTGGAATATATAGCTGTAAAATAATTATAATAATGCGATACATTAATGTTAGCGAAACGAAGGTACCGTCAAACGGAGTGTGTAAGAGATGCAGGGGTCAATCGGGACATTAAAACTTTAAGAGAGATTTTATATAGTTTGTTGCCAAAAAGGACTCAACGATTAAGTGTCCTTGTTGGCAACAAACAATATTATTTCAAGGTTAAAATCTATTTTAAAGTTTCGTCCCGATTCACCCCTGGATTCCTATACCCCCGTTTTTATCTGACGAGATGCGCATCTGTCAAGTTGCGTGTTTGTCGAGCTGCGTCTTTGACGTGGTGCAGATCTGACGAGATGCGTTTCTGTCAACATGCGTTTTCTGGCGAAATGCGTATTTGACCACTTGCGTTTCTGACGACATACTAGTAATCCATTAATTGATATGCTGTGGCTTATAAAATACTGTATTATTTTGTTTACATCAATCTGGGTGGATGGTTTCAAATACCTGACGAAATGCGTATCTGTCGTGTTGCGTGTCTGCCGAACTGCGTATCTGTTGAGTTCCATTTCTGACAAGTTCCGAGTCTATCCTGAGAGATGATGAAATGCGTATTTGACCACTTGCGTTTCTGACGACATGCGAATGAATGAATGAATCAATCAATCAATCCGAACCAATGAATCAATCCATACTCCATAATAATATTATAAATGCGAAAGTAACTCTGTCTGTCTCTTACCTTTTCGAAAGGATTTGGAAGTGGCAGATGGTTAGACCATGACCTGGGTTAGGACATGTTTATTCCAGTTGTATGGTCTGCAACAAAGGTCGATTAGCACTTCAGTTTTTTTTCAATCTCAGTTATTGAGCAAAACATTTGTTCAAAGTTGCAGTAGAAGTACAATGCAATTTTGAACAAATATTTTGCTCAATAACTGAGATTTAAAAACTAAAGTGTTAATCGATTTTTGTTGCTGACTGTACGTTCCCTTAGGATTTTATTTACGCTCCGCGTCGGCCGCGTCAAAATCTATATAATTTAGAATACATGCTTTGTTGCTGATTAGATAATCATAACATCAAGTTTTGTTCGAAATATTTTAAGTTTAATGTAAATAATTCAAATCTCTAACGATCCTCCACACCTAAATAAATTACACCAGAATAAAATAAAAAGCATACGACGACAAAAATAGACACAAATTGACAATAAAACAAAAGACAGACAGCCACATCTGTATTCAGTTACAAACCCTACATTCATTCTACCTACGAACTAGACGCTACAAACGATAAAACGACTTACAAGGCTACAGTTTAGTATTCCTGTCGTAAAACGAAAAGTTCCACATATTCCCCGTATAGGGTATTGCGGTTTTGAAAAATGCACAAATTTTATTACGAGTTATGAATGTTCAAAGGAGTTTGCAAGGTGTTCCCTCGTCACGCAGAACTTCCTAACTAGAGAGGACCTCAATATTACAAGGAATTTAACAAGTGTGAACAACTTACAATCAGATGATGTAGAGATGTATAGAAGTTTATTTTGGTCCTTAGAGTCTAAGTTCTGTACGAGTGTAGAATAAGTGCTCGCTACTTTGGTCAATAGGTACTCACAATATTCGAGTGACGCAAATTAATAATAATCATTTTATTATCAGGCAACTAGGACCAATAGGTGTGTTTTTACACAAAATAATCTTATACAACAATAAACTAATACATATTAAAAAACTTAAAACTAAACCAAAACTACAAAACAAACTACAAACAAACAAAACAACAAACACAAACAAACTACAACACAAACAAACAAAACAAACACACAAACAACTAAACTACAACAAACAACTAAAAGCAACAACAATAAAGAAACAACTAAATTAATGTCTAAGCTACATGGTGATAACATGTCTTCTAAGGCTTCCAAATATTTTTTGTCAAAATTATAATCATCGATGTGGAGATAACAATAAATGAAAACGCTGACAATACTAATGCATAGAAGTATTTTTGATACCATCAAATAAATCCTAACATCGAAATTAAAAACGTAATATTTTCAATCTACATAGTAGGGATAGATAGATAGGGATCTTTGACTAACTATAGTGATTAAACTACCAATAGTTTAATCACTATAGGTAGTCGAAGATCCCTATCAATCTCTAAAAATTGAACCAAATATATCCAAATATATTTGGTTAAATTTTTGAGTGCAGACTGGTCGTATTGTCGTTATCCCCTTGTATTGAAGCTATTCTCTCAACTTTTCTCCACTCTCAAAAACGGTGAAGGAAAACATCGTACGGAAATCGGTACGTCCTAGAACCGAAAAATCGAAGAAATAACATCAACCAACCCACGCTGGGCCCGCCTGGTGGATTATGACCCAGTCCCTCTCACCGACAGGAGGTCCGTGTCCCAGCAGTGGGGACATTTTACAGACTGATTATGCATATGCTACTCTCAGCGAATTACACACAGAACACTTTCAGCGAATTGTTTTATCCTGGAGTTTTCAGACAACAGAAATTAAATCATGCATATTCATAATCATGCATAATAATCAGCGTCTCTTGGTATTGTTATATTGTTATTAGAATATTAGCACAGAATGAGGATTCTGCTATCTATTTATATATTTAACTAACTCCCATATCACATTGCATCATTATCAGTCTCACGGTATAAGAGAAACCGTTGGCCGTGGAGGAACTTTTTTATAACACAAAAAGAAAACGTCAATATCATGTATGTATCTTGTTTACATTTTGTCTTTACAAAGTTCGCAAACGAAATCTGGGTCTCGAGATAAGTACCTACGCACTAGGCTAAAAGAAACTAATTAGACACAGATGTGTATTCTATAACAAACCGTTGCGTAATAATGCAAACAAACACCATAGTTGCTAGGCGAGCCATTTTACATTTTAACAATTTTATATTTGACATTTTATTTATTTATTATATTCGATTCTGACATTTTTATATTTCTATTTTTTTGACAATTTTAATTACTTATTATTTTTAATTGATCACAATTTTATTCTAGGTTTTTATCTGTTTTGAATTTAATATTATATTTTATAAGTAATTTTAATGTATGAGTTTGAATCTATGGACTACAATTGTTTGAAAACTACAATTGTTTGAAATAAATAAATAATAATAATTATTATTATTTTACCAGAAGGGTCTAGACGATCTTTCAATATTTTTTTTACTCGTGTTTGTAATGAAATATTAGCTATTCACTCCAAAACCTGAGACACACCCCTTCATTTATAAACAAACCACCTCAATCAATCAACTCACCCTATCGCAGTCCACTGTTGGACATAAGCCTCTCCCATGCTGCGACACAACACCCAGTCGTCCGGCTTAACGGCGGTCGGGCATTTATTTTAATTAAACCATTTTTTTTTGGAATCTGGGAAAGTCAGTCAAAAATTTGAGCTCTCCTAATAATGAGCCTTCGTAGCCAAATGCTAGTAACAAAAGTCCTAATTATCATCTACAGCCCGACTTCACCCACAGGCCATAGCCAGCATGGCTGGTTCATATGCCTTCCTTTTCTTGTGCCGATCGCCAAGCTTCTCTTCTCTTCTCACGCACGATGGTAACAATGCTGTCCGACGACTGACACTTTGTCTTTCAGTCCTTGGAAGCCACTCGGCCACTGCCTTACTCCACCTGTCATTACTGTGCCTTGCCAGGCGTCCTGCCCAACTCTATTTGAATTCCATAATTCGTTTTAGCATCACAAAAGTTTTGAAGTATCTGGTGATCATTGAAGTTTTCTACGAAAAGCACAAGGTCATCTGCAAAACTTATTTATCTTAAGCGCTAATCACTTGCATCAGTAAAGCTACTGCCTAAATTACCGTAAGTTAGTTTAATGACACATTATAATTTATTATGTTACCGATATGGTTGACTGGGTGTTGATCAGGATTCAGGTTGACACTTGATTACCGAAAGGTCACCTGCACCGGCCACCGAACCGTGTTGATTGACAATTAACAAAGGCAGATTAGTGCTAAATCATCACTCCCATTTGATAAACTGGTGAGATGAGCTTTAGAAATAAGCTGGAGTAGAGTAGGTGCATAATATACGAAGCGTGGGATTATAAGAAACAAGTTCAAGAGGCAATCATGGAGAGGCTTATTTTTAGTTTTCTTAAGGCGAATTCCACCAAACTTTTATACCTAGAATAAGTTAAGACTTAAACTCCTGAGAGTAAATTACTCCTGATTACTCCTCCTTAATTATTAATTACTCCTGAATTACTCCTACTTAATTATTAATTACTCCTGAAAGTAAATTTTGATTTTTTGTCAGTTTTTCCACATTAGGACTGTCAGACATCAATTTTATTCTACTGTTAAAAATTACCTGACTTTGGTGAAATCAGTTCCTAATAATTTGTGACATCCCTAACAACACTAAAATCGAAGAAAATAATCGAAAGAAATCCTGGATTACTAATGATTAGAAATCGCCAACACACAGTGATCTAATTTGGTGATCACTGTACGAGTGTGCATTCTAACGCATTCTATCTCTGTATTTGAGGCCTTTATCCTGCAGTAGTAGGTACAGACGCCAGCACATCAAGCTACTACAATCTGTCAAATTTCTTTAGTAGATTTTCAACTTTATCGCTAAAGCATAAGGTTTAATGTTGATTGGGAAAATTTGACAGTTTCGGGTAGCTTGATGTACTGGCGTCTGTAAACTACAATTACCGACCATTAATTGTATGCTCAGCTATGTGACTACCTTGAAGCATTTGTTAATTATAGGATAAATCAAATACGCAACCCAACGATAATGATCTCCAGTCTTAGTACCTACATGATCCGATCTATTTTTAATCATATTAATCCACACATTGGTCCCATCTCAGGAGCCGCTGCTATCGCAAATTATGCTCTAATATCACACACGCGTTGACAGACCGCCATCTAATGAAAATGTAAAGCCAAAACTTGGCAAGTGAACTGTTGCTTATTTAGGGTTGACGCGCACCCGGTAATGCATAATAAAGTTGTTAGGAACGCAAGCTGGCGCCTTGCCAGCGTGCCATCCCCGATGGCAATTCGCTGATAAACTTCTTCGGGACAAAATCCGCACTTCTTTGTTCCTTGGCCATGCATGCAAATAGAATCACGCTTTATTTGCCAACTGCGATGTTATGGGGTCATTATATCACGTTTGTGTTCTCGAGGGGCTTGGCAGAAATGTGCCTACTGGTTTTATTATCCTTATAGTTGGCAAATGGCAGTAGGTGGGTAGTATTACTATTCAATGTTATAATATTATGAATATCGGGGATAAGCTTATGGCAGTTACCTGGCACAATTCTTATTTTGATAAATTTTGACAGAACAAACATCATGTACAGACGCCAGCACATCAAGCTACCCGAAACTGTTAAATTTTCCCAATCAACTTTGAACCTTAGGCTTTAGCAATATAAATGAGAATCTATTAAAGAAATTTGACAGATTGTAGTAGCTTGATGTGCTGGCGTCTGTACATACCTACATAATCAGATTAAAATTTTCCCACTGCTGGGACACAGGCTTCCTCTTGGTGAGACCGGGGGCCCATAACCCACCACGCTTAATGCGGCCCAATGCGGGTTGGTAGAAGTCAGTCAGTCTTCGAATTTTTGGTTGTAGGGTTGGTTTGGATTTTTGGTGGTTTCCTCACGATATTTTCCTTCACCGTTTTTGAGAGCAGTGTTGATGAAATAATAGAGCAATGGTGGCCCAGTGGTAACGTCCACGACTGACGAGTTGTAGGTCGTAGATTCGAACCCAGACAGACGCTTTACTTTGTGTAAATTATGTACAGATGCCAGAGCACATCAACCTACCCGAAACTGTCAAATTTTCCCAAAAGATTTTAGACCTTATGCTTTAGTAATAAAGTAGAAAATTTATTAAAGAAATTTGATAGGTTGTAGTAGGTTGATGTGCTGGCGTCTGTACATAATCAAAACCAAATCCCAGAAATATAATTCAGAATTCAATTATATTTTTGAACTATGATACTGTTCCATAAAACAACCTCAGAAACGTAAAACTAGTCAGTTGTTTTCAATAAAGGGGAGTGAAATAAATAAACAGATTCACTGTACAAAGCTGATATCGATACATTCTCGCTCGGATAAGTTATTTTACGGGTTAAACAATGAGAGCATTCACAGTATCGATACCGCGCCAATACCTTAGTTCCGAATAAATAACAGTCGAGAGGAAGCGGAGGTGTTAGAAGTTTAGCACGCTGTGATTCGTCACACTTGTACTCTTTTTTCTTACTTTAGAGATTCCAATAGGAACCAAACTTTACAGGGAAACGTATTAAATAGACAGATAATACTTGAAGGGTGAATATGGTCAACTTTTGGAAATGGTGAATTCTGAATTCAAGTAGCAGAAATCAAATATTCCGTGCCTTTTGGTTAAATAAGCGTCGATGATTCTATTAAGAAGCAGTATTTTCTTGATTGTTGAAGTTACTTTACTTATTAGACCAGTCACCGTATACACAAAAAACGCGTTAGGTACCAAATTTTGTGTACTTTAAAAATGTGTTGGATGACTTTTCCATGCACTGTTTAGAAGTTATAAGTCAAAAGCTGAAAGAATTCCGAAAATATCGAGAATTTTCGAGCACCCCGCAGTTAACACAGGTCTTTCGAAGCTGCAAACTTGGCTTTACACTATTGGTACCTATCCTATATGACAACATCCCAAAAAATCTATAAGTACTATGCAATTTTTGCGACCTACGATGTTTTTAATTACTGACCTATATGAAGGCAAAGTGTCCAGATATTCATGTTTTGCGTATTTCATTATACGAGTATACCTTTTTTAATATCTCCTTACTTCTGACGAGTTAGGAATTAATGCTGTCCTCACGGAGATGTCTGCAATAACCATAACTATAACCATGACATTTCATCACTCTTCCTTCATCATCTGCCTATCCTTTTCCAAACGATGTTTGGGTCGGCTTCCAGTCTAACCGGATGCAGCTGAATACGAGTATTTTACATGGAGCGACTGCCTGTCTGACCTCCACAACCCAGTTACTGGGTAATGCTCTTGGTAAGACTAGTTGTCACACTTTCGGGCTTCAGACTACCCGTAACGACTGTCAAAGATCCACGAATGACAACCGGGACCAACGGCGTAACGTGCTTTCCGAGGCACGGAGGGGGCACGGGGGTATGTAAAGATGGTCACCCATCCACAGACCAACTGCGGCAAGCGTAGCTTAACCTGATCGATCGACCTGTGCGGCTGTTATTATTTAGCCACGGGCCTATCCATTACTCTTCCTTATTGAAAACAATTTGAAGCCACAGAAATGAATAATAAACTCCAACGACAACCTCATGAATAAATAATGTGAAGTTCCATCATTAAAAGTTGGCATCAAAACTTAGTCTCCTATTCTTTACGTTTCCCTTCACAATTCGCGTTATTCAGTATAAAAATGGTGTACAAACGAAGACTCGTATATTTCTTGTCGGGTGTTAGATTAGAAGGCTCTCCGAGTCAAAAGATTTATGACGCCAATACTAAGTCGATTTAAAACGTTTGGGTAGCGCTCTCAGTTCCTGCTATCAATCCTGATTTAATGTTCCTAAAGTCGACAATTTTACAGACACAAAGGGAATTTGGTGAAGATTTTTGATAGTAGGTATCATCTACTTTCACTACCTACCTATTTATCGAATGGAAAACGAATATTAGCCGATATAATAATATGTGTCTAATAAAATCAATTAAAATATAAGTTTCATTTAGAGACCATGAACTCTTGATCTACAATAATCAATTTGACAATCATTATAGTATCATCTTTTCTGTTATTTTCTTCTTGTCTGTTTATAACGGATGTAACAAGACACTTAACGAGGCCGAGAGTCACTTGTAGTCCCCATCATTGTGATTTTTTTTTCTTTGTACTGGACCATTCCGGAATACTGGTTACGGAGATATTGAAGGTCAAAAATCCAACTTTTATTGACGTTTTTTTACGACAACAACTTTTTAATGTTATAACACAACTTTAACCCCTGTTCTGTTGCATGCACCCATAAGCACAATGTTTTGCGTGTGTTACATTGCATACTACCGCAAACTGCAAATTTTCACACCAAAAATAAAAGTTGTTTCCCAGCAATTATTTTTATGCAATGTTACTCCTAGTTTAGGTGTGTCTTTTTACACGCTGAATGTGTGTACATAAATGTTTAAAAAACTTTAAGAAATTGAAACGGCACTCACCTTCTCACATTTCATAAAATACTTCATGTTTGCTTCAACAGTGGTTCTGTTTCATCTCACTCTACTCATTCCTTCTATGTAGTTTTGCGAAACGATGTTGTGATGAAAAGAAAAGAAAAAGAAAAACATTAAAGAGAAACATTTGTCTGAAGGAGCACTATTTTTATTCGAAGTTATGAATAAAATCTTCAAGAGCACTGTTTTGTTTCGTTCAAGATTTCATTCAAATTTTTGATACCAATTGGAGCGATGGCTATACAATATTTTATTCATGACACACAATTCTGGATCCGATTCGTAAATCACAGATTTTCCGATAAATAACGAGGCACCGTTTTATATTACTATACCTACAAATAAATAGCTTTTCATTCGTCATTTATATTTATAAAGCAGTATTGTGGGGAATGGCTGAAATATGATCAAACTTCCACTAAACATTATTATTTCGTTAATCCCTTAAGCCTTTTAGACGTAGATGGATATTGTTATTTATTTTAACATAATAACACAGATGCTCTTTCAACTATATGAACCCGAAAAGCTGACCAATTTTCCTTTTTAATGCACGCCTTGATCAAAGGGCGGGCGGCGAAGCGACGACAAAATAACTCGTCGGCTCATAAAATTCATTATTTCGGCCCATCCAAGTCATCAAGCACGTTTTAACAACCCTTTCATTAAAAAAAAATAAAACATGTACAATTTAAAAAGTTAAGGGAGAGATGTTTTAAAAGAATTCAGATTATGTTCATTTTTATTTAAGGCGATGGACACCATAAAATGCTCAGTTGTTTTTTCGCACAGCTAGGCGTATTAGTACATATTACAAGCCAAGGCAAAGATCAAGAAAAGACTTATTCAAAAATAATTTATAAAAATAAAATAATATCATGATAAAAGAATCGTAAAGGCTCCTACAAACAGGCGCGACAAGCGATATAATCGCGCGCGACACAAAGGCACCGCTCGTTGCGCGACGTGCGGTGCCTTTGTGTCGCGCGCGATTTTATTATGTGTCGCGTCTGTTTGAAGGAGCCTTAAAACAGACCTCAAAAATATGTTTCGTCGCATAATTCTCAAAATTTTGATCGTACCTACACTATCATATTTTATCTAATGATAATAAAGGGATGTCAGTCAATTAAAGAAATACCTGAACATTATTCCACTGAGCTGCGCATTTTTTTAATTTAAATAAAACTGTAAAATTACATTTATTTTGGTGGTCATTCGATCCAACTAACATCAAACGCATCGCTGTTTTGAACCTTATTTGTTGCCACGATGCTCTATTATCGTTTACCTAAAATTTTGCTTCTTACCGCGTCCATTTAGGTTTGTTAATAGGTACAGACGTCAGCACATGAAGCTACCCGAAATTCTCAAATTTTCCCAATAAACTTTGAACCTTATGCTTTAGCGATAAAGTCGAAAATCTATCAAAGAAATTTGACAGATTGTAGTAGCTTGATGTGCTGCTGTCTGTACTTAAAATGAGAATAACCAAGCGATGTTTTGCATAAACCTATCAGAGGAACTCTTCACATAATTTGTCAAACTTTCTTTAAACGCTTTGAGTTTGAAATCTGCTAAATATTGTAGCTCGCCGACGGAAACTTGCAAAGGAGAAGACTGGAATGCCTGTAAAGCCTTTGATACATTTTCTTCGTTATCAAGCCACGGGAGCCAAATAAAAGCGTGAAGTGCAGGATTTACCCTTGGGTCTAGTTTTGGTCTTTGTCGTGGATTTATTGCGGACCAGAACACTCGGAGTCGAAAGACCATGTGCTGCACAAGCTCGGGCTAGGAGGACGACAAACCATCAGTTTCTGCTGAATCCACGCTCATGTCAAACAGACCTCCATTTCTTGTAAATAAAAAAATGTTCTGGATTAGAAATACGAGTAATTTATCTACAATTTGCCGCTCAACTTAACTTTTTTATCTAAACTATAATATTTTAAAGAAAAAAGATTTTATTTTTTGTGTTTTTTACGCTTTCACGCTAAAACTGCTCATGTACCAAATTTGATCCAAATCCATTTAGGATTTGGATCAAATTTGGTACAACTGACAACCAGTCTTACCAAGGGGTATCGTATTTCCCTGTAACTGGGTTGTGGAGGTCAGATAGGCAGTCGCTCCTTGTAAAATACTATTCAGCTGCATCGGTTAGACTGGAAGCCGACCCGAACTTAGTTGGGAAAAGGCTAGACAGATGATGATCGCCTATGATTATTTTATAATTGCCTTGTCTGAAAACTACCGCTTGTCTATTAACGCGTCGCGTCTAGGAGGTGCCTCATCTTTTGTTAAGTCATTCCATAGATTGATACCGTCTATTGTATAGTTATAATTGCCACCTGCAGTACCAATTAGTGTTGGCGTCCAGTCCGTTAAGTGAAATAGAACTGACCAAATGTTGGGTGGTACAGATTCGTGCCATACAACCGCTGTAGTCCGTACCGCACCTTCCCAGGGCGTGCCTTTTGTGCCACGCAGAGGTAAATTCGAGCCGAAATTCCGGTTTAATCCTGTTGAAGCTGCACCATTATCGGAAACCAAAACGATGATACCTACTGTTGTTGAGAAGTTCCCTCTCGGCTATAACGTGACCTCGGCTATAACGTATAACGTGACCAACGCTCGTGTCTAAGCCGGAAACGAGACCTGTTGAGATATCGAAACACGTTAATTGATATGGGTAGTTGCAATTGCAAAGCAGCTTTGAGGCAAGCTGTTTGTACCTACATAACAATTAGCTACAAAGGTTATAAGTGAGCCTGATATTCATGATTGACGGTAATCGTTTTTCGCTTCAGTGTCTCTCGAGCTTTGAATACCCTGAGCAAGCAAATCGTCCGCCATTGATGAAGCAAAAAGCTCTCTCCATAAAAAAGCCAATTACTCGATGTCCGATCTTAGCTCAACCTTAAGACCACAGAGACTAAAGTATCATTAATGAGATTCTGAGGTTTTTACCTTCTAGATGAATAGCATTAGACTGATCGTACGTTGAAAGTAGGAACATTGTGGACGTTATTACGATATGGCACGGTTCAACCAAATACACTTTGAATGGAAGGCGCAAAAGTGAGGCGCGGCTGACTGTAAAGCCAAGCGCACATTACACCCGCAACGGGCCCCAACGCATTTTCATACAAAAAAGTTCTGTGCGGCCAGCCTGTTGGATGCGTTGGTTCATACAAAATGTAAGAAAGTGATGATGGAAGATTTTTGCAATGCGTAGCGTTGCAGACCGGTCTGTCCCAATCTGAGGGGTAATTACGTAAAAAACTATTAGTTGCAATGGCTTTCATTTTGACAGTTATAATAATAATAATAATAATCTTTAGTTCAACAACATTCATTGCGTTATTTACGTTGTGGAGCAGACAAATTTTTCGAACAATGCAAGCAATGTATTAGCAATACCCTTCAAAATTATTCACATTGAGATTGATAGTGTGATACGCAATTTTATTAACGTTTGTACACGATTTGATTATTTCAACCAAATTGGTAAGCAAAAACAAACCGTATACCTACTTCGAGGGTAACTAAATTGGCAATTACTCTTGAGTCCATAACGGTTACCTCAGGTACCAATCCCATAGATATCAGCAATCCTATACGTATAATAAGATTTGATTCTGTTTAGTTACCGGCGTATATCTCCGTGCTGAGTGTGCGATGTGGTCGTTTGCGGCGATGAACTCCTCAGGCGGCTGCAGATTAACGTAGCCCCCTCCAATGTGGGGAGCTACGTGCAATATGTGGAGATACAGCGGTACTGATGTATCGTGATTCCTTATCACTGTAATTTAATTATTTATCCTTTTATTTCAGGCATGAAGACCCATATAAACACATACATATAATAAAATATTTATATAACTTATTAATATACCTAACTTAAAAAACTATAAATACATACAACATTATAATTACACTAAAAACTAACACACACGAAGTGTCTGCGTCGTGTTTCGCTGACTGGTGTCATGTAGCCGGCCACGAAACCGGCGGTACACAACACCCTTCCGCCAGAACTCTTCCTTCAGGAACTTCTCGAGATGATGGGTCGAAACACGCTTCACGAACGACTTGGAGTTTGTGTTGTGCCACGACTCCAACTTCTTGACCCTCAACGTCCAGTTAGTCTTCACACGCATGTACTCCACGATCTCCTCAACCTTCGTGGAGTGGTGCAGTCTGGACATGTACAGCTGCGTCGTCGCGGATTGCTGGACGCAGCAGCACGTTGGGTCCTGCCAGCGCGGTGCCACAAGGAGGCTTCTTCTTCTTCTCCACCTTGATGAAACGATCCTTGTCACACGTGTCCTTCTCTGGACCCTGCCGTTTCAAAACCTTGATGATTGTGATGACAATGATAGACATAATTATGTTACCGTCCCAGTATAACAATACAACTTGAAAATGGTCATTTTACTCATCATTATGAACAACTTTTACTATTAACACCTATTATTGATTGAGAACAATGCACAGTGGTGGCCCAGTGGTAAGACCGCGACTTACGGGTTGTAGGTCGTAGGTTCGAACCCAGACAGGTGCATTACTTTGTGTGAATTATTTTATCACCACTGCTCTCAAAACGGTGAAGAAAAACATCGTGAGGAAACCGGCATATCCTAGAACCAAAAATTCGAAGACATGTGACATCTACCAATCCGCACTGGGCCCGCGTGGTGGATTACGGCCAATTCCCTGTCACCGAAAGGAGGCCAGTGGCCTAGCAGACGAACATTATAGGCTAAACATTAAGCTATTGGTTGACAAAAAAATATTATAAAGAAAGACTGACAGGTAATCTAATGTAGAAACTGAAGAGATTTCTAATAAATTTTAAGTCATTTGATATGACTCAAAATCCTACTTGGCATGACAGCTCATCGACTAACCCAGCCTCTGGCCCTGACCCCAAGTTTTAAGTGTTATCAACACAGTAGCTTTTGCAATATTTTATTTATACACAGGGCATCAGGGACCATATTACGAGTTGGAATTATTAATCAAATGAGCGATTAACCACGCACCATTTAATACTATTCATGCATTAAGGTTCTGTGATGTCCTAACTCTGTATATATTATTTATAAAAACCAGTCAAGAGCGAGTCGGACTCGCGCACCGAGGGTTCCGTATTATTGTGAAACGTGAAATGTTTTTAAATATTCATCGGCGAGGCCTAAATTTCGTCAGAGAATTTTACACTACGGTATATTGTAGTTTTAGGTCAGCACCATCTCTTAACCGAGCTGATTTAATTTTTGTTGATTTCTGAAAAAGTGTGCTATTTAGAGACATCGTTTTATTTTCCACATAGAATAATTTCAGATTTTTCTCTATGCAAACTTCGGAAATAAGGAGGGGAACTATTTTTTTTTTTACATTTTTCATCAAAAGTGGAAAACAATGCGGCCTAAAAAAAAAGAAAAAAAATGTTTGAGAATGTGCAAACAGCGCTCTTTCATATATTAATAATAATAATGAGACCACAGAAGCGACGGAACATTACACCTTGCGGCCAAAAGATACCCCACATGCCCTAGTAGCCCCACTTCGAATTTTTAAGACCACATTTCACCCTGTTGCAAAAAATATATATGATAATTTTTATTTCTTTCTTATTTGCAATAGTTGGGTAAACGTCATCTAGGACTATTCCAAATTTCAAATTGATAGCATTAGTAGTTCTTGAGATATCCAGCTGTGACAGACGGACAGACAGACTAAGTATCACCATAATAAGGGTTCCTTTTTACCATTTTGGTACGAAACCCCAAAAATGCGTGCATCTAATAAATATTCATATTTGTACGTTACAAACATTTTAATTGCTAAATATACGTACAGTTTACTGCCCGATCTGTTAGTACTTAAGTAAGGTGGCCCCTTTGATCTTCCATCAGGTCGAAATTATTATAGAAATCGAGTCCATAAAAACCAGTATCGTTCCATGTCTGGAGAAATAAGGGATAAGTTTCATGTTTTCATAACAAATCCTCCTCCTCCCTCCTTGACTCCTAAAGGAAATTGCGTTCAATATTGACTTCATAATATTATTACCCACTTTTTAAACGATCTCATTATTTTCAAGTGTCAATTACACGCTTCGGGTAAATTATCTATTAGTGGTAAATCTTAAATATAATATTATTATAAATGCAAAAGTGGGTTTGTTTGTTACGCTGAAACGGCTAAAAGGATTTTGATGAAAGGCAAATGGTTATACAATGGTGGTGTAATAGCGTAACACACATTTTATTTTTTTTTCTTATTTAATGACTTCCATTTTGTTGGTTCAACAACATTCATTGTGTTATTTACGTTGTTGAGCAGACAAATTTTCCGAACATATAGGGTGTTTAAAAACTGGATACAAAGTCTTAAGGCGGTGATAGTTGACACCATTTAGAGCATTTTAAGCCGTACATGTCTTAGACGAAGTTATCATCATCATCTGCCTAGCCTTTTCCCAACTATGTAAGGGTCGGCTTCCAGTCTAACCGGATGCAGCTGAATACCAGTATTTTACATGGAGCGACTGCCTATCTGACCTCCACAACCCAGTTACTGGGTAATACGATACCTCTTGGTAAGACTGGTTGTCAGACTTTAGGGCTTCTGACTACCCGTAACGACTGTCAAAGATCCACGAATGACAGCCGGGACCAACGGCTTAACGTGCTTTCCGAGGCACGGAGGGGTCTCGGTGTTAGTTTTTTTTTTGTCCCAGTTAAAGTTGGTAAGTATGTTATTTTTGACTAAATGTTTGTAGTTACAAACAAACAAAAAAATACTTCGTCTAAGACAGTCATGTATGTATGGCTCAAAATGCTGAAAATGGTGTCAACTATCACTCCTTTAAAGCTTTACACTGAGCTTCCAAACACCCTGTATATATATACCTACATATATAGCAATGGATTAGCAGAATCCTTCAAAGTGATTTGGATTGAGATTGATAGTGTTATAGAGGTATGAGGAACAGAGTTTAAAGTTCACTCAACCTCCATAGAAAAGGGAGGATCCTCCGACCAGACGGGTGTTGTGTCTGGCGGGCAACTGCCCGTTGATTCATGTCGGGCCGTTGTATCTATGCTAGTTGCGCGGTAAACTCTGCTTGCGCGATGCAGGATTTGCGTGACGTCAGTATGACGCGTTGTTTGCATGTGGCGTTGTAGATACCGCTACAGTGTCTTATCCAATTAGGGTGCTGGGTTAGGACAAAGCATACTTTTTATCTCGGTACTACGTTCTCGTTGGATAATTTCCGATCCCCACGCGGGCGAAGCGGCGGGCTAAAGCTAGTAATACTATAAAGTGGGCAGTATTATATCTCATGCTTCAGTAAATAAGTTTTTTGTAAATATATTTTTATTCTTCTTATTCAACGAGGCGGTAATCGTAAGCAACGTCTGTCTAAAAATAAAGTTCAAGCAAATGTAGAAAAGAATATTCTGTTCATAAGTTCAAACAAAAGCGGATTTCCTTTCATTTCTTTTCTTCCCTTCAACAGTGCTGCTTTATGTTCGAAATACCTTAAGGCCTCTTTTCCATTACACGGTTGTTCAAACGTACGGTGTGTAAGCCGTACGGTTGAAAAAACGTGCTAGCTTGTACATGATACGGCAAAATCACCGCGCGAGACATTGGTAAGTACTGGCTAGTAGCGCTTTTTACTCGGGCTGTGTAGGACGTGCTGCGTCATGAATTTTCTTACGAAAAAAAAGATTATAGTTGCTTATTACATATATAGGAAAAAGAAAATAGAAAAAAAAAGGGAAGTAAGGTTTTGGATACATCCGATTTTAGAAAAAAGGGAGGAATATGGCGCGTTTCATACACTTGTCAAGAATCAATTGAGAGAAGATGAAGACAAGTTTTACAATTATTTTAGAATGCAGAAAACTACATTCGACAACTTGCTCCAAAAATTATCCCAGGAACTAAAACATCAAAATACTTTTATGCGAGAGAGTATATCGCCCGCAGAAAGATTGGCTGTAACTCTGAGGTAAGTAGGTACAAAATTAAATGACATATTTTAGTTTAAAATTGTTTATTGCACACAAACAAAATTATTACATGTAATTGAATTTTAATAATTATTAATTTAAGAACAAGTAAATCAAAAAATACACTACGCTGAAAATGCTACTCAAATGCGGTACTAAAATCGAATTCGTCTTCAATAGAAACTTGAGAATCTGCCGAGATACTTTCCGCATTTACACTATGTACAGATAATTGTGATTCGGGTCGGTAGTGGATTGGCTCTAAACCAGAACCGTGTCCAAAATCATGAGAAGACGTCTGTGGACGACTTATTCCATAGCCCGATCTAGCAGCTGTAGAATATCCATATGTTGACGATTGCGCATTTGAGGATGCTGTACCACTTAAATATCCTTGATGGCCTTGATCCCATTGGTTTCTTGATGTAGGTATATACTGAGTACACTGTCTTTGTTGAATATTTTTAATTATTGAAATTACTTGAAACTGAAAGTCTATCATATTTTCATCACTGAACTTGTCAACTGTATCAGCGATTCCCATAAAAAAGTTCATACTACGGCTTTTCTTTTTCTCATCTCGTTCTGCTGAATCCATAAACTTCATAAACCTAATGTCAACTTCACTTAGTTCATTTTTTCTTTTTTTTTTAGCCCTTTGCGTCTCACTCCGTTCAGTGTATCCCGAGCTTGATTGATTCGGGACTGCACTATCTAAATTTTCATTACTGAGGCTAGAATCATGAACATGTTCAGTCATGTTAGAATCGGTCTTGCGATGCTCAACATTTTTTTTAGGAACATCATTTCATCATAGAACATATATTTTCTTATTTTTTTTGCTGAAGAACCAGACTTACATTCATTAATTTTTTTGTCATATTTTATCCAGCTATCTTTCATATTGGTCCACTTCTTCATCACCATTTGCCCTGAAAATAAATAAATAATAATTATTAAATTCAAAATTTATAAAAACCCCCGACCTAAACTGAATCGACCCCGACCTAAAATGGGGTTTTAGTATTTGAACCTGAACCGTTTTGTTTTATATTTCAGGTATCTAGCAACAGGAGATACCTTTACTGACCTATACTACAGCTATAGAATTGGAATAAAAACCATAAGTTGCATCGTACGTGAAGTATGCCACTACATTTGGTTAGAACTGTATAAAGAATATATGAAAATGCCATCTAAAGAAGACTGGCTACACATTGCAAGCAAATTTCAAGAATCTTCCAACTTCCCGCTGTGCTTAGGAGCGGTCGATGGAAAACACATCAGACTTATTAAGCCAATTGATAGTGGCTCGATGTTTTTAAATTACAAACATTTTTTTTCTATAGTTTTGATGGCAGTAGTAGATAGCGATTACAACTTTATATTTGTTGACGTTGGCGCCTACGGAAAGGAGTGTGATTCCAGTGTGTTTAAAGAGACCCCATTTTGGAAAAATTTAACAAACAACGGATTAAATCTACCCGATGCAACACGTTTGCCTGGAATTGACTACGATTTGCCATATGTGTTCGTTGCGGACGAAGCCTTTGCTTTGCATTATCACTTGCTTCGTCCATTTGGTGGTCATCAGCTTGATCAATTAAAACGTACATTTAACTACAGACTCACCAGAGCGCGAAGATTTGTTGAATGTGCGTTTGGCATTTTATCCAATAAATGGCGAATTTTTCACCGGCCAATGAATGTGTCCATCGATTTGGCAGTTGATATTGTGAAAACATGTTGTGTTTTGCAAAATTTTATACATAAGCAGGAAAACTTTCAGTTTCACAATGCGAGTGAAAATGAGTCCACCCTTGATTCAGAATCGGAACTAATCCAGTTACCTATCACGAATGCAGTTCGCGGAAGTTTGGCGGCTAATGAAGTTCGCAACAGATTTGCACAATATTTTGTATCTAACGAAGGTCGCCTCTCCTATCAAAACAACTATGCATAAGTAAAAAGTTAATAATTAAATATTTGTAACTTACCAAACTTGTTTTTCTCATCACCACTTAAATCTTCAAATGTGGGCTGGAAATGAATAAATATTTCTTTCCAGGAATCATATTTAAGCCGCTTATTTTTATAATCGTCGATGGTCTTATCCCATATTACAGGCCTTTCTTGAATCAACGTAATTAATAATTCTTGATTTATGTTCATTTTATAATAAAATCGCGAAACAGCGTATATAAGCGGTCACGAATCCGTGCGTACGTCCGGCACCGTCGACACACCCCGATAGACTGCCATACAACACTGGTGAAAATCACGCCGTGCGTAGACGCGGCGCGCCGAGGGGCAGTCACGGCGCACGCGGCCGCGGCGCCGTGCCTTGGCGCCACCGTGCATGTCGACAAGCTCATATAGTGATCCATACCACACTGACGACCGTGCCTACACGCGGCGAATTAACCGTAGATTTTCACGGCGAGAAACCGTGTAATGGAAAAGAGGCCTTAAGCCCTTTGTACACACACGTTTTTCTTGTCGTGAAAAAATACGGTTTATTCGCCGTGTGTAGGCACGGCCGTCAGTGTTGTATAGATCACTATGGAAGCTTGTTGACGGACACGTTTTTTCTACGGCGCGGTTAATACGCCGTGTGTCGGCACGGTCGTCAGTGTTATATGGATCACCATGGAAGCTTGTTGACGGACACGTTTGTTCTACGGCGCGGTTAATACGCCGTGTGTCGGCACGGTCGTCAGTGTTGTATGGATCACCATGGAAGCTTGTTGACGGACACGTTTTTTCTACGGCGCGGTTAATACGCCGTGTGTAGGCGCGGCCGTCAGTGTTGTATGCATCACTATGGAAGCTTGTTGACGGACACGTTTTTTCTACGGCGCGGTTAATACGCCGTGTGTCGGCACGGTCGTCAGTGTTGTATGGATCACCATGGAAGCTTGTTGACGGACACGTTTTTTCTACGGCGCGGTTAATACGCCGTGTGTAGGCGCGGCCGTCAGTGTTGTATGCATCACTATGGAAGCTTGTTGACGGACACGTTTTTTCTACGGCGTGGTTAATACGCCGTGTGTCGGCACGGTCGTCAGTGTTGTATGGATCACCATGGAAGCTTGTTGACGGACACGTTTTTTCTACGGCGCGGTTAATACGCCGTGTGTAGGCGCGGCCGTCAGTGTTGTATGCATCACTATGGAAGCTTGTTGACGGACACGTTTTTTCTACGGCGCGGTTAATACGCCGTGTGTCGGCACGGTCGTCAGTGTTATATGGATCACCATGGAAGCTTGTTAACGACACATTTTTTCTACGGCGCGGTTAATACGCCGTGTGTAGGCACGGTCGTCAGTGTTGTATAGATCACTATGGAAGCTTGTTATCAGACACGTTTTCTCTACGGCGCGCTTTAAACGACGTACCGTAACTGTGCGGTGTACAAAGGGCTTGACGTTTAAAGACTTATAATATACGTAGGTACCTCTACGTGGTTGTATGTGTAGTAATTCACGTTGTTGCCTAAGAAGCCGTAGAATGTATCAAAGCCTCTATTAGTGGGTAGATAATGTTCCCTGGATTTAATGAAACCCATTTACTTATCAAATGTGTGGTATAGCCCAATTCTTGTAAATGTTCAGGCAGTAAGCGCTTCGTGGGAGGTAGGCCACGATCCTTCGCAGATGTGATCGAAATTCCTTGCGTACCTGAATGTATAATTACTATTGGTTATTAGATTAGCTTAATGAACGAAGAGATGTACCTAGTCAGGGAAATCAATTGTTAAGCTAATTTACACCCTACATCAATTTACCGTATCAATGTACTGTGCCATTTCATACACACAAACATAAAATATAATTATAATAATATAATAGTATTATTATAATATGAATATTAATAGAATTCTTTGTCGTTATAATATAACTAGCTTCTGCCCGCGACTTCGTCCGAGTGAAATTTCTTGTTACTCCGACCCACCCCGTCGCATCGCATCGCCTGCCCGCGCTATTACTTCGTTATTGCTTAGCGTTCTTTCTGACTTTTTTTCTTTTTGCTCGGCTCCTAAAGGTCATAGCGTAATGTTAAATAGCCTATTTCCTTCCTCAAGAATTGGGCTATCAAATGCAAAAAGAATTTTTCAAATCCGACTGGTAGTTCCAGAGATTAGCGCGTTCAACCAAACAAACAAACTCTTCAGTTTTATAATATTAGTATAGATATAGATTATTTAGGCATTGACTTATATATTACTATTGAAATCATTGTTATTAGGTATCCATTTCATATACATAAACTCACACCATTTTTCATGGGGGTAGGCAGAAACTACAAATCGCCACCTGCTACGATTCTTAAATTCTTTTGCCTCGTTTTCGTTACACCTGAGGGAATCTTAATAACGTTCACAGTCTGATCTTAGTCTCAATCTGTCAGGAATACGTCTAATTTCCCTACTTTTTTGACATTGACTTTCGCTGAGATTTGACATTGATTGTCGCTGAGATGAGGTTGCGACTTGAATTTGAACGTTGTTCGGTTACATTTCATATATCAGCGGTGCTATTCTGTAAAAATCTCACCGTGAAAACTTAGGTGAAGTGAGCGTGGAGTGAGCTGTCAATAGTGTCAATTCCTAGCAAAAACAAACTCACTTCACCTAAGTTTTCACGGTGAGATTTTTACAGAATCGACCGGCTGACAAACAATGACAGTTATGATTTGAACATAGGGACAATTTAAGTTGTTAGGTGATTTTCGTAACTATATTCCCTGACTGTAGCTACTAGTAACAATACTTAATTGGCACAGATTAAGTATTATTGTACTTAATCTGTGCCAATTAAATATTGATTACTAGTAGCAGTAGTTGATTATTAGTATTTATTTCTTTATTAAGTATTGAGTTTAGTATTTTTAGACGTCTTGGAAACGGAATAACCGTCTAAAAATACTAAACTCATTCTACTAAATAATTATAAGTTGCTTTTGAAGTATTTCTTTCGTAATTTCCTAGAAATCGTAAAAAAATTGTTCATTAAATGTTTTAAAAGCCCACGGTACCTCCAGCCATATAATATGTCGTAGGTTTTTCATAAAATTAGGTTTTTGATCAAAAACCTAGGCTATTGATCAAGAACCGGAAGAAGACAAAATTATTACTTTATGTTATCATTAGGGATGCCTCAATACGCCTTTTTGCCGATACGATACCGATACCGATACTCTTATAAAAATATCGGCGATACCGATACCGATACCGATACGCTTACTGAATTCAAAAAGGAAGGTAGATTAAATAAAACACAATTAATTAATAGTTTTGGTAATCAAAATTAACATAAGATTTTTATGGAATTATCAACTGTCGTAATTTCAAAGTGATTCCATATAGCACTTTTGTGTTTTGAAGTTGATATGACTACTATTTATTTTATTTGACTCAAACGACTAGTTATAAATGACATACAATACACAAACAATTACGATATGTAATTCTTAATCTTATTTGCATGGAAAAATACTACGCGCCACAACATTCAACCTAAATGGGATAGATGTGCGAGTGCGAGGCCAAAGCGGGCGGGCGAAACAAAACACTGAATAAAGCGCGGGGTTTCCCCGAGCATAGTTAGTTCGTGCCTCGTTTGCAACGAACAACACGCGCGTTTACATCACATTTGAAAGCGCGAAATTTGAAAAGTATATAATATCGGTATCGGCCATAAAAATATCGCCGATACCGATATATCGGCAAACCTGAAGTATCGCCGATATATCGGTATCTGTATCGGTATCGGATGCATCCCTAGTTATCATAAACCTGAGAAAATCCAGTTTTTTTATCAAAAACCTAGACTGTATTAGTTTTATGATAAAAACAATGTTGGTTGCTATTTCTTTAAATAAATAAAACAATTAAGAAACAATAAACAATGATTTATTTGTTATGAAATTACATACCTACATACCTACATTTAAAAAATAATATGTGTGATGTGTGTGTCAAACGGCGAAAAACGAAACGGTTAAAAACGTGATTTTGTCTATTTTTGTGCTTTTGAACCAGAAGAAGACGGTCGACGTCAGGGGCACCCCGAGGTTCGGTTTGGTTAGGTTCCTTTAAACCCCGAAGACAGAAGTAGGAGCCCCGCGCAGCGGGGCTCCGTCGACCTGACGTCGTTAGAAATAATACTGCGCGCTCGTTTTATCATAAAGCCAAACTAGTTCAGGTTTTTGATCAAAAATCTGGATTGTTAGAGGTTTATGATGAAATTGAGTTTAAAATGTGTCATCTTCCGGTTTTTCATCAAAAACCTAGGTTTTTCATCAAAAACCTAATTTTATGAAAAACCTACGACATATATACTTTCATTTTTACCACAAATTAGCTTGTTTGTAAAAAAAGCGGTCGTTTTTTTTATCATTTTTTGATTAACTCATTAGGTTTAATATAAAATTGTGGACATATAAGAGGCTTCACATTACCAATACTTCAAAGAATTAACCATAAATGAAGGCTAAAAAGCCAGAAAGTAAATTACGTTACAAATCGTCGTGCGATACTTTACATTAATAATTTTCGTGGGGATTTATTTCCAGGGACGTAAATTAAAATAATTGGGTTGCCGTGACAAGTACTTTTTCTGTTTATATTTTTGATAATAAAGTGCCAGGCTACGACGATATATTTTAAGCTACACATTTCTAAACTTTATTTACTAAAAATCTGCTAAAGCTTTTCGTAGCACTAATCCGCTACCGCCAAATATTTTAACACAACGCTAGCCGACACAGTCAGAAAATAATATATAGGTAGGAAAAATTATATTATAATATAATTATATAGTATATATCATATTAATCTGTGCTAAATTCTAGTTTATCTAAACGTAAGAGTCATTATGTCATGCCAAATTAATAGGTACCTTAATATAAATACATAATGTTCTTCCTCTGCTTAATAAAGCCCTAATTTGTAGCTTACTGACATTAAAAGAATTACCTAAAGCAGCCGAGTTAACTCCTTAACAAAAAGCCAAATAAACAGTCTCCCTTTAAAATATTGCACCGATAAATTCACCTGAGTTTCATATATAAAAGCGCTTTCTTCGCTTCCAAACGTACCCATGCTTATAGGATATTTTCCGGTGAAAAGCGCGATCCTCGTTGGCGTGCCGCGCGCGTAGGTATAGTAGGTACTGCGGTATTATGACGCCCTGGTATGCGAGCGTGTCGATGTTAGGCGTCATTATTTGATCCGAGCCGTGGAAATTCACGTCGCTCCAGCCCTATTAAAGGTTCTACGGTGATTACGTATAAAACTTGGTGAGGGAAATAAACAGGCTGGAAATTCAAGGTGAGTATTTCGACTAGTTTAATAAGGTAAATCATAATCACATTGAAGTATTGGCAACTTCGTGATGTAGACGTTGGTAATTGGCCTTTGTAAAATTTACCGCTGGTAGATACAACAGACCAAGAACTACAAAACAGAGGGTTTATCATATCATATTTAGATCAGGAGGTATCCGAAGAAGAAGTAAAAAAAGAAAACGTAGAAGAAAGGAAATACGTTTATTTGCGGTAAACATGACGCAAAGAAAAAACACAAAAAGGAAAAGTTGGGGGAAATGTGCGTTACATCCACGCAAAACGGCAATGGCTCAGCATAATGATGCGACCCTATGCGAGACAGAGCTCAAGAGCCGGTTTTTAGCGACAACCGGGTTTGACATGAAGACGTCGATCGGTGAAGCATTCAATGGGATATAAAATAAATACACAATACTTAACTCTAAATGTATAAATAAATATAATATTTACAAATAGCAATATTCCGTTCCGTCGGTAACTACACACGGCGCGCCACCGGCTAAAAGTAATCTGTGAGCGCAGCGTATCTCCTGGCCTGCCTGAGTCAGTAGAGACAACATTAAAGGCTTATTAAGTTATGTGACCTGTATACTGGAGTAAGTTTACACAACACTAATTACTTAATGGCAAGTGTACTCAGAGCACTGGTGGTCCAGTGACAACGACACCAACTTACGGGTTCTGGGTTCGAACCCAGGCAGGCGCTTTACTTTGTCTAAATCATTCCATCACCACTGCTCTCAAAACAGTGAAGGAAAACATCTTGAGGAAACCGGCATGTCCAAAAGTTCGAAGACATGTGACATCGACCAACCCGAACTGGGTCCGCGTGGTTGATATATTTGCCCACTCCCTCTTAAAGAGAGGAGGCCTGTGTCCCAGCAGTAGGAACATTGTAGGCTGATTATGCTGAGTAGTCTACAAAGAAGAGACCAACTACTTGAAGTCATACAGAATTCATATTTATACTTAGGTAACTATCCTATCTATTGACTAGCAACAATGTAATTATACTTACCAAATCATCTGCTACAATAAACACTATTTTCGGCTTGGAGTAATTTTTTTTTTTTTTTTTTTGAGGATGCGAAATCATCAAATGACCCCCACCCGCTCTGGGTGGAGCGGAAGGGAGTGTCGGACTCTTACTGACTAAAACCCACCCGTGTTCCTTCCTTAGCCCTTTATGTTCCGGGCCAGCGGTAACCCTTTCGGACAATCCCGCTGACACGGCAGGTTTCGGCCCTGACGGGCCCCTTCACTTGATGCTGACATCTCTTTGAGGCGCGCGTGGAACACGTACGCGCCGTCCGGCGCGGGCCTGCAGTGCGATTCTGTAACCGTCTCACCGTGAAAACTTGGGTGAAGTGAGCGTGGAGTGAGTTGTCAATAGTGCCAATTCCTAGCAAAAACAAACTCACATCTTAGTGTTCACGGTAAGATTTTACAGAATCGACAGCTGGTCCTGATCGGACGGTGAGCTACTCATTACCACACTTATCCCCTTACTAATAAATGTTGTATAGCATCTGAATAGTTACACAACGCTTTGTCTTCTTCTTTCAAAAGTCAAATTATTGACGACTGAAAGAGAGAAATCGGTATGTAACAATTGATCTGATATAATACGTTTATTAGTAAGGGAGTTAATTAAAACCACAAGTGACGTGATAATATCGAAACAAAGAGAAACTTTGAATAGAAGCTGCCTATTGTAAAGCAGACCGAATATCATTTTACAAATAACTCACTAACGTTCGCCTCATTTTGATAAAATGTAATAGGAAACAATTTTCATTTGAACCCGTCAGCCAAATGAAATACTTTGATAACAATAATACCTACCTAGGAACATTGGTGAACGGTTAGCGGAGCAAAAGTATGGACGGAAATGCAGAAATAACGGGCAAACTGAATGAAAAACTCGGAGAAAAAATATGAAATTCTCAAAGGCAACGACAACATTTTTATTATTAAGAATGGACGCATTTTTAAGTGCTTTCTGAATATCCAAGACTACCTCCGCTCTGCGACGTGAGTTGATTTGTACCTCGACTGGAAAGAAAGCGTGACTGGGAAAACTTCATTTTCTTTAGATTGGATAGTTCCAGGTAGACCATAGGCTCTCAACGTGGGCAATAACGCCCCCTCGTGAGCTTTTGAGACTTTCAGGGGGGCAAAATAATATTACACGTTTAAATATAATCGTGGCAATAGCTGTTTCAGATTCGCGACACATGGTAAGTAGACAAAATTGGGGGTTCTAGAAAAAAAAAACGAAAGTTTGTGAGAGTGTGTGTGTGTTTATAAGTTTGTTACTTCTTCACGCTCAAACGGCTGGACCAATTTTGATAAAATTTGGTATAGAGGTAGCTGACACCCTGGATTAACATGTAGACTACTTTTTATCCCGATATTCCTACGGGATTGAAACTTATGCGGGTGAAACCGCGGGGCACAGCTAGTTTCTCAGTAAATAGGAGTAATAGTATACACCCACTCATCATCAGCCTACAGCAGTCCACTGCTGGACATAGGCCTCCCCTATTGCACGTCATTTAATTCGATTTTTGGCAACTCTCATATAGCTACATGTACGTCTTATTTTCTTCCGCATATTTTCAGGGTTCGGTACGATACTTTTAACCACTAGTCAGAGGTAAATAAAGATTCAATCAATCTGTCTAGGCTTTTAGCAACTTGTTGGGGTCGGCTTCAAGTCTGACCGGATGCATCTGAACACCAGTATTTTATATGGAGCGGCTGCCTATCTGAAGTCCACAACCCAGTTACTGGGTAACCCAATAAATAAATTAATGGTTATGAAAGTTAAAAGGTAAGTAAGCTACACACTGAACATTTGTTTTCGTTTCATGAGAGCTATCAATCAATCAATCTATCCGCCGCCCCGGTCTGTTAGACGTGCCAGCGGCTAGGACAAACCTACTCAAGTTTGCCCCTATGTCACGAGCCGCACGTATTATTAATATTATTACAGTATCGGAGGATATATTTGGGCAAAACCTGCCGAGATTCATTCAAAAGGCGCAACTAATAATTGAAAAGGGTCTGATATTATAATATATGATTTTTCAATGATGGATTCAAGCCATGTGGGCGGAGTTCCAGCAGCGTTATATCGTTGTTGCAATGTTGCTTACATGGGAGGTGATTTTATTTTGTTTTTTTTTTTAAATATTAGACATTGTAACTTATAACATCGCCTTGGATAAGTCTGTAAAGGTGTTATAATTGTGGTTTAAATAAATAAAATAATAATTTTTTTTTTTTTATTTACAGACAAATAATAATTTTATTTTTTATTTATTTATTTAAAAATTAATTATATTTGTTTCGGCAGAATAGCATTTTTAAACCACTTAGATTTGTATTTAATGCTACATGTAATGCTACATCGTAGTAAAAAAAAATGAATTTAATTAAATTAATTTGCCGCCGCTTTTCCGCTCCACTCATCAATGAGCTAATAGGTTTAGTGCAGCACTTGTATCAATAATAAAATTACCAATAATATATTTGCAGCTCAATTCTACTTTAATAACAAAAGCGATGCATGACGATTTATTGTTCCAATCGACACTTTGTTTATTTCAAAATGAACGGATAAATTAACTTTTAAATAGAAAAAAAATCACAATAGGAAGTGTTCATTTTTTTAGATTTTTTTTTGCTTAGGTACCTACCGTCTATATATATATATATATTAAATATAAAACAAAGGCAGGTTAGTTACACCAACTCAAGACCGACTGGATCGATTAGTACGATCTTTCATTTGTTGAATTTAAAATCCAACATGGGAAATTTTGAAACATGGGAATAATTCACGAATTCACTTCAACATTTATTGATTCTGGGGCGCGTACGATACGAAGTTCGTCGGGTCAGCTAGTTTTAAATAAATCCACGCCTGAAAATGTGATAAACAAATTGTAACTAACTGTATTCCGTACCTGTTTGACAATTAAATCCGAATACGAATAATTTTAATATCACATTCAGAGTTTCAGCACTAATGAAAACTTCTTTAACTTGTCAGGGATAATAAACATGGCTCTATGTAAAGAAGCATGCAACGTTGACGACTCCTGCAAGAGTTCATGACCCATCTGATAGTAACAGGTTTTCACAGACTAAAAATTGAATCATTCTTTTTAGAAAACCTTACATCTATCATGGTAGATTTAATAACATTAGTTACATAATAGAAATTGATTACTCAAGCTTAATGGTAGTATAAATATCTGTCTGGTTTCTTTAACGTTAATGAAATGAAGACTTATAAGGAAGGGCCGTTGAGATAAATTTTGCAGGCCATTATTATAATTATATATAATAATTATTATTATTTTCATGATTTTACATATATCGGGACCATGGAGTTCCGGTCCTTTGGAAGGCGTGCGGTTGGTGTCCTACACCAACCGGGGGTTATCCTATTGCAGGATATGGAAAAATAAAAAGTTTGACTATTTGGGTGGCTAAAGTGGACTGATTACCAAGAACTATGGAAAAACTATGACCCCTGCCTGATCAATGTTTTATATATACAAAGATAAAACGGCAGGGGTGACTTGCACGCTCAATAATGGGCCCCCGGAAATAGTCGCCAGCACATAGTAACGTAGCGTCAAGGGGGCAACATGTCCTTTTTTTTCTCAGGTTGGGAAATCATCAAATGACCCCTCCCGCTCTGGGTGGAGCGGAAGGGAGTGTCAGACTCTTACTGACTAAAACCCACCCGTGTTCCTTTCTTAGCCCTTTATGTTCCAGGCCAGCGGTAACCCTTTCAGACAATCCCGATGACCCGGAAAAATCTTCTCATCCGCGGATTTGAACTCAAGACAATCACATTGCTAAGCCGCAGTGTTAACCACTAGACCAACACGCCATTTTGGGCAACAAGTCCTGAGATACTTATGAGGAGTAGAGAGGTATTCTACGGTTATCAGGACAATCCCGGAAGTACGGTCAAGATCAGGGACCAGCATCTTACTGGAATACTTCCTTCCTCCGAGCACGTTTGCTCTTACGACTCTCCACTCAAGCCGGCCAATAAAGGCAAGCCAGAGGTGAGGAATAAGACTTCTCCCGGGAGATAGGGTCCGTGGGGCCGCTACTGCCCAAAAGCTCGCCACATGCTGCCCTGCGGGTTATTATTATTATGTATAACAAGGAGTAGTGGTGACCCAGTGGTAACGGCCCTAACTTACGAGTTGTATGTCGTGGGTTCCAAGCCCGATAGGCACTTTACTTTGTGTAAATAATTCCATCAACACTACTCTCAAAACGGTGGAGAAAAACACCGTGAGAAAGCCGGCATGTCCTAGAACCAAAACTTCGAAGACAAAGGTGACATCTAACAAGCCGCATTGGGCCCGCGTGGTGGATTATTATAACCCACTCCCTCTTGAAGAAAGGAGGCCTGTGTCCGATAATCCGCCTATAATGTTCCCATTGCTGAGGCAATGGGAACATTATAGGCGGATTATGATATGCATAACCATTTTTTTTTGTGATTGGAAATTATAACCAAATTAAATAACTTCAAGTACTATTTAAGTAGAACGGTTTCAATCATTATTTACTACCCACTACCAGTCCATTTTGATTTTAATAAGAAATCATTTGGTCAATGTTATTATTTTATGGCATTGAACATTTTATTTTTTATAACATATTTGCTCTTTAACAAATTGGTGAAATAAGAGACCCTTTAGGTCTCTTATCGCTTTATTTGAAAATGTCGTCAAATAATGATGAATTTATTACTTCCACACTGCCAGAAGTCTCAGAGGCAGCGAAAAAGGCTACTCTAAGCCTCTTGCCTCAGAAATCGACCGATAGATACTTACAAGCGTATCAAAATTTCATCATATGGAAAACAAGCAAATATGCAAACTCAGTCCGAGTTTTATTTATTTCCTTGCAAATATGTTATAAAACGTCGTATGACATACGTGCGCTTTGAAAATTACAGCCTCTGCTTTCTTTTAACCCTCGCCTACGGCTCGGGTAAGCAATATCGCCTCGGCTGTAATTTTCAACTTACCGCACTTATATCATAATGTACTATTACCGTACGCAAAATACGCGCTTTGACGTGGAGTTGCGGACACCCGCCCGTATTACCTACCTTACCTATTTTATTTTATTTGGGAAAACTAACAATCGTACATAGTATATTACATCTAGATACACCGTATGCTATAGGTAAATGAATGTACATTTCACTACGTACGTACGTACGTACATTGTTATGTATGTAAGTATATTCTCGTATCGTATGTTTATATATTCAAATTACGGAATTGTTATTTAAAAAAAAAAACAACGAGGAAGTGTACCATCGACACGAAAAGTCGATTTATTTTAGATTTTATGTTTTGTTTTTCCTTCTACTCTTACACACGTTGTCTATATCTCTTTTTATCTACTCACCTATCGCAAATATGTTGGAAGATTTCTTTAGAAATAAGCTTCATCTTTGTACGTATTTTTGTGTTCATTTCTTCTTGTTTGTTTATATTTATGTACATAAATGGTTACAAAAAGAAATAAACATTCATATTATCTTCTTTTACCTTCCTGCGTTACTACTAATAACGCAGGAAGATAATAAAATATCACCTTTAACATGATAAAGCCCGCCTTTAACATTATGACTATAATTACGATTCCAACAGACATAAAAAAGTTACTTACTAAAAAACAAAGTATGGTGTTTCAACTTGAAGAATAGGGCGCGGGCGGTATAAAAAACAACAGATTTTGCCAACTTTTTGCTATAAAACAACGATTTGCATGAGAAATGAGAACATCTGGCTCCATCAGTTGCGGTATCAAGAAGACAATGTAATTAGTTAAGAAACTCGTAACATATAAAAAAAATATTTTGAATATAAAATAGATAACCTTACGCCTTCTTTCCATGCGGGTAGGCAGAAACTCACTCACCTGCTGTGATCCTCAGTAATCCTCACATGGACAGTTCGCGTCAAATAACTTTGCCGCTCTGAAGATAGGCTTTTCGCTAGCCGCGCATGCGCGCTGCTGTTTTTTCATAGGATTAACTACTGCGCAGTGATTTGTTGCCTACTTCAGAGCGGCAAAGTTATTTGACGCGAACTGTAGGTACTCCTCTCGCTTAGTTTACGTTCACACATCTGCACCCTGATTTATTCAATTACAATCTGATCCATTTTGAAGGGATTGGTAATCCATTGCTTCATATGTTCGAAAATTGTATTTATTTATTTACATTTGTCTTCTCAACAACGTAATGAATGTTGTTGAACTGAAGTAATGGCTTTCATTTTGAAAGCCATTACTTCAGTTACATTATGTGTTATGCAATTATACTGCTGCCAATAAAATGCAAATAATATTTTATATATTATGGAATTTAAAAAGCTAACAGTCTTAAAATAATAATAATAATATATATATATATAAGTATATAAAAAGGAGGGGAAATAATCAAAGGGCATCAAAAAATTCGTCCGCATCGCTGTCAACAGGAAACGTGCCCAAAAGGCTGGCAGCATTGCCACGTTGTATGGCAATGCTGCGAAAAATAGGCCAGCGGCCCACTCCCTCTCACAGAGAGAAGTTCTGTTTCCCAGCAGTGGGAACATTGTAGACTGATTAAAAAAAAAAAAAAAACGATTGAAAAAAAATAAATAATAAATCGATTAAATACTTTTTCTTTCTTTCTTTATTTTCTATTATGGTATCTATAACAGCTTGACTTAGGGCAAGTTCTATTGAGAGCAGTCTACCCTCCGTTCCGTGTTATAATTATAAGCTGATTTTGGTTAAATAATATATAAGGTCCCATTAAAATAGATGGACAAACTTTTAGAAATCATTCAGACCACCAAAATAAGGACGATGGTAAAAAAATATATAAGAAAACGCATAGATACAAGAAAAATAATCAGCTAACGAAAATACACTATGTAATGTACCGACAATTTATTATTTTAGGTCAAAATAAAATCACTTCAAACAGTGTTTTTTTTTTGCTTGGATATCTTTGGTTAGACGAACTGAGCGCTGTATTAAAATTTGTATATCTATTTTAATGGGACCCTGTATATATCTCTACCATCTCATCATTATATCTTATGTTATACCCAATACATATTTTATCCATGTAGTGTTCATACAGACAACGTCTTGGCAACATTCTGTATAATATGACTATTTGCCTTGGAAGCCGTAAGGCATTAACTCTCTACTCCTGTATATTATGTCCATAAATCCTGGAAGCAGCAATTCCAGCTTTGGAATCCCTGTTTTTTTAAGAATCATTGTTTTTGGGAATTTTCTATAAACAAGTATGTTTGATAAGAAGTATATAGTAAATGTTGTCTAAAAGATGATTTTTCAACGGTCAGATAACTTTGATGCGAAGAATGAATACAGACAGCTTGACATATTACTAATAAAAAACTGAAGAGTTTGTTTGTTTGAATGCGCTAATCTCTGGAACTACACGTCGGTTTTGAAAAAAATATTTTTGTCAATTCTTAGGATCACGCTAGGACCCTAAGAAGCCGAGCAAAAAAAGTCAGAAAGCACAATAAGCAAAAACTAAGTATGCGCCAGGCACAAGTTTCACGCGGACGAAGTTGCGGGCAGAAGCTAGTTTCCTATACAAAAGCCGTCAAACAGCCATATTTATTCTTTAGTTAAAAGTTATCACACTAATATTATAAAGGCGAAAGTTTGTGTGTGTGTGTTTATTATGTTTGTTGCTTCTTCACGCTCAAACGACTGGACCAATTTTTATAAACTTGGTATGGAGGTAGCTGACACCCTGGATTAATATATAGGCTACTTTATATCCCGATATTCCCACGGGACCGAAACTTACGCGAGTGAAACCGTGTGGCGCAGCTAGTTCGTAATAATAATTGTTAATGTTTTAATCGTAAAGATGTTCAGTGCGTGTGTGTTGCTTTTGCTATTCTGAAGGGCCTGGTGACGTACAGATTTTTGCTTTACTTATACCTTCACTAATTATATTTTTAGGTCCAAAATTTTCACCACCGTTCCGAACTTGTACGCTCCGTATATTTTTATAGTAAAATACCAAATTAGCCGTGGATCCACGCGAAACACAATGAGTTTTTAATTTTTTCTGTAATTACGGCATTCAACCGGTTATACAACCATACTTCGGAGTTTCATCCGTATACGGGAGTTTCATTAAAGAACACTGAAGCCCCAACAATAATAATCTTCGTATCCTAATTTATTTATAGCTTTACACACCATTTTGAAGTAAAACTTTAACCTTAAAGTCCCTTCCTAATAAGGTTTATCGCGGAAACTTTCTTAATCTGTGTTCCTTAAACATAGGTATATTATGAAGGTATAATTCGTGTCATATTTCAATGAAACCTCTATTACATACAGGTTCCATCTACGCTTAAGCGTAGGAAACCATCAATGTGTCAAAGACAGTCACGTCAAATAATCCCGGCTTGTCACACAAAATTACCTATAATTGCCCTTAATCAATCACAAGATCATAACTTTGAATAATGACTTTGAGTTAGTACAATAATCATGTTTTGTGGTTTCGACGATCATATAGCTATAGTTGTGGCGTTTTAGCATGGCAATAGCGGTCACTGACCCACTTTCATTTTCTAGGGTTTTTTTATTTCAAAAAGTGATAACAAGTCCGTTATTCAATACCTGTCGTGATCTTCAACATGTTCCAATAACTAAGAACCATACATTGTTTATTATATGGGTTCCTACGGAGAGATATTAGGGAAAGGGCAATGACCGCTAATGCCTTGCTAAAACGCGACCACTATAGTAGAACCACAATTCAACATTTTATGTGTGCCAAATGCCAGATAAGCCATGACCTATTGAGGGGACGTGCCTTGCTGGACGCGTAGTGTACGCTATACCAAGTATTTAGCGAGATAACTGACCGTGATTAGGTACCTATGTATCCTATCAGGGTTACTGGGGACTACATGACCTAAAGCGCGGTCTTTGTCGGACTGCATAGAATAGAAAGAGAAGCGCGATGACACAACGCTGGTAATTTATTGCAATATATGAAGCAATTATTTATTTACAAAAAATCTAATGTTGGACTAAAAAATTTAAACACTAGTGCTATAATAGTACAAATGTGACTGTTCCTAAATTACCCTAGGCTGATAAAATTTTCGTTTTTCCTAATTCTGTTACTTATTAGTGTTTAGGTCGGTTCCCCCTAATGGGGAAGAGCCGGTATGTTGCTTGTAGATTAATCTGACAAAAATCATAATATTAGTGTGGTTTTTTTATTATTGTAAAAAGAAAGTTTTTAAAGGCATCTTCATGATTTTTTATTTCGTATCAAATTAATTGTATTATGTTTTCACACCATTTTATGTTTTTACACTATCTACCTAGCATATATTCTGAAAAAAATCATATATTTTTCTGATTTTGTTTACTGTAGTCGACCATATACTTTTATTGTTTCTAAATTTGCGTTTTTTGTGTTTAGGTCCTGTAAGCCCCTAATTTAGGAGGAATAGTTTGTAGGTACTTGTGTCTGCTTAGCTCATTATATTTCTTGTTATTAAAGATACTAACTTTCATGATGTTTTTATTTTCTTACGTATTGTATCTTCGATTTATGGATAAACATAATTTCCCAATATATTCGTGAAGAGTATTACTTTTAAGGTCTGTTTCGACAATAAATTACGTGTAAGACCGTTCCTAATTCTAAATACTACCTACCTTAACAAGGACAAGGGTAACTCTGCTTCAATTTTAATAGCACTTTCGTGTAGTAAATGGACTAGAAATATACCTTATTTAGAAAAGGACTTTTAGGTGTCTGGGTCACGTAACTTTAGTGGTCCTAATAATCTCTCCAACGAAGCTCGGTATGTTTGTTCCCACTATGACACGTCTGACATGTCACTACTTTTCCAGCTGATCTATTCTGTAAAAATCTCACCGTGAAAAATTAGGTGAAGTGAGCTTGAAATGAGCTGTCATTCCACATGATGCTACGGATTGACACTATTGACAGGCTCTCACTTCACCTAAGTTCTCACGGTGAGATTTTTGCACAATCGCTCGACTGCTAATCCCCCCAACTAAAGTCAAAACTTTGTGCGATGAGACAGGAGTGGGTTTTCAACAATAGGGTGATAAATTCCCCGAAATCAGAGGACAGATTTTTATAGGCAGTAAAAATAAAAGTAGTAATAAAAGAATTCAGTCGAAGTTCTCAATTGGCACAAATAAAACAGTAAGCAAATATGTAGTTTCAACAAATTGAAAACTACATCCGAGGCATTGTTAGCAGTAGTTAGTACGCAAAATACGCGCATTGACGTGGAGTTGCGGACACCAGCCCGTATTACCTATTACCTATTAGCAGTAGTTAGTGCTTCAAAGTTTCAGCAACTGAATTCCGTATCAAAAATCTTGCATACAACAGCTGTCAGAATAGTCACTACTCCGTTATTTACTCACCGAATAAATTAAAAAAATAAACAGAATTTGTAAGAAATTATCTGCTATATTAACCGAAGGTGGTAAAGCAGCAACATCTAATTAAAAGTACGTAGAAAATAAGCAATCAAATATCATACAAGGCAAAAAATAAGCTGTGGGGTAATTGCGTAACACACTAATAACAGCAGGAATGCCTTTTATGTTGACAGTTCAACACCATTCATTGCGTTATCTACTTTGTTGAGTAGACCTAAACACATTTTTCAAACATATGAAGCAATGGATTAGCAATATCCTTCAAAATAAATCAAGTCAAATTTTCTTAATCAACCTTGAACTTTATGCGTTAGCGATAAAGTTAAAAATCTATTAAAGAAATTTGACAAATTGTAGTAGCTTGATATGCTGGTGTCTGTACATAGATCCGTCTAGATTTTTTTTTAATAAGCATGATTATTATGTAATGCGAGGCTTAAAAAATCGTGATGTGTTGGCAAATTCAAAAGATACTTAGCAGTAGGTAGTCAGTTCAAGCAAACAAGCAGGGTAAAGATAACGTTTATGACTTCGTATCTTATACATGTTGGTCGTGCAGCAGCGGAATGGGCGGACGACTTTGTTATTATCGCGGGTGAAACCTGGATGAGGTTGGCACAGGGGTGCGGGGAATGGCACTAGAAAAGAGAGGCCACTACACAGCAGTAAGTGAAGTCGGGCCGTGGATGAAAAGAGGCCTCTGCACAGCAGTGAGTGAAGTTGGGCTATGGATGAAAAGAGGCCTCTGCACAGCAGTGAGTGAAGTCGGGCTGTGGATGAAAAGAGGCCTCTGCACAGTAGTGAGTGAAGTCGGGCTGTGGATGAAAAGAGGCCTCTGCACAGCAGTGAGTGAAGTCGGGCTGTGGATGAAAAGAGGCCTCTGCACAGCAGTGAGTGAAGTCGGGCTGTGGATGAAAAGAGGCCTCTGCACAGCAGTGAGTGAAGTCGGGCTGTGGATGAAAAGAGTCCTCTGCACAGCAGTGAGTGAAGTCGGGCTGTGGATGAAAAGAGGCCTCTGCACAGCAGTGAGTGAAGTCGGGCTGTGGATGAAAAGAGGCCTCTACACAGCAGTGAGTGAAGTCGGGCTGTGGATGAAAAGAGGCCTCTGCACAGCAGTGAGTGAAGTCGGGCTGTGGATGAAAAGAGGCCTCTGCACAGCAGTGAGTGAAGTCGGGCTGTGAATGAAAGAGGCCTCTGCACAGCAGTGAGTGAAGTCGGGCTGTGGATGAAAAGAGGCCTCTGCACAGCAGTGAGTGAAGTCGGACTGTGGATGAAATGAAATGAAATTTATTTGTAAGGAGTACTGACGCCAGCACATCAAGCTACTACAATCTGTCAAATTTATTTAATAGATTTTCAACTTTATCGCTACATCATAAGGTTCAAGGTTGATTGGAAAAATTTGACAGTTTCGGATAGCTTGATGTGCTGGCGTCTGTACATTGCAGATGGTCGGGTTTTTTTTTAACAGTTTCTACAACAATTCGCTAAAATTAGAATGCAAAATTATTGATGATTAACATGATCCTATACATTTCACACAAAATCTCATCATTAAATCTTAGTATTAAGAATAAACAATATTATAAAGTTCACCTACGTCAGTATATTCGCCCCCTAAAACGGTTTGTGTACTCAAACCCTTTAAAATTCTTAGTAAAATTTTGCTAACGAATTAAAATACGTCCATTCATGCCTACATATAACATTAATTACTAAATAAATTACGTATAAGACCGTGCCTAATTCTAAATAGTACCTTAACAAGGGTAATAAAACTCTGCTTCAATTTTAATAGCACTTTCGTGTAGTAAAACGACTTTTAGGTGTCTGGGTCCCGTAATCTGCATTCGCGATTTATTTGCCAAAAATGTAAACAATTATGAGTTTAAGGATATATAACTTTAATTCCTACACAATAAAGTTCAGTTTACGCTACAACTTCAAACATTTTTATAACTTTTTCAACAGCGCTAGTCATTCAGAAATCAACTTAATTTCCATTAAAATAAAGTTGATATTTGTTTAACTTAAAAGAACATCAATTTGTAACATTAATTTGAATAGACGATAACTTTAGTGATCCTGCTAATCTCTCCAACTAAGCTTGGTATGTTTGTTCCCACTATGACACGTCTGACATGTCACTACATTTCCTGTTAATCCCCCAACTAAAGTCAAAACTTTGTGCAATAAGACAGAAGTGGGTTTTGAACAATAGGGTAACAAATCCCTCGAAATTGGAAGACAGATTTTTAAAGTCAGTAAAAAAAATATCTGTCGAAGTTCTCAATCGGCACAAATAAAACAGTGAGCAAATATGAAGCTTCAACAAACTAAAAACATCCGAGGCATTGTTAGCAGTAGTTAGTGCTTCAAAGTTTCAGCAACTGAATTCCGTATCAAAAATCTCGCATGCAACAGCTGTCGATAGAATATTTTCGAAAAATTCCGTCGTAACCACATTTTTGCAAATCTTATTTCCCATATTCGCATACCTACGTGTTCTGCTATTCGCATTTCGTATAGCCTATCCTTTCGTCTGATATTTCAAAGCTTACTTTAAAAATTTATGCACCTACATATTTTTCAAAACAAAAAAAATTCTTTGAATGTAAAGTGTCCACATTGAAAAATCCTCATTGATTACAAAGTGAAAAACAAAAGGTCGGGCTCAAGCGGCCAGGAAGCCTTAATGCTTCTTTGAAAGTTGTCGAACTAATTAAAAGTTTAACACCTCTTGTTGCCAGCGTTTCCGGCCGCATGTTCCGTGGCTCGCAAATTGCCCCAACTTTTCATCCGCACTGTTTACTTATTGCGAGCTTTTATTTAACCTGATACTTTAGGCTTGTGGCTAAGTAATAAAGAGTATTCTATTCTATTCTAATAACAACCGCACGGGTCTATCGATCAGCTTAAGCTACGCTTCCCGCAGTTGGTCCGTGGATGAGTGACCATCTTTATATACCAAAACAATTCAGAGCCAGGCAATTCAGGCTCTTAAGTGTCATGGTCAACGACTGTCAAAAGCCCTAGTCTAACAAGCGGTTTTAACAAGGGGTATCGTATTGCCCAGTAACTGGGTTGTAGAGGTCAGATAGGCGGTCGTCATTCGTGTAAAATACTGGTATTCAGCTGCACCTGGTTAGACTGGAAGCCGACCCCAACATAGTTGGGAAAAGGCTAGGCAGATGATGGCTTTAATGTTCACCATCGTTACCATAATGTTGGCCTCAACTGCACTACGATGTGGGTTGCGATTCATGTCGAGCGACTTGTTGGAGCAAATGTTTCTAACATTTTACTACATAGCTAAGTAGTTTATGGCGACACTTCTCGAACGTTAAGATATGGCAGCATTTCTTCCCAGAGATAGTCAGCGGGGTAATTGCATGACACACTAACAGTACCAATGGCTTTCATTTTTATACAACAACAACAACACAACAACAACAACATGTTTATACAACATTCATTAAGTTATTTACGTTGATGAGCTGACAATTCAGATTGTGATTGCTAGTGCGTTATTCAACCTGCTTAGATAAATAAACATCATTTCATTTAATTATTATCACGGAGCTTGAAAGCCAAGTAATGTGCTGCTCAAATAGAAGCCCCCAGCCACCAGCCGGTCAATTCTGTAAAAATCTCACCGTGAAAACTCAGGTGAAGTGAGTTTGTTTTTGCTAGGAATTGACAATGTTGACAGCTCACTCCACGCTCACTTCACCTAAGTTTTCACGGTGAGATTTTTACAGAATAGCGCCGCTTGTCCGTTAACCACAGAATGCTATCAGTGTAGCAAATTTCAACTAGATGACATCACCATCCTCTCGTAACAAATCCAGCCTAATCTCTACCAGGAACAAACAACCTCCGGCTTTTGATTCTACTAATTTAATTACCTATAACTAAACTCCTTTAGCATGTGTTGCCGTTAGTGAATTACAATATTAATCAAGCCTATGAGTTGTTAAATAAATTAGGGCTCTATTCTAAGACGGTGTAGGGTGGTGTTAATTACTCTAGGAGTGTAAAATGATCGACAAACGAGGAGTGACGTGAAACTATCCGTAACAGTGAACTCAATTTGGGTGATTGCATGCTCTGCCGCATCTTATTCGCTGTCAATACGGGTTCGTACGAATTTGTACATGCAAATAGTTTAGGATTTTGTGTAGCATATTTTATAGACATACGCAGAAGGTAAAGGTGTCCTAGTGGTAACGGACCCGACTTACGAGATATAGCTCGTGGGTTCGGACCTAGACAGACGCTTTACAGCCCAGCCAGCACATCAAGATACTAAAATCTGCCAAATTTCTCTAATAGATTTTCAACTTTATCGCTAAAGCATAAGGTTCAAAGTTGATTGGGAAAATTTGACAGTTTCGGGTAACTTGATGTGCTGCGTATGTACTTAAAAGGACACTAGCGCTCAGAAGTGATGAGTTAAATATTTTAAAACGTGTACTTTCTTCTTAACTTCATTGCATAAAATTCAAAAAGTGCCAATTGCCTAATACATATTTGTGGAGTTGTCGTCTCGCCAACAAATAAATTAACTTCGTGCGAATCGACTAATAAGCCGTTTGTACGGCAGCTCGAACCATCAATCTTTGGACATTTAAACTTAATTATAATAGTTACTACAAAAAAATATGCCGCCGTAGCATCTTTGTTTCCCTAATAAATAAATAGATAATAACGTCACTAACTCGTTTGTCAGTTTGATAGACACATTGTACTAAACATATTCCGAGTAAATTACAAAGCATCCAACTTGACATCACAGAGTGATAATGAACGTGGTTAGTAATTTCAGGATGACTCTACACATCGTAATTAGCATTCTCTAAAGGCGAATTTGGACTATACAAACGTAGAGGAAATACAGCTAGCCAGAATTGATTCCTGGAAAATTCTTTCTAGTAAGAGCAGGAAACCCCAAAATGAATATTTCATTTCAAAGAAAATTCTATGTCTAGTTGACGAAATATCAGCTTTCTTATATTCCTAAGAAGTATTGTACATTTTGTTATAACACTGGATTCATTATTTTAAGATATTTGCTGTCCTTTCTATAATGCATGGCCAGAAAACAAAAAAGATGATTGTACCGACTAATCGTACGTAGCGCTTCTCCGACACATTTTTATGCGCACGGCAAAAGTATTGAACTCTCTGCCAGAGTCTTTGTTTCCCTTCCACGTATAACCCGTCACCCAACAAGGAATCTTCTGGGCTTCCATCTGCTACTCGTTCCATCGTAGACTTCATCCATCACCTTTCAACAGGCGAGATCAAGGTCAAGAGCATCCGGTCGATTCTGTAAAAATCTCACCGTGAAAGCTTAGGTGATGTAAGTTTGTTTTAGCTAGGAATTGACACTATTGACAGCTCACTCCACGCTCACTTCACGTAAATTTTCACGGTGAGATGGTTACAGAATCGCACTGCAGGTCTATTTCGCAATTTTAAAAAAAATCCAGCTTGGTATCATGAAAATGGAACATCGATGAAAACGAGAAACTGTTTAAACGCAATTTTACTAAAATCATACCGATTAACTCCGGAATCATAATTAATATTACCGTTAGCTTATTAACTATATCTTACAATAATTTCCCTCCAGTTTCAATGAACAACAAATCTCATTCTTGCAGATTTTTTGTGAGGTCTAAACACACCTTTAGTTTTGCTATTTTCCAGGCTAGAGATATTTAATGGAAAAGTTGATAAAGGATTTCACAGGAGTCTCGAGCGAAGTGACACTTGCGATGAGATGTTAAAAGTGTCCTACAATTTCAAGCTAAGTTTTTTGCACATTGTTGGAACGTGATGTTTTTACACTTGAGCAATTAATTCACGAATATAATGTTGCTCTATAGAATTCATACGGCGTCAGTGACACATTGCTATTTTAACAGGTGTGAGAAAAACTACACCTGTACAAGTGTACATACCTAAATTTTGACAAATATCCTTTTTTTTTTGAGGATGGAAAATCATCAAATGATATCCCGCTTTGGGTGGAGCGGAAGAGTGTCAGACTCTTACTGACTAAAACCCACCCGTGTTCCTTCCTTAGCCCTTTATGTTCCGGGCCAGCGGTAACCCTTTCGGACAATCCCGCTGATCCGGCCCGCCCGCCTCGACCAGTTGAAGATCCTTATATTATTACAGGACAATTATTAACCATTTTTTATTTCTCTTATTGTATTATTAACCCTTTTATTAATAAATATTGAGATAATTTATTATTTAATTTATAAAATAAATTATAAATAATATGTAAATGACATATACCTACATATATGTATGTATATATAAACTATTTTGGCAGAAAAATGCTTCACGTCTCTTTTTCTTGAATGGTAGAACAGAAGTACCAGTACATGTTTCATTTTATCTGAATTTGTACCTAATTTGTGTTAGCTTAACCACCTACCCGCACCGGGCCCGCGTGCTGGATTACGGCGACTTATTATTCGTAGATTACGGGCCAATCCCTCTCACAGAGAGGAGGCCTGTGTCCCAGCAGTGGGAATACTATAGTATGATTATGCTATTAGCTTAAAGCCTCCTACAAACAGGCGCGACACGCGATATAATCGCGCGCGACACAAAGGCATCACTCGTTGCGCGACTTGCGGTGCCTTTCGAAAACTACCTTTTGGAATGGGCGACTAGAATCAATTCTATTTGTTGTAATTTTTGACGTTCAAAAGTGCCTTTTATGTGCCTATTTGAAATAAATGCTTTGACTTTGACTTTGTGTCGCGTGTCGTGTCGCGCCTGTTTGAAGGAGCCTTAACCCTATCATTATTTTACTTTATATTTTTTTTTAAATTAAACCTAAAGTATTTTTAGATTGTCCCTAAATAAATAACCTTTCGGCTAGAAAATACTTTACCTAAACAAGTAAAACCCCAAAGCGTTGCTACCTATATTTAGCGCTTAAGGTTGACTCAGTACATCTATCGGTGTCACACCTACAGCGGTTGTCACTCCATCATTATTTCGAATAGCGTTCTGCAAGTGACGTCGCATAACGAGACGTGTCCCACGTCCAATTAATTAATTGACTACACCAAGATGATCGATTTGAATACCATCGTTTCTGTCTGGTCCTGAGAATAAAAATATAAATAGAAATAGACCAAAGGGAAGCTGTAAACAAGGTTTTTTAAAATATGGGTCAAATTAAATTAACTAGCAAAACCCCGCGTTCGTGATGGGTATCGGTATCGATATCTGATCTCGATAAACAAAAAAGAAATTAATATAATGATTTTTTTTTCTGGGGTCATCTACCGCAGTTAGTGTATTCACTTGAAATATCGGTGTAAAAATAAGTTTTTTATGTGTCAACTTCACAGACGTGATTAGTATCGTTATCTAAACACGATCAAACATATTTTCTCAACTCGTACTTAAAGTAACAACACTACCAGCGGTCGTCGCCCCATGAAAAAACTTTTTATTTCCATTTTATCGTTTTTTGAAATCGATAGTCATCACGTCTGCATAGTTTTGCTAGCCAATTTAATTTCACCCTGTATAAGTTTTGTCTGATGTATCTCGTGTTACGTATCTTTTAATTCAGTAGGTGTGATGGTTCGCCACGACACATGGGTCTGTTAAAAGTTTGTTGTATAATAACCATGGGCTCGACTCGAGGGAAATCTCGGCAAATAATAATTCATAATAGTTTCCTAAGCAAGGATACCTCTTACCCTCTTCAGGTCAGGCACCCCCGGTAGCGGGCACACGACTCACTTTGACAACGTTCTGACGCGCCGCACAGCGCAGCTGCGTACAATCTTCATCAATTTAATCACTAGACTGAACACCGACTGTTTTGATTAATTACGTTCTGTTCGCCGGTAGACATATGGATCCGACTAGTTTGCGCAGAATACCCGAGACAATGCCGCCTTCTATAGTTTATGGCCACGTATGGAGACATCGCCTTACCTATTTTAGGAAACAAAAGGTTAGTTCGAATGTGGAATGGAGATATACGACTAATAGATAAATGCATTACGACTTGGTGGTCTTCGATTTCCAATCGTGGATAAAGAAATTCGATTAAAGTTTTCTCTTGAAAATTGTAACACTAGTTGGTAAGTAGAATAAAGAGCATTTACCTGGTAAGTGCTCTTTATTCTAGAGCTAGAGACAAAGCTTTGAAGATTTTATGTCTATTATTTTGTTGTACCATTTTTGGTAGGAGGCTTGTGACACTGCAGCAACAGTAGTATGAATTCTTATTCATACTACTATACTACAAAATGAGTTAAGAGTCTTCTCTTAACTTATTTTGTTTTTGAAAGCCAACAGTTTAAATCTGCTGTATGATGTCATATTTACTGTAGTTGTTGATTGATCCAACAATTGATTGAATCAATCAATCCAATTGATCAATCATTGTTGTTAGACAGGAAATTAATTTGTATGGGATATAAGAAGAATATTCATTAAAAATTTTGGGTTCTGTCGCAGCCTTAGGTATCTTCAACAAAATGCCTGCTGACAGTTTGTAAAACGGCACCACAGCGTACTGAATTTCGCAGTTTTGCAATTTAGTGAAGTGAAACACTGCCTTCATAGGAAGCCGGGATGCGTCGCTCCTTCAACAAATTAAAAATGCCACAAACCATTTGCGTGTTATTTCATTTCAGTATTTATATACTGCAACGTTAGGTCGTTGCAGACACAGTAAATTGCATTTTTCTTCGTCGATAGAAGATAAGATTACTCGTTTTTATTTTCTATTATTTGATTCCAACCGGTTGGCTCTCTATTTCTGCTATACTTTTGCGTTTGTTATTTAAATTATTTTTAGACCATGTAAGACCCTTTGGTGTCGAAAAACGTTTTACCTATGTAATGTTTCGACCCGACCAAAATAAAGCCACAGCACCTGACTCTCAGTAGCATCACTTCTCTGGTACAAAGTACAGGATGTGTAACCTGGTTAGGTTTACTTTGTGAAAAGGGCTAAATGTCTCTTTGTGGAAAACTTTTCCAAAACTGGAGTAGGGTACTTAGGGTTGGGTCGAGGTGTCGAGACGGCATAGACAAGTACCGCAAGGGTTGGGTTAAGGTGGCGCTAGAAAAGGATGTCTGGAAGGATTTGGGGGAGATTCTTCGGTGAGTGTGCCCAAGAACTCCACGATCTCATTCCACCGGCCCCCTTCTACCTTCGGACATCCAGACGCACTGCACGTTACCATCCCTACCTAGTTACTATTCCACCAATTCGCACTAAGCGTTTTCAAAAGTCCTATAAAATGCGCACAGCAAAAGAGTGGAACTCTCTATCTGCGTCTATGTTTCCGAGCGCATACAACCCGAATCTCTTCAAAGTAAGAGTGAACAGGCTTCTTCTGGGTAAGCTCACTCAATCGTCGACTTTGTCTCTGTCACCTCTATCCTAGACTAGAGTCAAGAGCACACCCATTTCAAAATAAAATAAAATAAATAATTGCTCAGTACACAGCGTAGGCTAACTTTTAAAAAAATTGGTAAGTACATAGTGTCAAATCGCATTATGTTGTAACCATACAAATATTTTAGCAGAAGAAAATTCTTTATTTATATTTATGGGCTTATTCCCAGTACGACGACCGAAAGAACGTGAAAAACAAGTTAGTAACTTGGGAGATAGTACCGTTTGTAACTTGTTAACGCGATAAAATGTGTTTATTTTTTCATGCTCAGTTATTTATGAGCATTTCTACATAAGTAAAATTGGGTTAAACATAATGTTTATAACACTTAGGTATATTTGTATGCCCCGTGTAACTTTTGAGAAAGTACGTTAATCAAGGCTTAGGTATGTGAATTTTCTTATCGTTGATTCCAATCTTTGATTCGACCTACACCCTAATTGCGTAACGTACTTTTCATAACAATCCATTCCATTCATTCTATCAATCCATTGCTTCGTTAGCAGGTTTGAAAAATTCGTCCGCTCAACAAGGTAAATAATGCAATGGACGTGGACTGACAAAATTAAACTCATTGCGATCAATTGTGCGATTTATGTGTGCTACGCAACTACCCGGCTGTTCGCAAAAAGTTGCGCTTGCACTTGAAAGTTCGGACACCAATCCGTCATACTACTACTTGATTGGACCTGACATTATCTTTTTATTCCTGGTACTTTTTTGTATTTTGATTTTTGCAAATTGTAACAATATCGAGTCTCTGTGCGTAAGTAAACCCATGTATGTACAGAGGCCAGCACATCAACCTACCACAATCTGTCAGATTTCTTTAATAGATTTTCAACTTTATCGCTAAAGCATAAGGTTCAAAGTTGATTGGGAAAATTTGTCAGTTTCGGGTAGCTTGATGTGCTGGCGTCTGTCTGTACTATAGGTAGCGAATCATAGTTACGAGCTGTCAAAAACCATGGTCAAGGTTCATTCTATAAACATGTAGAAAGTGGAAGCCTTGTAGACAATTTTCTATTTTGTTAGGACTTGTTGACAGTTCTACACAGTCTTCCCATAAAATTTGAAAACATTGTAAATGCCAATTATTTTTCAAAGTGGACTGGAGTTTCTTGCCGGCTCTTCTCCTTAGGAAACGACCAATGGGAACCGTGCACCTAGCTTCTGACGTGTCTTACGTGCCCATGTAGTTTTGTGTGAAATAAAATATTTGGATTTGATTTGATTGATTCAAACGTGCACATAACCTATTTTTTAAGTAAATACGCAACGATAGTACTTCTAAAGATAAAGCTGATGTGCCAGTAACAAAATATGTACGTCGCTGTCGGAGGACCCAAAAAAAACCAAAATGATTTCTAACTTTAATTAGAGTAAAGTTACAATACCTATTTAGATATTACAAAAAAAACACTGGCACTCCGGTAGTGCCGACAGAAGTGAAAACTTGAACAATTACGAGTGTATTTTGTGAATCGTCTTATAAACAAAATGTTATATATCCGTGGTTCAGCGCCATCTCGTCGTTGTTGGATGAACTACGTAGTTAGTACGCGAGGCCGTCGTAGTTCTTCCCGATGTGCATAGATGGCGCTGTCCTCAACAACGCGCGTCTTACGTTTTACGTCTTACGAATTTTCGATCAGGGTCACGTGACCTGACGCCAGTTTAGAAGTTTTTACCCATTCCAAAAAAAGTACACAGCGCCGCTAAAGAAGTTTTCACTTCAAAAATATAATTCCTATTCCGATCGATGCTAGATACAAAATAGCATAATTTTACTTATTCCAAGAAAGGTTACATGCATCCGATAAACGGGGGGCATTGTATGACGTGCGTCACTAATAAAATAATAATAATAATTTTGACAATTCAAAAGTGCCTGTACAAGGTTTAATTGAAATAAATGCTTTGAGTTTGAGTTTGGCTATGCGGCGTCAGCGTTTCGGGGCTCGCGTGCAAGGCTGTTTCTATGCGCGTTATCTAGGTCAGTGCACTCTTGCGGTTAGGGTGTTGGCACATACTATAACAAACATGAAAGCACAGATCAACTTCACAACATTAACTTACTATGGCAACGTTTTCTTATCTTTATTTTAAGGTTAAGGTCAATGTCATGAGAAAGAAGTAGGTATACATCTCTTCTGACATAGAAAATAGTTACTTACGGTTTTACAGTTTAAGATAATTTATTTCACTCAAAAAGAATACAATTATTCACTCTTAAGAGGAAAAAAATAATAAGTTAAGATAGAACTTTGCAAATCGATCTATTTATGACGGAGTTATGCCCGAACATAAATATAAAAAAATTAAAATATTTAAACATCCGAATTGAGAACCTCCTCCTTTTTAGAAGTCGGTTAAAAAAAATAAAAGTACAAACTTACAATTCAAACATTATTCAGAACCTCTTAAAAGTAGGAAGTGATTTCGATTCCTTATTTACTTTAGGTATAGAGTTGAGTCCCCTCATATAAGTACGACAGCTCTCTAACGAACAGACGCCAGCACATCAAGCTACCCGAAACTGTCAAATTTTTCCAATCAACCTTGAACCTAATGTTAATAGCGATAAAGTTGAAAATCCATTAAATAAATTTGACAGATTGTAGTAACTTGATGTGCTGGCGTCTGTACATTACATAAATATAATCAGCTTGTAATATTCCCATTGCTGGGACACAGGCCTCCTCTCGGTGAGAGGGAGTGGGCCGTAATCCACCATGCGGGCCCAGTGCGGGTTGGTAGATCTCACATGTCTTCGAATTTTTGGTCCTAGGACATGCCGGTTTCCTCACGATGTTTTGCTTCCCCGTTTTAAAACAATTGTTTATTGTCCAAGTAATACAGTAAGGTTTGAGAGGACATGAGTACTTAGCTTATTACCTATAGCTAGGTTACGAAGTATTACTTACCAGTGAGCCCTAAAATAGACATTTAAGGCTCCTACAAACAGGCGCGACACGCGATATAATCGCGCGCGACACAAAGGTACCGCTTGTTGCGCGACTTGCGGTGCCTTTGTGTCGCGTGTCGTGTCGCGCCTGTTGGAATGAGCCTTTAGTCTGTATCTTGGAGCTCGGGTGTATCAGGTAGGTACATGGTCGTTTTTAATTAGTTGGCGAAGCTTTACAGTCTTATTGGGTATCAGTATCTAATCACAATAAAAAAGACAGTGGCACTCCGGGAGTGCCGACAGAAGTGAAAACTTGAACAATTACGTGTGTATTTTGTGAATCGTCTTATAAACAAAACACGCGCGATACCGGCTCCGGCCATCCGTCTTACGAATTTTCGATCAGGTCACGTGTCCTGACGCGAGTTTAACATTTTTTACCCATTATAAAAAAGTGTACCTACAACGCCGCTAAAGAAGTTTTCACTTCAAAAAATATTTCACTCCCAACTTCTCAGTACAGATTCAGCTCCTTATACAGCTATCACAATCGTGGACCTGTTGAAACGACTTTACAAAAAAAAAAAAGTCGTATCATTACATTAGAACCAGCCCCCTATTTGCGTAACACACTATCATAATCTGAATCATTTTGAAGGATATTGCTGATCCATTGCTTCACCATGATCGAAAAATTTGTCTGATCCACAACGTAAATAACTCAATTAATATTGTTAAAATGTCAAAATGAAAGCCATTCCTACTGTTAGCCTTGTGTTCACCAGCATTTAAATCAACTGATTAAATATTTAATCAGTTCTCTAATTAAAATTTCCTTATGGAATTTGACATAAATCAACTGTTTAAATAGCTAACCGGTGGTTTGAATATTGGTGAACACAGGCCGAATCGCGCGCGACACAAAGGCACCGCTCGTTGCGCGACTTGCGGTGCCTTTGCGTCGCGCGCGATTTTTCGCGTGTCGCGCCTGTTTGTAGGAGCCTTAAGTGTGTTACGCACTTACCCCGCTGATAGGTAAAAGGACACAAATAACTGTGGAAGAAGTATAAATTGAGATAAATAATTAGTCGTAACGTCCCCGATCTCTTAGAATTCCTTACTTTAAAACGCAGTTCTAAACGTCCCCAAAACTCTCTCACATAAAATATAAGAACAAAACAAAGGTTACCTACTCGTTGGAAGTCGCAAGATACATGTAAATGTTTCCGAATCTGTTCTGTCGGATGTAAACCGAGTGCCTAATTATAATAACGTGTTGCGTCATCAGGGAATTGAGAATGTTACCCCCACGTACCAACACGTAGATACGTAATGATAAGTGAAATGTGATGGCGTTACTTTATCTACCACAAAATGGTTGCAAGGAGCGCGTGGTTTTGGTATTTGACAAATGAATTACCTATATTAGAAATTTGATTGAAAAGAAATGTGGTCACGCCAGCGCTATTTATTGAATATAATCGTCGCTTTTATTGTTTAAAAGTGCTCATCATTATTATGATTTTGGCTACGGACTTCATACGTTAGAAAACTATCATTTCTGCTCCTTATATACATTACAGCTGTCGCAAGATTGTATAAAATGCATTGAACAAATTAATAGATCGGACCACCTGTTACTCCCTTCTTGAACTGCCAGAGCACGTACCAAAATGTTCAAAATGCTAGCCAACTATTTATCACGTCAACTGACAGAAAAATACATTTTCATTGCCTATTCTGAAATAAAAACGCTACGACACTGCATTCACTCACTACTATTATTCTTCACTCCTTCCTTTTAAGTTTAGACGTGCATTTAGCTCATGTGCAGGCTATTCCTGAAACAAAACGGCTAATTCATCCATTCGCAGCCCTCGTCAGACGAGACGATTGCTACAAAAACCTATTTCTACCCTTTGTTTTCCCATCGTGTTGCAGTTTTTTCCCGACGTCGGACGTCCGGCGTCCGCTTCAATTAGTTCCCGTTGTGACGTACACACCGCATATCCATCAAAGAGTTCCGCAAATAACGATTGCAAATACACAAATCATTTTTTTTTTCTGACCAGCCAACAACCTTTATCGATACACATCTCTAGGTAGCAATATTTATGTAGATGAAAACTGAAATCGGCGTTATTCCGATTTGTATGCATCGTAAATAGGTACCTAAATTCTTGCAGCGATACTTTTTTCAAATGGTAACAAAATATTTTCCGTTCAGTGCTTGGATATCAATTGATAACTATGTCACTTTAATCTGGAAACTGCCTGTGCAAATCAACCGAGTTTTCTTTTTTAACTGTAGTTCATCCTACATTTTTGAGAGCTCCAAATATAGTGGAGTGCTAACGCAGTGAATTGAAACTGAGCTCTATAAATAGGGATACCAACCTATACTTTTTCAATTCACTTTGTACTCTCAGATATTTTTAAATATTATTTCAGTTCATCCATTGTTGGTTGTTGCTCGCCTCCTTTAGGTAGTTCAATGTGGGCGGTGGTTTCTTTTAAATCAGAAAAACCATATTATCTTTCTTTGAAAAAAATATAGGTACTTAATTTTTTTATTATTATTATTTACAGACTAATAACAATAATATTTATAACTAAACTGCTAATTACAAGCCTCCACAAATAAATACTAAAATTTTACTCCTTCATAGTGTAAGTTATATCTTATCTATTCTATTATATTTAGTAATTCCCATATTTCCCATTCCCTCAAAGTTTCTTTATAACAAAAAAATGGGAATAAGATTAACTAATGGGTAAGTAATTAGCTATACTTAGAGATATATCTGCATGACTGCATGGTACAATTTACGAGATCAATTTTAGATCTAAAATGTGCTATCGTTTTGATAAGATCTTTGAGATAAGTAGGTACTTGATTACTTACCTATGTTGCGCTGGTGCATGATGCAATATCGATCCACAAAATCTAACACACTGAAAATTCTTGCCATTCCAAAGGGCTAAAAGAAAATTGAACTATCGGGGCGATAGTTTTCGGCCTTGCGGTCACGATCTTCTCTCAATAATGTAACAGCGAAAGCATGGTAATGCCCTCCGAATGAGTCAGCTGCTGTCCGCTCTCCCAGACCGACCAAAGGCGATCCATCAAGCTGTCTGTTTGACGAGATGACCCATTTTGCTTGGTCGACGACCGTCACTTTAGGCGAATTGGAACAAGGTCTAAGTCGAATCATGATTCGGAACATATTTAATTGATATGCTTTTTTTACCAAGGGATACGGGCACAGGAATCATACTAATATCCCTTTATCAATTTATCCGAACCCTTGAAGCAGAAAAGCGCAACAATACACCAGAAAATGTACGAGTTCGAATCGCAAAATAAATTCAAATATTCACAACATTAGGCGAATTCACAAAGCAGGAAATATTATTTATAAATGTAGGTAACATGCGAGGCGTCGGCAACGGCAATAAAAACTTTGTAAAAGCTAACGCAAAATATTTTTAGCAACATTGCGCGAACACGTCGCTTTTAAAATACATTAACAGTTATGCAAATGTCGAATCCGCTTAGCAAAATTTTGGTAAAGCCTTTTTGCATTAACCTTAAAACAGCCATACAAAGGAGAATGTGGTTTGCCACCTTCCTTATCCGTATGAAGGTTCTATGTAATACGATAAACTATGTAACTACAACAACCGTCATAAGAAAATTACATCAGATGTTCACATAAGATACCACTCTTCATGTTGTTATCTTTTTCATAAATTGGCTTAGAGACTCCAAAAAAAGAGATGTCGAGATTCAAAATAAGGAATTCAAGACAGCCGCGGGTCTTTTGGTCCGCGGACGGAATACAAATGAACAAATATAAAGTAGAATTCCTCGAGAATACTGAAAATGGACTTTGAAATGTTGACAATTTTTTTTTTTATGTTTACGTAAAAACTACACTTGTTACTGAAGAAACGAATGATACAAAAATACCGGGGATTGGTTACTTGACTACTGACTGTAAAAAAGGTCTAAACTTTTATGTCTCATATATCTCTTTTTGATTTACAATGTCAATCGGCCACTGTTATCGTTTTAACCATTGACTTATATATTACTAGCGTAAGGACCGGGCTAACCGCGCGACTAAATGGCACCAACGCGCTGGCCCTAAAATGACGGTTCTAGGGCCAACGCGACTCAGTTGACAGTGGTCCGCGCGAGAGAGAGAACTTGTATTTGCCTGTCATAAAAATGCCTAGTTGCGTCGTAAAAGGCTACAAAAATTACGATACAAAGATTAAAAAGAAACATGGGACATCGTATCATCGGAATGTAACCTTACATTATTTTTGTTGCAATTAAATTATTAAATAAACACATTTTTATATAAAGCGATAATTATTTTACAATGGCGGCCATTGTGTGGCCAATGGCTCCTCGAAGTGAACAAAGTAACCTTGTACAGACGTCATTTTTTTATTTCTGTTTTATTTTTGTCTTAAGATGATAAGATAATGTAAATAATTTTGAATTTTGGTACCAAATTAGGAGAAGACATATAAACGATGTTTAAGTATACATTATGCGATAACGCATTACGATACAAATAATTTTTAAATTACAGATTTCCAAATGATTCAACGTATATAGATTTGGAGTCGCATTATTAGGGAACAACGAAAGAACCTTATTTCAAACCTCATAAAAATACAAGAGTATGCTCAACTCATTTTTGCGACGTTGATATCGACATTGTTTTTACATTATTTATTTAGAAGCTTTATTATATTCATTAGCTAAAAGAATTGACAAATATGGGAGGATACGATGTTGGTTTTTCTAAAACAGTTTGGGAATTTTCGCGGTAGCCAGACCTGTGTTGTAAAATTCCAGCAGCCACTACACAGCTACAAGCCCCAGGTGTTTGATTTTGAAATGATGAAAGTGAAATGAAACCTGCGTGCAGTAACTCTAGTTTGCCTTTCTGATTTATCATATCACTTTGATTGTTTAATAATGAAATAAATAAAATGTAGAAAACTAAGGAGAAGGCTTTTCAACGTCATGACAATTTCAATGAAACAAAATAGGTAATATGTATGTATAAGAAAACCAAACAGTATTTTATTGCAAAATGTGCAATATGCAATCTATCTGCTGCAAAAACTAGCTAGGTTTTTCTTATAATATTATTATATTTTTATTTCGACTGCCTGAAATCTGATATATTGAGAATCTGATATTTTAACAAGATGGGATTTTGAGAGTCTGGTATTCTGAGTTGAAAGGATATCGGCATGCAACTGACTTACCTATACTGACTCACAATAAAATGTGATAAAAAACATGTAGGTGAGTACGCACGTACAAGGTTACGTCGTCGACCTATGCAACGCTGCACTCACCTAGTTCGTTTGAGTTATAACAGATGGCGTTACTTTTGCTTGTATGAAGAACGTCTATGTAAAATGTTCAGATGGGCGTATCCTTACTGGTTTTAACCATTTATCATCGTCTACTAGGTACGTCGGTGGAATTTCCAGCAACTTCATCCTTCGTAGGTTTACGGAGATTATAGGATCTAAACGCAAAAACGCAAGTTTTAGAAGCAATACAAGTATATGATCGGTCACAATAAATAAAATCAAAAAAATATATGATACTCTTTAGCATATATGCTAGTTAGATAGTGTGTTGAAAACATAATACAACTAATTTGGTACCATAGAAAAAAATCTTTAAGATACCTCTAAAAACTTTCTTTTTGCAATAAAAACCATACTAATATACGAGTACATACACTGATTTTATGTCAGATTATTCTACAAGCAACATACAATTAGTACACAACATATTAATAAGTAGTAGTAATTTATTGTAAAATAGATAATTGCTTCGTATTTTGCAATAAATTACCAGTGTTGTGTCATCGTGCTTCTCTTTTTTTTCTATGCAGTCTGAGAGTGACCGCGCTTTAGGTCATGTAGTCCCCTTAATAACAAGCGTGATTAATGCCACAGCCCCCTTTATCACTCACAAGGGTCATTGCCGTGCCAATCTGTTGCGAACTTGCGATAAGTTTTTACGTGCTGATAGTTATGAAATGTCAAAAAATGAAAAAATCAAAGAGCAGGCAGATTGCTTGGCTTATCAGTGATATTATCAGTTGATAAAGTATATCAATCTGCCTGCTCTTTTCCCAACTATGTTGAGTTTAGCTTCCAGTTAAACCGGATGAAGGTATACCTGATATTATACCTGAAGCGACTCGACCTATATTTTTTTTAAATTCAAATTAATTGATTAAAACTTGCATGTTTACAGACATACAAGTATTAGCATGCAGTTCTAACCAAGATAAAAAAGGACCGATTTAACAGCGGGTCCCAAAATAGGCACAACCTGTATCTTTATGACCCAAACACTATAAAAAGTTACTAGTTGGATCAGTTCTGCTGGCGCAAAATTGGTGTTGATGATTTCATAATAATTAAATATTCAAAATGTATAATTTACAATTTAAAATATAATTTTATAATGAGCTAAAAATAGAAATGTGAGTTAAAAAAAATAAGCTAGAATAGACATACAAAAACTGTTGAGGTAAGTAAATGTGGGGTGTAATGTGTATGTAGTTGTGTATGTTATCAGAGTGTGGTGACTGGTGGGTATTAAACATGAGCAGCAGAGTAAACTTTCTGTTTTGTCATAAGTCCGGCCCTGTAACCATTCTTTATGTTTAGTTTTGACCTCAGAGTAGATATTCGGCACAGTAAAAGTTTTGCTTATAGCATTGAACACTCGTATGTGATCCTATGATGAGCAGTTGCCGCACGCGTAAAACCCCAGATTCCTTATAGAGTTTGTCTTTGGAAAAACGCCGTGGCATTCCCAGAAGCACCTTGAGGACGGCACGCTGGCCCCGCTCCAGCTCCAGCATGCACGTCTTGACGGCGCTGCCCCAGACACTTACACAGTATTGCAGGACAGATTGGCATAGGGAGATGTAATCCTGTATATGACCTCCACAATCCAGTTACTGGGTAATACGATAACCCTTGGTAAGATTGGTTGTCAAACTTTCGGGCTTCTGAAGACCCTAACGACTGTCAAAGATCCACGAATGATAGCTGGGACCAACGTCTTAACGTGCTTTCCGAGGTGCGGAGGAGTCTCGGTATATAAAGATAGTCACCCATCCACGGACCATCCCCCGCCAAGCGTAGCTTAACCTGATGGATCGACCCGTGCGGCTGTTATTACTTAGCCAGGACCCCTCAACTGATGACCCATATACCTACCTATATAGTACTCATTCCTCAGCAGGGTAATTGCGTAACGCAACGGCTTTTATTTTGACGTTTCAACAACTTTCATTGCGTCATTTACATTGATGAGCAGGCAAATTTTTCGAGCTTATGAAGCAATGGATTTGCACAACCATCCAACAAATCGACCAGCAACAAAAGAAAGTTTTTGCCAAAAGTGCAAAGTCAATGGAAGGGGGGCATCTAGGAACCGCATTGGACCGGCACGCAGCATCTTGCATCTTGTCCCGAAGAAAGGGCAGACAGACAAGGAGGGCTTCGTGATGGTGGAGTCGAAGCGTAGGAAGCCCACTTGCCGTAATCGATGTGGTACTGCACTGGTAGGATCAAATATGTTGCTACGTCCTGCAACACCGTCGACGCAGCTGTACGTATCCCGTCTGCATGACTCCACGGTGGCTGAAGACATCGTGGAATACATCAGAAGCAAGACCAAGTGAACCTTGAGAGTAGAGAAGTTGGAATCGCGCCACAACATAAACTTTTGTTTTTCAGGATGCGAAATCATCAAATGACCCCCACCCGCTCTGGGTTAAGCGGAAGGGGAGTGTCAGACTCTTGCTAACTAAAACCCACCCGTGTTCCTTCCTTAGCCTTTTATGTTCCGGGCCAGCGGTAACCCTTTCGGACAATCCCGCTGACCCGGCAGCCACAACATAAACTTCATATCGTTTGTGGTGCGGGTTCCAACTCAGTACCTGGAAACCTTCATGAAGGAAGAGTTTTGGCCGACAGGTGTAGCAGTACCGACGTTTTCATGGAAGGTTACGGGACACCACGCAGCGCAACATGACGCCGACAGAGTCATCACTTCGTGCACAATAGTTAGTTTTTATAATTAAAATGTTTAGGTTAAGGTGTCGCCTGAAATAAATGGATTATTATTATTAATATCCTTCAAATTGATTATGATTGTTATTGAAAGTTTGTTACGCAATTAGGATGCAGGTCTCAACGGAATAGAACGCCCTTTTCGATCTTGTTCAAGTAAATTGACGAACAAAAATATAGAGCCGCCTTTCCCATAATAATCCTATACGTGTTTACAATCTCTGATACAGTTTTATAGGCCCATCAAAAATAAGCTTTCGTGCGTTATCTTGCCATTTTTATGTGCCTAGCTCATTGTAAAACAGACGGTTGAACGACCATTAAAATGTTTATCATTCCTAAACTTTATACTTACAATATCTATAAAATTGTAGATTACAATTTTGCTTCGCCTCGAGTTAGGCAAAAAACCTCAAGGGATATTTTACCTCTAGGAATTACTCCTGTATGGTGGGTGCGTTTACAAACATTTAAACTCATATATACAAACAGACCCGGAACAACCACCTGTAGGCAATACAAATATTTTTACCGTGCGGGAATCGAACCCGCGACACGTAGCGCAGCAATCGATTGCGCAGCCCTTTTTTTTCTCTTCCATTCTTTTTTTTACGAATAATTTGGTGTTTAAACTTTCACTGCTGCATGTTGTAGGGCCAGTACCTAATCATCGCTACGCACGCTAGCTGCGCCCCGCGGTACCACCCGCATAAGTTTCGATCCAATGGGAATCTCGGGATAAAAGGTAGGCTTATATGTTAATCCAGGGTGTCAGCTACCTCCATACGAAATTTTATCAAAAAATTGGACCAGCCGTTTGAGCGTAAAGAAGTAACAAACATATAAACACACACACACTCACAAACTTTCGCCTTTATAATATTAGTGTGATAATCTCAGTACCCTATCTACCTATCTATATTTTCCAATATGGGAGAACACCGCTGAGCAGTCTGCCCCTTGAAATCAGGGAAGAATTTACCCGGTCAACAAACAATACAAAAGATGTGAAAATGAGAAAATTCCGTAATACAAGTAATTTCCCATAATCGGTTTGACGACGAAATAAGAAGTTTCAGTAATGTTCCCGAAGCTTGATTGATGACAGCCATAATTCAATTGAGCACCTAATGCGGGGATGCGTGCAGTAACGTTGTAGGCGCATGGTTATTGTGTCAGATACAAGGTAATGATACAAGCTTGCAACTCTAATACGAATGGAAACGAATTAGTTGTTCTCTACATACAATAAAACTCATTACTTTTTCGTTATTTAAAAATGTAAACAAAAAAAACTGACTTCCAAAAAAAAAACAAGCGCTACAAAGTGAAAAATAACTTTAATTTCAGAAATCGATGACAAAAAACGAAAATACAGAACTAAAGACACAAACTTCCGAAATGAAAGGTGGTTGTTTTTTTTTTACTTTTTAATTGTGGCTATCCCACACCAATTCGTAAAAAATCACACTAATATTATAAAGGCGAAAGTTTGTGAGTGTGTGTGTGTGTTTATATGTTTGTTACTTCTTCACACTCAAACGGCTGGACCAATTTTGATAAAATTTTGTATGGAGGTAGCTGACACCCTGGATTAACATATAGGCTATAGACTTTTTAGCCCGATATTCCCACGGGATCGACATTTACGCGGGTGAAGCCGCGGGGCGCAGCTAGTATGAGTTAAAACTAAAAGGTATTATTGAAGTTAACTAAAAAACTACCTAAGGAAAGTTAAAATATTATATGGGACCACAGCGCAAGCTTCCTCTACCAAAAGCAATAAACAAAGAAGTTATGCCCGAACATATATACATAAATATATAAGTAGGTCTCAGATGGATTGTAGAATCCGCTGTTTTACAAAATCACTAGTTGTTTTACAAAACAGCGCCGTTATGTAAAACAACTGAACAACGTTCAACTGGATTGTCATTGCGCTACATTTCACAAAACTACTACCGAGACGTTTAGACATAATGCAGAATTGCTTATTTGCAGTCACAATGAGCGTCTTTCATATAACTCTAATAACTTTTAATTAATATTGTCCTTAAAATCACTGTTTTTACATAAGTAAAGGTAATTTTTACTCGTATTATTCATTTAATTTATTTCTCTTTCGAACACCATAATTGTTGTTACGACACAGAGTAACGAGCGACTTAATTTAGAACTAAAATCTACAATCTTTCATGCTGTTTTACTAAACCGCTAAACGTAGACCCGCTGCATTGATAAATGCAAAACGTTTATGCAATTCTGCGTGTTATGGAAAACCGCTGAACGTTGTTTTACATAACAGAGCTTTTTTGTAAAACATCTAGCGGTTTTGTAAAACAGCGGATTCTACAATCCATCTGCGAAATATATAGAGGTATAAAGACGAATTGAAAACCTCTTCCTTTTTTGAAGTCTGTAAAAAATCGCGCTTGCCATGTTTTGGCACTATAAACTCATCTGAATCTTAAATTGATTGTACAGACGCCAGCACATCAAGCTACCCGAAACTGCCAAATTTTTCCAATCAACTTTGAACCTTATGCTTCAGTTATAAAGTTGAAAATCTATTGAAGAAATTTGACAGATTGTAGTAGCTTGATGTGCTGGCGTCTGTAATAAAGCTAGAAGTTTAAGTACAATCAATTTAAGATTCAGATGAGTTAAAAAAAAGTTGAAATCAAATTAAAAAAAAGTTGAAATCTACTCAAAAGAAATAAAGAGGCTAATAGAAATGTAGTCTACTACAAAAAATAATAAAACGTAAAATTGAAAGAGCAAATCCGCAGACTGAGGGTAGACTTCCATCAAGTATTGTTTTGCCAGTTAACGTGTTATTACTCTGTCAATAGCATGCCCTTTTTCACAAAGAAATCACTTCAATTCTACGACTTCCATTATGCTTACCATTTCATAAAGCATATTCAAATCGGTTCAGTTATTTGCCAGAATCGCACAGTTTTAGTGGCAAAATGGAGGAGACCGATTTAAATTTTGAAAAAATGTTTAAACTCGCAACAATTTCTTTACGTTTAAACGGAGCTCATCCATCAATCGCACGGGACACACGCTGGAAAGTTCGATTCTCAATCATAATGACAAATACACTTGCTTGTTGTCTTTTTCTCTTGCATTCCATCTTTTTTAATGACATTAAATTGGGTTTATTTGCTGAAGCCAGCAAGAACGGCACGATGGTTATCGTATCTTGTACAATTACTTTTAAATATATTGTGCTCCTGTATCATGAAGAATCTATTAAAGAACTCATTAGGATCCTGGAAAGGGACTACGAAACGGGCCAGGAATCTAAGGAAGATAGAGATATAATGGTCCAGTATGCTAAAAGAGGTGTTACCGTATGCAAATTTTGGCTCGTTTTCGGCTTCGGCACTAGCGCTATCTTCCCAATAAAAGCATTTTTACTAATGGTATATTATTACTGGAAGGGAGAGTTTGTTCTTGTTCCTCTCTTTGATCTAACGTATCCTGAACCAATAGAAAGCTATAAGAATGGAATTATAGTCTTTTGGCTGTTGTTCATTGCAACTTTCCTATTCGCTGTTTCTGCCTCAACGATGTATGTAGGGTTTGATCCTATGGTACCTATATTTATGTTACATACGTGTGGACAACTTGAGTTGCTCAGTCGACGCATTGGTAAATTATTCGTTGAAGCCGAAAATAACGAAGAAATAGAAGAAGGATTGAAGAAAATTATTTCGAAACTGCAAGCCCTTTACAAGTACGGCAATGTAAGGCTCCTACAAACAGGCTCGACGCGACACGCGACACAAAGGCACCGCAAGTCGCGCAACGAGCGGTGCTTTTGTGTCGCGCGCGATTATGTCGCGTGTCGCGCCTGTTTGTAGGAGCCTTTATTAGTGGTGCTTTGGTGATGTGATATTAAGCTTTGCTGAACATTTAAATTAATATATACATTATTTTGCAGGTTAGTGGATCGGGTGGAAGATAACTTTTCTATTTTATACGAATACAATATGAAAGCAACTACTTTTCTATTACCACTAACTACATTTCAAATAGTCTCAGTAAGTAACTAGATCCATGTATTTTATTTAAAAATTCTACAATAGAAAACCTAGCCTTATTTTATTTTATCAATACATTCTACAATAGAAAACCTAGTCTTATTTTATTTTATCAATACATTCTACAATAGAAAACCTAGTCTTATTTTATTTTATCAATACATTCTACAATAGAAAACCTAGTCTTATTTTAATTTGGAAGGAGCTTGTGGCTAACTAATAGCAGCCGTACGGGTCGATTGATCAGATTAAGCTACGCTTGCCGTGTTTGGTCCGTGGATGGGTGATCTTCACATACCAAGACCCCTCCGTGCCTCGGAAAGCACCTTAAACCGTTCGTCCAGGCTGTTATTCGTGGAGCAAGTCGTTACGGGTTGTCAGAAGCCAAAAGTCTTACAAACAGTCTTCTTACCAAGGGGTATCGTATTACCCAGTAACTGAGTTGTGGAGGTCAGATAGGCAGTCGCTCCATGTAAAATACTGGTAATCAGCAGCATCCGGTTAGACTGGAAGCCGACCCTATCATAGTTGGGAAAAGGCTAGGCAGATGATGGCATTTTACAATAGAAAACCTAGTCTTATTTTTATTTAATTTAATGTTAAAACAGATTTCATTTCTAAAGCTATAAAACACAGCCTCTAAACATTAAAATAATCCGACGACGCGGAATACAAGATGAATTATACACAATAAATTATAATTAATTCTTGCAGGAGTTGCGAGATAAATGGATAAACGTCGAGTTTATTTCATTCTTTGCTGGCTGCATTTTACATTTTTACATGCCCTGTTACTACAGTGACCTTCTCATGGAAACGGTAAGACCAGAATTTATTGAGATTCATAAATCTTAAGTTATCAGAGAGAACTTTCGGTTAGTACTTATCGACTTACATTAACTGAATAGCTCCGCTGATTGCTAATTGCAGTTAGTTAGAAATTAACAAGTAATCAAACATTTATTATGTACCTACTGGCTGACCCGATAGAAGTTGTCCTGTCCTTTCAATAATTTACAAAGAAATCCCATAGAAAAAAGCACTTTTCAACAGTGTTACCTGAATTTTCCAGTTTTCAAGTCACTTGTTCGACTTTATCTTTCCCGGAAATCTGATTCGGGTTATTATGAACCTTTTAAAACAAAAAATACCCAAAAAGGTTCAGCCGTTCTCAAGTGACGCGTACCAACGAACAGCATTTCATTTGAATTTATTTAGATTTTATCCTCATTCCAGAGCGAAAAGTTTCGTCAAGCGATATACTCATGTGGCTGGGAGAAATGTCCAGACAAGCGGATTCGACAGATTGTGTTGTTCATGATGACGAGGGCCAGAATCCCCATGGGGATCACTACTGTGTTTTACGTGATAAATCTCAATACCTTCGCCGAGGTAGGTTACTGTCGGACAGCATTCTTTTTGGCGCAGTCGGGCGAAAAAGGCCGCGCCCTTTCCCAAGACTAACAGAAAATATGCAGCTAAAATGGACAGCGATCTTTGCTTAATATTGACGAGTTACATAAAAGAGAACATCGTGAGGAAACCGGCATATCCTAGAACCAAAAATTTCGAAGACATGTGACATCTACCAATCCGCACTGGGCCCGCGTGGTGGATTACGGCCCACTCCCGCTCGAAGAGAGGCCTGTGTCCCAGCAGTGGGAACGTTACAGGCTGATAACGCTACATTAAAAAAAAACAATGTTTTTAAATACAACTAATTTACTCTTACATTAAATACCTTTTAAAGGTTATTTGCTTTCAGATGTGTCGTCAGTCATACACACTCTTTAATTTGATGAATGCAGCTTGGGAATAAAAGAGGTGAAGGGAGAGACGGAAGAGAAAATAACATAAAGGCTCCTACAAACAGGCGCGACACGCGACATAATCGCGTGCGACACAAAGGCACTACTCGTTGCGCGACTTGCTGTGATTTTGTGTCGCGTGCGATTTTATAGCGTGTCGCGCCTGTTTGAAGGAGCTTTAATACAAGCGTGCACTTTTATTTTGTCAATAGCTATAACGAATGATATATTTACAAATAGCATTCTGTATTTCATTAATGAAACAACCTGTACATGAAATAAATTCCTTACCATACTTTTACCTTTATTATTACACATCCATTGTTATAATTGGGTATAAATTCTGTGAAAATCCAATTATACAAGGCCGTTAAAAAGGATAAGCATTGTCTACTTCGATGCTTTAACAACATAGGAAGGTTTTCCGAATTATTATACAAGCATGTACCTACATACATATGTAGGTCACAATAAGGGATCATATTGATACTAATCTGTAAACTGCTATTTTTAACCAACTTCAAAAAAGGAAGTTCTCAATTTGGATGATTTTTTTATTTTTATGTATGTGTATAATAACTCTAATTTCGGAAGTCGGTGTCAAAAAACGAAAATGCGGAACCAACGACACCGACTTCCGAAATTAAATTTATTTTTCACTTTGTACTGTTTCTTTTTTTTTTAAATCGGTTGTTTTTTTTTGTAAGTTTTTATTGACCCTTGAATATAAATTCAACGGTCTAGGCCTATTACATAACATAATCGTTACGCCTGTATTTCCAACGCAACTATAGTATACCCACATTTCGCCAGTTATGTACAGACGCCAGCACATCAAGCTATCCGAAACTGTCAAATTTTCCCAATCAACTTTGAACCTTATACTTTAGCGATAAAGTTGAAAATCTATTGAAGAAATTTGAAAGATTGTAGTAGCTTGATTGCTGGCGTCTGTACCTAATTATGTTTTTTAAGTCCCATGTAATAGAGGGCTAGCCTATTGCCATTACCGGGTAAAAACCCAGACTGGGCTGCTAGGTTCCGAAAAATACCTATACCTATTAATATATAATAATAATTACCATAAATAAGTACATTACTTAAATTAACTACCTACCTCACTTACGTGCGCACCTATGAGGAAAAATACAAAAATATTATGCAAAATGATATTTGCATGGATATTATTTTCTGATCACTATAAAAGATTCAAGGAAAACTATTTTTTCTTAGAAATCATAATAAAAAAGGTGTAATGGTAATTAACTAAAATACTCGTAGGTTGGTAGTGTTGGTACAGACGCCAGCACATCAAGCTACTACAATCTGGCTAAAGGCTCCTACAAATAGGCGCGACACGCGATAAAATCGCGCGCGACACAAAGGCACCGTCCGTTGTGCGATTTGCGGTGCCTTTGTGTCGCGCGCGATTTTATCGCGTGTCGCGCTTGTTTGAAGGAACCTTAAAGGTATGATTCCGAACAACTCTGCACGCGGCAGTGCAGCCGCAGCAGTGCTGCCGCGTCACTATAACTGGGGGCCTAAAAAGGCCACTATGGCAGAATCATAAAAGGATAGCATTATGAATCATAATGGACAGTTAACTGTTAAGTTAATCGTATCAAATCCCATTGGTGAAGGATTATTCAGTATTTTTTTTGTCTGTGCTAAAATACCAATCAATCTCTTTGATTATACCTACATAGTGGAGCGAAAAAAAGAAAAACACGGACTGTCTTCGCCATATTATAATTCATAATGTTATCCTTTATGATTCTGCCAAAGTGGCATTTTAGGCCCCCTGGTCACCATACATTTTCGAGCCGATTTCGAGCACGGCCGCAATGCTGCGTCACATTGCTGCTGTGCTCGGAGCATGAGCTCCTAGGTGCAATCCCCAGGTCAAGCAAAGTGTTATTGGGTTTTCCCATCAGGAATATCTCAGTAGCAACTTGAATTTGTGCCTGGTTGACGGCAATAGGGTCGCGCCTATTACATTTTACTTAAACATAACAGACGAAAGGTTAGTGTAGGTACTATGGGTACACCGCTGCCTTACCCTTCAAGGATTACAGGCGTGATCCCTGAGAATCCCTGAAAATCAAAGTTCCACAGATTACAGTCAATGCTTATTCATTAGCATCTGCTAAAGTCCTGGTGACAGTAATTATTTTCTCGCTGCTCAGGACAATGCCGGTGTACCTGCCTAATGAGATTCCGTTGAGAGGACGACAAAATAGTCAACGGCGGCTGCACGAAGCCAAAACATTCTCTAAACCTTACACACTGTGTTCATTTTATAAACCCGCGATGCAAAAACTGCACGTATAATTTTATAGATTAAGGATTCTAAATATTAAATAGTATTCTAAACAAAGTTTGAGTAAGAAAATAAAGGGTCCTTCAAACAGGCGCGACACGCTGTAAAATCGCGCGCGACTCAAATGCACCGCAAGTCGGTCAACGAGCTGTGCCTTGTGTCACGCGCGATTATTTGGCGTGTCGCGCCTATTTGAAGGAGCCTTAAGGGCCTTACTCTCGTTTAGTACCGTAACACGGTCACTTTATGAAGCTTATAACTTATTAACGGTTTGGTTAGAAGGTCTGTAAAAAATATATGTTTGCTATAGATTCATGTACAGCATTTTTGAAACAGGGTTTTTTCATAAAGCTAATACTTTTGCCTTAAAAAAATATTTACCAAAACGCTATTTTGGCTAATATTTCCTTATAACTTCTAAACGGCTTTGATGTTTGGAAATATTTTTACACTGAAAAATTGATGGTTAGAAGTACTACATATTTGAAATAGCGTTTTTAAATCAATCAACAGTTGCAAAGACAATGCCCCATTTTGAGATAGAGCTTCAGAGGTGCTCTGCGCGGGCGCGGGCGGCAGTCGTGCGTTAGCACTGAGACGGGGTGGCTGTGTCGCTCGCTGCTCCGCCCGGCTATCGATCGACTACGCGCGTTTGGCTGTGTTAGTGCAAATATTTATGAACGAATTGTATCAGTATGCGTTTATAGACTAGCTCGCTGCAGAGGGCCCATTTCTATTGTCCGCGTGGACGCTTTATTAGTGGTGCCATTTCTAAATACTGTTTTTGTTTATATTGTTTATTTTGTAATTATAAGATAATTTGTAAATAAATAAAAATGCCAAAGCAAAGCAAGTCAAGAAAAATACTTTTTCTCTACGACGACGCACCGTTTTATAGATATTAGCGAAAAACTCAAATGTGGGAATTTTTATACCCCCCACTCCGGCTCACCTCCTAGACGCGGGAACTTTTAGTACCTATGTTCACTCCCTAAGCACTCTGAACAACTTTGTGAAGAAATCGCTCAGGGCCCAGCTCACGCACTCTACACCTCTTATCTCTATCTCTTAATAGTTATTCGTTGAGTGGACTAATAAGTATCTATCTATCTATACGAATAAATAAAATTGGAGTGTCTGTTTGTAATATTAAAACAACCGCTTCTTACTAAATGCATATGAATGTATACACGGTACAGTCAACCTCTAGACGTCCACTTACACCGCAATGACCATTATCGCCTGCGCTATACGGGCTGCGGCGTCTATCTATACACAATGCGCATATTTATCCGTGTGAGTGATGCTCCAACGCTAACAAATTAACATGCCGTGTAGCATCGCTACGAGTAGCTAAATATGTGGTCAATGCTAGACAAGGATGACAATATCAGTAACTTGTTTTTTTTATCGCCGTCTGATTATTTTTTTCATAGTAATGCAAAATTTCGATAACATAACATAAGTAAACATTAGCTAGATCGGTAACGAGGCTGCACTCGCTAATGTGATCGGGATAGATGTGAGTTCAAATCCGAGTTGGGCCAGTTTTTTTGATGTTTTATATAATTATTATTATGTGTTAGTACTTAATTTATTTTTGTAAATTACTTTGAACAAATAGATATTACAATAAAGGTAATTTATTATTATAATATGATAACAAATGAAATAAATTTTGATGTGGTAACATTGTAATATTTTTTATACATAAGAAATCCTTTACACTTACTTATGTTATTATTATAGTATTGAATGTTAAAAAACACACCTTAATTACTAAATAACGGAAACAAATAAAAGTAAACGACATAAACATAAAGCAAAGTATATAAAAAAAACAATTAAAAATAGAACAAAGTATACCAAAAAAACGAAATAAAAATAAAACAAAATGTCTTGATTGACGCAAAGAAGATCCTCCGACTGGGATCGAACTCACGGCGAGAAATCTTAACCAGGCACTATGCCCCGAGACCAACTGGTTACTTTTATCCCGTGGCGAATATGTTGATCACTATTTCACGACGAATCGAAATAAGGCAGCTTTATCAATTGAGGCCGGAATACTTATGCCTGAACTATAAGGTTTTAGGTTATATATTATGGATATTATGAAAATTCTGATATCATTTAAGAGGTTACAGCTTAATTATTCATTTTCTCAATGAAAAGAGGATTGAAACTTAACCTCAATATTACAATAATATAAATACTAATTTGGTAAGTTACGACCACTATGTCCCCTGACACAAAATTACCCTACCTGTTTAGGATTTTTAATATTTCGTGTGACCTCCGTTAGCCTCGATACAGCTAATGAGACGTCGACACATAGACGCTACAATATTTGCACAGATATTTTTGCCGCGAATAGTGGAATAATTTATGTGAACTAGTAAAGTAGTTAAAAAATTAGGATAGATTTGAAACAGAGTGAACTTAACACTTTGTTTGAAATCTACCCTCATGTTTTAAAAACGACGCTAAGATTGAAAATAATTGTAAAACAAAAGAATCTTCGTTTAGTTGTGGAATATTTAACATAATTATTGGTTAGCAACTCGGCATTCTAATTTCACATGTAATACTTAAAAAATATTTTTCATGTTCGATGTGAGATTCGAACCCGAACGTTCGCCATGCGAGGCACAGTGCTAGCCACTTTGGCCACCGTAACGCTTACGAAACTTTTTGAAATTTGTAATAACAATCATGTTGCCAATTTGTAGTGTTGTCAAACGTTCTTATAGAAGGTCATAAGTACTAATATTGCTATGCCATAGTTTTGTGAGATTGCTAGTCGACTTCTGACTGTTAAATTGCACATATAGTACCAAAATATTTTTTTTTACAATTTTTGTCTGTCTGTCCGTCTGTCGTCTGTTTGTTCCCGCTAATCTCTGAAACGGCTAGACCGATTAAGACGGGACTTTCACTAGCAGATAGGTGAATAAGGAGTTACTTAGACTAGGTACATTTATTTTAGAAAAAAAAACAAAATAGGTTCCTACGAAAAAAAATTAAAATCAATGAAATGAAATATTGAATAATATCCGATTCAAATAGGGAGGTTGTATTATACTCCGTTTAATTAAGTACTTCCAAATGTAATCAAATCATAATAAAGAAACGGAGTATAGTTATGTTTATAAGTGGATCCTATACGTGAAGATTCCTTAATCTCCATAGAAATTGATTGAATAAATAATATAATAATATACTTAGTGTTTTTGTTTAAGAAAATCGTACACCAAATATTGTATATAAAAAGGCTAATACGAAAAACTAAAAATAAATAATAATTAAACTAAAAATGTAAAAACGATCAAAAAGAACTAAATGGAGAAATATTAGAAGAATTTCATTAAAATTAGCATAGGTATTTCTTTACGCGGAATACAGAATTAATAAGTTATCGTAAACTCTGCGAACTCAACAATAACTTTTTTCTTAAATTCCACGCGGACGAAGTCGCGGGTAACAGCTAGTACAAAATATATCAGTCTTGCATTCGCCATTCCCTTCTGGAATCGTAGGCAAAAATGGCGACCTACGTGCGGCATGTCTGCGCCTCTGCATATTCTTTGATCATCGTTTTAGTGTAGCGCGCCACCGCAAGCATCGGGAGTAGGACGCTTAGCTCCGCCCACATGCACAAGGTCAGTGAGCCATCTTTACACCTTAAGTAAATTTATTTGACCTAGATTTTAAGGCATACATTATAAGAACAGAGGACAGATTTGTATTGAATCTGTCAGTTTTAAAACCGAGTCTTATGACTGACCATCTGCCTTGCCTTTTCCCAGCTATATTGGGGTCGGGTTCCAGTCTAACCGGAAGCAGTTGAATACCAGTATTTTACATGGACTAGGAAGTAACTGGGTAATACGATACCCCTGGGTCAGACTTGTCAGATTTTCGTGCTTCTGACAACCCGTAAAGACTGTCAAAGATCTACAAATTACAGCCGGGACCACAGGTTTAACTTGCTTTCCGAGCCACGGAGGGGTCTCGATATGTAACGAAAGGTCGTGGTCACCCAACCACGGACCGTCCTCGGCAAGCGTAGCTTAACAACTTAACTGTCCATAAAGTAGACACAATAGTTAAACAATCAACATGAATCATATATGATTCATGGGACAGGAAAACTGTTAACTTTCGATGAACTCGTAACCTGCTGGTGTTAAATATTTAGTACCAAGCCCCTCGCGATTTGTGACTGAGAATCGTTCCAAAATGCGAGCCTAAAGCTAGTACAGATTAGGAGGGAGGGATTATTTTAAGTATATTTTACAGGGTAGCCATACATCGAAGCGCAAACTAACCATTAATTAAGCACAAGTGAAGATTCTAGATCACCTAGCGTAGAATTTTTTCTTCGGTTACCAAAAAATAATCTGTATATTTTGCAATAAATTACTGAAATCTTCATATTTTGCAATAAGTTACCAGCGTTGTGTCATCGCGCTTCTCTTTCTTTTTCATGCAGTCCGACAGTGACCGCGCCTTAGGTCATGTAAGCCCCTGAATTTAACAATGGGAATTCTAGATTACTTTGTGATTTTGGAAGTTCTCCATTATTGGTTGTATTCAATGTGTAAGTTTTGAGTGGCTCTGACGGATCTTTCCTAAATATAATGCGTTGTAGCGATCGTTGACTGGGATTTAACTCGACAGCTCGATACATTTTTTCGATATCCCCTGAAATTATAATACATACATATTTATATTGTCTAACTCTCAGTAAGATCGAGAGTAGATCATTCTGTACAGTAGGACCAACATATTGAATGTCATTTAATAATAACAAAAATAAAACCAGTCGGTCTATTTTGTAAAAATCTCACCGTTTTATAGAGAATTTTATGAGTTGTATACAGAACACTGATCGGCTGTATTAAAACGTTGCTTTTAATAGATTGGGAAACATAATAATGTATTTTAAGAACAAAGTATTTATAGGCAGAACAAGTATTAAAATCACCCATTTAAGTTATATTTTAACAGAGAGTTTTTCAGAAAATGTAGGTAAGACCAGACGCGACATTTCCGCACGATACAGCAAAACTCTAAGCAATATACTCGTACTACATAGACGTAGACAAGGCTTCGAAAGCGAGTTCTTCCCTAAAGTGTGAAAAGATTTGGAGTACCTATCTATATTCTTATCAAGAAACGAAGCTCTACAAGGCAACTGTTAGAGAGCTATTAGGACTTGAAGCGACCAGTTCGTATTGTAAAGAAGTGATATTACCTACCTACAGCAAAATAATATTAATAATAATAAACCATTTATTTTCAGGTAACAAAGACCCATAGATACATACCTTAACCTATAATACCATACCTTATACACAATAATATAGTAAAAAATTAAAAAAAAAACAAAAATTTACAAATACAGGGTATATAAAAAGTCACATCCCATTGCCATCAACTACGCATTCTGTACATCAAATAAGTAACATTGCACAAAAATGCTGGTAAACGACTTTTATTTTTGGTGTGAAAATTTGCTGTTCGCAGTAGTGAGCAATGTAACGCACGAAAAACATTATGCTTATGGGTGCATGCAACGGTACAGCAGGGGTCGTGGGAGGATTTAAATTTGTGTTATAACATTAAAAACTTGTTTTCGTACAAAAACCTCAGTAATAGTTGGAATTTTGACCTTCAATATCTCCGTAACCAGAAGGTTTCCAGGTATGGTCCAGTACAAAAAAATATTACAGTGTCGGGGAGTACAAGTGACTCTCAGCTTCGTTAAGTATTTTCACACCCATTATATTTTTGCCAATGTTCGTTTTTCAGTAGAAGCATTTAATGAGCTATTCTAAAAGAAAAAAAACGGCCAAGTGCGAGTCGGACTCGCGCACCGAGGGTTCTGTACAAATTTGTAGGGATGTAAATAGTTTATCACGGTTTTTTTTGTAATTTAACTACAAATTTACGGTTTTTGGATTTTTTCCTTTACTTGTGCTGCATGACATTGCTTTTTGTCAAATTTCATGATTCTAGGTCAACGGGAAGTACTCTATAGGTTTTGATCCCCTTACGAGTGACAAAATATTAGGCTTAAGTAGAACATAAACATCCGTATCTTTTGATTGCGTTGACTTAGAAGTTTATTTTTTTCACTGCTTCAAGGGATTGCAGCCCTGGGTGTTTGATATATATTAAATTTTATTAATAACTTGATAACTCCACGCGTTCCTGAGAAAAAGGGTCTTGACAGACGGACAACGAAGTACCGACCGATTACCCGACCCCCGATTACCCGGGTACCGATTTTCCTTTTGAGGTACGGTACCCTAAAAAGTATAAGTGAAGCCGTAAAAGCGTGGTCGAAGCCCTTTACAACCAACTGAATCACCTTACAAACATAGATTAACTGCTGAAAAAGGGAACCTTGACCTGGAGGCTCATCCGCCATAAGTTAGCCAATAAAGGTCTTTTTTGGACCTAATCTACTTAAACTTGGTCAACATAACTTTACCTTCGGCTCCGAAAAGCAAAGTAAACGGATTTAAAAATTAGATGAGATGAGAGCATAAGTGAAGATAAGAAACTGCATATTATACTAACCTGAAGTGCTTCACAGGTAAACAGCGAAAATTCATGCTACATATTAAGTGGCTTACCGAGGAACACTTTAATAGCTACTTAAAATGTTTCACAGAGATTCTGTTCATGTAATAAGCAGCCGCTTTTGTAAGAAAACGTTTGTAACACGCTCCTAAATTCCTTTGCTCCAATGCATTTGAAAGCTACCTCAAATTCGTAGCATCGCTCGGTGTCACTCTTCATTGCGTTCATCATGAAGTGTCTTTGAGAATATTTCATCGTACAGTTTCAATCTTGTATTATAAGAACGTATTTGTATACAATGTGCAGACAATACGACAATAATTTACACTTTGTATATTTAATGACGTTGCTAGTCTGCATACAAAAATGTAATCATAACATCCAAAAGTTTATTATAGCTAGTTGGTTAATAGACAAAATCCATCGTTAGCCCATCACTACCAATTAGTTAGATTGAAAAAAAAATATTTTTCCATTTTTTTTTTGGTAATATTTATTTTTTGTTTTTTCATTTTCATACATTTTTTTTTTCATTTTATGTTCTTCTTTTCATTCTATTCTATTCTTAACATTGAATTAATAAGTGAATGATGATGAATGAAAAGAAATAAATTAATGATGATGAATGTTAAGATTTATTTGATAGTTTCAATATAGTGTATATTGAAACTATCAAAAGTATTTTATTTTTTTGTCATATTGTTGTAACCATTGCATTATTAAAATAAAGTGGAAACTTTTGTTCTTGCAAACCTTGGCATAACAACGATATTAACATATTTTATTTTGCTGGCTTCTGTAAGATTTATGTGCGTACATAAATCATAACGCTTGCAGGAATAAAGAATTTCGAGTGGGGTCTACTTATTGCCGATCTCAGCTTTCAGTCCTAATTGATATCGATTGCAATGGAGTGCTAGAGGATTAGCAGATTAGGCAAAACTAATGCTTGCTGATACTAGGCGAACGTATCTGATCTAGAGCACTTACCTACGTATTTGATCGCCTTTGTAGTATGTTTGTAGTGTTAGCTCCGAAATGTTCCATTTTGGTTTCATATTCACAAAATAATTGAATTTACATTCATTTACTTTTATCGACTCGTTTGGTCCATATCAATCATGGATTACTGTCTCTGCTCCTACTGTCTTTATTTTACGACGGTGCAGAGTATGATTTTGTCAGATTTATGCACAATAATTTTATTTTACAGCGTTGTAAAAATATCGAGTATCATACTTTGGTCCCAACCCTACTGTTGTAAATCGGACATTCAATCATTTTTTTAATATTATACCCTGTTATTTTACAGCGGTATAAAAAAAGAAAATGTATACGAAGGTATCTCTAGGGTTCTACAAAGGTAACCTACTACTGCCGTCAGAATGAAAAGTTCATTGTAAAACGTTTAAATAACGCTACTTATGTGATTGAAAACGTAGCAGTTATTGTATACATATAAGTAAAAAAAAAGCCTATGGCATTAAGTCCGCCTCTGTACATTTATGTGCTTGAAGTATTAAATAAATAAATAAGTTATTTTATACGAACAATACCTTTTGGCAGGGGCGACTAGAATCAATTCTATTTTATTGTAATTTTTGACGTTCAAAAATGCCTTATTTTATTACAAACTAGCTGACCCGGCGAACTTTGTTCCGCCTTAGACGCCATAAATGAGCAGATTTTTGATTTTATTAAGTTAATTGTTTTATTATATAAAGTTGTCAGGTTGATCAAGCTGACCCGATAGTTATGACTATGAATATTGAATTCGAATTGGTATAATTCATAAAAAGAGTTTTTTATTCTAATGCTTTATGGTATACTTACAACATTCTTAGTTTTTTTTTATCTTGCGCTAATATAAACAGTTTTGTTGGTATACCGACACGGGAACAGGCGACATATAATTGGCCATGTGTAAAACATGGATTTTCAAGGTTGATGCCGCAAACAGTTAGGGACTGCCCTTGAGATTTATTTATTGTCATTGCAAATGCTAGCCGCACTGGAAATTGCAAACGTTTAAAGTTGAATGGCATGTCATTCGGAATCAAAGGAATCCGTGGAATCAAAACGTCTTCGCCTTTGTACTTTCCTTTCAAAATTGTGGCTTCGATGACGTTGTTCATTAATTTCTTCACCGCAAGTCGGGTGCCATTACAAAGACGTGGCTGGTTTATATTCCGCAACATAATGATTACCGATCCGATTTTTTATTGCAGATTATGAGGTGGTAATCCAAGTAACTCCAGCGAATTTAAAAACTCCGTTGGATAGTTGACAACATCATCTTGGTTAGTAACGGAATCAATAGATTTGTATGTCATTAAATCGCCAATACATGAAAGACACCCCACTGTAGTTAACTTGGCCGTGCATTTGGAAAATGGTCAATAAGGAACCTGTTAGGTGATATATTTGACCCTGAATCTTAAAAGTTGGCAGAAAGTTTTCTTGAATAACTTTTGTTGCACCAAATGACGTCATTTGAAAACAATTGTTATATTGCTGGATATGAGTCAAAAAATGTTTAGAATCTGGCCCATTTCCGGAAACCAGTGAATGTAGTGGCTCTGGTGGCGGTTCCAATCCAATGGCGTCAATTTGACTTGACCGCTCGCGCAACACAAACCAGGAGCTTCATTTTTAAATTTAAATGCCTTGCAATATTGACACACAACGTTCATTGTTCCAATAGTAACGATTTGCTGTGAACTGTAATCTATTTCCACGTTATAATTGAATGCAGCATAATTTTATATGGTGGTTAAGTAATTTTAAATTTTCTAATTTTCCGCGCAATTTCCTTAATTTTTTCTTTCATAAGAACCTTCTCCTGATAATAACGAACAGAATAAAAAAAGAATTAGCGAAATCGGTCCAGCCGTTCAGGCGTGATGCCGTGACCAAGGGAAATAGGGATTCATTTTTATATATATAGATTATTTACACTAGATACTAAATTAAAAGTCTAACTAACTTACTATACAAATAAAAACAAAAATAAAGGACAAATCAGGCGTCGAAGTACTCGTCCGCATCGCTGTCATCCGGAAACGTGCCCAGAAGACTGGCAGCATTGCCACGTTGAATGGCAATGCTAATTCTTTGGCCAAAGAACGACCCAGCCCTCTGGTCACGTGAAGCGTCGACCAGTCGGCGAGAAATTTCCTTGAAAAGGAGACGCGCACTCGGGCCCCATGACCCGAGCGTTTCGACCCCAAACGGCTCAAAGCTGTAATTGCCCAAAAGGTTACAGTATTTGCGCCGCTTGAGGGTCTCAGCAGCCGCAGCAGCGGCGCCAGCACAGCCCGCCGTGCTAGGAACATGAGATGGCGCAAGGGTATCGACACACGTTGCGTCCCATACCAGAGGCCTACCCACCTTCCAAGGCAACAACGTCATACCGTCTGGTCTCTTCCCATCGTCACGTACCAAGCCGTTTGATTCTAACACCGCTGGTACGCCGGCGGAGACAAGGGCTCGACGAATAATATCGTTGATGCTGGCGTGCCGTGCTATGCGACCGGCGCTCCTGCAGCAGAACAGGCCATCGTGTCCGAGACTGTCGACACCTTCACCGCAGTGACATCGATGCGGAGCAACACAAGGTGCGCCCAAGCGGAGACACGTAGCGAAAAATAGAAATCAAATGCCTTTAATGTGCCCATTTAAAATAAATGATTTGACTTTGACTTAATCTGTTTTTATTTAGGTATTACTAAATATTTACTAGGGACTATTTACTTCAATCTTTCAAAAGTAGGAATAAATTATTGGGGGACGGGTATGTACCTATTAGGTACACAGAATAAAACAAACCATGCATGATTTTACATTTACTTAGCATATTATATTGTATATTTGTATAAAATCCTTTGCTTACGCATATAAAAAACGTTATCAACAATAAAAAATTATCTAGACATTATGAAGAGATAAATTGCAAAAACAAAAGTAATTGCAACTTTGTTAATAAAATAAAAATACTATTAATATTCTGTTGTTATTCTTGCAAAACAGTTAGATACATACCTACTGCAAAATTGAAGACATTAAATTTAATGCACTTAAAAATATACCTATTTATTACCACTTATATTTTCATAAAACCAATCTTGCTCAAAAAACTTTTCGAATACGCAGGTTGCGACCGTGAAAAATTAAAGAAAACTCAGTGTAGCAAAATACTTTAATGCTAATTGAGTTGCAAAATCTTTTCACTTCCGCGTTCACTGAGACAACAAGATGACGATAAGTCACAACTGGCTAATTCAGCTCTGTAAGCTATTTCCTTTAAAATTGCTTATGCCATTATAGATAACTATGGTTTTCGCGGTATCCTAAGTAAACAAAACATACAGATTTTGCAAGATCCAAAAGTATTGAGATAACGATCTTGCAAAATCTGTATGTTTCGTTATGTTTTAATATATCTTTTTAGATAAGAACAAAACTCGAATAAGACCTCGCCAGTTATATCTACTCGTATGTAAATATTTGAACAATCTCTGTCTGAGAACACACTGGGAAGCTGAACTACGAGAATTATTCATTACATGGCCACGCTTCCAGTCTTACAATGACAAAAAATCAAGACTAACATTTTAAGAACGACCTTTGTTCTTACAAACTTCTAAGGATGGCTCTATAAACACGTTTAAGTACATTTTAAGACATTTCATGCAACTTTAAGACTGATTATCATAGGGTGATATGATACACTGCATATACAAACATTCATAATAAGTAATACGGGCTGGTGTTCGTAATTCCACGTCATTGCACGTATTTTGCATATAAAACAGATTCATTGTGTTACCTCACTTAATCCAAACATCCCACGTATAGTTGAACAGACTAGGAGCAGCTAAGGGGTTCCTGAAAATCGGCATAATTCTAGGAATCCTTTTCTCCACCTCTGTTTCCAGCAGAGCTTGCAAGCACAGTACTAAGTCCGGATAACTGGCGGATAATTCCGTTGTTTCGCAGGGATCCTCTATTATATTGTAAAGACATACTGTTCCTGAAAATGATATATGCAGTATTATTGGATATGTCTATCATTTGATAGCTGTTTGATACCAAGGAGTAGCAAACTAATGGATTGATTCAGACACATTACATATAGATGATCACTATTAGGGTTTTAGAGGCTGGAGAGTGGAAATTCGAGAGTGTGTAGACTGTTCTTGGCTATTCAGTAGTCCATTTGTTCACTACGGCTAGAATTTATCATTTCATGACGAAACTCACCGTTACCAGGATAACATGTTGTAGCTGAAGATGTATCGCATTTTATTGCTGTTTTGTTTCTTAGACTCAAGTCATCAGTATTGAAGGACATTCCAAGGGATTCTAGTAAACCGTATACTGTACTGCCTTTAAGAGCTTCGACATAAGATGGAGGATTGCCAATCATGCCTGTGAGATCAGTACCATGGTATGTGCTGTAACTCTGAACGACGTCACCTGTTATCAACTTAAACTCTCCGTATATTACTGAAGCATATCCCATGGTATCGTCGATTTCATACATTTCTATCCTTTGAGAAGGTAAGTTAGAGTTAATACTGTCCCACTGGTCGATTCCATCAATGTCTGTGGGAGCTTTTACACCAGCAGCACTCAATAAAGTTGGCAACCAGTCTGTAACGTGCATATACCCGTCCCAGTAATGACTTGTATTGTTTAAGTGGGTACTCCATACCAACCCAACAACTCTCACACCTCCCTCATAAGGTGTCAGTTTAATTCCTCTCAGGGGATAATTTGAAGCGTAGTTATTATAATTACCGACTGTCATACCTCCATTGTCTGACGCAAACACAATTATCGTGTTTTCTAAAATTCCCTTGTCAGATAGAGCTTGGACAATCTCACCGACGCTGTCGTCAAGTTTCTTAACCATGGCTAAAAGGTAAACGGAAATATAATTTTGTTGAAAATTATTAACACGCAAATAGCCGCCATAGTGGACTCTAAGTAGTGCGGATGTCAACGTTTGAGTGTTTTTATTTCCCGTTTACAATGAAGTATATTTTGTTGTATTGTATCACGAGGATATTGTGAGAGTCTTGGCACTCAAAAAGACATACAAATTTTCAACATGGTGTTAGCCAAATTGTAACTGAGCCCTCTAATTCTTTAGGTATAATATTTACCTGCAAATAATCTTCTCTCAGGTGACTCGACGTGTCTCATCGCTCTGACTTCTTCTGGTGGTGCCTGCAACGGGGCACCTTCGTTTCCCGCATGTGGAGCGTTGTGGGCAACCAAGAGGAACAATGGAGACAACGTATCGTGATTCTTGATAACTTTTAAAAACAAATAAAATTAAGTGCAAGAAGATTCGATCCATGGTTTTTATTGATAGATTGAATGATAGTAATAATTTAAAGGTCAATGTAAGAGATCCAGACGGAATATCTTTTATTATCTTTTTTGTCTAAACAGATATGTCAGAATATTTTATCTTATATCGCAATATATCTGAATATCTCTAACGTAACCTAAAGAGTAACGTAAATATAACAAACATGACGAAAACTTTAGTCTGGCTTACACATTAAGAACCGATACAAGGTTTTCCAAGTTTTTGACAATACATTTAATTCCCAAGAGACTTGGTTTTTTTCCGCTAACCTATGAGTATATTGTCCCACTGCTGGGTAAAGGTCTCCCCCATATTTTTCCACTTTTATTTGTGTTAGAAACGAGTCCAAATTTTGGTTTATTAAAAACAAAAAGCCAGTAACAGTAACTAGTGCATTTAAAATTCTTATCAGTAATAAAACTTACCTGACTTGGCATGTTCTGTGTAGACGTCGGTGATGTAACCCTCAACGTCCCATGCTGGGGTTTGGTTTCTAAATAAGGATAAACCAGAAACTTGGCCGACGGTCCACTAGAAAACCATTTTATACTCATTAATAGACAAATTAGGGTTCAACCTCGTAAAGTGTTCACACATTATCACGTAGTTCTTTGCAATATAAACCAAGTTTAAGTCTTAGCGTAGCCATAGCTTAAGTTCAGCATATTTCAAGCCTTTACGATGTTTTGGGTGAAAATTGAACAGAACAGAATCGGACCCAGTTTACTACCTTGGGTAATACCTAAGTTCAAGAAGTGTCCTCTATTCTTTAACTGCCATTATACTATTTAACAAAAATATACAGGAATTGCATCAAACAGTTGAAGTTACTCGTTCCTCGTGTCCCTAAACCCATTAATGTTTTCCACTAGGAGTATGGGTAAGTATCGAAGACTTTAGCTAGAAAGATTCCCAAGTAACATAGTTTTTTTTAAGTTACCTACGCCGTTAATTGCTACTCTATGGAAAACAATAATAAATTGATAAATATAATACTTACATTTTCCTCGTAAGTGTACTCATAATAATCCAAGTAACCACCCCTATGTCCAAAATGACTATCGAAGCCTCTTTTGGTTGGTAAATATTCTTCCCGGGATGACCCAACGTGCCACTTGCCAACCAAATGGGTTGAATAACCCGCGTCTTGGAAATACTCAGGCAATAGTACCAAACTTGTTGGAATGCCCCGATCCTCACCCATTGTTAGTGGATAACCTTGCATCCCTGGTTGAGAAAACACAGTTTAGGTCATAGTACAGTACCAAGAAACAATGTGCAATAAAATAAACTCACACGTGGAAAATTATTTGTAGACATAACAGGAGAAGCGTATTACAGAAATACTCGTAAGTTGAATAAAGACAGTTAATTATGTGTCTTTTATGTGCCTATTTGAAATAAATGCTTTGACTTTGACTTTGACTTTAATATTTGGTTAAAATTTTACTGTTAACTGACTTACGGCTGATTTTTCAATCATGTAACAAGTTTATTCGAGGAATAATTTTGAAATTTTGACAGTTATTTCGTACAAAAACTGTCAAACGCCAATTTTATTCATCGAATAAAATTTATCTGGCGATGGGTAATCAGCCCTTAACAGAATACACATCATAATAAACATTGTAGTGACAGACTCAATGACCGGGTTAATGAGATATATTTACAACGATTTTAGACGGAAAGCTAGCAATATCCAAAATAGGATATCTAAAGGAATTACCTGTTTTATATGAATATTTTCCAGTAAGAAGAGCTGATCTAGAGGGTGTACATATCGCATGGCTGTAGTACCTTCCTAGTGCTATTCCTGAATACGCCAACAAGTCAATGTTAGGAGTTAAAATTTGATCAGATCCGTGAAAACTTACGTCATTCCATCCCTATAAAAAAATGGATGTGTGTCAATGACTCCAATTTGTTTTTAAACAAAGCTATAATAAAATAGAAATGATTATCGGTTTACATTATTGAAAATTTCTATTGTTTTCCTTAAGGGGCCGGCGGAGCATGCGTAGTTCATACAAACGTAATACCAAAATAATTTGCAAATCAAACATATTCTTAATGTAGTGTACATTTATTCCGATTGGATTACAGAATATCGAGGTTCCCAAATATATATTTTGAATGGACACTGATTTAAAGACGAGCTATGAGAAAAATAAGTTTTCTATAGAAATATGAAATTCCTTATATTTCGTCTTTATATCAGTCCTTTCAAAATATATATTTTGGAACCTAGATATTCTGTAATCCAATCGGAGAGTGTGGCTGTCTGTCTAGACAGACACCCTTTCCCGTTTATAATATTAGAATGGATTTTACGATCATCACACTAAGTTATGATGACAAAGTTCATAATATATTACATGGTCCATAAAAAAGAGTTAGTTCCTACTGTTTGTTCCTGGAGATTTTATTTAACCTAAAGAAAAAATATTTAAAGGGGAAACAAAAACTGGATAACATAAGGATTAAGTTTAAAATAATATAAATAAAACTCACCATATCATCAGCCATTATAAAGACAATATTGGGATTATCTCCTTCACAAGATAAACCAACGACTCCGATGGTCACAAAAAAAGACAACACACTATGGGTTCCCATGCTAAAACAAAACGAGGAATAAAAACTGCGTGCAAAATTAAACAGTCACTGACACTACCTCAGAAACAGTTAGTTATACATATATATATATATATATATATGTTTGTACCTTGATAACGAAATGAGACTAAATAAATAAAATAGTACTACAATCGTCTAGATATCTCTCTCTCAGTGCCATAGCACGGGCGTGCACTGTTGACGGATCGCACTGTGTAACCACGCAAGTACACGACCCGATTGTACGATATCACATAAATTATTTGTGCATCTACTTGTATATATCCCGTTTCATGTTTCATCATGTACTTTACTCTAATCAAAGTTGAATAAACGATAATGCAATGAAATATGTAGTTCGCGCAAATAGGATCAGGAATAAGGGTTTTTAATGTTAATTTTTTTTTAATGACTCAAACGTACCAGAGGGGCAATTCTCGTAATTTTAAGAACGTTCACAGTCTGATCTCAGTCTCAATCTGTCAAAAAATACTTCTAATTTCCTTACATTTTGACAAGTTTTTGACATTTGTTTGTCGCCGAGATGATACTGCGACTAGATTTTTAACGTTTTAAATTACGAGAATTGGCCTTCTGATCTCTGTCGCGATATACATAGAGCAGCTGATATTTATGTGTCATTTCAGTATTGGTCCCATTGTAAAGTTTATCCTATATAAATATAATAATTATATAATAAAAATATGATTGTAAGGGTTTCAGCTCTGTTGCGTATAGGGAGACTGAAGGCTTGTTTAACCCCTTGTATGCCGGGAGCGTAGATCTACGCGAGACACAATAGTTTTTAATTGTTTTCTGTAATTACGGCATACAACCGGTTAATGAAGTAGGCGACACCATGAATTACTTTTAAATATGTATATTGTGAATTAGTTACATTTGATATAATATATGAAGTATGCGAGTAAGGGTAAGTGACGATACAAAAATTGAAGATGACGTTGATGCGCGGCTTGGTGGCGATTGGTCGACGGCATCCGTGGGCGACCAATTGCTGTAGGACAGATGGCAGCACCAGTGGTAAAGGCAGTGTCTGTGTCTGTGTAAAGCCGAATAAATAAAATAAAATAAAAAATATTTATGTTGCCTAAATCGTAGTAAAATAGACAACAGCGGTGCGATTCTGTAAAAATCTCACCGTGAAAACTTAGGTGAAGTGAGCGTGGAGTGAGCTGTCAATAGTGTCAATTCCTAGCAAAAACAAACTCACTTCACCTAAGTTTTCACGGTGAGATTTTAACAGAATCGACCGGCAGATCGCCTTGTATCGGTGGGCCCACCATTTGTATTTCGTTGAGCGAGATGTCATTGCTAGCTGCGGCACTGGCATCAAACACCACACGCAGTGGAATGTATTCGTGAATAAAATCGGCATAAAGTTTTTTATAATCAGGGTTGCGTAATAAGCGTTTTTCGAGGGCAAAAAACGTACGTTGTGCGTGTGTGTAAGTTTCGCCTAAGGTATCGGGTGATGTTTTAAAGGGAATGCGAACTTTGAACCTTCCGTCACTATTGCGCGTAGTAGTGTTAACAAAATGTTGTTCACAAGAACGCTCCTCATCTGTGCGCGTATCCCGATACGCAGACATGTCCTCCAACTCCCAAAATTTGCGTAGCTGGGAATCGATAGACTGAGAAAAGTTACACTGACTGAATGTACCTATCATAACGCGTAAGAGAACAAATTGGGCCGGAAATAACCCACCCCAATTTTGTATCTATTAAGAAAGACCCACTAGATAATCTTATTTTATTAAAGTTCATTAAATCCCAAAATATATCTGCACCGATTAGGATATCAATACTTTGAGACTCATTAAAATGCGGGTCTGCCAAAACAATGTGTTCGGGAATTTTGAGCTGTCCGCTTTCTCGTGATTGTGACAAAGCAGGCAACGCCGACGTAATGTTAGGCAAAATAAAACATTGTAAATGCGTAGTGTATGGGTGGATGCGCGATTTTAACTTGATGTCACATATTTGCGTGGATTTTGTGATCGAGTTTTCTACACCTCGAATTTCTTGAGTGGACTGTATTACTGGCGCTTGAAATTAATTGCATAACGTTTGAGTAATGAAACAGCGTTCACTACCGCTGTCAAGGAGTGCGCATGCTATGTGATAATTCTTACGATTATCAACTATCTCAACTAATGCAGTCGATAGTAAGACCGGTTTCATAACAGGTGATTGAGTGGACGTGCTTATGTGCGCTTTATTCGCGTGGATATCGTGGTACATTCCACGGCGGAGGACGATGCCGGTGCGGTGGGCGCGGTAAGGGACGGAGGAAGCGCTCCTGTAGCAGTAGCCACTGCAGTCGGCGACTCATTAGCGTGCGATACATGGAGTGCTACAGATTGATTCGTATGATTATCGGAATGCAGTAACGAATTGTGTTTTTTGTTGCATAATCTACATCCCCGAACCTACAATTGTCTATTGTGTAATCTGAACGTAAACAATTAGTGCAAAGCTTCTTTTCGTGAATAAATTTAAGCTTTGAGTCTAAATTAAAATCAAGAAATCTTTGGCACGCGTAAAGTGGGTGACTAGAGTTGCACAATAGACAAAGCTTCTTATTTTTAGTGGATTTGTGCAACTGTTGACCCTCTGGCTTATTAGTGGAAACATTACAATGAATTTTAGATTGATCATTTTTGGTGTTGTGTTTTTTATTATCATTATAACGTTTACTGTGTGTCACTTGCAAGGTTTCCAGCACGTCAGCTCGGTCTTTAAGAAAGTTCATCATATCACCCAGTTTAAGCTTTCGTTTAGGTTTAGAATCGCCATTTCTAATTAAACCTTGTGCGCGTTTGTATTGTTCCCATTCTTTTTCGGTGATTGGATTAAAATGAAACAGAATTAAATAAATAACCAATGTATCCCATGCTTCGGTTGGTTCGTCAAGCATTTTTAATGCGGGTTAAATTCTTTAACACGGTATCTATTAGCTGTCGAATTAGATCTGGCGATTCTTTGCTTAAGTTCTGCATCGCGAGCAAAGACATGACGTGATTATGCACTAACAATTCGCTATTATTGTACCGATTGAGAAGTAAATCCCATGCAACCGGGTAATTAGCACTAGAAAATTCAACGGTATTAATTACTAGCTCCGCACTTCCCTTCAACGATGATTTTAGGTAGTGAAACTTTTCTATATTACTAAGATCATTAGAATTATGCACTAATGATAGGAAAGTGTCCTTAAATTCCAACCAATGCTCGTATGAACCGTCAAAGGTAGATAGAAATCGTAGGTAATTTAACGGCAGGTTTGTGGTGATGACTACATTTACTAGGACAGTCAGTACCCTCACTCGGATTTAAAAGACACTCAGCTAGTGATAGTACAGAAAGAAAGAAGCAGAAAGAAAGAAGTACTCACGTTTGAATGTGATGGTTACCATGAGATTCCTCGTTAGAAGCACACAATTTCAAAACCAGAATTTCACTGAAAAACACAAATGAAATGGAGATGTATAGGGCTGGGTAGGATGGCTGGATATGCGCGTTTTCGGGTTATCCAGCAAGTCCAACGTCCGGCGAAAAAGGTCCAAATGTAGGGGTTTCAGCTCTGTTGCGTGTAGGGAGACTGAAGGCTTGTTTAATGAAGTAGGCGACACCATGAATTACTTTTAAATATGTATTTAAATTGTAAATTAGTTACATTTGATATAATATATGAAGTATGCGAGTATGTGCGTGCAAAGGGTAAGTGACGATACAAAAATTGAAGATGATGTTGATGCGCGGCTTGGTGGCGATTGGTCGACGGCATCCGTGGGCGACCAATCGCTGCAGGACAGATGGCAGCACCAGTGGTAAAGGCAGTGTCTAAACAATGATTATTATATTATGAATAGTAGTAATGCTTTAAAATAATGTTGCTAATAAAATCATAAAAGGAATAAATAATCTTAATAATCATGGCTTTATAATAACGGCAGAAAATAAATAGATCAGAAAAACCTAGCGAATAGCTGTTATGATGCCCTAATGATGAATGCTCGGCTTCTCAAGTCTCCCTAGATTGTCATTAGCTATTGATTCAATAAAGGTATGCTTACGATAGTTACGATAAACGTCGGCTAACTTCATTATTGAAAAAGGTGTGAGATATCATAATGTCAGACCTTTTTCAATGATTGATTCAAGCCATGTGGGCCGGGTTCTAGCAGCGTTATATCGTTGTTGCAATTTTGCTTTCATGTTAGGTGATTTTATTTTGTTTTTGTAAAATATTAGACATTGTAACTTATAACATCGCCTTGAATGATTCTGTAAAGGTGTTATAATTGTGGTTTAAATAAATAAATAATAAAAAACTGTCATTGCGTTTCTGGATACGCAACAAACCATTCAATAACTATGAAACCGATAACTAGTTCCTTAGTTGCCGCTAGATGAGTCAGTATAATCTTATGTAGGTGTCCACCACAGAACAGATAAAAGAGGTATCTACGATAACTAACGCACGAGTATTAAATGTCTACATTAAGGGGCTTACAGGACCTAAAGATAAAAAACGCAAGTTTGAGAAACAATAAAAGTACATGATCGACTCCAGTAAACAATATCAGAAAAATATATGATATTCTTCAGGATATATGCCAGGTATATAGTGTGTTGAAAACATAATACAATTAATTTGTTACGATAGAAAAAAATTATGAAGATACCTCTAAAATCCTTCATTTTACAATAAAAACCATACTAATATACATACAATCATTCTGATTTTTTGTCAGATTATTCTACAAGCAACATACTAATATAGGTACTAGTGTTTTAATTTTTTAGTCCAAGCAATAGATTTTTTGTAATTAAATAATTGCTTCATATTTTGCAATAAATTACCAGCGTTGTGTCATCGCGCTTCTCTTTTTTTTCTATGCAGTCCGACAGTAACCGCGCTTTAGGTCATGTAAGCCCCTTAAAATTTATTGTGACATTTTCACGCACCATGCCACTTGACTGTGTCATTATGGGTATTTATATCTGCCTAGCCTTTTCTCAACTGTGTTAGGAAAAGGCAAAGTCGGCTGCCGGCCTCACCAGATGCAGCTGAATATCAGTATTTTACATGAAGCGACTGTCTATCTAACCTCCACAACCCAGTTACTGGATAAAACGATAAGACTGGTTGTCAGACTTTCGGGCTTCTGACGACCCGTAACGTCTACCAAAGATCCACGAATGACAGCCGGGACGTGGTCTTGATACATAAAGTTGGTCACCCAATCACGGACCAACCGCGGCAAGCGTAGCTTAACCTGATCGACCGACCCATGCAGCTGTTAATATTATTACACAAGCCCCTTGACTGTATCTTGGTACCCTTCTCACTTTTCAGCGAAGTATACAATCATCGATCCCTTATCGTCAGCCGTCGATTTAAAACCTGGCGATGTTTCATTTGACGTCTGATTCGCCTACCTACTCCGCTCTTTGCAATTTCATATAATTAATTTATATTATTGATAATGTATGTATTATGTATAATTTTACACTCGAATCTTAAATGTTTATCTGGGATTTTTCAAATCTGCATACGGTAATAATTATTAATATAAAATATCCTTTATTTTCTAATTTTGATTTCTAACAATGGTGTATACCTAAGGATCATCAGTTAACGTGTTTCAAGAAAACATAAATTATCCAATCAAGATTTTGGAAGCCAAACCGCTCCAACCGTAGGTATATCGCAATAATGGTATTATGAAAATTAAATTGGTCGAAAAAAAACAATCCTTTGAAGACAACCCATATTTGGGCAGGATGAACGAAACCGCACGAAATCAACGCGGGATAAGGAATTGACGTGATTTCGAAGTAAGGAATCGTTAAGTAGCCATAGTGAAATAAGGCCCAGGAAGGTTAAAGACAATGCGAATTCAGAATCAAAGTCAGATACAACTCCAATAGGATTGGTTGATCGCATTTATACTATAGCTACCATCTGAATGAATGTTAGGGCTGAAATTGCTACTCCGTTGACGGATTGCCAATTCATTCCTATCAACTGTGCAACTGTAGCTCGCTCTCCTTTCACGAAATGCGTGGGATAGCAACCAACTGCCACATTCTGGACACCTTTTTTTCAACTCACATTCTTTTCCTTCCCATTGTTACAATTTGCATGATTCCAGCATTACTTGCTTAAAAAATCCAAGCCTGAATAAGCTTTCTGCTGCAATGTTTTTTCAAACTGCATGGGAATTAAGATAAAACTTAAACAGAGGCGACGAAATCGTTGTGGAGGCTAAAGTTGAGGTGAGTGGTGAACTTTAGACTTTAGCAATTATGCAACTTAGCGCGCTGTGAACATGTGGGTCACCCAATAACTCATCAACAACATTATCACACGTTTAACTTCAGTAATTACGCCGAGCAGGGTGCCAACTTTGAGAGTTTAGATGCGGGTAAAAAACTTTAAAATTGTACACTTTAGAATAACATCAAAAAGGTTGCTTCAAATCATTTATCATCCTCCCGCCTGTATGCTGTCAAATATAATAAGTAAACAAAATTAAAAAATGTTACCATTTTATAAATATTATGTTTGTATAAGCATTTGGAGATAGCCCGGAGTCGTTTAATACGTATGTCCTATTTGCTACAATCAAAGAGCACTACTAAATTTTCTACTCAAACTCAAAGCATTTATTTCATTTAAATCAATTACAGGCACTTTTGAATTGTCGGTCGGTCAGTCAGAAAGATGAAGCTAGTTGCCCATTCCAAACCGTAGGTACCTATGGAGAAGAACGGGCAAGAAACTCCATGGACACTCTACTAAATATTCAAAACTGCCGTAGACAGAGAAAGATTTTATTTGCCCGTAACAGTTTGAAACGCTTCGTAGAAATAGGAATGGACATGTCGACCGGCCACCGCAACTTTGCGTACATAATGTAGTTGTCAAACGTTCTAGTTGAGACCAGCACCGCACATTTTCATACTAACCGGAACTGCCGCTAACGACTCCTATTTCAACGTTAAACTTTCACGCTTGGCTTGTCACTGTTTTATAAATTATTTAGGGGCAGTTTTGACAATCAGCGGGGTAACTACTGAGTTAGTTAGTGTTAATGAGACACAAATTTGTGTGTTATTGGTGATAACAGGCACGCAACTAGCGCGCATAATGTGGATGAAGCAAAAGGAGTAGGTTAAAATCTATGCAGACTGCGTTTTGCAGTTTCTGATGTATATGTTACGGCTGATAGCCGAAGTGCGACTACACCTAGTTTTAACCAAACCTAACAACGGGGTGTCCTTCGAAATGACCTCCCGGGAATGAGGTCCCAAAATGACATGGAGCCGTGCCTCCTCCCGAGCCAGCGCTCGAGTACTGGCCGGACCGCCTCGATGGTGCCGAGGCCGGCGGTAGGGCGTGAGAGCCTGTCCCGTCATTCCGCCACCAGGACCTCGCGAAGCTGAGACCGACGCAGCTCCATATGACCTTTCGCCTCGCGCCCGCGCTTTTTTGCGCCACCGGTACAGCGACGCGAGTACTTTCGCCTCCGGGTCCAAGGGCGGGGATCCAGCCAGTACGCAAGCCGCCTCGTAGGAAAAGTAACCTAACCAAACCTAACCTCCGGGTGCCCTTCGCTCGCTCTTGCGTCCTACGTCGCCTCCCGAAGTACACACGAACTGAATCTGGCCGGCTGCACCTAGTTGTACCCGGCTAAAACTAAAAATAACAATAATAAAATATTTATTTCCATCAAGGTAGGTACAACAATCTTTAACTAATAACAATTTAAATCTTAGTTTAGAGGTTGTACGCTGTCACATAGAATTATGGAATTCTCTAACTCCTAAACTAAGTCAAGCCTGTATTATAGGAAACTAGGTGTAGCCGCAGTTGTACCCGGCTAAAACTAGGTGTAGCCGCACCTAGTTCTATCCCGGTTCTATCCCTCGCATGGAACAAGTTGATTGGGACTTCAGATATCCATTTGATCTGAGCCTGGCCGTTTGCGTAGTAAATAATTTGCTTCTATGAACAATCTTCGCTTCATGGGGTTTGAAAACAGGGAGAAAATTATATATCAAGAGCTTGGATTTAAATAATGCTGCCAGCTTTTTGGACACTTTTCCTGTTGACGGCGATGCGGACCAATTTTTTGATGCCCTACGATTCTCCCCCCCCCCCTTTTTTTTGTTTTATTTATATGCATGTAGGTACATATTATGATTTTAAGTCTATTAGCTGTTACTATGTAAATATTATCTTGTTCGAAAATAAAACTAGGTACTTAATGAACAAAAATAATTAAATAGTAGGTATTATGACTCAAATGAAAACACTGCAGTCTAGTGAGATGAGTATGATCACTTCAAATATAGCTATAAAAATAACAGTAGTTAATCATAATTGTCTACAACGCATATAAATCGATATTAACTTCTGCCAGCACAAACATTTTTGTAAATAATAATAATAATAATAAACATTTATTTCAGAAAAATATCCATATTGTAACACACACATATAAGATCAAAATAAAACAACACACACAAAATAAAAGCAGATAAAAAACACAAAAACAAAAAACAATAAGACAGTTATTAAGACAGGGAGGAAACTGTCCACTGCTCACAGTGCAGTATGCAAACGTATCCAATGGCGCAGCAGTGGAGAGTCCCACGTGTCCACGAACACGCCTATCATACTGTTGCTACTGGACCTAACACGACTAAGCAGCGACGCACACTGCTTCCTTATAAGAGCATGAAACCCATCAGTGTGCGCTTCTGCGAACATAGTCGAAGCACTGCAGAATCGTGGCAGCCCCAGCAGCAAAATACAGTCTTCATTTACTAGAATTATTAAAATCAAACAATTTCGACTAAAACCTGATGTTTATATTCATTTGCTTAGTTCTTAATGCTAAGTATCACAAATATTTACATTACAAGTTTACAACAACGAACGATCTAAGTACCTAATTACAAATATTTATTACAATACAGTTATACCTATACATATAACACAAAGGGGCACGTCTACCAACAACTTCCTAAGGGCAGCGACACACACGTTATAACTGGACGTCACTACACGTATCTTCATTGGTCAAATTAACGACAAAATGTGACCAATGACCACACTACACGGACTTCGCGTGGCATGGCGTGTTATAATTCTGTTGCCACCTTCAAGCTCCTCGTCCACAAGAGGCTAATTACACGTACGACTGTACGTTCACATTTATTTTACCTCTGACAGCCGCAACCGAATAGCAACCTTATTGCATCGAAAATAAAGAACATTGTGATTTTTATAGACTTGGCAATGGCAGCAACCATAGCAAACTTATTGCCCCGACAATAAAGATCATTGTGATCCTGACATTGATGCAAAATATCTGTGAACGGAGTGTAAATCCGGTTTCTGAAAGCCTATCCAATGAGGGTTTTCGTGAAAATTTACGACACCAGTTGGCACCACTGTGACAAGAGGTCTTCCAATATAAAATATATGATGACGTTCATCATTCGACTCATTCATTCGTTCATCATTCAGTCATGACTAAAGAAAATATAGGCTCTTTGACAGATGCCTGGACCTGACGTGTCAGTGCTGCCACCTAGCGAACGTCATTTCAGAAAACCTTCATTAAAATACAACCATGTCAAATCAAGTGAATCGTTGTTATTTTGCAACCAATAAGGACAGCTAACATGAGATTTAAGCTAAATTATATTTGACTGATTAACTTTCAATCAAGTTTTCAGAAATCAGAATTCAGAATGAGTTTATTTTAAAGTTCTTTAACTCGTCTTTAATCGTGGGTGGACAAGGCACTTAATGTCAAATTGTTAAGTGATTCTAAAAGATTTCGACGTAAAAAGACTTTTAACATACAAAAGTTCTTCAACGTTAGATGTATTTAAGAATTCCTTAAACGACTGGGAATTGTTGGAGATGTAGATCAATCTACCTATTTATTATCTACAATAAATAACAGATCAACAATAAAAGGTTACATTCAATACAACTACACAACATGCTAGCTCTACAAATACTTACACTGGTGAACTCAAGTAAGTATACATAGAGACTCACTTTATACATTAAAAAGATTGAAATCCTAGAGAAATAGAGAAGAAATCAATGCATCTTTCGATAAAAAAAATGTACCTACTTACTATACCTTAAACAAAATTCTTTGAAATCAATCTCGAACCGTTTCATTAAAAAATAACAAATGGCATCTTATAGTCTTGACACATGCATAGTAAATCTAAGTATTGAAACAAAAATTCAGAACACTCTCGAACAAATCTCCTGAATAAAAGTTAAAATCTTTAGGGCAGTTATTATAAAACCTATCTATAATGTACCCACTGCTAAGACACATACATTTTCAACCACAATCTGAATAATTTTGAAGGATAAAATTATCTGCTCAACATCGTAAATAGCGCAATGAATGTTATAGAACTGTCAAAATCAAAGCCATAGCTACTGTTCGTGTGTTTCACAATTACTTTAAAAAGGAGTGGTCCGTAATCCACCACTCGGGCACGGTAATGGTTGGTACGAAAGTGAATACTAAAAACTGAATAATAATTAAAACACACTTTTCAGTATACACAAAAAGTTTCTCAACCCTGTCATACCGTCGCAATTGATGACGGCGGCGACCGTAGTGTTTCTATTTCCAGTTGTTTGCTGGTTGAAGTTAAACGTCAGGTTGAAGTTTTCAGTTCTGTTCTTATCATTAGGTCTAGAGTTATTGTTACTGCGGGTAACATTGGGTTGAAGCCAGGGGGTCCAAACGTAGTTGAAGTTAGCAGGGTCTGAAGCAACATTCAGTTTGGGTGCACCTCGTCTTTGCTGTGTTGCCCATAGTCCCCTTAGCCGGCTTGTAAGCAAAATGGCTATCTTATTCGCCTTGCTCCATAGATTGTTACTCTCCATCGGATCACGACGCACGTTGTAAAGGCAGCCGCGAGCTGAAATTATATTTTAAGATATGTTACATAATATATCATCACGCTTGTAATCCGTGAAGTGTTAGGCAGAGCTGACTTATAGTACACCCACATATCGCCAGTAATTTTTAAGGGGAACAAATTTTTTGAGCTGTTATTTAAATATTCGAGATGTTATTATATTGAGCAGTTATTTAATTTAATGTCGGTTGATTAATTATTGCGTCAGTAAAACATGGACAGTAATAAAACATCAATTAGTCGGTTATTTTATCATAAAATGTCAATTCTAAAAATAATTGAGTAGTCCAATAACTGAATGAGCGGTAAAAATGATGATGAAATGAACTAAGTTTCCGAAAATATATTTATGAACAAGCTCGGGGTGCCCACCCTGAGCTTAGGTTTGGTTAGGTAACTTTAAACCCTTTACATAAAAATAGGAGACCCGCGAAGCGGGGCCACGTCGACTTAGAATGCAAGAGAGAGCGAAATAGAGTGCGAGAAGCGAGAAATAGAGTGATTGATTAGAGACTCATAGTTTTCAATAGAATGTAATTTAAGCTGGTAGAAAAGTATACATAGCAATAAAAAGTCATGTTTACCACCTCATTGTTTATAGAATTGCTTAGAATGAGATTTCTTACCGACAAATTCCGATTTATTACTGCCCACACGTAACCGCTCGTTCAATATTTTTTACCGCCCATTTAATTATTTTCCTGCTCAATTATATATTCACTGATCCATTTCTTTATTTTTTATTACTCATTTTTGTTTACTTTACTGATTAGTTTTAACCGCTGAACTAGTTATTAAACGTGCCATTTATAATTTTTAACTTACCAAAACCGCTATTTACAACTGCCTCTTTAAATCAGTGCCATTTTTAAGTCCTATGTAATAGGACTTAAAAAGACTATTGCCATGAACCGGGCACAAATACAGCCTCTGGGCTACTATTGAGGAATTCCTGATGACAAAACCCAATAACACTTTACCAGACATGGGAATGAACGCAGGACCTCGTCAGCAGAAGCTCTTACGACTACTTCTGCAGAAGTTCTGTGTCTCATTATCTCTTTGTTGACAAGACTTATCCTGGCTAAGGAATTAGGACGCAACATGCTTACAGCAAGCGTTACGTGAAAATGCGGGTGACATAAGTTTTTGAATTTGAATGTAATGTAGGTCTAGAAATGTGCTTTATCTAAAAACCCAGTGACGAAACGCGGACTGTCAGAAAAAAAATTCAATATTTTACTCCTTTAATGAATCTGTGAATGTATGTATGTAGGCGCCCTGAATAATTGAGTTGCTAATATAAATGTTAGTGTTTACCTATCTAAAGTGCGTAAAATATTACGTATTCAGAGGATTTAATCAGTTACAGTTATAACCGATACAGCCGGTCGATTCTGTAAAAATCGCATCGTGAAAATTTTGGTGAAGTGAGTTTGTTTTTGTTAGGAATCGACACTATTGACAGCTCACTCCACGCTCACTTCACCTAAATTTTCACGGTGAGATTTTTACAGAATAGCACCGCTGCACCCTAATTGCGTAACACAAATCATTCACAATCTGAATCATTTTGAAGGATATTTTCAATCCATTGCTTCATATGTTCGAAAAATGTGTCTGCTCAACAACGTAAATAACGCAATAAATGTTGAGACACACAATACTATTTTAAGTTTATTGTTGTTTTTTTTTTTGTTCTTTTTGTGTAAATATTGTGTTCTTTATTTAAATAACCTGGGTCAAATAAACTTATTTTCTTTCTTTTTGTTGAGTTGTCAAAAAGAAACCCATTGCTACTTATAGGGTGTTACGTAATTACTCCGCAGGGTGGTAGGGACCTAAGGGACATTATCGCACAACCTGTTACAATGGCTTCAATACATGATTCTGAATTTCTATTAGTGGGAAATTTTTCGTAGGTTACAAAAAAAAATTGCTGTTCCATATATTTTGACCGCGAAGGTACTTTTTTATGAAACAGCTGGCTTTTTTTTTAATGACGGAGAATGTCTACGCTGGGGGTCTAGAGTTCCCATCTTGAAAAAAAAGAGGGTCTAGAGTCTACCTACTGAATTCGTGGTTATATTTTGCGTGTCGATGTCTCAGCCACCCTGTATTTTTCAGAAATAAAAGATAATTCTAAATTGGAGCATATCCATAAATATTTTAGAACAATGAGAAACAATAATTTGTTTCTGAAAAGGAAAATTCTTATAAAATTGTTAAATATAGGTTAAGTGCCGAGGGAATTTCTTGAGACTTGAAGTAACAGTACATTTCTATGGATGTCGTAAAAGACGATTAATGTTCTTTTCATGGCCGGGGGACACTGCATCCACCATTTTGGTTTCACACAAAACGTACCGCTGCGTGCAATGGAACGTAGCGAAAGGCTCGTAATTTACTTTAAAATCAATGTTGGCAGATTTTTCAAAATTCTACAATATTTTTGGCAGATCCAATATTTTAATGGGTTTGACGAACTCCAAAAACACAAATATGAACGAAATGATTTTATCATTTCGTTCATATTTTTTAAAGCACCACATTTGAATGATGGCAACATCATCAAAATAACCAAATCCCTCATCAATCTTTTTGCAAATTGCAAATTAATGGGTGAGGTATTTTGTTATTTTACGGATTTAATTAAAGCCATATAACGTCACCCTTGGGCCCACATGATTAATATGCTATCTATCTACAGTCCGTTCACAGGTATTTTACCTCTAACAACAGCAACCTAACCCTTATTGTAACAAGAATAAAGATCACAATGATTTTGACAGACTTGTCAGTGGCAGCTAGCTAACAGCAACCTTATAAGAATGAGAATAAAGATCACTGTGATTTGGACAATGATGTAAAATCAGAGGTCAAATAACTGTGAAAGGACTGCACTGCTAGCTAGACAGTTAAGATAACTTACTGAGTGAAGGAACACAAGACGTAGCGTCACTCGCAGTATCCTCTTGTTTAATAGTAGCGGCTCTTCTAGTTGCTCTCACAGCATCAAGATCTAAATAAACCCCTATACTTTCGAAGGCTCTTGTCACTTCACAAGTTCTTAGAGCTGGGAAATATTCGGGAGGAGTCCTTTTATTTATCATCAACTCAGCTCCATAGTACCCATTGCTTAGCCCTGTTACGTTACCAACGACGATTTTATAATCGCCTGCTCTGTAAGCTGCCCAGGAGTTTGTGCTGCTGTCTTCAAGAGCTATTAAGACCTCTTTACGTTTGGACGCTCCATCTTGCATTATAGAGTCCCATTGGTTGACTCCATCTATGGATGTTGGGACATTTCCGCCAGTTGCAGCCATTATGGTCGGTAGCCAGTCTGTGATGTGCATCAGTCCTTGCCATACCCTCGGTCTAACTGAGGACTGCCATATAAAAGCTGGAACACGGACCCCTCCCTCCCAAGGTGTATATTTCTTTCCTCTGAAGGGTAAGTTGACTCCCCAGTTTCTTAAGTCTCCGACTGTTGGTGCTCCGTTGTCGGAAGCGAAAACAATGATAGTGTCGTCAAGGATCCCTCTGTCTGATAAAGCTCGGACTATTTTGCCGACGCTACGGTCCACGTGCGTCACGATTTCTGAAAGAGATTTAATATAACTTAGGTTCATACAAGAGCAGTTCAAATGAAAGATTTGATTTTATGCTATAGTCCGACCGCTTAACTGAGACGTTGCCTGAGGTAGCTGCGCGGTGTGGGAGGGGTGATAGTTATCACAAGTTGACGAATAACTGAGCTCTCGCATCACGTCACCACACCCCTCCCGCACCGCGCTGCTACCTTTTTTTTTTCAGGATGGGAAATCATCAAATGACTCCTCCCGCTCTGGGTGGAGCGGAAGGGAGTGTCAGACTCTTACTGACTAAAACCCACCCGTGTTCCTTTCTTCGCCCTTTATGTTCCGGGCCAGCGGTAACCCTTTCGGACAATCCCGCTGACCACCGCGCTGCTACCTCAGGCAACGTCTCAGTTAAGCGGTCGGCCTATAGATTACAATAAATTACTATTTCTCCTATATAAAGAAAGTCTGATTCTGAAAGTGTTTATGTCCAAAAGTCAGCAGAAAGTAGTTTAATACATAGTATAAACAAAGTAGTTTTTCGTCTGTCTGTGTGACCGCGTAGATCTTCTACAGAGCTCTGTGAATTTTGATAATACTACCTTTTAGCGTATTTAGTACGGAAGGTTTATGTGTTTAGTGCATTATTATTTAACTTAAATTTTGCATAGAAATCTCGATGTTGCAATATGTCAATATTGCCATTGCACCCGTGCATGGCAGAGGCGGGTCGCTAGTAACTATAGCAATATTTTTGTGTTTAAGAAGCCTAACTCATAAACAAAACTATGTCTTAAAATACTGGTTTCCCGATTCTGGAAACTCCGATTTATATTATTAGAACACAAAACTTGAAACCAGTGAAATTGTACGTAGTTTCCTAGTGTAAGCCAAAATCCCTCTGTGCAAGGTATCACTAAGCCGAAATCCACATTCCCCACTGAGCTTTCAAACAGTGCCAACCTGGAAATGCATAATATCATGATTCTAACAACTGAGGCCACCATTGGGACATTTAGGTAATTGCGGATATTCGTGTACGATGAAATTCGTTTAATCGTAAAAATATTTCACTATTTTATGCAAACGTAATCCATGGATTTGCTAAAAATTCATTCCTATTTTCGACAAATCCATTATTTTTGTGCTTTGTTTTTTCTAGTAAACTTAGTTGGGTTAGAAAACAAGTTATGAAAATATACCTTTCCATAACGTGTTTTGTTTATTATTGGGTATTTTACTTCTGTAGTTTGTAAAGTTTTTTAATGCAGAAACTAACTAAACGCCACCTGATACGATCCATACCCCTTTTCACGCTGTTCCGTGCCCCTTTTGCATCGTTTACGTTCTTACATCTGGTCATACACGTACGCGGTTGCGCCTTCGCACCCAGCAAACTCAATTTTCTTTCTTTGTATTAATACTACAACAATATAGAAGATGTTTGTTACATTACCTGCATAAAGTCTTCGGTTAGAGTTGGCGATGTGCGCGTGTTTGACTGGTGAGTACAGCGGTGGTTGTAACGCTCCGCCATCGTTGCCTGCGTGTGGTGCGTTGTGCGTCACGTGTAGGAACAAGGGCTCAGAATAGTTGTGATGGTGGATAACTGGGGAACAAAAATAATAACATATTAAAAAAAGAATATACCTTGTCATCATCATTTTATTTCATCATGTGATGGCTCAGTGTTTAATGTACGAGGCCTCACCTCTAAAGTACGAAGTTGTAGGTTCAAATCCGGGGAAGCACCTGCCAAATTATTTTTTTCAATTGAAGCCAGATCGATGTTGGTTCATCCTGGGGCCTAGCCTACTCACAGTAGAGTACCCACCAACTAAAAATAGGTCATCCTTGTAAGAGACTGTCGAGAGACTGTACCTACCAGATCTATATATGGTCAGACTTACAGCAGCCACCAAGTGAATGGAGCTAATATAAAACATTGCTACAACTGCAATAGACACCGGATATCGAACGACTCTACAGAAAACCAAATAGTAAAAAAACAGTATCATTTTCTGAATGAAGATGCAACCGCTAAAATTGCGATTTGCACAAATTCGATCTAATTCTAATAAATTTTTGAGCGGGGAGTCTTTAAAAAAAAAAAAAAAGATTCTTTACTAACTTCAGTTGTACATAAACACTTATCTAAACACTATGCAGCGTTACAACTAGATATAGAATGATTTCGATGAAATCTGGCACCCAAAGTAAGATTTAACTTATGTTTAGGGTGCCTGCGTCCTCGCCTATAATTGAACATAGTATATCAGTAGTCGTAGGACAAGCACAGTATATTATTATTATGATAACTACTTACTAGTAAATGCATAGATTTGGCCTATTAGAGTACCTATGTGTATGTATTGAGAGAGAGATAAATATGGTGAAAACTTATGTATATGTAATCCTGTATAAATATAATTATAAATATATGACTTTATTAACTACATTAGGTGTCAAATCAAACAATAGGCACCAATCGCAATACGAAAGACGTTAAATTCAATCAAAATTTAGAACTATATTGAGTAATGGATATTTGTATGATTGCAATAAGTTCTAACCATACGGTATGGGTTCGTATTGCAATGATGGGGGTACGTTCCATACCTAAATGAGTGTTGCAGAATCTCACATTACACCATTCGTTCCCAATTTTGAGTACCTATTGAAGATGAAATCTTGCGCATTTCCATCGTTATTGAATTCATAAAAGACTGTTGCAAAAGGTAATACAAAATACAATGGCATTGTAAATGAAACTTCTGTACGAACTTACTTTTAACTGCTTTCTCGGTGAGTGCGTCCACAATGTACCGCTGCTCGCAATCTTGTGGTGTTGCATCATCGTACAGATCTAGACCGAACATTTTTCGTCCATTCGGCCACTGCGAATAAATAACCATCTCGTTAATACTAACTCTCGTAAATATTGTAATAATTAACTTAACATTTGTTCTTGCAAACAAATAGTGCTTAAAACCGTTCACTTTGAAGTACTTTCACGCCTAACAAAACGTGACTGCATATCCGCGTTGCATGGCCTTATAAAATTTCATGGCTCGGTTGCTGGGTGTCCACACCTATTTACCTACATCGACGAACCTTTTGTACTACCGTCAAATGTCGGTAACTCACCGTTTCGACTTTATTGTATGTGTAATAGTCGACGAATCCGCCTCGCATGCCGTAGTGATGGTCGTAGCCGCGAGACATCGGTAGATACTCTGGTTTGGACATCCCCACGTGCCATTTGCCCACCAAGTGTGTGGAGTAGCCTAACTCCTTCATGTACGATGGTAGAAGACGCTCCGTCAATGGTATTCCTCGGTCTTCAGAGTTATATAAAGGCTGGCCGTGCATGCCTGTGAAAATGGGAAGGAAACCGTCACGCCTCGTGCTTGATTTGATTGAGTAAATTAACACAACATTTAAGTGACCGTTAACGAGTTGATTTTTTAAGTGTCTTATTATACATATGTCCATTATTTTATCAAAGCCAAAGACCATTTTGAAATGGTTTCATTATGATTTTTAGATCTATACATTATTTTTAGCCACATAATTTAATGTTAAACTCAGTTCACTGTCGTTAAATATATACCTAATACCGATTGTACCTAGATCTTCGAGTATTGCATAAAAAGTGCGAGCGCAGTGGATGATAAAGTAGAAACATTAAAAGTGATGTCAAAGTTCTCATCTGAGCGCAGCGTTAATAAGCCGCATTTAAAGTAGGCAATCAATTAAAATGACGTAATTATTCCCGTCCCCGCGCCGCACGCGATAGCGCGGCTGACGGCCGCACACCGCGGTAATCACAGTAGTGTGAGTGTCAAGTAATGGAAATCATTAATTATTGAAGGGAGTATTTATGTTACCATTTTATCCTCAAATTTACCTTTAGTTTTCTCGATAAATTGCTTTTATTGAGGCATCTAGAGAACGAAGCTTTACGACTTTTGACATAAAGTAAGCCTTATTATAGAGACTGCAGTTTCTCGTATATTCAAAAAAAAAGATGATGAACCTTTACGGCACCCTCATAACGAAGATGTCACTAATCTTATACCTGGTACAGATTTGTGAAACGTTACATGAAATGTAACACACGTTTGATTTTTAGCCGTTACCTATTCCTACTTCCTACTAAGTATCATTATATTATAATCGCGTAAGTTTGTGAGTATATTTGCTACTCTTTCACACAAAAACTACTGAACACGTTACAGTAATACAGCTTATACATTAAAATAACACATAAAATACTGTTATTCCCACGGAATAAAAGACTTATGCGGAAAAACACCTATGCGGATGAAACCACGGGGCGCTGCTAGTTTACTATAATTAAAAAGTTAATTAGATATAGACCACGTAAGTTAGTTTATTTTTATATTTATACAAGGTGTAACAGAATAAAGGCAAGTCCTGAAAGTAGTTTGGTCATAATGGACTACTGAATCGATTTCAGTAAATTTTGATATAGGTATTTTTTTTTCAATTATGTATTTTGCCATACTGACCGCCGATTGAGTCAAAGAAAATTAAATCTTATTTCAAGGTAATAAGACTCAATTTTAAATGCATAAAGTAATGCTGGGATCTAAACTATTTTATTTATAATAATAGTTAGCTTTAAAAAAAATAAGTTTTGGTCATTGTATTATGCTTTTAACTCAATACTCTAATTGGAGTATATGAGGTATTGCGTTAATTATGTTACACGTTGTATATAATAGTTTAGTATATAAATATATACTGTTTATAATATTTTTGCATGCATTAAAGGCTGAATGTACAAGGATTCTAACATTAATTCGAACATCTGATTTGTAACACCTACATTCTTTGCAAATAAATATATTCTAATATATTATGAAACAAATTAGCATTGTTATTGTGTTACATTTCATGTTACATTTTAGAAATTTGGACGGCTCATTTGTGTTATATTTCATGTTATGATTCACCAATCTGTACCGGGCATAAGATTATTAACCTCTTCGATAAGAGGGTGTTGTAAAGGTTCATCTTTTTAAATTTAATACACCTTCATTTTAATAACCTGGCAATACTGGTTTAAGAGGGGTAATTAACAAAAAAACTTTATTTAAGGGGGGTAATTCTCGTAATTTTAAGAACGTTCACATCTCAGTCTCATTATGTCAAAAATACCTCTAATTTCCCTAAAAATTTTTGTCTGACTTTTGACGTTGATTGTCACAGATTATGTCTAGATTTTGAACGTTTTTAATTACGAGAATTGACCTTGTGGTTAATACAGGTATTAACCACAAGGTCAATTCTCGTAATTAAAAACGTGGTCAATACCGGAACCAGGGTTCCGGTATTGACCACGTTTTATGAATGAAGCCATTAAATCTGTAGTTGTCGTATAAAAAAATTACAATTTACAAGTTAATTGCCAAAAGCCCTAGTTTTGCGAAAGCGGACCTACACAAAATTGCGTACCACGACTGAAGGTTAACAACTCTCATTCGGTCGTTTGCCTTCGACTGCATTACACTTTCTTGAATGGAAATTAAATTCTCACAGTTGTACATTAATTAGAGTAAAAAATATAATGTTGACTGCACTCTTAGTCGAGTGGTTGCAAATGTCGTAAGTGATACTGCAAGGAACTGTTGGGTAAAATTTTATTGGGGGTTTTTTATATAAATTCCTCAGCAGCAGACCGGAATCTACAATTGTGCCCGGTTGATGACAATAGGCCCGCCTCCATCAATCAAATCAAATCAAATCAAATCATTTATTTGCATAAAACAGGTTCAGTGGATGTTATAAAAGGTCAAATGGTGTTAACAACCATATAAGGTGTGCAAATATAAAACAAGAATTTTAACTTACAGATCAGTCAACAAAATAAGGAGTTAAAAATAATACTGTCATACAAATTAAAAATGAAAAATAAAAATAAAATGAAATGAAATCCAGAAATTATATCGAATTCATCAATTATAAATTATTTATGTGTAACATTATATCAAATATATGATTAATTATGTCCAACATATAATATATATTACATTATTTACTATTTTATTTTACCTTTGCTGTCATTAAAATACAATATTTTTGTCACCTAAATAATCTTTGACATCATAATAACATTTATTTATTAAGAATGTCTGTAGTTTTTTTTTAAATTGGATAATTGGTAATAGTTTTATGTCATCAGGCAATTTATTATAAATCAACGATGTCATGCATAAAATACTTTTATTTAATAGTGCCGTTTTACCATAGGGTATTTCTACCTCTAACCTTTTTTTATCTCTTAATTTTCGATAATAGCTTTTAAATGCAGTATTATAGTACCCTGGATTCGATTTTACAAAAATATTAGCTTCATTGATGTACAGGGAGGGTAATGTAAGAATTTTAAGATTTTTAAAGTGAGGTTGACAGCTTGTTGTACTATCTATTTGGCACATTGCTCTGATGCATTTCTTTTGAGCTTTAAATATAGTTTCCTTGTCTACCGAATTTCCCCAGAATATTAAGCCATATCTGAGTATGGTGCAACAAGTCCGTGATAGGCCGTTAAGACGGCTTCTTTACTAACTAATTTTGAGAGTTTGTATAGAGCGAATGAGGATTTGTTGATTCTTTTACAGAGGCTATCCAAATGGGTTGTCCATGACAGTCTGTGGTCGATATCAATTCCCAGAAATCTTGTGCTTGTTACCGATTTTACTCTTTGTCCATTGTAATTTACATTAACACTTGTTTGTTGAGTTCTTTGGTGAAAGTGCATTATATTTGTTTTGTCCATATTTATTTTCAAATTATTGTCCATTAACCACTTAATTATTTTGCTTAATGTTTCATTGATTTTATTTACATAGTTGGTTTGTTCGTCACATTTTATTATTACCGTGCTGTTATCTGCGAATAGTACCATTGGTTCTTTGATATGTCGGGGGAGATCATTAATATATATTAGAAAGAGTAAGGGGCCTAAAACACTACCTTGTGGAACTCCTAGTTTTATGGTTCTAATGTCGGATCTAAATGTCATCTCACACCGCGTTTTGTGCCATTACATAGGGCTTAGCGTAACAGGTGAAATTTCAGTTTACAATCATCTCTGTCTACCACTTTAGAGAATACAGGCAGAAGGCATGTTACTACTAGCTACGCCCCGCGGTTTCACCCGCGGGATAAAAAGCTCTATGTCCTAATCCAGGTTATGGTCAGCCCATGTGCCAAATCCGGTCAGGTGTTTTGGTGTGAAAGCATAACAAACAAACACACAAAAAATAAAAATATTTTCTTTTTATAATATCAGTTTAGATAATGTTAAACGTTCTTACCCAACCGCATGGGGTATTTCCCGGTGAGTAGTGCTGTCCGCGCAGGCGTGCAGATTGCTTCGCTGTAGTATTGTTGCAGAATGACGCTCTGATACGCCAGGGTATCGATATTCGGAGTCAAAATCTGATCTGAACCGTGGAATGATACGTCATTCCAACCCTGTGAATGAAATTATAAAGTTTATATTATTAAGGTGAATGCGCAGTGGTAGCCCGCGAAATTCAAATTTTCTTACTTTTTTTGTAATTTTCAGGTCAGTGTCAGATTGTATCTTGATCAAAATTTGATGCGCGACTATAACAGGTACGTATTTACAGGATTATAATCATTAGAATGATTAATACATCTTTCTAAGAAATCTAACTTAAAAATAAATATTAATGATTCTAATGACTATAATTCTGTAAATACATATCTATTATAGTCGCGAATCATATTTTGATCAAGATACAACCTGACATTGAAGTGAAATTTGAATTTGTATTTCGCGGTCTACAACTTCCACGCCTTTCACGCTTCGCACGCTTGCAAGTCGGAAGTTATCCCACGGGAGCCGGGATCAAAAGTAGCCTATGTCTGAACCGAGGTCATGGTCAACCTGTGTGCCAAATTTCACCGAAATCCGTTCAGCCCTTAAAGCGTCAAAAGGTAACAGACAGACAGACAGGCAGACTCTTTCGCATGTATAGCTCATAGTATGGATTTTCTGTACATATTATAAATATTATTATGACAAAGTTACAGCATGTATTGGTCACAAAATGACCTGGTTAACGCTATCTCTAGACCTTAAATTCTCTTGGCAGAGGACTATCTCTAACTAACATTAGACAACTAAAAGCCGGACAAATGATCCGTACCAACGATTAGCAACTCGACCGCTCGGCTAAACCCATCTGACTTGCGCCCTCATGAGACAGTCTCCTGTCTGACATGAGATATGACCAATGTTATCTTAATCAGCTGACCACATACTGACGGTCTATATAACGTTACTCCAGTTAAATGTACAAGTAGTATTAGTAAACACACCTTCCAATCCTACTAATACTTTAAATGTGAAAGTTTGTGAAGAATTTTGGATGTTTGTTTACTCAATCAATCACGCGTAAACCGTTGAACAGATTAGATTAACACGTAGGATATTTTGACTTTGACTTTATTCCGATATTCCCATGGGATCGAAACTTACGCGGGTGAAACCGCGTGGCACTGCTAGTAATAAATTTAAAAGAATTAAACGTATTATTGAAATCCTTTAGAACGGCCTTTCCTTTGGTGTCCTCATTTAAGGCCGGCGCACTATGGAAAATAAAGTTCAGTTTCTGATTATAAATCAATAACTTTTTATTTCTGAATATTATGTTCTAAAATTTTGCACAAATATAGAATAGTGTATATGGCTTCAAATGGAATGTAATTTATTATAACTGAATTTAAAACCGTAGATACATTAAAAAATAAAACAAAATTCAAAATTATCAAAAATGTCGAATATTTATTTTCTAACAATGAATACTATTTTTTTAATGTTTACAAAAACCAAATATCATATAGTACATCAAAATAAAAATCAATTTAAATAATAAAAACTAAGTGATTAAAATCTGACGCAATGCAACGACTGCAACGAATGCAACGACTTGGTTAGCTTTGAATTATAATTGTAATTACGCAATTTTCACTAGTGTAAGAACTTTCCTAATTGGGTCTTGTCTGTACTGTTATGTATACTCAAGAGTACCATAATAGTAAAAGTTGCACTACAAATACATCACTGTAAGCAGCTTGATCGACAAGTCATGGATTACTAGATTTTTTTTAAAATAAAGTCATTGCCCTGCACTAGGAATTTCTCCTGTATTGTGGGTGCGTTTACAAACATATAAACTCACATATACAAACAGCCGGACCCGGAACAACTACTTGTAGGTCATACAAATATTTGTTCCGTGCGGGAATCGAACCCGCGACACGCAGCGCAGCAGTCAATCGCTTAACCACTGCGCCAACCGTGTCGTCATATGTACTTTTACTAAAAATGAATCTTACACATGCCAATCTGCCTAGCCTTTTGCCAACAACGTTGGGGTCGGCTTCCAGTCTAACCGGATGCAGCAGAATACCACCATTTTAAAGTCAAATAAATCGAATCGAGAGTCGAGAGCTCAGTCGGTGTCTAAGAGTCCTCCTAGCTAGATGAAATTACAAATCGCCCCCCGAAGCCTCTACACAACGCCCCCATTTTTTTTTCTGGGTCTCTTACTAGTCTAGTCTTAGTCTCTTCCCAACTATGTTGGGGTTGGCTTCCAGTCTAACCGGATGCAGCTGAATACCAGCATTTTACATTGAGCGACTGCCTATCTGACCTCCACAACCCAGTTACTGGGTAATACGATACCCCTTGGTAAGACTGGTTGTCAGACTTTCGGGCTTCTGACGACCCTTAAAGACTATCAAAAAACCATTAGTAACAGCCAGGACCCGGAGGGGTCTTGGTACGTAAAGATAGTCACCCATCCATGGACCAACCGCGGCAAGAGTAGCTTAACCTGATCGATCGACCCGTGCGGCTGTTACTTTTTAACCACAACATGCCACAAGCTCGTAAAGTTATTAAGAATGACCGTTAGATAAAACTGAAAGTGTTACGCACGCAATGATTATTATCTTGCAAAAGATAACCAGACCAATGACAGCATAATAAATTCAGGGCCAATGAAAAAACAACCTGCTCAATGAAATACCGAACTATTAAGAAATAATGATAGTATTGTTTTGTTTGTTTTCATTCACTAGAGCGTGAAATTAGTTATACATATAATTAGTTATGAATTTAATGTAGTAATATTAACATTAATACCTAATGTAATATCTAACGGTTCTAGTAGATACTAGCATGTGTGGCTTGTGTATTTAAATAAATGAAATTCATTTTATTGACAAGATTTATTTATGTGCAATTGACTATTTGATGATTATTATTATTTTATTATTATTTCCTTCTTTTTATTTTTTTTATATTTTTATGTTTGTTAGTGTTAATTAGGATGACATGTTAGTTGTTAATTAATAATAATATTGTATGACTGTAATGTATTAGTTTCTATGAATTTGCATGCCATAAGGTAGAATGTAGCGGTAACCTTCAGCTATTTGTATCATCTTAAACTTGTACCTACATTGATGGAAAATAAATAAATAATAAATAAACAAAAACAGTAATGGCCAAGCAGACTGTCGAAAAAATTAACTGAGGTTTATTAGCCTACATTAATCTGCTTGTTAATCACGGAGATAGCAAGCACAGTTTGATTTATTTGACTTTAAAATGCTGGTATTCAGCTGCATCCGGTTAGACTGGAGGCCGACCCCAACGTTGTTGGCAAAAGGCTAGGCAGATTGACATGTGTAAGATTCATTTTTAGTAAAAGTACATATGACGACACGGTTGGCGCAGTGGTTAAGCGATTGACTGCTGCGCTGCGTGTCGCGGGTTCGATTCCCGCACGGAACAAATATTTGTATGACCTACAAGTAGTTGTTCCGGGTCCGGCTGTTTGTGTATGTGAGTTTATATGTTTGTAAACGCATCCACAATACAGGAGAAATTTTTAGTGCAGGGCAACGATTTTATTTTTAAAAAAATCTAGTAATCCATGACTTGTCGATCAAGCTATTTACAGATGTATTTGTAGTGCAACTTTTACTATTACGGTACTCTTGAGTATACATAACAGTACAGACCAGACCCTATTAGGAAAGTTCTTACACTAGTGAAAATTGCGTAATTACAATTATAATTCAAAGCTAACCAAGTCGTTGATTAACGTACCTACGTTTATTGCACGAAACAGCGGTAGCCTGCCATTCCCAGTCGTAATGGTTTAAAATACGACAGATTACTAAATGGGCCGCCTAAACGGCCGCCGACACCGAACAATACAGCCGCCGACAGGGAGCAATGCTGGTCTTAACCGAATGCGGTTTTGCGGACTTTAAAAATCGACATACTCAACTCTAGCTCGTCGGAAGTTTTTATTGTGCAACTGAAGACATCGGTACAGCCTCAGTATTTTGAGGCCGATTTTGTCTCAATGAGGGTTTTCTGAAATGACGTTCACTAGGTGGCAGCACTGACACGTCAGGTCCAGGCATCTGTCAAAGAGCCTATATTTTCTTTAGTCATGACTGAATGATGAACGAATGAATGAATCGAATGATGAACATTATCATATATTTTATATTGGAAGACCTCTTGTCACAGTGGTGCCAACTGGTGTCGTAAATTTTCCCGAAAACCCTCATTATATTGTACTAGCTGCGCCCCGCAGTTTCACCCACATAAATTTCGATCCCGTGGGAATATCGGGATAAAATAGCCTATATGTCAATCCAGGGTGTCAGCTACCTCCACACAAAATTTTATCAAAATTGGTCGAGCCGTTTGAGCGTGAAGAAGTAACAAACATATAAACACACACACACACACTCGCAAACTTTCGCATTTATAATATTAGTGTGATAGACGGACCGAAACAAAAAAAAAGTTATATTAATTATAGTTAGTATTGTGATTTTAAATTATAATAACGTTTGTAGGTAATACTAATTTTGTTAGTAACATGTTTTCATTGCACTATTTGTTATTTTACTTTACCGAACTGGATAGATTCTGTAAAATAACGAATTAAGGCTCCTTCAAACAGGCGCGACACGACACGCGACACAAAGGCACCGCAAGTCGCGCAACAAGCGGTGCTTTTGTGTCGCGCGCGATTCGTGTCGCGCGTCGCGCCTGTTTGTAGGAGCCTTTAAGTTGTTAGAGATTTCGAAGACAAAACCCCATTAGCCAATTCTAATAACGACAAAATTTAAATATATACGAGTAACCTGTGCCAATTTTAAATGAAACATGAAAAACAATATATTCTGCTAATAAAAGAATGCTCAAAAACTATGTAGAGTTTCAATGTCATTCTTTCTACAATTTCAGCGAATGCTCCATCCTACAGAACTAATTTTATTCAAACAACTGTCCAAACTTATTCGTCCTGGCCATTTGCTACGCTCAGGTTATGCAGATGTCCTTTTTGAGCCTTTTGTGAACAAAATAAGAATGGTTTGCTGGAAAATTAATTTGTTGCGTGCTCAGCTAAACTTGTTTGTTCAACATGACTATAAGTCATAAAGACCATCAAATATTACTATTCAGATAGCGACACGAAAATAACAAAGACTTCATAAAAGTAAATCGTTTTGTGCAGGTCTATTATTACCGGGAGAAATGTCACATTTATGCTTACAAATGTCAAACTCTGCACAATAGTAGGGCAGTAAGAATTTAGCCCATGAAGGCCGGCGACCTATGTTGTGCTATGACAGCTCAATTCTACTAGGTTCTAACCAAGTGTTTAATTTTTCATTTAGGTCTTAAATTAATAACTCGACTTTCAATTTGTTACTTAATTTCAAGTGTAGACAAAATTGATTGAAAACATTTTTTGTTAAAACATAATTAACGACACTTTACATACAATAGGCTCCTAATTATGCTGTGAGTGTTATAAACACTATCGCGTTTTTAGTGTTACTAGGTCTAGGAGGTTCGTTTACTTGCAAAATCATCCTATAATCTTGCCACTGATGGGAGACAGGCCTTCTCTCTTCAAGAGGGAGTAGGCTCTAATCTGTTATCTAACACGCGGGTCCAGTGCGGGTAGGTAGATGTCTTCGAATTTTTGGTTCTAGGACGGGCCGGTTTGCTCGCGCTGATTTCCTTCGCCGTTTTGAGAGCAGTGGCGATGAAATAATTTATATACAAAGTGAAGCGCCTGTCTGGATTCGAACCCACGACCTAAAACCCGTAAGTCGGAGCCTTTACAACTGAGCCACCACTGCTCTCCTGTGTGTACTTGCGATTTAACATACAATGCGTGCCACGAAAGAAGAGACTTGACCCCGCCTCCCCCGCCTCTTTCCGCCGCCCCTATGACGTCCGGTCCTGTCCCGCACTCAGACCTCATACCGCTAAAGATACCTAAAATCGTGTACTGCGCATGTCAAACCACGTGGTGTGTCAAGTCTCTTCTTTCGTGGCACGCATTGTAATACGAACTAGTAGAATCTATGTCTTATGCTATCATTATCAGCTGAGCCTTTAAACAAATTAAGTTATTTTGACTTTTTCCAGTTCCGGTTACGGCTGAATATTATTATTTTGCAGCGAGCAACTACCATGTGACCTCAGTAAATTCAGTTTTTGAGAGATACCGAATTTTTTACATCCTTCAGCCTTGTAGGTACCTACACACTTCGCACAAGGTCCCAGCATAAAATTCGAATTTGCCAAAATGTATCGGATGTTGCAAACATATTTAACCAGCTGGATACATGAAAACGTGTGTAAACACAGACTTGGTTTCCATCTAGAGATATAGTGCTGTTGACTTAGTACGTACGTACTTTTACCTACCTATCAATACATTGGTTTTATAAAACTTTATAATATGCTTTTATTTTTATTGCTTGAAATGGCCTTCAATTACATATCGTTTAAGAACACCGTATGAATGAGGATTGTCCAAAATTTCTAACCATTGGATTTTATTTTATTTTTTTAAAATCTAGAGCATTTTGAGAAACTAATTTGAATATTTTGATGATTGGCTCAATAGTTATTTTTCAAAAAAATATTTAATTATTTTAAGTTTTTAAGGTAGGTGACGTCATCAGTGGCATAAATGATTAAGTACCGTTGCCTTACTAGTACATAATTAAAAATTTGAATCTGTCAACACAACGTCATCAATCTCACATCTGTCAAAGTCTCAATAGGCCGAATAGATATCTTACATAATCGAATCCTATCTTAGCATATTTATTTACAAATGGTTTTTTATGAGTAGGTAAGTGTCCTCCAAGGAATATACTACTCTCTGTCGTCACTAGAACAATCGACGCGGCGACTTACAAATAGAATAATAACGCACGCGGCGCAATGATATTATAATATAATCTAAAACCCATTGACGCGGCGACATTATTACTATTATTGCTGAAAGTTGGAACAAAGCACTTCCTGTAACCATGTCCATAACTCTTCTAATATAATATTAAATATTGTCGAGTGTTGAAATACGTGTTGTGTGTTTACATTATTGACATTTATATTTATAATAATTTGACATTTGACAGATTGTAGACAATACTTGCCTCCTACTTTTTTTTTCTGAGGTAACGATACAAAACTGTACGGCCAAAGCCGACGAAATTTGAAGGGCAAAGAAGGTCAATCGTATTTTATCAAAAATATCAATAAAATATGAATATTTTTCATAATTAATTAGTCCGTAATGATCAGTAAGGCTATTCCTCGAAATGGTTTTTCAATTACAACATTTTAAAAAATATGAACAATGCCCATTAGCTGTAAGTTTCCCGAAAATAATAAAATAAAACGTGAAAAAAATAACTCTAAAACTAAAGACAGCAAGCAACCAGTGAGGTAAAATAAAATAACTAGGTACATACTGCGGGGACTTTTTTGCCTATACATGTCACAAAAGACATAATTGTATTGTACATTAATACGTTTTATCGTAGCATTGTTTAAACATAAAGATGTTTATAAAGATGTTTCATACATTTATTATACAAGAATGACGTTAATTTATTTCAATGAATGCAAATTAACATAAAAATGAAATGAATTCATTTAAATTAAAGTCTGGTAAGATGTTTACCAAAACTTACATATTTATTGAAATTTTGCGATAAATCCTATGGCGTTTCGATAAAATTATATTTAAAAAATATATATTTTAGATGTGTTACTTCTTTTACATTATACAAGTCCTAAGGGATAATAATTAAGAACAGAAATTGCATCGTTTATGTAAAAATATTATATCATGAATATAATATGAATACAAAGATAGCGGACGTTACCCAGAAAGCCGCTAAACTTAAGTGGGATTGGGCCGGACATGTTTGCCGCATGTCAGGTGACAATGGGTTAAGAGAACCACCGATTGAATCCCACTAAACTCACGAGGCCATCGCGGCAGGCCAAGATGAATATGGCGGTACGAGCTTGACTCCTAACGAAGGGACTGGCGGGCACTTGCAAAAGACAGAACTGTGTGGAAAAGGTAGAGGGAGGCTCAAGTCCTGCAGTGGGACAATACAGGGTTATATTAGATAGCATATAAGTAAACAAAATGCAGTAAATTGTGGGTGTACTCGTACTATAGGTAGAATAGAATACTCTTTATTATGTTCTCTTCATTCGTACTATAGGTAGGTACACCTCTTCCTAACCCTCTTTTTTTTTTCTTAGGCCCATACATGGGCGATAATATTATGTCATATGTAAATATTATTAATTACCATATCATCAACCATGATGAACACGACGTGTGGTGGCCCCTGCCGATACGCCGATATCATCGTTGATATCATAGCCAAGATGATCCAGCATTGTTTCCTGAAAAATTAAATTTATTGTTGTTTAGCATAATCTGCCCACGCTACCACTGCTGGGACATAGGACGCACACTCACAGGCTTTCCACCACGCGGACCCAGTGCGGGTTGGTAGATGTCACACGTCAACGATTTTTTGGTTCTAGGACATGCCGGTTTTCTCACGATGTTTTTTCACCGTTTTGAGAGCAGTGGTGAAGAAAAAATGTACAAAAAGTAAAGCGCCTGTCAGGGTTCGAATCCACGACCCACAACTCGGTAAGTCACAGTCGCTACCACTGGATCACTATCTTTGTGTACAAGTGTCTCTCAAATGTCAACTTACTTCTTAGCATAATACATGCTAATATTATAAATTCGAAAGTAACTTTGTCTGTCTGTTTATCTGTCTGTGTGTATGTTACCTTTTCACGTCTAAACCACTGAACGGATTTCGATAAAATTTGGCAGAGAGATAGATTGCAACCCGGGGAAGGACATAGTATAGTTTTTATCTCGATATTCCCACGGGATCGACACTTATGGGGGTGAAACCGCGGGGCGCTGCTAGTCAGCATATAAAGTTCCTACTGCTGGCCTCCTCTTTGCAAGAGGGAGTTGGACATAATCCTCCACGCGGGCCCAATGTAGGGTATTACCTCTTGCCCGGTTTTGGGTTTTACAAGGTTGAGTTCCTGTCTAGAACTGCGGGGTAATTGCGTAACACACTAACAGTATCAATGGGTTTCATTTTGACAGTTCAACAACATTCATTGCGTTATTTACGTTGTTGAGCAGACACATTTTTCGAACATATGAAGCAATGGATTAGCAATATTCTTCAAAATGATTCAGATTATGATATTAACTAGCTTCTGCCCGCGACTTCGTCCGCGTGAAATTTCTTGTTACTCCGACCGACCCCGTCGCATCGCATCACCTGCCCGCGCTATTACTTCGTTTTTGCTTAGCGTTCTTTCTGACTTTTTTTCTTTTTGCTCGGCTCCTAAAGATCATAGCTTGATGTTAAATAGCCTTCCTCAAGAATTGGGCTATCAAATGCAAAAAGAATTTTTCAAATCCGACTGGTACTTCCAGAGATTAGCGTGTTCAACCAAACAAACTCTTCAGCTTTATGATATTAGTATAGATATAGATAGTATTTTTCGCAATCAGGGTGCAGGTACATAATATTTACTGTTTTACATAACAAAACAACCGTGAATAATAACAAGACATTTGGGTAGTCAGGTTGCCATGAGATTGCCTCTCTTGTGGGCAATGTATTGAGTACTCGAACCTGCGTATGCGACTCTATGGCATTGCGCTTCAAATTCAAATAAACTTCTTTATTTTGGTGACATTGGAAGATAAACAAAAAAACTTAAGATGCCATTGAGCCATTTAACGCTAACGTTTTAAAAGACTAAACCAGGACATTGAAATGTTAATTATCTTTTCGATTTGAAAAATGAGTTCCCGTTTTGCTGATAATTTTAGATAATGTAGTCAGTGAATATGCATTTGCATATCTGCCTGCGCTCTACAAGACTACCGTCGACATCAATTAATTTTAATGATGAGATTTTTAAGACAAGATTTTTATAGGTCCTTAACGCGACCTTCAAATAGTGTTTATTAATATTTATGTTGTCTAAATTAGAGCTAGACTGAAACAACCTTAACATACATACATGTAGCATTAGTAAATGCTACATTAAAAATTTTTTGACGATCATCCTTCTTTGAAAATATATTCAACCTCATTTTTGGTAGTTTGCTTGATCAGAAATGTTATCGTCGAATATTTTTTAAATATGGAATTTTCTCGTGTCATGGAAGATTTTTTCTATGAAGCCTAGGGGCACTTGAAGAAAACTCATCACAGACGACGGGGCACGTTAATTATTAGGACATAACCACGAAAATTAAATAGTTCCATTTACTTTACTTCATGGTTGAACTTCCATTGTGTAAGTGAATGTATTGTGAATCCCAGAATCAGGGTAGGTATGTTCTTTTTCTTCTTTTGATTATCCGAAAGTTCTTTTCGTTTTCATTGTTATCCTATTTTTTCCTTGCCATAGGGCAACGACTCCCCGTGATTCACCAAACCGTGACTTTAGTGTTTTAATAAACTGGTACGTATAACTTCTACACCACCTTTGTTATAAAAGATTCTGCTTGCATCTCGGGTCATTATTTTTCTTTATTTGCTTTAGGTTTCGTCCGAGAATTTCTCAAGCCGAATTTCGGTCCATCCACCTACCTACTAGCTTCTGGATGGGATGCCGTAGTCAGCGTACCGGTTTTATCGGCCAATTTATCACCTAACGTCTTGGAAAATCCTGACGCCTGGTAGCTGGTCGTCTGACAGAGTTCCATCGCCACAGCCAAGATCTTAGACTGGATATTGCAGATATTTCGTAGTTTTTTCCTTTAGTAGTCATAGAACAGTTTTTTTTAATCGTATAGTTCAGAACGAAGTCTCAAAATCTCTTGATCTTTTAAATAACAATTTTTAAAACTATGAATTCGCTTAGAACGTGACCTTCCAGACGCGTTCTTTTATTAAAGTTACGGGTTCGTTAGGGGTCCGATTGCAATCGTATCGTATTTCGACGCGTGCAAATGCTAACTTACCTAGCACTTAACGAAGTGTCGGATACGCGGTTTGTTCGTCCTGACTTAAGCCTTTCTCTTGCAAGAGATGGACCTCTCACCTAACCATGTAAACTTAAAAGTCTGGCGTTAGGTAATTTTTCTTATAGGGATAGGCAGGAAGGGCCTGGATGTTCGAATGGTGTGAATAAAAAGTCTTGTTTGATAATGAAGCTATGCCAATACTTTTATTCAAAGATGGGCGTAACTCATGTAGAGGCTATCGGTGTAGCCCTACCTTTAGCAGTACAGGCTGGTTATAATTGCCGGTGTGTTCCATTCGAACGTTCAAGCAATTGTCAAATATTCTAATATGGTTTTCTGGTTTAGTAGGGTAAAACTGCTAGAAATAACATGATAATGTAAAGTCATAAATATATTTTATTCAAATCGAAGCTTTTTTCAATTATATTGTGAAACTCCCATCTGGACCCCCCACAGTACACACGCCTAATTTCTTTGTTTTTCTAACTTAAAACTACCCGTCGTACTGTTGTTTCGTTGTTTTTATTAATTTTTGTTATGAGTTTGTTTTATTTTCTATTTTATATATAATTTTAGGCTATTATCAAAATTATACGTGTTTCTGTGGCGAAGAGTTGTTTCCTTTCTTTTTTTTCGCTACCATTTGTATACATAGATACAATATATAATGTTTGTAACTATGTGAGCACCATGATAAATGATTTTACACGTCAATCATATTTTATAACCTAGGTGAGGTCGGTTTCTTATCTGACTACTCTGAGAAGAAATGCCGAAACAAATTCAGAGGTCAGTCTCTTTTAAATTCCAGTCATTATCTTTATTAGATCATGTATCTACTTAGCACATAATCAATTTATCTGTCATGGCTTAATTTTTAATTCTCTTTACCTATTGTGGTATAGTAATTTTATTCTAGGTGCATCGTCCTTACATATAATTATATATTAATGTATCAAGACAAAATATTGTAAAACATTCCAAAAAAGTAACGGTGGGGTATGGGCTAGATTAGAAAATCTAGCCCATTCTGAAGAATGAATCTCTATTGGTATATGAAACTAAGTATTGAAAGGTTCGACCAGAATAAATTCTATTTTAACGTTTAAAATTGAATTTTATGTGCCTGTTTTTAATAAATGATTTAACTTTAGAACCCTCCATTCCATGAACTCAGCTGTCATGTCTTGACTAATTTACGTACCTCAGGGTGCCAGTGCGCATCAATAAGCTAGCTATAGTATGAGGAACAGGGTGTAAAGTTCACTCATACTCCATAGAAAAGGGAGGATCCTCCGACCAGACGGGTGTTGTGTCTGGCGGGCAACTGCCCAATGATTCATGTCGGGCTGTTGTATCTATGCTAGTTGCGCGGTAAACTCTGCTTGCGAGATGCAGGATTTTGCGTGACGTTAGTATGAGGCGTTGTTCGCATGTGGCGTTGTAGATACCGCTTCAAGCTACGCCGTAGCTCCCGTAGCTGCTACGGGATCTCAAATACATAACATACATGCATATACTCACGACTTCTTCCCAGGAGGGTAGGCTGTAACTACAGAACGTCACCTGCTACGATCCTTACAAACTCTTTTTGCCTCGTTTACATTCATACATCTGGTCATACACGCACGCTGGTGGCGAGTACTACGCACCTGACCTTTCTGAAGAACATCACCAATAAGTTCACTATATGTCCTCGTATGGTGTCACCTCCCGGCGTTTCCACTCTTGCAAGGTAGAAAGATGCCTTGTACATACCTTTTGTGATTAACAAAAGGTATGAAAAAATGAAAATGAATGATGAATGATAATGTATGGTGAAAATTGACTGATGAAATCAATTTTCCAATCTCAAATACAATATTGCTAAACTGACTAAAAAAAGGTCAAGTGCAAGTAGAACTCGCACACGAAGGGGTCCGTTCCACCGAACAATATTTAACACGACATATTATTTTTTTATTCTTAAGTACTTAATAATATAATAAATCAAATGTCCACCGATTACGGCACAAAACATACAGCCCAGTGACAAAAAGTAACTTACTTTCGCATTTATTGTCAGGATGCCATGGAACCTAAGGAATAGTATATTCGATATTCTTAAGAAGTTTTCTTGAACAAAAATATGACACCACTTCTGCAGATTCGAGACAGACGGACGGATGGTCAGTAGCTTTAGTAAAAGGGTCCCGCTGGCACTCTTTAGGTACGAAACCATAAAAAAAGCAACCTTATTTACAAACTCAAAGACCGTGGTAATTAAAGTAAGTAATCGTACAATGTAAAGATCCGAGTTTAAAAATAAGTTCAGATTAAATTTATTGAGTTCCGTATTTAAAAATTAAGATGACAAATTAATAAATTATGTTCTTTTTTGTATTGATTATAGGTCTTGACCTGAAATATATGAATTGTATTTAATTATTTAAACATATTCATAATTATTTGCATACAACAAAGTTCGTTTTTTATTTAGTGGTTGTGTTGTAGGTAAATAATAATAACTCCCTCATTGTGTTTACATTTTCACACATAATACCTACACACTATAAAAACATACTAGGTGGACCTACTGGACCTAGTACAGGGGTAATTAGATATTTTAATTCCATAACATTTCACGCTATCTCCTAAAAAGTACATAATTGGAAACGCGCATAACAATAGTTCGTTTCGTTAACATCAAGGCCGAGAGTGCCACGAGGGCTATCTTCTAGGAAAACGGATTGCAAATAGGTCGACAACATCTAATCTAATCTAACTAGCCTGTACTGCCCCAATGCAGGGCAAAGGCCTCCTTCTCCCTTAATACAACAACAACATACTAAGCAACAACAACAACAACATAACAAGCAACAACAAGAAGCAACATAATAAGCTGGAAAAGACTGGCCCAAATTATGAGAAAATGGCGTAAAAGGGAGGAGCGTTATACCCGGGAGTTGGACAAGAAACTGTACGTGATTATGATTCTCTTGTAAGAGAATGAACCGAGAATGGGCAGCAGCATTTTATGCATTTTAACACAATACTGCGATTGGCAACCCGCCTGTTCAGTGGCGATTATGGTAGACCCCAAAAAATGACAAGAACCAAGAGAATCCACTGGATGCGACATGCAGAGAAACGTCGATTCGACGACGCTTAGGGGAGGTCCATGTCCAGTGATGATGATGATGAGATGATGATCATATAAATAAAAATAAATATATAAAAATAAAATATATCTATACAAATAAACAACATTGAAGTGTCCGTTTGTAATGTCAACATAACAGTTTTTTACTAAATGCATACGACGTATATTATACGGTACTTACCTACGTATAACAAAAAACAATTTTAAAATTTTGTCTGTCTGTCTGTCTGTTTGTTCCTGTTAATCTCCGAAACGGCTGGACCGATTTTCACGAGACTTTCACTAGCTGATAGCTGATGTTATAAGGTGTAGGCTACTTTTATTAAAAAAAGGCCTTGGATTTCGCGCAAAAAAAATTAAACCCATGAAATCTATTTTAGGAGCACGTGAACGCCCGCACCGCTTTTTCGACTAGTTATGAATACAAACAAAAAAAAAACCTTATAGAACAACACAGCTTAGCAACAGTAATCAAAACATGCGTGTTTTTGCTGACCTGCTTATGTGCTTAATGTATGTATTTATCTCTGATATTTCAATGGTTGCATGCTTTATGATTGATTCCCTTGCATAATATAGACAATGGAATTAGGTCAAAGCTTCTGTGGTTGTGAACCCTAAAATTAAAATAATAGTGATTACACTTTTTATGCTATTTTTTTTTTATTCGCGTTTTGTTCTAGTTGTCGCAAGCTCTATTGCTGAGCACGAGGTCCTGGGTTCAAATGCCATGTCGGGTAAAGTGTTATTTTTCCATCAGGAATTTATCAGTAGCAGCTCGTAGTTTGGATCTGCGCCCGGTTGATGGCAATAGAACTGTCCCCTATTGCAAGGGACTTTACTATAGCTGGCGAAATATACAGTACCCGGCGATAAATATTGCACATCGACCTTTGGAAAGAGACAATCGGCTAATTTCGGCTTCGTAGAGCGTTATCTCTATCGCACGAAATACAAACAGTCCGGTATCTATTAGGAGCTGTTAAAACAATTATGATTTGCTTCTTTTGATAATTATTTTTATTCTTTGTATAAAATCGATAGGATCGAATAGGTCGATGTGTAATATTTATCGCCGGCTACTGTACCTATATTTTGCACACCCGACCATACTATGGTACCTATACCTCTACCCAACTTTTCGAGATAACAAGCATGATGATACGTGTTTTTATAAGTATCAGTTAGCGTACAACCAATTCTGCATAACTCCCTTGCCAATAGGTATTCGTGCCCGATATTAGGCGAAGATTTAAAAAGGTAATTTTAAAAAACATCATTACCGTAGAGGTAGACTGAGGTAGACCAAGGCAAAGGTGGTGTCACGATCTAATATCATTTGCATGGCTAAAATGGCCAGGGATCGCACAAGGTAGGGAGGTTTGGAAGAATAAAGTCCCAAGGCCTTTGAAATAAGGTCCAGCAGCCCAATAGTGTATGTGCAGTGTGTGTATATGGACAGTGGTATTTTGTATCCCAACACAAAATACCACTGTCCATATACACACACTGCACATACACTATTTCTGTGTCAAGTGGTCCATTCCAAGGTTGCCTGGAAGAGCCGCCCATTATATGTTTTGTATTAATAATTGTTTTTTTTGTTATGTATTTTCTTGTGTACAGCACATCAAGCTACTCGAAACTGTCAAATTGTCCCAATCAACTTCGAACCTTATGCTTTAGCGATAAGGTTGAAAATCTATTAAAGAAATTTAACAGATTGTTGTAGCTTGATGTGCTGGTGTCTGTACAATAAAGTATATGGGGTCCCATTAAAATAGATGGACAAATTTTAACACAGCGCTCAGTACGTCGTATTTATATGGTGTACATAATAAAGAGTAGGTATTCTATCCTATTCTATTCTACGTCTAACTAAAGATATCCTAGCAAAAAAAAGACACTGATTAAAGTGATTTTATTTTAACCTAATATAATAAATTGCCGGCACATTAGTGTATTTTCGTTAGCTGATTATTTTTCTTGTAGGTTTTTCTTATAATTTTTTTACCATCGTCCTTATTTTGATGGTCTGAATGATTTCTAAAAGTTTGTCCATCTATTTTAATGGGACCTTATATACCTACCTATAAATAAATAAATAAAATAGGCTAACAAAAAATATTCATACATATTTTTTGCTAGCCTATTTTATTTATTTGCCCTTGTCATTGTCATCTGCCCTTTTCAGTTAGCAAGAATATTAAATTACAAATAAGAGGGTTAAATTGTTGTCAATATAAAAAAATGCTTGTAAACCTGCTGATCCTGCTCCACATGTGATCGAATCTGGTATAACCAAAATCAGCCTGTAATTTTCCCACTGCTGGGACACAGGCCTCATCTCTGTGAAAGGGAGTGGGCCGTAATCCACCACGCGGGCCCAGTGCGGGTTGGTAGATGTCACACGACTTCGATTTTTGGTTCTAGGTCATGCCGGTTTCCTCACGATGTTTTCCTACGCCGTTTTGAGAGCAGTGGTGATGAAATATTTACCCAAAGTACAGCGCCTGTCAGGATTCGAACCCACGACCTTGTAACTCGTAAGTCGCGGTCGTTACCACTGGGCCACCACTGCTCTCTGTGGTAATTCTAGTCTAGACTTAATCAAACCAGTTGCTAATTGATTTGTATTATTTTCATATATGTATGTCATTCTGTCCACAAAAATAAAATTCATTCTATATTTTGTAATAGTTCTATTTGTATCTACTCACTGATACCATGTTATAGGGTTCCGTACCAAAATGGGTAAAAAGGAACCCTTATGGTTCAAAGTCGTCTATCTGTCCGTCCGTCCGTCTATCACAGCTCCTTTTTTCAGGAACTACTAATGTTATCTACTTGAGATTTGAAATAGATATATGTAATGCTAGATACTAGCCTATCTAAATTAAAAGTAAAAGCATTGAAAAAAAAATAGTTTCATTGCAACTGGAACCGAAAATTAATATTTCGACAGTTAAATTTTAAAATAACTGAGTCAAGTGGGATGTCTAATCTCCATTTTCACATTGCACAATATATTTATATTTTCATTTAATAAATGAAAATAAAAATATCTCTCCTTTTGAAAAATGTCCGTAAAACTGCCATCCCCTGCCCTTTCGAAAAATCTCAAATACTTACATCTAGCTGATGCACGCTTATGTAAATAATATTGAGTGAATAGAAAATATCTTTTACAAACATACTTTAAAAAAAAAATTATAAGCAAACATAGTTATGCGGTCCCAAACAATGAAAATCTTTGAAAATGGAAACATATTTTTCCTATCAACGTACGGAACACTCGGTGCGCGAGTCCGACTCGCTGTTTGCCGGTTTTTATAAACATAGTAATTACGGTGTAGATCTACTTAAAGTTACAATATTTATAGATGTAAAGGCACCATATAAGTAGCCATCATTATTAATTATTTAAGCTAAAAGAACGGTTTGTACTCACTGAGTTTCAAACTACATCAATCTACAATTATTCTGAAACTAGCTTCCGCCCGCGGCTTCGCCCGCGAGGTATGTCGATAAAAACTATTCTATGTCCTTCCTCCGAATGCAATCTATCTCTCTGCCAAATTTTATCGAAATCCGTTCAGTGGTTTAGGCGTGAAAAGGTAACATACAGACAGACAGACAGACAAACAGAGTTACCTACTTTCGAATTTATAATATTAGGTATATACCTAAAAAAAATGGGTACCTGTACAAAATATAAGTAGGTCCTAATACGATTTTTACCCATGGTTTTATAATGGCTACAGTCGTATCTATGGGGTTTCTTCAGCCCATTCATCTAAGATTTGAATTAGAGATTGAGAACCTAATTAAAATCTATCTACACACTTAATTACACACCCACACACACACTTAGTTACACACTTAATTTATTTCAAGCAGATTAATTTATTCCTAGTTCAACTAGTATTTACATCATTCTGCAAGTTATTATATACTTAATCGTATTAAAAAGAATAAAAAAAAAACTTACCAACTCGTAAACATATTCAGTATTTTAAACATTTTATAGTATTATCGTGAAAAAAACAACACTAGCACACACCAAATACGTCAACAACAGTCCACAAAAAGAAATATTGAACACAGCGAGAAACCGCACATTGAAAGCGCAAAAACATAAGTATAAGTAGGTAGGTATAGATAGAGGTCTATTCTGCACGAGCGCTCAACTTACACAAACCTCTGAAACCAAGCGAAGGCTGTATTCTATTGTAAATTGCTTATGGGCGTCACTGAGAATTACCGAAGGTCATATTTACCTATATTCCTGCGAAAACCCAAACATGTGGTTGTAAGTGCATCTTTTACTGCTTTTATTTAAACTCGAGTAAAGTATATTTCTATCTACCAAACCGCACTGGGTCCACGTGGTAGATTAGAGCCCACTCCCTCTCACGCCTGTGTCCTAGCAGCATATTTTCTGATTGATATTTCAAAGAAAATATCAACTAACACTGTTTCTGCAATACCGTTCTGCAATGTTGTTACATTTATATATTGACATTACAATAGTTAGATTACAATGGTATTGTTAGAATATCTAAATGGGTTTCCAAAAAGTTACGTAAGAGTTTGTTGAATATAATTAAAATATGGCTTTGACTTATATATTACTAGAGGTAACAGCAGATTGTATTTATTTACAATCCGTCAGTCAATCTGCCATAGATGAAATGTCACAATAGTCATAGTAATTTAAAACCTTACCTTCATAGGCTTTCGCTGAGAAAACCTTTTTATTTCTAGATACCCGATTAATTTCTCCAAGATTCTTAGAACTGCTCATCTGCAGAGAATGACCAAGTCAGGCAGTTTCAGATTAGGTAATGTCTTTCTGAGACAGATGCATATTGGTAGATTTGTTGTAGTTTAGATGCATGACAAGGGTATGCTATCCTCATATCTAAATTATCCGGATATCCGTCGAAAATGATATACGGGAGTCATTATTTTACAACATTAGAAACTTATATTAGTTTCGTTTACGTTTTTTACAATGGTATCCAAAATATCCATATTAACCGGATAGTGTACTGGAAGTATCCGAAATATCCGGTTAGTAAAACGGGACGGTTACTAGCATGCACTTATTTCGACATAAGCTATTGTAGAGCATCTTTTCAAGTACTTATTAGGCAATGTCAAACTTAATAGTGAGCCTCCGCACCTGACTGGAATAATAAATTAATTATTAGGATAACAAAACTGCGGTATTACACCACACATGTTTGGAAACAAAATTAAAACAAACATTCAGTTAGGGTCAACACAACACTTAAAATGTAACCCAACAGACAAATGGCTGTGAAATCACCGTTATGGTAGGTACTTAAATGGTAGACATCCGATTTTTATTAACCTATTTTTCCCCAGTTTAACCCAGTTTTCTTCATGTTGTGCCTTCTCCGGAAAATCGGTCAGGAACGAGTCCAAATCGTCACGCCACGACGTCCGACTAATATACTGGGTCAAATTAAATTAGCTAGCGAAACTCTTTTTTCTTTTGTTTTATCGTGTCTAGATATTGATACCCATACCGTCTGCGGAGTTTCGCTAGATAATATGACCTCTCAAGTTCCGCTAATGAGACAATTGATTTTCTATTGTATCGAACAGCATAGGACACGCGCGGGGCTTGACGGGTTAATTCAACCCTGTATTTAAATCCTAACGTTATAGGTACTTCAATCGAAAAGGAGTTAAGGGGCTTACAGGACCTAAACACAAAAAACGCAAGTTTTAGAAACAATAGATTCAGATTCTACATATATTTGTTAACATAGGTGGTTACAAATAGGTGTTACATTTTCATATGCGCTCTATGTTTTGCCATTTGGCGTACAAATATGATCATCAATTTTACATTTAATTATTATTTATCAATTAAAATTATAAAAAAACAAGAATGCTAAAGTGTAAGCGATGCATAAATATTTTCAAATTGTCAACAATAAAATTTAAGAAATAACAAAATATTAAATGTCAGGAAAAAATAAAATTATTTAGATAAAATAAAAAAAAATAAAAAATGTAGAAAATAATATCAATCATAAAATTTAAAATTAATACAGAAATGTCAAAACAATTATTAAATCAATAAACTATACCTTCAATGTCAACAATTAAATCTAAGATAGCACATAGATGTTGAATTAGGATTGCAATGTCGATTAGTAAAAATAAATAGGTACAGTAATATCAAAATAGATGACCTAATACTTATTATCTATAGGAGGCGTTATAGAACTGTCGGCCAAATAGTCCTTCAGCGAGTAACATTTATCAATTAATATTTTCATAAGCTCTTTTTTGAATTTGTCAAGGTTTAAAGATTTTAATGTCTGAGGTAGCTTGTTAAATATTTTTGTGGCCATACAGAAAGTGTTTTTATTCATTAAGGCTGTTCTACCACGTGTGATTTCAAGCTCTAACTTATTTTTATCTCGTAGTTTTCGATAGTGACTTTTAAAAGGTACTTTGTACTGTGAGACGTGTGTTTTGACAAATATGTTTGTTTCATAGATGTACACTTGTACAGTGATGGTAGGGTAAGAATGTTCAGGCTTCTAAAGAACGGTTGACAACTATCGGTGCTATTTAGGCCACACATGGATCTAATACATTTTTTTTGAGCTCTAAATATAAAATCTCTATTGACGGAGTTGCCCCAATACATTATGCCATACCTAAGTGTTGATGCAACATAACCATGATAAGCTGTTAGTACAGCTTCTAGGCTGACAGTCTTTGATAGTTTATATAAAACATATGCAAATTTATTCATTTTTTTACAAATTTCGTCTGTTTGGGAACTCCATGTCAGATTGTTATCAATTACGATTCCAAGGAATTTGGCAACAGTAGTTGACTCTTTAAAGATAAAAGTATATAATCGACTACAGTAAACAAAATCAGAAAAATATATGAAATTCTTCAGGATATGTGCTAGGTAGATAGTGTATTGAAAACATAATACACCAAATTTGATACGATAGAAAAAAAACATGAAGATACCTCTAAAAACTTTCTTTGTACAATAAAAATCATACTATTATAAATACAATCATTCTAATTTTTTGTCAGATTTGTCAGAAATTAAGTCAGTATTTAAGTATGTTGCTTGTAGGATACAAGCAACATACTAAAATACTAGTGTTTTAATTTTTTCATCCAAACAATAGATTTTTTGTAATTAAATAATTGCTTCATATTTTGCAATAAATTACCAGCGTTGTGTCATCGCGCTTCTCTTTATTTTCTATGCAGTCCGACAGTGACCGAGCTTTAGGTCTTGTAAGCCCCTAAGTTTCAATTAAGTAATACTTTTCATGGATGCCTCCTTCTGGGAACAACTGAGGATTTCGACTGCAAGAGTCGTATCTACACTCAAACTCCCACGGTTTTCCAGAACAGTGGTGGTTATCACCAATACAAAATATCTAGCTCTCCAGAATTTCAGTACATATCTGTATTCAAACTCAAACTCAAAGCATTTATTTCAATTAAACCATTTACAGGCACTTTTGAATTGTCAAGAAGTCGATCAGTCAGAAAATATGAAGCTAGTTGCCCATTCCAAAGCGTGATACCTATGGAGAAGAACGGGCAAGAAACTCCAGAGACACTCTTTTAATTTATATTTTTACAAAAATATTAGTTATATCATTAATGTTGAATTTATAATTATATGTGAGAACGATGTAAAAAAGACGTACACGTTAAAAGCGTCCAGAGTACAGCAAATAGTAAGAAAACAACAATTCAAAAATAAAATAATTAAAAACTAAGTGATGACCCACCCCAGCTGACGGCTCCCGTCATGAACATGACGCATAGATCAGCACCATTCAGCTCAACCATTTTGAAGGAAGCTAAATGATTCAACACACACGCCACCGTCAGCGAGACATTTGTGTGAACATGACATACTATCAGCCGCCAGGGCACATTCAAGTCAATGAAAGACATATTACCCGGTAAATGGTACATAGGGTATAAGTACATACATAGAACTCACATCTGTGCTATGCAATTACACAATACAAAGGAAACTGAGTTTATACAATGCAAAGATCTTACAGAGAGTCTTACAATCTTCAGCAGCTCCAGCAGTATTTTCAAGTGTTAATCAATTAGTTGTGGTATTACTGATATGGTCCGGTTTTTTTTAATAAACTGGTATCAAACCTCTGAAGTAATTGGTATCGTTATAGTTATAGCATCCTAAGTTTGTTTTTATCATGAGAATAGTCTTGAAAGTTATCATCAGATAAAACTACATTTACATAAAAAATTATAACAATACAATTTTATAAAAATTAATAATAAAATGTTTATTTTATGGCATGAATATTCCTAATTCACACGGATTATTTATATTTACATGCTTAGGTACCTACTCATACCTCGTCTCGTGTTTAAAGCACGTGCATTCCTACCTCTTGATAATTAAATGTGTCCCAAAACCTAGTGCCAACTTACCTAGGTTGGCACTAGCTTTTGCTCGCGGCTTCATCCGCGTGAAGGTCGGAAATTATCCCACGGGAGCGTACTTCCGGGATAAAAAGTATCCTATGTCCTAACCCAGCCCACAGTCTACCTTTGTGGCAATTCGAACTCAAAAACGTAACGACAGAATTGCTTTCTCATTTATAATAAACTAACTGTTTCTCCCGACTTCGTCTGGGGTCAAGGATGAAAAGTAACCTCTATGTCCTTACCCAGATCATGGTCTATCTGTGAGCCAAATTTCATCCAAATCCGTACAGCCAATCAGGCATGAAAGCGTAAGAAACAAACAAACTCACTTTTCGTGTTTATAATGGTAACAGTATGGATTTCTGCGTGAGCGCTTTGATCACAAAACTGTTGCCTTGCTCCACTAAACTTTTCTGTTATTATCTCAAAGTGCCGGATACCATAAACATAAACATTTTTTCTATTATTCTATTACGCAGACGGTGTATTACAATCACCTTATCTCTCTTTTAGCACAGACAGTCGATATTGCGTGAGATCACGACATTCGTAATAAGTAGAACCTATTATGTTTGAGGAAAGGTCAAGGGTGTCCGTATTATGGAATGTAAATAAGAAAAACACTTTTTCTTAAAGAACTTTTTTAAATTTTATAGTTTTAATTTTCCTAATTTAAAAGTTCACTGCAGTATAATACTAGGGAGATTCATCTAGCTTCATGTGACGAGATGACACAAAGTATACCTATATTTTTTCTTTTTCTAATAATAAATTATTTATATGAATTTGAATTTCATGAATAATGCAATACTAACTTAGTTTAATGACCGTTGTGACTAACAATTATGAATAGATTAAACTGTGGCGGATTGTTGGATCGGAGCTGGACACATCCTCCAGGGAGTTTCCTTCGATGATGAGTTCATCCTTCTGCTTGGGCGAGTTGACAACGGTCACACCAGGTGCCATCTTTACCCTCCTGATGTATTTCTCGTCAAGGAAATTACGGATTTCAATGACACTGTTACCCTCAGTGGTGATACAGTTGATGGCGAAATGGGCATACGGAGCGCATTTTGTATTAGAATCCCTTGGTCACACCTTTGATCGTGTTCTCAACGTGCGAGCAAACTGTCTTGACAGTGGCGAGTTCATTCTTGGAGCCGAACCATAATTAGTCTTAAATAATAGTAGATTATGCACCGAGGGGCTAAAGTTGTGTCTTATGTCACGGGCATCATATTGAATCTCGAGCGCAATGAAGGATTCGGGATTTAACTCCCGAGCACAGCGAGGGAATTAAGACTTTAACTCACGAGCGAAGCGAGGGAGTTAATACAAGAATCCTGAATGCAGCGAGGGATTCAAGCTAGCCCAAGGCAAAGACACCTTTAGCCCAAAGGAGGATACTCTACTTTTTACACCTACTGTGAGAAAATAATAGCCATAGTACGAAAAACAAAGTATTTATTAAATAAACAAACAGTAAGAATAACATATTTAGAACTAGTTAGTTATATGCACTTCCATTCCTTGTAAAAAATGGTTCGTAGTTATCTAATTATTCTTACAATATTATGTCTTCGAAAACATGGCATCGATATGAAGAAGCAGTCGTTATGATTTTGTAGGAAATCGAGAATATCATCCACGCGTAGTAAGGGTATCGAGAATAGCTTTCCTCTTTCTGGCACCAAAGGGTGTTTGTTAGTACTATACTGCCAATTTGGCTGAGCATGTGAGATTCCAAATTCAAATCACATTATTGACCAGCGGGTCATAATGAAATCCAGTACAACATTATTGACCGGCTGTGCCCCCGGCCACTAATGATCCACTTTAGGTTAAGGTTGCTTGACATATAATTTGACATTTTCGAGCAGGTGGTGTGAAAATGTATTTTTAAACTCGATGTTAATCTATACTACTTTCATTAAGAAAATATGTATCAGTGAAGAATTAATGATTTATAGTCCTTTGAAACGAAACCTGATTCATGTAATTTCATGTTACGCAACTGCGATTGTTACCATTTTCAAGGAATTACAACTTTTATTATAACAAGGTTAAATTTCGTATCCCACCCACATATTGTGGAGGTATTTCAAACGAGAGCTGCTTTCACCAAAAATGTGTTAATTATTTCGTGAGGGGATTTCAGTAATAAAACCAGTTTTTATGTAAGCTGTAAGTTCTCAAGAATGTAATCTAAGTAATGTTGCGAAATATATTTTTAACGATATTTAACCAGATATTTTGTCTTTGCTAAAAAATATTACATAATCGTGTTACCGTACCTTTAAAATAATCTGCTGATCGAATTCATCAGCCAGTCGGTGGAAGTAATTTAATTTATAGAGAGACCTACGTATCCACAACTTACACCGATAAGTCTAAAAACGGTGAAGAAAAACATCGTGAGGAAACAGGCATGTCCTAGAACCAAAACTGTGACATCTACGAAACCCACACTGGGCAGGCGGCGCGCGGCGTTCCCCTATGCGTTTTACCTACAAAAAGGATGTTTTTGTAGATAAAACGCATAGGGGAAGAGATGGGACTAAACCCAGATTACAGCCCACTCCCTCTCGAGGTAAGGAGGCCTGTGTCCCAGCATTGGGTCATTGTTGGAAGATTATGCTTATTATGCTCATTAAGGCTCCTGCAAACAGGCGCGACGCGCGACGTGAATCTTATCGCGTATCGAAATTTTATCGCGTGTCGCGCCTGTTTGAAGGAGCCTTTATTTAGTGGCTGGCAGTGGGTAATTATAAATGTATAAAACCTTGTACCTACGATAATTTCGGGTATTTTCTTGCATTTTCATTATCCCTATTTGATGTTTACTCAATTGTCTACACTTCTTAATTGTTTACTTCTGAAGGTAATGGTATTCTTACCCTAATCCTATTAGGTTGCGGACAACAGATAGTGGTTTATTTGGGTTAATTAATAGGTAAATATCAAACCAAAAACCCAACCAATTGACATTACTAGGGGAAATCCTGCCACAGTAAATAAAACTTTTAGTAAGTAGGTACTTCCGTCTCAGAAGGCAAAGGTTTCTTTCACTTGAAAATAAATAAAATAAACAATTGTCTACCTGCTCGAAACTTATTAATTATTATCTCACTTGAGTATGTAGAGCGATTGTGACACATTTTTATAAAATTTTAATTACTAAACGACATTTCAAAGTTATGTTTTCCTGCATGACTATTAAGATTTCATATTTGTTCAGTACAGAGTGTTTGCAGTATTAGAAGACAATTAAAATCCAAAACTATTCAACTGTCCATCCGTTCCCTAAGTATCTGGTGCATAGATTTCAGTTTATGTCCAAAAAAATGAGAGCCTACAAAAAATTTGCATCACAAACTTTACCTACATTTATTTCAAACCCTTTTATGAATATGCACTTAGTTACTTTACGTTAGGTTTTTCACACACTTCAGTAGTTTTAGATGCATTTAACCGGTCCACAATTATTAGTCACACTCACAACCACAACACCTTTTATTATGTCTTTGTGTTGCCGGGAATATCATAAAATGATTCAGTCAAGGTCCTCGCACAAGGTTTCACTGATTCAGTCAAGGTCCTCGCAAATCAAGGGCACGGAGAGCAAGAAAGCAGGCTAAATGTAATATGTGAGTATAATAAATTACAACTTGACGAAATTGTCTCTTAGTAAACATTTAATTTTAAAACACGTCTAAACGTTTTGTAAAGTTTAAAATAGTGTTGATATTTTAGAGGCCATAGTGTTAATTCTAATGAAAATACGATAACTAAGCGAGCGTTTTAATAGACTATTAAAATAGTAAACAGGTATTTGATAAAACACCTACACTCCGGATAAAGTTTCAGAGATGTCAAAATTTTCCCAAGTCATTTAAATGTAGGTTAGGTTAAATGGAGTAGGTACTCCATTTACAGCTTGCTCTCAGATACTAGCGCTGACATACAATATCAATTAACACGAACAAGTACGAACAGCGTATAGAAAGAGGTGTTCAATTTTTTCAACAATCTCCTCAGTATCGTGCAAGTCCACATCTGTTACAACTGCTATTGCAAACATCGTGTAAGACGCATCACGTGAGGAACTGCAAATGTGTCATTATCAGCTGTTATGTAATATGCCGTTACATAAACTTGCGCCTATTACTTATTGTAGTAGTAAGTACCAGTGTACTTCTTACTATTAAGCCAAGCGCACATAATAGCCGTAACAGGCCGCAGCGCAACGCATTTTCTTCATACAAAAATGTGCCGTGCGACCTGCTTGTGGCGTGCGTTCATAGAAAATGTACGAAAATGATGATGGAGGATTTATGCAATGCGTTGCGTTGTGGCGCGGCCCGCCCTTTTTTTGGGAATGGCATCTCGTAGGTTACTTAAGAGATTGTCGTCTGCAGTGTGCTTAACCGGATTTACCGGATTTAGAGCAAACCCATTTCAAATATTAAAAAATAAAAAAATTGCCTTTGGGTGCCTCAATAAATTAAGGCCTCCAACCAGGGCTTAAAAAACTAAGCGACTACACACTAAAGCCGAGGTTCGTAGCCCTGTGAGTTACGGACCTCAGCTTAGGACGTCGCTGAGGGAGGCCAGCCATTGACAGGCTGGATCGGAGATTAGCGGTCCGCCCCAATCTGCGCTAGCCTTTATAAGGTAGCTAGACACGGAGTTTCTTTACCATTGCTATGACATTGTGACCCTCAGGCCACACGCAAATTAATTTACGAAGACATTTTTAGACACCATAATGTATTACTAATTGTAGTACGTAAGACATTTCCGGCAGGAAAATTGGTATGTTTGATAACTTTGTAGTTTTTAAATTTACCTATTTCAATTTTCATAATAGTCAGGTTGACGGTTGTCGTAACGAGGGAGGAGGTCTGCGGTATTTTTGTTTTTGTTTATTTAATTACAGCTTACTTTATTAAATTATTATGTAGGTACATAAATTATAGTATCTAGGTATCAATTGTGTGTTTTTACATCGATGACTCATGAGTAGCGGTAGTATAACAAAACTTATGGTAAACTATCGTATGTCTTTTATTTCATGTATAAAAGCTCCTTCAAACAGGCGCGACACGTGATAAAATCGCGCGCGACACAAAGACACCGCAAGTCGCGCAACGAGCGGTGCCTTTGTGTCGCACGCAATTATATCGCGTTTCGCGCCTGTTTGTAGAAGCCTTTATACGGAAAAGAGCCGGAGTTACCGACATAGCTTGCAGAGTAAACAAGCTGAAGTGGCAGTGGGCTGGACCGCGTATTGACAAGCGTAGCGTGGGACGCCCCCCAGTTAGATGGACCGACGACCTTAAGAAGGTGGCTGGGACAGACTGGATGCGGAATGCGGAGGACCTATGTCCCGCAGTGGACTGCGATAGCCTGAGTTGATTGACTATTTCATTTGCCAAAGTAATAATGTTGACATTAGAGTTCGCAAGTTCTCACTTACTTAATCAATTATTGTAATCAAGTTGTAAGAACTACTTCTTACAACTTGATTACATGATAATATTTATATCAAGATTTGTTCGCCGCGAATAAAACTATGATATAGATAATAAAAGTAATAGGTGATAAAGTTGATTTGTTATGGTTATTACTAAATCCAATGCGTGCGAGTAACGAGTTGTCCATAACTATTGATCAACAATGACTTCGTTGACCGCTTTTCTTTGGAGAACTTCAATATTAAAATCTTAGTATTTATGCAGATATTGAGCAGAACATATAGGTATATATAAGTCTACAGTGATGGCCTAGTGGTAACGGCCGTGACTTGCGAGTATTATTTTTATTATTATTATTACTTCGCGGGTACGAACCGCACAGTGTTTGATTTCACTCAAAAAAGTTCCCTTTGCTGTTTATCGCATAAATCGATTAAGAAATGAATTTTAAACGCAAGAATAGAACACCCACGAGTGTATTTCAAATACATTTTTTTATAAAAAATAAATTATATTTCGTGACCTTCACCTAGAAAAAAGATTAAGTACTTAAATAAATTCTGTAAGCGTATCTGATCAAGATATTTTTTATTGATTAATAATATATAGGTAGTTTGATAAAGGATCTTTAGGCGCATATTTTCCAGTTTTTATTTTTGGGGCCTCTCTGGTTACCGTGTTATTAATTTTTATTCAGTTTTATGTTTTTATTTTTTTTCTCTCAAAAAACTCAAAAGTGCGACTTGTGACCGGCACTGAAAGATTACTCTTAATTAGGTCTATCATTTATAAAAAAGTTACGTTGCAATATTGCGGCGTTTACGAGTTATCGAATTTCAAAATATAGTGTTAGGGTTGACACTCAACTTGACCTTTTATTTTAGTCAGAGTTAATCTGTAAGGAATAATATACAGTTTTGTAATTAAGAGAAACATATAGATTAAGTAGGCTGATTAGGATTATACTGTTAAGTTTTTTTTTTTTCTATATTAATATGAAGTTCTTAGTACTTAATTGATTACAATCTAGCCTAATAGACTAATAAGCAATTTAACTCTATGTTAATATTCTACGAGATAGATTATGCATTTTTACATAGTTTCGTAGCACTGTTTTAGGGTCTGATTTTTTTTAATTTTTTTGTTTGAAATGGGTTTGCTCTTAACTCTAGTCTAGGTCAGAGGTGACAGAGACAAAGTCTACGATGGAGTGAGCTTACCCAGAAGAAGCCTGTTCACTCTTACTTTGAAGAGATTCGGGTTGTATGCACTCGGAAACACAAATGCAGGTAGAGAGTTCCACTCTTTTGCTGTGCGCATTATAAAGGACATTTGAAAACGCTTAGTGCGAATTGGTGGAATAGCAACTAGGTAGGGATGGTAACTTGCAGTGCGTCTGGATGTCCAAAGGTAGAAGGGGGCCGTTGGAATGAGGTCGTGGAGTTCTTGGGCACACTCACCGAAGTACAGTCTGTAGAAGACCGACAAGCAGGCAACCTTGCGGCGATGAGCCAAGCTGTGAAGCTTGGCATCCACCAGTTTAACGTCGCCAATGAGCCTCTTAGCTCTGCGTTCCACAGAGTCAAGCGCGGCAAGTTGGTATTTCGCTGAGCCATCCCAAAGGTGGCTGCAATACTCCATGCAGGATCGGACTTGCGCTTTGTAAAGGGTTAAAAGCTCTCCGGGCGTAAAGTATCGCTTCACCCTATTAAGGATGCTCAGCTTCTTGGCCGCAGTTTGGGCTTTGTACTCGATGGTGGCGCCGAAGTTGAGACCAGATGTCAACTCCACGCCTAGGAGCTCGAGCCGATCTGTTACAGGAACAGATGTACCCCGAAAAGTAGGAGTCTGGTCGAAACGACTCCTTTTGGCGGTAAAAACACACGCCTCTGTTTTGGTGGCGTTAAAAAAAAACCAAATTGTCATCACCCCACTGGGAGACAAGGCTTAAGGTCAAATCTGTCCGCTCCACCATGGCCTCTCTCAAGAAACGAACTTTGGCCCCGCTAGCTTTTGTGCTGGACAAGTATCTCTCTGAAACAATACTGTCATCTGCGTACCCAACAATACCAGGCTGAAGTAGGTCATTAACGTGCAGCAAAAAAAGAGTTGCAGAGAGAACAGACCCCTGAGGAACTCCGGCATCAATAGCCATAAGGTCAGAGGAGCAGCCGTCAATGACTACTCTGATCGATCGCTAAGGATGTCTGATATCCAGCTACAAAAATCAGCTGGGATGCCATAAGCAGGAAGCTTGCTGAGTAGACCGGCGTGCCAGACCCTGTCAAAGGCCTTCGAGATATCAAGCGATACAGCAAGTGCTTTGCCGTGTTTCTCGATGGCTTCACCCCAACAGTGCGCGACATACACAAGAAGATTGCCAGTTGACCGTCCCCGGCGAAAGCCATATTGATGGTCACTGAGGAGATCATTGTTTTCAAGATAGGTCAGCAACTTCCTATTCAGTACCCTTTCCATAACCTTGCATAGAATGGAGGTAATGGCGATCGGACGGTAATGTGCAGGGTCTGCACGGTCGCCCTTTTTGGGCACTGGTTGTACATTTGCAAGCTTCCAAGATTTTGGCACCGTTCTAGTTTCAAGAGAGAGGCGAAACAAGCGTGTCAACACAGGAGACAGTTTAGGCGCACACTGCCTCAACACTCTCGCTGGAATACCGTCAGGCCCGCTTGCCTTGTTCACGTCTAGACTGCACAAGACTCTTCGGATCTCTTTAATCTGAACTGCGATCTCCGGCATCGAGGAGTCACAATGAGGTACAGTGGGTGGTTGCTTGGAGCCAGTGTCCAGACGTGAATTGCTTGCAAAGAGAGATGCAAATAAATTTGCTTTCTCACTTGCAGAGTGAGCCAGCGAGCCATCAGGTTTCAACATTGGAGGTAAAGTGGGAAGACAGAAATTCGTTTCAACCGCTTTAGGAAGGGACCAGAACAGTTTACTACCCGGAGGATGCGATGCCAGTTTGATCCCAATACGTCCGACATGGTCAAAACGTGCCTCACGCAAAACCCGCTTGCAGAACTTAGCGGCAGAATTAAAGGCTCTTTTCTTCGCGCGAACCCTACGCGCGCTAACTTTGCGGTCGCGGGCCTTGACCCAGGCTTGGTACACAGACTCTTGATAAAACACTTTGTTCATGTGATAATTGATAAAACATTTTGTTCATGTGTTACATGTATAGAACCCATTATACCCCAGATATATGATTAAATTTACATAATAGCACCATTAGCACCGCACTGTGACATGACACATTCATTCTCTATATACTTAAATACTAGAATACGCAATAGTTATTTATGATACTAGTGCGGTAAGTTGGTTTATACAAACGAGTAGACGAATGTAAGCCCGAGACGAAGTCGAGGGCTCACCATAGTCACGAGTTTGTAAATACCAATTTCTGCACGTGTGTCATACAATATTTTTCAACACATTTGCGAGAAAACAGTACAGTATGTAATTAAACAAAACTTTTTCATTTGACTATTTTTAATAGCAAATAAGAAAATAAACAGATAGGTCACTACTCTTGGAAATTAGGTAATAGTAAAATTTGAACAATTACTGAAATTCAGTGAAATTTGCTGCTTTGGAAGCTTAACTGACTGACTGACATTATTAATTTCACACTTAATATGTTGAACTCATATTATTATTTTGTTTATTTAACAGTGGGAAATTCTCAAAAATTTTTGAAGTTTCTCATATGAAAATGGCGCGAATTTGCAAATGGCGCCACGTGCACGTGGTGAAAATTAGAGCTACGTCTTTCGTCTCATTTCCTCTTTAGTATTAAAGTGAGACAACGTATTGAGCAAAAGCGCTTCCAAGGAGGTTCGATCAGTCAGGTTGTTTATTCTCATAATGTAAAACTCTTTGGTGGAATTCTTATATTTTTTTTATGGAAATTAAAAAAAAACCGTAAAGAAAACGCACGGTGCTATACAACGGAACGTGCGGTAAAATAGGTACTTAGGTGAGAGTACCTATTTTACCGCACGTTCCGTTGTATGGTGCGTAATTTTTAACATTCGAACAATGTATACAGGCTTTGTAATAGTATATTATAACATATTTGCTCGTAAAGGGTCTCTTATTTCACCAATTTCAATATCGTAATGTATCTCATTACGCACTTGTGCGGTAATGTAAAGTAAATCGCACGGTTTATCAAGATGCTCCGTCAAAACGAACGGTACTTTTTTAAATCTTAGCAAAGAGTTTTTATTTCAGAAAAGATGTCAATATTTTATGAAGAAAATTAACTTTGGGAGATAAAATATAATAAATAAACATTTAATTCTTTAATTTAATTAATTTTGACAATAAATTACAACCATTAATATCTGTAAGAAAAACAAAAATATTAATTTACTTTATTAATAATACTGGCTGTTTTGTGTCTATGCCTGGAAAAAAAAAGCGCGAACGCGCGCGCATCGCTTATCTGTTAAGAAGTAAAAATTATTCCGCGCGCTTTTTCTTTTCGCTGTACTTTTTTTTATTTGAAAATGTCAAGTAATGATGAATTTATTAATTCCACACTGCCAGAAGTCTCAGAGGCAGCGAAAAAGGCTACTCTAAGCCTCGCCCGAAAAATCGACCGATAGATACTTACAAGCGTATCAAAATTTCATCATATGGAAAACAAGCAAATATGCAAGTTCAGTCCGAGTTTTATTTATTTCCTCGCAAATATGTTATAAAACGTCGTATGACATACGTGCGCTTTGAAAATTACAGCCTCTGCTTTCTTTTAGCCCTCGCCTACGGCTCGGGCAAGCAATATCGCCTCGGCTGTAATTTTCAACTTACCGCACTTATATCATAATCTACTATTTCATTACAAGTGCGGAAAGGTTGTCATTGCAAAGAGTTCCGACAAATGTCTACCCGAGCCGAGGCGCAGCCGAAGGCGAGGGTTGACAGTCGGAACAAGTTGCAATGACGGTTTCGCACGTGTACTGAACGACTATTTTTAATACAGTTGCGAAAAAATGAAGCAATTTAATAAAATAATAAAAACACAATAAACTCAACTAACCAATGGCGCCAACCGTAGAATATAAGCAGAGATTTTTTTTCTTCACCCATTCTGGTAGGCAAAGGGAACTATGCCCACACAGCCAAGTCTTCAGTAGATTTTTTTTATTGATATGAAATGAAAATGAAATTTAATGAGATGAAATGAAATGAAACCTAACCTAACTCATTCAATCAAATCATTAAATCTGATATTGAAACAAATTAGTAGCTTCTTTTTAGAAATATACGTATTTGCATGAATCATAAAAACTTCTATGAATTTTTTTAGTAAAAACTTCATGGTTGGTTTTTCTTTTTAATAGACATTATTTTGACAGTTGGGAAAGAGAACGCACGAGTTCGGGAAAGGTAAAAAAAAAGCACGAGTATGTAATAGCCCACATCCCGAACGCTATACGTCCCTGCAATACGCCACTTTTTGAGCAACTGTATTAAAAATGCATTTTTCGAGCAAATGTGTTGAAAAATATTTTTTTTATTTTGTATGCAAAATACGCGCATTGACGTGGAGTTGTGGACACCAGCCCGTATTATCCATTACCTCTACTAGAATACTACACTACCTAACTCAAATAGTTTAGTTCTCGTTATCCTACGCACTATGTCCGTGTTGTCTAGTAGCTGAATTGCCTCGACATTCACAACTAACAGTCAGTGAAGGACTGTTAAGTTGAAACCTTAACTTAACTGGGCACTACATACGTTGGCCAGGACGCTACATTACAAAAGTAATTAATTATTCTATTCGTACCCCTACACCAACAGTCCCATAGTGTCCGGTTTCAGTACGAAAAAGTGCCCCGAATATACCTTAATCCTAGGTTTTTAGAACTTGTTGTAAACTTCTTCAGACATCTTAGGTTGGTACTTACCAATTCTAAAGTAGTAGACTCAATCGTCTTGCGTAAACTAATGTCTATGAAGGAAAAATATAAACTTCCTAAGCACTTAGTTTGTTTCCTTATCTAGCTAAATAAACATAAAACTCACGAAAAAATTAATGCATTCAGGCTTCTACGTTAACTAAACAGCTTGTCGTTAAAATATTGATAGCATAGATGTCATCATTGAGCTAGTGAGAGAGAATGGATATAAAAGAATAAAGAAATAGATACCTATTAAGCTCATTGAAATTAAATTGGTAAGTATAGAAGGATTCAATTTTATTTGATCGATCGGTTGCTCAACTGCACTTACAATCTCAAATGAATCCTTCATTTTAGCACTTTCTAAACCTTTTACAAAATAAAGAGAAGTGTTCGTTTTCAGAGGTAGAACAGCAGAGTAATTGCGTAAAACAGAAAGCGATAAGGCCGCCCATTGTATATTTTGTATTCATAATCGTATTTTTTTTTGTTATGTATTTTCTGGTGTACAATAATGTATAACGAAGAAGAAGGTATAGTGTGTCTCGTTATTATCAGCCATATTTAACTATTGTGGGCGTACTGTGGGGGTATGTGTTGGTTATTGCGCAATAGAAAAACCGTTTGCAGTTCAAATCAGCATGTCGATTCTGTAAAAATCTCACCGTGAATACTTGCGTGGAGTGAGCTGTCAGTGTCATCCCACTGATGCTAGGGATTGACCATGCAAACATTTACAATCATAAAAGAGATTTTAATAATATTTTTAATGCTAATCCTATTGATATTTTTATATAATTCAAAGCTAGTATTTTAGTGGTCAAAACATTCGCCAGCGCCTAACGCGCTTGCGCGGCGTGAAATATGGCTCATTCCGAATTAAGTCATCATCGCTCACATGAATAATTTGCTTTCCGATTTAGATAAATGACCACGATGGCAGCTGAGAGTCAGTAATATACCTATTCACTTGAATAGTTACTCATGGTTGGATTATAGTATTTATTTGTGTATACACCACGAATTTCCTCTTCTTTGGTAAGGTGGCGACTGTAGCCAGAAGCACAATTTCGAAAATGCCACGTTAGTTTAAAGATCGGTGATAATTATTAATTTAGGGCATGGTCGGTAGTCGGCGTTATCGCAAGATGGCACATGCCATGACTTCATATTTATGTCGATTCACGGGACATCGTTATCGCGTTCACGTTAATTCAGAAAAGGGCCCTAATTCACTATGACCACTTAATGATTCATTACTTCGAAACCACGTCAATTCCTTAATAACCTAATCACTACATCTGCTATTAACGTATTCTCTATGACACAATGACCGAAACCGGTTTGAACTGTCAAAGTACCACGCTTGACAACCGTACGGCGTGCTAAGATTATGCGGGGAATAATAGATAAATACCATACAGCAGAATTGGGGTCAAGGTGTAAGTAAGCACGCTGTAGTCGATTACAGTGCAATTCGGAATGTACCATATATCACTCCACTCGAATCTCGTAACCATGGCAACACCACCTCGGCGTCAACACCTCCACCAGCCGCGTTTTGATTGGCGAATACCTCGTCTTTTTCTACTTTAGTTATACATTTTGAAAATCGCTCAACGAAAACTTTGCTTAATCTGCCCCTTGGCAGACTCTAAGGCAGGGTCGCCATGAAATGTTGGGGGTTCAAGGGTCGTTAGAATTAGACAACCAGCTTGATAGAATGTGCTTTAATGAATATCTAGCGAATTTATGTTACAATGCTCATTGATGTAAACTGCTTACTTATATTCTAAAGGAGTGTACTACGTTATGCACTATTAGGGACCATACATACACTTCAGGGTTGACACCAACCACTTCTTCATTTAAGGGTTACTAGAGGTGCAGTGCAAACACGGGCGCGCGATGAGCGATAAAATATTTGCACTTATTTGACGTTGGTATTGCATTTTCCTAATGTTCTTATACATGACGCCTTACAAGTTAAATATGTATGTAAAAACAAATCTCTAATGTGATAATGAGTGATTAACGCGCAAGCGCGGCGTGATCTTATCACTTCACCTTCACTCCACCCGATTCACGACATTAAATGTCGTGAATCGGGTGAAGTGAAGGTGAAGTGATCACGCAATCTGCAATGTGATAATGACAGTGATTAACGCGCAAGCGTGGCGTGATCTTAACACTTCACCTTCACTTCACCCGATTTACGACATTTGAATCGGGTGAAGTGATCACGCCACACAAACTACGTGGGATTAAATTCTATGGTCCGTCAGCTAGGCATCCGTTAGCACTCGATGACTTGACACACTCGGTTATCTCCTCTAATTCAATCGATTTGGGTTAATAACAACGCTGAACATCGTCGCAGTCTTTACTAGACTCGATCTACAATTGCTCATAATAACCAAACAATGTCGATGCGTATTTTCATCAGTCTAGCTGTCATAAACGTGAATGTTTTAATTTTATTTACTGTTCGTGCGTGACGCGCTCGCGCCTCAGTCTATATAAGGACTTACTAGACTAGGGAAAAAATAAAAAAAAAACAGGATTGAGATTCTGACTGCGCTTCTGTTTTGCTATTTTATTGTAAGTAAAACCCCACAAAATATTAATGTTTTGACCACTAAAATACTAGCTTTGAATTATATAAAAAATTAAAAATATCAATAGGATTAGGCTAAAAAAATATTATTAAAATCTCGATTATGATTGTAAATGTATGCTTGGTCAATCCCTAGTATCTGCATGTCGATTCTGTAAAAATCTCACCGTGAATACTTGCGTGGAGTGAGCTGTCAGTGTCATCCCACTGATGCTAGGGATTGACCATGCAAACATTTACAATCATAAAAGAGATTTTAATAATATTTTTTAATGCTAATCCTATTGATATTTTTATATAATTCAAAGCTAGTATTTTAAGTGGTCAAAACATTCGCCAGCGCCTAACGCGCTTGCGCGGCGTGAAATATGGCTCATTCCGAATTAAGTCATCATCGCTCACATGAATAATTTGCTTTCCGATTTAGATAAATGACCACTATGGCAGCTGAGAGTCAGTAATATACCTATTCACTTGAATAGTTACTCATGGTTGGATTATAGTATTTATTTGTGTATACACCACGAATTTCCTCTTCTTTGGTAAGGTGGCGACTGTAGCCAGAAGCACAATTTCGAAAATGCCACGTTAGTTTAAAGATCGGTGATAATTATTAATTTAGGGCATGGTCGGTAGTCGGCGTTATCGCAAGATGGCACATGCCATGACTTCATATATGTCGATTCACGGGACATCGTTATCGCGTTCACGTTAATTCAGAAAAGGGCCCTAATTCACTATGACCACTTAATGATTCATTACTTCGAAACCACGTCAATTCCTTAATAACCAGACCTAATCACTACATCTGCTATTAACGTATTCTCTATGACACAATGACCGAAACCGGTTTGAACTGTCAAAATACCACGCTTGACAACCGTACGGCGTGGTAAGATTATGCGGGGAATAATAGATAAATACCATACAGCAGAATTGGGGTCAAGGTGTAAGCACGCTGTAGTCGATTACAGTGAAATTCGGAATGTACCATATATCACTCCACTCGAATCTCGTAACCATGGCAACACCACCTCGGCGTCAACACCTCCACCAGCCGCGTTTTGATTGGCGAATACCTCGCCTTTTTCTACTTTAGAGTTACACATTTTGAAAATCGCTCAACGAAAACTTTGCTTAATCTGCCCCTTGGCAGACTCTAAGGCAGGGTCGCCATATCGAAGGTCGCCATGAAATGTTGGGGGTTCAAGGGTCGTTAGAATTAGACTACCAGCTTGATAGAATGTACTTTAATGAATATCTAGTGAATTTATGTTACAATGCGCATTGATGTAAACTGCTTACTTATATTCTAAAGGAGTGTAGGTACTTACTACGTTATGCACTATTAGGGACCATACATACACTTCAGGGTTGACACCAACCACTTCTTCATTTAAGGGTTACTAGAGGTGCAGTGCAAACACGGGCGCGCGATGAGCGATAAAATATTTGCACTTATTTGACGTCGGTATTGCATTTTCCTAATGTTCTTATACATGACGCCTTACAAGTTAAATATGTAAAAACAAATCTCTAATGTGATAATGAGTGACTAACGCGCAAGCGCGGCGTGATCTTATCGCTTCACCTTCACTCCACCCGATTCACGACATTAAATGTCGTGAATCGGGTGAAGTGAAGGTGAAGTGATCACGCAATCTGCAATGTGATAATGACAGTGATTAACGCGCAAGCGCGGCGTGATCTTATCACTTCACCTTCACTTCACCCGATTTACGACATTTAGTGTCGTGAATCGGGTGGAGTGATCACGCCACACAAACTACGTGGGATTACATTCTATGGTCCGTCAGCTAGGCATCCGTTAGCATTCGATGACTTGACACACTCGGTTATCTCTTCTAATTCAATAGATTTGGGTTAATAACAACGCTGAACATCGTCGCAGTCTTTACTAGACTCGATCTACAATTGCTCATAATAACCAAACAATGTCGATGCGTATTTTCATCAGTCTAGCTGTCATAAACGTGAATGTTTTAATTTTATTTACTGTTCGTGCGTGACGCGCTCGCGCCTCAGTCTATATAAGGACTTACTAGACTAGGGAAAAAATAAAAAAAAACAGGATTGAGATTCTGACGGCGCTTCTGTTTTGCTATTTTATTGTAAGTAAAACCCCACAAAATATTAATGTTTTGACCACTAAAATACTAGCTTTGAATTATATAAAAATATCAATAGGATTAGGCTAAAAAAATATTATTAAAATCTCGATTATGATTGTAAATGTATGCTTGGTCAATCCCTAGTATCTGGTAAGATGACACTGCCAGTTCACTCCACGCTCACTTCACCTAAGTTTTCACGGTGAGATGGTTACAGAATCGCACTGCTGGTAAGATGACACTGACAGTTCACTCCACGCTCACTTCACCTAAGTTTTCACGGTGAAATGGTTACAGAATCGCACTGCAGATTATAATTTCACGAACAATTTAAACACACTAGCAAATTACACACTGGAGGTCACGTCACAACCAGATACGGAACGCGGGACAGTTTCTGGGTGCTTACTCTTCAATTTAATTTCGATAGATCGACATTGGAATTGTGACATTTCGTACTTTTGAGTTCGATGCTAGCGCCAAATGATTTTTAAATTGGGTGTCCATTTTGGAGAACTAAGTGGAATTGGGTTCGGGCTCGGCGTCGGGTAATTGTTGACAATATTGTTTTCAAGAGTTCCGAATCACGTGACTGTAAAATTAACATTGGAATCATATTGGCATCTCGTTGGAATTAAAATTAGTTTGGAGAGTAAGACCCCTGAGCACATGTTGTCCGTACGATGTCCAATGTCCAACAGCAAGTGTCCAAAATGAGCTCCACATCGTTCTGTCGAGCTGTTTTCTAACCCCCACGAACTCAGGCTAGACTCTGTCAAGCGCCACCAGATGGCGCTAGCGTTCCGAATAATCAAATAAATGACCGGATGCGACAAGTATATATAAATAAATAAAACACTATCAGTACAGACGCCAGCACATCAAGCTACTACAATCTGTCAAATTTCTTTAATAGATTTTCGACTTTATCGCTATAGCATAAGGTCCACAGTTGATTGGGAAAATTTTACAGTTTCGGGTAGGTTGATGTGCTGGCGTCTGTACCTAGTATTCAGCCAGGGGCGGATCTACTTAAAGGCTTTTTGGGCTGCAGCCCAGGGCCCCGTGGATACAGAGGGCCCCCAACCGAACTGAAAACAATAGACGATATTGTCAATAATAAAAATTATCTAGAATAAAAAAAAATCCGATCATAATAAAACGGCAATTGGCTGAGTAATTAGGTAGGGCCCCTAAGCAGTATTAGCCCAGGGCCCCACAAATTCAAGATCCGCCCCTGTATTCAGCAGCCATGGCTTTCATTGTGACAGTTCAACAACATTCATGCATTATCTACGTTGTTGTGCAGACAAATTTTATGAACGTATGAAGCCCATTAGCAATATCCTTCCAAATTATTCAGATTGAGATTGATAGTACGTTACGCTATTAGGGTGCAGTATGCTGTTATTCTTCATTGGTACTACCGCTATATTTGTGCGTGTACCTAAATCATGTGTTGTTTAAACAATATATAATATTATGTTTTAACATTATGCTACGATTAAAATTGTCGCAAGAACTGATTGTTAATTAAGCCATTTTTTCCGTAACTATTAACTTTTATTAGAACAATTAATAGGAGCTGCAACTTTTTTTTTTTTTTTCAGGATGGGAAATCATCAAATGACTCCTCCCGCTCTGGGTGGAGCGGAAGGGAGTGTCAGACTCTTACTGACTAAAACCCACCCGTGTTCCTTCCTTAGCCCTTTATGTTCCGGGCCAGCGGTAACCCTTTCGGACAATCCCGCTGACCTTCGGACAATTCCGCTGACCTTCGGACAATCCAGCTGACCACCTCTTATACTCTCGCTCTCGCTTACCTCTTATAGACACAACAAACAAACAACAATGGCTTCCATTTTGACAGTTCAACAACATTCATTGTGATATTTACTTACGTTGTTGAGCAGACAATTTTTTCGAACATACGAAGCAATGGATTATCAGTATCCTTTAAAATGATTCAGTGTTGTACGCAATTAGTTGTAAGTACAATGCGTGCCACGAAAGAAGAGACTTGACCCCGCCTCCCCCGCTCTTTCCGCTGCCCCTATGACGTCCGGTCCCTACCCGCACTCAGACCTCATACCGCTAAAGATACCTAAAATCGTGTTCTGCGCAAGTCAAACCACGTGGTGTGTCAAGTCCCATCTTTCGTGGCACGCATCAACATAATAATGAATCATCATGATCTGCCTAGTCTTTTCCAACTATGCTGGGTCGGCTTCCTGTCTAACCGCATGCAGGAACACCAGAATAACATAATAATGACTATGTTAAATAATAGGTATAACTGAATATTTCATGACTAGTTGGTGCCTACAATCGGGACATATGTACCCATTATATACCTCAGTAAATATCTGCTTACTTACACGTTTAAATATGTACTTTTGGTCATGTGCCTTTGTACATAAAGAAAATACATGGTTTTAATGTATTCGGTAAAACAGATCGCGCTTTGAAAAATATACGACTTGTGGAAATAACGTGAATCGTGCACGTTAGTAACAATTATCTAAGTAGACATCTACGAGTGTATTTCCTCTAAAACGAATGGTAACCGTGCACTGGTCACAAGGTCTTTAACTCCGAGAGAAAGGACACACAAAACAAAACTCGACCAAAATAATACCAAATGTAAATGTACCTACTTACTTATTCTTTCATAACATTCCCTGTACGAAAATTGAAGTTCGCAACAAAAATCATCACAGAAATATACTGGGTCAAATTAAATTAGCTAGTGAAACTCTGCAGACGTGATGTATATCGATATAGTCTAAATACAATAAAATAAAACTATAAAATATTTGACGTTTTTTTTTTTTGAGTCAACGACCTCAGGGGGTATTGTTACTTGAAGTATGAGTTGAGAAAATCTGTTTTCTTTTGTTTTATCGTGTTGAGATATCGATACTTCTGTGAAGTAGGTATACACAAAATGAGTTGAGAAAATCTGTTTTCTTTTGTTTTATCGTGTTTAGTTTAGGTAGGTATCGATAATAGGGAATATGCATGATTTTTTTTTTATTTAAAAAATTAATCCTCATTCATGTAATAAACAGTTTAGTAAAACTGTTTTTCGGATAACTATGAAATTAAAAAAGATATGAGCCATCGAAGATTTGTTTCTATCTCTTTCTCGCAAAACGAAATTTAACACGGAGTTTATATGGCCCGTAGTGACATGTGACGTCACAGTCTATGTCGGATCTCTCTGTCTAATTGGTGTGTAATCAATAGTTTTAAATACTCATATCGGCCGTGTTTCTTGGCCGATTTTAATTTTAATTTCACTTTTTGTCATCTCTACTACGGTATTTTCATATTTTATTAATAAATGCCATGAAAAAAATTCATGCATATTCCCTATTACTTGTGTGAAGTAAATACAAAAACAACTGTTGTTTTAAGTGAGTACACAGTCACACTAACTGAGGTCGATGACCCCACAAAAAGTCATCAAATTGACAATTTCATGTTTTATCGTGTTTAGATATCGATACCATTACCATCTAGTCTGCGGAGTTTCGCTAGATAATTTAATTTGACCCAGTATTTGGCAGTATTAGCTGTTCAAGTCTTGAACGTAAAATTAAGGTAGGATTTATTGAAATAAAATTTATCGATCACGACACGACACGGGTGAGATTGACACACCCACGTTTTATCTCGAAGTAGGTACTTATACACTTAGATACCTACACGCTTATTCAGAAGTCGTGATTTATCGTTACAATTGGCAACATTTTATGTCATTAAACCATTCAGATTTTTTTTCCAACTCTCCGCCGCATTCGTTTCGGTAATTTGTGTTATCTGTAGGTTGCCCACGCAATTGCGGTAGTAGGTAACTGCAAGACAATTCAATTAACACCTTAGTTTTTTGCAGACCGTACCTACCCATTTGTTCCAATTTGATACTCCCACGGTACTTGAGTAGAGCATGCAAGGTTTTTTGAAAGGTTTGGGATAAACCAAAAATACTGATTTATAAACAAGATTTATAACTTGTCAATCAAGTAAATAAAATCTTTGGCTAATCAGTTAAATCGCAGATATCTACATACATACAGATAAAACATAAACAACCAACCCATGGTCTCCCATTCTATTGTGCTAAATCAATCGTGAGCTTTCTATCGTGCAAATCTGATACGTAGTCTAATATGTCCTCTGATATGATAAGGCCTTTAAAAATAAATCATAAGTACATTGAGCAGACAAATAATTAAAAAGCTAATCGCTCTAGATATCATGAATAGATAGGTACCTTAGTGGTATACCTACCCATACCTACATACTATTTTAATATAAGCATCGGAATACGCATTACGTTTGTACCTACTAAGTAAGAATAGGTAGGTACCTACTACCATAGAAATATAAAAAACTGGGTACCCACGCAAAACACAAAAGAAAATATTTTATAGACAGCGTTCCTGCGTTCATGAACTACTAAACAGCGATATGTCTCGACAATATCAATTTATTCGGTACTTTAGTTAATTTACCAGTGATTTAACAAAATAGTTCGATCGGCACGCGCCCCTAAGGTCAAGCACGCACAGTTTCGCGACAAAAGTATCACGCGTTCATGATGGTTGCTACCGTTGCACTCGTGCGCCGATATTTGGCAACCTTGAGCACTTTCATTAAATATGACAAAACGATTTCATACTGTTAGCTGAGAACACATACCTAATTGAAAAAAACTTTTTTTTTAACGTTAATAATGAACACAATCGGGAGCAATCGTACGTTCGCAGAGTATGATCTTTTTGCGTTTTACGGATTATGTATTTAGTAATTTTTTGCACGATTACTCAAGGTCATAATTTAATGCTGTATAAGCTAGCGACAATGGTTAATAAAAAATCTACTCACTAAAACGTCGACGCTATTTTTTAGACCATGTTGTTTGCTGGTACGGAGAACGTTGCTCTCCATTCACTGGGCTTATTTTCAACTCTGATACTGTCGCTTAGAAAGGACCCCGGCCTATAAGATGCAAGATGGTTTTGATTTAACATAGGAATTTCAACAGTTTACGACTCGTTTTGGTATTCGTAGCTTAGGTATCGAATCTATCATTACCTAGCCTACTAGCGACCGGGTGCTTTGCTTTACTCACTTACTTTTTACGACTTGACAATACATCGAGATATTATTATACGTCTATGTTTTTAAACAAGTTAAGTAATAAGTAATGTAAAATACACATTTTACACCTTCCGGAATAAATTCTCTAAATGGTTGTGAAAGGCGCATCAAAATCCATTGCGTATCTAGTTTAGAAGAACAACGCGGTCACACAACCAGACAAAAAAGCGACTTTACCTAATTTTATAATATGGATTGACATAATATTATATGTATGTAGGTAGGTAGGTATACTGGTAAAAGCCATGTTTGGAGCGCTCCATAGCATAACACGAATATGTAGGTATTCAACTTCTAGGCCTTTCAACACGCATGCATCAATGCATGATTGGAAGGAGTAGCTCTTTTCAATTAAAAGCACCAGTAATTTTTAACGAAAGATTGTTTCGATCTTAGGTATTCATCATAACATTACTGATTTTGTGATTATAAAATACCTAAAATATATTCATTTCGTTCATATTAATGATTCTTTCCAATCACTTCCAGTTGAAAAAAAAACATTTTCTCTTCTTCTTCTCTTCGTTTAATGGCTTTTGTTTTTGAATTGGCGGCAATTATTTTACCGCCAGCGCCATACATGTTTTCCTTTTCTACATGTAATCTATGGTTTAGACGTTATGGTTTTCTACATGTAATTTATGGTCTGTAGTAGAATAATATATTACATTTACAGATCCCTATGAAACATTATGGTATTGGGTGCATATGTGTATAGCTTAAAAAAAAATAGTTCGAACTGCCTCGTTGGTCGGGCAGTTTTATTGGGTTTTTTTTCCATTAGGAATTTCTCAGTAGCAGCCCGGAGACTGGATTTGTGCCTATGGCACACCTCTGCCCGACTCTTCGGGGTTTACAGGCGTGACATCACGTTTAGGTCGAACTTTTAGGCGATTTATGATTACGGTTCGTATCTTCACTGTCACATCACTATTGTTATTGATTAAAAACATAAACAGACCTAAAGGTCCAGTTACCAGGTCATAAAATTCCAAAAAAAAAACAAACAAAATTGACATGTCAATTTGACAAGACAGATGACATTTCTATTTTTAGATCTCGGAATCTCACAGATCCTGTAAATTGAATTATTGATTTCATCTAATGTGTTGATAATCCTGAGAAAATGAAAAATATTTTAGAGACTCTTATAAACGCGTCAGAGAAGGCGGCATGTGTAGCTCGATCCTGTTGTGCAGGAGCGACAAACGAAGTGTTATTGGTCGCCGAAAAATTCGAAGGCGATGCCAACGCCCGTTTTGAAAGAGATTTCAAAACGATTGCGGATGTTTTGGCCCAAGAAGCTGCAAAAACTGAAATAGCGGGTCATTTCCCAGAGCTTGCAGAGCATGTAAGAGGCGAAGAGTGTTCCGAGATTGGAGGAGTGAGGATCGAATTATGCGACAGTGTCGAAGGCACTGCGGATATTTTACAGTATTTAGTGGCACCGGCGGTTGCGAATCGAATGGCTGAAGCGGCTCATCGCGACACAGATCATATATTTTGTGACAATTTGCCAAAGGATATTCCAGAGATTGACACTTCTGATTTAGGCATTTGGATAGATCCAATTGGTAAATAACTTTTATCCTTCTGAAATATGTAACAAAATAATACACTACACTACTATACAAAAATGTTTTAATAAAATTTAATTGTATTCTCTTTAAACATAACTTGCTGGGGTACTTAATCATTTTAAACCTTTTTCTCCTGTTATTAGATGCTACTGCCGAGTTCATAGCTGGTGTCCAGGGATATGCTGATGCAGACCATGGTCTTCCGTGTGTGACAGTTCTCATTGGTGCCTATCTACGATCTACTGGAGAACCTATCCTTGGAGTTATCAATCAGCCATTTTATGACAAGTAAGTTGGCATTATATTATTAATAAACACATTTATCTTACCATTTTAATAAAATATCTTTTCCTTTTCGTGTTTAATTTTAAGTTGTAATAAAAGAAAATATTATATTTGATCATGTTTCTTGGTTTCCAGTGGCAAAGGGCGAGTTGTGTGGGGCATTAATCACAAAGATATGCATGAGTGGGGTAGCAGTTATGTTGTGGAGAACAATGAAAAGAACATCTTACTCATGAGCACTGCTGAGAAGCCTGAAATTGCTGATAAGTTCCGAGAGGCTGGATGGGAAGTCAAGTGTCTTCCGGGAGCTGGGCATAAGCTTCTGAAAGTGGCTTTAGGTTAGAAAACTACAAATTTTTACTTCAGCAGATTTTTTTTTAAATTAAACTCCAAGACTAGAATTGCCTGATATAATGCAGAGATTTGATTTTGCAGAATGGGAAATTCTTTTAGATTGAAATACAGCTATGATCAGATAATTATCACACAAAATTGTTTATCCACTTTAGGAAGAGCCATGTAACTACAAGGTTGATAACTCTTTACTATTTTTCATTTACAGGTGAAGCAGAAGCATATTTGATGTCTCAAGGAACTACTTTCCGCTGGGACACCTGTGCCCCCCACTCTATTCTCAGAGCTAAGGGTGGGGATCTCATCAGTTACTCTACCCAAGATCCTATCACTTACAACGATGAGGTGGACCTGGAGTCGCAAAACTATAGCAACAAAGAAGGCATCATAGCCTTCAGTGATGAAACTACAGCAGAAAAGATTAAGAAAATTCTCAATAACTAAAATATTTACAAATAAAAAATGTATCTACTGAATCTCAAATAGTTGATGTAGAGGTACCTACTATTTTAAAATTATTATACATAAATAATATAATCTTAGGTCCTGCCATATCCAATGCTAAACAAGAAGTCATGAAATGATCTTAATATTAGCAAGTTCTGTCATTCCTACTACATATTTCTAGATAATTGTAGTGTTTTAATAACTACTTCAAGAAGGCCAATGTTTTAACGAAATATTGATGTACTTATGTAAGTGAAATGTTTGTTACTAAGTTTTTTTTGTATACTTATGTGAATATCTTTTTAATTGTGAATGTGAAGCATGTAATATCAAATTTTATTATAATAACTATCTAGTCAGTATTATTCAATTATATTACTTTTAAACATAATGATCTCTATGTTGCATGTTATTGTAAACTATGATGTATTGTTTTAAAATAAAAGATATCATTTTACATTGCGTTTTTATTAATAAAACTTACGCTTAATTAGTGACTAGATTCTGAAGAAGAAGAACTTTTGCTTTTCTTCTTTTTCTTTTTTTTATTTTTCTTGTCTTTTTTCTTCTTCACCTTTCCTACTTTTGTTGATTCTTTGGATTCTTTTTCCTTTTCCTGCAAGATATTTTAGATTATAAAGCTATTGGCACAACACAATCTAGTTAGTAAATGTCTTAAATTTATTAGAATTTTAGGTTTTTATAAGTAAATTGTTTATTAATCACTGACAGACAATGCACATCCTAAACTGCTAGGTCTAGAAATATGAAATTGTGCACAAACGCTCCTCGCAGCTCCCTTTGAGAATTCATCCCCTAAAAGAAATGAACTTTCTATCTCCTATTTATATCTATAGGATATCTCCTATATAGTTATAAAGGAGATAGAAAGTTCATCATTTATGCCAATGGCAAATCCCATCAGGCATAAGGCTTTTTTATAACATATAGTAACAACAAAGCTATGTCCGTGACTACCGCAGGACCACCAACGCCAATCGCTTCCATATTTGGTAAATAATTAGTGCTCAATTGGTACTAATTAGTACTCGAACAACAAAATTGGTACCTTAGTAGTTTTCGAGAAAATCGACTTTGAAGGTGGTCCTGCGGTAGTCACGCTCCCTTCAGCAGGACCACCATGAGCGCCGAAAAAGGGCCCACGCTACAGCTATTCTAAGTATACAAATAATTAGTACCCATAAATGTGATTTATTTCGTAAAAAAAACAGAACTGTAATATTTGTATTTACCGAGAAATCAACGATGATAACTTTCTCACAATTGTTCAGCAGGACCACGATTTTGAATGTTGATTCCAAGTTAGAGAAGCTTGTCGCTTTCCTCAAACCTACATAGAAAATTAGTACCCTGCAAGATAAAATTAGTACCCAAAATTCAAAATTAATACTCCAATAGTTTACGAGATATACGATGCCATTGGTGGGGTGGCGGTAGTCACGGTGCCAAATTTTCATTTCAAGATTTCCCTATTAAAAACTCTGTGATTTCTTCCCAAATTTTTACAAAAATTAGTACTCCTAAACAGAGGCGGCTCGTGACATTTATTTGTGGGGGTTCACTAAAAAAAGAAACGTAGAACTAGAGCTTACCATTTATTTTATTTGTAAAGAAAATCCATTCGGCGATCTTTTTGGCGAGCGAAGACATCTATCACTTTCTTGTGAAAATCAGTTATAGAATTAATTAAGCGTTTTTCAATGCTTATCATACATAATGCATTGAGACGGTCTTGCGCCATTGTATTTCGCGTAAAAGTTTTGACTTTATTTAACGTTGAAAAACAACGCTCACATTCTACTGAGGTCATAGGAATGGTACATACAATATTTAGAAGTTTTATGCTTTCAGCAAATACAGATTCTAATGAAAATTCCAAAAAATGTTGAAGTAAAGCGACGGCGCCATCAGCATTGTGAAAATCTTCTCTGCTATAAATTACTAATAACTCATTTTTTAGTTTATTTTTTTCCAGGAAATTGTAAGTGTTTACCACTTTTTTAAAATCATCCTCCGGAAAACTCTTATTGTAGTCCGCAAATCTATCTGTGTAGAACAATTTAGACGCCAACAAATGGTCCGTGTGTACGAATCTGTCTTTAATCTGCACTCTTAATACGTCACATACTTCTTTCCTCATAACTGAATAGTTTAAGTTATTAGGCCGACGTTTTTTCTGTGGCGAAGGGGGTGGAACAGTATCACGTAACTGGTTTACGACCTTTTCGAATTTACTGACTTCATTTGCGATTTTAATCGCATCAAGTGATCGAGACTGTAAAAATTTGAACAGCATTTCACAGTGCGGCATAAGCGTCCCAAAAAAGTTCAGCCAATACAAAAAATTGTTATCACATAAATATGAAAGGAGCGATTGAGCTTGATTATAGGTATTGGGGTCACTGTTATGATTGTCCATTATTGCTTGCATGCATTCTTTAAGGGGCTCTAAATTATCGTGTATAACTTTCACTGTACGTGTATTATAATTCCATCTCGTCTGTGGAGCAGCAGGTATTCTTTTATGCACGATTTCTTTTAAAATTTCCGATCGTTTCGGCGAACGCGTGAAAAACGATGGAAATGCATGCAAATTGCAAAAGAAACTTCGTACTGTGTGATTAATCGATGCACATTTTTCTAAAATTAAATTAAGTTGATGCGCGTAACAGTGTACATAATAAGCATATGGGTAGATATTTCTAATAATCTTTTGGACACCATTGGTATTTCCACTCATGACGGCAGCTCCGTCGTAGCTCTGACCAATTAACTTATTTTTATCAATACTTAAAGAATCAAGCTCCTTCATGATTTCAGCCGCTATTACTTCTGCTGTATAGCCTTTAGGTTGTATAAACTTCAAAAATCTTTCATATATTTTACCATCATGTAAATACCTAATAATCAATACCAGCTGCTGAACAGTAGAACAATCAGTTGATTCATCTGCCTGAATTGCAACAAACTCTGCACTTTTAATTTGTATCTGTATTTCTGATCTGCAAACTTCATAAATAGCATCTAAAATGTCATTCTGAATGGTTTTAGACGTACCTTTAAAAATGGAACTGCTGGATAAATGCTGTTTCATAGCCAAATCGATCTCTGACACGAAATCAACCAAACCTCTATAGATTCCGGGATTCAAGGATTCCGTAGATTCATCATGCCCCCGTAATGCAACTTGAAATGCACCACAAAATACCACACAATCTATTAAACGCCGTAAAATATATCGATTTTCATCAACGCGTTCATTGAACTCTCTAATAGATTTTCGATACGCAGAATCGAGCGCCTTACGAATATCTTGACGGCCGATAGATGCCAATTGCACTTCACATAACATATGAAATCGAGATTGCGAATGTTTTTTCACTTTTATTGAAAGATGCGCTAAATCGTCAACACCCGTTTCCGTCCATGCAGATTCACCACCATTGCCGGCGCCAGCTCCAAACACCAGACACGGGAAACAAAATAATTTGTTGCTTTCTTCACATCCACACAACCAAGGTGTTTTGAAATATTGTTCAGATTTAAAACCACGCGTAAAAGATTTATTTTTCGTAACACATTTTTGAGTAAGTGCAATTTCGGGACGTGGTGGTCCCTTAGCTTTCAGTTCGATACGCATTTCGAGAGTCTTTTCACAATTTTTAATAAAAGATACACTGTATTGTTCCATTTTTAACACAAATGTCGCGCACAAACTATTTTTTAATACTTATTTAGAATAAACACTGCGAATCTACTGACAGCCGAGTTGAGCCGACCGTTTGTTTCTCAGAACAATAACTAAAGCTTTAGTTATTGTTCTGAGGTTTGTTTACATAAGATCGGCAACAGCGCATAGGCATAGATCGCATATGCGCGTAGCCGCCTTGCGCCGTTTGGCAACGTTGTGCGTGAGCGGCGCTCCAGATTAGGCTAATTTCTCATACAAAATCTTTTGTTTCACGCGTCGGACTGTGTCGATATTTCTCTTTCGCACTCATTGAATACAGTGCTAGAAATCGTACTGAACTTTGTTTCATAGGAGCGCAATCGCTGGCGCTCCCACAGAACAGAAAAAACAGTTTTTTTCTGTTCTGTGGGCGCTCCACCCACACATGTTACAACTTGACGCCAAATGTACGCGTAGGAAATGGTTTCTAAGTTTCTAGTAAACTGCTATTGTATGGGCATAGTAGAAAGAATGTATGTATAGGATTATGCTATTATACTAATATAGATTATGCTATTTTCGTGGGAGTGCACTGCACCAGCGCTCTTTAAGACGAGCCGCCTCTGCTCCTAAAGAAGTTAAAGCGACTAAAAATCCAGATTCCTAAGTGTTGTATTTTAAGAGAAATTAGCTTTCATTACTTTTCCATACTAAATTTCCGCGTATAACCCGACCAAATTAAGTTGTCAACGGTGCCCTTGTTCACAAACTAAACTAAATTTGATTTCAGTGCATCTTATCTTTCTGTTTCATTATGAAAAGGACAGACAATACATTTTAGTTTAGTCCTGTCAAAGTAATCAGCGCCTGACACTACTCAATACAAGTTTAGACGTGATTAAAAACATGCCTACTAATGTTACGTCAATTTACGTCAGACGCTGATTAACATGGGCGTAGCCACACTGGGGCAAGCTGGGGCGCTTGCCCCACTCTGGCTCTGACCTATAAGGTGCCTAATTAAACAAAAAAATTTTTTTCTTATTCTATCAACAATCATAATATCCGTAAGAAAGTTACACAAAAAAATTAGTCGACATGAAAAAGAGTGCGATCCTGTGGCGTAGCGAGCCGAGCTGTCCGTCACCGCGCGGTCACTCATCCCCGCCCGCGTCCCGCGCAGTGCAGACAGAACTCTTCTATGGCTCGTGGCGCGATTCGTATTGTTTGCTTGTTTTGTTTAATTTTAATTTCTAGTTAATCTAGTTTACTTAATATTTATTTGAACAGTGCTGGTGCCTGGTTGGTATTTTTTGTATACTTAAATAATTGAAAAGGACAAGAAAGAGACTTGTGAAACACAGAGAAAATGTCGACGAACACAGCGGCAATTTCATAGCTGAAGCTCAAGAGATCGCTGATGCTCTAGAGATTGATTTGTCAATGCCGCGTATCGCAAAGAGACAGACACACCGTCCAAATCCTCCAGCAGAAAGTCCTGCCCAGTTTTGGAAACGATCACTGATTATTCCCTACCTAGACTCGCTGATTATGTCATTAGAAGATCGTTTCGCGGAGAGCAACTTACCTATTATTTCTTGATAACATTGCACCCATTATATTCTTTGATAACATTGCACCCATGTCATATGTTGCAAATGACCTGCGACGAGTTTTTGAAAAAAAGAGAAGCTTTCTGCAAGTTTTACAAATTAAATGATACTTTCCCAAGCGAGGCTGAAATGTGGTATAATTTGTGGGAAGAAAAAAATACGGAAATTAATGCATTGAAGGAGATGGATGTGGCGGATCTGATCAAGATTTCGGGAATGCAATTTTATCCCAGCGTAAAAACTGCGCTCGCTATTTTTCTTGCCCAGCCATGTACAGACGCCAGCACATCAACCTACCACAATCTGTCAGATTTTCCCAATCAACTTTGAACCTTGCTTTAGCGTGCTTTAGCGATAAAGTATGCTTTAGCGATAAAGTTGAAAATCTATTAAAGAAATCTGACAGATTGTGGTAGGTTGATGTGCTGGCGTCCGTACGACCTGTACAGTAGAGCGATCATTCAGCACATTACGGCGGGTCAAAACGTGGCTTCGCTCAACCATGAGCGAAAATCGTCTAAGCGGCCTGTGTATGCTAAGTGTGCACATAACGAGAATCGCCGAATCAAAAAATAAATTTGTAGAAGAAGTGCTAAATAGGTTCTGCCAGAACCCAAGCCGGCTTCTCTTGAAGTAATCTATACTAATATTATAAAGCTGAAGAATTTGTTTGTTTGTTTGGTTGAACGCGCTAATCTCCGGAACTACCAGTCGGATTTGAAAAATTCTTTTTGCATTTGATAGCCCAATTCTTGAGGAAGGCTATAGGCTATTTAACATCACGCTATGACCTTTAGGAGCCGAGCAAAAAGAAAAAAAGTCAGAAAGAACGCTAAGCAAAAACGAAGTAATAGCGCGGGCAGGCGATGCGATGCGACGGGGTGGGTCGGGGGAACAAGAAATATCACGCGGACGAAGTCGCGGGCAGAAGCTAGTTCATAAATAAAACTATAATATCTATCCTGTATTCCTGTGTGTAATTGTTTATTTTCTGTACCTGAAAATATAAACCTCTAAATTTACAGATTAACAAATAGGCATAGGCGCAGAGCCCAAACGGCTCAAGTTACTAAAAAATTACCGGGGGGGGGGGGAATAGGTTGTGATAGGACTAAACTAAAACTTATGTTTTGTCCTTTTCTTAATGAAATAGAAAGAAAAAGATCCACTGAACTCAAATTTAGTTTAGTTTGTGAACGAGGTAATAGGCACCAATGGTGGTATTGAGCTGTTTAAGAGATGTACGGACGCCAGCACATCAACCTACCACAATCTGTCAGATTTCTTTAATAGATTTTCAACTTTATCGCTAATGCTTAAGGTTCAAAGTTGATTGGGAAAATCTGACAGTTAGGTGTAGCTTGATGTGCTGGCGTCTGTACACTCGTGAACATAAATTTATGGATGTCGAAATAGTATTAACATCCAATATCTAAATTTTTATACAAACTGAACTTTTATACTTATTAAGAAAAAAAAAAAAACTTATCGCTACCCATCGCCTGTGATACCTTTGTTATTGACGTGGGCAGGTAGGTAGGTAAGTACTCGAATAATTATTTTTCTGTAGGTATTGTAAGTAGGTACCTACCTTCTGTGTTGTTGTTAATGAATATCATTAAAGAGCGATAGGTATTTTTTATTTATTTCTTTCCTACTAATTAACCGTTGCTGCAAGCAGTAATACCTATACATAAGACCTTGTCCAGAAGGAGCGAATTCGCGAAACGTTTCGTGAGAATTCATTCGCGCGTTAATGAGATACTAGGCGCCAATACATCGCGTCCACAAGCATCGCGCGATTTCAAAATCCGCGCGTAAATCGCGTGCAGTTCGCCAGTCTCTCGAATCGCGCGTATTGCGCCCGAGTCGAGATACTGGAGACTCCTTGTTGCGTCCAGTTGACGCGCGAACTTCAGAGCGTTCAACTCCATGTTTTCTACAGACAAATGAAATTCGAACCCAAATGCTCGTGCGTTGGTACGCCCCTTCTGGACGCAACGGTCGCGCGTAATATGCACGAGAGAATCGCGGCGAATTCGCCCTTTCTGGACAAGCTCTTAGTATTAAAAACCTAATTTACTATGTTGCTAATAACGTAAGTATAAAAGGATTACAAACCAAAAAGTAAGTAATAGGTACCTTTTATATTTGAATAATATGCATTGCAAAGGGCACATCACGCATATTTTAGTGTTTTCATATCAATGTGTACTAATTATGTACCTATTATGTTCGACAAACACATATATTTAAAATATCTGCTAAATCAACTTTTAATATCGTTAACATCGAAATATTTCTGTAAATTTCGATTGCTAATTGGCCCTAAAACTAAACTTTTTTTTTAATAAATATTATAGTTCCTCAGGAAATCATTATTAATCATATCATTTTCTGAAAACTTTAAATATTGAGACGCGTGCGACGCTATTCCGACATCCATAAATTTATGTGCACGAGTGTACATCTCTTAAACAGCTCAATACCACCATTGGTGCCTATTCCCTTGTTCACAAACTAAACTAGAGTTCAGTGCATCTTTTTCTTTCTATTTCATTAAGAAAAAGACAAAAGATAAGTTTTAGTTTAGTCCTATCAAATTAATCAGCATCTGACGTAAATTGACGTAACATTAGTAGGCATGTTTTTAATCACGTCTAAACTTGTATTGAGTAGTGTCAGGCGCTGATTACTTTGACAGGCCTAAACTAAAATGTATTGTCTGTCCTTTTCATAATGAAACAGAAAAATAAGATGCACTGAACTCAAATTTAGTTTAGTTTGTGAACAAGGGCACCGTTGACAACTTAATTTGGTCGGGTTATACGCGGCGATTTAGTATGGAAAAGTAATGAAAGCTAATTTCTCTTAAAATACAACACTTAGGAATCTGGATTTTTAGTCGCTTTAACTTCTTTAGGAGTACTAATTTTTGTATAAATTTGGGAAGAAATCACAGAGTTTTTAATAGGGAAATCTTGAAATGAAAATTTGGCACCGTGACTACCGCCACCCCACCAATGGCATCGTATGTCTCGTAAACTATTGGAGTATTAATTTTGAATTTTGGGTACTAATTTTATCTTGCAGGGTACTAATTTTCTATGTAGGTTTGAGGAAAGCGACAAGCTTCTCTAACTTGGAATCAACATTCAAAATCGTGGTCCTGCTGAACAATTGTGAGAAAGTTATCATCGTTGATTTCTCGGTAAATACAAATATTACAGTTCTGTTTTTTTTTACGAAATAAATCACATTTATGGGTACTAATTATTTGTATACTTAGAATAGCTGTAGCGTGGGCCCTTTTTCGGCGCTCATGGTGGTCCTGCTGAAGGGAGCGTGACTACCGCAGGACCACCTTCAAAGTCGATTTTCTCGAAAACTACTAAGGTACCAATTTTGTTGTTCGAGTACTAATTAGTACCAATTGAGCACTAATTATTTACCAAATATGGAAGCGATTGGCGTTGGTGGTCCTGCGGTAGTCACGGACATAACAAAGCTGCAGAATTTGTTTGAACTTTGAACACTCTAATCTCTAGAACTACCAGTTGGATTTGAAAAATTATTTTCGCTTTTGATAACAAAGCTCTTGGACCCTACGGAGCCGAGCATCAAGAAAAAAAGTCAACTAAGTAAGAACGCAGGCTGGCGATGCCATGCAATATGGTGAGTCAATGGCCAAAATTTAGTGAAAGTTGCGGGCAGAAGCTGTATAATTATAAAATAATTGTCCTTACAGGTTTCACCACAGTCTCTGTTTTAGTTATAAGTGGTTGGACTTGTGGAGCACAGCCCTCCATCCTGATTGCTGCGGTCACTTCGTCAACTTTTGACATATCTGCATTTGGAGCACGATATTGTTCACAGTGGTCCACTCGTACTACCCGGCCTAAGATCTGGGTAAAGATAAAACGTCTATTGATTACTTCGATCAAAAGATTGATTAGTTTAATATTATAGGAAGTAGATGAATATAATCAGAGTTGTTTTAGCATGGCAATATTAGGTCATTGCCCTTTCCCTATTACAATTATCGGCACGGATCTTGAGCGCTGACCTTCACCTGCGCAAAAGTGACTTATTGGGTCCCTTTGGTGGTATGAAGTGAGGCGCAGGAGCAGGGAATGTATATTGTCGTACAGTGATTGGCCCGTCGCGCGTCGCGTCATAGCCGCCACTCGGGATTAGTCGTGATTCGTTCTTTACTCTTGTTGCACGTACGTCACGACGACGAGTACACATCCGGCCAATAAAATTTTGCCACTACCGACTACGGAGGTTATAAATAATAATATCTTATAAAATATATTTTCCTTTTTGTAAAAACTGTTTTTCATTTCATTAATGAATAAATTAAATTCGAGATCAAAAATGTCAACAATAAAAATATTTTAGTACTTTTCGACAAACTACAAGAACTAAGTTATAATGTTAAATTGGAAATACTTTTAATTACCTACATTTTTGGTCCCAAATTCCATTTCTTAATTTAATAAATCATTGTAAAACCATTATCCTTTTAACCATACAACCAGAAAGAAATTACGTAGGTAACTTAGAAAAATAAATAAAAAATGGGTATGCGTTTTATTTTGCCATAATTGTACGATGCGCAAAGCGATCCCCACTCTGCCGCCGAGCGCTCAAGATCCGTGCCGGCAACTGTATCACTCCATTGGAAATTTGGAACCCAAACAATAAACTATGCATGTATGGTTTTTCTTTATTGGAACATGTTGAAGATGACAATTGATTCAGAATGTTAAAGGCCTTTATTTCAGTTTTTGCAATAGTAGTAGTCTATGATATTGTTCATAAATTGTACCTCCATAATTACATGAAAAAATATGATAAAAGTGGCACCTCTATATTATAGTCAACATACTTTGGTTCCATTTAAATTATCCACAGCCAGAATTGTTGACCGCTGATCCTCATAGCATATAAATGAGAACCCCCTTGACTTTCCAGTTCCTTTGTCTCTCACCAAGTTTATGTTCACTATTTCACCATACCTGCAATAATATAAATGAATGAATGATGCTATTTTGTGAATATCAATCACTTCTCTTACAGAGAACATTAACCTAATATTGTTGGATAAGGACAATACAAAATATAGCAAACTTTTTGTTGGTTGTTTGGCTGGTTATGAAAGTTAATGGAGACTTATACCTATCAATGAAGCAGCATTTAAATGATGAGCACTTCAAACCAATAGACAACATTAGAGAGCAGGTTTTTATAGCAAGAAGTTCTAGATAATATAAATATAAAGACAGCAATAACCAAACTTATGGATTCAACTTACTGTGAGAAAACGCAGATAATGTCGCCTTCAGTGAGATCATAGGGCAAACCTCCAACAAACACCCAGGCACTATCCTTGTACTGGTCATGCCAAGAAGTCTTAGATTTACCAGACAGCTCACGTTCACTAAGCTTTAGCACATTCTTCACATTGCTGAAATAAATAGAGAGACCCAAATGATACAAATTTCAAAAACAAAAAAATAACAAATGTTTACACAACAAAATGTTCAAAATAAGGAAAATAAAGTTATATTTACGTCATAGGATTCATTTTGTCGGCTTATAAAATCTTCTTCCATAGAAAAATTGTAACATTACGCAAATTCCTAATTTTTTAGTAAAGCAAATGATAGTATTTTCATTTTACAACAAGAAAACTCAAAACATAACCTCTAGGGCTCAAACTGCTCAAAGAGAAACAAATACCTTTTTTTTTAATTCTATTGTCAAATGAGTTTTTGGCGGGATTTCTTCGAGTGAAGTCTAGTTGGCTGTTTTAATTATTCGCAAATTGATTCCTAGTGGATATTGTGATGTAAAATTGGTGTAGTTTTGTATCTCAAGTGTCTGCGCAACTGGACAATATGTGGAATCATTGAAACAGACGCGATCCCGGTAAAATGGAGCTGAGAATTTTTTTGTAGTTTTGGCTACCTCAGCGAAGTTTACCGGGAAACTTGATTCGATACATTTGCTGCCAAATACTCCTAATACATTAGAATGTGTACACCCATATTCTAATGTCATGTTAGACTCAAAAAAAAATAGTAACTGATGACTAGGCAGCATGGTCTCAGACCTTAGCCTTTAAAAAAAAAAAATCTATTGTCAAATCTTATGTCATGTCACTGTCGTTTATTTGGTTGGCAACAATGTGTCTAAGGCCGGCTTAACACGTTGGCCCCAATATTGGCCCTGTTGGAGTTGGGAGCGGCAAGCAGGGAATATGAGAAAATACCAAAAACTCTCGAAAAAAATGGTTGAAGTTTTGAAGTTTTCCCTCATCAAAACTCTCGTTTTTGGTATTTTCTCATATTCCCTGCTTGCCGCTCCCAACTCCAACAGGGCCAATATTGGGGCCAACGTGTGTAGCCGGCCTTAGACACATTGTTGCCAACCAAATAAACGACAGTGACATGACATAAGATTTGACAATAGATTTTTTTTTTGCTTTTTATTAATTTCTGAATTAGGAATCAACACACCATGGCAACCATAGAGTTGCTCACACACACTTACACTAGGGATGTACTACATAATCGATTTGGTTTGATTCAACAGGCCCCAACGCTATTCGTCCAACGGTGTGGATCTAGAAAATGGCATTGGTCCCAACGTTGGGGCGAGTGTTGGTAGTTGGCTGGCTCGTGGTCGGTTTCATCAAACACATTTGACATTGGCAGACTTTACAACATCGGCACTATTGCCATAGAGAAAAATAGAAAATAGAATTAACTTTTAGAGATGTCATTAATTTGACATATTGACAATGACATTGTTGATACATACATTGAAAGCTTACAAATCAACAAAATAATTCCTGGATTCTTGTGGGTTAAACAGAGAAGCTAGACCCGATAAAGGAACATAGTTACATAAAACAACTTTTAAAATGACGACCCCTCCAGAAGCACCAGATAACTATGATCAGGTTCGTAAAAAAGGTCCCAAAGTTTCACCTCTACTGCAACGTTGATAACAATGTCCTCATTTTTGTTACAGTTTGACGAAGAGGAAACTGAACAGCACCTTGGGGCGACTGCATCAGGACGAAAAAGGCTATTCAGTAAAGAATTAAGATGCATGATGTACGGGTTTGGAGACGACCAAAATCCATACACAGAAAGTGTAGACTTTTTGGAAGATTTAGTCATCGAATTTATAACAGACACGACTCATAGGTAGGATAACTGAATCGAATAACTGTTAGGTGCCGCACCATAAGACTGTTTTTTAAATCAGATCCTGATGAATTTTCAGGGCAATGGAAGTGGGCCGAACAGGTAGAGTTCAAGTAGAAGATATAATTTTCTTAGTCCGGAAAGACCAACGTAAATACGCTCGAGTTAAAGATTTACTAACTATGAATGAAGAGCTCAAAAAAGCTAGAAAAGCTTTTGATGAAGTTAAATATGTTGGTGAGTAGCAGTGAATTGTTAGGTAAATGAAGCATATCAAAGTCTGTTCTTAGTTTTGTTTTGTTTTTGAAGTAACTGAAGTGATGCTTTATTTTGTTTTTCAAACTTATCTGAACTTGTAATGAGATCTATTTATTATCAAAGTGTAATGAAAAAAAAAAGAATAATCAACTAAATTTAAATAATAAATACTGTATTAGTCTGAAATTTTAATATTGTTTAATTTGTGATGTGTGTATATAATAATTGTTTTTATAAAATTATAGAAGACCAACAATAACATAGATGATCAAACAAGGCTGCCATGCTTCTAAGACTGATGCAAGTAACAATATTTGATTATGACACATTGCTTCTGTGTTTGCACTGACTAATGTCATTTTATCAACCCTTGTAATCTAACCCTTTTTATATGTTACAAACAAAACACAGCAGTCTGTTTTGCTATACCTTTTAATTATGCTTATTGATTTATCATGCACTGGATTTTCAACAAACTGGTTAGTGCTAAGAGTTGAAAATCTAACAGAGTGGTGTTTTTGACATGCTGGGAAGCTGGGATCTATTCTGTTGGATTTTCAAAACTCTGCTCAAAACCGAGACTTGAAAAACCAGGGCACCATAAAAACAGACATAAAAAAAATCTAAAGGCTAAATGTATGTTTAATTAAGAAAAGACATCATTCAAGTGTTAAACATTTTATATCAAAAAATTAAAGATATATTCAATTAAAAGTTGTTTTTTATTTTAATTTTATGCACAAAACACTTGTTATAAAAATATGATTTTTGGCATTTTCAATCTCAAATAGCAGCCAGCGGGTTAATTGTAGACTTTCGTTGTAATAATAAAAACTGCTCAAGATGTTATTTCCCATAAGAAAACATTTTTCTGACTGGCACTTTAATTTTTGGGTATGAATTGAATGATGTCCTTTTAACAATGCTTGACATGACTGCAAATTGGCTAATTCCCTTATGCTCAAAGGAGTTTTTTAATGATTCAACTTTATAGTTTAATCATTAAAAAACTCCTTTGAGCATAATACCTTAATAAAAGTGACTTATTTATGACTTGCTTATTTATGCAAGTAATAAATAAGTCACTTACTTTTATTTAATCTGAGTGTTGTAATTACTGCAGACTGCAGATATACTTATCAATAACAGATTTTAATTAAAATAGTAATTAACTTTATGAATTCAATTAGGAAGTTGTACATATTAGGAACAATTCAATTCTCTACCACCAGTGTGTTCAAGATTGTAACGTTTACAAGTTCCTATTATAGTAAAAAAAAAAACTAATTTGTATACATATAATTTCAATCCCTTTTACTGCAAAAAATATACCTACTGACATAGAATTGACTAAAAGTATGTTAAGAATAATATGAGCTCAACCGTCTATAATAAGCAGCGGGTAGGTAGAGCTGTTTGGGGTGAATGACCGCAAACATTAATGTTAACATGGATGTGCCTCTGAAATCCCGGTATTTTGAAATTATCGATTGATTTAAGTGAGTTGATATGGGTAAGTGGGCAGTTATGAGCAGGTAGTAGGTGAGCACCCAAACAATACTGTTTGGGTGTAAGTAAACAATACTGTTTGGGTGATGATTTCCCGTCCTGAAAAAAAAAAAAAAAAAAAGTAAGTATATACATACTTATATAGACACACAGGGATCCTGAAATGTTGTTAGAGGTAGCTTCGTGAAATATGAATTAATTAAGTAAAACTTAGAAACAATACTAAATATACTTTACTGCACAAGGAAATATTATTATATATTCCGAGAATTCCCGGGATTCCGGGAAATATTTGGCATATCCATGTTATGTCCGCATGTCGCAAGTAGCAAAAACAGCTCTACCTACTCCGATCACTGATAATAAGACACAATTACTTTTCTATGATTACCAAACTTAATAAGCTTACCTAACAGACAAGGGGTCTGAATTAATTCAAGTCAATTCTTATAATTTAAACTTAACACCTGTCTCTTTCTCTATGGTCTTGAATAATATTGGCTTTGTCATTACAATATTTCACTCTTCACTGTAATGTAGGGACATTTTTTTTAAATCTTTATTTTTTTAGAGGCTTTTACCTTACAAAGTTACGTCAGCCTCATCATACCCTAATCTAACTAATTATTACACGTAATTATAATATTATTCATACAAATATTATATATTATTACGTAAGCGAGGGAGAAAGTGATGCAGCAACCATTTCATAAATCCATATTATGTATATTTCATATGTTCGCTTCTCCCGAATTATGTGTAGATAATGCTCTAATGAAAGCCCCAACGTCATAACGTCGCCAACGTCTCTAAGACCACGTAAGTCCAAAGAATAACTGTTTCATGAAATCATCATTCTTTGGACTTACGTGGTCTTAGAGAGTTGTGTTGATGACTTTAATGATTATAATTCTGTAAACACATATTTCTTACGGCCGCGATTCATATATTAATCAACGTACAACTTAATACTGGCCAGCAAATTCCAAAAAACCTAAAAAATATTGAATTTCGCGGGCTACCCTGGCGCTTTCGCCTTAAGTTCTTTGATAACATCGAATTTAAGCGATGTAACCTCATGGCTGCGTTTTGCTACTTTGACACAGTAACTTACAACTAATTTTGTCCCGTACGTTTATTATACCTGTCAGGCTGCCACCCATTTCTCCAGTGTGTACATGTCTAAAATACTTGAACAATGATTACGGAGTTTACACTCATTGTATACGGTCACAAGCAACGGTTTTTTCTTATTGTTCCAGTATCTTGTGACTGAAAGATCATTCAAGTCATCTATTAATTTAACAGTTACATTGTTAAAACATATATGACATACTTTTTATACAGAACTTGTAAGCTAAGTATAATCTCCTAACGTGCAAAGGAGGAATGCACATTTCAACTTTCATTACGTGTATTGGAGAGCTTTTTATAAAACCACCTATATACTCCTCAAATACTGGTTCTGAATTTCGTCCAGTTTACCTAAATGACTCTGCATTATTGAATAATATTGGCTCTGTCATTACAATATTTCACTGTAATGTAGGGACATATTATAACCATCACTTGTCACTTCCCACTTCCCACTTGCATCTTACCTATTTATTTTGTGAGTCCATAAAATTATCTGAATGTTGGGCAATAGAACCTAGATACAGCGGGGTAATTGCGTAACTCATTTACAGTCACAATGGGTACCATTTTGACAGTTCAACAACATTCATTGTATTATTTAAATTGTTGACCAGACAAATTTGTTGAACATTTGAAGCAATGGATTAACATTATGATTCAAATTGCGATTGTTATTGTGTTACGCAATGAAAGTGCTGGGTCCGGACTAGTACCAATGTATTAGAAGATAATAAAATAATTTATATTTCAGAATAAATCAGAAGTGGATAGGCTGGAAGGATGTTACCTTTAGGTATGCATTATCAAATATGATGTACCTATACTACTACTTCCATGAAGAAATAATTTAGACACTACCTATGTTTCAATATTTTTTCTTACATTTCAGTTCTTGAATACTATCTGTAATTGTACCTACTATAAAAGACATTCCTTTAAAACCAGAGATAATTTGTAGTTCTAGACAATAAAGTGTTGAATTTAATAAATTTACGATTTGTTTTTTGTACCTACCTACAAGAATCCTGGTCAAAATTGCTGAACTACTCTGGCTTAGGAAGGCTGAAGTCGGAGAAGAGTGGCGTGCATTGCAGGATGTCTACACTCAGCATTGGGTGGCCAAAGGCTAAAGAAGAGAGAGACGACTACCTACAATTTTTTTGTCCGTTATATAATATTCACTGCTGATTAAAGTCATCATACATACATACATTTACCTTAACTGCCCCGTTCGTCTCATGGTCTCAAGCGCGACTGTTGAGCATAGTCCTGGGTTCGATTCCCAGGTGGCAGTTTTATTGTGTTTTCCATTAGGATTTTCTCAGTAACAGCCGGAGTTTGGAATTTAGCGGGGTGATTCCCCCGTGGCTCGGTAAGCCGTTGGTCCTGCGCCTGATCTCTCCGGTCGTCTCGGATTGCCGTCCCATCGGACTATGAGAGTGAGGGAAGAGCGAGTGCACCTGTGTCTGCGCACACATTTGTGCACTATAATAGGTATCTCCCGCGTAGATTACTAGTCTCCTTTGAGATTGGCTGCCATGGCCGAAATTTCGCCTAGAGGACTGTTACATCTATATAATAGACCAAGCAGAATGCTAGCTTCTTTAAGGCCACAATAGTAGATTGTTTGCTAAGGGAGCAAAGGACAAGTACGTCACTCGAACTTAAAATAGTGTTGCTCCCGAGGTGGACACTACTTTTTATCTCTCTATGAAAAAATAAGTAAGTACAACTTATGAATAAGAATAGTACGTTTACCTATTTATTTACAAATTAAAGAAAGAATAAAGTTTATTTGGACACAGTTCGTGAAACACAAAATATGAACGAAGGCAGAATGCTTTTCGCGCGTTTTTTATTTTTTCACAAACTTTTTTTTTAATTTGGCTCTCGGGCGTTTTACTTTATTTTACAGCCTGTTATTTGTTCATACAATGTTCGTGATTGATCTCTTTGGTGATTGGAAGTTTTACTAACAATATCCACATTCCAGATTCAATTCACTTTTAGTTCCTAGGGATTAAAGAGATATTTTAGTCCCTGTTTACAACTTTTTTTTTAATAAATACGCACTCCTAAAACTACGCGTCGTTAGCGTCATGACTTCACCATGTTAGTCAGTTTGTTGGGAGAGTGGTTTGCTTGTTGCAACTGGGGACGCAGCTTAACTAAGTTTAAATAAAAAAATGAAGTATTTTTAAAGACTTTATTTGTGCGATACAATAAAAATGACAGTATAGTAGCTTGCTAACACAGTACTAACATAACAGACAACTGTTATGAAAGAAATTATAATATCAAACAATTAAAATAATTTAACATGATTTTATCATTATTGAACTAGCATAATAACACAATACACTACAAAAAAAAATTAAATAATAATTGTTTACACATACTCAAATGTCAACCAACAGGATTGATAATTCCTGAGGATAATATGGCCCCAATCAAAGTTAGTTTGTTTAGAAAAATTATATATATGGAGAGGAGTGTTCGAATTCGAACATGAAAACATTTTCACAAACATCAACGAGGATAAAACTATGTGACTTCACAATTTATACATAGATCAATGATTCTTAAGAATTACGTGTAAATAAAATATTTCAACAAAATGTTCACATTTTAGGCGACTAGACCAGGCTGTCAAAAAACAGCCACACGTCTAAACTTTGGTTTTAAAATATGTGTTACATATTTTGATACAACATCGTCAAATAACAAAGTTAATCTTATAATATAAATAGGCCATTGATGGCAGTCAGTTAGTAATTTTATAAATAATACAATAAGTTACTTGTTGAAATATTAGATCGTACTTATAATTTATTAATTCTAAGGTACATCCTAAGCTCCGGCAAAAGTGAACAATTTACCTACTATAAATATTGGCATCACACTAATTTCTTCAAGTGACTTGGAATTATATGGAATACTTTGAGAAATATTAATCTAAAATAATACGGGTGAGTTATAATAATAATCTGGAAACTGGTAACTCGTCTAAGCAAGTAAAATACTATGAAAATAATGTAAAATACTTTAAAAGTGTAATTTCAACCTAAAAGGAGGAAGACAGAAAATATTTGAGCCCTTTTAAATTAGCTATTATTGATTTGGCAACACAACACAACATAAAAAGCAAAATTGTATATTGTCACCGCTGCTCTCAGAACGGTGAAGGAAAACTTTGTGAGGAAACCGGCATGTCCTAGAACCAAAAACTTGTAGACATGTGACATCTACCAACCCTCACTGGTCCCGCGTGGTAGATTACAGCCAACTCCCTCTCGAAGACAGGCCTGTGACCTAGCAGTGGGAACATTATAGGCCTATTATGTTATATTTTCAGTATTCTCTAAGTAAGCTAGACATTCGAAATAGTACCATTAAATGAATAATCTGATTACAGTCTTAACCATTTAGTTTTAGTCTAAGAATCTTCTGTTCTTGTCCTTAGGACGTTTCCAAGTGGAAGATTTTACTACAGATAGTGTGTTCTCCACACAAATAAAGGCTACCATGTGTACTTTAGCACTATTAAAAACTATCCTATTATTTTGTAAATATCTATAATAAGACAATATTATTATTTTTACTACTTTTATAACAGCCAACGCTAAGGCAAGTAAACCTGTACATTAGATATAAAAGTCAGATTTAATACCGTATAAATAACTACCACAGATTAAAAAAATATTATTCCCTCAGAGACGTCACTAATTAAAAGTAATCAACTGTTAACTCTAATTGACAAGTTTATTGGTCAGTCAATAAATAAATTGTCAATTGAAGTTAATGATTGATAAATCGCTGTCAGTCCAAAATATGGACAGACTGAAAAAGCTTCAAATTTTTTGAAGTTAATGATGGATTATTTTAAAGTGAAGTTTCAGAGTGCGGCAGTTAATGATATTTAATTGCATGAGATGATAATCGTCATGGTTATTTATACGAAAAAAATCTAGCCAATAGTTTTAAACATATCAGATTGATATTGAAACATTATTAAATCTCGCAACACTTTCAAACATGCAACTGCATCCATTAGTATAAATACTTTTCTAGGTAATCAGATTAGGATAATCATTAATTTCTGGAATGGTTTATCTTTATATCAATATGTACCATGTTTCGATAATAATAAATATCAGTTATATTCTTTTTATGAACATTGTGTATTCTACCTACTTACTTAGGTACGACAATTGGTCGTAATTTATATAGTTTACAATATAAAAAGAGAAGTAAACACTTCTTTCCGTGAATATACGCGTGTCAAATATTAAAATTACGTGACACGGAGTAATGAACAAATGGAGTGATAACTGCTAGGCACATTACATTGCCATAAACTTCTGTGACCGTGGTACGTGATAAAGAATAGGAGCGCATTTTCACTGGGCCTCGAATGCAAGTAATTTCTTTCAATGCGAATAAAATTTGCAGTATTCAGAGTCAATTTTCAATTATTCAATCAAGAACATTGAATTTGAAGTCCGTCTCAAAAACTGGGTAACTTTTCTTCTGCTGACAGAAGGCAACAGGAAAAATATGTAAACACTCCATTAATTTGTTACTCCGTGATTAGATCAGCCAATCAGTGATACATATAGATTTTGTAAGTAAACGCCATATACTTATAGGTGCTGTGTGCGTTGCATTTAGTCGGTCGGCGGCGGCATGGCGGCTACGATGGCCTTCATGACGGCGGCGGCTGCTAGAGCCGCGTGCGGCTGCCACTCCTTGCCGCGGGTTCCGTCACGGTAGTCGGATATGCCTGGGGATGAGAAAAGTAAAAATTTAACTCTTAACTAAAACCACCACTCGGTGGATCCCAAATAGTAAGAATCGACTATGCGGCAGGCCCAAAAAGAAACGGTGGGATGAGTTTGGACTCCTTAAAGGATTGGCCCACAATCGCAGTAGACCGGGAAAAGTGGAAAGAGGGAAGGGAGACCTTTTCCCTGCCGTGGGACAACACAGGCTTATAATAAACTAGCAGCGCACGCAGTTTCACCCGCGTAAGTGGCGATCCCGTGGAAATATCCGGATAAAAACTATCCTATGACCTTTCCCGGGACTCAAACTATCTCTATACCAAGTTTCATCTAAATCGGTTCAGCGGTTTAAGCGTGAAGAGGTAACAGACAGGCAGACACACTTTCGCATTTATAAGTATGGATAAATAATAATAACTAAGGATATTGTAGACGTTTGGAAGATTGTCAAATGATACTGCGCTGCCTAGTGCCTTTAATCTTTTGACTGCCACATTCATGTATAGATGACAAACCAAAATGTGTCCAGCACGCCACGGTTCGACTACATGACAGACTGACGCAGAAGGCACGTTTTTGATTTTTTGACGTGTGGCGGTCAAAAGGTTAAGATAACATAAACGTATTAAACGAACCAAAGGTTGATTGCATACGCAATGACTGCTAACCATGCAGCCATGTACTAATTTTCCAATCAATAATTGAAGAAGTAAGATAAAAAAGTGTGTTATAAATACTCATTACTCCGTAGTGTATGGTTTCACCGTACCAATATTTAAAAACTTTGTCAATGGCGTTTATAAGTGAACCAAAGCAGAACGCTTACTGGCTAAGGCTATATAGCTGACGACTTGGTGTTTGCTTTATAGTGACAGCCAAAAAACTCGGTTTTGACCAGGGGGCCTAAAAAGGCCACTTTGGCGAATCATAAAAGGATAACATTATGAATCAAAATATGGCGAAGACAGTCCGTGTTTTTCTTTTTTCGCTGCACTACGTAGGTATAATCCAAGAGATAGGGATTGGATTTGGATTGGACTGATTAGTATTTTGGCACAGACAAAAAAAATAACTGAACAATCCTTCATCAATGGGATTTGATTCGATTAACTTAACAATTAACTGTCCATTACGATTCATAATGTTAACCTTTTATGATTCGCCAAAGTGGCCTTTTTAGGCACCCTGTTCATAAAAGGTCTATCCCAATATCCAGCTCAATCTGCCTAAAGTATACTATAGCAGCAAAGACAGCCAAAGCTCATTCAAATTCTTGGTTCATCCGACTAAGGACGGTTTTCAGCTCTTTCAATTTTTTATCTCAACTCAAGGAGTACTACTTCAACGACTCTCAATTGTTCTTCAACCATGCCTTTTGATATGATAACCCTTTATCTTTTTTATACTCGGTCCCTCAGTGCTGAGGATCGTGACCCATTTTATCAATGTCTTGTCCTGGTTTGGCGCCAATTGTGTCGGTCCTGGGGCAGTCTTGAATCTTCTTGAAGAGGTAGCCAACGACTGTAGGATCGGGATGGTTCACCGTTAATAAACCCTTACCTCTTATACTCTTTTTTTTTTCAAGATGGGAAATCATCAAATGACCCCTCCCGCTCTGGGTGGAGCGGAAGGGAGTGTCAGACTCTTACTGACTAAAACCCACCCGTGTTCCTTCCTTAGCCCTTTATGTTCCGGGCCAGCGGTAACCCTTTCGGACAATCCCGCTGACCACCTCTTATACTCTCGCTGCTTACCTCTTATAGACACGAAGCAATCCTTCCTGTTCCCGATGACACTGTCGAGCACGGCGTCGAGCTCGCAGTCGTACGCTCGCGCGCGCGCGTGCGCGGCGAAGGCGGCGCGCGCCTCGCCCGAGCCGCTGACGGCGCGACCACCCGCCACGGGAGACAAGTGCACGCGGAGACCGCTGTCTTTCCTATCCCTGAAAATATAACGCAACATCCTTTACTTATTTATTTAACCGTTTATTAACAGAACACGCATCAGCTTTCTAAAGAAAATTATGCACTTCGGTATTCTTCGGAAATACGAACGCGCGGTGATGATATCTAATATTATAGAGCTTGATCTAATATAGACATGTTTACAAAATTGTAGATTAACTACTCTATGTAACTCCAAAAAACTTTTCAAAACTTTTGAGCGACAAAAAACGACAGCCGCACTTTGTATAGTAGTGCACCTATCATTTCGCTTTTGTATGATTTTTTTTTTCCCTGTCAGGTTACCTACTCCAGACTTAGGGCCTGTGCACACAACGTTTTTTAAACGCGCCGTTGACGCGCGTTTTAGAAACGTGCGTCGACGGCGCGCTTTTACCCAACAGAAGGTCTATATACAGGCTGCGTCTGACTCGCGTGCGTATCGCGTCTGTATCGCTACAAACGCGCGTCGAATCTTGGGCAGAATGTATGACTCAACTTTAATTCTTCTCGACCTTATTTGTATACTTATCTGCATTCAAGCAAATAAATAATTTGATTTGATTTGATCGCTCATTGCTCGGCTAACCTTTGGGGTAGGGACTATTATGCTCTCCATTAGGGAGTATTCAAGCTCTCCATTTTGTACATTACTACCTACTCCGTTAAAAACATTTACCTAAACGGATCTAATGATTTGACAAAACGATCGAAAGCAGAAATGAGCTAAGTATGTAAATAAATAATAAAAATAGTGTGTGTAATGATGTTTTGTAATTCGTCTACAATGTAGCGGTCTTAAAGCACGACTGCTGATTATGAAGTCCTGGGTTTTCGATTACCATGTCAGACAGTAAGCAACAGAGAGGAGGCCTGTGTCCCGGCAGTGGGAAGTTACAGGTTGATCATGGTCAGGCAGGATCACTTGGCCACTAGGAAATTGCGACTGGGAATGAAATAAAAAAAAAATCTCCCAGTACTTTACAACATACCCCTTCGCCCTGCAGGAAATAGAAGCGAGGTGTTATGTGTAGTAGTTTTTATGTTCTTACTACTCAGATCACTAGGCTACTCAATTTTATACAGAATGATGTTGTTGAGTAAACACAATAATCTCGAACCTACGCGCGAACTGACACAAGTGCGTCATAAACACGGATAAATCTGTCTAAAACCGTCTAATCCTAACGTCTGTTAGCACAAATCATACCTTCATAATATAATTTTCCTTTATAATTAAATTATTTTCAACAATCCTGTTTATTTCAGGCTTATCTTAAACAACAACCCATATTTGTAAACATTTAAGCGTAAGGAATATCCCGCCCGGTATGAATGGGTTTTCACAGGATATTCTTAGTAATTTATTTTGCAGGAATATTGGTATAATAATATATTACATTTCAGTGACATAAGAGTACATAATGTTGGGACTAGTTCGTAACATGATTCATTTTATACAAGAGTTGTATTATTCCATAATTAGCACAGATTTTGTATCTGAAAACATCGACCCTGTTGGATGAGGAAGATACCTACATTTACAAAAATTTGGAAAAAAAGGATTCTTCTTGTTCTTATTGTTGTAAACGGAATATTTTCAATTTATTACAAGGAAGTCACTCCAAAGCGTTATCAAATTCTGGTAAAAGATTGATTAACCTTTGAACCCTTCGTGGCGATTGAAAACGTTATCACATCACTAACAAATCATGTATGTATTGTAGGTAGAATATGACGCGGCCTTTGTCTGAGGTTAACATTTTTTTATCTGCCGTGACCGCGATTTTGAGAGTCAAGTTATAATTAATATGAACTCTATGCGGCTTTTGGGGAACATTGAAGAGTTCAAGAAATATGGTTTGTTCACATGATTTTCACACACAGTTTGGCTGGTCTAATGAATGCAATCTCGAGTAGTCAGGCAACTCAATACCGTGCGTGCTAAGTTTCGGGTCGAGATGACGCCTACATTTTAAAATAATGCATATTTTTTATTGAACTTAATGAAAACGAAAACGACATCTACTTAGGGTAATTGGTATTATATTTTGTAAATAAAGAAGCATAGTGTGCTCGCGCGCGCTCTGTCTCGAAATCTCGATCGAAATTTACCTCCATTCCCTAGAATGGACTAGAGTAGTTATAGAAAGTAAGTACACATACACTTGATCTCCCTGCGGTGCCGGGTGCGACACTTCGATGAAGGCTCCCTCGCCGATGTCCACACACAAGCGGTCCGTGGCACCTTCCGGAGGATCCCATCTACCAGGCACACCTCGAAGTCGCTCCAAACCTATAAAAAATATAACAGAAATGCTATGGTTGTAAACTCAATAACCAGACAGATTTTGGACAATGGGTTAACAGACATTTTATCAAACTGAAGATTCTAGGGTATTATTTGAGTTAGTTCTCCAAAACAGTTAACTACTTACGGACAGGTTATTTGGAGACTTTAACCCCCCGGATTCCACATTACAACATAGGTAATTAAAACAGGCTACAGGATAGAACTACGTGTGTTTAGTTGTAAAAGTGAGTCGACTTCTTTGATATCATACAAAACAGCGCTGAATCAGAATGACAATTCGAATCTGTATCATACCTAGGGGCTACCCCGTACCCGACCGCACAATAATTCACCTGTGATCGATTTGCAAACAGAAGCACAAACAAGTGAACAAGGAAGTGCTATACAAATCATCGGGATAATTTCGAAACACACCATCAGTAGCATGGCTTTCATTTTGACATTTCAACCACATTCATTGCGTTATTTACAATGCGTGCCACGAAAGATGAGATTTGACACACCACGTGGTTTGACATGCGCAGTACACGATTTTAGGTATCTTTAGCAGTATGAGGTCTGAGTGCGGGACGGGACCGGCCGTCATAGGGGCGGCGGAAAGAGCGGTTGAGGCGGGGTCAAGTCTCATCTTTCGTGGCACGCATTGTACGTTGTTGAGCAAACTAATTTTTCGAACATAATTATGATGCAACGGATTAGCAATATCCTTCAAAATAATTCAAATTGAGAATGTGTTACGCAATGAGGGTGCTGCGGTGCTATTCAGTAAAAATCTCACCGTGAAAACTTAGGCGAAGTGAGCGTGGAGTGGGCTGTCAATAGTGTCAATTCCTAGCAAAAACAAACTCACTTCACCTAAGTTTTCACGGTGAGATTTTACAGAATCGACCGGCTGATCTAACGTTGCTATGCATCTTTTTACGCTGGTAATCAATAAATTCACAGGAAACAGAGACCAAGCCTATTATTTGCTCTGCTAAAAATATGCAAAGAATTTTAAAACAAACACCATTATCTTTAATAGCTTTGTTTAGCACTCGTAAAGATATTTCCGTAACACACATTCTGCAACGTCTAGTAAACAAACATTCATCTTTTACTTTTAAACGTAACGGCAAATTTGACCACACCCTGGTTTTTCCATGAGTCAAATTGCGACAAAAAGATGGCTAATGAAAAAGCTTATACGCATCACCGATTATAGAAATGGATTGGTGCGAAGTGTCCAAAATGTACTTTAGGCAACTACTTCAAACACCAATCCAAATGTCGTGTCTTTTCTAGACTCAGACAGGGGCCGAACTAGAGGTGCTCTAGTTTGGCGGTTGAAGCGGGCCCCTTTGTGGTATATTGTCTGGACGGGATCGTGGTTAAATATATAACAGCTGCACGGGTCCACCGAAGGTTAATAAGCTACCCGGCTGTCATTCGTCGATGTTTGGTAGTCAGAAGCCCAAAAGTCTGACAACCAGTCTTACCAAGGGGTATCGTATTACTCAGTAACTCAGTTGTGGGGTTCTGATAGGCAGTCCGCATGTAAGATCACCATCTGCATCCGGATTGAAGTTATATTGCTTGTAATCGTCGATCATGCAGCGGAGATCATTGGGAAGTCCCCATAGATGACATACAGCTGTGAAATATATATTACTTGAAGTATCGAATTCTCACCGTAGAACATTTAGACTTACCTTCGCTAACGAACGCATCCCAAAGAGGTTTAGCGTTGCTCAGACGCACGGCAATATCTTGGAGAAGGAAGTCTGCAGGCTTGTAAGGTTTCACCTCATAGTCCCAACCTCCTTTCGCATTCTTTTCGGCTTTCTCGCAGAATATGTACACATATCTGTAAACAAAAATATTGAAATTAAAAATGGCTGTATCTTCCTGCCCTTGTCCCATGTCACTTGGGGTCGGCGCAACACGCTTTCTTCCTCCATTCTCCCTTGTCAATCGTCACGCTTCATTCACTCCCTTATCTTGTACCAGCTTCATTCACTCCCTTATCTTGTACCAGCTTCTGCCCGCGACTTCGTCCGCGTGAAATTTCACCCTCCCCCCATTCACCCTCTTAGGGGTGGAATTTCGAAAAACCCTTTCTTAGTGGATACCTCCACATTTCATGTCTCTAGGACCAATGGTTTCATAAAAAAGGCTGTTTACCTATTTGCCCGTGAAATAAAGTTGTTGTCGTGACAGTTTTTGCATGAACAATCTATGTATATAAAAATCTGAATTATTTCTCCTATAAAGATTTCTGGTGTTAGTAAAATTAGACAACAGTAGGTAGGTAATAATACCTACAATTGAATCAATTAAACCACGAGAATTGCGGTGAACCAATGACTAAAATAATATCTACATAAAAGGAACGGCTTTCGCAAATTATAACCGCAAGCAATTTCCCACGCAATTCAGTGATAGAGTGCTGACTGGTCAAACAATATGATAACAAACACAAATGACTCAGAGCAAGTAGGTACAATTGAATCTTGTCGACAAGGGTCAAACAGTGTCAGCAGCCAATTACTATTCATCGGACATTTAGAACGGCTCCCACTCATTGTTACATAATTTGAAACTCCCACGCTTATCACCGTATACAGAGCTGTAGAAAAATCAATAGAATGTTTTACTATCGTTTGAATTTCCTTATCTGATGTGGTCTCAGATAACGTTTGAGTAATTTGGCCAAATACAGCGCATCTGCGGAAGTATGAAATTGGACAAACGAGTCCTTATTTTGGTCCTGTCTTAAAATAAAGTATCGAGAATGGAGATGCGACAAGAAGGCCAGTTCAAATCTCATTTCAGCGACAATCAAGGTAAATAACTACCTGTCAAAAAAAAAATGGAGGTATTTTTGACAGATTGAAGACTGAGATCAGACTTGAACGTTCTTAACATCTTACAGCAATTTATTGCTCCTCAGGTATAAGTATTGCTTCGATTACCTAAGTATAAGTAAATAAATAAATAAATAAAAGATCGATCTTATCGATAAATGGTATCCGAATGTTTGTAGAGTTCAAGAGATATTATTAGTTATAGATTAACGCTTTAATAATTACTACTACTTTAATTATTACAAATTTTTTTCTTAGGATTTTTTTTGCTTAATAAACACAATTTTCTTTCTTTCTATCTTACTTAATCAGAGCCTCTAAATAAGTAATTTACTCATTACAGTAAGAGACACCCGAGTGCTGAGCCTGGGGTGCTCTCAAAACGGTGAAGCAAAAAAAAAATTGTGAGGAAACCGGCATGTCCTAGAACCAAAAATTCGAAGACATGTGACATCCGCCAACCCGCACTGGGCCCGCGTGGTCGATTATGGCCCACTCCTTCTCGCAGTGAGGAGGCCTATGTCCCAGCAGTGGGAAAATTATACGCCGATTATGATGATGATGACACCGGAGTATCATTTTCCTTTTTTTATTGAAGTCACAATATCGGTCTTGAAAGATCTGATCTTACACAATATTTACCTATATTGGCGTGTGAACAAAATTTGGTTGGAACTACCTAAGCACTTAATTTTTCGCATTTATGCTACAGCGATGCCCACATTTTCGCTCGAAATATATGGTGTTTATTATATGAACTTTGTCCTCTTAGGCAATAATTTTAATATGCACACTATTATGCAGATAATTATTTCCATAATTCCATAAAGGGTTCTTTCCTTCATTATTAAGGGAATTTTACCTTGTTGTCCTTCTAATAAATCAGCTAATGATTACACCTTTCTGAATAATGTGGAGATTTGATTCATGGGTTTTCCAAAGCAGTCTACTTGACGTCAAACTTTGACCCTATTACTTCAGCTTCGTAGCAAATATTTTTACAAGATCATCATCGGCTGCAAACATTACTTGGAAAAAAAATAACAGGTAACTATTGTCAAGCTAAATATGCAAGTATTTAATAGTAGGCCCTTGTTTATAACTGAGTTTGAACGGACACGGCTGTTTTCAAAGTTTTTGACAAAACATACCGCGTTGGTTTTGAGCCTGTAGTCATAGTTCAGTTTAGTTAAACTCATTAACTCAAGTTTCTAAGAAATTAAGATAGTGATAGATACGCTCTAATCACTCGTCTGAATGAAGCTTTAACTGGCCTGCAAAAGTTACCGCTTTTTTAACATCAAAACATTGTTTGATGAACATTCAACGTTGATTGTGTTTGTTCAAGATGTATTGCATTCTTACGTATGTAGGTAAGTACCTACTTACCGTACCTTGTTTACACATAGGTTGTGTAAACAACATACTTATGTATATATTCTAGGTAAACTAACTAGAAGGTGCATTTATTTTCCTCATCACATAAATATTCACGTGAATTCCAAATATGCACATATTTTATTGTAATAAAATGTTTTATCATGTAGCCGATACCTACGTTCAAATTATAATTTACGACTTATCTTAGTAGTTCTTGCTTCTCGAACTATAGATCGCCTGCCCGTATAAATTGCGCGCCTACATCCGTCCTCATAACTTTTCTATACTTAAATATTTATTGGAAGCAATTTCAATAAATTTTAATATTAAAAGTATAATATCTATGCATATTTTCGATATCGAACGCCTAAAGCTTATATTTTCGACAACACATACCTATATTCTTTGTTCTATTTCATAATCTTAGGTCTTCCCGACAGCTTTCCTGCACTCTTCCTTGTGTGTTGCCTTCTCCCTCTCATAAACGCCTCTAAGTCACTACAACGGCCGTCTTTTGACTCCCATCCTACATACATACTTACCTAACTAAAGTATCTTACATTAAAACGGGTCCAGTAGATAAACTTAGTTTAGTTATCATCATCATGCTGAAAGACGTCCACTGCTGGACATAGGCTGGGAGGACCAGCGTTGACACAACGACCGGTCCTGAGCTATCCACATACTGTGGATTCCCGCGACCTTCACTACGTCATAATACGAGGATCTACCTCGTGGAGCTTACCCACGCTTCGCCTTCCGGTACCCACAATTCTAGTTTTAATGTACCTATCAATAAAAACAGAACTATCTAACAAATCAACATAATTATCACATTACACAATATACCGCAAGATTTCCTTCCTTTTTTTTATTACAATTAGGTAGGTAGTACGCTAATCAAGAACGAGGACGTAATAACAAAATACATAGATCATAAAAAATTGTGCGCGTCAATACGTAATGGACGCGTCACACACGGGATAATCAATACATCACTACAATATAGTATTAGTAACCGTGGTTTTAGAAGTCACGTACACCATGTATTATTATTATTAGCCAAGTAACATTTTAGTTTAAGTGACTTTAGATTTAGTGCACATCAAGCTAATACAATCTGTCAAATTTCTATAATAGATTTTCAACTTTATCGCTAAAACATAAGGTTCAATGTTGATTGAGAAAGTTTGACAGTTTCGAATAGGTTGATGTGCTGGCGTCTGTACATAGTTGTTTAGTCACGAACCTAACTACATATTGGTAAGTATTATCCGAGGATTATGTTTTTTAGAATATTGAACAGTAGAGCTTTGAGATACAAATCATACAAACGAATGGTTTTAGCTGTTATTTTTATTACAGCACTCAATTTAAACGCGGCTTACGTCATCGTCGGTTAATCGCGAAAAAGAGTTTATATGTCCAAAATATAAAAGACCCAGCAGACACCATTAATGATTATTTCAATACACACATACTGTATAAACAGCTATGTGATAAGTGCAATATTTAAAGAGTTAAGGAAAGTAGCTATGTGATATTCAAAGAAGTTATATCGAAAGTTCCGTATAAACACGCTAAATGTTATAATTCATATAGCTCAAATAAGTTCACTAAAAACACATAGCGACTTTTGCATGCGCAACGACGTTATGCGGTTATAATTCGCAAGAAACTATATGTTATTGTAAATAAGCACATGAGTTCCTGTTTGCTCCATTTTCCATAGCTTTGTTTTACAGTTTACATATTGTATGGATTACAAACTTTCATGCAGACTTTGAATAAATCATTTAGATATTTACGCAAGCATCTGTATTCGATAGTAATGAGGCATCCGGGTGTGTGGTTAGCTAAACCACAACATAATTGGTTACTAGGTAAGGAAATACTGGATGATAATCTCTCTATTTATTGTCCTATTGCAGGTATGCTGGAAGAGATTTCTTATGAAATAAGCATCACCTTTGTACCTATTTTTCTGTTCTGACTATTTCGTATCTGTTTATATATGTGTGTACATAAATAGTAAAATAAATAAATAAATAAAATAAATGATTTTTGTTTTTACCGGTTCCAAATTTTTACAGGGTGTTCTACCCGTGAATATGAACAACTTTCATTATGGGAACAACTCTGAAATCACAAAAAAAAAATGCTGTTTAATACAAAAGTTCAATAACCTACTGGACCAAAATGTATGAAACAGCAGATTTTTTTTTTGTGATTTCAGAGTTGGTCCCATAGTGAAAGTTGTTCATTTAATGGGTAGAACATCCTGTATAAATTTGGAACCAGTAAAAAAAAATACCTGTATTTACCTACTCTTACTTTTAAATTAATCACAATGTCAACAACCGACTAACGTCAAATATTTTGTGAAAAACAGTAACCGTTACTAATAGACGTTTTCACGGGATCTCAGACTAGTTATAAAGATTTATGACTAACGCGAGATCTGGGATAAGGCTGCAAAAGATAACATTACCATCATCGTAAATCATAATTAGCCTATAACGTGTAATTTCTGCGACACGGGCCTCATTTCTATGGGAGTGGGCCGAAACCGTGAAGTGGATTACGGGACTTAATCGTAAGGCCGTAACGTGGTAGATTACTATGTTTTTGTAAAATTACTCATTGTGTACCAACGTACAATGGGTTGTTCTTCAACATTATAGATACAGGCCTTATAAAAAAACAAAGCAAAGTCGGCAAAGTCGGTGCGATGCGAGCCGTTTGGTGGAAATCATCCTTTAGTCGGCTGCAGGAAGAAATCACGCCTGAGAAACTCAAGATGAATCAGGAGATGCATAGTTTAACAGGCATACCTACTAAGGAGACGGAACGAATGAAGTGAGTGGATGTGGTCTAACCAAGACCCCGATTTGCGGGTTAATGCCATCATAGTCCAAAGTATCATTTCTAAGGTTTCCAATGAACAGTGACGAATAAATTGACGCAGTTTTTTAACGTCACTATACTAGACAGCTAATTAATAAAAAATGTTCCAGTATTCATTCCCAAGAATATTTGCAAGCAATTACAAACTCCCAAGTGAATCAACTCGAGTAAAACACATAGACGGTATTGTGCTTATCTTTTCAAGCGAGGGTAATCACTTATTTGTTTGTATAGGTATTGCAAGAGATGAAGCTCATTTGTTTTTATGCCTATATTTAGCCGTGTCTACTGCGCGTGTTTTTTTGAAACATTACACAAAAACATCAAAACAAAGAGGCGTGGCCATACACATTTGTATATGAAGACACGATGTTTTTGTTTTCCGAGCTGCATGTAAACTTTCCCGAGCGGGTGAAGAGAGGAAGGGTTTGTTTCATTTTCATTTTCAACCGCCACGCGCACCGCGCACATTTAGCATTTTGAAAGCTTAATTCCAACTGACACAGGTTTACACACGACGACACGATACACGGCTTTACACTATCAATTTGACGTCCTGCCATTCTGCCACTTTAATTCAATTTAAGTTAATCCAACAAACGATCAAATTGACCCCATTGATGATGGGAGGCACAGATTACACCATTAATTTGACGTCAACTTCGTACCAAACGAAAGCGCACGACGTGTGCCGCACATATCATGCGGTCATTTCTTTTGGTGTAGGTACACATACGCTCTTTGCATACTAAGTTTGAAGAATGGGCAAATAAACTTTCATGCGACTAAATCGTTTTTTTTTTGTTGCCGTGTTTTAGACGTAAAAAACTCTCCTATTCACTTGTACCTACTATGCTTTTGTAAAGTATTATACTTCACCAGTACAACGTTTATACTTTTTAACATGCATACTTACCATTAGGTACGCGAAAGAGTCATTTTATATGTCTGGCCTAATGAGGTCACTGTCCCGAGTGCGTCTGTCTAGCTTGGCGAGCCCTTCCGGAATTTCCAGTTACATTATGAATGAGTTTTATTCAAACCACAAGATGATGTGTATAATGTAACTTCTTGCCCGTGGTAGCAACTTCGTCAACGTGAATCACGATTTTGTCATTCAAAATTCAATATTTCCGTAGAGCCTCTTATACTTATTCATGCATCTAAATCTATGCGGTTTAGGCTGTGCATTGTCTAGTCAGTGAGTGAATTTAAGAATTTTATTGTGCACAATACAGTACAATTATTGACCATACCGGAAACTAGACTAAAAAGGCGACATATTTGGAAATGGACAGCTGCACATAACGCACTATAAAGATTTTGACAACGACTTAAAGGACTACCTAACTCATTTGCACATATTCTCCAATGAGGGTTTTCTGAAATGACGTTCACTAGGTGGCAGCACTAAGACGTCCGGTCCAGGTACCTGTCAAAAGTGTCAAACCGCCTATATTTTCTTTAGTCGTGACTGAATAATGAACGAATCAATTAAACGAAAGATGAACGAATCAATGAAACGAATGATGAACTAATCTAATGATGAAAGTCATAATATTGTCGAAAAGACCTCTTGTCAAGTGGCGCCAACTGGTGGCGTGAACCCCTAAAACCCTCATTGAAGACTGCAAAAAAAAAATAGAATATATACAGACTTGTCGGGTAAATCCGGCGCAGGTGACGAGACGACGACGTCACCCAATCGGACGTGTCTCGCATAGTCCGTGTAGTGTGGCACGCCGCCTCCGACGCCCACCAGGAACACGTACTCGACCTGTCAATAAAATGTCTTGCTGTTAATCTCCTATTGAAATATGAGTAACGGGACAAACTGCCAAGGTAGTAAGTATTGCCAATTTAATCAGGAAGTTGACATTTGACACCGTGTCTCATCGCTGTCACTGCACTTGTTTTTATTTCATTGTATTTGGAACAACAAGCAATTACATAAAAGAGAATACAATATATTATACATACAAAATAAACAACGAAAATTAAGAATCATATATTCACAGCATACAGGCAAAATATTAATAACGCGCTTCAAAGAGAACCTAAACCTTACAGAGAAGTAAATTAAAACTTAACGAGTGATTTTAGTCTTTTATAATTATAATTAAGTGAATTACTAATTATTACCGGTAAGACTGGGAGCCGACCCTAACATAGGTTTGTGGCTAAGTAATAACAGTCGCACTAGTCGATCAGCTTAATAGCTTAAGCTGATCGACTTCCTACTTAAGCTGATCGACGAACTTACATACCAAGACTCCTGTGTCGGAAAATACGTTAAGCCGTTGGTCCCGGCTGTCATTTGTGGATCTATGACAGTCGTTTCGGGTAGTCAGAAGCCCGAAAAGAAAGTGTGACAACTATTCTTACCAACGCGTATCGTATTACCCAGTAACTGGGTTGTGGAGGTCAGATAGGCAGTCGCTCCATTTAAAATATTTCAGCTACATCCGGTTAGACTGGAAGCCGACCCCAACATAGCCGGGAAAATGCTAGGCAGATGGATAGACGGAATTTATGAGGATAAGGTGTGTTATCTCTTGTTTGCTATGAGAGCAGAATTTCGAAATCTTTACCTATAATAATTGCCCGCATCATAAGAGACGAAAAATATTTATTAGGGGAATATTCTGCTAATAATATTAAAAACTTATCTCAGAAAGTTTTCATTGAGTGGTTGGATCCAGGCCCCTCTTTTCCATTGGGCACTCTGGGCAAGTGCCCAGGGCCCCGCGATCTTCGGGGGCCCCGGCCTGCTCTCATAAAAAAAAACATTATTTGCAGCCACCGTTCCATTCTACGCATTATTGGTACCCGATTCAATGACAAAATAATTGATTTGCAGTGCGATTTACAGTAAGTTTCTAGCCCCCCAGTTATGTAATATTAGTATGTTTCTCTTATCCTCTCTTACCTACACAGGGGGCCCCGTGATCCTTATATGCCCAGGGCCTCCAATAGGTTAAAGACGGTCCTGGTTGGATCAAGAGCTGATATAGGACACAGTAGTCTAGGATACCAACTGCAAGCATAGGAAGAGCTTTCTCTATAGAGCCCGGAATACCGTTAGACCGCTTCCATACTCATAATTCAGTGTCTTATTAAGCAGTTTAATGCAAATTATCTTTAATTGTGTGGACATGTGAGTGTTTGTGAACGAGGAAGACTGACCTGCCGTGATACAGTTTTCACTAGTACGGAGGTCAGTGTGAATTAAGCTCAAACAACCGCATAACGCATATACACAGGTATTTATTAGATATACGTAATTGTATTTTGTACTAGTAGACACAAATCACTGGGTTGTTGTGATTTGTGTGTAAGGTTTGTTCTTTTAAATTGTCAATAAATTCAAATTCACATAGGCGACTTTAGCAGCGAGACAGTCTCGCAGCAGACGCACGACCGTCGCCCAGTCAGAATTTTATATTATAAACAGAAGCGGGATACGGGGGTAGCAGCGCGCAGCCGGCGTGGCCTCCGCGTGCGCCCAGTCAGTGATGATGATGAGTCACAGTTGCAAGCGCACGTGATTATAGACTAAACAATGCGAGTATGACACCGAACGATTAGGTCTAAACTGCGGTGCGGCATCAGCAGCCGCGCTGCTACCGTCCTAATGTGAAAGCGGCCTTAGTTTGGTCCTGGTAGCCGCCGGACTTTCGAAGTTTAATGTTTTTTAGGATTCCGTTCCTCAAAAGGAAAAATCGAAACCCTTATAGGATCACTTGTGTGAAGTTGTGTGTCTGTCCGTCCGTCTGTCACAGCCGATTTGCTCCGAATCTAATGGACCGATTAAGTTGAAATTTGGTACACATTATGAATCACTGTGACCCAAACACAGACGTGTAACGTAAATAAATGAATTGTGAATATGGGGGTAATTTTTGGGGGCAAACAGAAAATTAAAAAAAGAAAGTTTCTGTACCGTGTGACATATCAAATGAAAGGGCTTACTGTGAGGATCTTAAATATATTTTTTTCATAATATAAAGTAAATTGTATTAAAGTTATTTAAGAAAAAAGACGAAAAGTGACCATACCCCCCTTATTTCCAAAACCACCAAGCCTAAAATTTTGATAAAAAATACAAAAAGTAGTTCTATACCTATAGATTAGAGGAAAAACGATAGAAGTCTGTGGCCTTTTTTTTCTGGATGGGAAATCATCAATTGACTCCTCCCGCTCTGGGTGGAGCGGAAGGGAGTGTCAGACTCTTACTGACTAAAACCCACCCGTGTTCCTTCCTTCGCCCTTTATGTTCCGGGCCAGCGGTAACCCTTTCGGACAATCCCGCTGATCCAAGTCTGTGGTCTTAAAACAACATGGTTAATCTCTCAATATTTTGTGTAAAAAAAAAAACTTCTATTATGAATGTATGGGAGAACATGTTTTTCAAATACAATGTTAAGTTTGTTCTTGGGATAAATTCATTCCAACTAGGGAACCCTTCATTGTGCGTGGTCTGACACGCACTTGGCCGGTTTTTGTTTATTATACCTACTCTTAAATATGTATAAATAAGTAAATAAGCAGAAACAAGTCAAATCATCATTCTCCTGCCGTTGAGCCTTTGTGTCGCACGCGATAATTAATTGTCAACTTGGTACAATGCGTGCCACGAAAGATGAGACTTGACCCCGCCTCCCCCGCTCTTTCCGCCGCCCCTATGACGTCCGGTCCCGTCCCGCACTCAGACCTCATACCGCTAAAGATACCTAAAATCGTGTACTGCGCATGTCAAACCACGTGGTGTGTCAAGTCTCACCTTTCGTGGCACGCATTGTACCGTCTTGATAACAACTGTGGAAATACCCCAGGTTGGTAATTGTTTTACCTAAATAATTAGCAAATGCCATAATATTATGGCTTATCGTCTACCACAAAAATACGCTTAAAGACGCAATGTACTTATTTAATATGGTTACAACAATTAATTACATAGGTAACCTACTGTATTATTACAATAATTAACCCAATAAATCAATTAACTTCCTTATGTAATCTTGCTATTTATACCTACACTCCACAAATGTACAATACAGTCATGTTCAAAAACGTAATATTCAAATATGTAACTGAAATACCATTGTACCTGGCATATGCTGAGCTGGACTCCCATTTGGTGCAACCATGAGACACACACCGCTCAGGAGTGATCGACCGTTATAATGAGCTAGGCGTCTATGGGTCAATTTATCTTATTATCTTTGTTATTTTTTTTTCACCTTTTTTGATGTTTTTAATATCTGTCTTGTGTTTTGTTGCGCTGAATAAACGTTTTATCCATTTATCTAAATAGAGAGTAGGTACGAGCCGTGCGTCCGAAGGTAGTTCCGAAATTATTAAAAAAGGTATCCCATCGCCAAAAATTACAAACTTTCATCCCCAATTTAACAGATGAAATATAATATAAAAGGATGAATTTTAAAAAAATATACCATATTGGTCACTTTCCTTATCCTTTTTGACCGTGCAGTGTTTGTCAGTCAGTGGAATTTAAGATTTTTATTAAGAAGAATGTATGGGATGAGTTTTGTCATGCAGAGATCAGCCGCAGTTCAATAATTGAAAAAAAAAACAGATAAATTCAGGGAAATCATGAAACTGTTTACAGTTCATAGAACTTATTCCTACATCTACAATAAGATAAATGGAGGCTATCCTTGTAATCGATTCTATAATATTATAAATGCTAAAGTGTGTCTGTCTGTTACCTCTTCACGCTCAAACCGCTGAACCGATTTAGAAGAAATTTAGTATAGAGATAGTTTGAGTCCCGGGAAAGGACATAGGATAGTTTTTATCCTGATATTTCCACGGGATCGACACTTATGCGGGTGAAACCGCGGGGCGCTGCTAGTTAAAAATAAAACTTTAAAAAAAAACAAGTTGACATATTTTAAACGCGTGTTTTCACGCGTGAAAAAGCGAATATTCCCAGTCGCAGGTCTAGCTGTTTGCAGCTGTGGATGTAAATGATTTTGATGAGGATTTCCCACTCGTTAGACCGAAGTTTCCTTGAGATCAAAACACGAGGAAACACGTCAGAAATTCCTAACGAAAACAATAGCTTGTAAATCAAATTCTAAGCCAGATACCGCACGCAACGTATGGCAACAAAGTTATTGGAGTAGTTATTTCTACTGAGCTAATTCTGTTCTTACGGTAACCAAACATGCCAATCCCATGCAATCATTGCTATTTCACGCATGGATACAAAATAGAACAAACTCAAGGCCACAATTATAAGCTTATATCAATGGGATTATCGATACGGATTGCTTCGATTTTAAAAATAAAGTTTAACGTTATAAAACTAGACATTACAATACAATATATTCATGATCATGCAGCATTTAGATACCAATTGAACATTGAAAAACATGAGGTGTTCTCACTGGTTGTAGTTCTCCGAAGGAACCAGCCGCAAATATTTTATTGACGTCTTAGACAAACGTTAAGGTACTATAGAGATATCTGCTTAATAAAAATCTTAAATTCACGGACAGACAACGCACAGCAATGGCCGCTGGGTCTAGAAGCATTCAATTTTCCACAAAAGTCCCTAAGATAACGAAAGTGAGCACTGTGGAAGGATGTAAAAATTCATTACCTGAAGTGGTTATATAGGAAATGAAAGTTTGTATGGAAGGTCGTCGTTTTTGTCGATGCGATGGCTAACTCATTGGGCACATGGCTTGTATCCTATTAATTATCCTACTAATATTAATTAATTAATTAATAATTAATTTATATTAATTAATTAATAATTAATTAATATATTATATTAATTAATTAATAATTAATTAATATATTATATTAATTATCAATAATATTATAAACGCGAAAGTTTGTGAGGATGGATGGATGTTTGTTACTCTTTCACGCAAAAACTACTGAAGAGATTTATATGAAATTTGGCAAACAGAAAGCTATAGCTAAGCTATAACCAGGATTAATACATAGGGTACACTTTATCCCGATATTTCCACGGGATCAAAAATTATTGGGGTGAAATCGCGAGGCGCAGTTAGTTATCAATAATTGCTTATCAGAGTACATACCACATGTACCTATACCACATTCTCACACCTCATTCTTCTCTTGTATCGGCACGATCTATACATGTGAGAATAGCTCATGCCTGGGTAAAATATCAGCTAGTCAGCGGGATGGTAGCTGGGCTGACTGATACCGATGAGTAATACTGACACTCCATTACAAAATCTCTTGTGTAGACTATTTTAACGTACTTGCTCGTTCCATCATATAACTCATCCATAGCTTTCCACCAGCCAAGATCGAGGTCAAGAACTGGCCTATTTTGCAATAGGTTTTTTTTAAACAAATGACCAACAATAAAGTACAAAACCGCACAGTACTACGAGTTACCATTTATGGCAATTTTTCTACAGGACTGTAAAAGTAGTGGCCTAATGTGTTATTGATGCGTCATGTCTAGCAGTACCTACGCATAACGGCTGCCCTGATGCATTTGATGTTGATCTAAGTACTTATTATTTAGAATAGATCAACATCAAATGCATCAGGGACGTCTGATAACATCGTTTAGTGACAATTATTATGTTCCAGAAGCATTTTCCAGCACAGCTACAAGTTGATCTCACTGTTTGTTTAACGTGCGACCTAGTCTGCAAAGGTCCTTTTATCAAATCCGTACCTACATAATGAGAGTTTAAATTATCATTGAAAAACGTCAAAACGGTTTTTTTCATCGGACTGACATTTTCATATACCTGAAATACCTAAATTAATTTATTGTTAACCCCGCATACATTTATTCAAAAAATAATAACATAGATGTATCATCGATGTCCAATGATCGAGCAACTCGGGAAATTATTGCTACTTAAAAAAGTGCAATACAAGGAGTATTGCACTTTTTTAAGTAGCAATAATTTGCATTGGGTTGCAAAGGTCAGATGGTAGTAATAGTGTAAAATATTCACCAGCCTCTAGAAGGCATGGACACCGATCCCATAATAAGGAAAAGGAAGGATATGTTATATAAGTACAAATAAATGTCCATTTTACATAATTCAAATGCATTGATCTACAAAACCTGCATGTGATTTTCCTTTGCCTTCATTTTATCCTGAATCATTTAGTTTCCTTTATTGACGACATTGGGAAAACATTTATTGCATATTTCACTGTCGTATAAGGTCATGTTTAGACATATGATGAGCAAATCAAACCAAAGCGGTTTTTTGACTTAGGTAAGGTACCTAATTATATTTTGCAAACTCATTCATGTATGATTTCATGAAAAAAAGAAAATTACTTACCGTTAATTGGAGCCCACGTTAGTAATAACGCGACGTAACGTAGGCTTCGCTTAAGGGGAGGTCTAACGATAACACGGAACGAATATTTGTATGACCTACAAGTAGTTGTTTTTGCACCGTTGGGGGTCCACAACACAGTGTTCCAGGCTGAATGCTTGGGCATCTCTCTGGCCGCTTCAGCCATTATGGCCAGGGAAGTAAAGGAACACTCAATCCGCATACTCTCGGACAGTATGGCTGTTCTGCAAGCGTTGAACAGTTATACAGTTGACTCTGGGCTAATATACGAGTGTCACCAGCGCCTCAACCAGGTGGGTAACCTCAATAATATAACCATTCAATGGATCAAAGGACACAGCGGCTCGTTAGGTAATGATGCAGCCGACGAGCTTGCCAGAAGAGGGTCGAGCATGGCACCAGTGGGACCTGAGCCCATCGCGCCACTCCCCTTCGGGTATATACGCACTCTGGTAAGGAAACGCACTAGAGACCAACACAACAAACTATGGACGGACCAAGGCGAATGCAGGCAGGCCAGGGAAGCACTTCCCACATTGGATGGCCGCCTCACGAAACAGGTTCTCCGTCTAACTAAACAAAAGCTGCGTATAGTTACTGCAGCTTTAACTGGCCACGGGTCATTCAATAAACACCTCTTTGTCATAGGAGTGACAGACAGTCCGCTGTGCAGGGCCTGCATGGAGGACGACGAGACAGCGGCACATGTGCTTCTAAACTGCCCGGTGGTCGCCACGTACAGGGCAAAGTACTTCGGTAACCCAGGTACCCTACATGAGACGGTCAGCAACATCAAGGCGTTGCTGGCCTTCCTCGAGGAGCTGGGGTGGATCGAATAACCGATTTTCCCACCCGTACGCAAAATACGCGCATTGACGTGGAGTTGCGGACACCAGCCCGTATTACCTATTACCTATTACCTAAGTAGTTGTTTCGAGTCTGGCTGTTTGTGTATGTGTTAAGTCGCTACTTGCGGAACCTAGATTAACCGGTTGAATGCCGTAATTACAGAAATAATTAAGCCATTGTGCCTCGCATGGATCCACGACACGGAGAGTTAAAGCATTATTATTTTTAATTGCAAAATATATTTACCTTTTGGAAGATTCCTAGGAGTCTCGTGGTGGTGTTGCCAGCAGCGGTCATAGCTTCTCGAGTTCGCCCCACGGACGGCAGTTTAGTGGTCACAACTCGGTGGTTGCCTATTGTGCCCAGAGTGTACACGTTCGATTCCCCTGAAAAAAAAATAGTATTCTAATTTTAACTGTAACTATCATACTTAATTTTAGAGTTGCTCATAAAAAAAAACATTAATATTCAGTAGTTTTGGACTAAAAGAAACCACAATATTTTACATTAGACATGGTTATCAGGTATCAACCATAACAATTCAGCACTTATTTATTAAATAACATAAAAAATATATATATTCATATTTGCGTACATTTACGGTTCTAGGATAAACTTTATCCTGCCATAAGGGATTACAGGAACTCCCCAACAAGGATAGTGAGACCATAACAAAACAAATAGCATTAATAATTAAATCCTATAGCGTAATTATGACGTATTTAAGTAATTCGCATGTTAATGATTCACTTAAAAGCTCGTTCATTTAAATACAGGGAACATTAGATGCGATTCATTAGTGTCAACCTACTGCAAATTGGTAATAGTCCCATTATTGGGCCTACCAATAAATACAATTAATTTAGTAATAAATAATTCGTGCAGTTAAATCATCACCTTAGTTGACGTTCACCTATCATAACATACACAAGTGACCAGTTCAGTTTGTTTGTGGGGACATTCAGTGATTGAATTTGATTCAGAAAAATGGCAGTGACAAAAACGACGATAGTGTCCGTGCTTGTTGCGCTTGCGATAACTTTTAACCAAGGTGCAGCACGTCCAAGTGGTTTATCAAACAATGAGTAAGTTATTAACATAATAACGCGAATTATATATGTAGGTGTACTAGCTGTTACCCGCGACTTCGTCCGCGTGGAATTTAACAAAAAACGTTATTGTTCAGTTCGCAGAGTTTACGATAACTTATTAATTCTGTATTCTGCGTAAATAAATATCCATGCTAATTTTAATGAAATTCTTCTATTTTATGAATCGATATTTTGTTTTTGTGTATATTTCTCCATTTAGTTTCTTTTTTTCGTTTTTGCATTTTTAGTTTAATTATTATTTATTTTTAGTTTTTCGTATTAGCTTTATTGAAAAATTTCTTTATATACATTATTTAATTAGTAATTGGTTAAAACAACAACACTATTGGCATTCCTCGTATGTGAACATGCCACGTATAAGTTGCCCATGGGTAAAGCAACCCTTAGTTAAATCTACACCAGCTTTGCTTAATGTTTGCTCTTGTGACTTGTTGATTGTCATAGCAAAACTGACATTGTTCTGGAATTGCAATCTTTTGAATTCAAATGGAAAATTCAACGGTAATATAGGAATCCGTGGTATAAATACTATCTCACCTTTTCCGCATCGGGATATTATACGACCTTCTTAACGTTTCTTTGCAACGACACTACTCGCAACCTAGTACCATTGCAAAGTTTCGGTGGGTTTACATTACGGAGTAGTATGATGGGCACGCCAATCTTAAGTTCTAGTTTGTGAAGGCAGGCAAGAATTATACTGTTTAAAAATTCTGTTGGGTAATTAATCACTTCATCCGGATTGCAAACTGTAATAATGGAAAGGTATATTTGTGATTCACCAGATAGCTTATCTAAAATGCACTGATTAAGCGCAGTAACCTTTCACTTCATAGGTGCTAAAATTGATCTTTCACACAACCACGAATCTTCTTTGATATTAAGATTGTGAATATCATAATAAATACTATATATTAAAATTTGAGTGTCCGCCACAACCTGACAAAGACCGGTAGGTAGTTCTATATCATGAGTAGGTACTATTCACTTCTGAACACTTTCCCTCACCAACATCAAGAAGAATTTTGCTAAATTCTGAATCGGTTGAATGTGCTCTCATTACAAACAGACACTCCAATTTTATTTATTTGTATATAGAAGATGTATAGATTTCATTTCATTGGTTTTAATTTTTTTCGTGGTAACCATTTTTTTTTCTACAATAAAAGTAGCCAAGTTACTCCTTATTACATCAGCTATCTGCCAGTAAAAAGTCCCGTCAAAATCGGTCCAGCCGTTTCAGAGATTAGCCGGAACAAACAGACAGACAACAAAAATTTTAAAAAATGTTATTTTGGTATATGTACCGTGTGTGTATACATCCATATGCATTTAGTAAAAAGCGGTTATTTTAATGTTACAAACAGACACTCCTATTTTATTTATTTGTATAGATGTAGAGATTTAGGCATCTGTTTACACCAAGCATTTATCGTGAGACCTCTAAAGTAACCAATTTTTATTTTTTAGACTATCCAGTTCTGAAGAAGAGGAGAAACGTATTTATACGATTCCAACAGCTATAAAGAAAGGTCTTGTCATCATCATAAACGGCTCCATAGACACGAACGATTCAACGTAAGTACTTTACTTTAGTTCAGTTTCTTTTAATTAAGATTCTACTTTCTAAATATGTATTATTTAAAATAAAATACTATCTTATTGATGGCATTTTGTGGTCGATATATCGCAGTTTTAAATTAATTGTTTTCTATATTTCAGGTTTATTGTGGAATTGCCGTCTATAAGTGGTAAAGATAGCTGTCAGATCACATACAATTATATTACGGACCACGAGATTTCTATCACACCAGCTGTTGATGGTTATGAGAGTACGGAATACGATCTCCAAGTTACACCTGGATCTAACGGTTGGTATTTTTCGTTTTATCTACTACCTATTGAAAATCCTAAATATTTTTTGTTGAAGAATTTTTCATGGAACTTCATTATTATTGTATGATTTTGTGTATTTAAATGCTTTCGTGGTTGTCATACTTGTTGTAACTATTTATATAATAAGTAAATTATGTGTTCTCTTATGTTGGAAGCGCACAGTTTTATTTGTCCCTGTTATTGTGGGCCCCCTTTTGGCGATCCATGAAAGAAAGAATAAAATCATCCACTGCCCTTATCCCAATTTATTTGGGGTTTACATCTTTATCAGACATCTCACCTGTACTTAAAATAATGTACCTATTGTTCTAATAAATTATTTGTTCTTTTGCAGAAGGCCCATCATTTTCCTTGACGCTGGTAGCAAGAGTGGATGTACAGAACAATGACATGTTTGGAATGACTTTCTACAGCCGAGACGTGGGCCCAAGTTCACAACTGATATGCAAGATCGACAACTTTGACGACATCAACCAGATCGTGATTAAACAAGGTGTCGCTCGAGTGGACAGTTTACTCTTTGAGTTCAAGTGAAATCATCCTCCTTGATACATAAATCACCACAGATTTGGTAAATCCAAAAATTTTATTTTAAACTATGAGCATTTGAAACTTTAAATAATGCTACAAATCGGAATGGTTACGTATGTTGATCAAACTGTTACATGTACAGCATGTACTTATGGAAGGAGGAGGACACTTACCAGGAAAAGACCAAACGTGATGTAAACATTGAAAATGTCCGATTTTGGACTTATCATGTACTACCAAACTCCACAGAAATGTACGTCCAACGCTCACTATGGAGCAATTAGCCCCGATTCCATCTTGCTAAGTGGCTAATATTTGAAAACAACGGCATGAGCTAATATGATCTTCTAGTTCTTGCCGATAGAAGGAAAGTAGTGAAATCATTAGAAAATCATTAAATATGTTACTATCCTAATGTCTGTCGTTATGTCTTTTATAAATGCGTGGAATATCTATCGTATTATTATAATAACGATATTCATTATTGAGAATCTTAATCACATCGAGGGTTTTTCTTGCACACCTCGCTAGATTGAACACATTTTTACCAAAATGTATCATTTTGATATTTTGTTAGTGTTGCTATTTCCACGCATAACTTGTTAAAGCGTTATCTCTACTTTAGATAGACCGACCAAGTAATTAATTTTAAGTATGTACCAAATTGTACAAAATATGTACTTAATGCCTGTGATAAGTTAGGTTTAATATCTCGTGTGATCCAACTGATCTATTCTGTTGAAATCGCACCGTGAAAACTTAGGTGAAATGAGCTGTCAGTAGTGTAAATAGCTAAATTTTGGGCGAAAAATGTTTATACTTTTTTGTCATCGATTCGCTAAAAAGAAGTATAGTGTCAATCCCTAGCATCAGGTGGAATGACAGCTCACTTCAATCTTACTTCTCCTAAGTCGCGGTGATATTTCAATAGAATAGACCGGCGTTATAATGAATATCACATGTCGCTCTATGGGCTACAATTGAGTCTCAAATAGAAATTTAAGTAACTTTAATTGTATACTTTTTCTAGTCAAAAAACTTTGATTTCGGACGGTTGGTTCCGGATCAACGTAATTTTTTCATTTGTATATAAAGATGTATTAGTTTAAGTACAATAAATATAAATTATAAAATTAGAACATGGTTTGATTTTCATCACACTTTATAGAACAACGAGGCTAAATATACACATAGATTTATAAATAATCATTAATCAGGTATCAGAGCCCACGGGTATGGACACAATGAAAATAATAATTTGGGTATCCTCGGAGTTTTTTTCAACTCTCTTCAATACTATGATAATTGCGTTATATAGAGGTATGAGGAACAGAGTGTAAGGTTTACTCACGTTCCATAGAAACGGGAGGATCCTCTGACCAGACAGGTGTTGTGTCTGGTGGGGTGGGGACTGGGGTACTGCCCGACGTTTGTATATATGTATACTAGTAGAGCGCGGTAAACTGTGCTTGCGCTGTGCTGTTGGCATGTGGCGATGTAGAAGCCGCAACAGCTTTATTTTAAAAGTAACTAAATTCACTTCATTTCTGCATTTATAATTCGGAATCTGGCAAAAGTGTTCCGAATGATAATACGTAAATTATAAAACAATTGATATTGGCCCCGTTCCAAAAAGTACAGCTGCTGTACAGAATCACCTCCTTATAATTTATGGTACTTACAGTATCATAATGGTTAGTAAATGTAACAATTTAATTTCTTACAAATTGAGAGAGATTGGACTGTCTTATTTCACTATTGGGACTCGGCTCGCATTCCTACCTCTGCGATTCATCTGTAGATTTGATTTGGTATCCAAGCATTTTTCCAACGGCATGGCATTCAGTATCATGGAACTGATTAAAATACCAACTGGTAAAGTAATTGAGCTGAAGAGAAAAGTTAGGAATTAGGACTTAATATTTCTATGTTTACTATAATTTATAAAGAGTTACAAGGTATGTTTTAAACGTCATAAGATCTTAAAAATATAGAACTAATCCGGCCAATATAGAGAAACCTGGCTCTATTATTGACATGCCATGGGTCCCCGAAATCCGTTAGTTAACTTACAGACAGGATAGTCAGGACAATCCTCGGTCAATTTTGATAGAAGCCAACCTATACAACAATTAAACAAGCCTAAATCCATCAACACCAACAGATTAATGTTGGTGTTGATAGAGATGGATTGGAGATGTATCAGTCAGACTCTATTTTCTGGTTCATGATCGGCATTCGGTATTTCGGGCACTCCCACTTCTTGTATTAATCGATCGGAAATTCTAAATATTCCTTTTTAGGGACTGTAGCCAAACACGGAACCCTTATAATTTCGTCATGTCCATCTGGTCTGTCCGTGCGTCCGGATGTTATACAGCCATTTTACTCGGAGACTATTTACACTACATTATGTATATCGATGAACATTTAGAACACTATTGTAAACAATAACTAGGTATAGTACCTATAGTGAAATTACGAAAAAATTATATTATGATTTAAAATTATTAAATATTCATTCCAACTACGAAATCCTTCACTGTGCGTGGTCCCACATGCACTTTTGGTCGGTTTTGATTTTTGACTTTTAATATTAGGCATCAGCTTTCCATAAAGTTTTTTCGAAAGATAAGATAGGTAAAATTTTGTTTATCTAGTGTGTACCGTGTATCTACGGTGTTTTACGAAACGGAAACCTACGCAGTCACGCCGCGCCTTCGACGCAATTACATTTGAAGGGCTTGCTCAATGCTGTCACACTTGTTGAATGGGGTCTTTTGTCTCGTATCATCCTGCGGCGCCGGCGGATAATAAACAATGAACATAAGCGTAAAGCCGCCAGACTAACGTGCCTCCCGAAGTCTCGATAGTATAACGGAGCCCATAATTAATAGAAAAAAAAACCGGCCAAGTGCGTGTCGGACCACGCACAATGAAGGGTTCCATAGTTGGAATGAATTTATCCCAAGAACAAACTTAACATTTTAGTTAAAAAACATCCCAACTAGCAAAAAGTGGTTTTTAAACTATCCTAGAACCATCATATATCGAGGATTATATGAGGCTTTTATCCGCATATAAGTTGCGAAAAGGGCCCACTTTATAAGTCTACTTTTACTTATAACGTATTTATATTAGACCGCTGAAATGCCATATAAGCCTATATTGCTCCTGTAATTGAATTACGTCAATACAATTACTCCTGTAAATCTCACTATAAGTAAATTATAGTAAAAAATTAGATTAATACGCGCCTAGAAATGTTTCTATAAGCTCATAGTTGCGAACAGTCGAAGTGAGTGTATCGCGCATTGTAAAAAATATTTTTAATATCTTGAGGACATTTATATTATTCATGTCAACCATAGTAGAAAAACAATCTTATTGTTGTCAAATTGTTAGTCTTACTTATAGCTTATTCATAGGGGAACTTGAATTTACTGTGAAATCTATCATGGTTTCGATAAAATTTTTAAAGCGCCTCTTGAATTTTGCTTATTTACATTTTAGTATTAATTAATATTAAATAAATATTATGAAGGCAGCTGCCATTTTCTTGGTGAGCATTTCCAAGTGTGACATAGTGCTAAAATAAGTATTTTTAGCATTTCCAAGTGTGACATAGTACCAATATAAGTATATTGGTTCTATATTGGGTTATCTCAAAACCGAAGAAGATTCGCCATTGTTACCGATTAGGGTTCCGCAATGCCCGATAAAATCGATTGATATTTATAGATAAGTAAATTAAAGGAATATTTTAAGGGCTTGTTCTATGTGCTAGGTTAAACATTAGTTTAAACATTGTTTTTATTTAACATATTTATATAAGAGGTTGCCGACGATTTAAACAAGACTATGCCGATGTTCCTGGATATCGATCGTTTTTTAACCAAAAAAGATTTCCGATCTTTAAAGAACTTAAAATGGCCTTGGAGTGTTACACATCTCTTGTTATCGGAGATATGTCCCAGTTGTCACAGCGTGGTTTCTATTTACACAAGAGATTAACATTTTACTCAGAATCAAGAGCACATCAGATCATTGCTATATCAAGATTGATTTTGGTGTGAGAATTGTTCTACTTACGTAGTTTATGATCACTTCCCAAAAGACGAATGTGAAATTTGTAACTAGTCTAATCTGATGTCTGGGCAATATTACACAAATGTTTATGGATCTCCTACAATAACACAATAGGCACGGGCACAGTCTTCTTTATTTTCTTACAAGCCATGCTGATAAATCTGGCAACGCCGTCGGTAAACCGATCAACCTGCGAGTATTATATGCTGTCGATTTGAGATGGTCAAAAAAGTACCATGAACTTCTTCATGAATTGTATTAGTTTTTATACGTCTATGGTAGCAACTACGATAAATTAAAAAGAAGTCGTTTACTAAGAGTTCATGGTACTTTCTTGACCATCTCAAATCGACAGCATAATACTCGCAGGTTCGCCCGCTCACGCGCAACGTTGCTAAGCTTCAATAGCATGGCTTTGTGGTACGGGGAATTCCCAGTTTTTAATAAAATAACGCAGTTCTAAATTTTTATTATAATCCGAAAGATCTTCGCTTTCAATATCGCTCAAAGATTTGGTACTTTCGTTGTCCGAACCTCTTCCATCTAAAGTAGTACTACAATTATCTTGTCCGGAACCCTCGCTAGAATTGGCGATACGGTTTTCAGTTCACCAGTTAAATTTAAAAAATCGGTGCCCACTGCGGTAAACATTTCTTTATATCTTTTTTTTTTACTTTTCTTTTATAAGATCTCCTATTTAAACCGCTTCCACTTATTTAAATCCATTTTCAATATTTGTAAACAAAAACAATCGTACCTAATCAAAATGGCTGATGTCAAATCCTAAAATAGAATTTGCAAAACTATATAAAGCGTGTTTTCGCCTGTACTGGTCGTTACAAGCAAAAGTGGCTTCTTAAGAGTTTTAACCAGGATTCTTTGAGATTTCTTGGACAATAACACTACTGTGGAATGCCTATATAAATATGTCTAGGTTTAAAACGGCATACGATAAATCGATATAGAGAACAATTTATCCTACCTAGTGCTGCATGCTGTGTAATCTTGGTGATTTATTGTTTTTAAAACATGGATATGAAATTCATTTAACACTTACTTTTAAGCATATGTAAAACCAAACCATAAATGATTTACAGTAATTTAACTTTAATTTACTTATATGGGCCATAAAATATTAGCTTATATGAGGTTATAAGTAAAAATAACAAGAGTAATGGCTCCTCAGTGCATATATTCCTGGTACATGCTCCTACAGGAGTATTAGGATTTAAATGGTCCGCAGATGTTATCTTATAGGCGCATATAAGTCCGAGTTACCGGAGTTATTACTCTTGAGTGCAATTACTCTTGTTTCATGCTTTCATGGGAGTCTTGATCCTATGTTTGTCAGGAAATATGATCCCATATACCGATATAAGTACAAATTATAGGATTAAGTGTACTTGAGTAAAACCAGCATGTATTTATGCTATTAAAAGCGCAGTAGCAACCACCAAAACCATCATCGGAGCTTTATAAGTCCACGTAGCATTATAGAATCGCAATCCAGGATTATTTTGCTAGTTGGGATGTCTATTGGTTCGAATGAGGAAAAGCTCGTCAGGAAAGAATTGTCGTCATATCTTCTACTCTATACGACAATAGAGAAGTATGGAAGAGAAAGAGATGTTGCAGCGACCCCAAATAAATTGGGGTAAGGGCAGGAGAATGATGATTTGACTTTTGTTTCTGCTTAGGGGGCGTCCATAAATTACGTGAAAGGTTTAAGGGGGGGAGGGGGTCGAGTCAAATCTCATCTAATCTTACGTTAGAGAGAGGGGGTCTCGACAAATATCACGCAATATTTTTTCTGATTGTAACAAAAAAAAATTATACTGTTTTGGTCCATTTAATCCAGATTGTACATGCTTAAGATTAAATCTTAAGCGTATATCGTAATACGATTAAGATCATTCACTAATTCGTTCGAAAGAAAATAATTTCATTTATACTTCGACGTTATAGGTACATCTACTGACAGTCAAACCACCATATTTGTTTTATACCAAATAACAATCCAACGCGTTTACGTAAGAAACCCACATTTCGAAAAATCTCACGTGTGATTGGGGGAGGGGGTTGAATAAAATCTCACGACATCTCACCAGGGGGGAGGGAGGGACAGATATTTAAAAAAAAAACCTCACGTAATTTATGGACGCCCCCTTATTTACTTATTTATAGTATAAAAAAGTAGGTATAATAAACAAAACCGGCCAAGTGCGTGTCAGACAACGCACAATGAAGGGTTCCGTAGTTGGAATGAATGTATCCCAAGAGCAAACTTAACATTGTATTTGAAAAACATGTTCTCCCATACATTTCAACTGAAATTTAAGTTTGTACGCACAATATTGAGAGATTATAACCATGTTGTTTTTAGACCACAGACTTCTTATAAGTTTTCCTGTAATCTATAGGTACTTATAACTATTTTCTGTGGTTTTTTTTCTGGTTTTGATTCAAACACATAAGGGGGTGCCTATACTAGAGAAAGTATTAAATCTTATTAAAACACCATCCTGATTAGTCAAGAGTTTATTATTTTTAAACCACTTTTCAAGCAAGTCAAGCAGCCTGCTGTGTGTCGTCGATGCGTGGGAGTTCCAGTGCCTTAGGCATCTTCTGGGCACGCTCGTTCCATTATAGCCCTCATCCATCGCTTTCCATCAGGAGTGATCGAGGACAAGAGAGGGCTATTCAGCAATTTTAAAAAAATCGTTCATGCCATGTATTTTCTTCATATTATCCGAGACAGGTACGTCCACCTACACGATTTGAACTAGTATTTGGCAACGATACGGTTATTGGAGACAAATTCAAGCGAACCTATTCATAGGCTCTAACTAAAATTACCAATCATAACCCTCACAGCAGCCTTCGTAACAGATATTACACAATGCGTTGTTGTATTTTATTATTTACAAACATGACGAACCTCGTAAACCATAAATAGATACTTTATCGGATGTTACTGATAAAGTTATGACACATTCATTCAGTTTAAGGAAATCTTTGTCAATATGTACTGGGTGGCCGATACTTATTCAATGTTTGGTTCATGTTCGAAGTAGACACAATGAAACGCACAGCAGCGAAAACTAAGACAGAGAAAACAATTGTAAGGACACAGCAGAATAAAGTCAAGTAAGTTTCTTTTATCGTATTTTTATCGCGAAGAAGAAAAGCCATGGATCGCTCTATCTACGGTGACGCGGAAGAAACAATAAAATTGGGTGTTTTTGTTGTTGTGTCGGTTTTAGGTGTTCGATGTCGCGCGTACCCATTGCAGGTAAAATATACATAACTATGTATACCTACCTGCGTTACGTAAACATGACAGCTACCAAATCTACGGAGGCAGGATGTGTGCCCGGTTTTTAGTAATAAGCTCGACCCATATTTGGACTTTAAAAAACATAATTGTCGAAATGTGGGTGTAGTACCTCTCCAAGCGGAGGTGATCCTTTCTAGGAATACAATTATTTATTTGGCAATTTTTTTCGAAAAAAAAAATTAAGTAGATAGAAATTTTAATAATTGTTACTTCATTGAATTTTTCCGACGATCATTTATTATATTTTATTAGGTACCTATAGAATCAACTTTAGTTACCAAATTAGCAATAATTACAAACTCTACAGTTAAGAAAGTTTACAATAGCCGCGGTTATCTATCATCTTTATCAACTCTCAAGCTAGCTAACAATACAATACATAGGTATGTAAATTTATACACGTGCCGGCACGATGCTAATACATATAAAATGTAAGCGGTGAATTCTCTAACCAGTTTTCTCGCAGCATCTGTTACAAGTGTTACACGTTCCTAGTTCCTATACCTACATAGCGAGTGAATGTATTTTAACAGAAAACGAGTAGCAGTATCTAGTGAAATGTCGAAGCGAACCTACGTGTCGTGAAATGACGTAGTACGATTTACGAGACGATTTCGAGGTCGGTGGAATCAGTGTCTGTGTGTTTGTTTTCATCATTACGTCACCGTTAAACAACTTGAATCTCAGATTCATCTTAGAAGTCAGTAGTCACGATGAAACACTGACGCTTGTAAACGTCTAACGTGTAAGAAAAATCTTGTGTACCAAATTAATCGAAGATGTTGAAAACGTGTTGGGATTGCCTAGCCGGGTATGACTTAATTAGGTATCTTAGTAATTAATTGTTGTATATGATGACCTGTGAAAACTTGATACACTTGAATAAGAAAAAGTGTCATGAATAAATTGAATAATGAACGTGTCGAAATAGTATCAAGAACATTCCCGGACGCAGCCTAGCTTTTTATTTGTCAGTGTCATCTGTTTGTCTAATGTCAGTAATCTGTCAGTTTATGACGAAACGTCAAACAAAAATAATACGAAAATTTGATCCCAAATGCTAAGCGAAATAATAATGTAAAAGTGAATAAAATTACACGTGAATTTAATTTTAATCACTGTTCCTATAACTTGGAGCGAAATGCCACCTGAGTCAACATCGCGTCATAAAGTTTTGATGCGTCGTTAGCGTTACGAGTTTATATAGGTTATGATCAGTCTAATTGCAACATACGATGTAAACATTGCTAGATCTTAATTATATCATCCATTATTATATCGTACTGAAATGTTATACCTGTAGTTTAGATAGATAAAACGTAGTACTGTTTGTAGTAACATATTTGTTTATCGTTTTAGAGACGGGGCGCGTGCTGAAGAGCCGTATAGTGTACAGCTAAACGGGAGGAACGTCGGGAACGTTAGTAAAGCTCCTCCGTGGCCAACGGCACAGTTAAAGAACGAAAAAATGTTTCTTTTACCAAAACAATTGGAATCACGAGACAGAATCACTGTCAACTGCGAGACAATGAATCAACCAGGCATGTATGTAACATTCAGTACCTACTTAAATCTCTTGTTATTGTAACATGCCTTTCATTTTGAGTATAATATACAGTTTCCTTTCGTCAAAACAAACTATGTATTTAAGAATGATTAAATAATGTTTGTTAACAAACCTGCTATAACACCATGCTAACCACATGGAATGTGATGACTCATTCATTTATGTTAATTACAGATTGAGATTTGGATTAGTAACAGGATATAATACACCTGATTATAGTAACCTTGCCTGTCAATTAGAGATGTACTTCCCACCTCAATATTCTGACAAGTTAGTAATTACCACAGTACAGAATGGGGAACCTACACTTGTATATGAAGAAGATTCCGCTGCAAATTACTACGAAGGTAAAAGTATGTACTTATTATATTATTTTTTAGAAAAATTGCATGCTGATTTCTGCCACTGGACTTCTTGGTTAACTTCTTAGGCATTCTTAACAGGTTTGTGTATTCCATTTTGTCTTTGCTACAAACAAAATGGAAGTTTTTTCCAGTCCACCATTAACAGTATCTAACAACATCATTTTATATTAGTTTTTAAAACCTTTTAGGGTAGTTCAATATGGGACTGTTATATCAGGAGTTTTATAGTTTCCACTTCATCTATATTATATAACCATGTACTGCCAATGTATTCTGTAAAAATGATTACCATAAAAAATTTGGGTGAAGTGAGCTGTCAATACTGCCAATCTCAAGCGTCAGGTTCAATGACAGTTCACTTCACCTTCCTTTCCAGGGTGAGATGTTTACAGAATAGCACTACAGTACCCAGTCATTCATAAAGCACAGGGATTTTGGAAAGAGTTTGGTTTTGAATAGTGTTGTCTTTGCCACAAATGTTGGGAGTCTTTCTAAAATTCCATGTGCCCTATCAATGGTCACACTCACATAATGGGCAGTTATTTGTTAATTACAACTTTTCTATTTTAATTATTTGCTACTTAAACATTTTTATTTCTTAGCACTTGCATTCTTTTCACACAATAATCATTCTTGATTTGGTGTTAAAACTAAATCCCTAATGACAGTCTGAAAATAAGGAAAATTTATTTTGTTTGTCTGAAAGACTCTTATTGCATCATAATATAATAAATATACTAAAAACACTCTTTCTGCATTTATTTTTACAGGAACTAATTTCAATATGACATTTAGAATGAGGGACAGCGGATGGATGGACATACGTATAGGAGAATCCCATTTAACCACACTGGAACTACGGCATGATATACAAAATATAAGATTTTTAACTGTCAACGGTGATGTTAATAAAGTATTAGGACTTGATTTCCAATTTGGATAAAAATAATGTCTAAGGTCCTTATTCTAGGTCTAGAACAACACTGAGAATTCAACGTTTTCATTGCAATACCTCTACTGAAATCTGACAGATAATTATGACATCTGTCAAATTTGAATAGACATCCATAGTCGAGCATGGACCAAATTTTTCTAGAAGTGACCTAAGTTTTGTTTTTACCAATACTATTATTATTTAAAAGTCTTGTAAAACCTATCTTATTTCTTAGTGAATGCTTTAGGCTGTTTGACATCACAAAAATGTATTATGAATCTGTCCATATTTTTATATTTCGTTGATTTTATTGCAGCTGTTATATTTACATGTATTATTATGTTAATTACTATGGCAGCTATTCAGTAATCATAGTAGTTTATACTAACTGTTGAAGTATTTATAAGCATGATGGTATTAAGATATATCATAGACCTAACAATTGTCTAAGAACAATTATATCCTACTTAAGCATTTAGAGATACTTTGCTTTACAATAAGTAAGTTGATGTGCATACTATTATAATATAATTATGTTTAAATGACCTTCCTGTGTTGGTAATCAATATAAGTACATCTTTCCATTATTAGTCATTCTTCTACTTCACCGATTTTGCATTAAATGCAAATGTATCGAAGGGATTAGCAAATAGCATTTACTTAATTGTGTAACAACAAAATTGGTTATTGAAGTGAAAACTTTATTAGGCGCGTTGGGCATTTTTTGACATGGGGAAAAAACCATTGAACTTGCGACACTGTTACCGTAACTGACACCTTTGTTTTAAGTTTTGACCATTATAAAGACATAAACACGCGGTACATTTTCTTTGGCAAGAATGACCTTCAAACATATTATTACTATGCTTTTTCAAGTTTTCACTTCTGTCGGCACTCCTGGAGTGCCACTGTTTTTTTTATTACCTGATTTGTGAGAATGAAACAGTTGTTTTAGAGAGACGTAATTTTTGTATGAGTTTTTATAATTAAACGAAATATTATTTTAATGACATTATGATAAACTTCTTTAAATAAAATATTATCCAATAATTTATCTTGCCGCTGCGCATACGGAATTATTGGTGACATAATAATAGTCGTCAAAAAATACATATAAAGCTTACCTTGATGGCTAGACCTTGTCTACATAACATGAGCCCAGATTCATACATGAGCATCAGAGTTAAGGTGAATGGGTAGTTGAGACCGCGAAATTCAAATTTTCTTACGTTTTTTGCAATTTGCAGGTCAGTGTCAGGTTGTATCTTGATCAAAATATGATTCGCGACAATAGCAGGTACATATTTAGAGAAGTATAATCATTAGAATCAATAATACATCTTTCTAAGTTAGATTTCTACCACTAACACTTTTCCATAAGAGATTGGTGGTTGGTGGTAGAAATCTAACTTAGAAAGATATATTAATGATTCTAATGATTATAATTCCTTAAATATGTACCTGTTATTGTCGCGAATCATATTTTGATCAAGATACAATCTGACACTGACCTAAAAATTGCAAAAAACGTAAGAAAATTTGAATTTCGCGGTCTACTACTACCCATTCACCTTAATTAAATCATGTTACTTGACTCTCGACTTTATAACTATTGGTGTATGGTTAATTTTCATTTGATTTTCTTATCCTCAGACTCAGTAATGAGACGTGACTTGACCGTAAATAAAACAAATGAAATAAAAAAAAATAAGAATCATTGTCCGTCATGTTGATGATTCAACATTTTAATAAATCTATGAAAATTACGTGTCTCATCTTTAGTCATCAAGATCCCACCATTTAACTTGACATTTCAATATTTAAGCCACTGTTGTGTGCATTTTCATAAATCTATGAAAATTACGTGTCTCATCTTTAGTCGTCAAGATCCCACCATTTAACTTATACTTAGACATTTCAATATGTAAGTCACTGTTGTGTGCTTAAATGTTACATAATTTATTATTATGTAGGTTTTGAACCTATGTTGTTGTGGAAATATTTGCTTACGCACATAATAATGTATTGTGACATTTATTTTAATATGAAAATACAATTTTTCACTATCTCTAATTTAGTGGTTTTCTGTTATGACCTTAACGAGTATATATTCTAAATAAATGTAAACCTACAATTGACATAAAAGTTCTTGGCTCACATCCTTAAAAAAAAGTGTTTTTAGGTTTCTTCATCGTCATATCGATGATTCCCTTTTACAAATTTTACTAGCTGACCCGGCGAACTTCGTAGCGCCTCAGAATAAAAAAAAACCGTTCCATACAAAATGTATGAGAGAATGAATTATCTTTTCTTTTTGTGAATTTTTCCCATGTTTTATTAATAGATATTCTGATATTCGGGGCGGAGACAAATTAAAGAACATAAAAATCGGCCCAGCCGTTCTTGAGTTATAAATGCTGTAACTAACCCGACATTGTTTTATTAATTACTAGCTTCCACCCGCGGCTTCGCCCGCGAGGTATGTCGATAAAAAATATCCTATGTCCTACCCCGGGATGCAATCTATCTCTGCCAAATTTTATCGAAATCCGTTCAGTGGTTTAGGCGTGAAAAGATAACATACAGACAGACAAAGTTACTTTCGAATTTATAATATTAGTATGGATATAGATAAAAGCTTCGACCAGAATTCGGCCACTTCGACAGAGGTAGCGTTAGCCTCGCAAAGGTCTTCTATAGTGCAGGTGTTTTTGCACAGAGCGCACGACAGGAGGAGAGGCGTCGTTTGTGATGTGGCTCCACAGTCGCAATGTGGCTCATCGGAGTACCCCCACCTGACTAAGTTGTACCTGCAGCGACCCACTTGCCTTCTTAGTTAGTTAAGATATTTCCAGGTGGGCCATATTAGTTGGTGGCCCGTAGAGAACTTTCTGCAGGCTCAACATACTCCCCTGGAGGGGGGGGGGGATTTAATAAGTACGCTTTCAATTTTTTTTTGGGGTAAGGGCGTGTTATCTTCCATCTTTCGCGAGCCCGCGCGTCCTCTTTTCAGCTTTGTCGGAACCTATCCAGCTCGTCCCGCTAACTCCTACGTGGTCTGCCGCGAACCCGCCGCACTGTCTCAGGGCACCAATTCTGTGCTATATGGGCCCACAGCTAGTAATGCGGCATGCGGCAGACATGTCTCTCCCAGTCCCATTTAAGTTGGGCCCTTTCAACATACTACTTCAAAATGTATTAAGTACTGCCATGATCATGGCAGACTAATAAATAACTCGTAATCCTATAAAACGCGAAGTAGGTGCAAAGTTCGAAACATAATTATTTTCAGTCTGTGTTATAATTTGTAGGTAAACATTGAGTACTTATAATGTAGGTACCACCGTGGGATTTTGCCGACTACTATCGTATCTAATATAGCTTTGTTATTGACGTAAATGTATTTACATGAATGAGAACTTATGGTCTGTTTCCTATATTTGCTTGTTTTGTTTTCCTGTAATATTTCATTCATAAAATAAACTGCACTCGGGATATTAATAACAGAAATTAAGTGGAATAATAACATAAATAGGTAAACAGGCTCACGTATCTATTTCTAACTTAGAATTGTTCTGACAATAATAATTATAAGAATAATCACATATTATCATTTACCTTCCTTTTAGAACATTGTCGTATTCCTGGAACGAACTTGGTCAAATCGCATTAAAAAAATTACGTAGGTGCAGCGAAATCTGTTTTTTTTTGTTTTTTTTTTTGTATTTGTAATGGGTTTGCTCTTGACTCTAGTCTAGGTCAGAGATGACAGAGACAAAGTCTACGATGGAGTGAGCTCACCCAGAAGAAGCCTGTTCACTCTGTTTTAAGTCACAAATGCTATATTTTCTTCTTTATTCATAAACGTTGCTTAAATTTAAGTATCACTACTTAAATTTAAGCAACGTTACGCGACTGTAACCATACATTTTTGACGTTCAAACCTCATCGTAATTTTAATCTTTTATAAATAAAACCCTAAGTGTCCAGCTAACCCAGAACGTTTACCATAACAATTTGTCCTGCTATTGACTGAGGTCACTGAGGAGGTTCTGTCCCTATGATGAAACAATAATTTTCAACTTCACGGTACCTACGTAGATATCAAAGACAACAAACAACTCTAACCACAGGGGGTCGCTCCGCGCTAGAGGTTACACAGAGATTCTGAAAATTCCGAGTGCTGTTTTTATCTTGAGGTTTACTCTCTAAGAATGATGGCCATAGTATCGGGCGAAGTTACGGATGTTTCCTTCACATAGTATGGGGCCCGAACTAAGAATGAACGACAACACAATTTGACAGTTGTCTCTAGGTTACTATCGATGTGTTATTTATTGCCTGTCCGAAAAAGACAATTTATCAGAAAGGGATCAGTCCGGAGTTTCGAACTACTTTCGGACCGCCCCGCATCTTCGTTGACGAAGTTTTAGAGAGCATCACTATGATTGAACTCAAGTACAGGGGGGGAGAGGGGCAATTCTCGTAATTTAAGAACGTTCACAGTCTGATCTCAGTCTCAATATGTCAAAAATACCTCTAATTTCCCTACACTTTTGACGTTGATTGTCGCTGAGATGAAATTGCGACTATAATTTTGAACGTTTTTGTTACGGGAATTGGTCTTCTGATACCTGTCTACAACCTATTCATGATTTCTTGAGTGATTAGTTAATATTATTACTGTACAGTAAATTGACGTCAAGTATTTATAAAAATATCATGATCGAGGTGTAATGACTAAGGGGCCGTCCATTAATCACGTGATGTTTTTTTTGGTATTTTTAACCCTCCCCTCCCCCTTGGTGATATATGGTGAGGTTTAAGACTTACCCCCCCCCCCCCCTCATATCACGTGTATCTTTAGTACCTACAAAGAATCGGACCTTTTTTTTATGTTTATAAAATACAGGTATAATCATCTAATTTTATTAGAAAGTTTGCAGGATGTTTTTAAAAAAAATAAATACACGTGATATATTACTACACCCCCCCTCCCCCCTTGTGATATTTCGTGATTTTTTATGGACCCCCTCCCCCCCCTTTCGAGCCTCACGTGATTAATGGACAGCCCCTAAGGTAAAATAGTTATCCTTTGACTCATAAATAGTCTTGGACTTTTTTACTTGACGCCGGCGTTAGAAAATTAGCACCTAAGTACCTAATTATGTTGCCGTTGTTTTACTTGTTATTGATACCTACTGAGTTCATGCGTAAGAAGGATGTTTGTGAAAAATGCAAAAGTTCTTAACGGGATAAAAAAATTACCTGTTTTCGTTTAGGACACATGATTCTGGGTCATGAATTTCAAGTTAGCTGTTTATTATGTTGTCTATTGCCCCGGGTTTTAAAAACATTAATTGGAAACAGTTGCCAATATTAGCTTATCAAAGTATAATATTTTGATTAAGTAATAGATAATTGTTATTTGGTCAACAAATCAGAATACTAACACGAGTTCAGACAACGTAGGTACCTACATGGCCACTCTCGAATCTAATTTCTCGTCTTGTACCTTTAAACTAACTCTTAGGTTTAAAGTAACAACACAAACATTTTAATTGTCTAAAAACATGCACCTGTCTAACTTGCATTTCGAAGTTGAATACTTATGTGACTGGCGGCATTAGATTTCTGTTTAGGAAACACTCGTCATATAAATTCCTTATTACTCTACCGAGCGAAATAGGTACGACCCCTTATTCACTGACTTGAGACGGCATTACTCGATGAAAACTAGACGGGTTTTTTTCGGGACTGCCGGTTCCATTTTCAAATTATAAGTAGGTGCGTGTCCCGGCTCGCATGTAAGAGCGTTGTAGAGCAGAGCATGATCCCAGTTCCCGCCCCCAGAAGCCATTACTTTTTTCTGAGTAACAAAATTTGTGAGAAAGAGTAGTGTTACACTTTAGACGTAGGTACGCATACCTAGCAGGTGTGCTTGGGCCAAGCAGGTACAGGTACTAAATGTAAGTATTTTTACTTTTGTTAGTCTGATTGCTGATTTTTAAGTGTGTTTTATCGAATATTGTTAATAATTATAATTAATAATGAATTCACTTCTCGTCGGCGGTCATTTCGTTGATCGAAGTTTCGGCCAGAATATTTAAAGCTCGCAAAAAAATTACGTTATCTTACTTATAGTCTCGAGTCTTAATTTTTATACAGGGTGCCATGCCAGGGACATCGCCGCGCAACCTGTTACTATGGATGAATTCAGTACATGATTCACAACTGCGTTGAATTTTTTTATCATCTTTTTCATAGAACAGTGCAATACCTACGCGGTCTAAATGTCTGCAACAGCAATTTTGTTTTATTAATAACTGACGAAAAGTTGACGCAAATAAAAAGGGGGATCAGAATCATGTACAGAATCCATGGAACAGGTTTCGCTTTGATGTCTCTACCGCCCAGTGTATAAGATACTGGGGGAACTATTTAATATTATTTGTGAGTAAACCGCATACAGTTAAATTTCCACTGTGACACAAACGTAGACAATACCTATATTGTTAGTGGTTGGAAGTGCGATAAACCAAGATTTCCAATTGAAGAATCACGAACAGGATAACTTAAGGATATGTGACAAGTAGTTTACACGTAACACACCTACATTTGAAAGCTAATGCATTAATTTAAAAACCTACAATATTTAAGTCGGATAAATGATTGATGACTAATACAGTTTAACTTGTCTACTGTATTCGATAAACTATTATCTATGAGCACATGGTCAGACAGCAAAACGGTGAAGTAACACATTATAAATAAACATTTGGAATGTGTTTGCTCATCTCTCTAAAATAGGTATAGTCTAATCGACTTGTTGGAGATAATGGTCGAAACAATTTAAAGTATATGACATACCCATATATGCTGCCTATTTTTTTTAATTTAAGAGAATTGATATATTTCTCTAACTACCTATCTAAGATTCTATACAATTAAATATATTTCAAAAGGATAACTTAGCTCCTAAGTACTTAATTCTTTTAATATGATTTATTGCTTTTTTTTCTTCTTTTGGGTTTAAGGCAGATGCCACTCAGGTAGCTCGCAAAATTCAAATATTTCTTAGTTTTTTTACAATTTGCAGGTCAGATTGTATGTTGATTAAAATATGATTTGCGACCGTAACAAATGGCATTACAGAATGTATAATCATTAGAATGAGCAATAGAATTCCTTAAATCAGATTTGGCCTCAAATGTCTTGATTTCATGAAATTGTTATTTATTATGAACATTATGACCTTGATTTTTATGATTATAATTATATAAATAAATATTTGTTACGAACGCGAATCATATTTAGATCAACATACAACCTGATACTGAATTGCAAAAAACGTAAGAAACATTTAATTTGGCGGGCTACCGGGGTTTCGCCATAAGGGGCTTACCGGACCTAAACGCAAAAAACGCAAGTTTTAGAAACAGTAAAAGTATATGAACGACTACAGTAAACAAAATCAGAAAATATATGATATTCTACAGGATATATGCTAGGTAGATAGTTTGTTGAAAACATAATACAACTAATTTGATACGATAGAAAAATATCATGAAGATACCTCTAAAAACTTTGTTTTTACAATAAAAACCATACTAATAATACATACAATCATTCTGATTTTTTGTCAGAGTATTCTACAAGCAACATACTAAAACACTACTTGTTTAATTTTTTAATCCAAACAATAGATTTTTGTAATGAAATAATTGCTTCATATTTTGCAATAAATTACCAGCCTTCTCTTTCTTTTCTATGCAGTCCGACAGTGACCGCGATTTAGGTCATGTAAGCCCCTTAAGAAGTTATATAATACATTACGGAATGTTGGTGTGGCCATTACGTTATGTGTCGCATAGAAAATAACACAATCGAAGCTCTTCGTGTCTTCTCCCATAAGTTTGTGTGGCGTGGTCTAGCGGGAAGATTACCGATATAGGTACTAATTCCTTATAAAGGCAGGAAGTTTTTTAAAGGACGTCACTATGACCTCTTTCATTACTCATTCTTTTCACTTACCTACGTAAAGCCACCATGAGCAGTTATCGATATTACTTTCTTGTACTCGTCACAAAAAACCGCATGAAGTATGAACGTGAGTTGGGAAAACGGTGTAATTTTATGATTTTTACTATGATGAGACCTTTTTATGACGTGGTGGACGTCTCACTTTCATTTTCCAGTTTTTTACTGCGCTCTATTAACACCTTATTGACAGTTACCTAATGTGTTTAAAAAAGTGTAAAATATAGGAGACTAGCAGCGCCCCGCGGTTTCACCCGCATAAATATCGATCCCGTGGGAATATCGGGATAAAAACTATCCTATGTCCTTCCCCGGAATGCAATCTATCTCTCTGCCAAATTTTATCGAAATCCGTTCAGTGGTTTAGGCGCGAAAAGGTAACATACAGACAGACAGAGTTACTTTCGAATTCATAATATTAATATATATTAACTTCCGCCCGCGGCTTCGCTCGCGAGGTATGTCAATAAAAACTATCATATGTCCTTCCCCGGGATGCAATCTATCTCTCTGCCAAATTTTATCAAAATCCATTCAGTGGTATAGGCATGAAAAGGTAACATACATACATACATACATACATACATACAGACAAACAAAAAGACAGAGTTACTTTCAAATTTATAATATTAGTAAGGATAGTATATATAGTACTAGCTGACCCGGCGAACTTCGTACCGCCCCGCCAGCCGCTCTGCCCCCGCTTTTTAAATCTCTGATATCTTCTAATCCACCAACCCGCACTGAGCCCGCGTGGTGGATTACGGCCCATTCCCTCTCACAGAGAGGAGGCCCGTGTCCCAGCAGTGGGAACATTATAGGCTGATTATGATGATGATGATGATGATATCGTCTAAGATATTCATTTTAATGATATACTGTAAAGGGCAATTTTGATCTCCATGAAATGCACGACGTATGTAATGTATTTAATTCGATAAGGAATAATACTGTATTTTTTAAAATAGCATGGTAAATAACCCATAATTTTTTTGTAATATGTAAAAGATAAAAATGGTTACTGTGGGTCATCCTTAGGAGATAAACATCGCGGATTTTTTTATCGATATTTTTAAGATATACAATTCCGTAGTACATTAATTTGATCCATCTCGTAAGGTTTAGCCAGCGTTCTAAAATATGTTTGTTGCGACATCACATTACAAATCTTTGAATTTCTCGGCTTTTCTCTAATATAATATGCATGTATTATACATATAAACCTTCTTGAATAACTCTATCTATTGCTGAAAACTGCATTAAAATCCGTTGCGTAGTTTAAAATATCTAAGTTAACAGGGAGCAGGAGCGACTTTATTTTATACTATGTAAAGAGTGCGCAACTGTATATCTACATCTACACAGAGTAAGTTTTTGAGATTGGACTTCAAGCTTTTCTTTTATCCACGTATGGTTGGGCGTAGAAACCTTTAAACTTAAATTTAAACCCCTTTAAATAAAATCCTAAACAAAAATGCCGAACTTAAACCTCGAAAAATGGATGGATTGGTTAAACTTCAAATAAAAAATATTTTAATACACATTATTCTAAAGGCGCGGGCCCACCGCGGTGCACGGAGAGGCTACGCATACTGTGTATTAAGCTTCGCTTTGGAAGAAAATGTATGTGGTTGTATCCACTGCAACGAGAGGCTGCGCATGAATTGACGTCATTGATACACGCGTGGCTTGCTCGAATAGGCAGTTACATAGCTCAACGCTGGCGACGTGGGTCTACGTTTTTTCTAGAATACACGAATATGACCCACGACTATGTACAGCTCGCTTATCGCAGCGCAGTTTTCAGTCAGTTTTTTGTCCGTGGATTGCAGTGGCACGTGCGTAGCCTCTCCGTGCGCCGTGCCACGCTATACATAATCGTGGGTCATATTCGTGTACTCCAGTGGAAACGTAGACTCACGTTGTCAAGCAAATTAATACACGCAGCTAAAATGCGCCGCGTGCCCGTGCACAGCATGCGCCGCGGTGGGCCCGCGCCTTAAGAGGGTTGATCCGTTAGAGCCACGCTGGAGTCAAAATTGATGATTTCCGACGGACAATAAAACCATAATCTGTTTAATTTATAGATAAGATATTGACGTCATATTAATGGGAATTTCATAATCTAGTGCATGGCTGAAAAACATTTTCATTTATTCGTACAGTTTTTTCATTAGAACAGTTTTTATGCAAGCCTTTTTTTTAAACTAGCGATCGACGGTCTACGCAAATGCAAGGTATTAGTAAAACCATATACGACAAACTTATAACAACGTTGCTTTATAAATAATAATAGCATTTATTAGTGCATGGCTGAAAAAAAAAACGATTACTGTAAGTTTTCATTCAAGAAAAGTATATTCAAAAGTGTCAATTTTAGCCACTTTTCGATATTTTAAACGCGTTAGTTTAGGATGAAATCTGAAATATTTATATGTTATTTTAGGCCTAGTAAACGAAGACATTTACGTTCTAAAACATGGTACAAATATTTTTTTAATAACTTATTTTTTTTATTTTACTATGAATTATTTAGTGCTGCTATATAATCGGCGCGGAATCACGCCAGTGCTCACACCCGATCCGAGCAGGAGTCCCCCAGGGCTCTGTGCTCGCCCCGCTCATATTCACGCTGTACACCAGTGACATCCCAATGAGTAAAAAGACCCAGTTGGCTCTCTTCGCAGACGATACTGCCATTCTGTACACTGGCCGCAGCCTAGTCCAGATCTCCCACATCCTCCAAACTTCAGTCAACAAGCTCGCTGACTGGTTTAGGAAGTGGAGAATAGAAGTAAACCCCGACAAAAGTCAAGCGGTTCTCTATTCGAAACCGAGACACAAACCCATCCCCCCCCGACCTATCACCATGTTCGGCAAGCCGATCCCTTGGGAGAAGCAAGCCAAATATCTCGGTGTTATCCTCGACAGGCACCTCTCCTTCGCAGAGCACATAAAGGCGGTTCGCTCGCGCGCCGCCTTCGCCCTCGGTAGCCTCCACTCGATGCTAAATGCACGCAGCAAATTGTCACTTAAGTGCAAATTGCGCATCTACACAGCGTGCATTCGCCCTATCATGACCTATGCCTGCGTAGTCTTTGCACACGCAAAGCCCCACCACATCCATAGGATGCAGACCCTCCAGAACCGTTTCCTCCGAAAGGCTACGGGAGCCCCTTGGTTCGTTCGAAATGAGATCCTCCATGTCGATCTCAAAATCCCCACTATCCACCAATTCATGAAGCGCCTTTCCAAGCACTTCTTCGACTCCGCCCCCAACCATCGAAACCCGCTGGTTGTCGAGGCCGCCAGATATACTCCCTCCCAAATCAGTAAACTCCGCCGTCCAAGGCACGTTCTCACCGACCCAGATGACCCTATAACCGTCCTCCAAGAGAGCAGTAGGGCAACCAGCACGCTTAGGAAAAACAGATACAAGAAACCGACATACCGGCCTCGCCGACGAGGTCCCTCGCGACGTCCCCAAGTAAATGCCCCCCACCGACCCTTGCTCGATGTAGTGCCAGCCCGCGCCGCAGCTGAGCCAGTAGATTTAAATTCCCGACTCTGACCTCTGAGTTTGTTTCGGCATTTCTTCTCAGAGTAGTCAATTAGGAAATGCCGGCCCCATCGTTCGTTAAATAATCAAAATTAGATCCAGCCTGTCCCAACTTGCTGCCCTCCCCCCAGCGACGCCCTAAGCCGAGGCTCGTACCCCACAGGGGGTGCCCTTAGCGTGTAGTCGCTTAGTTTATTTAGTTAGTTTTAAGCCCCTGGCTGGAGGCTTTGAGTTTTCTCAAGGCAGCCGCAGGATTGTCCGGTTAAGTAGTCACGACCTCTCAAGGTCAACTACGAGATGCCATATTCTAAAAAAAAAAAAAAAAAAAAAAAAAAAAAAAAAAAAAAAACGCCAGTGCTCAGTGCCGGCTGAGGCCTTTCAGAGGTAGGACGTGTGTCGCTCCCGTAGCCGCGAGTCGCGTAAAATATTATCGTACTTTCGCGAGTTTTTAGCGCATCTAGGACATGTTGATACTTTTTATTATAATATATTTTTATTATATTACAAAACTTTGGTGAGTACATATTTTAATGTAATGGTGTTCTATTAACTTAAGAAAAATTAAATTAGACTTCTTTATGTGTTTTCATTTTACTTTTTTTTTCAGATTTGGCTAACAAAAGGCGCTATATGGGAACAAAAAAAAAAACGAAAATTTGGTCAAGGCTAATGAAGCTAAAAGGTATGTTACCAAGGTTCTCTACTTATAAAAAATATTTTTTTATTACGTGTAATAAGAAACAATATACTTACTACTTTTTGAAGTAATTTTTTTTTATTACTTTTTGTTTGGATATTTTTATGAAACACAGTAGTAATAAGATAAAGTTAATATCCAATTCGTTGTTATAGGCAGAAAAGAGAAGTTCAAATACTTCAAAACCAGGACTTAAATAAAAATGCTGTTGTAAGTTTTATTTTTTTACTTTATATTTTACTAGCTGCGGCAGACACGTGTTTCCTTGGTTTTGATTGAGCAGTTGTTAAACCAAAACTAAATAAGACCTTTCTTCATTATTTATTTATCTCAAGCCGACAATCGATCGCCTGTCATGGTGCTTACTTTTTGTGTCACTATATTATACCCTACATATTATTTTCAGAATCAAGAAAATGAAAAAGACAGTGAAAAAACACTGGAAATTCTGGAAAACTTGCAGGCATTAGAAACGGCTCCAATTCAAGATCCTGACGCAGGGAATCTTGTAAGAATTACTTGGTCATTTGTATACATATTTTAGCACAAAAAAAAACATTGTTAGTTATGTGCTATCTTAAGCCGACAATCGATCGCCTGTCATGGTGCATACGGTTTGTGTCACTATATTATACTCTACATATTATTTTCAGACTCAAGAAAATGAAAAAGACAGTGATAAAACACTGGAAATTCAGGAAAACTTGCAGGCATTAGAAACGGCTTCAATTCAAGATCCTGACGCAGGGAATCTTGTAAGAATGACTTGGTCTTTATAAACATATTTTAGGACAAATAAAACAAGAACCTTCAAGAACAAGTGCGTATTTACAGTATACTTTCATAAGTTTAGATACATGTTGTACATTGTTTCTGATAATATTAGACTTAAAAATATATTTCCAAATTTTATGTTATAGGTAAATAATAGACAAGAAGTTGAAAGGGATACTGTACTTCAGGCAGAGAGTGCACTTTGGCTAGAGCTACGACGTTGTTTATTGACAGCCTCTTCATTCTGTAAAGTGTGCAAACGGCGATCGACTATTAGCCCAGCCCCTTTGGTTAAACAATTTCTTTACTCATATTACTTGGACCATATCCCTAGTATTCAACATGGGAAAGTAAACGAAAAAGTGGCCATAGAACAGTTGCAGGTACAAGTTTAGATTTTTCTAACAAACAATTTATTTTTGTATTCTTAAATTCTATTAAAAAGAAGTAATTAGAGTATTGAGTTTCAAATTATTATGATTACAGGTGCTTCGCCGGATGGACTAATCGACGATGATGGCATCACCGAAATTAAATGTCCTAGTTCGGCATTTGGATTAGAGGCAGATTTTGCTATTAGCCAAAAAAATTAAATTCTGGAAAATAGATGGATCTGTGAATCGACGCCATGACTGGTTTTATCAGATACAGGGGCAGCTGCATATAACTAACAGAAATTACTGTCTGTTTGCTGTGTGGACAGGCAAAGATTTTAAATTGAAGACTGAAAACATAATCAGGGACGATAATTAATTTTGGAGCGAAAATATGGAACATCGGCTAGTCAGCTTTTACAATAAATGCCTGTTACCCGAAATTGTTGATCCCCGAAAAGCTAGGTCCATGAAACTTAGAGACAACAAATATTAAGATTTTATTTTACACGAAATTGTTTTTATTTACTTTAACCTAACTAATAATCACTAATCATCATCATGATGATGATGATGATGATGAACTAATAATAATTTAATTGCTCATTTATTACAATAAACAAAAAACTGAATCCCCGCTTACGGAAAACGAAAACATTCCCTACTAACTAAAAACTGGCTAAGTATCAAGATGATTCTAAGCGGTGTATGATACGCGCTCCAACACAGACGGCTGTGTGTGCGTTTAACTGTATAGCTGTGTGAGTAAATTTACCTAAACGCGAGGCGCGCCGCTCTGGAGTAACGCTCTTAAATGGCCACACGTATGCGATGTCAGCAGCGAGGTGCACGGTTCCAATTTGTCGTTTCCTATGGAGCAAAACCGGCAAAATCCTCGCCGACTATTGTTATAAAAGTAACCGGTTGTAACTTTACTCCTGCGTTAATAAATATGTTATGTTATTATATATTATATACCTATGTAATATACCCCCATTTATACAAATAAAAACTAAATGCGTTTCGTTGGTAAAGCGCATCACTTGAGAACGGCTGGACCGATTTGGGTATTTTTCTTTTTAAATATTTGAAATTGTCCGATTCAGATTTTTAGGGCAAGAAAAAATTGAAAAATTGCTGGAAAATTCGGGAAATCCTGAAAATGTTTTTTCCTATTTTATTTAAATCTGGACAGGATACCGTCTGTCGCGTCAGTTAGTCTTAAACTAATATAATAAAGAGAAAGTATTTGATTTCTTATAAGTATGTTTGTTAGTGACGCTTTCGCGCTAAAACGGCTGAATGAAATTTGGCACATGGGTAAACCATGACCAGGAAAAGGACATGGGCTACGTTTCATTCTGGATCGCAGACGAAGTCGCGGGCAACAGCTAGTATTAAATATGTTTGACTTACCGACAGTAGTGTATCGTACATAGGTCTCCTGGTTATCCATCATGGCGTCGACAGCTTGCTTCTCGCAGTACAGCGCCGTAATCACGGCTATGCTCGGCTGGCGTGATGAACACAACTGTGGCATTTGTTTCACAACCTGGCAAAGAATAATTTCGTTAAAATATTAGGTGATCTAAGGGCCTTTTCACACATACCACAACCACTCATCGCAGCGACAAAAAATGGGTAAAGGTTACAGGTACGACACGCGATATTATCGCGCGCGACACAAAAGCACCGCTCGTTGCGCGACTTGCGGTGTCTTTGTGTCGCGCCTGTTTGAAGGAGCCTTAAACAGTGGTTACGAATAATATCGCTGCAACTTCTTGCAGTTGCGTAGTCGCTATTAGTTGCAACGTGGTTACTTGGTGGCTAGTGTTTGTTGACAGCCAAATCGTTGTTTCCGATGGTTGCGTTGTCCTAGCCTTGATGTGGTCGGTATCGCCCACACGGTTGACTTTCACGGTCAAATGTGGTCCGTATTAATAAACTATTTTCAAATAAATTAAAGCCCGACGTTTTGTCTCTGTGGTATGTACGTTTGACCGGACCTTTAGTTAGGACATTTTCTTTTCTATACCCTTACTGTTAGTATTACTACATTATCCGGTCATTATCAGGAATGAGGAGATCCCCAGGAGAACCAAGGTAACCGACATAGACCGAAAAATTGCCATACTTAAGTGGCAGTGGGCAGGGCACATTGCTCGCAGAGCAGATGGCCGATGGGGCCGAAAGGTTCTGGAGTGGCGACCGCGTACCGAAAGACGTAGCGTTGGAAGGACTCCCACAAGGTGGTCCGACGACCTTGTGAAGGCCGCAGGAACCCGTTGGATGCAAGAAGCATATAACCGGTCGAAGTGGAGATGCTTGGGGGACGCCTATGTCCAGTAGTTGACGTCTTTCGGCTGAAATTATGATGATGATGAACCGGTCATTTACAGGCACTAATGCCACAGAATAAATAGTACAAGCTAATACCCAGATCCGGAATATTCAACATTAATAATTCGTTAACCAGAGTATCATCTACGATTCAAATATTTGATACAATCGACTGTTGAACGCGCTTCGTGTAGATTAGAAAACTTAGTGTTCAACCAATTGCATCGTCGAATATGTTTTAGTCCAAAATTATAGTTTAACTGAATTGATGTTAAAATCTGAACGTATCAAAAGCTACACATTTCAGGTTTCACTTTCCATCTGGTCAGATCCATATTATTTCACCTAAAACATACATGACCAAATTTTTTTAAACCGTAACACGTAGCGCCATCTGTGTTTTTAACAGTGTACTAGTGACAGCGCGAGAAGAAAACGTAAGTACAGTGCGTGCCACGGAAGAAGACTTGACACACCACGTGGTTTGACATGCGCAGTACACGATTTTAGGTATCTTTAGCGGTATGAGGTCTGAGTGCGGGACGGGACTGGCGTCATAGGGGCGGCGGAAAGAGGCGGGGTCAAGTCTCTTCTTTCGTGGCACGCATTGTAAGTGAATAGATATCTAGGTAAGTGGACAGATTATTTTAACAAAATTTCATAGATGGAGCTGCTAAAGCGTGAACTGTTTGACCTACACGCTTTTTTCTTTTTGTTTTGTGCTCGTCACATTTTTCGCCAAAAGTTGTGTTTAAAACGCTTGTTTTTACGAAGAGGAAAAGAAGAAGGAAAATGGACTTTGAGGTACATCAATTAAAGTTTCAATTACGTGAATGGTTTGTTTTGGGACCGGTTAATAGCTATCAGATTCACTCCTGTATTCCCCGAAGGGTAAAGCAGAGGTGTTCCCTATAGTGTTGTCTATGTATCGTTCTAGCGTTCGACGAGTCAACATCTCCTGATGAGGCGTTGAGGGTAGCCGTTTGGGTACTATGATGCATTTACGAATCGCTCTTTCAGCATGTGCATATTTTTGGGGTCAGACAAATTGGATAATCTGTCCGAGTTTGACAAATTATTTCCTTTATTTCATTATATACTTATAAATTATATTTTTAAATATTAGGATATAAAAAATATAATAACATTTAAGCAGTGGTGGCCAAGTGGTAACGGCCGCGACTTACGAGATGTAGGTCATAGGTTCGAACCCAGACAGACGCTTTACTTTGTGTAAATTATTTCATCACCACTGCTCACAAAACGGTGAAGGAAAACATCGTGAGGAAACCGGCATGTCCTAGAACCAAAAATTCGAAGACATGTGACATCTACCAACCCGCACTGGGCCCGCGTGGTGGATTACGGCCCACTCCCTCTCACTGAGAGGAGGCCTGTGTCCCAGCAGTGGGAACATTATAGGCTGATGATGAATAACATTTAAAAATAGTAGCCCACCGATATCGGGAACAGGGTCCAAGCTACCGGCGGTCAGGGCTCCAGAGAAAGGAACCTCCTAACAATGCAAGCCGTGTCCAGAAGTACCGCTTTCTGAATCAAGCCCTTGATCCAGCTACCCAACAAGAGCTTCCTTAGGTGTTGGTCGAGGCTCTTGGCTATTACCCCATTGGCTGTCACGACTATCAGCACAATGATCGCTCAGTCCACATCCCACATGTCGACAACCTCGCGAGCTAAGTCAAGATAGTTGATCTGTTTATCTTTCTCGGCTTTCACGAGGTTCTCATCATGCGGGAGGTAATGTCAACAATCCACCGCCACTATGATAAATTATTATTATTATTAGCGGAAGTAATAATACATATTAAAAAAAATGTTATCCTAGAATGTTAGAAAGTGATTCGTGTTGTATTACATTACCTGTGTGTCTACACTATGTTGTCGGACGTAAAGTCCTTCTGACATAGCACGTGTCAGACCTTTCTCTTCTAGCGATTCTAACGCATCCTTAACTTCTGCTTTTGACCACTTTCCAACACTGCAATAAAAATATTAAATTCAAACATAATAAGATCAAATTCTCAACATAAACAACATTGCACCGCCATGAGAGCTTTAAAGAGGTCAACTCGACTTTGTAGCATTAAGTTTTTTCATAAGATTGAAATTATTTATATCAGTCATACCCTATAGCAGACATGTTTGGAAGGCTTGAGAACCTACGCTGCGTTCACAATTTATTTTCCAAACATGTAAACAAAATTATGTGTATTTGGAAAAATAACTTTAATGTCTACGCAAAAAGTTAAGTGAATGCCACGACTTAAAAAAAAAGTATTTTTTAATAGTACTACAGTAAGTAGTTCTGTAATCAACTTAGTTTACCCTTGTATTTATTATTTGTAGTTGATATTTGTTAAAACGTCATTTGGAAACAATGATTTGAATAGACTTTAGCTATTATAACTATAAAGAAAAAAGGAAGTTAAGCCTCTAAGCAAACTTGTAATACTTACGTGACAAAATCGTCCACCCTCAATGGATTAGGATATGCATTCTCTATCATGTCCAACACTCTCTGTTCTGAGATTATAGTATCTTGTGTTTGATTCAGTATACTGTCTTCAATATACGCTAAAATAAAATCAAAATCTATTAAACACTGTCATTCATTATTTTGTTCGATTGTCATTTATTGTTGTTTCAGTTTGTTTAAGGTAATTGGTAATTTTGATCGGGATTTTGAACCTTAGGTGTTCAGTTGGCATTCCGTTACGTTAATGAGCATTTTATGTACGTCAGAGACAGAAAAATCTGGCGGTTGAGCATTATGACAATTATAGTTCTTTCCCTTTAGTTAAAGAGTGGTAGATGAAACAGCTACTCTGCTTTTGATCTTGTCGTTTGACATTACGTTTCCACACATTCATTTCCATCGACACACGAATATATTATTTTTATCTCACGACGCGACGCGCGCTTTGCTTGTGGTTACCATGTGTAAAAACATGCTTTGAATATGTTTGGAAGCTCAGGAGATCTCGGTACCGTCCGTGACAATAGCGAAGTCGAAAGTATGTGTGCGTGTTTGTTATGTGCTGACCATACTCATCATCACGCACACATTCACTCCTGGTTACCACAAGTAAAACGCGCGTCGCTTCGTGAGATAAAAGCACTATACCAAACCTCGCATCGCTATTATAACAACCATTCATTAAGTAAACAGTAAGTAAGAAAGAAAATTACACGATTTTGAGCCTTAAAGACGACTCTTAAAATTAGTCTAATCTAAATTTCAGTTCAAACAATACAAAACTCATACATGCAATCAGTACGTTAGTGGATTGCTTCGAAAGGAAAATGTGTACGCTAAAATTAATCGACCTACTGATGGTTACTAAAACTACATTCCTATCAATGGCACAAAGATAAGTACTAATGAATGCTGCTATCTCATACATAATAACTTATTATAATAAAGCAAAACATAAATATTTATGACAAAATACATTAATATTATAACTTTAAGAAAAAAATACTTGAAGAACTTAATACTTAATGTCTTTTTTATTCCAATCAAACCACATTTGTTAATTTGACCACTCAATAAATACAATTGACCAATTTCTAAGCCTAATGATAACCTAAGGTGATGCTAATTCAGTGATTCTTTCATTACTGTAATTGCTAGGGCTCCATTACTGAAATTCGAAAAAGTAAAATTCTACTTCACAAGTAACACATAAAAAAATAGTAGACAATTTTCTCAAATTATAAAACCTTGCTTGAGTAGTCGCGGTATATGTTACGTTTTCTGATACCTATGGATCGGCACATACTGTATCAGATTTGTATGCCCTTTAATTTTATTGCAATTTTTTGTGCGATTAGGTCAAAACTGTACTACGCAAGATATTATACATGAACTGATACATAATTCAAATAGTCATAGGATACAGTACATACATGCATAATAGTAATACATACTAAAATAATATACATACAGCCATTAGAAAAGTCGTATATAACGCTCTTACTCGTAATAACGCCATGTGCTTCTGTACCATAAAATTAAAAACAGATATACTAGTTATTATTTGTATTAAGCTTAGAATAATATAAATTGCGATCATTTGGGCTAGGCCCAGGTACAGACTGCAGCAATATCCATTTAAAGCAATCGATTTTAATGCTTATTTCTGTCTACTAACTTTCGAGCTTATAGCGAATGTTCGCCAATTGTTTTCCGTCAAAAGTCTGGTCTGTACCCAGCTTTATAATTCAAACTTTACTTGGTGCACCCCAATACAAGTTTATAGCAACCCCATATTAAAGTATATGCTTTTTATACTACTTCTGTTAATCATCCCAATATTTGTGCAATCATTATTTTATTTTTACCACATTATAAAGGCACTTACCAGGTAATGGAGGTCCAGCTGCTTCTTGTCTTAATTCTACTTCTAGTAGTTTTAGTTGACTGTACTTGTGCTGCATTAGTTTCATTATCTTTTTAATGTAGCCCACATAATCTGAAGTTCAATAAATGGTTTTATGTTTAATGCTGTAATGCTATATTTGTGTATACGACTGAATATCGTGCATGAACTGCACGATATTCAGTTGCACCGGCGCGGGCGACAGGCGGCACCGCACCGGGCGCGCGAGTGCACCACATTGATGCGATATTCATTCGGATACACAAACTTGCGGCCAGGCCGCCGGTGCGGCTCCGGCGTCATGTACAGGAAGCCTTACCCTAATTCTTGTTAGAACTTAAAAAAACTTATTGGGAAGTACTTTACATAGTTAAATAGATATGGTCAATAATGTCAAAAATTTTTTTTTTTTGTAAGAATCCAATTTATGAATTCATCTGTCCATAAATTGAAATGTATCTAACAACCAACTTGCGTGATCCATAAAGTAAAGTTGTTCACCTTTAGGAAAATCTTGTGGACTGACAAGTTCCCGGAAAAAAGCCTGTGCTTCATACGGTCTTTCATTGGGAGTCATGTTGGGTTTGAACCAGAACCGCAACGCGCGCGCTTCTCTCGTGTGAGTCCCCGTTGCGCCAGACACCAAATATACGTAGAATTCTAACTGGGCATGGCAAGGCTCTGTCACTCCATTCTCTGAAACATGAATACATAATTTATTATTACTAAATAGAGCTTACAATGATGATGAGGTCAGTGTGTAATTATTAGATCATACCTAAAATAAAAAGACAACTTATTAGTTATCTAAGAAAAAACTTTTATCCGTGGTTTCGCTCGCGTGGTGGTTGGAAATGAAACCACGGGAATGTACTACAAGGATAAAAAGTATCCTAGGTCAATTTCTTCAAAATCTCAGTAACATATCGCGCCGCTGTTAGTAACCCATTCTCAATGCCGCGGACTTCCGTACGTGCCCCCATACAAATACCTCCCCATACCAAAACTGACCCTCCAGCATAAGCCTCTTCCAAAGAGATCCTAAAAATCTCTATGGACACACTAAGGCGAATTCCGACAATTGTTTTAATAATAAGGAAGTTATTCGACGATTCCCGCTAGTTTCAACACCTCCGTACAAGTTAGATACAATCAGCGCGAGAGAACTTCATCCCGCACTCCGCGTGGGATTTACAGCATTTGGCCAGAGCATGACGCTCCCCATAGGGCCGGTTTATCCATAAGGCAGTGTAGGCAACTGTCCAGGGGCCCCACGCACCGAGAAAATATTCATTTAAAATGTTTCATTGAGTGTTAATCTAATTTAAAGATTTATACTTATCCTCAATGACAATATTATTGCCTTGTGTTTTTTAAATATTAAATTGTCATATTTGAAATTATTATTGAATGATATTCGATTTTTTAGCAGCGATTTTAACGCCGACTAATCAGACGACGGTATGGCAAGCAAAAGCAAGATCAGTAATGTAGTAAAAAAAATTGCATAAATATAAATATAATTGCATAAATATAAATATAATTGCATAAATATAAATATAATTGCATTGTGGTAGAAAAAATGTATTTTAGGAAGTTTGAAAAGTGAAAAGCGGCCTCGAGAATTGCATTGCCTAGGTTCCACAACATGGTTAATCCGACCCTGGCTCCCCAATCGCTTGATAGGACAATATTATTTAAAGAGTCATTACCATAAATTAAGGGCGTATTTGTTTTGCAACACAAATTATCATCAAGTAACATTAATTTTCTTATCTATCCAGTAACATAGCATTGTTATAATATTATAGCACAATGCTCATAGTCATGCTTATTGAGTTGATAAATGTACTTAATGAATGATAATTTTTAATTGCTGTTGAGGAATAGGCTTCATTCTCTGATTGTATTACTCATAGACTTAAAATTTATGTCTGTTTATAGTACAGGCTATTATGAACTTAACACAAATATAATTAAGGTTAATTATACATTGCCAGGCCATTTACAGAAAACTTACTTTGTGTTTATTGGAAGCATATATCCCGTCTTCATAAGAATAAAATAATTTCATACTTCTTTGACTCAAAGTTACCAGAAAAATAAAATTATAAAATCATGATAAAAATACGATAAGCAGAAAACCAGCAGGAAATAGTGTTTACACTCAAATACTGTGGTTACTGTACAAGGATAAAATACCTATATTTTGATTTTATTTGTATACTAGCCTACAGGAAACAGCAAGGTCAACATGTTGATAACCTTTTATGCTGGAAGCTGGCGAGATAATATTTAAATGTGTATGCCTTTTACAGTAGAGCTCTTTGCGAAAATGTAACAATGCTGTTAATTCCCCACACCTCTTGAAAATTAACTCGTTCCCTGTCCAATGATGCCAAAAGAGTCACGTTTGTGCCAAACTCGTACGTCCATGACTCCATAAGTCACACAATTTTTAGTTCACACGTCCTTGACTCCTTGTGGAGTCATAAGTTTAATTTTCAGTTTTGGCCTGAAATATATATTTTTTTTAATTGATATTAGTATAGATGTAAACCCTTATATAATTATTGTCAACTTATAAGAAAATGATCGATGGACGTACAAATATTTTTTAATTTTTGTTCTGGGACAGTGAACGTGTTAAAAGTAATAAAAACATAATTATACCAGGTTTTGCAGGTGGCTTAACCCACATGGGTGTCACAGATTATACTGTGGAAATATACTACCGGGATAAAAAGTATCCTATGTCCTACCTAACCAATTTGTAAGGGTTTTATGTTCCTCCCGAAAATGAAAAACTATAATATTCTAAAATACATATTCTTATACTTTCTTCTTCTTTTTGGATTGCAATTGGAGTTACTCTTGAAATAATTTGTCTGAACCATGCCTTAATATAAAAATAGAAAATAAGTTTTACCAATTTATTAAAAGCAGAATGGTTTGTAAAAAAACTAATGTAGATTGCAGAACATGCTACAACTATAGAATAATACTTGCAAACACCAATTGGTCAAGTTTGATTATTATAGCGATTCAACAGATTATAATGCAGCTGTAGAAAAAAAAATACATGCTGCATGCTGTGCTGCATGAATGTAAGATGAGGGAAGGATTTATGGAATGACAATCTAAGGACAGTCTAAGGATTGTCCAAAGCGAGCAAATGTAGGATTTAAAAAGATAAGAGCATACCATAGTTTTTTTCTTTATTGATTATAATCCCTGTGTGGTCTCCACCAGCAACATGGATCTTATCACTGGCCTCTGCTTCTACTGCTTTCCTCTCAATCACCAGGGTCGTTGAATTAGCAGTTTTGCATTTTGGTGTCATCACCACTTTTTCCTCTACTTCCGCCATATTTGTAAAAACGCCTTCAAAAAAAAAATTAATGCAAAAACCGTACAACACTGGTAAGGATTAGATCAGCACTACCAAATTACGGACTATGACTCATTCTTTCCTCCCTTTTTATGACTTTCTTATTCTTTAAGAATATCCTAAGCCAAATACTCTCTTTCGATACCGATCATAGCTTGGAAAAGATTCGTGATATTTGTAATACGTTGTTACTTTGTTAGATCGAACTTTCACAAGGTAATCATGTTTAGATACCAAGGGACGAGGTGGGTCAGTAAAGGCTATGACATTGAAATTATAATAAATGTTCACCTGTTGATGTTCTTTATCAATTTCCTTAACTTAAAAATATCTAGTTAAATAACTAATATCCACTGATTACAGCAAAATCTTTCAATAAACATGTATAGAATAAATTCAATCTCAATAAATCGCACAATAATATTTTTGTTCAAATCGCGTATATAAATCAGACCTCCACCACAGACAATTTAGAATTAGAAACATTTTTGACAGTGACACTTGCATGGACGAAATGGAAGTAACTAACTGATTTTTTATGAACAGTTAATAAACGCCTAAACTGCTTGGAAGCATAATGCCTGTAATATACTGGCGATTACAAAATCTTACTTCCGCATACAGATTTTGATACCGCTTGCGACAAATCTGGGGTCGAAATATATACAGGGTTATTTTTTAAAGACCAGCCAAATTTAAGGGTGTGGTACAGAACATCAAACTGAACAACTTTCTCCATGGGACCAAAATCGTAATCGCGAATAAAAATTCAGCCGTCCCATACATTTAGGTCGAGTAGGTATTGAAGTTTTCTATGGGACAGTTGAAAATTTTTTCGGGATTATGATATTGGTCCTATGGAGAAAGTTGTTCAGATTGATGATCTGTACCACACCCTTAAATTTGGCTGGTTTTTGAAAAATAACCCTGTATATATGGACGTGAAATTTTGAAATCACCAGTGGGTCGCCGGCTAATGCGTTAAGGCAATTTTAGACAGGGTCAGTGCACAAGTCAATTATCGGCGCCAGTGCCCGCGCCTAGACTGGCTTCCACTGTTTACATGGTGTCAGTAGTCGCGGCTAGTTTTCACGGTGAGCACACGTTTGTGAAGTCAGTGAAGTAAAATGTATTCGCGAAACGGACGAAAAAAACAACGATTAGGTTTCTTGTTGAAAAATTTTACCGTTTTACTATTTAATGAGGTAGCAGAAATGCTAGAAACTGAATTAACTAAAAATAAACGAATTTGGATAAGAAAATGGATTGAAGACAGAAAAGACGACATTTTCTCTTACTAGCCAGATGCAACGTCACCCCACAAAGCGACGCCAGTAACTGACCAGGCTGTTTACACGGGGTTTTTGTCACTGGCGCGGGTGGGCGCGGGTTGCGGGGGGCGCCGACTGGCTTCTAAATATTCGTGTGCGAATTTACAAGCCAGCGCTGACTTCCCGCCACTGGATTGACTTGAAATCAATTTACACGGGTTTTTTTTTCGGGTCAGCGCTGGCTTGTCTCGATTTCGGCGCCAGTCACTGGATCTGTCTAAATCTGCCTTTAATCATAATCGCAAACACCGCCGCTTCTAATGAGGGTTTTCGTGAAAATTTACGACACCAGTTGGCACCACTGTGACAAGAGGTCTTCCAATATAAAATATATGATGACGTTCATCATTCGATTCATTCATTCGTTCATCATTCAGTCATGACTAAAGAAAATATAGGCTCTTTGACAGATGCCTGGACCTGACGTGTCAGTGCTGCCACCTAGCGAACGTCAACGTAAATACAAATTAATGTTTGCATTTGCATCTACAATGGTCTATATTTTAGCATATTTCGTTGCGTTACACTGTAACGCAACGAAACATGCTATAATATAGACCAATATGATCAAGCAACAAGCTGTAACGGTTACAGCTAGTTGCTTGATCATTAATACATATATTATGAGATGACACATCCATCATTCATCACTCAGCCAAAAGGTGTCGTCCACAACTGGAAATCCGCGATATTTAGGGGAGGAATTCCCCAATTATCGCGGCTGTCATTCAGACAGATATAGAGACGAAACTTAGTTAGCGTAAACAAACTTACGCTTTGATCTGTCAAACTCAGAGCTCTTACCAGTGGTTCACCACATTCAGCATTATTTGTATTCAGAGACGATTTTCTTCAGTGGGGGTGTCACTTCTTTGCAAACGGACCGAAGTTCGATAATATCGTCACGCTATAATCTGCACACTTCAATAAGAACGTAACTACACTTTGGCTACATATAACAAAATTGTAATGATGGTCAAAATGTTACACCTTTTGAAGTGAAACTTTTTAGGTACAGATTCTATTTGGACGAGTATTGAGAGTGAAATTTCAAGAACGCGTCGTATTTGTTAAAGGTTGCATAGCATCAAGTGTAGGTTAGGAACTCTTTAGAAATGAATATTTAAAAAGTGCTATGTGACATGAAAAAACAAAATGTTTGTACTGACATGTGTCTTGTTGTAAAAAGAAAATGTGTGTTCGTGTTGTGATAAAATATATAATATTAATAATATCACCTCAGGTCTAAATCGTGCTAAATACCTAATAACTAAAATAAGGACTCATACCGATCGGGCTAAAATAGATTGTCTACTACAATAAACTAAATTCTTCGTTAGTGCAAATCATAAGACACTTTAAATCTCTGCTTACTAACGGAACTCGATAAACTTAAGAGGTAAGTCGAGTTATCCGCAACAGGTTATGAACCCAGAAAAGTAATCTTTTTGCCCAGAAAAGTAATCTTTTTTGCCCAGAAAAGTAATCTTTTTTTGCCGAAATGGAAGGTTTTACGTCAAAATTGCAAATAGGCAATCTAGAGGGGAAAGAAAATTGGGCCACATGGAAATACAAAATTTCCATAATGTTACGAGGTGTAGATGGCGCAATGGAAGCAGTCGAAGGAACCCTCAAAAAGCCCATTACCCCCGCCCAAGGAGCTGGTGACACTGTGGTCAGTACATATAATTTGGCAATGGCTAAATATAGGAAGACTGAATGTAGCGCTCTGCTCATATTAACCACTAATATGTCCGAAGATACACTTAAAAAAATAATGAGATTTGAAACGTCGAAAGAGGTCTGGCAGGAGCTACATAGATTATTTGACGGACAGTCAGATGACAGGGCATACAATTTGTGTGCAGAGTTCTTCAGTTTTCAACGTCACAATGAGGATGACGTATCTTCCCACATGTCAAAACTGAAAAATATCTGGACAAATTTAAATGCGGAAATTACAAAGAAAGATGCCACTGTTAAACTGCCGGAATTATTTCTAATTTGCAAAATCCTAGATACGCTGGATGAAAAATTTTTTGCTTTCAAATCGAGCTGGTTATTACTGAACCAAAGTGAACGGACAGTGGACAATTTAACGAGTCACTTGTGCGCATATGAAAGAGCGCTTGGTACTAAAGAGCACATAAAGCAAGAGGCCTTAGTGGCAACACGCACAGAACGCAAGAGCAAGCAAAGCAACGAGAGAGAGCTCATCTGTAACTACTGTTCCGGTAAAGGACACAAAGTTCGGAAGTGCAAAAAGTGGATAAAGGATGGGAGGCCACCCAAACCCACACCAGGCACATCAGCAGCTGCTTCAACGTCAAAGCAAGTGCAACACATTTCTCTGTTAGTGAATGCCTGTTCCACTGGACGAACTCAAGACTCAGATAGCTGGTTCGTTGACAATGGAGCCACAACTCACATTGCAGTAAGAAGAGCTTATTTCCAGGAGTTTCACGAATTTGATTCAGACCATACTGTATCGACTGCGGACGGGAGCGTCATACATGCGATAGGGAAAGGCACAGTTGAGGTGGAATCAAATGTCAGTGGCAAGAGGGAGCGAATAACACTCAACGATGTGTGGTTAGTACCATCACTAACAAAGAATCTCTTCTCACCGCTTGCAGCACAAGACAGGATGCAGAACAGCATCTTCAGTTCCACGACTAAAGAGTGCAAGCTAGATATTGGAGGCACAACTAGAGTTATTGGAAAGAGAGTCCAATATGGAGGACTTTACAGGTTGGACATGAAGACGCTCATGCCAATTAAACCATGGACCATAGAGGTCAACGTTGTGACTGGCTCTAATATGTTACAGTTATATCATGAGAGATTTGCACATCAGGACAAGAAACATGTGATCCGCCTCGTGAAGAGAGAGCTTGGAGTACAGTTGAGTCCTGACAACATCAAATGTGAAGGCTGCATTTATGGTAAGTCACACAGAAAGCCTTTCGGAACAAGGGAAAGAGCAACAGCTGTAGGAGAGCTGATTCACACCGATGTTTGCGGTCCCTTCGTAGAAAGCATCTCAAAATACAAATATTACGTACTCTTTAAAGATGACTACTCTGGCTACCGCATGGTCTATTTCATCAGAAACAAATTTGAAGTTAAGAATAAACTTCTTCAAATGTTGCAAGAAGTCAAGACCGCTGGATATAGAATCAAGACTATTCTTAGCGATAACGGAGGTGAGTTCGACAACAGAGAAGTACGAGATATTTTACAGAAATATGGCATTCGACAACGGCTGACAATGTCTTACACTCCTGAGCAGAATGGATGTAGTGAGCGTGAAAACCGTACCTTAGTCGAAGCTGCGAGATCCATGATGCATGCGAGAGTAGAACTACCGCAAGTACTCTGGGCAGAACTTGTCAACACTGCCGCGTACGTACTTAACAGGACAGGTCCATCGAGAGCTGAGGATAAGGTACCTTACGAGCTCTGGCATGGAAAAAAACCCAAGATATGTCACTTGAGAGTCATCGGAAGTGAATGCTTTGCTCACGTTCCAAAACAAAAACGAAAGAAGCTCAACAAAAAGGCAATAAAAGGCAAGCTTATAGGCTATGAAAACGATGATGGTTATCGTATTTGGGACGGAAACAAAACTCAAAGGTCGAGGGACATAACATTCCAAACTGACGTTGAGTTCCGTATTTGTACAGGAGTTCCTATAACTTCAAGTTCAGAGGGGGATAACCAAACGTTTACGCAAGAAGCTGTGCCTGAAACTGCTATAGAGCAACAAGAAATGAATCATGAACATGCTCTAGAGGGAGATAGAGAAAATGATGATCATGTACATGTTGAAGTTTTGGGAGATAGAAACGAAACCAGAGAGGATGAAAGTGCTAACGAAGAGTTCGTTGACGCTGACGAGGAGTTAGAGATAATCGAACCACCGTTGTTGGACGCGAGATCTCGATACAACCTACGCGATCGCACTTGCCTCTCACGTCCTAAAAAGTTACAAGACTACGTGTGTTTCGTAGGCACAGAACATTTTCCCGAGACATATAAAGAAGCTATTGAAAGGGATGACAGCGCAGAGTGGATCAAAGCTATGACGAGTGAAATGAACTCTCTAAAGCAAAATGATGTATGGACACTCTGTAAGCTACCTAAAGATAGAAAGGCACTCCCTTGCAAGTGGGTCTTTCGTATCAAACGAAACCCAGACAGCAGTATCGATAAATATAAGGCTAGGCTAGTTGTAAAAGGTTTCAAGCAAAGGAAAGGAATCGATTACGAACAGACTTATAGCCCAGTTGCTAGAATGGCCACCATCAGAGCCTTATTAAGTGTCGCAGCCAAAGAAAAATTATATTTGACGCAGTTTGACGTTTCAACAGCATTCCTCAATGGCAAGCTAAAGGAAGAAATTTACATGCAGCAGCCGGATGGATTTAATGACGGAACTTCAAATGTATGTCAACTTAAAAGGAGTTTATACGGACTCAAGCAGGCTCCTAGATGCTGGAACTCATGCTTTGAGGAGACTCTATTAGAGAAAGGTTTTCAGCAAAATGTAGCTGATTGTTGCCTATTCACGAAGAAAATAGGTGACAAGAAAATTTTGATAAGTCTGTATGTAGACGATGGCCTTGTAGCCGCTACAGATAAAGATTTGGCAAGCCAATTCCTTAAAGAATTAGGGGATACTCTGAAGATCACAAGCAAGCCAGTGTCTTATTACCTTGGACTTGAGATAGTACAGTCAAAAGATGGCTCCATTACAATTAAACAAGAGTCGTACGCCAAAAAGATACTGGAACGTTTTAGGATGTCAGAATGTAATCCAGTTTCAACGCCAATAGAAACGACTTCTCAAGCAGGGAAAGTGATCCTTATCAATCAAAAGGAAGAGAAGAATTTTCCATATAGAGAGGCAGTAGGTGCTTTAGCATACTTAATGACAGGGACGCAACCTGATATAGCGTATGCAGTTGGTTTAGTTTCAAGAAATCTGGAAAACCCGACACATGAAGATTGGCTACGTGTTAAGCGGATTATGCGCTACATAAAAGGGACTTGTTCTTTTGGTATAAGTATAAACCAGAACATGACTTAAACCTAATACAAGGCTATAGTGATGCGGATCATGGAGGAGACCAGCAAACAGGACGCTCTACAACAGGAGTTGCATGTCTCTTTGCTGGAGGAATAGTGTCATGGCTAAGCCAACGACAATCTTCAGTCGCTATTTCTACTACCGAAGCTGAAATAGTAGCAGCAAGTGAAGGCGCTCGTGAACTTGTTTGGCTCCAGAGAGTATTCAGCTCACTCACTAACATGGACGGAGTACCTACATTAAAAGTAGATAATGAAGCCGCCATACGTCTTGCATACAATCCAGAGTTTCATAAGCGAACCAAGCACATCCGAGTGAGACATTTCTTTGTAAGAGAAACTGTACAAGATGGACTTGTGGATGTACAAAAGACCAGCACTGCTACTCAATTGGCAGATATTATGACCAAGGCAGTTCCTAAGCCAAGACTTGTTATAATTCGAGATGCCTTGGGTATACAATGCCATACACTTAATTAATGAGGGAAAGTGTTAAAGGTTGCATAGCATCAAGTGTAGGTTAGGAACTCTTTAGAAATGAATATTTAAAAAGTGCTATGTGACATGAAAAAACAAAATGTTTGTACTGACATGTGTCTTGTTGTAAAAAGAAAATGTGTGTTCGTGTTGTGATAAAATATATAATATTAATAATATCACCTCAGGTCTAAATCGTGCTAAATACCTAATAACTAAAATAAGGACTCATACCGATCGGGCTAAAATAGATTGTCTACTACAATAAACTAAATTCTTCGTTAGTGCAAATCATAAGACACTTTAAATCTCTGCTTACTAACGGAACTCGATAAACTTAAGAGGTAAGTCGAGTTATCCGCAACAGTATTTAGGTATGTACGGACGCCAGCACATCAACCTACCACAATCTGTCAGATTTCTTTAATAGATTTTTAACTTTATCGCTAAAGCATAAGGTTCAAAGTTGATTGGGAAAATCTGACAGATTGTGGTAGGTTGATGTGCTGGCGTCTGTACGTTTCTTATTATGAGAGAGAAGAATTTTATGCAAATAAACGATTTTGATTTGATTTGAAGAAAGATATAACTCTGTCTCTCAGACTAAATCTCTCATGATCTTTATTATTGAAGTGAAAACTTCTTTAGCGGCGCTGTGTACTTTTTTTGGAATGGGTAAAAACTTCTAAATTCGCGTCAGGTCACGTGACCCTGATCGAAAATTCGTAAGACGTAAAACGTCAGATGTAAAACGTAAGACGCGCGTTGTTGAGGACAGCGCCATCTATGCACATCGGGAAGAACTACGAGGGCCTCGCGTACTAACGTCAGACGTAAAACTTAAGACGCGCGTTGTTGAGGACAGCGCCATCTATGCACATCGGGAAGAACTACGAGGGCCTCGCGTACTAACTACGTAGTTCATCCAACAACGACGAGATGTAGACGATTCACAAAATACACTCGTAATTGTTCAAGTTTTCACTTCTGTCGGCACTACCGGAGTGCCAGTGTTTTTTTTTTTTATAAAAGGAAATTAGTTTATCCGTATCAGTGTTGCACGCGCAATTTTTTTCAGTCTAGCTCTCATTCGCCTAGTGTGCAAAGGTGGACCTTCGCTACAACCGTATCACACGTTAGGCCACGTACGATACCACGCACCATCACCGCCTTGCCATTTTTCCCTATCAAAACTACCAATCTTTCACAGGTCATTTTTGCTACCTCGTGGGATAGAAGATGTCGAGTGTCGACTTTCTTCAAAGCTGCTCAAATCCACACAAATTGTTTTTTGGAAGTTTGTTACTTAGTCGAATATGATGAATGCACCACACTACATGATTACTGACAACATTGGCAGTATTTTGCTTAGTGGAAGTGGACATTATGTTAATTTATTAACCGAAATTTAATGTCCATCGAGGAGTTAAACGGTGGAGGTCGGATAACTTCCATTCAAATCAAGCTATGGACAACCACAATATGTCAATTTTGCTTTGTTTATCTTGGCCACGTTGAAGTCTGTGGACTGTGGTTGACTTTTGATTTGACATAAACGGACTTACAAAAGGTATTATGTAGGTACGGGGTATGGTAGGATTGGTAGGGTACCTCTCTCTTTAGTTCACAGATGAAAGACTTGTGTGATGGACTGAACTCAATGCTTGTATTTACTGGATAAGTTGATTTATTCATATTTGCAAGAAGTGGAATAAACATTTAGTGATATTTACAGCAGACAAGGACTAAATATAAACAAAATGCAGCTCAAAGTGTGTTTCATGGTGTTACTTTTTTCATTGATAAAATCAAGCAGCGAAACTTTGCAAAGTGTCAGCGATGATGATCTCCTTGAATTAATTAGAGAGAAAGAAAAGCTTATTGTCTTATTTAGTAAGTACTTATTCAGATTATGTAGACATCCGTTAGTGGAATGCACTGCTCGTTGAAGTTAAATTCTTGGTCGATTTTTGTAGATTCCTAGCCGGTATTTTTTATGACACATTGTTTTGTAGGTACCTAATGATCTAATTATTGATCTATTAAGCTTTCCTCTGTAACTCGGTGCCTTATTACTTACCTATTAACAGAGTAGGTATACCTGTAGTGAGTGACATCATAGTACCTATAGAAATATGACCATTATGGCCATAAGGTCTGTATTTCCTCACTCAAGACTCAGCATTTCTTAAAACTAGATTCAACCAATCAAATGGCTTAAGACTTTAAGGGGACTTCAGGACCTAAAGTGCAGTCTTTGTTGGACTGCATAGAAAAGAAAGAGAAGCGTGATGACACAACGCTGGTAATTTATTGCAAAATATGAAGCAAAATAGATAGCTATTTACAAAAAATCTATTGTTTGGACTAAGAAATTAAAACACTAAGTAGTGCTTTAGTATGTTGCTTGTAGAATAATCTGATAAAAAATCATAATATATGTATATTAGTATGGTTTTTATTGTAAAAAGAAAGTTTTTAGAGGTAGCTTCATGATTTTTTTCTATCATATCAAATTAGTTGTATTATGTTTTCAACACACTATCTACCTAGCATAGATCCTGGAGAATATCATATGTTTTTCGATCATATACTTTTATTGTTTCTAAAACTTGCATTTTTTGTGTTTAGGTCCTGTAAGCCCCTTAAATAAATTTTAAGTAATCCCTGAGCCTTGACTGATGTTTCAGTGCATAACTGTCTAAACTAATGATTTCAACTTCATTTACTAACAGAACACTGTTGATTGGGCCTGATTTAAGAAGATTGGCAGAATAGAAGTAGAGATGTAGTCTCTATGCATTTTCTTAGAGGCAACCTTGAAAAGAGCTTTTATCTAACTAGCCCACAAAATTGTTTTAATTTTTTTTTCTATATAAGTTTAGTTAGTTTAGTAGTTTTAGTTTTATATAAACTCTTTCTTCACCTGTGAATCAAAATTGACCCCACTCAATTCCAATTCATTTAATTTTCCAGGCAAACCAAACTGTGATAAATGTGATGAGTTTGAAACACACATGGAGAGTCTACAGGATGATTTTAAGAAGCATATGAGTGCTGTGTGTGTCAAGTCAGTGAACAGTCACCTGAGCAGGCTGTATAACCCAGCCAAGGATCCTGCCCTCGTGTTCTTTAGACATGGTGTCCCCTTATTGTTTAGTGGTAAGCGACTACTTTTTTAGCCTGCGCTGTCCATCCATCTGCCTGTCAGCAGGCTGGATCTTATGGACTTTAATAGGTAGACAGTTGAAATTTAAACAGAGTGTGATTTCCATTGCTGCTATTAAACAAAGAATAAAAAAAAGTTAAAGGGGGTCTCCATACAAGAAACATGTTGTTATCTGCATTTTTGCCTTGTGGTATAAGGAACCCTTTGTGTGCGAGTCAATGTCATCGAGATTTCATTAATTTTTTTTTGGGTCTCACTTGGGTGCCATAAGCAGTGATAATTATTATATACTACTACTGCACATACTGTTCTAGCTCTTACTTGCCACAGTCACCAAATTCTAGAAACTTGGTTGGAAACTGCTTATGATTTTCTCATACAAACAAACCTATGAAAGTCTGAACCTTCTTAGGAATATAACCTTCCTATTTTCATGGCTGTATCTTCAGTCATTTAAGCTGTGCAATGTCATCCTTAACCCATCGCGCGTCTAATTAGCAGACACAATAGAAATTTTATTGTTATCGGTACACATGGTGTACACTCGACGTGCGACGAGTTAAGTCAGACCTGTTTTGTAACCATAGATGATTAATTATTTTTAGGGGAACCTGATGAGAATGAAATATACGGGTTCTTTGAGAAGAACCAGGCTCCTGCGGTCAAAGAGCTCACAGATAAAATATTTGAACATATCACTCAAGCAGCCACAGGAGCCACCACTGGTGATTGGTTTGTCATGTTGTAAGTATGCACATCATTATTGTATGTACCATGCGCATTAATTATTTATTGTCAAATCTTAAGACGAATGAAAACACCAAAATGTTGGCTTCTTAAAAGTTGGCATAAGAAACTGTTACCCAATTCTCACGCACGTTCAATTCTGCATGTGCAGTCACTTCGTTTTTGCTTAGAGATCTTTCTGGCTTTTTTCTTTTTGCTCGGTTCCTAACATAATGATGCTCCATAGCGTGATGTTAAAAAGCCTCTAGCCTTCCTCAAGAATTGAACTATCAAATGCAAAAAGAATTTTTCAAATCTGACTGGTATTTCCAGACATTAGGGCGTTCAAACAAACAAACTCTTCAGCTTTATTATTCTTAAGATCAAGCAACAAGTAAGAATAAAAACAAGGTCCTCATATTCTGTGTTTTAAGTATGTGTGTATATTTAGTTAAATAATGCAACAGAAAAACCAACAGGTCCAATCAGAAGCCTGAATCTGATACATTTTCTAAATTTAAACAATGTACAATTTCCAGCTACGGAGCTTCCTGTGTGGATTGTCAGAGGCTACATGCAGTGTGGGAGAGTGTGGGAGCCACATTGAAGGGCCGCATCAACGTCGCGCGTATGGATTCCAGCCAACAGGGATTGAACACGGCCAAGAGATTCAAAGTCAACAAACTGCCAAGTTTCCTCTTGTAAGTAATAAGTTTTACTTTATTATTTCTGATAAAAACCATAATAATATTTAGTTCAAATCATATTGCTTTTCTACAAAAGTTGGAAGGTTATGCATTTGCGGACGAATGTGCGAGTGTAACGCAACAAGGCGTATTTGTCCATAGTGTGCTAATAAGCGAGTAGTTAGTATTAAATTTACAGCTATTTATACACAACAGTTAACATACATATTGCATTGAATATTTAAATAGGTGATAAATTATACAAACATGTATTATTTATTATGTAGAAATGGCATGTTGTAAGTGTGTTTATTAATGTATTGTGTGTATATGAAATAGTAATGTTAAAATTTCTCTTTTAGCTTCCGCCTCGGAAAGGTGTACCGGTTTGATTTGCCCAAGAAAGATGTGAAGTCTTTTGTTACGTTTGCTCAGGACTGGTATAAGAATTCTAAGGGAGAACCTGTGCCATTACTGGCATCACCATTGTAAGTTGATCATGAAACAATTTTATTTTAACTTAACACACAACACACAGGAAAACACTTAACACACAGGGGCAATTCTCGTAATTTTGAAGGACCTCTAATTTCCCTACAGTTTTGACAGTGATTATCGCTGAGATGATATTGCGGTTAGATTTTGAATGTTTTTAATTACGGGAACTGGCCTTCTGTTCTCCTCGAAGCGTTAGGCAGAGGTGAATTATGGTAATAAAAAAAAACACTACACGCTACATTGACTTGGCTGGAGCCCATTAATGTAGCTTAAACTAGCCAAAGAGCTAAGAAACAAAATTTGTTTACAAAAAATAGTAATAGTCCATAGTCCTTTGCCATCAAAAGGGCACAAATCCAGACTCCAGGGTGCTACTGCAAAATTCTTTGTACAAAAACCCAATAACACTGCCTCACCTGGGAATTGAACCCAGGACCTCATGCTCAGTACTAGCACTTGCTACCACTAGACTAATGACGCTAAAATGGACCTTGTTTCCATGAATAATTAAACATATGATTTTGTTACAGTGATGAACTAGTGGACTGGTGTGTCCAAATGATCAAAATAAGTGTTGCATTTGGACTGGAAATTCTCGCACAACATCCTTGGATTTGGCAAATAGGTGTTGCAGGATTTGGCTTAGTGGCTATAACTGCCATAATAGCTCTTCTCAAGGCAGGAAGATCAAGACCTTCCAAAGACTCCAAAAAAGATAAGAAGAGTAAATAAACTTCTGTATTGTAATTGAAACAATATTTTTTATGCATTTATCTTTTATTTATTTTATACTTATTTTAAATAAAATTTTGCATTTAATTAATTTGTGTTGTGAATAAGAAACTTGGTGATATTAGGTCTGAATGATGAGCAAACAAAATTGTTGCTATACATATTTGTAGATTTATAAATCAGTAATGTTGCAGATAATTTTAATTATTGTGTGTACTTATATTAGAATAAAAGAAATACTTAATAAATATGTGAAGGTAATGATAACAAGAGTTTTCTTTCAATTTTGCATGTACAGACGCCAGCACATCAAGCTACTACAATCTGTCAAATTTCTTTAATAGATTTTCAACTGTATCGCTAAAGCATTAGGTTCAATGTTGATTGGGAAAATTTTACAGTTTCGGGTAGCTTGATGTGCTGGCGTCTGTACAAACCTAATTGCTTGAAATGACTATCTGGATAATTATGTTATCTGTAAATTGATGTTGGTAGGTAATACGGGTTGATATCTGCAACTCTGTCATAGCGAGTATTTTGCGTACTGATGTTGATATTATAAAGGTCTGAACGCGATGTGTGTGTCCCCCAGCGCCAAGCTATAAATGTATAACTTTTTTTTTTAATTTTATGACCTGGTAACTGGACCTTTAGGTCAAATCTTATTTTATTATAAATCTATAACGAATATGTAGTAAACACTAGTGTTGAGGGTAATTGTATTATCGATAAATGTTACTTACATTTTATATAAGTAAATAAAAATAATTACGTATTTCTATATCTTGTTTTATTAACAATTATAGTTGTAATAAGAAAAAGCAGAATACACTATAAATAATGACAAAACAGATGCATATCTCAATTCAGTCATAAGAAATTGGTTACATCCCTATTGTCTTCTGACGTCATCCAGTTGTCTTCATATCATATTACTTATATTAATCTTTGCTTCATATCAAGACCGTAGCGCTCGTAGCACGTAAAAGTTTAATTTTTATTAGGGATGTTTATGGTCTCTTCTTACATTTTTTAGTCTATTCCATGTTTATGTTAAATACACATTATTAGTTATTACACACACATTTCCTTTATAATGTACGTAGGGAATTATAATAATTAAGAAACCTATTTTGCGTGGCCACATTACGCGCTTCGTTTCTGGATAGGGCGCTTCGCATTCAAAGTAAGAACGCGGTTTTTGGTATGTTATTCTGAGATATCATACTAATTTCGCATGTACAGACGCCAGCACATCAACCTACCCGAAACTGTCAAAATTTCCCAATCAATTTTGAATCTTACGCTTTAGCAATAAAGTTGAAAATTTATTAAAGAAATCTGACAGATTGTAGTAGGTTGATGTGCCGGCGTCTGTACCTACATACGCTGATCTAATTAGGATAATGAGGGAAAATATATTTATTTTAATTTTTCTTACCGTTAAATAATTTACACTTGAGTAGTACCTCAAAATCTTCGTCTTATGTACTCTCGCATTCATCGGACGTAGCTTCCGAATTTACACCTTGTAGGATTTTTATAAGTTCTTCAGAACTTAATTCATTATCTTCACTCATTTTTTATAACATTATCAAATATCATCCACATAAAGAGCTGCACTATCTCGCCACTGACCTTGATGCGCTTATGTCTATGACGTCACAAGGTGTCTTCTATTCATGTCTATGGCATAGTATAAAGAGGGGAAGTAGGCTATCTCCGGCCCGATCCGCGATATAATTGCCTACTGTCTCAGGGTTGTTACTTTTAGCTAAATGTTAATTCAGTGCCTATAAATTGGCAAGGGTCGGGAAGTTGTATTTTTACTTGTATTGTCTGAGTACAGGGTTTGTGAGGTCGGTTTTACCTAAACGATGATGAAACCTTTCACGATAAAAGAAAGAGTGACGGGCCAGCAAACGGGCGACGCGGGGCGGTGATGAGCACGAGAAAACAACGATCAATGGCAAATCAATTGACAGATCAAAAGTACCTAATGCATTCTAGTGAGAAAGTAGGTCTACCTACTTCCTCTGTCTGATATAAAATAATACTTACAACAAAAACTAAATAAGTAGGTATCTCATCATCAAGTAAAAATTATATGCTAGAACTTGCAAGCTGCAACTTGCTTACCTTTCCAGTTCAATAGGTAATCAGAACAGAGACAATTCTGGAATTACTTATTAAGACACCCAAACACACATCAATACGTTCTCCTGCGATTATCACACATTTTTCATTCATTTAGCGGTGCCGAAAGCCGTGACGCGCGAAGCTCATGCGGTGTTAGCCCCGACTGGCGCACTGAGAAACGGGTCGAGATTTTGTTAAGTGTGCGTGCGGCGACGCATAGATACTATGACGCACACATACAAGCCGCGCGCGGTGCGTTTGTATGAAGATAACGTACTTCCCCTCTTTATACTATGTCTATGGCGCACGAGGCACCGATATCTATTAGTTTCGTAGTGACGGGATCTTTCAATATCGATATCAGTATTAACCAAAGTACGGCACTTTGTGTGTTTTAAAAGATTCGTGTAAATACATGTGTAAGGGCTAGCAAAATTAAGTACATTCCTTTTAAGGATCGCATTTTTTTCAAAACTCAACATTTCGTTTCGTAATAGGTGTTTTTTAAACTTTCGTGTCTATCTTCACTAGAAACTTAATCAAGTAGGTAACTCTGGACGTCGTCCTATAGAGACTACGGCGCGCGGCGCCTGGGACAGTAAGAACATTTTCGCTACTATAATTTTTCTGTTTTTATAAAAAAAGACCCGTATTGAGATAAAAAAATTAAGTTTAGGTACCTAGGGTTTTAGGCAATAGTAAAAATATGCACAAAGCATTTTATTCATTGTATTTTAATGTTATAAACGTTATGATTAGATATTGTCTTCTAGTAAGATGGCGTGGAGGGCACGGAAACGATTGTCTATAGAAGTCCGTAGCGCTCAAAAGGTTTTTTTTTAATTCTAGAAAAAGGGCTTTGTCACGCATGCGATTATGCTGCCTTTACAATTTATAACTAATAAGTAATACAATCTTTAAATAAATCTGAGCATAGCTAGTCTTACTTTACAGGCTCAAAAGGTTAAAATAAAAAACTTTCTTTAGTCCTAATGCTTTGTTTATTTCTGTGCATTTTTCTTAATAAATAAATAGCAAAAGCCACATACTTACAACACTCATGTTACATTATAAATTAATTACTTATTGCATTAATATTTAGTTAAAATCCACCCAACATACACTAAAAATTGCAACATTTGATTTCTAGTAAACTATCTATTCTAGTCAATTTGTTGATTTACAATCCTAACAAAAAACAATTCTAATTTTTGTGATATTTTTTAATGTTTCTAATCAAAGAACACGTCAAACACCTACATTGAACATAGGTGATTTTATTATTAATTAGCCTATGAACATAGTTATAAAAGAAGTGATAAAATCCAGTAAAATTCGAGAGGTAGCACTACCTATGCAAATAAGCAGTGCACGAAGCTTAATAAAATATGCAACTAGAAGAAAATTAATCACACTAATATTATAAAGGCGAAAGTTTGTGAGGGTGCTTATATGTTTGTTACTTCTTCACGCTCAAACGGCTGGACCAATTATGATAAAATTTGTTATGGAGGTAGCTGACACCCTGGATTAACATATAGGCTACTTTTTATCCCAATATTCCCACGGGATCGAAACTTATGCTATACATCTAGTGACTAATAAATATGGTAATTCAAGACTAAAGATGACTCAACATGGATGTTGCTCTATGGTCTAATAATATCCAATATTTGTTTGTAACTTAAGTGCATTCACAGATGGCATACAATTAATGTCCAATTTTTAGTAGGAGTTAATGAAACAGTAGAGATCTAAAGTATCAATGCAATAATCCTATAAAAATATGTATGCAGTCTGTGAATGCTCTCATAAATAGTTTAAATAGGTAAATGAGTATTACATAATGAAGTCACTGTAAAATTGCATTGATAAACTATTACTATGTACTGAATACTTAATGTACTACAAAAACAGTAACTAACATAGTCCTTACATATTGCACTAATTTTTAAATATATTTGACACTATTAGTCAACAGAGAGATCATTAAATTATAATATAAGTTAATCTTAATTAATGGTCCACAAAATATATCTAACATTCTTACAAAAATAATAATAATTATTAACTTTGAGAAATTACTTTAATGTAATTGGGAAATATAATAAAAATATAAATAGGTACGAATCATGTATGCATACATCACTTCTTAACACTGGGATGTTGGTTTCAATAGTAAAAAATATCATTGATACACAAGATGGCAGGGACATCCAACATGCAAATTGTAACCATGATTATAACCAACTAATCTACATTACAGGATCTAGAATCATGTACTGAAACCGAGATAACAGGTTGCACGTCAGTCTCTGCCAGCTTGCTTACTCATTACAGTAATCCGTTGCTAATGTAAAACAATAATTCCATTTATTTTCCTATTAAAATATTATGTAAGCCTGTTTATAAACCTTTTAGCAAATTATTCATAAGGCGAGTAAGTATCACACTTTTTATTATCACTCAGTCTTCTTTGCTGAGCTTAATAAATGTTAATGTTTTTGTGTAATATCTTTAAACTAAATATTGAGAATCAAACTAGCATATTGTTTGTACCATTATACATTGTCAACTTCAACATTTATTCTAAAAACTGAAGCAGGGTCTGCTAGTTCAACACGCACCGCATTTTCAAATTTCTTGAAAATATCAGAAAACTCCATGATATTTGCTGGTTTCGATTCTATCCACATTTTATCAAACTCATAAAATAAATAGCAATAAAATTTATGAAATAGGTTTACATTCGGCAGATATTGTTTTGAATTAAACATGTAAGTTTTGGCAGATCCATCTTTCAGTAAATAATATGCCATTGATGTGATATTGATACCTACTATGGCGAAGGTGTAGCCATATTTAGGATGCAGTGAATGACTTAAAACATGGCTCGAAACTTGAGGATACTCCATAGCAAAATATAATAGATTTTCTAATCCAAGTAGGCCCATTCCACGAAAATCTGTTTTTGGATCATCACCCTGAAAAAAAATATATACAAAAGTATTAGGACTACATGTCATTATAAGCTATATAATTCCCACATCTATTAAACAAGCTTATAAAGTTTGGTAACAATAGAAAAATAATTGTGTCTCATTAGTGACAGTTGAGCTCACACAGAATAAAATTCAAAGTATTTATTTATAAAATATAAGCGGGTGTAAGAACTGGTGTTGTAGATAGCAGAGTTATTTTTACTAGCAAGATAAATCTTTTAAGGATGATACGGTCACACATTGTTAAGGGTCCCCGAAACAATCAATTGTCACTTTTTGTGATTGATACACATTGAAGATGATGGGACTCCCTTTTCCGCATTTAGACTCCCATTCGGTCCGTTGTGCGTTTGATACACATTAATGTGTAAATTGATTGTCTACCAAATGCATTTGAAGGGATTGACAATATAATAATTACAATTGATTGCAATTGATACTACCATGTTGCGACAAATGTTACCTGGAATCCTATATATTGCCATTGCTTCGTGACTCGCGCCTCAAGAGGTGCATTAGGCACCAATAAGGACCACAACTTCAGTAACTTATCCTCATGTTCATTACTATTGCTATCAAACTGAGTCTGTCGTAGGTGTTCCACTTGGTCTATCAAACATCTATAGCTCCAAATCTGTTCCAAGCATCGTCGAAAAGATCCTACAAAGGATCCATGTAGTTTGGGGTTTATTTTCTTTACCCTTAGTATGATTCCAATCGATGGGTCCAAGTACTCACGAAAATTACGAGGAACGAATCGCCTTTCGTAAACCACGCTGTCCAAAAAAGATACGACCTCTTTCACATCTCGTGTACGAGAGAGCATCAATGATTTCTCCACATTACACGTTCTTTCTGCCCCAGCTTTGTCACCGTAACAGATTCTTTGGAGTTCACACAGTTTCGTTGTTTTTCTGAGAAACCATTTAATTAAAGGTCGCAGATACCACTGAAGCACTGACCAAAGGTTAAACATAATCATTTCTTTAAAATTGTACTAATAACACGACACTCCTGCATCTATTTTTCTAATATAAAATTATATTTTTTCGATCGTTTCGATTTCACCTCGGTTGTCATGACCACATTTTTTTTTTAATATTTCGTAATAGTGATGCACCTTCTCCAACAATCCCTCTGTCAAATGTTGGCTTTTACGGTTTTATCATACTCGTTTTTACGGAAACTTCGTTAGTAGAGTTCACTTTATCCGAAATCGTATCTAATAATTATGTTTAAATAAACTTCTGAAAAGATTAGATTATGTTTTTATTAAGAGCCGACCGCCCAGTGGTCATAATAGTGGCCACTATTTTCCGTTTTAGTGATTATAATAAAACTAAACAATGTAAAATTTCCGTTTATAATAATATTAACGTATAACCTTGTGGAGCACAACTTAACGTGCTTATTTTTGCATTTTCATTCTAAAATAAAAGAAATAACCAAACCAACGATGAGGGCGCTACTTGTGATCGGCGTAGTCTTAAGCTAAAATTACTTGCCTATAATTAATTAAATCATGCGTGCATAGAAAACGAGTACTGAAATTAATATTAAGTTATATGCCTTTTTAAAAATGATCTAAGTTGCAACCACCCCTTACAACTATAAACAATGAAATAATATGACAAACTATACTACGTAAAAGATAGCTTGATCTCTGCGACATAAGTCAAACTGACATTCCTAGTGTTGTCATGATATAAAAAATTGTCGATACAAATTATCGACGTTTCTTACTATTATCGATGCTAATGTAACATTTAATTGGGTTTAATTTAATTACAAACGTTACTAAATTAAACGAATATTTGAATATAAAATACATTTATTCTTGTAACGGAGTACACCCCAAATCCATATCTGAATCAGTTTCTGAATCGCTAGAACAATCTTGTAAAAATTGCAAAATGTAAATAATGTTATGATATTAAAATAAAATATACAATAAAATAAAAAAATAATTAATTTTAAATTAAGTTTTATTTAAAATATCGATAGTTTATAGTTTGTTGTCACGTTGATTCATCGCCCATCACTAAGTAGGTCGGCATGCCCATAAAGTATGATATTTACAGGTACTGTTGTCTGTACTACTATGAAATTCAGAACTTCATAGGCGTGTTTTACTGACAGCTGTCGCAGAGATCAAGCTATCTTTTACGAAGTATAATTTATCAGATTCATCATTACATGGAATGCTGTCATTTAGTCGATTTTAATGTTAGTTTAACGGACGCCAGCACATCAAGCTACACCTAACTGTCAGATTTTCCCAATCAACTTTGAACCTTAAGCTTTAGCGATAAAGTTGAAAATCTATTAAAGAAATCTGACAGATTGTGGTAGGTTGATGTGCTGGCATCCGTACAACATGATGTCCATCGCTAGTTTAGAAGTTGCCAGTTTAATATAAATAGACCGGAATTTTGACCTAAAGGTTCAGTTACCAGATCATAAAATTCCAAAAAAAAACAATAGACCGGAAGTGGAACGGATACGGATGTCCGGCTGGCTAGACACTAACTTGAAATAAATTGTACGGATGTAACCTGTGGGTCGAATGGAAGTGGAATCTAGGTAGTAGATGTAGCCAATGCAGTTAGTCAGAGGTCGATGATGGTCATCAATCTGTTTTCAGACCGTAGAACAAATTGTATGGCCTGTATGGGTACTATTTTGTTAATTAATTCTGACTACCTAACTTTCTTCCAACATGGGTACAGTAGCTACAATAGGTTAGGTTACTCTCGTCGTAAGGGGAGTCTTACACCCGTTGTCCCACTGGCATGGTGGGGCGAACGGGAATTTAATAAATAATATTAAATTTATTCCCGTTCGTGCCACTATTGGAGTCTGGTTGTTCAGTGGTGAAAAACACTTTATCCTAACTAATAATGTTATAAATGCGAAAGTGAGTGTGTTTGATTATTAGTTACGCTTTCATGTTAAAACAGCTGAATGGATTTAGATGACATTTAGCACATGACCTAGGGGTTAGGACTAGCAGTGGGACGAACGGGAATACTTATTCCTTTGCCTTACTACCTCTTGAGGCGTGAGTGACGAAGCTTGCGCCTCGAGGGGGTGCATCAGGCACTAACAAGGACCTCATGTTTATTACCGCACGCAATTTTTTTCCTGGAATATTTTGATAAATAAATAAAACTTGTAAGTCGAATTTGTGTTTTTATTTGATGAAAATTGTAATTCATAAATTTTACATTAAAATTATTTACAATGCCATAATACAACGAACGGGCGGTCAGCTCGCTGACATCTTATTATTTACAAAAGCAAACGGTGTTCATATTGACTCTGCAATTATATCGTAACAAAACTGTGACACTTGTAATTTAAGGACTTAGGTCGGATTTCACCATTGAAACTGAAGGTGATCAGCAGATCTAAACCGCGTTTACGAGCTGTCAGTGTCACTGTGGAACATTGACACCGACAGCTCTGGAACGCGGTTTAGATGTGCTGATCGCACAGACTTATTACCTAGCATGCTGATCGCGTTCAGTTTCAATGGTCAAAATCACATTTAATTGTTTTAATGAAAGTTAACCGAAACAGCATTAGGTCGGTTCCTAAATGTAAGTACATACCTACAAACAATAGTGAGGCATATGTGGCAGGTACAAATCTATTCTAAACGTAACTACAAACCTATATAAAAATATTATTTAGCTCCTTGCTTTATTACAATTTAATTTGCAAACAAACACTGCATAATTTCAATACCTAAAGACTTGATGGGTAAGGTTTATGAGGTACAATAATAATTTATTAGATAGTAATCATGCCTTTTTCTCAAAACTACTATGTCTTTGTATGGTATGACGGATTTTATTACGAAAATATTAATTGAATAGGTACTTATCTAAGTTATTATCTAATTATTTGCTTGATACAAAATACCAACTATTCGAAGCAAAGGGTAGGTATCTAACTTGTGTATCGCCGCCTCTAAACAATTGCTTGTGTGTGACAGTGCACGTCTCATCTCCAATATACAGACGGCAGCACATCAAATTTCTTTAATAGATTTTCAACTTTATTGCTAAATCATAAGGTTCAAAGTTGATTGGGAAAATTTGACAATTTCGGGTAGCTTGATTATATGTGCTGGCGTCTGTACATATTGAATGGATTTATCTATTTGGATGGAACATGGATATACTAGTGATCTTGCAAATGCCAGCCCGTGATTTCTGGGAAAATCTTGTTAATTTTGTTGCAAATCCATGTTTTAATAAGGCCCATGCTAAATCTGGCATGGACTTATCTCATCAATCTAACATTGGAACGTTTTAATTAAGCCTATGAATATGCTAATTTCTCTTGTTCTTTATGGTTCTACACAAGTAAACAGTAACTTTGGTTAGCGTTATTATAGTGTAGTTGAGCTTTTCGTGGCGATAAAGATGGATATGAAAGTTAGGTTTTGTTTTAGAATTTGCTATGCCGTTTATCCACCGATTCCATCAGGACCTTAATCTTAGATAATGATAAATTTTGGTCTGTATCTTTGTTTGTCGTCTTTGATATGGAAGAGGGTTAAAATTACTTTTACGAGCTCTCTTAATTTCTTTTTTCTAAATGGACAAAATGGATACTAAATGGACTTTAATTAATTTATGTAGTCTCCAATCTTTATCCTACGTAGATTGCTTATGAAAAATTTTGCAAGAGGTAGGTACTATACATTCAGATTGTCTTGCTTTTTTTAAGCTGTTAGATTAATAGTTTTTGAGAGAAGTTTTATAAACAAAATCGGAATTATGTTGGTCCCGGGGTATAAATTATTTAGATCCTAGCTAAAAGTTGATAGAAGTTCGTAGAGCCAACAAAATAAGAGAACAGTTGGGTATGTGGGTTAGTCTAGAAGGTATTTCAGAAAAGTTCAGATCTGGCTGACTGAAATTTCATAATTTTACACATACGTACCTACTCATATTAATAAATCTATCTAGAATATTACCAAAATATTCGGGAATCGATTGCCATTCGTATTTAGGTAGGACCTACTTATATTCAACAAGATGGGCGAGGAAGATTAAAAAAATTTGGATTTTCTGTCCTGTCCATAAAATTACAGGACTTGTTATTATTCCCACGTCATACATACTTGTTAATCTTGTTATCTATGTATCTACGCAGTTTATGTGCAACACTACCTAAGCTTGCAGTCACGTTACAGTGCAGTGGCGGTGGCGACCTTGGCTTATGAACTTGAGATTTTCATTTACCTACCTACTTGTCTACATAAGTAATTTTAAACAATCAGAATATACAACATGGAAAATAAAAACCTTTAGGCACCTATCCATTTAAAAATAACTTTGATTAATGGAAATATTATGTTGGTAAATGGAAGTAATACGTTGGTAAATAGAAATATTACGTCGGTAAATGATAAGGCTACGTCTATCCAGCGCTTGACACAAATAACACATGATATTGTACTAACGCGTATACCTATTTTCTGCATTCAATCGAGTTTGTGGTGGTTTAAAAGGGGTGCACCCTTTATAGCAGAACTTCTTACCTATGTCATAATATTACTTTGCATAAGAGCGTATAGCATAAGGTAAACTCATTTCGCAGAAAATCGTTTGGCATACACTCATTTATCATTAAATTATCATACATTCAAAACTCATAATTGTGTAAGTCAGAACCATCTTTAGGCATAAATTTCAAATCTATAATAATTAAAAAGTAGAACCATCATATCGCAGAAAGTTCACAGTCAGAATCGTCTTTCTTTTGGCATACGTGAGCTCGTGCGTAGGGGTCACAGTTTTAACCTAATCTAACCATTTTTTTTAAAATAATTAGTTAGGGTCTAAGTTGGTTTACAAGCAATAAAGGCTCCTTCAAACATGCGCGACACGACACGCGACACAAAGGCACCGCAAGTCGCTTAACGAGCGGTGCCTTTGTGTCGCGCGCGATTATATCGCGTGTCGCGCCTGTTTGTAGAAGCCTTGAGACGGAGTCGACGAAGCCCCGCTTCGCGGGGCACCTATTTCTGTCTACAGGCCCTAAAGGAATCTATAACCTAACCCAAGTCGGGGTGCCCCAAGTCCCAAGTCCCGAGATCGCTTATATAGAAACCATTATTTTTATAGTTCATTCAAATACCATGGAAAATACACCGAACAAACAATATTCGTTAAAAAATAATTCTACTGATAACGTCATAGTATGCCAAGTGATATTATGCCAAATAAAATTCTGCCATCTTAAAAGTATGCTACTGTAAATTCGGACATATAAACATTCGGCCAAACAATAATTATGTTAAATATTTTTTATGCCCTAAAAATATTCGTTTAAAGATTATACCAGGTGGGTTATGCCAAATATTTTTCTGCCAAAAAAAAATCTGCCAGATAGAGGGAACCCGTATAAAAGATCACTTTGCTTAGTAGTTAAGGTACCTAGGCATTTAAATAAACAGGCTGCAACCAAAATGCTCGCCAATTGTGCATAATTATTTATCTACAATAATATAGAAATGTCCAGATTAACAATAATATTTTTTATGGATTTCGTGTTGGACTTGACGAGAATTTTACGTATTCATTGCACTATTACTTAGTTACCTACTATGAACACGTGGATGCTATTATACAACAACAAAAAACAACATTCAACAGCTATTTGTCAGTCGTTTTTTTTCAAAAGCCACTTTTGCCAAAAGTTGCGTCACATCACGTGAAATGATAAAAGACCCAAAATAGTAATTATGTTTACAATTTATTAGATATTAGAACAATGACAAACTATCACTTTTAAATACAGAAGTTTCATTGTTATTTGTTAGATATCTCACTAATGTCTTTTCATGCATCAAAATGTTGACAATCATTTCTTAACACTATACTAGGCAATTAAAAATAGGCTATACAATGTATCTACAATAATATTATACATAATAAGTATTTATAAGATGCAAAAACCAGCAACGCAATGTGCTAAGGTTTTTTTCCCATAGTTTGCTTATTCTAATTTATAATTTGCAAATTATTATTTTGAACACTTTCTAATTAAATAAGTTGCAAGAAAAGTGTGTCTTAGCTTTAATTACCTATTGGTTTCAAAATCTCTTAATTTAACAATTTGTACGTTCTGAAGGTGGAAGTTATTTACCTAATTATAATTTATTTTTAAATTGTGTTGTTCAATTTATTTTTAATAAGTAACAGCTGAAGAAAAATATTGAATTTGAAATAAAACTCCACTGTAGCAATGACGTACATAATTTTTATTCAGGATTCAAGATGACTATAAAATAATGGCAAATATCTTCTGTTGCACAGTTAAATTATTGTTGGTTACTATTCAAACCGAGGTAAATTCTGTGCCAAACGAATAAACTAAACCATTTTTTTATCGTGGTAAATCGATAAAAAAAAAATTATGCTCTCAGAAAGGAAATCTTCATTTTTCACAGCCAAGTGCCAAGTGCCAGGTGCCATGTACCTAAATATTAGTAAAAATAAATAGATGCTTTAGGATGCTCGATGAAATATATAGGATGCAGGTGAATACGTACGTAGGTACCTACTGGCTGAAATTGGATAAAAACCTGCTCCGCTAAACACTAGGTACATACCTACTTAGTAGAAATTAGAACTCTGTTTCCCTAATAGTCTAACACTTAGTGTCATTAGGTATCATGTCAATTTAAAACCTGGGCTAAAACATGAACTATCCACAAAATTAACCTCAGTTTGCGTAGAGCTTTGTGCATCTAAATCTAAAGTGGATAACACACGATCGCAATGACAATTTCAGATATTAACGAAGTATCTACTCATATTATTGTTTTTATGGTACAGCATATATGGTACATACAAGTTCCTATATATAATAATTAAAGTTGTTTATTTTCTACTTATCATAAAGCGGCTTATAATTAAGCCTAATCTCTCATTTCCAGCAAAGCATTTATTATTTGCTCACCAACCTCACTAGGTTCAGTTAGGTATATTCATTGACAAAAATGACTAGAAAATGTGACCAAGATATAAATTAGAAAAATAAACGTTCATGATACTTATTATCATATTTTATTAATTTAAACAGGTGTAGAAACTTATTACGTATAACACTTAACAAACAGGTGTTGTGTACCTAACACAAACTTATTTTTAAACGAAATATAAACATATATTATACAATTCTTTGCGATAATAATAATAACTCATTTGAACAAGAGTTTTTGTTAAAATATTTCAGGAAACAAAGTCAACAGCTTATTGTAGAACAATTTAGACTCAATAGATAAAATCAACATTTTATATTTTGGACTAGGCCCAAATAAAAAGTGATATAAATTAACAAGATATTTCAGAAATAAGCACCGAAGTAGGAAATACAAAGGGTACATTTGTCAGGTGTAGGGGCATGACCATAAGCATAGATAAATGGAGGGAAGCGAGACTTAAAATAAGTAGTCAGTTCCAAGTGTTACAGATAGATCCGTAAGGGCGGATTTTACTAATGAAACTAAACGAAATCAGCACATCTAAAGAACGAACTACGAGCTGTCAGTGTCATCATTATTGTGGAACACTCTTGAACGCAGTTTAGATGGATTGGTCGCATTCTGTTTCATTGGTGAAATTGGCACTAAATAATATATAAAATATATGATCAGCAATTTAAAAAGTTTGGCATGCTATCATTCTCTCGACGTGTAATTTACAAAAACTAAGTAGTGCTATAAAATATAAACAAATAATACCTACCCATATAAAATGTATAACTTATACATGTATATATATTTAAAGGCAGCATATAATATATAATACTTTTTAACAGGATAGCACAATATTATAGGTACAATGTTGAATCTTATAAAGCGAATGATATGTAACTTTTATCTTACATTTTAAATAGTACCTATAAAAACGTAGCGAATTTAAAATAGTATCACTTTGTATCTATCCAAATATTGGGGAATGGTCTCATTTGTATTAAACGTTTTATTGAACTTTAAAATACTGTTAACATAGGAAAACAGTAATAATTAGATATCAGGTAAAAAGAGATCATTAGCAAAAGATTATATAAGAAATATTTTCTTTGTTAGCCGTGACACTGAAATGAATAAGTTTGCAGCTGAGATTTGTACTTGTAATACTTCGTGTTGACTGCATTCATAAGTTGGCTATATTACCTAACACGTCTTTAATAATGTAATGTAACTGTCCATTAACAGTACATTCACTTAAAGGTACATAAGGCATCCAAGCTTTAATTTAATATACAATTTATGGACACCTCACGTTCTCTAGAAATTGATCGATGCATATAATGTTACGCACAGCCAAAAGCGTTGTTTTTTTATTCAATCGCAGGTACTCAGCATTTGACCACCCGTTACACAAACAAAAATTAAAGAAAAAAAAAACTATAATTAATTGTATCAATCAGGCATTCCTACATTTTTCAATTATATATTTTGATTTCGAAGCACAGCCAAAACGCTTTTTCTTATAATTTATTTGTTTTATAATAATTTAGATATAAAATCTATGTTTCAAAACAGTTGACTCGTTGGTCCACTTTTTAATAAGCAAAAGGCGTAATATTTATTGGTGTTCAATTAAACTTCAGTTATTTAAATCAGATATGTTACTGAATTTGTGAAAAAGATAACAATTAACAGTTTACAAAGTATTGTAACGCTTTCCATCGACCTTGAACAGGTAGGTATTGTAATCAATGATAACGCATTTTACAGACATATAGAAACAAAAGCGCGTTGCGGTTTTGGACAAAGATTTCGTTTTTAAATATAATTATTCCGAAATACAAACGGCTTCTAGCATTTGTGGACACTACGTAATATCTAGGATGTGATGGGGTGATGATAGAGGACGATATTATAATAATGTTACAAATACCTTAACGTGGTGAATTATCTACTTACGCAACAAATAAGGTGACGGTATGGTCTCACAGCACAATATTCACGATACTTATACACAAGTATCTAGTTACAATATGTCATCAGGTTAGTATACCTTACGTATTGACAGGTGTAATTTCATTTCATTATTATTTACAGCCAGCATTATATTCATTAATTTTTGTATTAACCACTAATATTATATCAGGCAAAAATAATTCTTTGACATGTAGAAGGCATGTTCATGGTACAATATCAACACAACCGGTATATACACTCTTGTACACCTCTGGAATAGCGTGAACTCATTGGTATCATATATTTATATTAGAATTTAAAGATAATAATGACTTGAGCTTCATCTATGCATCTACAGCTATTTTTTACATTACTCCGAATTATATTATTTCGAAACTTAATCACTTTAGTTCAAATGATACGGCGATCTTGCCTACGTCTCACCTTCATAAACAATAAGTAAATATCATTATAATTATCACAACATATTATGTAAGTGTTGGTTTGGACAAACTAATAACTATGGTGATTATTATCTAATAATAAATATAAAAAGTAATCATGTCTTTTGCTATCTTACTAATAATAATAACTTAAAAACAATTAAAACGCTAGTTCTGTCTTTAGGTTTGAAATAGATTTCTTTCTCCTGCGCATCGGAGGCAGCTCTTCGTATTATAAACTCCACCGTTCGATAATCCAGAGAAGACGCTCTCTCTAAATTCATACAAAATCCGACGTTGATACAAGAATTTTCACACAATTACATAAGTTGATCCCTCTTTATCCTATCTTAAGTTTTCGTGTATTCACAAGAAAGAAAATCTTACGCGTAGATATACATACATTATAAACGTCCGTCTATGAACTTGTAGAAAACTATTTCAAAACCTGTAGAAAAATCGCACACATCTTTCAATTTTTTGACGTAAAATTATGGAAAGCTGCGACGTTAGCTTTTTGCTTCAAGTCTCTTAAACTATAATTATCTTAACAGTACGATCACTATAAACGGGTATAATCACAATTCTCGACCGTTGACAATCATCAAATATGTAATATTATAATAGAGTGAGTAGCTTAATCTCATACATATTTGTGACGCAGTAAAAGAATAGTAGAAAAACACAGTAAATGTCCGTTCACACGAAGCGGCCAGCGACAGCGGTAAGTGGAGGCAGCATTAAGAGAAGGCCTTGTAGTGAATGAAAAAGAAGATGAGAAACACGGCGTAGGCAGTGGGGAACGTGATCCGCGCGATCACGTCGATGGTCTTCGCCACGCGGATCGGGTGCGGCGGTTCTTTTTTGCGAACCTGGACGAAACATGGCTGAAAGAAATTATTATGCAACATGAATGATGATACCGAAAGCCGCTACTGTGTATAACAGGCTATAATGGAACCGTGAATCTGTGTCACTTTTATTTACGTACCCTATGGCAGACGAAGGTTTCTGTACTAAAGGTTTTCTTGCATTCGCTGTGATGTATAGCTATCTACGCATCAGCACGAAAATAAAAAGTAGCGTATAATTCAACCCTATTTTCAAGGAAGCTGCAAATTTGTACTCGTAAGCTGTTTCTCAACAAGTGCTTTTGCTACTTATGTTATGTAGTTGTACTAAAATAAATGGGAATGTAGGGTCATACGCAAAATATTGGTAAGTTTATGTTAGCGTCTGATGGAGGGACAGTTACCTCCGAGACTCCGCCATTGTTGGCGGTGTGTGTACAGGCCCCCGGACCAGTGCACGCGGTGCACGACACGAGGTCGGCGCCGCCTGTCGACTCGCGCTTTTTGTCTCCCTGTAACACCAGTTGGTTGATTTCTTTTATTTTACTTGATCAAATTTGACCACTGGCTTATTCGGCTAAGTCGTGCAGAACACGTGACAGCCTAAAATGATTCCTCTGCCGAGACACAGTCTCTGTGTGCGGATCATAATCTAACATGCAGAGTGGATTCTCACCAGCCCACACCCCACTCCACTGAGATTGAAGTATTTCTTATCAACGCACAAAAAAACTATATATGCTAGAAGTGGTTGACCATTGGGAAAGCCAACACTATGTGTGCAGTTCAAATTGAATAGAAAATGATAAACAACATCTTAATGACTTCATTTTAACTACAAGCCTTTTACTAGACCTTCGTGTCACAATTCAGCCTACATTTTTTGTTTCATTTTATAAATACACAACGAGGTACTTACTGAAACTTACATAAAATTAGTAAACTGCATACAAATTATAGGTTGTTATTATAATATAGTTTCGAAAGAAAGTTACTCTGTTTGGTTAATACGTGAGAATATCACAAAACTAAATACACCTCTACATGTTTTAGGCTACATATTAAAGTAATAAGGAATATTTGAAGGGATATAGCTGATATGACAGTATACTCACAGGCTGGAGCGTTCCAAAGCAGCGTTAAATAAAAGAATGCATTAGTTTTCATGATATCAGACTCAGAGGTGATGATGCTGGTGAAGTGGGGCTATCTAGTGTCATTCTCAATGACGTCACTTACAGCGCCGCTACTCTCCGCTTGGGGCATCTCTTGTCGAGCCCGCTGGAGGAAAGCCAACGCCTCCTACATAAATGTTCAACCAGTGTTTAGCCGAAGCATGACTTAGTAACGTACAAATGTACCGCTGAAGCTGCAGTCAACCTAGTCTCAAGGTTTTTACAAGCAAAGTGATTAATGTAAAAGAAGTAACTATAAGCGTTCTATTGATTTTCAAAAATACGTTTAAAGTTATTATATCTGAGTAAATAAAGTTAGCATACCCTGATATACAATGGAGTAAATTGCTACTTTAGTTTGATCAACTTGAAGTATCAACATTGTCATAGTATGTATGGGTAGAGAGTAAGGTTAGTAAGATAGGTATGCATGCAACTAAAGCGGACCTGTCATCTTTAGGATCTGAAGGAAATGAAAATAAAGTTAAATAATTACAAGAAAACGAAACGAAAAATTATAAAAAAAATGATAATTGTTGGATAGAGGCCAATTCTACAGAAGCTTGTTAATAGGATTACAGCATGCATTTTCGATAACCGTTTTGTGTTTCAAGATGATGACTAGAGCTCCGCATATTTCCTTTTTACTTCAACTTACGTAAACAACATTCAGAAGTTTATGATGGAGATAACCTTGCATCAAAAATGTGAAGAATGTTCTAGGAAGACTGATTTTTGCAAATCTAAACCTTGAAATAAACTTACCTGCGTCATCCTAGTTAAAGAAGCATTTATCTTCAGCTAGTTTCTACAACTAATCAGTCCTCCAAAATAGAGGTAAAAGAGAAATACGCGAGCAATGTCTGGATAGTGCCAATGAATGTGGCGAATGTTCTTACCAAGGGGCTGGCCAGTATAATGCCAATTCTGCTCAGGACTGCAGGCAGTCGCTGCGAACACATCACACACACAGTTTGTTCACTCGTGACAGATGGTCTAACGATGTGCAATCGTGAACGTAGACTAGGTTGTAGTGGCCACATTTATAATGGATATTATCCACTTTGAAATAGATACGGTACCCACTTTGTAAAAGTATGAACGTAAAATCAATCACAAAACACATGTCAATATGCATCTTTGCAATGTTTTCTAATACATGTTAGATACATAACTTCAACACTGAATTATGGATTTCATAATGAAAAGCAAGTAATGATGAAAGAGACACAAACTGTAAGTTATGACGTATGGCCACACAAAATAGTCTTATTTTGGTGAAGTGACGATTGCAAATGATACATGTGATGAATTCTTGCTTATCCATTAAATTTAGTAAAGATATGAGCCAAATACATGCAAAGACGTTAAAGAGGTGAAGCATGCTGTAGAAAGAAAACAAACACAACACGACATTGCCATTTCACGTATGAAATAAAGTACGTACTCGTTTATCAAGCCATGTCTTGTTGTAAGATTGAAAGAAAACATTGCAAAGAGTAAAGATAGAAAAAATGTAAAATATTCACGACGGAACTTATTTGTTAATCTGGTAAGCTAATCTACGTCAGGGATCAATACTAATACAATAATAGTTGTTTGCTATCTAGCGAAACTTTTAAATTCCTTCGTGAATGTATTGTGGGTTTTCTAAAAAAATAGTCCTAATACCACCATACAATATCAAAGTGCTTTGTTCAAGAATCTAATACCAATTGCTGGCTACAAGGACCACAGTAAGGAGAGGTAACGTTTAGTAGCGTAAACATGTAGTGAGTGTATGTACAGGGCTTTCGACATGTAAGTAGGTATACTGAAGTGTTGGGCAAATGTTGTATTGGAATTTATATATTTTTGACTATACCCAGGTGGCCTATCAATAGACATAACGGATAGAATTTTGTACAAATAATAAAACACGAAAAACCACATCGATAACACGCTTGACGAAATTGAACTTTAAAACATAGAGGTAACAAACGTGGCAATAAAAATACACGTAAATCTCAATCTTCTAAATAGATCGTCATCAGTGTAACGTTTGACGTCAAGTAAAAGATAAAAAGAAACACTGATGACGCTCTAGACACTGAAATTGAGAGAGAAAAAAAAGAGTATTCACCTGTGTGACTGGATTTTCTCCGGGCCGGTAGACAACATTGTGTAGGGGTCGTTTCCTCCCCACATAGTTGACACACACAAACTCTAGTAACGACGCATAGATAAAACACATGCACACGCCGTCCCACACGTTCATTGCAGTCAAGTTCGACACGACCGGCAGTGTCGATCTGAATCCGTTCGATGTAGTGAAAAAATTCAACATTGTTGTTACACCTGCGTAAGAAGCAAAGCAACATAAGAATCTAATCACAGTTATGAACATTTAGCATATAACAGTTACCTACGGTTAACAATATTAGTTGAAAAAGAAAGCGTGTTTATGATACAAATACTAGAACATTGAGAATGTAAATTGTAAAGCTCTACAGAGATATGTAGAAAGATCATGCGATTACCAAAGTAGGTACTAGTACATATCGATCTACTTACGAATAGCCAATCTTTGTAAGCAAGGCTTGTGTTGCATAAAATGATACAATTTTAAGACGACCCCAGTACTTACAATAATTATAATCTGTCAATTTGGTAACCGTGATTTTAAAGAAATTCCCAATATCGATATTAATTTATTCAATTTATTCAGAAATGAGCAAATAAATCAGTGAACCAACCTATCATTACTCTAGCAGGCACTGCATTCCATTCCAGCCAAAAAGTAATAAACGATGAAGTCACCAAAATAATCCCCGGAATGAAAACTGTGGTGAAGTAAAATGATCTATCCCTCGTGAAGATAAGATCCACTTTGAGGCAGCTGTAATTACCTAAAAATGTCAAGCATAATCTAAAAATAAACTAAAATAAAATTGGCAGGTGAGAATGATTTGTCGGCTTTGTCTTTAAGAGTATTATTTACATAATTATAATAAGCAAAACCTGCAACAGATAGCGTGTTATATTAACAGCCGCAGACAATATCTACGAAGAGTAAAATGTATGCATTACGCAAGACCGAGAGCATTCCAGATACCAGCCACTTTTTACCTATCATGGAACGGGCTGGTACTGCGTTCCATTCCAGCCAGAACGTGATGAACGAGGAGGTCACCAGAATGATTCCAGGGATAAATACTGTAGTAAAGTAGAACGCTCGGTCTCTAGTAAATATTAAGTCGACCTTAAGACAGCTGTAGTTACCTGTGGAGTGAACATCATTAGGTACAATTGGAGCATCGTTTCACGCGAAGTGTATGTAGTTTAATTTTAAAATAAAAATAACCAGGATACAAAATTCCAAGTAACTCAATTCAGAGGCCTTGTTAAAATCAAAGTACATATGAACAGCCAAAACATCATCTAAATATACTAACTACTGTTCTGTATGTATGAGTAATGCGTGTTGTGTTGTCGTGTCATATCATGTTTATGAACATACATCGTAGCATTATGACGTTCATCAAAACCGATACAGCGTACTATTTCAAACGCATGCTCTCACAGTCATGTATGAAATTTATATGTGCATGCATGAAAACAATGAAAAAAGTGATGAGCACTTAACTAAAACAACATGAATGCTTGGTGAATATAACAAAGGTATCGTAAGGAGCAAACCTTCGACTTTCCAGCATCACGGCCGATACAACACTTGATACAACACTTTTTACAACACTTTATTGTTATAACACAATTACGCATTTACTCACACATAAGCAAAAAATATTTGAAATACGACGACACCGGACAGAACGGTGCCTCGTCCGGTGCAACTTAAGTACCTTGCTCCTCAAAGCGTCTCTGGCAAAGATTACATGTCATCTCTTCGTCTTCCTCGTAAAGTGAATTACCCTCAGCTGCTTGCAAAGACGTTAACAAATTCTTACACTCTACATTCTCAACAAACTAATGAATACATTTAGATGTTAGGAATAGCAAAATTTGTATCAATGACTGTACACTACATAGTCACACTGTATAATAAAGACTAGTGACCACACTGTATGATCAGACGAACAACCTAGATGAACATGCTGGTTAGCTAGGGTTACACCTAATGTTTTCGACAACGTGTGATCGCATAACGTACACTATCAAGCGACTACTATATATATTTTTAATAACACACAAAATAAATTAATTATGAAAATTAACCTTTTACATAAATCAAGACCAAGCTGAAAAGAGTTAATCAGAATTTCAATATAATTAGGCAACCTTTGACCATCTCTTGTGCAAAACATAAGATGTGCTTTAACAAAATATCTAATTTCGGTTACTAAGCTACCGTATAGGGCGAAAAAAATATATGATTTGGAGGATATATTTCTTTTAACGTTTTAGAAGCGATGTTGGTATGTTGTATGTATGTAATATGTAGGTATGAACAATCGTATATTTTACCTCTCCAACTGGCTTTGATAGGACAGGGAATGGTTTGGTTCTGGATGAGGTACGCATTTAGCGTCGTGAGCGACGGGGACTTGCGCAGCGTGTCCTCATCGTTCTTCCACACATACGTGATCGCTGACTGCTCGTACGATACTGGCAAATACAAAATGTGTTACAGCACTGTGACTATTAGACTCGTGAAATCCATAGGAATTTGGGAAGTAAAAATTAAAACATGTGCTTAGGTACTCAATGAATTGAACAGAACAGTGCGTACTTTGTAGAGATGCATAATAGGACCAATTAACTTACTACTTTCTAAGGCAAATGAACACAATGGGTCATCAAAAGGAAAGATGTTGAGCCGTCCCTGACACGACAGGATGAGATGCCGCCGCATCAAATAGTTAATAGTACCATTGCGATAGATACGCAAAGCGAAATGCATTGGTATTATCGGGTCCTGAAAAATAAGCACAGTTAAGAATATCGTCTGGTGTAAGACGTAATCAAAATAAAGCATTTGCACTATAAAATTACGCTCCTGTCCTAAATACTCCTACATGGTGTTCACAAATATTACTTATCACCAAAACCACCGGACCAAATGTGACGATGAAATCTACGAAAATCAACTCCAAACGACTAGATTGCATTTTAAAAACCAGAAAGAAATCGAGGCGAGCATGAAGTGTCAGCTATAAAATTCTGTATGTACAAATAATGGTCCTTTTAGATTCATGAAGCATTGTATGTAGTTATAAATACCCATGAGTGCTGGGAAAACTCCTTCAGAAGAAAGCATGGTGGAAATAATTATGTATAAAATTAGATGAAAATTAATTTTGTAATCTGTATCTTCAGATAATAATTTAAATGTAAGTTACATTTATCTGGGTAAAGTTCGATACGAACCTTGAAGTCGCCGTGCATGATGAAGTACGTATCCGGCAACCAGATGTCTTCGTGATGGTGGATAGCGTTTAGGAAGTCGTAATGAGACTGGTTGGAATAGCGCAGGCGCGGGTCGTACCACTGCTGCTGAAGTAAGAACTCCACTTCGTATTTCTGGAAGTGGTCAAGTTAGAAAGAAATTGAAACAAGAAAAGGAAGATAAGATAGAGAGGAAGAAAAGTTACTAGTTCACTAAATACTTACAAGACTAGATTCGTCCGGAGAGGCTAAGCTAAGGAGTAGTACGCTTACATTTACGGTGAGGACACCTGAAAACAACATAATTGATGACATTCATAACTTGGTTACATCTTAATTGATAAAAGACACAACAACGATATACACTTAAATTACATGCTTGCTAACAATTGTGCTGGAGTTCAGTAGGGCTCTACCTATCTTAGCTTATCTAGCAGTTTTCTTTTTATTTCGCTTAACAAAATTAATAACCTTTCTTAGTATTAAGATTTAGATTATGAAATATCTTGTGAACGAAACAAGTTAGAATGTTAGATAATGATTGGAAGGTAAGTATAATAAAATTAAATTGCGGAAATAAACCGTAGACTACACATGTTGCAATAATAACGAAAATTGTAAATAAGAAGTTGGCAGATCCGATTTCTATTGGAAAAGAAGTATGAATTTACGACAGATAAGAGTTTATTTTTGTTTGATGTTTGTGAAAAGAGAAAATCATTTAAGGCAAAAAGCATGGCGTAAAAAGAAAACTCGTTATTCAACGTTGAGTGACTGAACCATTAAAAACAGTGTTGTTATTTATGAGATAGAAAGTAATGACTAATGTAGCTTACCGACTACTACAAAAATACATATAATGTGTTCAAATAAATTTAGTAATAAAAGTGGGTGTGTTCTAATCTAATACATCAATGTTTTGAGGTGCAATACTGGTAGAAATATTATGTGAATCATATAAATAGGTATAAAATTATTCTAAAGCATAGGATCAGGTATCTACAGTAGCGTGAGGTAAGATAAAGATTGAAGTTGCGTGCAAGGAATTAATTACAAGGTTACAGTTGCTACGATCCAGATATATGTGGAAGGATTTCTCTTTTCATAAACATGAACACAACGCACCACGATTGTGCGAGCGCGGCCGGAGAGACGAGAGCCCCACATTATTTTGTGCCAGAGAGTCGTTGGGCGAAGTTAGACCACAACAGAATTCTGGATCTGTAATTTACACCAATTTTCAATGACCTACTTGACCCTTTTATTCATACGCAACATCAAGTCTTCAAATTATATCAAGTCAATGATGCTATGAAATGTTATGATATAATTTCAAAACTTCGTCATATATAATTATGTATATGTAGGTATAGTTAAAAATGATGACATTTACCATCTACTGGTGGCAGCAGTCTTTTGTCATAGCGGGAGTTTTTCAGAAGGTTGTCCAGTATCTCTTTGTCCGACTTTCCCGCTGCAAATCTGGAGAATAGTGAATAGAATTTCATATAATATCTGTGAAGCAATTTTGCATTTCTAAAGAACCTTTCAAATCATCAAAATAATGGCGTGGAAGCGAGTACTACAGAAGATTTATGCTGTAGCATATATCATGGTAAATTAAGCGTGTGGAAACGCGCAGCAGTACGCTTAGTATTGATTTTAGATTAAAACTTATTACCTTGCTGCTACAAAAGCCGTTCAATAAGCTAATAAACAGAGCAATGACACGTTCTAATAATAAATGTCGTAGTGTTCATAGTGAGTTATTCAATAACTATTAGAAATAACAAGTGTATTGATTCATTATTTCAAAATACAACTAACTAACGAATCAAAGAAAGTATTGAACAACGGTGTTTACTGAGAAGTTCAGTAATATTCAAGCATAATTGAATCATATCCGAACACACCTCAAAGCAAGTTTTGGTAACTGTGTGCGGAAACAAAAGCTTTGTGAGATGCATGGAGTTGTTCACTCGTGCTAAACTGATTTGAAAGTTAGTCCAAAGTTAAACAGGACTTTATGCAATCAAAGTAATCACGTCAGCACAACGAAGAGACGGAGCAACTAAAGCAAGTTATGTGTACACAATTCAGGGGAAAGTGTTAATGTAGACGGGATAATAAACATACTAGGGGTATAACCCTCGCCACAGACAATTTGTTTTGCATAGTGCCGCAGGGCGTATTAATGGAGCGAGGAACTTCACGCTTGGCTGGCGTGGGCCGGCTGGCGTGTTAAATACGCTTCGCCGCCTGCGCTCGCCGTGTGTCCTTCCACGGTCTACTCATTACCATCTAAATCTGTCGTTATTATAAATCCACAGAAATCTGCTTTGTTGGTTTAAAATTATGAAAAAGTTTTCCATGAAAACCAATTAATAAATCTGACAGCTAACAAAGAATAAATTGTTTAGCGGTTAACAATAACAAAGTTCAAATCATAAATTAATCTTCGTAATGACAGCTGGTTGTCAGATGTTGGATGAAATCAAAAACTGTTTCATATAGCAAATCATCAGCTCAAATTTTAATGTAACGTTTTATTGCTGAATGGACCCGCTCTTGACTTCGATCACGCCTGATGGAAAGCGACGGATGAGGTCTATGATGGAACAAGCGTGCCCAGAAGATGCCTGAGGCACTGGAACTCCTACGCATCGACGAAACAGCAGGCTGCTTGATGCCGGACTCCGGTGGGAGGGTGGTCGCAAACCAGGTGGGCGTTAGCCTTCTAGTCAAAGTGTTAGGTGTGACTGTGGTGTCAAAAAACGGTCTGTATTTGGACATTACGGCTGCATGTGGTGGTCAATGTTCTTCTAGGAAACAGTAGCTTTAGTCAGTTTTGTAATAAGAACTTTCCTGTTGTCAGAATAAAGTTCGAAATTTAAAAAATTGTTCCATGGTTTAAATATTGTTTTATAATAAGACGGATTGACCTGGAAATAGGCTAAAATAAGTTTAAAAGGCAAAATAAAGGTGTTTCAACTTACATGTCTGATGTGAGAGCTGATGCTCGGCTGAGCATGAGGAAGATGGCCACAGCGCGTGCCACGACGCATGACCAACCCATATTAGGACATCTGGAAATATTACAAAGGATTTTTAATTTATAAGTACGCTCATTTATTAAATTAAAGTTCGGCTCAATCAAAACTAATCAATGAATTTGGATGAAAATTGACACACAGACCATGTCTATGGATTAATGCATACCTATCATACGTAACTTAGGAGAGACTTAGTTCTGGATGGTCAGAGGTAATACGTTGTTCGGGTATGTACATGATATTAATAGTTCTCTAGGATGCGAGTGAAACCGAGGGGACAACAGCTACTAAAAGATATCGTTTGGTATTTAACGACCTGACGCGGGGTAATTGCGTAACACAGTCACAATCCCAATGATCATTGATTTAAAAAATTCGACAATAAGGTATTTATAGGTTATTCATTGCGTTATATGTACAGACGCCAGCACATGAAGTTACTACAATCTGTCATAGATTTTCTACTTTATCGCTACAGCATAAGGTTCAAGATTGATTGGGGAAATTTCACAGTTTCGGGTAGCTTGATGTGCTGGAGTCTGTAAATTATCGACGAATTTTTGAAACATTTGAAGCAACGGCTTAAGTATTTCCTTCAAAATCCTTGGTGTTTTGATAGAAAGGGTAATAGAGTAGGCTTCGGACTTCGGCGTCGAGGGCGTGCGCCCGAAGGCTCCTACAAACAGGCGCGACACGCGATATAATCGCGCGCGACACAAAGGCACCGCTCGTTGCGCGACTTGCGGTGCATTTGTGTCGCGCGCGATTTTATCGCGTGTCGCGCCTGTTTGAAGTAGCCTACAAGCGACGCGTCGTATCTACGTTTTCTAGGAATAAACGTGTCGCTTCGCCCCCGCGACCTCACCTCGACTTACCAGTGAGCGACGCGCCTTATAGTGATATCGTAGTGATAACTCCGGTACCATAATTGCGTAACACACTTACAATCACAATCTGAATTATTTGGAAGGATATTGCTAATCCATTGCATCATGTGTTCAAAAAATTTGTTTGCTCCACAACGTAGATAGCGCATTGAATGTTGTTGAACTGTCAAAATGAAAGCCATTCCTCAGTCAGGGCCGGATTAACTATCTCGGGGCCCCTATAGGCACAACTCGTTTCGGACCCCCCCTTTTTCATACCACAACAACGCAATTTGGCTTTTACCTTATAATGTGAAAAACAGTTTCACTTTTTTTGTGGTTTCATAAAACCACACAATCCCCTTTTGTTTCATTTTATAATCGGGAGTGCTGGGCCCCTGGTCATAGTGGGCCCCTAGGCACTGGCCTAAAGTGCCTTATGGATAATACGGCACTGCCTACAGTCAGTGTGTTACGCAATTACCTCGCTGGATACAGGCATTTCGAAACTGACCAACGCCTGTGACGTAGATTAATATCATTTCCTTTTGGCTTTGTCGTAGTCATGTTGTATAGCCATGCCACGACGACGTGGCTCAAAGTGATTGGTCTAGAACAGGGATGGCGAACCTCTGTACATCTACGTGGCATTTTTTTTCCAAATAAATATTTTATGCGGGCAAGACGTGCCAACAGACAATCTTGGCCTTGGGGTCCGAGTGCTCATGGTCTTTTTTAAGAAATTTCGAAACGGGTAGTTGACACTTCACGTGACCCAAAGGCTGGCTTTTACCTTGGCCAGAGGCCATACAATGTGGTAATGCCGCCAGTCTCTTGGGTACATTACCAGTCGACAGCGATGCGGATGAGTTTTCGACGCTATTTTTTAGTTTCTCTATAATTAAGTTAGGTTATAATCTTGGCTTAGTGATTACCTACTGAAAAAAACTGTTAATATACTTTTGCGTTATTATTAGTATTTGTAATATCTCTTGGCATTTCTCGGGACTCCGGGGTTCCAAAGGTTCGGGCCTTGGAAGGCATACGAGGGGCCGAAACAAAATCCAGAGGTACGATAGATGTTTTTAATGAAATTATACACCAGCCGACGATTACCAATCCCCCTGTTCACACTATCCAAGTGAACCCATGTACAACAACCCGGTTGGTGTAGGACTAGTGCAATTTTACCTATGTATATTTTTGTTGAGTGAGCAGTGGTGGCCAAGTGGTAGCGGCCGCGACAGACAGGCGCTTTACTTTATGTAAATTATTTCATCACCACTGGTCTCAAAACGGTGAAGGAAAACATCGTGAGGAAACCGGCATGTCCTAGAACCAAAAATTCGAAGATATGTGACATCTGCCAACCCGCACTGGGCCCGCTCACCGAGAGGAGGCCTGTGTCCCAGCAGTGGGAACATTATAGGCTGATTATTTATATATTTTTAATCGACTTCAAAAAATGGAAGACGTTCTGAATTCGGTGGATTTTTTTTTTGTTTTTTTTTTCTAGGTTTATATTAAATGGTAAATTCCTGAAATGATGCCGTGCCCAATATTTTGTTATGCCACCAATGGCACGCGTGCCTTTGGTTCGCCATCGCTGGTCTAGAATACCTGGTCCCTTTGACCGTCGGTGACGACTTTACCTCATCATTCATATCCTTAGCGAATCGTGTGTGTATTGTAGGTAAAAGTGGGCTTGGTGTCTGGGATTTATGAATGACATGTCGTATCGGTCAGTGGGTTAAACCATGTGTTAGCAATTTTACGGCGTATTAGTCGGTTTTCAGTCATAGCAGTTCTGCAGGTTTTTTTTTTATTAGGTGTAAAACAAACTGATACTAGGCTGACTTTTGGGATCTAACTAGTGAGATACCCGACTGACTGTTGGGATCTTACTAGTAAGATACCCGGCTGACTTTTGGGATCTAGCTAGTTAGATACCCGGCTGACTTTTGGGATCTTACTAGTAAGATACCCGGCTGACTTATGGGATCTAACTAGTGAGATACTCGGCTTACTTTAGGTATCTAACTAGTGAGATACCCGGCCGATTTTGGAAAAGAAAACAAAGGTAAGACTGGTTGTAATACCCTTTTTGGCTGCTTTTGATGATTTATATCCTACACAAATACCTACATAATTGCTCCCATTTGGACCATTACAAAATAATTACAGCCCAGTCTTATATTTTCAATGGCTAAGATTAACCCTCTTTTACTTGGTATCGAGGTAAGCACTCAAATTAACCTATTTTTAGTGTCCGACCGAAACAGGTTTTTCAGCCGAAACCGAAACCGAAACCGAACTTTCGGCCTTGCTCTTAGTTTCGGCCGAAACCGAAACCGAAACTTACTTAAATATATTTAAAATTTCTATCGTATACAGAAATCTGGTGTTTTTTACACATTTATTTGAATATAGGTACAATGTATATTATACATACAGACAGTTGAATTTACCTAATCATTTATGAGGTCGGTCCCATAATGAACTGCCCTGGTATAGTTCTAGGCGACATGTCGCTACATGTTGTGTTGCATTAAATAGTACGTTTATCGTGCACTTAATATAAGAAACACGCCACGCATCGACATGAAATGCTTAGTCTTAGTTTAGCAGGCATTAGCATAACGAGAGTCGCGTATTTTTTCAAAATGTCGAAAATTGAGTATCGAAGTGTCATAAAGTTTTTGTTTAAAGAAGGTTTATACCCTGCCCAAATAAAAGAACGATTGGATGACGTGTATAAGGAGTCTGCCCCCTCCTATAGCACAGTGAAAAATTGGGTGAAAGAGTTTCGCCTCGGGAGAGAAACCGTCGAAGACATTTGCCACGACGGTCGACCTGTGGAAGTGCTCACTCCCGAAACGATTGCTCTTATCGAAGAGGAGGTTCTGAGTGACCGCCGTTTGAAGATTAGAGAAATTGCAGCTAGGCTTGGGCTCTCTTAAAGTACGTCATCGTGCGATCCATGAACATCTTCACATGAAAAAAGTGAGTGCAAGATGGGTAGCGAAACTTCTTTCAGCGGTACAGAGACAGGAAAGAGTGCACTGCGCTTCGGAGTTTTTGGATCTTTGTGGCGAAAATTCAAAGATTGATCGAGCGGCTAATGACTGGTGATGAAACTATGATCTTGTATTATGACCCACAAAGCAATCGCGAATCAATAGGATGGCGTTATAAGGGTGAAAAGCCCCCTAGAAAGGCAAAGGTGCAACAATCGGCTAAAAAACTGATGTGCACAATCTTTTGGGATTTTCAAGGCATTTTGATGGTGGATTTTAAAGAACGTAATACAGTCGTGAACGGCTAATATTATGCTTCTTTAATATATAAATTACGAGACAATTTAAGATAAAGGATAAACGAAGAGGCAAGCTGTCTAAAGGTGTCCTGTTGCTCCATGACAACGCCCCTGTTCATAACGTTGGTGTTTCGAAGGATGCAGTTCGTCAATGCGGGTTCACAGAAGTTGAACATCCACCTCACAGTCCAGACATGGCTCCGTCCGACTATTATTTATTTCCAAATTTAAAGCGAGACTTAAGAGGAAGAAAATTTTCAAGCGATGAAGAGTTGCAGGCGGCCGTCTTCGGTCATTTTGAGGCTAAAAATTGTGATTATTTTTATAAAGCTTTAGAGATATTGATTCACAGATGTCAGAAGTGTATTAGTAGTAGGTATTCATGGTGATTATATTGAAAAATAAAATTGGTTTCGTTTCATTTCCTTCATTAGTTCATAGTTAGGCCAATTCATTATGGGACCGCCCTCGTATGTGCAAAACACAACTTCAACTCCATGCGATTAACGATGGACGGCGGCGAACTGGGCCGGCGACGCGACGAGCGAGCACGAGCTAGCCGCGAAGTTCGCCGAACGATGGACGATAATTCATGAACACTCGAGTTTCGGCGCGGCCGAAAGTTTCGGCCATTTTCTGGCCGAAACCGAAACTAAGGCCGAAACTAGATTATTTGGCCGAAACTGGCCGAAACCGAAACCGAAACCGAACTTTCGGTCGGTCACTACCTATTTTGCAAAGCTGGGATTATTAATGCTAAATGCGTGTTTTGTTGCGTTCTTATATATATATATATATATATATATATATATATAGCCTGTAAAACTAAAAGGCATTATTTTTACGAATTATACCTACTTAAGGCGAAAGCGCCAGGTTAGCCCGCGAAATTCAAATTTTCTTACGTTTTTTGCAATTTGCTGGTCAGTATTAAGTTGTACGTTGATTAAAATATGATTCGCGACCGTAACAAATATGTATTTATAGAATTATAATCATTAAATTCATCAACACAAGTCTGTAAGATCAAGTAATCCTATTGAATGACTATTTCATGAAATCTTGACATTTAAGAATACCTATACTAACTTAACAAGTTGTATTACTGATTCTAATGATTATAATTCTGTAAATACATATTTGTTACATTCGTGAATCATATTTTAATCAACGTACAACAGTTGATTGGGAAAATTTGACAGTTTCGGGTAGCTTGATGTGCTGGCGTCTGTACGTTCATACATGAAGGTCAATTCGCGTAATTAAAAACGTTCAAAATCTCTTCGTAATCTCATCTCAGCGACAATCAATGTCAAAAAGTTGTCAAAAATGTAAGTAGAGAAATTAGAGGTATTTTTGACAGATTGAGACTGAGGTCAGACTGTGAACGTACTTAAATAATATTACGAGAATTGCCCCTCTCGGCATACACGCAAGCCGGTTGCGAGTACTACGCACCAGCCGGTCGATTCTGTAAAAATCTCACCGTGAAAACTTGCGTGAAGTAAGCTGTCAGTGTCATTACACTGATACATGGGATTGACCAAGCAAACATTTACAATCATAATCGAGATTTTAATAATATTTTTATGTTATTCTTTTAGTCTTAAACGTCAATGTTTTATTTTAATTATTGTTCGTGCGTGACGCGCTCGCGCCTCAGGCTATGTATGGACTAGTCTAGGAAAAAAAAAAGAACAACATTGAGATTCAGACTAAGTTTCTGTTTTGCTACCTATTTTATTAGAAACCCCATAAAATAGTAATGTTTTGACAACTAAAATACTAGCTTCGAAATTATATAAAATGATCAATAGAATTAGCATAAAAAATATTATTAAAATCTCGATTATGATTGTAAATCCCTAGTATCTGGTAGGATGACACTGACAACTCACTCCACGCTCACTTCACCTAAGTTTTCACGGTGAGATGGTTACAGAATCGCACTGCTGACCTTTCTAAAGAAAATCGCCAATAAGGTCGCTATATTATGTCCTTCTAGCCTGTCCTCGCCGGTTCCACACACGTCTACCTTGTAAATTTTGTTAGTCGTCTTTCGGGAAGGATTTTGATTATAATTCCATATTCCACCATTATTTACGAGTACATTGTTTACTATGCGTATATAACAATGAAAGTCATGGCACATTCCATAAGTTGGCTTCAGTAGAGTCATCATCTGCCTAGCCTTTTCCCAACGATGTTGGGGTCGGCTTCCATTCTAACCGTATGCAGCTGATATACCAGCAGTGCGATTCTGTAACCATCTCACCGTGAAAACTTAGGTGAAGTGAGCGTGGAGTGAGCTGTCAATAGTGTCAATTCCTATCAAAAACAAACTCACTTCACCTAAGTTTTCACGGTGAGATTTTTATAGAATCGACCGGCAGTACCTATTTTACATGGAGTGACAGCCTATCTGACGTCCACAACCCAGTTACTGGGTAATACGATACCCCTTGGTAGGTAAGACTGGTTGTCAGACTTCGGGTTTATGACGACCCATAATGACTGCCAAAGATCTACAAATGTAACCGGGACCAACGGCTTAACGTGCTTTCAGGATGGTCTTTTCAAAGATGGTTACCCATCGACGGACGAACCGCGGCTAGCGTAGCGTTATTATTTTCCTTCAGTAGAGAACAGTTACATATATTATGAGTAGCATAGTTGGCAAGCTCACGAGCAAATATCCGTATTATACCTATTTAATTTACATACTTAATTTGCAAATAATTTGTATCAAAATACAGTCACGAGTAGGGGCATGCGCACGCAGTGTTGTTGCTAGCGTGTTGCAAGGCCTCCTTCACGACACTATATTTTAGGGTTCCATACACAAAGGGAGTCAACGGGACCCTATCTCCAAAGCTCCGTTGTTTGTCAGTCCATCCGTCTGCCGCAGGGCTCTATCTTTTGCACCGTAATAGGTAAATACTTGAAAATTTCACAGAGTTCGTACTACTATGGTCGCTATATCAACAAATATTTAATAAACACACTCATCTGCCTAGCCTTGCCAACTATGTTGGGGTCGGCTTCCAGTCTTACCGGTTGCAGCTGAATACCAGTAGGTACTTTACATGGAGCGACTGGCGACTGCTTATCTAACCTCCACAACCCAATAACTGGGTAACAAATAGGTGCAAACAAAAATAAAATTAAGTAAAAAATTAAAGGGATTACCCATACACGGAACAAAAGAAAGTTATTTTTTTACCAAAGTATTTAAAAAAAATGTATTGTTAAATATTGTACGTTGGTACGGAACCCTTCGTGTGCGAATCCGACTGGCACTAGGCCGCTTTTTTTACTGTAAGTGCAGAGAAAACATGACCTACTTTCAAAAGTTGTATTATGGTTATGCTGATGACGTCAGTAAGAGTCGACACGCGAATCATTGGCGCGAGCGACAACGCCTACCTACCACCTAACTATTCTACGTGCAGTTTTATTACAACCCTTTTAATAAAATGTTGTGGTAACACTTTCATGTTATTCGGTAATTGGATTTTTTCATTTTCACAGTTGGCTTGATGGATATTGTTTCGTGTTCAAGATCTTTTTTTATTTGTATTTTGTTTCTTTGTATATAAACAACTATTCATCCAGTTATTATTCGGGTGGTCACTGAAAATCAGCATCCCATAGCATAAATTGTTGAAATAATTAGTTATTACTTATTCACCAAACAAATATATTCCTACTCAAACAAACTGAAATAGGAAACATTCGAGACAAAACAGTTACTAACAAAAGGTTTATCGTCCCCTATACTTGTGACATATGAAGTTAGAAAACGCGGTGTCTGGGGAAATATCGAAATTTATGATTCGAAGCCTATTTTATACTCGTTCCTTTTTCAAACCTGGCCAGATGCCGACAACATTTTCTTTGTGATTGTGTCTGTGCTGCCCAATGGTCAAACTTATTTTTATTTTCGGCAATTTGGGTGCCCTGAGAAATATATATTTTATTTGACTTTTCTGCTACGTAATCTTGCAAAAATCATTACATACGGCATTGGCTTATTCATTTTCTCTAGAGATAGCGTTAGATCGAAGCTCTTTGTGGAGTTCGCCGTCAAACTGCTATTCGCATAAGTGGATCTGCTGGATATTTTCTCTTGAATTGGATTTTGTTCATAACCTACAAATGGGAGGATATTTACGGTAAATGAGGGTTCATTTCATGAGAGATTCGATGCTATAAAAAGTTTCTGAACTATGTAGGTAGTGGACACGTAGTATACCTACAAAGTTTTTTTCACCAAATTTTTAGTAAGCTAAGTTATCTATATTCTCGATAACTTCACTAACTAAGGTGAAAACTTTCTAAAGTATAAATTGAAGCCATGAATTGATACCTTTCTGCTGACTGCAGAGCTTTGTCGTCATGTGGAGAGATGGATCAACCCGCCCGCGTCCTCTGCGCCCGCCGCAACATGTCCGCTGAATACCTGCAACAAACACAAACTTACATGAAACGAGATATCTGAACATGCATAATCCATTATCAGCCACTGGTGGGACATAGGCATCCTCTCCGTAAGGAGTGGGCCGTAATACGCCACGCGAGCCCTTTGGTGGATGTCACATGTTCTTCGAATTTGTCAAATTTTTAAGACATGCCGGTCACGATATTTTCCTTCACCGTTTTAAAAGCAAAATAATATAATACATATCCCGAGATTAACTCTTAGCACGTCCAATTCTACTTTTGATGGACATGTGACATGGTGTACACTCAACGTGGAAAAGTTAATAATATATTATTATTATGTATTATATTTCTATTGTGTCTGCTTATTAGACGCGCGATGGGTATAGTGGGTAAACCACACAAGGTTGTACTTCTGTCGGTACAATTCAAGATCAATATACCAACCAATTTGGCAACCGAAACAAAAGAAAAATAGAATCACGATCTCAATAACATCCGGAGATTTTATTAATGACCACCTATGGCACCAATGTAATTTACTTCTAATACAATTACCTAGGTATCTATTTCTAACACACGAACATTATTTTACGACCCCAAACTAGAAGAAAATACGAAAAATGTAAGAAAAACTGCAGGTTCACCCGAGAACGCTGAGCTAAAATATACGCCTTTAGATTTATATAGATAAATCGTGCTCGAAAAATAGCGGCAGGGCTTCCCACTTATTACGTCGAAACAATAAATTCAAGCAAAATGTTGCCACTGCGACCAGAATCTTTCTGTTATCCTAATAAGTTATGTAATATTACACCTATTGATTTCGGGAGGCCCGGATCTAGAATTTGATACTTCGAGGAGGAGTGAAAATTCCTATTATGTTAAACTGCTCGACTAGACCTGTTACAATTTATTTCTCCTCGTTACATTAAATGCGACGTCGTACCACCGCGAGATGGCGCCATATCCGACCTTGCGGTCTTAACAACGAAAAACTAAGTCACATTATGAAAATTAAAACGAGCCATTATCAGTTATTTATATTCACTTTTATTTACGAGGTTATTTACATGCGAATTATGTCCGAGGGCTCCCGTCTGTTTCTTTGTAAAACTTGTTACAAGGTTTTTGAGAACGGTTCACATTGTAGCATGAATAATGGGTGACATAAAAATATATTCTCATTCAGAGCGACAATATTGCAAAATGTCGAGGCTTCATCTCTGTGAAAATAAGTTGGAATGTTATGGTTTTTAATTTAGATCTTAATTTTGTGAACCCTCAAAAATGTCGAGGGTTGCCACGTTTTCCACTCTTCTATTTGCTGACGGTATAAAACCCTTTTTCCATTGGCGCCCTCTCCCAGTTTAATTAATTCAACAACTGGCGGCCATTTTAATAATACTCGTTGTGTTTGTTTTTATAAATGTAACCCCGAAATAAAAATATATTCGTCATATCAGACACAAGTAACTGGCATACAAAAACGCGTTTTTGCCGCCATTAGCAGTCCATTGTTTTTTGGCCCCAATGTTTTTTTGTTTTGAGAATGAAAACGGGAAATTGACATTGGGCCTCATTAATTTGTTTTCTTTTACTTTTGATTGTTGCGTTTGTTTTTTAATGTTCCCTAAGTGGCGGGTCAATAGATTGGAGTGATATTAGATATTAGACGGTATTAGCCAGTGTTAGTCAATGTATAGTATGCACACAGTATGTTCTCGTTTTTTTCCTTGTATGAATAATAAGGCATCCCATTGGCGTAACACACTTTTGATAAGCCGAAAGATTTTGAAGGAAATTGCCAATCCATTGCATATGTTTAAAAAGTTCGTCTGCTTACTAATGTATATAGCGCAATTAATGTTGTTGAACTACCATAAAATTAAAAGCATTACCATTGTAAGTTTGATACGCAATTACCCCGCCCCGCAGGTGTGTGTGAATTTTTAATATTGGGTCACAATTGAATAAAAAAAAAATAATACAAATAAAATAAAAATAAAGTAAAATAAAAATTGTCTAAAGCTGTCATTAAACTTGACAACGGCCCGGGATTTTAAGGGCTACGGCCTAAAAAATAATGGGAATCATTGGATTTATAAAATGCCGTCATTTACTCCTAAATCCATGTCGTGGTGCGAAATTATGCTAATTCCAGTCTCGTTCGTTATTCCCGGGATGAAACTAAATCACCTTCTTAGGAGAATAATCTTTTTGTGCATTATTTTTTTATGTAAACGGGTAGGTACTCTGTGCCGAACTGGATCATGATTGCACCTGCCACTTTGTCTCTGTATCACCCAAAGGTTGACTGGTAGAAAATGCCTATGGCATTAAGTCCGCCTCTGTACATTTATGCGCTTAAATAAACTGGATGTTTATTTTTATTTGTTTAAACGTTTTTTAATTTCAGTTAGGTTTTTTATTTTAGCATATTTAGCTTCGATCAATATCGAAGATATTTAGGTTATGGAATCACTTTTTGAACTTTTTAATTGACTGCTTGATGCTCATCTAAGCTCATTCTTAGTGCATTCATAACAACACACACACAACACAGCACAGTGCTCAACTCTGTCAAAAGACCAAGAAATGGCTTTCGAGACATATCTTGGACACTTGGAGCCTTTACCGTTTAGCTAAACGGATCGAATATCTGTTCAACAGAACATATTGGGGATAACAACCATTTACCTTCAATAAAATATAGTCTCCACGAATTTCCAACAATATCTACTATTAGTACCATTATTTAAAACATTGAGCGCAAAAACGGATCGGACGAACGGATCTTGTATCGCATCGGATCGGAAAGGATACGAACGGATGCGGCGACAGCCGATCGCGTCCAGCAGGATGTCGACGCATACGATCGGCTCCGTACGTCGCTTGCAAACGTATTCCGCGCCTAGTCAATCAAATAGTTTTATTTCTACCGTGTTGACGTGTTCTAATTTTTGAAAATGGTTAAAGTTGCCGTAGTGTTGTTGGCTATTGCATTAGAAGAAGCATAAAATAACCATAAACCACAGAAGAGGAAAAGAAAAATTTGGACGACAGCCGAAAGGATTCGACCGAATACGACAACAGGCGTACGGAGCCGATTGCTCGTCGCAGCATACTTTCGGCAACGGTCGCGTGTCGCGCAAGACTCCCGCGGTCAAGCTGCTGTGCGCGGCTTGGTAATATAGACTTTAAATACTGTGTACACGATTTAATATCGTTTAATGATTATAAGATTCATTCCGATCCGATGCGGTGCGAGCCGTTTGGTTGAACTCGTCCTTAAGTATTATTATCATAGCACGCAAAGCGAGCTACATAAATGTTTTGCATATTAGAGCAAATTAGAATTAACATCTTTTGAAAGATTACTAAAACAGAATGTACAAAGCCACTCACAGTCTCACACACATATACGTATGTATCTCCACATACAGGACGCTTGTATGTATGTCCATATACATACAGGGTGCATGTTAATTACAGCGAGTATTACCTACATATGACCCTATTCGACGTACCTACTTAGCACGTGCGAGTAAAGTAAAACAGAGTTGTTCCAAGTTTCAAAGTTTTGAATTAATTAACGAGATTACTCGATTCACTGGGTTCTCGTACCTACCCGTCAAAGTATGAAACTACCGACTCGAGTCGGGATTCATTGAACTTTACATTGAAGTTGGAACGACAGGAATTTGCATGTATATTTCGAGTCGAATATAATTTTACATTAATTTCAAATAATAAGATTAAAAAAGGTTATTAACAATCATACTTCAAGATTTGGTTCAATATATTTCGCACTTGATAAAGAACTGTTTATTAAAGAAATGTATTTTTGGCTCTTGTAACACAGGTGTGTTTATCTAACGCAGGAGCTCTGAGCCCTGATGTTTCACCATTTTTTATGTCATGAAAGAATTTATGTATTTAATACAGTAAACAAATACGTTATGAACTTTATTATTTATTAAAACTTTATGCACAAGTAAAAGAAATACTCTACAAAGGCGGACTTAATGCCTGAGGCGATTGGTGCTGAACTTTATTCATCATATGTGGATTGAAAAGCTTCAAAAGAACCAGAACAGCTGCTCCAAAATCATTAACTTTTAAAATAGAATCGCAATTATAATAACAAAACCCAAAATCCTACGTATTTCCATTTATATCCCGGACTGTTAATTTTAAATATAAAGTTCTAATAAAATTAAGCACTAATTGTGTTCGTCATTGCCATTGGTATAAATGAACAGTATTGTTTTGCGGTTTAAGGGGCCGGCGAACTACGCATGCTAATGCGTAGTTCATACAAACGTAATACCAAAATAATTTGTATATCAAACATATTCTTTATGTAGTGAGTATTTATTCCGATTGGATTACAGAATATCTAGGTTCCCAAATATATATTTTGAAAGGACTCTAATATAAAGGCGAGTTATTGAGGAATTTCAAATTTCTATAGGAAACTAACTTTTCTCATAACTCGTCTTTAAATTAATATTCATTCAATATATATATTGGGGAACCTAGATATTCTGTAATCCAATCGAAATAAATACACACTAGATTAAGAATATGTCTGATTTACAAATTATTTTGGTATAACGTTTGTATGAATTACGCATGCTCCGCCGGTCCCTTAACATAGGCTCGGGCCGAAAGGGCGAGGCCTCGTAGGCCGTAGCAGGTGTAGCGGCTACGCGACTACGTGGCTACGAGATTAGAAAATATCGCACGGATTTTAAAGTTTCGTAGCAAAAGAACTAGGTTTTTCAAAACATGTTATGTATTAGGTGTATGAGTTTAGCAAATATCGTAGCGATTGCAAAGTGTAAAAATAAAAAGTATAATAATCTACGTAATTCAATAGACAGGTTGGCTTAGGGGTAAGAAAAAAAATTTAGGGAATATAAATGAATTACTTATAATCATATTCATAATTTAATATTTTTTACGGTAGGTATATAAATTGTTACCTAAATTGTTTATAATGGGTTCAGGGCTGAAATCATTATCGTGTCATTTTAATTCCCTGTTGAAAATCAGTGGCCATACTAATCCCTCTGAAAGCTTCGAAAGAATAATGGCGTTTTCAGTGTAAGTAATTAGTGAAATTGTAAAGGTCAATAAATCAGTGTCTGTTATCAATTGTTAACGTTTATGCTTCGGGTTTTCATGAATTTTCCGAATGTCGAAACAATTTACTTTTATTCTGAACGTAGCCTATGGCAATTTGTTTTTAAAGGGTTAAATCGTTTATACAGGGTGTTTGGAAGCTGAGTGCAAAGCTTTAAGGGAGTGAAAGTTGACACAATTTACAGTATTTTGAGGCATACATGTCTTATACGAAGTATGTTTTTTTTATTTTTATTTACAAACTTTTAGTCAAAAATAACATACCAACTTTAACTGGGAAAAAATTAAAAAAACATACTTCGTCTAAGACATGTATGGCTCAAAATGCTCTAAATGGTGTCAACTATCACCCCATTAAGACTTTGTATTCAGCTTCCAAACAACCTATATTATTTTTCAGTTGTTTTTTATAAATGTTGACTATCCAGACCAGTATTTTTAAAAAAAGTTTAATAAACCTAAAACCAGTCGAATGCCCGATGGGATATCCCATCGGCAAAAATGACGAACTTCCATACAAACTTTCATCCCCTATTTATGTGTAGGAAATTATCTAATAACTTCTCCCCCTCTGGGCGGAGCGGGAGGGCGTGTCAGCCTTTTACTGACTAAAACCCACCCGTGTTCCTTCAATTGCCTGTGCCAGGGCCACGGTAACTCTTTCGAACAACCCGCGACCTTGGCAGGCATCGGCCCTAGCGGACCCCATCAATCAGTGCTGACATCTCTTTGAAAAAAAAACAAAACGAAAAAAAAAAGTGAAACAAAACAAAAATAAACAAAACCTATTTAACCCCCTTAGAGGGCAAGTTTTCAAAAAACGATGATACTACACTACACCAGTTCAATTCTGACAGAACAACTAAAATTGTTCTTAAAATGAAAAATTACTTCCGAACCGTACGATCGAGTCAGGGGCTTACTTGCGAGATGCCTCCGGTTCTCTTCAGGCTCGTTCCGGTAGCATAATTCCGTAAGCCCAGCCCGCATCGCTTATGCCCGTTTCCGGACACCGGGATTTAACCCGTATCGTGTCTAGCTTTTATTGTTGAGTGTGTATGTGTGTGTGTTAATTATGTATTATGACGGTTTATGTTAGCTAATTAGGTGGATGTGTTTTGATGCTTGAATGGGTGTTAGATTAGTTCTGAGGTTTCAGCCTTACAGGACCGCTGGATATTTTGTGTTTTGCAAGCCGAGTTTACGATGTCTTTTTAGAATAGGGTCTTTTTTTTAGCATGTGTATTTAACTTGGTCGCAATAGGTGTCATAAAACATACATTTTCATGATTTTAACGAAGTGAACCAATTACAGCAATATATTACTACTAGCTGCGTCCTGCGGATTCACCCGCATAAGTCTCGATCCCGTGGGAATATTGAGTTAAAAAGTATCCTATGTCCTAATACAGGACATGGTCTGCCCATGAGCCAAATTTCATTCAAATCCGTTCAGCCATTTTAGCGTAAAGCGGAACAAACAAACATACAAAAAATCTAATGCTTTCTTTATAATATTATTATAGTTTAGATAAAATTATCTTCATATAATACATACAATGATTTATTTTCGCAGCTAAGTTTTCCATCTCGTACTTGTATAAAATAAAGTAAAAAAAAAACAATAGTCATTTATTTAAATTAGGCTGAGATTCAGCACTTTTCGAACGTCAAAAGTCGATTTCAGTACACAATTAGTAGTAACAACAAGGCTCTGAAGTATCATTATCCTCTCCAATTAACACAGTACAATCGAAAAGTAATATTCATAAACAAGACAAAAGCAAAAATACAGTAACATACAATGAAATAACTTACATTTATTTATATAGCCCCCCATATTTCGTTGCGTCCAATGGACCGTGATTATATTAACTTTTCCAATATAGCCTGTTTTATATTCAAAATCAATAGGATGCCAATATAACCCTAAAAAGGTCAGGCTATATTGTTATTACACAAGGTTATGAAATACCCTTTTGCACCTGTTGTGAAAATATGACTCAGTGGTGCATAAACGAATCGCGTGTTTGAAAAAGGTGGGATTACTATAATGGTTTATATTTTTTATATTTCGTTATTCAAATAGATCTAAAAAATGATTACCGGTGGTTTCACTAATTCACTGTACTTTAGTATAAAGGCTCCTTCAAAAAGGCGCGACACGACACGCGATACAAAGGCCCTGCAAGTCGCGTAACGAGCGGTGCCTTTGTGTCGCGCGCGATTATATCGCGTGTCGCGCCTGTTTGTACGACGTATCATGATACTGCAAGACGTATCATGCTCAGAATATGGGTAGGTAAGTAATAACCTACCTATCCATATTTATGACTATATGATACGTTAGTCGTTTATAATATTTTGACTAACATAACTGGGTAGGTATGCCACCTGTTATGATCCTTTTATAAAGGGATGAGGAACAGGGTGTAAAGTTCACTCAACCTCCATAGAAAATGAAGGTCCTTTGACCAGACGGGTGTTGCGTCTGGTGGGCAACTGCCCGATGATTCATGTCGGGCCGTTGTATATAATATTATGCTAGTCGCGCGGTAAACTCTGCTTGCGAGATGCAGGATTTTGCGTGATGTCAGTATGACGCGTAGTTCGCATGTGGCGGTATAAATGCCCCTACACTTACCAGCTCTTTTTGACTTCTTTTACATAAATCAGAGTAAATTTTATATTGGTAACTACGGCATGAAAATATTTCTCACAAGACGAACTCGCTACGAAATAAATCATAAAAAATACAATCTTCTTTCAAATGAAGAAACATTTCGTATGGTCAGCGATCCCGTTACCGCCCGAACAAATAAATATCAGTTATTATTTCTGTATGACATGTCAGTATTTTTATTGCTCTATATTTTCTTTATTCGCAGGATTGCGGCGTCGCGTAAGGTTATCAGAAACCTGAGATTTTAGTGTGAATCATAAAAATATGATCGCCTTCGTTATTTCTACTGTCGTAGTATTCCTTTGATGTTCTCGTTGGTCTCGTGGTAACAAGCACTACTGCTAAGCATGAGGTCCTGGGTTCGATTCCCGCATTGGAAAAAGTGTTATTGGGTTTTTCTGTCTGGAATTTCTAAGTAGCAGCCCGAAGTCTGTATTTGTGCCTCATTATCATCATCATTTCAACCGAAAAACGACCACTGGTGGACATATTCCTCCCCTTGGGCACCTCCACTTCGGCCGGTTTTGTGCTTCTCGCATCCAACGGGTTCCTGCGGCTTTCACAAGGTCGTAGGTCCACCTTGTGGGAGGCTTTCCAAAACTACGTCTTCCGGTTCGCAGTCGCTACTCCAGAACCTTTCGGACCCATCGGCCACTGTTCTGCGAGCAATGTGCCCTGCCCACTGCCACTTAAGTTTGGCATTTCTTCGGGCTATGTAACCGACATAGCCATCTTGGTTCTCCTGCGGATCTCTTCATTTCTGATTCGATCATGCAGGGAAACTCCAAGCATAGCCCTTTCCATTGCCTTTGGATGAATTTTAGCCTGATTTGGATTTGTGCCTGGTTGATTTCAATAGACTCGCCCTCTGTTGCATGGGACATAAAACATAAATGGGGCGAAATGTGGGTGTATTATAGATACACCTCTACCCAATCCTTTGGGGAAATAAGGCGTGATGTTATGTTATAATAACTTTATTTTTCTGGAATCAGGAACGAGGAATAGTTTAATTAAATTTATTACCATCTGCGTAGAAGTCTTTGGTCAACTGGACCCACTCGAACTGGACCCACGGGATCACTCAACCTAATCACATTTTGAATTAAGTCGACTGGACCCACTGCCCAATTTCATTATTAGTACAGTCACGGAGTAAAGCCGAATCATTTAGTTTTATTTCTATGAATTTTAATATACTAATATTATTCAATTAGGTATTTACACTTACGCCTTTTTCCAACTATGTTGGGATCGGCTATGTAGTTTAATAGATAGATAATTTAGTTTAATTTATGGTTTTAATAGGTTTACACGTATTTTTATATTAAATAATTATATTTATTCCTCAATTTTCATGATTGCATCTACTACTGTTTGTCTCTGCATCACCCAAAGGTTGACTGGTAGAAAATTCCTATGGCATTAAGTCCGCCTCTGTATATATTTTATGAGCTTAAATAAATAGTATCTACTCCAATTTATGAATGCTAAATAAACAATTTTAAGACAAGACTTCCTCCATTATTATAAGAAAGACTCCTTTGGGAAAAAACCGTAGTTGACACTTTATTAAACGTGGTCTCATAAACAATTTCACTCGCTATTCGCTGATTGGACAGATGCTAATGGCATGTTAATTTTACTTAAGTTGGCATTAACGAAGATGTAAAAAAGAAAAAAAGGGCTATTTATGATAAAAGTATGCAATCTGACTAATTACTAACATAAATCTGCTTCTCCATCTGCGAGCGAAGTTGAATAAAATACATTAAATTATTTCCTAGAATTTTCAAACATCCCCTCTGACTAGCAGTTGCAAGGTTTGCACACGTATCAAACCACAAAGGGATCGGCACCGTATCAACTCGAGCCGTTCAGTATTCTTTGTATGAAACTCCCTACTGCAACGCACACTAATTGGAATCGTAACGTAATCGCCTCGCCTCGGGACAAGCTCACGAACCACGGTGCAGTGCGTTACGGCTCGTCCCCGCGCTTACGTGTCTCCGTACCCGAGCTTACGTCTCTTCGTCCACCCTTACCCCTCTCAACCCTCCGGCCTGCCTGCTGCACCATCCAGCGGTCGGCGAGCCGTAAGCGCGGCGTCGTCGCCTAGCCGTAGCCGAGTCGACGTATCGGAGCTTCTGATCCGCTTTGGTTACGTGCTTACGTTAGGTTGACGCCTGTTTGACAGCGAGGCGAAAGGCGATACGGTGCCGATCCCTTTTCGATTTGATAAGTGTGCTATGACCTTTATACGGTAAAAAGTTACGGGAATAACATTACGTAAACTTACGTTTTTTTCAAGAATTCTCGTTTAAAATAATGCAATTATTTCAGCTGAAGAATCATAAATGTTGGAGGTATTTTGTTTGCACATTCTCTGTAAAATAAAATGTATGTGAAACATTCATTTAGTAGATGTACCGGAGTTTTAAACGTTTTTTCTTTCGAGAAAATTAAATTTTATTCTCAAATTAAAATATGAATTTATGAGAAGACTGAGTGCATTTTACTTGGTTGATGTACTCGTATTTCGTAATAAAGAGGGTTGCATTAAACGTTGCGAAAAATTTGTATACAATGTGTTTCAGACGGGTGTGACCAAAGTTGAGGGTGTGGTACAGGTCATCAAACTGAACGGCTATCTGCCAGGGAAAGACAAAAGCGACAAAAAAAAAAAATTTGAAAGTACTGTATGTACAGACACCAGCACATCAAGCTACTACAATCTGTCAAATTTCTTTAATATATTTTCAACTTTATCGTTAAAGAAGAAGGTTCAAAGTTGATTTGACAGTTTCGGGTAGCTTGATGTGCTGGCGTCTGTACATACTTTCATAATATTATGCTTTTAGTTAAAAGCTTTTATTTTGACATTACAAACCGACACTTATTATTTGTCCTATAGATTATTTCGTTTTATCTTAACAAGAAAACTGACATTTTCTTATAACAATACAAGGTATGAAAGCGACTAGAACTACAACGGACATTAGCATAACCTACACTACCTACATCTGTTTATTGCGGCGTGTGTTTAAGATGTCTGATGGCCTGAGCGCTCTTAATGTTCGCATCATGAATTCGTGCTGCGTATAAACTTTGTTATTAGCGCTGCTGGTAGCAGGCAATTACGGCCATCGCCTCCTGCTACTGACGTGCTCGCTGGTTCCCGCCAGATTGTGGGATGAGGACGGGGTACCTACTCACCCCGTTCGAGTTTGACAAAATTTGTTAAGTTTTTTTTATTGGACGATCTGGGGCAAGTGGCTTTAAGTTTTCGGATGTCAGTTGCTAGGCAAAAATGGGAAAAGGTTTTCTGTCGGAAAAAAATCGCCTATTGTTTGAAGTCTAATTTCTAAAACGCTGTTTTCGAATAAGTGGCATGTTGATGGATGGTTTCATTTATAGCTTTCGTTCAGAAAACTCTTTGAGGTTGTTTGATAGATCACATCGTGGCTATAAAGTTTACGTAATTCAGTTTTATTGATGAATTACGGTGAAGAAAAAAGAAGGCAGCAGGGAGCAAAAGTTGGACTTCGCTGAAATCGCTAACACGCAATTACCAAGCATAGTGTGGTGACAAATAGAGAGGCTTGTGGCTAAGTTATAACATCCGCACGGGTCGATCGCTTACCGCGGTTGGTCCGTGGATGGGTGACCATCTTCATATACCAAGACCGCGAGAGGGAACAGGGCGTGCGATTCTCCATACAAATGTATTCTCCTCTTTTCTTCCTAAATAATGCCTCTAGAGCAATATTTTTTTTTCTTCATAAAATGAAGGTCTGCAGTGAATACGTCCCTGTCATTTTCTTTTTTTCAGCAACTAATAAGTGAAGAAAATACGACCCTCTAAAAATTACAACAAATGCCCTATTTTTACCGCCGTGATTAGAGGACTACCAGACAAATTAGAAAAGTTTTTAACATAAAAAAAAATGTAAGGAACCTAAACATACTCTTTCATAAAATGTTAATGTAAAAAATAATTGAATCGGCTCAGTTTTCGAGGAGAAAAAGGGGGAATACTAAACGTCGATCTCGTCAAAATTTTTGTGATAATTTCGGTCTGAGCTGCAGCTGTTCCTATCACACACTACGGGGGCAGACTTGAAGTAAGGCGACGGCAATAGTTTCTTCAAATACCTATTGTTCAAATTCCTCGCAGGCCCCGTCTCCTCGTGGTTCTTCGACAGTCATTACGGGTCGTCAGCAGCCCGAAAGTCTGACAACCAGTCTTACCAAGGGATATAGTTTTACCCAGTAACTGGATTTTGGAGGTCAGTTACGCAGTCGCTTCATGTAAAGTACTGGTATTCAGCTGGATCCGGTTAGACTGGAAGCCGACCCCAACATAGTTGGCAAAAGGCTAGATGATGAGTGTGGTGACAAAGGCTCAATCTAACTCTTTACTACCTCATAGCATTGCTGATGGTGACACATTTACAATTCAATATTGTATGTACAGTAATTTAACAATCACATGTACTAGTTTTAATTAAATTGCCAGTAACTAGGCCAAAAGTCGAAAGTCAGGCCACGCCTAAACACATACAATTTGCCTCGCAGCTACCGAGAAATTCAAACTTCGAACCCCTTTCGTTCCAATTTCAAAGTCCAACCCGTTTAATACAACCTTTTCTTATCAAGGGTTAAAATTTTATGAGATGCCAGTTCGACCTTGTTGATTGTTGTTAATTTTAATTAAGTTTGGAAATTTTGTAAACAGAAATGCAGTAAGGATGTAGGATTTAAGTTAACCTCGCACAAAGTCCTGCGGTGCGAAAGTTGTGGGTGAATAATGAATATTGCATTGTTTTACTGGACAGTAATTTCACACGTCATGTATTCAATTTGGAACATTGGAGTAGTTTGACCGCTTGACGTTGATAACTCAATCATCTATTGAGCGTTTGCTACCTACCTACCACCTATAGACTACCTGTTTGACCTATAGACTATTATTTACAGGGATATGTAGTTATGATTTGTATTTGGACATAGATATATATTCAGTTAGACGTACAAGTAGTATTATAATGAGACGTCATGAGTTACCGTTGTGGCCATCTCCCACGAGACGAAAAAAGTTCTATTTTTAGTACAGTGTGACTGAGTCTGCATGTATAATATCTATAAATAATGCAAGTGCATGGACGTCGTATTTTTATTCCTCACAGAAAATTGCATAATAATTTAGTCACTATAAAATAACTTGTGTCCTTCTTCAAATAATTTGTGGCTAGACTTAAAGTGATATTTAAAGTCAGCACTACTTGATAAAAAGGTGAATTCCTAAAGAAGGTGGCTGGGACATACTGGAAGCGGAAGGCGGAGGACAGGGTGCTGTGGCGTAGCCTGGGAGGGGTCTATGCCCACCAGTTAGCTGTCAACAACAATCAACTAGGCCTATCGATTTGATTAATTATAAATAAAAAAATAAAAATATTTATTTGAGACTAAGAATTACATGTTACAAACCAGTCATCATAAAATAAACATGAATGTCTTACCACAAACCTGATCTTAACCCTCAAACTAGGCCTAGAAATTATTGATTAATTATGTAATTAAGTAATCGATATTAGTTTTATGTGATAATTTATACAATTCTAATAAAATCTTATTGGAGCATTGCTAGCAGCTGCTTGAACTGATTTTGTATCAATAATGCCAAGCTGCTAAATAACTCACTAACGTAAATAGAAAAAAGAAACAAATGGACATCACATTTTTTCTTAACTAAGTAAAAAGAGCCACTCGATGTGGACAGCTTAAGTATCAGCACTAATAAATACCATCTAAAGAGTAACGTTGAAATGAAAGGCATTGCGATTGATTGCCATTTTATGTGTGTTACCCTATTACCAGAAAGCAAAGAAGAGCGATTTTGTTTCGTTTGTTTCCAAACGAGAATTTTTCGATAATTTGTAATCCCACAAAACGTATAAATATACGTATAAATATTGTTCGTGTGCAGGGAGCTAGGGGCTCAGAGGCTCACTAAAGTGAATAAAAAAAAAGTAAAATAAAAAACAAATATAGGTACATCAAATTTTTTCTTTACAAAGTAAAAAGAGCCACTCGAAGTGGACAGCTTAAGTATGAGCACCAATTAAATAACGTCTAGAGAGCAACGTTAGTCGATGTAATGCGAGCTTAAGTAAATTAAAGTGGACTTCCTGGAGATAACGACGTTTGTCGTCCATACGCCACTGTACAACACTTGTGTGACACACAGTGATTCACTATATTGTTGTGGAGATTTGAAGAGATTAAGGAATATGTAGTTTGTTGTTTGAAGAAACAAACAAAAATACGTGCATAAAAATCTGTTAACTCGAATAATAAACTAATAATATAAACTCTGATTTTTCATTTGATAGACTAAAATAACAGCTGCGACCGACCTTTTTTTTTGTCAATATGACAAATTAAAAATCAGAGTATACATTACGAGCTCCTCAGAACACTATTACTTCTAGCGGAGACGAGCACGGAACACAAGTAGTCGGCAGCGGCACGTGTGTCGTGTGACAAAAAGCTTCCACTTAGCATAATACTGTGCTATGCTATGGGGGACCCACAGCGCATCCACAACACGCTGATTTTCAGTGGTCACCCGAAAATGACGTACGGAACCCAAGTCAGGTTATCGTCGTTTCTGTGACGTATACTTTCTCCCCAATTGTATTTTTGTTTTTCTGTTTTTTTATTTTTATGCGTCATGTTTGCCGCAAATAAACGTATTTTCTTTCTTTCTTCCATGCTCAGCGGTAGCGCTTGCAATCACTAGACCAACGATAAAGTAGTAAGTTACTCGATTGTGTTCGAGAATCAACGCCCTTATCCGGTCCGGTAGTAATAATTAAAAAATACTGAATTGTCCGGATGGAAATAAATCAAGAATAATAATGGAATGAGTTCAGTTCAAAAGTCTCGGCGGAATGAGTTACTTCACAGTAATGGTTAATTGCTAAAGTTCTCCTAAAGAATGTTCCGTCATTGATCTTTGTTCACAATTTTCTTTTAAATTCGACGCTAAAATGGTCCGGCGTAGCATAATCATCCTATAATGTTCCCACTGCTGGGACACAGGCCTCCTCTCTTCGAGAGGGAGTGGGCCGTAATCTACCACGCGGGCCCAGGGTTGGTAGATGTCACATGTCTTCGAATTTTTGGTTCCTGGACAGGCCGGTTTCCTCAAAATGTTTACCTTCATCGTTTTGAGAGCAGTGGTGGTGAAATTATTTACACAAAATAAAGCCTGCCTGGGTTCGAACCCGGGCCATAAGTCATTCTCATCTATCAACGAAGATTAAACAAAAGACAAAAATGCCAATAAAATTCAGTTAAGAAAGTTAAATCCGTCGTTAAATCGAAACGTAGACGGAAGATGTCAATCGTGTAATTCCGGTTTGCCTGCCTTCTTATGCGTAAAAATGCGATTAAACGATAATTATCTCAGGTGCATGGGCAAATGCGACCGCCTACACATTTATAATTGGGCTTATTGGATCTTCAGTATACGTAAATATAATTGAGATTATTGGATCCTCAGTATACGTAAATACGTTTTTAGTAGGTATACCTTTCTGAAGTTTCATTGTGGGAAGTTTACATACAAACCAATCGATAAACTCGAACTATTGTAATATATTTTTAGACTAAACCACTTTATGCGCTGCTGAATGGATCGCACACAACTTGGATGTTAGCTTTAATGATAAGTCACGGATAGCCAAAGATTATGGTTTATCTATTATAAATCTGAAGAGTTTGTTTGTTTGTTTGGTTGAACGCGCTAATCTCTGGAACTACCAGTCGGATTTGAAAAATTATTTTTGCATTTGATAGCCCAATTATTGAGGAAGGCTATAGGCTATAACATCACGCCAGCAAAAAGTCAGAAAGAACCCTAAGCAAGGCTTTATTTAACATCACGCTATGACCTTTAGGAGCCGAGCAAAAAGAAAAAAAGTCAGAAAGAAGCTAGCAAAAACGAAGTAATAGCGCGGGCAGGCGATGCGATGCGACGGGGTGGGTCGAAGTAACAAGAAATTTGACGCGGACGAAGTCGCGGGCAGAAGCTAGTTGAATATATTTTACTAGCACGTAACTAATGCTCCCGAAAAATTATTTTTTTTTAAATATGAATTTTGTGTGAATGAATACAGCTGTTTATGGATGCTGATCGTGTACTGTCGCTTTACACTATAATTTGTGCAAGGCGACAGAAAGGTGCTGATCTCTGCATTGCGCGTTTGCCATCTATGTACGACTCATGACTCGCACACCTACTCAGTCTGAATGATATGTAGTACTTGTAGGATGGTCATATGTAGTCATTATCGACATTATCCACAGCCCGATTAACCTTCCTTCACTACTGGGTATAGCCGGTCGATTCTGTAAAAATCTCACCGTGAAAACTTAGGTGATGTGAATTGTTTTTGCTAGGAATTGTCACTATTGACAGCTCACTCCACGCTCACTTCACCTAAGTTTTCACGGTGAGATGGTTACAGAATCGCAGTGCAAGCCTCTCTTTATAGGTGCCATAACCCACGCTCCTGTGCCAGCCACATCCGGGTTCTACCCGCGATGGTAACAAAGTCTTCCGCCCATCTCGCCAGGACATACAAAGACAGTATTCGTGACAACTCGTTTGTAATTGCAGGGCAAATTCGCAATACCTTTCTCTGACAAATAAAAATCCACATATTTAATGAACAAATTATAATCCAAAGTGCCAAAACAAACAGCAGTAAGTACAAAACGATCGCTGTTTAAAGTTTGAGTAAATAATACCACCGTCAGAATATAAACCTACCACTCTTATGTAATCCCGGGACTTTCACAGTTGTTCTCGAGATAATCCCGGGATTTAGCAGGACGTAAAAAGAGCAATAACAAAACGCGGCCGAGTGCAACTCTAGCCGCGGACGTTTTGTCCCGGCTTGCCTGATGTTAGTTTTCTGAGGCGCTGCGTCTTTTAAAATGAGGAACAAAAAGTAATATTGTCTCAGACGGGGGACTGGCTAGTTAATGAAGGACAACGAAATGGATAAAGTTACTCTGTTTTTACTATCTTTAGGTACTGAAAACTTCATTTAGATATGTCAGAACCTTCAAAGCCAGTGCTACTGTGGCATTGGAAAGAACACAAAAGAATTCAAGGATATTTTTTTTTATAGTTTGGTCATGCTCTTGGTCTCTCACGCCTAATGGAAAGCGATGGATGAGGTTTACGATGGAACAAGTGTATAGAAGAGCAAATTTGAATTAATAATCGACGAAAAATGTCAACGCAGCGGGATTCAGAATTATCTACCTATTGAATCATCGGTTGCGCGTCAGTGTTCCTGCCACTCTGTATATTTCGTGAGAGTGTCAGCACTATATTATAAAGAAACCGTGCACTATTCCTGAATTACAGTCATTTCTAAAGTCACGACCTTTCTCGACAAAAGACAATCGTCTTCCCAGAGAATATGGCTTGCAGTAAACATTGGCCATAGCAATAAAATGCAGTCAGGTAGGTAAGTACTCGGCATCCAATTCAATCTAACTTATAGCGGTAGGTGCTTGAACTTACTGGTTTTCCTATAAATACACACATATACAGACCGACGCGGATTTTTGGGATAAAAACCGAAATGACGTACGTTAGAGTGATTTCGGGATAATTAAGTTTCGTAAAAAAGAGACAGTATTTTTTTTAAGAAACCGAGGTTGCTGTGGGTTTGTTTTTCTATATTTTGTGTGTGAAAACTGAAAATCTTTCTGTTTAAAGCAGTACCGTGACTGAGTGTCTTAAATATGCAGCATAAAGATCATTATTTTAGATATTTTCCTAATAGGCTGTAGGGTGCCCTGAAGACTAACTAATCAATCTACCTAGCATTTCCCAACTATGTTGGGGTCGGCTTCTAGTTTGCAGCTGAAGATCAGTAATTTATATGGAGCGACTGCCTATCAGACCACCACAACCCAATCTACTAGGTAACACGATACCCCTTGGTAAGACCGGTTGTCAGACTTTTGGGCTTCTAATCTGTCTACCCGTAACGACTGTCAAAGAACCGCGAATGAGAGCTCAGTCACAGGTCTCGATATCGTCGCCTTAGAGTGAAAACCTCGGGAATGCAATACCTCGTAAGTAGCATTTTATGCATTTCGGACAATCTTATAGTATCGAACAGCTCTGGGTATAAAAGCGGATTAAATAAAATTAATAAGAATACAGAACCTCCTTTTTTGAAGTCGGTTAAAAAAAACATAAAAGGTGGTTCAGTAACGTATTCTTATTAATTAATATGGAAATTTAACCCGCTTTTTTATCTAGAACTGTTCGATAGGTACTATAAGATTGTCCGAAATGCATAAAATGCTACTTACGAGGTATTGCATTCCCGAGGTTTTCACTCTAAGGCGACGATATGTAATTCATGGTCATCCACAAACCGACCACGGCAAATGTAGATATAACTTCGATGGACCCGTGCGGCTATTATTATTTAGCCACGCAAAACGCAACATACGCGCATTGACGTGGAGTTGCGGACACCAGCCCGTATTACCTATTTAGCCACGAGCCCCTTAAGACCCCGGAAGACTAACAACTTTTCAAAAATAAACTTTTGATCGGCTCAACGGGGATAAAATAAGTATTGTTTGCGAACAAAGTTACAGGCAACAGCTAGGTAGTACGAAACAAAAGCTCTGTTATGTAATAAGTTTGTAGAACACGGCTGATACAAGATTCAATAAATAACTCGACCGCGCCGCGGATGAAATTACTTTGATTCGTGTTTCGGGGTGCTATTTTACTTTCTGAAAATAGAGGAATTGCCGGCTATGTGCCTACTTATTTGATTTAGAACAAAAGTTATATGTTTATAGCCAAGCCACCTTTAGGCTTTCTTATAACAAGCACTATAAATGCTAATATTTCGGTACTTCAACTGTTATCGTTTTATTAGGGCCAACTTAGTTTTTTTTTCCACGTATTTGTACGATATACGTGTACGTACACGTATATCAGTCTGGTATAATGATGAAACTAGCACCCGTCTGCGTAACACACAGAATTTTTAAGCAAATCCATTACAAAATAGGTTTGAAAAAAATCGTCTGCTCAACAACGTAAATAACGAAATGAACGTGGCTGAGGTGTCAAAATGAAACGCCTTACGATTTATTGACATTTTCTGCGTGTCAAAGTCAAAGTCAAAGCATTTATTTCAAATAGACAAAAGGCACTTTTGAACGTCAAAAATTACAACAAATAGAATTGATTCTAGTCGCCCATTCCAAAAGGTAGTTTTCGTATGGAGAAGAACGGGCAAGAAACTAAACCGTTACTCTTTTAAAATTAGCGTGGAACGCAATTACCCCGCTGATCCTGTCAATCGCAGAAAGTAAAGAAGACCGATTGTGTTTTGTTTGTTCCCATCCTTGATTTCTTTGATAATTTGTGATACCACAAAACGGGAGTCATAATAATATTGGAATCCTAGCTAAGCGCTAGAGCCTCTGCCTTTCCAGGGATCACAAACACCATGGTCGCAATTTAATAGCAATAAACTTCACCAGACAGAGTGGAGGCATGTTCGCGTGCAGGGAGTCAGGGGCTCAGGGGCTCAGGGCAGGCGCCGCAAACCTCGAACGCGACCGGCAAACTAATTCATGAAATCAATATCTCACTTGGCGTGATACTCGCGAATTTGTCGTTAATTATTTATTATGAATTGGTCATTAATATGCTGAATGATTTAGATTATTAATGACGGAAGGGACTGGTTATAAATATTTTAGTGTTGTACCTAAATAAAACATATTATTTTATAAAAACTCCGAGCAATTTAAGCTCAAAGCATTTATTTCAATTCAACCAATTATACTTATGAGTTGTCAAGGTGTCGATCGGTCAGTCAGAAAGATGAAGCTAGTTGCTCATTCAAAAGCGTAGTAGGATCCTAACGTTCCTATGGAGAAGAACGGATAAGGAAAGGAAACGTACGATTAGTAATTAGTCACCCACAGATGTTGAAATAGGCACCAAAATAACCTAGCCGCTACCCAAACTTTGCGTTTACTGCAAAAATATGGCCTTTATTTTGTCTGCAGCAGTCTATCGGAGGCCCACGTTCATTTGTCAGCGTATATAGATAAAATATATAAAAAAAACGATATCCATAAAAACTTTATTGATATGATGAAAATAAGTTCAACTTAATATTGACTAAAAGTTCACAAACAGCGCGGCTCTCCATCCAATTTAATAAGAACAAATGAAGTTATGTTCGTACCCCAGCAGAACCATTTCGTTATTGAAAAATGTTCTCAACACACGGCGGGAGAGTTTTCCGACATTAAAATATAATTTTACTGAGTGTAGACAGTGTGTACCCGCGTGGAGTAAACAGTAAATGGAATACATACATACCTACACACATCACATGTCCAAGGGCTGTTTAAAAAATCTTTAAATAAAAAATCGTTCAGTGAACGTGTTAGGCGCGGATATGGAAACGATCTACACCGGAAGATTACTGCGCGGTAAATACATAACACAACATTATCAATGGCTTTCATTTTGACAGTTCAACTGCATTAAATGTGTTATTTACGTTGTTGACCAGACAGACCTTTCGTAAATATGCAGATACAATATGCAATATGTAGATTAGCAATATCATTCAAAATGATTCAGTCTGTGAATGGTACTGTGTTACGCAATTAGGGTGCAGATACATACTTACACCAACAATTTAAGTTTACAGTTGTTCTTTTTCACATTATCACTCCACGTCCTCTCTACTCCACGTCATACTAGTTATACTATATAGTAGCTACATAATTTTGTGTCGCCTCACCACACTAATTACATTCGGTCGGATGGCCTGGACGCGCCGTACCGCTGCAGTAAAATGTAAATATTGCCCTAAATCTTGTTCAAACTTTCACACTGTGCCAGTAATTAAGTTGACGGGATAGCGTCAATTGAACATTTGTTATTTGACATGTGCTGATTTCGACAGCATGATTAGTTCGGATTCTGGGATTATATTGCGTATTCGATGTTTCGTACAGTACAGTAACCATAATTACACTGCTTTGTGGATGTTGAGGTGTTGTTGGTAAACTTTTTGTGCTATTGTTTTGTGAAATGTATTGAAAAATCAAGATGGCGGCAATAGTACCGATTTTATTCATGCTGTAAGACATGATTTTAATATTATAATGAACTTACTGCAACAAAAAAGGTTATTAGTAAATAATGTTAATGAGAATTCCCAACTGCCATAAAAGTAGAAACAAATGGACATTCGACTGCGATACGATGCGAGTTCCTTTTTTCCAACTTTGGCATCGGACACTAACAAGAAATGATGTCCACCCCGTCTAAAAAACCTTTGAAAAAAAAAACGAACCTGATTTTAACAGCATCGGGCTTAAAACCCGAAAATAGTGGAAAAAAAATCCGCTTCACTTGCTTTCTGGATAGTAGCTATTGGCAACGATCGAGTAACGAAGGTCGACAGAAGAAAATTTTGGGTCAGCAACTTTAAAGGTTTTACCAACTTGCTTTTAGGGGCAAAACTGGCAAAATCACTGGCTACAAAAAAATTAAGGATCTGTGATCAGCGGGGCAATTGCGTAACACATTATCAATCGGAATCGGTTTCATTTTGACATTTCAACAACATTCATTGCGTTATTTACGTGTTGAGCAGACACATTTTTGGAATTTATGAAGCAATGGATTAGCAATTGGCTTCAAAATGATTCAGATTCTGTTTGATAGTTTGTTACGTTATTAGGGAACTGGTCCAGTTGAAAACCAGCGTCTGGCATTTTTGCTGAACTGGGCCTTTAATTTGCTGCTAATTTCTTACATCAGACTTTTCTATTTTTTTTATCTAATACATATTATAGTTAATAGCCTTAAAGTCTGTGTTAAATAAATTTACCTATTTCTTTCTTTCTTTGATTAACGTAGTCAAAAACTAGATAATCTACTACAGCACTTTATCAAGAGAAACAGTAGAAAAGAACTTTCCAACATGACTCCTACTTTGATGATAATGTCAGCGGCAAATATAAAATATAGAAACATAAGCTACAGTTACAGCTTAATAATTAAAGCCACTATTCTGAGCGTTTTCAGAAACGGCGATAACCTTTCGAGCATTGACTTGAGCATTGCGTGCTCAAAATTTAGTTCGTACGCCTTCCACGTACTTATACAATGAAAGTGAAACTCGATATTCAGAATAGGTACGTTCATCGAAAGTGCTTGTATTCTATATTGAAGAAAAACAAACGGGAATGGGAATATTCGATGGGAATAATAATAATAATTGGTATGTAAACTCGGTCTATGAAACGACAACACAATTTACTTTAAAAAATATGTGAGATGTTTTGTTATGTTCGCGGTACCTAACGATATTTTTGGAAATTATTTCAGTCATAAACTTAGAGTATATTTTACGCGGACAGGAAAACTGTCTTTTCCTACAGAATCTGTATCACTACGAGGTGCAGTATTTTTATTTCACGAAGCGACACGCGTTTAATATGGTACCATCCGAGTCAGAAGTGTGCGTGTGTGTGTTATGTACTGACGCTATTCGTCACGCACACATTCACAGCGTATTTGCACACTTGGTTAGAAGTAATATAAAGCGCGTGACAATTCGTGAGATTCTGTAGGAAAAGACTTTTTGAAAAGATTTTTTTTCTTGAATAACTTGTGTTGTCAGATTTTGACTCTTTCCATATTTGGAAAACGTTTTCATGAAAGAATCAAGCAAAGTTTTGTTCCTCCGTTGTCATCCTCGACTAGGACATTGTTCCGCATAATTATAAAGTAATTATACCCGATTATTAGGAGTAGCTATGTCGCAGTGAAATTGATTAAATAATTCATAGTGAGACAAATATTTTCGTAGTTATGGTAAATCGAAGTGCTTGTGAATATTTGATATTATAATTGTCTGTCACGCCACTTTGTCAGTATTTAGTAATCTATCGACTCGTTTATCGCATTGCTAGTAATTTCATCAGTTATTTGTGTTTATTTTCAACACAGAATTCAAAAACTCCGAACAACTGGGAACACGTTTGAATGAAAATCAGGAATATGTATAATGTTAAAAAATTAAGTAATAAAAAAGTACCTACTCTATAAAACCAATCAATTAGTGGAACATGAAACATGTTGAAGTCAAATAATTCATACTTGTGTTAATTATTTCATTCGAATACCTCATGTTTGTTGGAACTTTTCGAGAAAACTTCGTAGAGTGTATCTTTGAACCACATTCCTGAAAGTAATTTTAATAATTAATTTACGAATGGCGGCTCAGTGGTTCTATTTAACTTTTATTACGGAGAGGTATGTCTGGTTAGAAAAGTTTTAAAGTAAGTACAAATTAACTTCGGACGAATTAAATTATTAACGGTAATAAAACAGGATTTACTCTACTAAACTAGAATGGTAATTTATAACCTCAAAAAATATTTATACCGCATTTGTTTGACACAATGGACATCTACTAATTAAACTTATAAGTATTAACGTATTTAACAACAGTAGGTCAATGTCAAATAATGGCGAAAACAGCTACTTATTAAATGGCGTCAAGTAGACGCAAGGCCTATGATTGTTTGCGTGACTGTATCCATTTGGCGTTTTAGGATATTTTCGGCATTAATATATACATTGGAGGAGCGCCGAGCGGTCTGTTAAATTCTTTGTAAATACATATTCATTTAGTCAAGGAATTGATACACTCGCACGGGTGTATTTGGATAAAGTTCGTGTGTATAGCGGGTACGGATTGTTTTAGAAAGAGGTAGGTTATCCTTGAGCATGGGTGACAGTAAATAATTAGGCTCTTTGTACGATTTCTTTAAAGTACGGCATATAAACCGCGCCGTAGGAAAACGTGTCTGTCAACAAGCTTCCATAGTAAATACAGAACAACCGTGCCTACACACGGCGAATAAACCGTTGTTTTTTCACGACAAGAAAAACGTGTATGTACAGACGTCAGCACATCGAGCTACTACAATCTGTCGATTTTTCTTTCATAGATTTTCAACTTTATCGCTAAAGCATAAGGTTCAAAGTTGATTGGGAAAATTTGACAGTTTCGGGTAGTTTGATGTGCTGGCGTCTGTACAAAGAACCTTAGCTAGAAATACATACTTAAACTCACGCACTTTTCCCATACCTAGAAGATAGAAACTATAGAACGCCATCTGCTACACACGCGGTCACACTCGCACACCGGTTGCGAGCTAGAAATATGAGCCTTATATTTGTGAAGGTAAGTTAATTATATACCAGTGAAGGTAAAAAGAAAATATAGGATAAAGTTGTATATAAGTACCAAGCAATTGTACGCGAGAAAACCCTAAACAACAAAACAGCACCTTAATCCAGTTTCTGAGCCTTTTAAGAGCCCCTCTAAAAGTAGGCGTATAAAGAAATCTAATCACAAAGTTCGAGCTCAACTGTCTCTCGAGGCCCATTATGAAAAGCGAGTGTTATATTTTTGCACAAACTTTCCAAATAATTAGGCTAGTACACATTTGGGAGAGAATTATTTCAATAAAATTGTGAGCTTAGCTCTCCCCCGAGCACTTTATCCAGAGTCTGTTTTTTTACTGAAATACTCACGTCCGTTCTAAATATAGAACATTTAATCAAGTCTCATACATTGATACAGAACAATAAAAATAATATCCATCTTATACGAAACTAAACCTTACTTCCTGGTAATATGGAATGTTATTGCTGATCATATATAACAATCAGGACGCTTTTAATAACGCGTGTGACATCACCAATTGATCAGTCTCGAAATAGCAGTCATTAGCGATTTCTCTTCACGTTACTTCGCAGTCTGTCTTTATTAAAATGTCAATGTCGTAGGGCAATGTTAATTAGGAAAACAATCATCACTTGAGACATTCAGCTGCCTGATTGCGTAACACAATGTCAATCATAATCTGAATCATTTTGAAGGATATCTGCTAATCTATCACATGTTCTAAAAATGTGTCTGTTCAATAACGCAATGAATTTGGTCCAACTGTCAAAATGAAAAAAAAAGGCATTGCTACTGTTATAGTGCGTTACGCAATTACCCCGCAGTTCTTAATTTTGAATGACGAGAACACCAGAAGTGAAAATCATATAAACTTTTTCGGCAAAATTTTAGCGTCACGTTGCGAATATAGAACCTCGCTACACAGAAAATTGAATAGAATAGAATAGAATACTCTTTATTATGTACACCATATAAATTACGGACATAAATATAGAAACTGTACAAAGGGTGACACAATGGGTGTGGGGTTGAACTCACATTTCATTTATGTGAAAGGCCCTTCTTGCATCAATGAGTTCCTAGAGATTATTTTTGCATTGATTGTCAATAACATATGTATTTTGTAAACGGCCCAGAATGTTACGTAAGCGTTTTTAATAGCTAATACACTGTTCCTATTCATTCAAATGAGTGTCTTTGCGACATTATTAATTTCACAAAACAAAAAAAATAGTTGTCCAATACTTTTTATTTGGATGTAACATCCGTCATACTGGTTTTCTTCGTATAAAATATAACCTCAGAGCACATTCATTGATCGATTGTCATCTCATTAATTAAAATTATATGAGTAATTTAAGCGCTACGATGGAGCATTTGTAAATAAAAACATTCATACTTAAAGACTACTAAAAACCTAACCCTTCCTTTAGGATTGGTCGATAGTAGGCTAAAAAAAACTACGGCATTCCTAAAGGTCAGTTCACAATACCGTCCGAAGTTCACTGACCTCATTGTATCTAGAACTTCAGTTGGCTACGTCACGGCTACCTGCTCGCTATCGATCCAACCGACTACTCCTAGACAAAGTGGAACTCCTGCAGAACTCAGCTAAACGAGTCCTTTGACGTCGGGTAATGTCGTACGTGTCTCATACGTTTGGACGTGACGCATCAGACACACATGACTTTTTAATGATCAAAGCGACAAGTGTGTGTTACGCTTGGGTTCTTAAAGAAAAGAGGCTGAATAGGCGGAGAGGTTGCGTCCATTAAAAGATCAATGGTTTTTTTAATATTTAATTTGGCACTGGTTGGTGATGTTTATTTATTTACTAACTAGCTGACCCGGCGAACTTTGTATCGCCTCAGATTCAATAAAAACGAATGTGTGAGAAAATGAATTATCTTAATTTTTTTTCGTGAAATTTTCCCATGTTTTAATAGTTATTCTGCTATTCGGGCAGAGACAAATCCGATTAATCAAATATCATCAAAATCGGGCCAGCCGTTCATGAGTTATAAATGGTGTAACTAACCCGACTTTGTTTTATGTACTTATAGATAGAAGATATCACTTGCAGTTGTTTTTACAGACAGCAAAGCAGCCACCAATTTCCACACTCAGAGACGCTACCTACTCAAAAACCAATTAATCTCCACCACCCCACTTTGAAATGTTTTAATCAGTCATAGTTTTTATTGACAGGGTTCAAATTTATAGGTACATGTGTCCCGTTTATTCTTATTTTATTTTGTCAAGAAATCGCTTTTTTTTAGGTCAAAACACAATCACTTTCAACGTTATCCATCAAAAATATATAATAGTAAATTCATGCCATTTGTAAGGACACTATAAAGGGAAAATGCACGATCACTTCACTTTAACAAATACAAACGGGTGACAAGTGCCTACATTTGTATCAATACAAAACCAAGAAGCCTTACAAGGATACATTTATTTTCCTACAGTCATTTCTTAACGTCAAGAAATATTTATTCGTTCCATCACTCAATGTAGGCTTTGCACGTTTTATGTTAACTTTGGGATTGTCTTTTTGAAGTGAAAACTTCTTCAGGCCCGTTGGGCATTTTTTGAGATGGGAAAAAAACCATTCGCGCTACATTTGCATGTGTTCGGCTGTCCTCGGGATGTACTCGGTTTTAATGTATATCCGATATATCAGTGAGTGATGGCAAAGTATTGTTTGTGTTTTGTTTATAAGACGATTAAAAACATCGGCACTCCCGGAGTGCCACTGTTTTTTTTCTCTTTAATTTTCGTTTGTCCCGGGAATTACGTACCGACTGGGTTAAACGGTCGGAGATAAATGCAATTTTGGTTCACATTTACGTCATTGTCAGTGAGATTGGCTTCCACACAGGATGGCTGTTGTTGTTTGCCTGAGGGTTTATGTAGTCCAATTCCAGTTTACGTGTTTTCTGTTTTGTACTGTAAAATTGCCAATATTATACGGTTTATTTTTACTAGATATGATTTTAATTTAATTTTATATTATTTGTACCCGACTGTAATACCTAGTTTACTTAGATTATGTAGCTTATTTTAAATAGGTACATCAACAGCGTAATAAATAAAAACTTATCTTTCTTTCTTATCTAATTATTTTGTTTTTAATTAAATATTCCGCAGAATTGGTTGGAATAAGTAGCGTCCTTTATAAGGTTATGTTACATAGACCTGCGTTTCAATACTCAACCATTTATTAACGTGAACGAAGAACCTTCCTTATTTTTAAATTGATCCAATCCGACCAATTCCAAAAATACGCAAATCCAATTTATATGCTAACAAGTATAACAAATGACGATCCAAACAACGATCCAAGATGTGGTATATTAGCTGGATATCTCCACTTATTTGATTAGAGCTTAAGGATACTTCTCGCAGAAGGATACTTCCCTCTTATTCTTTAGACAAAGGCCAGTTAATCTCTTGTCACCACCAGTTTCACAACGGCTTTCAAGCCCTTTAAGATGAGAGGCCACTTACTAGACGTTTTCTCGTACAACGGAGAGTCCTCGACCCTAAACTTTTGTTAGCGTTTAGAGCTCAAAATAGACTATTGTAGAAAGAGGGCACGTGTTGGTTGAAATTATCAATATAACACTTACTGACTGACTGACTCCTTTTGTAACAAGGTACCACCGAGCTCAAGAGTCAGGCTTAAAATTGAAAATGTAATACATTAAAAAAAATGAAACGTTAAAAATGTAATTTCATTATTAATATTATTTCATTGTGCGGGAGGGGTGATAGTTGTCACAAGTTCACGAATCACTAAGCTCTCGCATCACATTACCACACCCCTCCCGCACCGCGCTGCTACCTCAGGCAACGTCTCAGATAAGCGGTCGGCCTATAATAGGTTTGTTAGTTACGCAAAACTGGTGAGTGCGTAGAATTTAGGGTGTAAAATATTTTATAAGCCTTTGTGAGTCAAGGCGACTTTAATTAGTGCAACAAAATAAAGTATGTATTAAACAAACAGGTATTCCTAATTAGCTCATATAAGGGACAGCACAAGTGAAGTCTCCGTCGTTTCACGAAGTCAAGCCTCTCTTTAATGTTTTTGTGATGATCTCGCCCTGTATAATGAGGTGTTAGTACCAGCAGCCACTCCAGGCTGAATGTGACACCCGCTGTATAGTGCTTCCTGAATAACTGCACATTTATTTTTAGTTTTTATAACGTTGAGTAGGAAGGCCGTATTTATCTCTAAAATTATGTAGTCAGACAAAAGTTTATTTTTGTTTGCAAATTGTTTATTTATTTTTAGTTTTGTACTCGGTGCCTACTTAGAAAAAACAAATATAAAAACAAAAAAATACAGTACAAAATATTCTGCTTCTTCACACTGTTAAGAGCAAAACGCGTGACTTCATACAAAAGCAGGTTGCCTTAGGTTTGTAGTAACTTAAAAAGAAGACGTTTACCCCAATGTGTCGCGTTGGCAACAAATTAGCGGCTCGATCTAACTTAGTTACTTCCAAGCGATGAATAGAATAATTCCCTTTAAATATATTGCATGTCTTGCGGTCATACTTAATTGCCGAAATTCCATAGATCATTTTTGGAAGGAAGGTTTTGCAGGACAATCTTTTAAAATCATTTTCATAAATAATCCTTCCAGATTTTTCGTATCCATTTTTGAATCTCCATGAATATCCGGATAAGTCCTCGTACACACTGAAGTTGGCATTGTAGTAGAAGGCATCAGTAGTGTTGACGGTAGCGATGCTGACGTTAACTTTCTTATGTTCTTCGTAGGGTGGATCCGGATTGGGGCAGTATTCTATCCCCTGATAAATAATTTTGTACTTCACGCAGAACAAAGTTGATTGGAATTGGAAGATGATAATAACACCGAGAATAAATCTCATTTTCACAGAAATTGTGTATGATTTAGTGGGTACTATCGGAGAAAGTACTCATGTACGACTGATGAACTAACACAGTTCTGTCTTCTGATTAGCCCCCGCCAATCATTAGCATGTCATTAGTGCCCTGATTATAATCAATGAAATAATTTTACAGTCAGTGAGCAATTGAGCAAGGTCGGGTGGGGCTATTTCGACTATGGGGCTACTCTAACTAATGACAATAGCTGTAAAACGCCATCTATATAAATACAATGCGTGCCACGAAAGATGAGACTTGACACACAATGTGGTTTGACATGCGCAGTACACGATTTTAGGTATCTTTAGCGGTATGAGGTCTGAGTGCGGGATGGGACCGGACGTCATAGGGGCGGCGGAAAGAGGCGGGGGAGGCGGGGTCGAGTCTCTTCTTTCGTGGCACGCATTGTAAGTGAACACATATCTAGGTAAGTGAACAGATTATTTCAACAAAATTTTATAGATGGAGCTGCTTAAGCGCGAACTGTTTGACCTACACGCTTTTTTCTTTTTGTTTTGTGCTCGTCACATTTTTCGCCAAAATTTGTGTTTAAAACGCTTGTTTTTACAATATTAAACAGTAACTAGTGAAAATATAAGCCGTAAATTGTTTTTCGCTTATTTGTTCTTTGGAATGATACGTTTAGATGTGATTATTCGTTAGTTTAAATAGCCCCACGAAAATTAAAAGGTTATTTCGACTAGTCTAAAGTCATAATTACCGCGCTTAGTTTTTGTATGGAACACGTTGTTTTTTTTTTAAATATATGTTTATTCATGGTTGTTGTTGATCATTGATCATGGTTGGTTGACATAAGTCCCTGCACTACTACCTATCTAAAAAGTCGAAATTGCCCCTCCAAGTAAGATGTTTAAAGTATTTTATTACAATACTGAACCATGTTAGGAGACAATAAGCCATAGATTGGTATAAATTATGCCATTAAATTTACTCTGGCTCTCACTTGCAAAACGATAACGTCTTTAGTATGATACATATTTGGCATAGTTGAAATAGCCCCCCACTGTGGGGTAATTGTAACTATTTCTTCCCACTTTAAAAAATATCGTTCCTTTGAACAAGTAAGATGAGTACCTATTCTGTTTAGGACCTACGTAAGAAAGATCTCAATTAAAGCTTCTAAAATAAATTTATTTAATCTATCATAACGTATGCAAAGACGGGTGTGCAGACTTTTGAAGCTGACGTTTGTGTTTTTATAGTCGAAATAGCCCCGCCCAACCTCTCATCATGTATAAAAATGCAGTCTATTTTAGAATATGTATGTTATTTTTAAACCATTTATCTTAATGACAATGGCAATCACTCCTTCGTTAGGAGAATGCAAGGTATAATGATTTTTGTAAACGTGAACACACATATTTTTGTGGTACAGACGCCAGCACATCAACCTACCACAATCTGTCAGATTTTCCCAATCAACTTTGAACCTTATGCTTTAGCGGTAAAGTTGAAAATCTATTAAAGAAATCTGACAGATTGTGGTAGGTTGATGTGCTGGCGTCCGTACATCGACGCGCAAACTGTAACCTTGGATTCAGTACTTACATTATTCTGAATTCTACATTAAAATATTCAGTGGGTTATTAAAAAAAAGTTGTTCCATACATTTTGACCGCGTAGGTTTTGCACTTTTCTGTTAAACAGCTTTTTTTGTTTGTAATAAGTACGTAATATTTGCTGTAAATATTGCACTAGAATTTGACCAAGGTTTTGAGATGTTTTCCCTTTGACACTACACCCGTAGCTCGTATCAATAAGCCAGGCCGTCACACTTACACGTAGGTATTAGTCCATATCTTGAAAATTACTCAATCCATTTTGATGCAAGTTAAATGAGGTAAATGTAAGCCAATAAAAAAATGGACACGATCCGATTAATAGTTGCGGAGAAATGCGTGGACAAACATACATACATCTATAAAATGTTGTATATTTGTTTGGAAGCCCTAATAGATGATTATATGTGAATATAGTGCAGTTCCAATAATATTACATACATACGTGTCGAATTGATAACCTCCTTTTTTTGAAGTCGGTAAAAAAGTAAACTACAACGCTTTTCAAGGTTCTTTTGGTGTCAAAATCGGAACTATTTTTATTATAATTTAGATATTCTGTGTTTGAATCATTTTTCTACGTTTTTTGGTTGTGCAGTGCTGTAGCTCTTAAAAAAAAGGGGGACATAGTCGTTGAGTTACAAACTATGTCGGTGCTAAATTCCACGACGACGATGGATTAGGGCGTTTGTTCAATCGGTTCGAAGTCTGAACGAACGTTGTCGACTCCTATAACAGAAGTGTTTTTGGTACCTTAAGGTGCGTCCACACTGTGTAACATAACATGATAGTTATATAACATGTTTCTATAGAGAAGTTAGCAATGTTAAATAACTTGGACGTGTTATATAACATAAGTTTATGTGTTATATTACATAATCTAGACGCACCCTTACGATGTTTCAGTTTCGGCAAGGGCTGATTAATTTAACAATAGTCAGATTAATAAAAAAACTGGCCAAGTGCGAGTCGGATTCGCACACGAAGGGTTCCGTACCATAAGGCAAGAAAAAAACACGTTTGTTGTATGGGAGCCCCGCTTAAATATTTATTTTATTCTGTTTTCAGTATTTCTTGTTATAGCGGCAACACAAATACATCATCTGTGACAATTTCAAATATCTAACTATCACGGTTCATGAGATACAGACTGGTGACAGACAGACAGACAGACAGACGGACAGCGGAGTCTTAGAAATAGGGTCCCGTTTTACCCTTTGGGTACGGAACCCTAATGATATCCGAAGAATCAATATGTCAGTTTGACATATTTTCTATAAAAAACTAGTCAAACAGAGATTTAAGTCTTCAAATAAAAGTTTTCTTTTTTTTCTGGGTGGGAAATCATCAAATAACTTCTCCCGCTTTGGGCGGAGCGGGATGTCAGACTTTAACTGACTAAAACCCACCTGTGTTTCTTCAGGACTATTGAAAAAACAGTCCTAAGTAAATTGTTTTTTCTGGGTGGGAAGGGGCCTTTGTCTCGTTGAACAATAATAGGCTGATATTATTATATTATAACTTATGTAGTGAAAATTAAAATAATCCACCACTTACCACCACAAAAAATTAAATCGACTTCAAAAAGGAATTAACTCAAAATGATGAAATAACTTTAATTTCGGAAGCCGATGGCAAAAAACTAAAACTGAAAAACCGATCCCAAGACACCGACTTCCGAAATTAAAGTTATTTCATAATTTTTAGTGAATTATTTTTGAAGTTGATTTAATTTTTTTTTGTTACTAAGTCTTGTGTACCTTTTAAGTTGACGTTTTTATCGTAGTTGGGTTTTTCTTTTATTTTTGTGTATTCATTTCCTGTCTGTGAGTACTTATACTGAACGTGTTCTCATTAATGAGTTATCTTGTAGAACTTACTAATGAGCACTGCTTGTACCGTAGTCTGATGGTCCAACTCGCTAACAAGTTCCTAATGGGAATTCTATATATAGATATTTCAAAGTTTCAAAGAAGGAAATGATGCTTTAAAGAGTATAGCTGGTGTAAATGTAGGAATAACTCAAACCTAATTATAGAATAATTGCATGAAATGAGTAAGAGTCCTTTTCTAAGTATGGATATTGTTAATGGCGACTAAGCAAACAGCAACGTCTGCTTGTCTGGTAATAAGAACATTAGGAGTTCACATTTTGTTGTTAGATACAACACAGCATTGTGCCTAGCGTAGTAATAACCGAATTATAAGTCACACTCTTTATCACACATAAGTGAAGTGCAGGTTGCGACTAAATATCCACTGAACCGATCATCCTAAAATTTTGCATATATACGTTGTCAGGTGTACAGAAACGGACATAGAGTACCTTTCGTCTTGGAAAAAAGTGCTGTTCCTGAGGAAAACAACAATAACGTTATTATGATAATAGATGGCGCCACGTTTCTTTCGAATCAAAAACGGCACAACGTCTGTCGGGTCAGTTAGTTATGAATATGTGATCAAAATATTATAATGTTGACATTACGTGCGTGACTATAATTCCTACTGTTAGTACTAAAATAAAAAGCGAGGAAATATAAACAGAAAGTTGTTTGTTTATGTAAATTATGTAACAGAATGTGGGACGATGAAAATCGCTTGGGCGATGTGTAAATGAATTTAAATAAATATTTCAAAGGGATAAGTATATAAAAATACGACATTTACTATCTCTTTGTCTGTGTTGATGAATAAAACAACATTTTGGCGTTGTCGGATTTTCACGGAGTGTTTTTTACCCAAGCAATGTTTTATGATGTTAGTGTGTAGGTATGTTTGTTTATTGTCCGAAGTCTAAATCCGTTGATACCTTGAGGGCTTCGTTGGAACCGGGATAAAACCGGAAGCACTGTAAAGGGATATCTTACGACATGGTTGGCTTCAGTTACTACATACTTATAAGTGTAAACATACGTACAAACTAACATTTATCGTCAACCTGTAGAGACAAAGGTAAAGCTCAAAATTAATGTATTTGTGTTACTGTTTGGTTTGATTTGAAATAGATGTGATAGAGATATTGAATAGAGTGTGTATTTGAAATAGGCGCTTTAATATCTTAAGATTCGGACTATAGGCCGACCGCTTAACTGAGACGTTGCCTGAGGTAGCTGCGCGGTGCGGGAGGGGTGATAGTTGTCACAAGTTGACGAATCACTGAGCTCTCGCATCACGTTACCACACCCTTCCCGCACCCGCTGCTGCCTCAGGCAAAGTCTCAGTTAAGCGGTCGGCCTATAATAGGTTTGTTAATTACGCATAACTTTTGAGTGCTTAGTGCGTACAATTTAGAGTGTAAAATATTGTAAGCCTTTGTGAGTTAAGGCGACTTTAATTAATGCGTCAAAATAAAGTACGAAACAATCAGGTGTCCCTATTTAGCTCATGTCAGGGACAGCACGAGGGTAGTCTCCGTCGCGTCGTTTCAAGAAGTCAAGCCTCTTTTTAATGTTTTTGTGATGACCTCGCCCTGTATAATGAGGTGTTAGTACCAGCAGCCACTCCAGGCTGAATGTGACACCCGCTGTATAGTGCTTGCTGAGTAACTGCATGTTTATTCTTAATTTTTATCCCGTTTATTTATTTATATACATACGTACTTTATTGTACAGTCGGCAATGCTAATTAGTTTACATCATGCACACATCGGTAACTGTCATTATTATTGTGTGCGTATACGTATTATTCATTCACGGTTAGAGATAAAATAAACGGGTTCACAATGAAAGAATTTGACCCAACATTTTAGACTAGTTTAACATAGTTAATTGTTGTAAGCGCCTGCAATAGCTACTTATGTAAGCTCGATGATGTGAGTTCGATCCCAGCTGAGGAATTTTGTTTTGTTTTTTATTAAATTAATTTTGTGGCCAATAAAATCACTCAAGCAAAAAAGTAGAAAAGTAAATTAAGTTGTGAGTAGGAAAGTCGTATTTATCTCTAAAATTATGTAGTCAGACAAAAAGTTTATTTTTCTTTGCAAAATGTTTAATTAATTTTTGTTTTATTTTACATATAATACATAAATATATATATATATATATATATATTCTAAGAACTCAGTTTCTACTTAGAAAAAAAAATAAAAACAAAAAAAAAATAGGTAATACTAAATCTGCTCCTTTACATTTTTATGAACAAAACGCGTGACTCCATACAAAAGCAGGTTGCCTTAGGTTTATAGTAACTTAAAAAGAAGACGTTTACCCCAATGTGTCGCGTTGGTAACAAATTAGCGGCTCGATCTATCTTAGTTATTTCCAAGTGACGAAAAGAATAATTCCCTTTAAATATATTGCATGTCTTGCGGTCGTACTTAATTGCCGAAATTCCATAGATCATTTTTGGAAGGAAGGTTTTGCAGGACAATCCTTTAAAATCATTTTCATAAATAATCCTTCCAGATTTTTCGTATCCATTTTTGAATCTCCATGAATATCCGGATAAGTCCTCGTACACACTGAAGTTGGCATTGTAGTAGAAGGCATCAGTATTGTTGACGGTAGCGATGCTGACGTTAACTTTCTTATGTTCGTCGTAGGGTGGGTCCGGATTGGGGCAGTATTGTATCCCTTGATAAATCATTTTGTACTTCACGCAGAACAAAATTGACTGGAATTGGAAGATGATAATAACACCGAGAATAAATCTCATTTTCATACAAATTGTGTATGAATTAGTGGTTACTATCGGGAGAGTACTGAACTGAGAACCAACACAGTTCTGACTTCTGATTGAGCCCCGCCAATCATTAGCATATCATTAATGATTATAATCAATGCAACAATTGTATAGTCAGTGAGCATATCATGTATACAAATGCAGTCTATTATAGAGTATTATGTTATTTTGACAATGGCAATTACCCCTTCGTTAGGCGAATGCAAGGTTAGTCATTTAGAATGCTTTAATGATAGATTCCAGTTGTAGATGTGAACACACATATTTTTAGTAGTTATACATGGTGGTAAGTCGACGCGTAAACTGTCACCTTGGATTCAGTACCTACATGATTCTGAATTCTTCATTAAAATATTCTGTCGGATATTAAAAAAAAAATAGCTCTTCCGTACATTTTGATAGAGATGATAGAAGAAATGAATTAGAGCTGACATGGATATTGTGATAAAAAATACTTAGATAAGATTCTAGAAATAATTATCCAGGTTATTCTATAAACCCGCGTTTTATTCGGTACAGTTAGGTCGCCGAGAGCAACTAAGTTACTATTACTAGTACTTACTAGTGCTGCCGACCACAACTATAGTGTCCTCTTTATTGTTCTGTATAACATAAGGTATAAGGGCAGGTGGAGATGTACCTAGAGGATAGTATAGTAGTTATATTTTACATCTCTAAACTAAGAATTATTTTTTACTTCTCTCATAAACAATGTTTATACATTTATTTTATGTGAAAAGAGTCGACTTGACAGGCCGTTATAAATTCATAAAGTTAAGTCGTTTGTCATTCACGTTGACGCCACACATTATTACAATGTTCATGTTGTTTGTATTCACTCGATTATTGTGGGATTCTTTCATAAATGTATTTTGTTACCGTTTCAAATGTGTAAATGAAAGGCAATTGAGTTAGGGCAAATTTTTGGTTATCATAGCCGTTTGTTGAGAGCAGCGGTGGACTGGTGGTCCAGTTGTAACAGCCGCGACTTACGAGTTGTTGGTTGTGGGTTTGAACCCAAGCAGTTTACATATTTTGTGTGAATTTTTCCATCACCACTGCACTCGAAACGATGAAGGAAAACATCGTAAGGAAACCGGCATGTCCTAGAACCAAAACTTCGAAGACATGTGACATGCGCCAACCCGCTCTGGGCCCGCGTGGTGGATTACGGCTCTCTCCCTCTCACAGAGAGGAGGCTTGTGTGCCAGCAGTGGGAACATTATAGAATGATTATGCTTTAAGTAACCGTTTGTGATTTGTGTTTTGTGAAACGTTTCACAGAGCTGAGCTCTCATAAAACAATAAGCCAATGTTTACATAAAAATTCAAGTGTTTAAAAACAGTTTACTTGGGTCTGATTTTTCAATAGTCAGATAACTTTTATTTGAAGAATTTTAAATCTCTGTTTGACAAGTTTTGTATGGAAAATATGTCAAAGTGACATATTGATTATTCAGATATAATTAATCTGACTATTGAAAAATCAGCCCTGACGCAACTTAAAAACCGTAACGTAATAAAACACTTCTGGCTGGGGGCCTAAAAAGGCCACTTCGGCAGAATAACATTATGAATCATAATGGATAGTTAACTGTTAATTAAGTTAATCGTATCAAATCCCATTGGTGAAGGATTTTTCAGTTATTTTTTTTTGTCTGTGCTAAAATACCTATCATACAATCCAATCCAAATCCAATGCCCATCTCTTTGATTATACCTACGTAGCGCAGCGAAAAAAAGGAAAACACGGACTGCCTTTGCCATATTATGATTCATAATGCTGTCCTTTTATGGTTCTGCCAAAGTGGCCTTTTTAGGCCCCCAATTCTTTTATAGGAGTCGAAAACTTTCGTTCAGACTTCGAACTGATTTAACAAACGCCCCAATCCATCGTCGTCGTGGAATTTAGCATAGACATAGTTTCATAGTTTTTAGTTCACCAACAACCTGTCAATGTCATTTAGAACAAATAAAATATCCTTGTAGCACTCTAGGTTCTTCTCTTTTTATACTAGAATAATGTTTCAAAAACATAAAATATTTTCTACAGAGTTTTACTATGATTGATTTTGTTGCTTAAAATCATCCTCGTTGGGAAAACGCTAGGCAGATGACTGCCTAGCGTTTTCCTTACCCATCCACGGACCAACCGCGGCAAGCGTAGCTTAACTTGGTCGATCGAGATCTTGTTACTTAAAAATGGCTGCTATTTACAAGTAACTTTACTTATGTAACGTTGTATTTTTATATCTAGCACGTACACGTTACATAAGAGTTTCAGCAGTGAACAAACGCGGTGTAGCAATATATTTTGCACGCTTCAGCGGCTTTACGAGATCAAATAAGACGGCTCAGTATATCTAGCAAGTGTTCACAGAATGCACGCTCGTAATAATGGAATATTTCATTACTGGGATATGATTACATAATACGTATTGGTTAATCGAAGTAGTAAATGGCACGCGTGCCATTGGTTCGCCATCTCTGTTCTAGGACATGCCATGGTTAGCTTAATAATAATGAGTGGAGGTGATGAAGTGGTCATGAGCTGGTGATGAGGCCCATTTTCAGCAGTTTGTGTTTTTCAGATATGTTACGGGCTGATAAAGAACAGCAGTGCGATTCTATAACCAGCTCACCGTGAAAACTTAGGTGAAGTGAGCGTGGAGTGAGCTGTCAATAGTGTCAATTCCTAGCAAAAACAAACTCACTTCACCTAAGTTTTCACGGTGAGATTTTAACAGAATCGACCGGCAGGTTCAGTAGCTAACGTAATTACAGTACCTACCCGGCGATAAATATTGCACATCGACCTTTACCTTTTTTGTATTTTATACAAAGAATAAAAATAATTATCAAAAGAAGCAAATCATAATTGTTTTAACAGCTCCTAATATGTAGATACCGGACTGTTTGTATTTCGTGCGACAGAGATAACGCTCTACGAAGTCGAAATTAGCCGATTGTCTCTTTCCAAAGGTCGATGTGCAATATTTATCGCCGGGTACTGTAGATACCTACTAGCGATTACAGTAGCCTTTAAGCATGGGCATAATCAGTCTGTAACGTTCTCACTTCTGGGACACAGACGTTCTCCCAGTAGCGTTTTTTAAATGATAAATGATTTTATTTTTGTAAGTAGGTTTGCACAAACACTTTTACACGTCAATCATATTTTTTTAAACCAGATGAGGTCGGCGTTTCCTATCTGAATACTCTGAGAAGAAAGGCCGAAACAAACTCAGAGGTCATAGTCTCTTTTAAAGTCCAGACATAATCTTGATCAGGTTATATGAAGACCATGTAGGTCGTTGTCTGAGATGGTCTTTTGAGGAAAGAACCACACAGATTGAGAGGACCTGTCCAGTCAGTGCACGCATTTGTCAGAAATCGTGCAGCTCAACTCAAGACTTAAGGAGCTCAACGTTTCGACGAACAATACCAAAGAAAGGACATTTGGGTAGGCCACATAAATTACTCAAACTGCCAGACCATGGAGAGAATTTTAAAAAAATATAAAAAGAATAAAATAAATGACCCACATCGTCTTCACATTCACAATAATTAAAATAATTTAATACTTTACAATGTAAGCAAAGGTCAGTTAAATAAATAAATAAATAAATAAAAATTATTAATGTCAATGTGTATATTATATTAAAAAAAAAACCACAAAAATACTCAAAATGCAGAAATTGGAAGCAGCTCAATCCTAAGCCTTTTTATCCTCAATATAATCTTTAACAGTATAAAAGGCTTTCTTGCACAACTTACGTTAAATTAATAATTTAAATGTATTAAGGCTTAGATCTTGAACGTGGCTTGGTAGTTTATTATAAAAGCGTATACATTGGCATCTGAACGAGCCACCTATTTTCTTGAGCCTTGTTGTAGGTACAACAAATTTGTGTTTGTTTCTCGTATCTTCTCGTATCTCGTTTGATTCAAAACAATTGAAGAACAAGCTTTGCCATTCATTTCTTTTTTCATTACTCGTAATTGAAACTTATTATTAAGGACAGTATCACACTGAACAGCTGTTTATAATTCAGTTAAATCCGGCTCGGTGCGACGCGGTCCGGCTTACCTACCTACTTATATAATTGTAAGGAAATAATAGCTGGTCTGGGTTCCTAGTTATTCTTGTGAATTATTAAAATTCACGGTCACTTGTCCTTAATTATGGAACGGTTACTTTGATTATAGCTCAATTGTTCTAGGTTAGAAATAAGTCTAGGGAAATTGAAGGTTTCAATAAGGCAACAATGTAAGGCTTTTTAATAGGTAAGTCGAACAAATGTCGCGTTATTTTTGCATTGTGGGTGTGTTTCGAGACGTAAATCTTATACCTAATATAAAAAAAACCATGACCATAATGATCCATACCAAGGTGGAAATTTTATGCCAAAAAAGATAAGTTGGTTGTAATGTTTGTTTCTTATTAGCCATGACTTTCACCCGCCTAAGTCTTGGAAATATTGAGATAAAAAGTAACCTATGTCTTAATCCAGATCATGGTCTATCCATGTGCTAAATTTCATCCAAATCCGTTTAGCAGTTTTAGCATAAAAGCGTAACAAACAAACATACAAAAAATCAAATCTTCTGTCTTTATAATAAGATAATTAGCTGACCGGTGACCCGACAGGTGTCCTGTTTTTTGTTCGAAAGACACGTGGCGCCATCTATTATCATAATAACGCTATTGTAACAACACTTTTTTTCGGGATGAAAGGTACCCTATGTCCGTTTCTGTGGGTACACCTGACAACGTACCTACATGCAAAATTTCAGGATGATCAGTTCAGTGGTTTAGGCGTGAAAAGGTAACAAACAAACTTACTTTCGCATTTATAATATGAAGTTAGGATAACAAGTAGTGCCCCGCGGTTTCGCCCGCGTAAGTTTCAATCCCGTGGGAATATCTGAATAAAAACTACCTATCTCTATCTATACTACTGACTCTATACCACTATCTCTTTACCAAAAATCGGTTCAGCGGTTTAAGCGTGAAGAGGTAACAGATAGACAGACATAGTATTAGTATGGACAGATAGTTTCCGTGTTGTGTTGATAAAATAATAGTTTAGATTTAGATATACCTATGCCGCACCTTTTTTTTTGTCGGGGGGAAACCTTCAAAAGGCACCCGACCTCCGGAGAGGGAGGTCGGGGAGTGTGGGATTTTTACCTCACTAAAACCGCCCCGGTGATCACCATCAGCACATAGGGGTGGTCCCGGTTCCTCTTAAAAGACCAATTACGAAACCCCCTCCGAGCAACGCCTGTAAGGCACATCCCTGGGGAGACTGTAAAGGGGCCTCCCCTGACCCTCGCTATGCACGGCAGCACGTGATCACTGTGCCACCGTCATCCCTGGGGTCACTTGGTGGGCGGACGGAGTCCCCACTCTGTGCGCCCGCGACCCCACCTATGCCAAACCTATTGTTTCAAATAATAAGCCCAAGATAATCGTAAAGTCATACAACCTCTGAATTATGTAGCGATAACATTAAACCGAAGAAACCGCTTAGTTCGTGAGTCTTGACGTATTTACAAGAAAATCTGTCTCTAAAAGCGAAAGCTGTCTGCAAAAACTTTGATGTTACCCCACCCTTAAAAGGGAGTGGAGGAAACCATGGATAACGTTTCCGTGGGAAGCTTAATGTGTCCGGATCCACAGCAAAAAAACTTCAAAGCTATGTTATTAGCAGAAAGTACCTTTAAACATTTAGTGCTGTAAATTATTATGTTGCCTTCTTGTTTAGGTACTTTTTGTTTTTGCCCGACTATGGAAAAGTCAAAGGAGGCTTATGCTTTTGATAGGCTATGTATGAATGTTCATCTGTTCACTTATAACTCTCAAACTACTTGTCGTGGAAAACGTCAATCCTATCTTACTATCCTCTTTAATAATACTCATATATAGGGTGTTTGGAAGCTGGATACAAAGCCTTAAAGAAGGGTGATAGTTGACACCATATAGAGCATTTTGAGCCATATATGTCTTAGACGAAATATGTTTTTTATTTTTTCGCAGTTAAAGTTGGTATGTTATTTTTGACTAAAAGATTGCAGTTAAAAGAAAAGATACTTCGTCTAAGACATCTGTAAATGGTGTCAACTATCACTCCCTGAAAGCTTTGCACTCAGCTTCCAAACACCCTGTTTACTAATTACTAATATTAATAATTAATTAATAATATTATAAACGCGAAAGTTTGTGAGGATGGATGGATGGATATTTGTTACTCTTTCACGCAAAAACTACTGAACGGTTTTTGATGAAATTTTAGAGTCAGAATAACATATAGGACTACTATATACTTTTTATCCCGATATTTCCATGGGATCGACGCTTATACGGGTGAAACCACGGGGCGCTCTTAGTAATTGAAATAAAAATGAAAGTTAAAAACTATAAAACGTAGGTATAGTTGTAAGTTTTTTAGTTTTTAATTTTCATTTTTATTACAAAATAACATCGGAAACGACAAAAGACAACTAAAAGGTACCTATACAAAACATAGTAACAAAATAACATCGGTTTTAGTTTTCGTATAGTTATACGAAAACCAAAACCGATTTTTTGGTTTTCGTATAACTATACGAAAACTAAAACCGATGTTTTGGTTTTCGTATAACTATACGAAAACTAAAACCGATGTTATTTTGTTACTATGTATTGTATAGGTACCTTTTTAGTTGTCATCGTTTTTGTCATAGTTGGGTTTGAGTTTCTTTTATTTTTGTGTTTTCATCTCCTGTCTGCGAGTACTTATACTGACCGTGTACTCATTAACGAGTTATCTTGTAGAACTTACTAATGAGCACTGCTTGTACCTAGTCTAATGTTCCAACTCGCTAACAAGTTCCTAATGGGAATTCTTCAATACCTAGATATTTCACAGTTTCAAGCGTTACAGAAGGAAATGATGCTTTAATGAGTACAGCCGGTGTAAATGTAGAAATAACACAAACATAGAATATTTGCGTGAAATGATTAAAAGTTCTTTTGTTAGTTTGGGTGTCGTTAATGGCGACTAAGCAAACAGGAACGTCCGCATGTGTCAACAATCCGTTATAATAACAACAAAATGTGACCACGTTTTGTTGTTATTAGCATAGCATTGTGCCTAGAGTAGTAACAACCGAATTATAAGTCACACTCTTTGTCAAAAGATATCTTTTAGAAGAGAAAACATCTTTGTTATTAAATAAAGCCCAGTAGAGGTTTAAGAATTGTTAAATGACCACTGGCTAAAACATGAAACGTTCGAAGTGAAAAATAAATGCAAGAAAAATCAAACATTAATAAAAAAAACTTTTATTTTTCTTTGTTATATCAAGCATTTATTCCTCAAAACGTGTTGTTATGTATCTGATTCAACCCTGCTTTCCTCAGGGAATCCGGATTCCCGCAGTATTATTTCTCTGCTCACGTGAATAGGGGTGGTTTTCCACTTGACGTAATCCCTTGGAATCTTACGACGCCCCAGGGATAAAGCTTACCTGTCTGTGATGAAATTAAACAAAAGTTGGTTTGTGTGCATTTACGTACTCAATGGGAGAGGAATATTATTAAACTAGCTTCTGCACGCGACTTCGTCCGCGTAAAATTTCTTGTTCCCTCGACCCATTCCGTCGCATCGCATCGCCTGCTCATGCTATAGCCTATAGTCTTCCTCAAGAATTGGGCTATCAAATGCAAGAAGTTAGGTTGTTCCAGAGATTAGCGTGTGCAAACAAACTCTTCAGCTGTATTTTTAGTACAGATTGACGGCTTACTGTTTAGTTAGGTTGAATAAAAATAAATAGACATGTATGAAATATAGGCTCGCAGGGTTCTGAAACTTCTTCGGGGAATGTTCATGAGATAAATAGGTACATCAAAAATGTGTTCTTGTCGTTACTATGAAAGAACGCACTTCTTTTTCAGTGCTATGAAAACTCCGGATTTCAATTGTATTATGCAGGGTTATTGGTAAAACATTAACAACCTCTTAAGAGGTCATTGTACTCATAATTATGAACAACTTTTAATATGGGACAAAACTTGACAATGTGAAAAAAAAATCAGCTGTTCCCTACATTTACATATGTTCGTATAACTCGTCAAAATGTAGGGAACAACTGACTTTTTTTCGCGATTTCAGGTTTCGTTTTGTTGATTACAAATCAATGGTTATTCCTCTTTTCATGTTTCAAAATGTATCTATATTTATTTATAGAGATGCCGCTTTATATTGTGTTTATAAATAAAACAGCTATCATTATGAAAACAACTATAAATCTAACTCATGTTACGAAAACGAAACGGTCTGATTTAATTTTACACGATGAGGAGTGTAAAATTAAATCAGACCGTTTCGTTTCGCAGGAGTAGTGTGCATGTCTTCATTTTTGCGCCGAGGTACATTAACCATGAAAGGTTGCGATCTTTCCGCTATCCACCCTAACTACATCCGCAGTGCCTTGTAAAAAGGCCCATCGATCAAAAACGACTATAGGCCTACCGCTTAAGGGGCTTACATGACCTGAACGCAAAAAATGCAAGTTTTGGAAACAATAAAAGTATATGATCGACTACAGTAAACAAATTTAGAAAAATATATGATATTCTTCAGGATATATGCTAGGTAGATAGTGTGTTGAAAACATTATACAACTAATTTGATATGATAGAAAAACATCATGAAAATACCTCTAAAATTTTTCTTTTTACAATAAAAACCATACTAATATAGATACAATCATCCTGATTTTTTGTCAGATTATTCTACAAGCAACATACTAAAATACTAGTGTTTTAATATTTTAGTCCAAACAATAGATTTTTGTAATTAAATAATTGCTTTATATTTTGCAATAAATTACCAGCGTTTTGTCATCGCGCTTCTCTTTCTTATCTATGCAGTCCGACAGTGATCGCGCTTTAGGTCATGTAAGCCCCTTAACTGAGACGTTGCCTGAAGTAGCTGCGCGGCGCGGGAGGGGTGACAGTTGTCGCAAGTTGACGAATCACTGAGCTCTCGCATCACCTCACCACACCCCTCCCGCACCGCGCTGCTACCTCAGGCATCGTCTCAGTTAAGCGGTAGGCCTATAGGTACATTCGTCATTATGTGTACGATGTCTTATATAAGCAGTGTTGATGGTGAACATCCATTCATCTTTACCAAGACCCCTCCGTATCTCTGAAAGTACGTCCAGCCGTTGGTCCTTGCTGTCATTCGTGGATCTTTAGCAGTCGTTACGGGTTGTCAGAAATCCGAAAATCTGACAACCAGCCTTACCAAGGGGTATCGTATTACCCAGTAACAGGATTGTGGAGGTCAAATAGGCAGTCGCTCCATGTCAAAACTGCTTCCGCTTCAGCTGCATCCGGTTAGAATGGAAGCTGACCTCAACATAGTTGAGGAAAATCTAGGCAGATGATGACGATGAAGATTGTTTTCTAGGAATTTCTTCTTCTCATCTATCGCTTCTAAGCTGATCCGACTTGGCATTTGGAATTAGTTAACCAACATAATTATTTGGCTTGGATCTTCTCACTTTTAATAATAGCATTTATATGCTTTTTTATTGTTCCCAATATAATCTATTATCATTTTCAGACAATACCTTTCTAGACAACATTTTTTTTTAAACTTTTTTTGACTCTATGCCAAGACCTATTAATAGTACATTACGACAAGGGTGACTTATGTATAATAGACTACATAAGTCACACGTATACACGTACTATTTTATAGCATGTGTGACCTAAACCCGCACTACGCTTTTCTGTGTAAAAATGGACTACTTAAGTCACAGAAGAACATGACCTAAGTGCGGGTTTAGGTCACACAGTGCTATAAATAATTTTTAACGTACCTTTACGTTCGTATATTTCCACTTTCATTCAAAACTCTTCTGAATATGTCACTCACCAACACCATTTTATCGGAACGCATCGGCTGATGTGCTCAGTGATACAGCCATCGTGTTACGAGCGCCTCTCTATTGAATATCCATTGTATCGGCACTCAGCCGGGGTGGCGGATACATCAGGCATATTGCTTAGCGCTTACCGTGTCGACGAAAAATCTCTTAGGGTTTATACTTGAATGTACAAGTTTGCGTCTGTGGCCTGTTTTATGATATTGAAGACATTTTTGCTATCAAAATGGTGGAAAGTATTTGATTGTTTCATAAGCAATCATTATTGAATATTTTCGTTTAATTTTTTTTCTCCTGGACCACAGTCCGGTAATTTAAACATTCCGAAACTTGTTTTCGTAAATTATCGTAATTTAATAATATGTTTATTGAGATGAAAACAGAATATTTTACAATGATTGCAAGGTTTATTGGTACAGTACTTCGGTAGGTACGGTACCTATTAATAAAATATTTTTTTTGTTTTTTGAATACCGAAAATGTCTGAAGTGCTTCTTCAAATATGACGAATCATGTTTATTTGTATGATAAAACATACGAATAAACATATTTCGTCATATTTACGTAATCGGAATTTGAATAACATGTTTGTTGTAGTGGAACGTGCCTGAGATGAAAACAATATTTATGGAAAATATAAAAAAAAAATATTGCATTTAATCAAAATAGTGGATAATGTTAATTGGTATGCCCGATAAATATTATATTATCCACTGCGTTTCTCTTCACTTCATATGACTTCTTGTTCTTCTTCTTTCCTGATGCAGTCAGAAGACCCAATTCCCGTAATTATAAGGTTCAAAATCTAGTCGCAATCTCAACTCGGCGACAATCAATGTTAAAAACTTGTCAAAAATGATTGATGATGATTAGAGGTATTTTTTGACTGAGTTCAGACTGTGAACGTTCTTAAAATTACCCCTCTTAGCAGGACCAGATCAATTTATAGCGGTTTTACTAACACGACTAACGCATGGATATTAACCCTTGGGGAAATCAAGCTGTCACGGGGTGTTTACAATGTGCTGGATCCATCTGCTATGATTACACGTCTGACACTTCTGGGGGTGATGTCGTGGAACTTTTCCTTGGTGCCAAACGGTGCACTAATGTAAAACTTTTAATTACAAAAAAAATGGACGTTAGTATTAGGTAGTTTGTTTAGCTTAGGTAGAGGTATGGTAGGTATGTTATTGTTAAAAAAATATTAAAATGAGTGAAATATCTTATTTTATTTTTATCACCAGCAGGCGTACAAACTTGCATCCTGATGGCTACGCGATCCTGGCACCGTGTGTGCTACGCCGTAGCACGTCGCGTAGCAAACCGTGCGCTTCGTAGCCGAAGAACTTTGAAAATAGATTGAAAGTTTATTTTTTTTATAATCTTATACCATTTTTGATGGTATGGAAACCAAAAATACTTTCGACTCTATACTAATAAATATTTATTATTATAAAGAGACAAGATTAGATTTTTTGTATGTTTCTTTGTTCCGCTTTCACGCTAAAACGGCTGAATGGATTTGGATGAAATTTGGCACATGAATAGACCATGACCTGTATTAGGATATGGCATACTTTTCGATATTTCCACGGGATCGAGTTTAATGCTGGTGAAACCGCGGGGCGCAGTGAGTATTAAAATATATTAAATTATAACTATAGGTACATACTTTCACTGTCAATAAAATATAATAGCTGTGTAATTTATAGAAAACTAGAGACCCGCCCCAGCTACGCACGGGTCCAATATTTTTTTAGAATTTCCGAAATTTTCTTCCATACAAACCTTATCCTGGCAATACTGAACACAACAAAAAAAATTATTATCCAATTTGATGCAGTCATTCGGATGTTATGCGCGTACAAACACAAAGTCGCCAAAATGTCTATTTTGGCGACTTTGTTTTGTACCATGAAAGGATTATTGTATTTATTCAACTTGTAAAATAAATAAGTATACTTATCCCGTTATTTATAAATAAAGAGAAACTCTTAAATACAACCCTTTTTCGAATAATTAAGTTTCTACAGAGTACATACCTATATTGTAATATTTACAACACCAGTCTTATTCGCAGTAAAATGTTAAAATGGGATGAAAAGTGAGTGGAATGCTCCCACACAAAGTAGATAACAGAAGTTCTGCAAACACAAAATAAAAGAAAAAATATAGCACACGGCAAAATAATGGAAATAAACGGGATTTATGATGGAGAGTTTCAACATTGCCTGCGGGGTAATAGCGTAAAGCCACAGACACATTACTGTGTCGTGTTGTGTCGTGACTCTGGATACGCCAATCAAACTAATCTGTTCAGGACTATATCAAATCACAACGAGTTTTGATTGGCTAACACTGCGTCAGAAGGCGTCAGGACACGACACAACACACTAATATGAATCTGGCTTTACACACTATAGTAATGGCTTTACTCGTAATTTTGACATTTCACCAACATTCATTGCGTTATTTACATTGTTGAGCAGACATTTTTTCGAACATACGAGTGCATATTAAGCAATGAATTAGTAATATCTTTCTAAATGATTCAGATTGTAATTGAAAGTGTTTACGCAATTAGGGTGCTGGTCATCAGAATTTTAATAGTCAACATTAGACTAGAGAAATACGTGTCTCTCTTTCACACCTACCATAATGACAGATTACGAATGAATTGTGCGAGTGAGACAGAACGGCGCTTTTGTTCTTCTACACTTTATGTTTCGGTTTTCATTTGTTATTCTAAAAAGTTATGCGCGTTGGGAAAGCCTTTTAGCTGAAATGGGTTTGGATCGTCTGCAATTCACTCAGATACTGCAGACATAAACATTGACCTGTTTGGACTGAAAACAAACGGTGCTTGGCTATATAAAGTTTTTAGCGTACATTTTATAGTGGGTGGGTGTAACGGTGCTGTAAAATATATGGCGGAAACCTTAAACTTTTTAATTTAGGGGCCGTCCATTAATCACGTGATGTTTTTTTTGGTATTTTTAACCCCCCCTCCCCCTTGGTGATATATGGTGAGGTTTAAGACTTACCCCCCCCCCCCTCATATCACGTGTATCTTTAGTACAGGTATAATCATCTAATTTTTTTATAAAGTTTGCAGGATGTTTTTAAAAAAATAAATACACGTGATATATTACTACACCCCCCCTCCCCCCTTGTGATATTTCGTGATTTTTTATGGACCCCCTCCCCCCCCTTTCGAGCCTCACGTGATTAATGGACAGCCCCTTACGTTCTATTACAACGTAAGTTTGCAGGTTTCTTTTTACCCACGACAGTACGGAGACGGTATATGCGTTTGGGGTGAGAGGGAGTGTGTGCAAACCAATGTTGCCATTTATTTCCAAACCTACTAGTCCGATTTTGATGCGGTTTTCAGTAATGGGTTTGGATTTGATTGGTGCATGTTCTTAGATAAGTGTTACGGTGACAACTCACCAGGGGGCGCTGCAGTGACATTTGTTTGTACAAACCAATGTTGCTATTTATCTCCAATACTACTAGTCCGATTTTGATGCGGTTTTAATATCTTCTCTGCTCTTTATGTGTATAACGAACCTATGTTCTTTAAAAAGTTTGAAATAAGTCCACGACGGTACGCAGACGGTATATGCGTTTGGGGTGAGAGGATGTGTGTGCAAACCAATGTTGCCATTTATCTCCAAAACTACTAGTCCGATTTTGATGCTGTTTTCATATCTTTTCTTCTCTTTATGTGTATAATGAACCTATGCTCTTTAAAAAGTTTGAAATAAAAAGCAATATTAAAAATTTTGAAAAAACTCGCGGCGGTTTAATGTAATTGGAAAAGGATAAAATAATTTAAAAACCCCCGACTAGAATTTATGTAACGAGACTAATACAGAGAAATTCATATGGCAGTCGGGGGACCTCTTAGATTAGAAGGTGTTCTCTGTTTTAGTCTCGTTACAGCTCGTTACATAAATTCTTTAAGTCGGGGTTTTTAAATTATCTTATCCTTTTCCAATTACATTTAACCGTAGTGTGATTTTTGAATTTTTTTATTTTTTTGTCTTTTTCTTACTTGTACGTTACTTAAAGTGAGATATAAAAAAAATAAATAAAATGGAGTTAACATAAATGTAGCCTTTGTGTACTTAAATCTTTTTAAATTCATTAGAAGTTCTTAGTTATTGGAAATACCTAAAATCAGCGGAGCTTGATTTTGATTCGAATTTCCCGGAAATTTTAACTTTTTTACTAACAACATAATATGTATATGTATTATTAAGTTCGTATCCTCCTGTGAGTGACCCAATTAATACTTTTTATTTGTATATCGTGGCTTTGCTAATCATCAGGCGACATGTGATTGTGTAACGGAATTTTTATTTTCTCTCTCTATCTTACGAGAAGACAAATGACCTTCCATAACACTTTTAACATTTTCTACAAACTGCGTTCGTAAGCACTATATAAATCTTTACTTACTTTCCTTCTTACGTCAGAAGCCATTTATCTAGCTGGTTCATTTTTTATCTTATTCCGTTATAAAGTTCCCCGGGGCGAGCTAGAAGTGCACGGACAGATGGACCTCTCTCTGGCGTGCTGTTTTATGAATTAAAAATAGAATAAAAGAAAACAGCTGTACGCTGTGCAACCACGAAAAGGCTCCTTCAAACAGGCGCGACACGACACGCGACACAAAAGCACCGCAAGTCGCGCAACGAGCGGTGCCTTTGTGTCGCGCGCGATTATATCGCGTGTCGCGCCTGTTTATAGGAGCCTTAATACAGTTAATATTAGCACAGGGAATTCTTGATAATTATTATTATAACATGGTTTGTGTCAATAAATATTATTATTATAACAGACGTCACACTCAAGTGCTGTAAAATATCCTTCACGATAAATCTTAATCCTTACGTATATGCGAAAGTGAGTTTGTTTGTAACGCTTTCACGCAAAGACAGCTAAACGGATTTGGACGAAATTTGGCACTTGGCACACCGTGAGTTAGAGAACGACATAGGCATACTTTACATCCCGTATCGCAGACAAAGTCGCGGGCCACAGCTAGTAGTAACATAAATAACTAATATTGAGCAAATATTTTCATAAGCCCGCCGTGATTGGTCGCCCTCATTTGAGTCCATATTTCATTTAGGGTCGTGTGTGCGTGAGATTGTAATCGCATGTTTATGAGTACCTTGACCTTCTAGAGAATTTTATTTTGTGTTTAATCTGCAAGGTCAACGTGGGGGAAGTGCATTTGTTCTTTGTTTTTGTTATTAATTATAAGGTTACGTCTGGCGTAAAATATATATTTTTTTTAAATTTTATTACTTGCTAATATTTTACATATTATTTATTTATTTTTGTAATTGCCCGTGACATCACAGCGGGCCCTATCAGAATACCAGCGCTGCGACATTTATTTTTTAAATGTCGCAGCATCATGCTGAGATAGGAGCCTTTTGGCCTCGTATAGGACTTTCTGTTTCATTTTCCTTTTGTTACTTTTTGTTTATATAACTTGGATGTTTATTTTACTGTGTTTAATTTAGTTTGTGATCTTCCTGTACAAGTCGCAATAAACACTTTTTCTTTCTTTCTTTCTATTTACAAATTGTTGCACTCGATACTATCCATCGTGTTAGTAGGTAGTTAGTGAATGTCGATAACATAGTGTGATTAAGGAAATAATTGTGGAAAACTATTAGTACGGTAGTGTTTCTGATTAATGACACTGCCTGCTGAAATAGAGGTATGGAGAGAATCGAATGTTGTTTAAGGCGCTTTGCAGATTAAGCAACTACTGCAGCAACTGGTTACTAGCTGTTTACATACATCTCGGGTTATTTGGTTGTAGAAACTGGCTACTTTTAAAGGAAAATTTCCAAAAGGTTGATAGTTGCCTCAACTAAAGTTGCTTCATCTGCAAAGCGCCTTAGAGAAAGAGTTATTTTTGATTGCAGTAAAAAGTGTTGAGCAGTGGTGTGGTGGTCCAGTGGTAACGGCCGCGACTAACTATTTGTAGGTCGTGGTTTCGAACTCAGGCAGACACTTTCAGTAAATTATTTCATCACCACTGCTCTCAAAACGGTGAAGGAAAACATCTTGACGAAACCGGCACGTCCTGGAACCAAACATTCGAAGACAGTGACGTCCACCAATTGGACCCGCGTAGTGGATTATAGCCAAATTTCGAAGAAAAGGGGGTCTGAGTCCCAGCAGTGGGGTATATAATATAATGTTCTCCACTGCTGGGACTTAGACCCCCTTTTCTGGCGATATTCAGCTGATTATGCTATGAATGTGTTAACGTAATCGTAACTAATATTATAAATGCGAAAAAGTTTGTTTCTTAACTTTTCACGCCTAAACCGCTGAACCGATCATACTGAAATTTTGCATATATCTACGTTGTCAGGTGTACAGAAACGGACATAAGGTATCTGTCATCCCGAAAAGTACTGTTCCCGAGGAAAACAACAATAACGTTATTATGATAATAGATGGCGCCACGTGTCTTGCGAATAAAAAACAGGACGTCTGTCGGGTCAGCGAGTTTATAATGTTTACAGAAGGCTTTTTCTCTTAAAATGTTAAAGGAACACGTTTCCACATTAAAACCGTAAGGGTAACTTATTTAGAGCCTGTTCAGAAGGACGCTATCGTTAACACTTGATAAACTTTTACAGGCTGTAAGCATAAAATATACAAATAAAAACAAAGGGGCATTCCCACCGCTCATGTGAACAGGCACTTAATTTGTAATATCCTACAGCCAATAATCTATGTCATAATCACCAATTTCAGGCAACATAGCGACTGCCATTTGAGTTGAGTTCAGACAAACATAATACTGACACAGTCCTCATTACCCACTAAACGGTTCACTGTTAGTAACCCGTGTTCATTGGTTGTGTTCACGCTACAACGCGTGTGGCAAACGTTTGGCCAACGGCGACCAACATTGCGTCATGTTGGTGGTTCAGTCGATGTTTAGCCGGCTCACTGGCTGCCGAAATCATCCAATGAGTTGTTTGTTGTCTGTTTACTGGTCGAAATATGGTTCATGATTGGAGCGTGATCGTAGACAAATCAATCATGGTAATAGACATGTGTTTGACTCCAACCACAACTTAGATACCTACTTTGATAAAACGCAACATTAGCTAGGAAGTCGTCAGTTTCGTGTGGAAGCTCCTTTTTTTCGCCATTTACGACTCGTTGAGCTCTTCGAGTTCTGAGTTGAGATACACGATTACTGACAAATACAAATACTTGCACTGAATGGACTGATCCACTCAAATTTGTGTGGTTCTTTCCTCAAAAGACAATTTCAGGCATTCATCTACATTGTCTTCACATGATCTGACCAACTCTCTGTCTGGACTTGACTTTGACTTATGAATTTGTTTCGTGATTTCTTCTCATGGGTAGTCAGTCGCTCCATGTAAAATACTGATATTCAGCTGCACTCGGTTAGACTGGAAAGTTGGGAAAAGGCTAGGCAGATGATGATGATGATAATGATGGGTAGTCAGATAGGAAATATCGAATCTATCTAGCTTATTTTTTTATAATAAGACGTGTTAAAGTGATTCCAATATCCTAGTCAAAAAATAAACAAATCCATTTACAGTACCCGGCGATAAATATCGCACATCGACCTTTACCTTTTTTGTATTTTATACAAAGAATAAAAATAAATATCAAAAGAAGCAAATCATAATTGTTTTAACAGCTCCTAATAGATACCGGACTGTTTGTATTTCGTGCGACAGAGATAACGCTCTACGAAGCCGAAATTAGCCGATTGTCTCTTTCCAAAGGTCGATGTGCAATATTTATCGCCGGGTACTGTAATTTTATTCCTTCGTTTTGCCGACTTCTTCATTTAACTCCTAATTTTGTGTGTAAGATCTGCAAGTAATCTATTTGATCATCAAATGCTGTAATACTTCGCTATTTGGTCCCTTTCTTATCGACCTATTTGCATAACAGATTCGCTTTGAGTTTGAGTTACACATTGAGATCAATCTCAATTTGAATCATTTTGAAGGATATTGCTAATTCATTGCTTCATATATTAGAAAAAAATGTCTGCTCAACAACGTAAATAACGCAATGAATGTTGTTGAATTGTCAAAATGAACTCTATTGCTACTGAGAGTGTGTTACGCAATTACCCCGCTGGTACACAAACGAGACGTTTTTATTCGATTAGAACAGCTGCTGCGGAAAAATGCTCATGATTAATGTTTTTTTTTGGTATTCTGGGTTCCTTCAGGCAATGTGTACAAAGTAAGTAAGAAATCGTTTTTCTTCCTCTGTCTTGTACGAATGATAACTAGCATGTTTTCTAACGGTTTTGCAACCGATAGTTCTTTAGCTTTAAGGGGGATGTGCTAAGGTGGTCCGCGATTTTCTTATATACCTATAATTCTATATATAAATATTTGATACGGCCGCGAATCATATTTAGATCAACAACAAACTAAAGAAAATTTGAATTTCCGCGCATCCCCCTTAAAATCAGATCGTCCGTGGTTTACTTTCAACCAAAACTCTTGTCATTGACGTTAGTTCCAAAAGTTCCAAAGCATTAAAACGTAAATCCAAGGAAGGTATGCCGACCTAAATATATGTCAAGGCCGGTTATAACACGCATTAGTGGCTGAAGCAAGGCATGGCGTGGGGAGGAAGCGGTCGCGACTCGCGATTACCCCTCCCCCCGCTCTCTCATTTGTATTCATCAGGATAAAACAGTTTTATGTTTTGAGGCGGCAAAGTTCCGTAAAATTTGTCAAAGTCCAAGCTTTAGTAGAATTATTCTTAATTATTATAGTTTGCAATTTGAATGGGAATTTGCCATTAAATGTGATGCGTTAATTAGCGAGTTTTCGGTTGGATCGCTGTTCGGGGTAATCACAGTTGGTTTGTGTTAGTTTGGCGCAGTTTGCATAGATGAAGAGATTTTGTGTGAAGTAGCTTAGCAACTATTTGGCTTGCTAGTCTCCCGTTTAATACGCGTCGACTATTATTTAGTGTTCAAAAGTAGGATTATGATGACTATGCTAATTATTGGGAGATGTGAAAATATTATTGTATTATTATCAGTAGCGCAGTTTATTAACCCTCTGGGCTTTTTGAAACTGCCAGTAATTTAAACTCAGTTGACCCAACAAATTATAAAATTTTAAATAAAATTGCTTAAACAGTTTCAGGCATAATTTATTATTAAAGCAGTACGAGTTACTGTACGCAGTTAAAGTATTCCCACACTGACCGACGACTTAGGATGGGCTGGGACCGACTGTGCGTGAAAACATGATATTATACGGCTATTCTCAAACGTTTTATCGACACGATGGTTGTATGCGTTGTTTACATCGCCACATGCGCACTTTGCATCACACTGCCGTCAAGCAAAATCCTGCATCGCGCAAGCAAAGTTTACCACGCGACTAGCATATATACAATAGAACGTCTAGACAGCAATCGTCAGGCTGTAGCCCACCAGACACAACACACGGAGGATCCTCTCTTTTCTGTGGAGGCTGAGTGAATTTAACACCCTGTTCCTCATAACTCTATAAATTTATGATAATAGCAAAAGGTAGGTAAGGGGTCCGTGCAGAAGCAAGAATGTGACTTAGCTCGGGGTCGTCTGTCAGTAAATCATTCACAATTGTTCAAGATTCAGTGTCTCGTCGCCCCAGCGTAGCTTTTGCGGTATTCATTCCGGACGTTTTCCCGTCGATCGGTGTGGAGACACCTTTATACGTTTCGTGCCAGCAGGAATCGATTAGTCATTTAGTAGCAGTCAACTCGATAAGGTCATGCCTTGCCGCTCGACTTTTTAAGGGGTGTTTAAAAGCATTTATATTGTTATACAAATCGTCCCTTTATGTTGTAACTTCAGAATTAATTGCTGACATTGATATGTTGATTTTCTAGTGGTCGGAGTGTAATAAAATTTTATTTTTATTTCGATGTAACTGATTGAATAGGAGGTCATATTGTGAGTAGTAGTCACCCAGTGGTAACAACGGTCACGACTTACGGCGCCTTACTTAGTGCACCACTGCTCTCAAAACGGTGAACGAAAACCTCGTGAGGAAACCGACATGTCCTAGAACTAAAACTTCGAAGGCATGTAATATCTACCAACCCGCACTGGGCTCGCGTGGTACCTAAATTATAGCCCACTCCATCTCGAAGAGAAGAGGCTTGTGTCTCAGTGGGAATATATAGGCTGATTATGTATGTATGTAACTGACTGTTATGTTGGCGTGACACGGGACTAAATCAAACAACGGCTCGATGCACACTGGTTTATTATAGGTCGCAGCGCGACTAATATACAACAGTCCTCCCTCTTAGTATTAACTTATGTCTAAAAGAATTGTTTATAATTAACTCTAGGTACGGAACGGTGCACCCTCTTTTGCACATTCTGTGCAGTTCCCGCTGCTTCAACAGCTGGCTCCTTCTCACCTTTCTGTTCTACTTGAACCTCACTTCCTTCGCCCGCCGCGGTGTCGTAGAACTCTTCTAACGACCTGTCTGCCTCAGCTTCAATTGGGCGTGGTGATTGGAGTGGTCTGTCTTCATGCGGTGGTGGTGGTGATGGGGCTGTTGGCGTGTTCACACTTACAGGCGGGTTTGGTTTGGTTGCGCTTGCGACGTCTTCCAACTCAATTGGCGAATCCCAAGTGTCAGACGGGGTGTTATCCGTTCCTTTATACAACATCAATTGATTTTTATGTTTTTTTATAATTTTCTGTGTTACACAGTCCTTTATTAAGTAAATTACTTTTCCTTTACGTTCGACTATTATGCCGGTGTTCCATGAATTTGGTTTATTTCCATTTTTATATATAACTTTATTTCCTACATCAAAGTATTGGGTGTTTGTACCTCCATACGCCTTACTCTGCGAGTACTGTTTCCGTTGCACATGATTATTATGGGGAAGTGACGGTGTCGAGGATAGTATCACTGGTTCAGTTAGCAAGTCTAAACGTGAACGAAGTTTCTTACCGAATACCAGCTCCGCGGGCGAAGTACCAGTGGTGGAATTTACGGAGTTTCTGTAGTCGAATAAATATTTTTGTAATTTTGCACTTATTTCACTTTGATTCGTACTGGTCATTATACTTGATTTAATGCCCCTTTTTATTATTTTTACAAAGCTCTCAGCCTGACCATTGCTAGCTGGATGATAAGTGGGTGACGTCACGTGCGAGATTCCATTCAGACTACAAAACGATTGGTATTCTCGTGAAATGAATGCAGTGCCGTTATCACTGACTATTGTCTGTGGAATGCCAAACCGAGATATGAAATCTTGTAGTTTCGTAACAACATTTTTACTAGACACATTAGCCATTTGGTACACTTCTACCCACTTGGAATGTGCGTCTACAATCACTAAGTAAGTATTATTATTAATCGGTCCCAAAAAATCTATATGTATTCTTTGAAATGGATTTTTAGGGTATGGCCACACTGCGAGCGGCGCTCGGGCTGGTGCTTGCCTTAGGTTACGACACACCTCGCAACTTGCTATCATTTTTTCAATAGCCTTGTCCACACCTGGGAACCAGAACCTACTGCGAGCTTCAGCCTTTGTTTTAACTATTCCCAGGTGTGAACCATGAAGTTCGCATACAACTTTGACACATAACTTTTCAGGAATCACTATTTTATGACCGCGCATAACACATCCACTTTCAACGGATAATTCATTTTTACATAAATGAAATGGTTTAAGACTGTCGTCTTTAATCTTTAATGGCCATCCGTTCTTAATGTAATTTATCACTTGAGTTAATATCGGATCTTTGTACGTTTCTTGCTGTAATTCCTGAAAAGTAATGGGCATAATTCCATCTATGACAAAATTAATGTATGAGGCGCGATCTTCTGCGATGTCTGATACACCGTGAGTGTCATGCGCCCCCGCTCTGCCGGCCGCGCCGCCAGCGCCGCCGCTGCGTGATGACTCATTATCTGACCCAGACTCAGGTAAGCTAAACCGAGACAGAAAGTCTGCACTATTTTCCGCGCTTTTTATGTACTCGATAGTGAAATTGTATGCACTCAAGTACATAGCATACCGCTGCAGGCGGTTCGCTGTTACCTCCGGAATGCCACGGCTCCCGCCAAAAATGGATAACAAAGGTTTGTGGTCAGTGCGTAAAACAAACGGCACAGACCTTCCGTATAAATATTGGTGGAACCGCCGCACTCCGAAAATAATAGCAGTTGCCTCCTTTTGTATCTGCGCATACCGTTTCTCTGCTTTGTTTAACGTACGGGAGGCGAAGGAGACCGGCCTTTCGATTTTATCTTTACCTACCTGTGACAAAACGGCCCCTAGCCCCGTGGGTGACGCGTCGACAGTCAAAATGATCTGTGCACTACCATCAAAATGAGCTAAAACTTGATCTGAAGCGAGGGCATTTTTAATGGCATTGAAAGCATTGTTATGTTCCTCACTCCAGTTCCATTTACACCCTTTTTGAAGCAGATTATATAATGGGCTGAGTAGTGTTGAGGCGGCCGGCACGAAATTACGATAATAATTAACCAAGCCTAAAAAGGATTGCAATTGACTAACGTTAGAGGGTGCCGGTGCATTTACAATAGCCCTTACTTTTTGCGATGATTTCTTTAGCCCATGTTTATCGACCGTGTAACCTAAATATTCTACTTCATCCTTAAAAAATTCACACTTTTCTTTTTGTAGTGTTAACCCGGCGTCTTGTAGTCTTTGCAAAACTAAATGTAGCCGTTTCACGTGCTGTGAATCATTTTCGCCTGTTATCAAAACGTCATCAAGCATGCACAGCACTCCGTCCAAACCCGACAGCACGCACTCCATGGCGCGTTGGAAAATCGCCGGCGCGCTCGCGAGACCGAACACCAAACGAGTGTATTGAAATAATCCCCGGTGTGTGTTAATGCATGTATATTGTTGCGATTCGTCATCTAATTCAAACTGCGCGTAGGCTTGAGTTAGATCTAATTTACTAAACCTTTGACCGCCGTGCAGTTTAGTAAAAAGTTCTCGTGCTGTCGGTAATGGATACTGTTCTATCTTTAGCTGTTTATTTATTGTAACGGAGTAGTCGGCACATAACCTAATGTCGCCGTTTCGTTTTAACACAGGCACGACAGGAGATGCGCGCTCCGAGTACTCGACCGGTTTTAAAATACCTATTTTCACTAGGCGGTCGAGCTCCCTATCAACCTTATCTCGTAATGCGTAAGCTATAGGGCGTGCTTTAAAAAAAATAGGTTTGGAATTCTCTAATAACTGCAGGCTTACCCTGTATTTATTAAACCTACCAAGCTCTTCCGCAAACACTTGTGGATATTGTTTTTGGAGATTATCAATACAGCTGATTTCTTTTTGACCCACATACTGTATTGGTAACATTCCAAGTTTGAATGCGGAAATAAAATCACGTCCTAAGAGCGGAGGTCCTCCGTTACGGACAATAAATACTTTCAAATCACAAATTTGTTCTGAATAGGAAAATGACAACAGCGCCGTGCCTAAACAATCTATACGGTCTCCTGTGTATGTTAACAAGCGTTTGTTAGTGGATATAAGGGGTACCTTCAAAAAATGTTTTTTGTATAAACTTTCCGTTATCGCAGTGACTGCCGACCCACTATCAATTTGAAATTTAATTGGCACTCCATTTACCGAAATTACTTCCGTCATTGGTTCACCGTTAAAAGAACGTATATTAAATAACTCACCGTCGTCACCGTTACTTCCCTCTTCTACGTAATTTATTTTTTTGCACATACGGCGCAAATGGCCTTTCACATTGCACTTTTTGCATCTATAATTAGCAAATCTACACTGAGAAGAATTATGATTTTTGTAACCACACACTGAACATGGTACTTCATTTGTCGCCTTCCTTTCATCGTTTTTCACGATCTTGAAAACTTGGTCGGCGCCGGCCACCATCGCCGGCTCGGGGCGCGCCGCCGCCGCGGCCGCGGCCGACACGGCGCGCGCGCTGCGCACGCTATCAGCCAGCTCCGCCGCTTTTGCCAACGTCAGATCTCGGTAGTTAGACGCAAACAACTTCTCCTTCTCTGGTCCTGGCAATATTCCCATGAAGAAACGATCTCGTAAAGTTTCCTCCACACTAAGAAATTGACAGTGAGCAGTGAGACCTCGCAATCGTGCTGCGAACTGAGTGAAGGTTTCACCATCATTTTGTGCTGCTACGTAGAATCTATAACGGTCGCTGAACCCTGTACTTTTAGGTGTAAAGTGTTCATCCAATAATGCGATAATGTCGTCGTACGGTACTTTTTCAAGCTCCTTTGGCAGGGCTAAATCCGATGCGAGCTTGTGGGTACTATCGCTGAGTGCGCTCAATAAAATAGCACGTTTCTTCACGTCGTCCTCGATGTCGTTCGCGATGAAAAATTGGCCGAGGCGATTTTTGTAAGTTTTCCACGTTTGTGAGTTGTGGTCAAAAACCGATAAAATTCCTAAATTCGCCATAATTATAACGTTACACTTATAAACAGCAATGCGAGGGTATTCGTCGCCAGTGTTATGTTGGCGTGACACGGGACTAAATCAAACAACGGCTCGATGCACACTGGTTTATTATAGGTCGCAGCGCGACTAATATACAACACTGACATAGCCTGAAGAATTACCAAACTTAAGTGGCAGTGGGCAGGGCACATCACTCGCAGCACAGATGGCCGATGGCGCCGAAAGGTTCTGGAGTGGCGACCGCGTACCGGAAGGCGAAGCGTTGGAAGTCCTCCCACAAGGTGGACCAACGACCTTGTGAAGGCCGCAGGAACCCGTTGGATGTGAGAAGCAGAGAACCGGTCGAAATGGAGGTGCTTGGGGGGTCTATGACCAGCAGTGGACGTCTTTCGGCTGAAATGAGATAAAACCAACAATGCTTGTTAAAATATTAAATTGATACATTCCTGATTCGAGGGGCTCGACACAAATACATACATACAGCCACACGGATCGATATTCAAGGTTAAGCAACTCTTGCCGAGGTCGGTCCGTGGTTGGGAGACCAGGCCCCCCACCTATGTCCAGCAGTGGACATCCTTCGACTGAAATGATGTGATGATGTATGTAAGTATGAATGTTTGATTGAATAGGTACTGTGCAAGTCCCTTGACAATGATGGAGTAATTATAAAAAAAGCTGTATAACACGCACCTATCTACGTTGGCTTCAATTGTTTGAAGTGCATGCATGACATCAGTGCAGCCAATTGTAGTACAGACGCCAGCACATCAAGCTACTACAATCTGTCAAATTTCTTTAATAGATTTTCAACTTTATCGCTAAAGTATAAGGTTCAAAGTTGATTTAGAAAAAATTGTTAGTTTCGGGTAGCTTGATGTGCTGGAGTCTGTAGGTACACGCACCCAATCAAGAGTACGCAAACTAGTCTGTTGCTACCTAGATGTAGCATATAAGTTATAATTATGTGTAAGTATATATGAGGCAGACTGCTCTTACGAAGGTAACGGGGTTTATTTATAAACGATGAATAAAGTTGACGTTTAAACGTCAAAAATGTGTGACTCGTTTATGAATAAAGAGGAATATAGCGGTTTTAATCAATGAGGGTTTTCGTGAAAATTTACGACACCAGTTGGCACCACTGTGACAAGAGGTCTTCCAATATAAAATATATGATGACGTTCATGATTCGATTCATTCATTCGTTCATCATTCAGTCATGACTAAAGAAAATATAGGCTCTATGACAGATGTCTGGACCTGACGTGTCAGTGCTGCCACCTGGCGAACGTCATTTCAGAAAACCCTCATTGAAACCGGAGCACTTCTCAGGTTACCTTTTAATAAGCATATGCACAACTCTTTTCAGTTGTGTGTGTGCTTAATATGTAACTATTTCCAGTTACCCTACCTACGTATTGCCTGGCTCATGCCGGATTCAAACAGAGCCCTTGCCATGTAAAGGCTCCTACAAACAGGCGCGACACGCGATATAATAGCGCGCGACACAAAGGCACCGCTCGTTGCGCGACTTGCGGTGCCTTTGTGTCGCGTGTCGTGTCGCGCCTGTTTGAAGGAGCCTTAAGACGAGGAGTCCGAAATAAAGAAGACAATAAAACCACAATAAATGCACGAAAGTGAATCAAATGAGATAAGCATTATAAGTACAAATTTATTCAACGCAATCGAAAACCGGTACTATCTCGATATCCAATTCATCAACGAAATTAATATGTCCCAAAAGCTGTTTGATTTGGTGTGATAGACGATAAATTAATTAGCTTAGCCACAGTATAAATAAAGACATACAGTACGTCGTCTTCATACAAACGGACGAAACGCGAGCTATACCTACGCGCCTCGACCACGGTATGCGCTCAGCATGCAGACAGTCGCGACTGTGCTGCAGTGACGAACGGACGGTGTGTTGTTTTTTTTAACAATAACCGCGCGATTTTTTCACTAAAAATAAGTTCAAGTACATATTTAATATGACGAGTAGGCTATATTGTGCTGTTTTTGGTTGCATGAATTCGTCAATAACCCATCCAGAGATAACTTTTTTAGATTACCTGGAAACTCTGAAAGGTAAGACTATAAAATAATTTTACTTACTTGTAGGTAGGTACATATAATGTGTGTATTTTTAATGGATAAGTATTTCATTTTATCTCCCGAAAAAAAGATGTCTGGATTAATAAATGAAATGAATAGAGTAAAGGAAAGTGATAAACACGAGTGAGGTAGGTAGTTATAGGCGGTTCATGAATCATTAAACGGTAGGTACGCTGGTGTTAAAACCTCGGGGCATGTGTGTTTTGTTAGTTTGTATAATTCCAAGTAAAGACGTGGTTTTTATTATTAATAATAGTTGTTTATTGTACTGTGTGTATGAATAATACTAGAAAAAAATTGGTTGTCTGTAAAGTCGATTTACGGACGATAGTTTAACGTGACAACATCATAAACATTAATGCAATGAGTGCATACTTTTATGAATAAAATTTAATTATTTTTATTGAATTATTAATATTTTGTATGAATGAAGGAGAAGGAGGAAAGAAGGAGGAAAGAAAGGAGGAAGGAGTGAAATGAAATCTACAATTTAATTGATAAATTTGCTTTTATTTGCACTCATTAATTTAAATATGTTTATTACTTCAATGAACAGATTATTTTAATTATAATTTTTATATTATACATGTTTGCTATTTAACTTCTTCCAATCTGTGTTATTCTGTTAAGGATAGGACGATGATAGGAAAGATTAAAAAAACATTAATATACAAATTTTGAATTTTATTTGTAGTTCTTGAACGTTTGATTTAACTATAATAATAATAATAATTTAACATAATTTGTTTAAAAATACACATGAACAAGTTTTCATAGAAATAAACTGTAATCAGATTTATGTTAAATAAATGGTTAATTCGAAATGACGAATTATTTTATTATTTATGTACACACAGTAAAATACAATAACAAAACTAAATGGAAACACAAAGTAGGCAAATGTAATTAAAATGCTGGAGGCGGGCAGCCCTATCGCATGTTTACGTACCGCGCGGCTGTAGGCATTTAATTCAAGGTTACGGCCCAGATACAATACTGTATGTCTTTATACTGTGGCTTAGCCGTCTCAAGTCTCTCAAGTCTCATTGGGCATCAATTAAAATTGATTGGATGGCACAGTCACCGCTCGTGTTTGACGGTGAGATTTTCTGATGTAATGAATCTCATCGCTTAGTACAGACTGAAATTGCATTGATAATACTGTGGTGGTGAATGTATTCTGTATTCCGTAGTATAACTTTCCAAGAGATTAATAACCAAATTATTTTTGTACTCATCGGGTGAGACCTTGACTACGTCTATTAATAGAAAAATAATACCTATTTAGTCAGTAACATTCAGAAAACGATAGATATATATATATTTTAAATACGATGCAAAACGCCGCCAACCATAAACATTGCCATCTTTTGTGTGGCGGTGTCGTTAAAATATTCGCCAATACAGACAGGCAAGGGGCGTAACATCATTCAATCTTTCTTTTTTTAATACGCTCTGCATTGTAAGAGAAACATCCGATTAATCCGACAGCGGTTATTTATATTAGTAATAATACTCCGTTGTAAAAAGAATTATTCGGAAAATGCTTTTACTAAGGAATTTGCTTTTAGAGAAAGCCAAAGCAATATAAAAAACCAGTAACATCAGCATTCAAAGGCAAAATAAGCAGACATTGCAACTTTGAAGATTATTTGCTCACAAAAGTAATGAGGCCGAACGTTGTAGGTACCTTGGCGCATTTCGTATTAAAATGCTACTGTTTAAATGCCAAGAGAACTTTGTATACTTTCTATAATAGGTACACTTACAAACGGATAGAGAAATTAATATCTGGAAATATGTAAAGTATAATTTTTGCATTCGTATGCAGATCGTTAGTTTACAAAGAAAAATACCTGGAAAATTCAAAATGGAGGTAAGTACTTACCTAATTTTCCTTTGGTCTTTAAAACAATAATATACAAAAATTTGGAACAAGTTTATTAGAAACGGTTACAACAATGGAATTTTAGAATAGTCGCAGAAGCCGTTAACCGCTGACGGAGAAGACGTATTCGTTGAAAAACACTATTTTAAGGGGCGCGCGAATCGTTCAGAAACATCATGGTTAGGTTAATGTTCATATTCCAATAGTCTTTTTTACCCTACCAATACTAAAAAAACCAACTACCAATAATAAATTTTAATAGACACGTAATAATATAAAAGTGTAAAACTGTTTCTATTTATATTAATCAAGATAATATTTATGTAATATAAGCTAACAGACTTAAAATAATATTAATAATATGTACATGTACATATATAAAGAATGGAAGGAAAATAATTCATTAAAAAAGTGTAAAATTACATTTTTCTCGACTGATCCTACAATGAAACATGAAACACGCTCACACCTCCAAAAAGTAAGCTACAAAATCTCCATACCAAAAAGTATTCCAAGAGGCAAAGGTAGATACTCCCCAGAGATTGTGTGTGAACAGACGTGCTGAATAATTTAGCTGGCACCACTTTGAGCGCGGTTCGTGCTTGATGAGCAACCTTACCTCTTACCCATTTACCTATTATACCTGCGTCTTACAACCTCCCCAGAATGTGTGTACCTACATTTTTCAAACGAGTCAATTAGACAGGACGACTTACTACGCAACGTTGAAGCTAATTGGCCATGTGGACACGTTGAAATTTTTTTTAAGCTGGTGGTGTTTATTTTTCATGTTTTACCTTGTATCTAATTCTTATTATGATACCAGGTGTCATCTTTCTAGACGGCCGATGGAACTACAAAAAAAAAAAGTTTTAATGGTAAAAAGAAAAGGTGATGACAGATATTAATTTTACATAAACACAGTTCAGTTTGTGAATTGTACAATTTTTTGGTTTGACCGTTGACCCTCAAACTAAGCAAGGGAAAATATTAACTTTCTAGTTTTCTTACCTATCTATAGTATAGTAATTCCATGACCTATTTCTATTAGCAGCCTCGTAGTTTTTCCTTGAATGAGGTGTAGGTATTACAAAAATTATGAATTGGCACGGAATTTAGTTTTGCGCAGTGAATGACATTTAAATGAAGAAAGAACGCATCCATTCGTCATTCTAGCTGACGAAAATGTAGGAAAATAGTTAAAAAAAATGTGTTTCTAAAAATGGAACAATGACTATTTTGAAATTGGAACCTCATAAAATGCTAACGATGCGAGCGCTTTGCGGTAAAAAATCAATCTTACTTTTAGTCGGATTATGTAAATAACTCATTGGCATTAGAATTCCGCATAATTGGATCTATATTCTAGACGGATGACTATGCGAGAAAATTATAAAAAAATGGTTGCTTAGTAGATTATGAAATAATTTTAAAAGATAAACTTGAGATTTTAGCATTATGTAGGTATGACCATTCACTCCATTTCAGACACCGACCTTCACGGTTTTCACATGACCTGACCAAGATTATGTCTGAACTTTCAAAGAGACTGTTATTTCTTAGTTTGTTTCGGCCTTTCTTCTAAGAGTAGTCAGGAAGAAATCGCCGACCTCATCTAGTTTTAAAAATATGATTGACGTGTAAAAGTGTTTATACAAACCAACCTACAGAAATGAAATCATTTAAAGCACATGAATACATTATGTTATAACTATAATTAGATTTACCTACCTTACTTTCATCATGTATAGTTCTCAGGCAACAGTCTCTGTTTGCTTGTTAGTTAGCATACCTGTATTGCCTAGCCTGGTAAGCTAATTCATCTAAACAAGAGTTACATGTAACATCGTCGCCTCAATACAGCTATTTAAATTTTCACAGCAAGCTAAACAATCGCGCTAAGGCCCCCGGAAAATATCGATAATCGTTTACTTACGTACGAATTTTATAAATGGCCGCTTAAGTTAGGACATGACTCCGTCCGTGTATACAAATATTTTTGTTGCTACTACGTAATATTTAATTTAGTTCGGCGATGATGTTATATCACAACTTTCATTACGTACCTATACATATAAAAAGTACGACTTTTAATTAAAAACTGGAACGAAACTGAAGTGTCAGCTACCGCTGTGTGAATGGGCATTGAGTGTCACCAAAATATAAAAAAATTAAACGTTATTTTTTTTTCAGCTGCTGTGGAAAAATGGCAAGGGCAAGGGTCAAGACACACGAGTCAAATGCAACTGCAATACAAGAATAAAAAGGTTTGATAGTGTGATTGGGCGGGCCAGCATGTGCAGTAGGACACATCAGAACCAGAAACCGGGGAACCAGAAACCGGGCGTCGTCGTCTCCGACGGAACGCTGACGTGATAACTTAGAAACGTTTATGGGAGATCGTTCGGAGAAGGCAAAACACAGGGAAGAGTGCAAAGCTGTGAAAGACCTCTGCCCGGGTGGGACAATACAGGCTGCCTATAAAAAAACGCAATGAACTCCATAGCGTTATAAACATGCAATAATTAATGCTATTTAATACACAAGATGTAACAGAGATAGTACTGGTAATCATTAAAGTAGGTAGTCGAAGTGAGAATACTAATAAATTCCAGGTAAATCGGCTTTTTATTCTGTAACAAAATGTAATGCTATTTATTTATTACATAAAGTTACGTCATGTAACGGATCGTTTATTTAAATAATGGGTCACTTTCGCTCTCCGTTGTAAATCGTAATTGAAAATTTATTCCTCATCTTTCCTCATCATTTTTTACATCTATCTTATACTTTATTTCGCATTAGTAAATACAAACTATTTACACTAGATACTAAATTAAATGACTAACTAACTTACTATACAAATAAATACAAAAATAAAGGACAAATCAGGCGTCGAAGTACTCGTCCGCATCGCTGTCATCCGGAAACGTGCCCAGAAGACTTTAGCATTGCCACGTTGAATGGCAATGCTAATTCTTTGGCCAAAGAACGACCCAGCCCTCTGGTCACGTGAAGCGTCGACCAGTCGGCGAGAAATTTCCTTAAAAAGGAGACGCGCACTCGGGCCCCATGACCCGAGCCCCATGACCCCAAACGGCTCAGAGCTGTAATTGCCAAAAAGGTTACAGTATTTGCGCCGCTTGAGGGTCTCAGCAGCCGCAGCAGTGGCGCCAGCATTATACATAATATTTTATTTTATTTACATAATTATACATTCTTATTCTGTATAAAGAAGAATGTATAATTAACTAAATAAAACGCATAATGAAAATTGAAATATTTCAAAAATTTTGAGTTAGTCATACTAACAATGCCTTTAATCCTACATGTTTTACTATTATCATTGTCCCCATTTCATTTTAAAAAGGTTCCATGTTTAATTTCAGTGCGATCGATGGTCGGTCGGTGGCTAACAATGGGCCAGCTAACAACCTTTATTCAGCCATGGCTCACTGCATTAGCCAGTTCATTTCACAGACTACGAGCGCATTCGTGGTTCTAATCGATATAATTTCTTTGTGATATGCATGCAGATGTTAAACGGGTTTTGTTAGAAGATTTAGGTGGTCTTGTGCTCTATTTTATTTTAATACTCTAATATGTTACAATAAAATTTTATATTTTTTTACGGGGAACAGCTTCCTATATTTTCTATAAAGGGTTAGTTTAAATTGTCTAGCTAAAATACGCAAACGAGATAGTTATCGATGTCTAAAAATGATGAAAACAAGAAAAATAAAATGTTGTGGGGTCTTCGACCGCAGTGTAGCCTAGTCACTTGAAATCTGTTTGGAAAATCTGTTTTTTTTTTGTAAACTTCACAGACGTAATGAGTAATGACTCATCACGTCAGTGAAGACGTAATGACTCATCACGTCAGTGAAGTTTACAAAAACAAAACAGATTTCAGGGAGATATCGATATATCTAAACACTATAAAACATTAAAAAAAACAGTTTTTCTCACTCATATTTTATATAACAACACTAACAGCGGTCGTTGACCTAACCAAAAATACCCATTGCATCTGCGGAGTGTAGTTAGCCAATTTAAATCCTGTATTTATAACAGTAGCTTATCGTACTTAGACTACAATTTTTTAAAGAATTTTAAATATCATTACTATGATTCAATGTACAGACTGGCAGCGCATCAAGCTATACGATCTGTCAAATTTTCCCGATCAACCTTATGCTTTAGCGATAAAGTTGAAAATCTATTAAAGAAATTTGACAGATTCTAGTAGCTTGATGTGCTGGCGTCCGTACATTGAATCATAAGTCTAAGTACTTACTCATTACATTTCGTTTCAAGTACATATTACGAGTATGTATAAATAAACATAGTCGTACCGGTCGCGCGATGCTAAATACGTAATTAGTCTATTTATATCTACCATTCTCAAACAAAAACATCCGGAAACACCGAAAAAGGTAACATAAATAGTTATTAGATGCCAAGAGTTCCACAGATTGACGCATAAACACAAAAGAAAGTGTAGAGAAGTGTACACAATAGGTGTTTGAAGATGGACGGCGCAGCCGAGGCCGGCTCAGAACGAGGTGGCGAGAAGACTTGGACGCGTACTGCGCGGTCTGATGGGGTCTACTCCATAAGCACGAAATCCGGACGAAACGGCCGAAGTCACGGGCCTTTTCTAATCCGCAGACATAATATTAGTTCGAAGCCCGAACCAATATTAATATGACAACACGATTTGACAGCTGTCCTTGCTAGCGATGTGTTTCTGCGCGTTCGATAAATTGAATTTATCACTTGTTTTGACAGAAGCACGTCTTTCAGGCAGGCCCGTACCTCGTGGACGGACTTAGTAGTGGTTTGAAGTGGCACGGGAAAAGAGTTCCCGGAAGGACTTCGGGAGGCAATTGATCAGCAGTTGGACAGCACAGCATTACCAAAAAGAAACAAAAGTGGTAGGTAAGGTAATTAATTTATATGGTTACCGATTGATCGTCATTTGTTTACATATAGAAATAGTTTCACTTCACCAAAAATATTGTGTTAATAACAAAAATGTAGTATTATAACAATATAGTAGTATATAGTATTTAAACAATTTAAAATTAGTTTCGTGAAATCACGTAGGTACAGTCATGCGCTCACGTGCTTTGTAGGCGTCCTTAGCACTCACGTGATGGTTGCAATGCAATACTGTTCAATTAAAAATAATTAATCAGTGCTGCAAGAATGTCATAATTACCTTTTTGTGGTTCAATATACTACGATCACGTGAGTTTGACCTTTTGTACTTTTTCTTTTCGATAAGTGCTGGTTATGTGGTAATCTTGGCTGGGAATTTGATTAAGGACAAAGTGGACGAGAAAACTGATATATGGGTGTATGGGTGTATATGGGTGTATGGGTGGGTATATGTGCACCTCTGCCTAACACTTCAGGGATTACAGGCGTGATGTTACCTACGCTATGTTTATGAACGAGAAAAGTGCGAAAATTGCCTAATTTTGGGCGACAGCAATGTACGACTTCCAAAGGTCCGGGACCCGAGGGTCTCGAGATATGTGAAAGACATTTTTGAAATAATAGTAATAATAAATCGTTTATTTATAAAAAGGGGATACATTTACAATGAATAGCTTAACAATTATAATAGCGCAAAGTTGCTAATTTGCCTGAACTAGGTTGAACCTGTGCTTCAGGCTAGAAAGTGCATAAATACCCACTTAATGTTTTTTTTTAATTACAAAACCATCAAATCTTTTTTGTTTTTAATTTAGTGTTTAGATATCGTCTGCAGAGTTTCGCTAGCTAATTTAATTTGAAATACACAAAACATATCCAAATAATGCTGACAGAAAAAGCCTATTATAATATCAATTAATTTTTAAATGACAAATCGCTCTGAAATACTGAGTGAATATATTATATTTATTTTGAACCGCATGAATATTTATTTACCAATTATTGTTTTTTATTTATGATTTAATATTAATGTTAATTGTTGCGTTTTTTATTTTTTTAGATTATTTAACTTTGGATATTTTTATTTTTTTATGAAATCTTATGGTCTTCCGACCTAATTTGTACAGTGCGCTTCGTTTTCTCTGCTCGCGTCTGTACACTAGTCATGGTCAAACATGTTGTGCCAAAGAATATCATGTAACACCTTTAATAAACATTATACCATGTATATTATCTACACATGTTTTTGCAAATAAATAAATCTTTATCTTATCAAACAGGAATGCTGAAAACAGTACAAAGGGAGTGTCTCTTTGATAAAACAGATAAATTGCCCTTCTCGACCAGCAGCTTTAAATTTTTTCAATTGCATCGATATCAACGTTCTATGATTTCCGACCGCGTTTGTACTGCATAGTTGGTTCCTTTAATTGATCTGGGGTGGACCAGTAGGTAGGTACAGTGCAGTTCGGACGTGGTCCGCAATATGGCATTCTTCACATACCCTAGCCAGAGCGAGAGGACAGATTCTATTTTATTAAGAAAGAAGGAGAAAGAGCTAGATAATTCTGTTTGAATGGACTTGAGCGTGGCATTTCTTAGAATTTATAGTAAGTATTAGTTTCGCGTATTCCCTTTATTGCTGTTCCTCGTTCATTAGTGACGTGAGATACACGTGTCGTATGCAATTATTGTAGGTATGTACCTACTATAATTATGTGCGCATTATGTAGTTGAACATGTAATTATGTTCAGCTGAGGACTTTGACGGGACGGGCTAATTGTTTGCTTGATTAATGTTATGACGAATTAGGTACTAAGGGTTGATTTTACCAAATATTTTATCTATGAAATGAAATTGACGTCTGACAGTTCTAATATGGAAAAACTGTAAAAAAGTCAAAATTTATTATCAGGATAAGATTTATCTACTACTACTTCACTTACTCATACTTACTACTTTTTAGGTGTAAAAGTTTGGTAGTAAGTTTGAGTGAAACTCGAACTTTTCGGACAATGCCGGAACATTATATGTACCTATAACGTGTCTCACTGAAGTTAAAATATCAAATAAAGCTGTTCAAAAGATGAATTATTTAAAAACACAATAAAGGCTCCTGCAAACAGGCGCGACACGACATGCGACACAAAGGCACCGCAAGTCGCGCAACGAGCGGTGTCTTTGTATCGCGCGCGATTCGCGTCGCGCGTCGCGCCTCTTTGCAGGAGCCTTAAAGTGATTTTTAGCCTAGGTAATCAGTTCCTACAGCTGGGATGCAAGCCTCCGCCATGTATGGGCCGTCATCCACCACGTGGGCCTAGTGCGAGTCGGTAGACGTCAGTCTTCGAATTATTGGTTCTAGAACTTGCCGGTTTCCTCACGATGTTTTCCTTCACCGTTGAATATTTTTAAATAGCTTTTAATTTAGTTGGAAGTTTACTCAATGAGAAAATCTCCTGTATTTTGCTACGATACACGTTTTATTTCTCAACTAGCTTCTGCCCGCGACTTCGGCCGCGTGAAATTTCACCCTCCCCCATTAGGGGTGGAATTTCGAAAAACCCCTTCTTAGTGGATACCTACTCTCCACAAAGAATATACCCTCCAAATTTCATGTCTCTAGGACCAGCAGTTTTAAGCTGTGTGTTGATATATGAGTCAGTCACTCAGTCAGGACTTTGAATTTTATATAAATACAGATTGTATACTTACGCCCATTGTAAGTTGAATGTGGAACGATTTTAACCCAGACCTTAGCAAGTAATTTCCTCTATTAGGGTGTGTTGGCTACTTATGTATAATACATATGTAAGTATGTACACATAGCAGCTATAACAAAGGAAAGTGGAGATTGCGGGCACTTAGGTTTTCTTTATATCAAGGTATACTTACCTATGTCTGTACCATACGGATGCGGATTTTTGAATGCTCACATCCGCAGATGCGAATGCGGATCTTAAAATTTTTTTTAAGAAACTTCGTAATGGTGCAGAAAATTTCACTTTAAGTCGGTGGTGACATACGAGTAAGAAATTAACTGCAGAAAACTTGCTTACTAACACAGATTACATCCAATAACATTAAAAAACATACATGTTCATACGATAAGCGCAATTATAACACGTTATGATTCATTTTCGAGAAACAAGTTAACCAATAACAAACGCGTTGGATCTTGTCACCGAAATCTTCATTCCTATTAGTCAATCAGCACGTGCCCACGGCAGGCGCCACTCGCCGGCGCCACCTAATTTCTTTCATGTCAAACCCTGCGCTACATTTACATCCGCAGGAACATCCGCTTTGATGATTACCTATTGATGCTCATGGGGATGTCTAAATCGATGCGGAAGCTACGCAATTGTGTATGCGGATGCCAATATTCCCAACATGATCTGTACATGGCACTTTCTATGGGAAGGTTGTATTAACATTTTCTTAAATATGATATTTTATTGGTTGGCGAACAAGCAGCTGGCCCACCTGATGGTCTTTTAGGCAACTGCAATACGAGAGGATGCGTTGTCATGCCAGGGATAAAATGACTCTTTGTACCAGAACGCTACTAAAGAAAAATATTGCCGAATCGCAATAACTTTAATTGACTTTAGTCCGCGTGGAACTAGTTGGCCACACCTTAGGTGGAGAGTGAGGGCGGAGGGGTTGCCTAGCGTTTGCAACGCACGTACTGAGTAATGACAAAGCGCCCCCGCCCCTCCGTCCCACCGCTCACATACCTAAGGCGCGGCCAACTAGTTCTGCGCGGACTATAACAATATTCTATTATTTTCCTTACTTTCTACAAAAAAACAACTTATGTAACGTTTACCCACCACTTTACATAAATTTTTAACTTGGAAAATGAGTAACTTTTACTAAGTTAAAAAGTAGTGCTTTTTCAGAAATAATTCAATGCCTAAATCGAGTCGAATGGATGTTTTCCTTTACAAATACAGATTTACTAGTTTATATTTTTGGGATTGGCATTTCGCATGTGTTGTATTGACTATAATAATATCATTATACCAACACAAGAAAATTTAAAAAGCTATCCACTTAAGAAAATGACCGATGTATTTCTCATTATCACCTATGTCCTCGTTACAGAGATGAATCGAAAGAAATCTCATTTGTCAAGAGGTAGCAGGTTCTAATAGACAACAGCGATTTATTACTTATAATGGGAACAAGAGACAGTTATTTGAAACGGGATCTTAGAATTTAATATGCAGCCGTAGGAAGACGGAATTGGAAACTCCCTTTCGAAATTTTCGGAACGTGAATATTCTGGTCGTAAAATCATGTCAGAATGATTATAAACTTGGTATTACTTACTTCATTATCGTCTTATTGTGCGCCTGTCTGTCACACAGCTGTATCTTTAGAATCGTAATAGGTAGCTAAGTAGTTGTAATTTTCACTGAATATGTGTAATTATGGCCGCTATCAACTATCATGGCAAATAAAGACAGGTAATAAAAGTATGTAGTTTTGATGGTACGCAGCCTTTTCTATTGCACGTCTCCGGCTCGCACTTGGGCTGATTTTTGCTTAAGATTAGGAAAAATCATCATCATCATCATTTCAGCCGTAAGACGACCACTGCTGGACATAGGCCTCCCCCAAGTACCTCCACTTCGACCGGTTCTGTGCTTCCCGCATCCAGCGGATTCCTGCGGCCTTCACAAGGTCATGGGTCCACCTTGTGGGGAGACCTTCCAACGCTACGTCTTGCGATACGCGGTCGCCACCTTTCGGACCCAGCGGCCATATTTTCTGCGAGGAAAAATAATCGCCACCAATCCTATTAGATCTCATTTGTAAAAATACTTCAATATACTAAAGATAATTATAAAGAATACGAAGTAGCACATTCATTCGCAATAAGCTCATAACTTTTCCTTTTAGTTTCGTTAGTATTGTGTGCTTGATTATCTGTGGTCCCACGCTGCGAAAAAGTTCCTCCTTATAGAAACACCGGTCACGTTTCTGTGGTTGAGCTGATTTCTTCCATTGTGGAGAGAGTTTTATTCTATTAGTTAATTAAAGCGGGACTGTATGTTGCTAATTAGCTTTTTGTACTATATGACAGTGAGATACGGTGGAAACATCGTGAGGAAAACGGAATATCCTACAACCAAAAATTCGAAAACATGTAACATCTACCAATTCGCACTAGGCCTGCGTGGGAGATTACAGCTCACTCCCTCTCGAGGAGAGGAGGTCTGTGTTCCAGTAGTGGGAATATTACAGGCTGATTGTGAAATACTATGCTACTATAATGACAATTCAAAAGTGCCTGTACAAGGTTTAATTGAAATAAATGCTTTGAGTTACTACTTGACAATATTAAGGGTGTGCATTTTTTGGGGCAACTATATTTGTGCCATAGACCAACTCTATGATTTATAACCATGACTTCAAAAAAAGAACAACATTCTTGTTTCCTTTGTATACTTACCTATATGAATTTCGTTTAATACAGAATGTTAAATGGGTCGTTCTTCTTTTTTACCGACAATGAAACGATGTTTTTCTGTTTTTTTGGTTTTTGAACTATCTATAATTTTGTTTTCTGTGTGGGATTTAAAAAAAACTGCATCTGTATTTCATTAGGACCAATTAAAGTTTCCTTTCTGGCTAATATTGATTTTTTTTAAATGTTAGTTTTTAAAGAAATAATGTGACAAAGTGGCCTTTTTCTGTAGAGACTACATTTCAGTTTACCACTCTGTCACGCCATTTTACGGAAAACAACGTATAAAATATGTTGGTTAGAGAACATGAAAAATGGCATAATATTAATAGATAAGAAAAATATGGACGTTTATTCGAACCGAATTAAAAAACCGTTTATATTAATACTCCAACGAGATGCCATAATAAGACCAAGGACAGACTATTGTCGGTAAAAAAGTAGAACGACCCAAATATAAATCTTATGTCCTTTGCCCAATTAAACTGTTCGTAATTCCGAAATTAATTTACCTTCCAACAAATATTTTCATGTGTATGCGACTTTTTAAAAGCTCCGCCGCTTGATAGTCGACTAAGCGATAATATAAATATAAAGGCTCCTGCAAACAGGCGCGACACGCGATATAATCGCGCGCGACACAAAGGTACCGCTTGTTGCACGACTTGCGGTGCCTTGGTGTTGCGCGCGATTATATCGCGTGTCGCGCCTATTTGTAAGAGCCTTAAATTGTCATCTCGAACTCGTTCCGTCGGGGTAAATTAACGAAGACAACTGCCACTTACCTTGTTAGTTCATATATGTACGTAAATGTGTATTAACTGGAGTGTAAATATACGTATATAAAGGAGTTATGTGTTGTATTCTCTGAGAAACTGATGTGCACGGCGACATATCAAGCTGTACATTTCCAGTATAAGCTGACTTCTCATTGTACGAAAAGCCTATACAATGCGAGGTCGGTTTATATGTCATCGTGAGTACCTACAGTGCACAATAACGTGAGCAAATAACTAACTACATGCTATAAGTAATAGGTATAGTGGCAATTTAAGGCTGTATTTCACATTGGAATATATCTAACTAGGTACAGAGAGAGCTTTAGGTAACACATACACATATTTGACGGCACGATTGACGCAGAGGTTAAGCGATTGACTGCTGCGCTGCCTGTCGCGGGTTCGATTCCCGCACGGTACAAATATTTATATGACCTACGGCTATAATTAGTTGTTCCGGGTCTGGTTGTTTGTATATGTGACAATACAGGCGAAATGGTGGGGCAACGTTTAAAAAAAATACATGCGTTTACATATTGATAGTGCAATATGGGGTATCTATCATTCATCGGTTGAGAAATCGTTGATTATCCATCAAGTACCTACATATCAAAATGACTCTAATTACCAATTTAATAAATGTTTGTCATTTCAATCGTGTCTATAATAAAGTAAAATATATGTAATAAATAATTATGTATATAAGTCAAGAGATAATCGTCTATTACTAACTAGATTCTACATAGTAGGTACCTCGTAAAGTAAAATAAAAAAAAACTACTACCGAAAAACCTAAATTAAGAAAAACACGTGTGCGGTCGGAGCACGGAACGTCTGTTCCGTGGGTCGGAGGACCCCCGTTAGGAACGAAGTCACACACACACTCCTATATGATAGAAAGAGACAGAGAGAGAAAGTCGCATGGAGCACAACGCTTTTTTCTTACAGTCGAAATACGCGATAAGGAACTACGTTCCAAAAAAGAAAATAGTCCTATTTGAACTCATATCCTTTGCTCATTGTTGTACCGGCCACGGCCGGGTAAAAATAGAACCCTACAGTTACGTAAAATTACCGAGAAGTGCCTTTTACAGCACCGAAAAGAGGGTTATTTCTGTCAATCACCATTATAGGCACCAGCTCTTAACCTAAACCCATTACAGTGTCAATTAACGTTCTTCACTACGCTATTGTTACTATTTATAGCGTCTTTAGCTGCTGTTCAGTTATAAAATGGTTGCTAAGTACAAATCATTATGTGAGTTAGTACGTGTGTGTCTGCGGGGTAATTGCGTACCTAACACTATCAGTAGGATTGGCTTTCATTTTGACAGTTCAACAACATTCATTGCGTTATTTACGTAGCTGAGCCGACAAATTTTTCGGACTTATGAAGCAATGGATTAGCAATATCCTTCGAAATTATATAAAGATTGTGATTGATAGTGTGTTACGCAATTAGGATGCGGCTTTTAGGTCTGATAACTAATTATTTTGTTTAATGAGGGTTTTCTGAAATGACGTTCGCTAGGTGGCAGCACTGACACGTAAGGTCCAGGCATCTGTCAAAGAGCCTATATTTTCTTTAGTCATGACTGAATGATGAACGAATGAATGAATCGAACGATGAACGTCATCATATATTTTATATTGGAAGACCTCTTGTCACAGTGGTGCCAACTGGTGTCGTAAATTTTCACGAAAACCCTCATTAATTAATTTCACGAAGCAACATAATTAATTATGTTGCTTCGCGAAACGGATCGTCTGCTGCTACCTTTATAAACATTTTATCATCTATTAATACAAAGTTAAACGTGATATCGACGGCAAAGTGCCAATACCTCCTCACTGACATTTTTTGAGAAATTCACTTTTTTATCGTTTCGAATTTAAAGGCATTATTCGCATGTTTTAGTGAAATCGCCTAAGTGTATTTTTAGTTGCAACAGCATAATTAAAAAGTGGAAATCTGTACCTCCCAACTAAAACAACGTGTCTATTTTAGAACGTTTTTTTTTTCATTTTGTGTAAATTTTTGACTTTGTCAGTTGGGTGTTATTGGGACTTCACCGTCGATATTTATATCTAATCTAAACTAATATTATAAAGAGGTAAGGCATGTTTAAAGGCTTGTAAGAGGTAATCTCTAGAAGTACGGAGTGTACGGACACGATTACAAAAAAAAAAAGCTAATTGAAAACTAATTGCGAGTGTCATAGAATGATAAAACAAGAATTTCACGCGGATGAAGTCGCATGCCGAAGCTAGTAAACTACATACTATACTGGAGTTTCTTGCCCGTTCTTCTCCACAAAGAGCTACGTTTTGGAATGGGCACCTAGCCTTAACTTTCAGACTAACGGACCGACTCTTTAACAATTCAAAAATGATTTCAATAAAATAGTCGCTTCACAGCTTTGAGTTTGATATAAAGTTTACTATTATTGTATTTTAAATACTAAGTCATCGAGAAATGCTTACCAAAACAAGTATGTATAACGCTAAGTCTTGTCAGCCATAATATTACGTACAAACAACACACACTTTCTCCAATCCCCTATCCCTTCGAAAATCCCATATTCACAAATACCGTGAGAAAATACCAAATGCTCTCAATAACTAAGTGAGAAAGGGTCCAGCTTTCTCCTGTCTTTACGAGACACATTAAGTTTGATGCCCCGGAAATAACGGTGTCAATGTGGGGAAAGGGGTAAATATGACTCTCAAATATCTATGTGTGAGGGGTGGGAAGTTAAGGGTTAGATGCGAAGGTTGGTAGGTGTCTATGGGAAATTAATGATGGCGGATTACTATCAGCTGTGTCATCGAGCACATGGAACGAGAGATATTTCGTGATAGTGTTGATGGTAGAAATGTAGCGTGTGTTTGGTGGTTCTATATTTTGAAGATAAGGCAAATTGTGGTTGGTATACCTATTCTAGCAATAAGACAAAGAAAAAACGTCCGATTGAGCTGAAACTGAATATGCCTATGATTAGCCTTAGCTATGGTTAAATTTTTAAATATCAACTGTCGAAACTTCTCCATAGGTGTCTATGGATTTGTGAGATATATTTTACATATCTCAATGTTTTTATATGTACCATTTCAGCTGGAAAGAGTCAAAAGTGTTACAATTTTCGCGTAACATTTGGTCGCTCTGAAAACATCACCTAAATAAATTCGCAAGCGTCATAAAGATAACGCTTGATTTAAGTATGTAACCCAAATCTGGCAATATCAGATCTTATACATTTTTTCCAGATTTTGATCAAAGAAACAAATTATCACACGACATTCCCATTTATTGCATCACATCGATGTTGAACTTGTAGAAGTGTTTCTCATAACTTATATGGCTGCGTTAGATTAAGTTTACTAACATAGTTGTTAAGAAATATTGTTACTAACATAATTATGTGAGTCCATTGTTACTTGTATATTAAATACATATAAATAAAGAAAAACAATTGTGACGCAACTCTAGTGACGTAAAAAGCTAATGCTCCGTAATGCAATTTTACTTTACTATCCTTCAGATAATATTTTTCTTAATTGGAATTGTGCTTTTTCGAATGGAAACCTATTTGATCGGTAATATTTCCCTTTCCCTAGTGCCCGTTCGTGATCAGCATAGATTAATCTAGATCTAGTCTTAATTTAGTTTCTTTGTTCTTGCGACGTCATAAAGGAAATTGGCTGCAATTAAAAGAAGAAATCTCTAATCTAATGGTTGCCTGGGTGGTGGTCTGCTTTTTGAAGAACTTTCTACATGTTTAATAGATCTGGATTTCTGTATATAGTCCGCACATAAAGCCGGTAAGTCGTGCTGATTTACGAATTCATAGATAAACGGAGACGCCAAGAATGATATACGTATTATTTAGGTTAAATGATATCGATCCTTTAATAAATGAAATTGAAAAATCAGGAGAGCTTTTTCCATCTTGTTTTTACTAAGTAGCTACTAAGTTTGTCCTAGATAAGAACCAAAAAACATTTTGTATAATATTATTAAATCAAACACAAAACCTTATGATTCAATTAACCGGTTATGAAACAATTAATAAGCCATTGTGTCTCGCGTGGATCCACATATTCACATACGAAGGATTAACCACGTTACGATGGTGTCGAGGAAAGGAACCTAATTTGTAATAATATTTTGTTTCCAGCCTGCAACTTTGTTCCGTGAGGTATTTAAAAATAAAACCTTCATGCAATTGAAGCGATTTATTATTTTACTATTAATGTGTGAGCTATCGAAAACAATTGAACATCCCTACAGGTTAAAATGCACGAGATGTCGATGGCACAATTTTGATTTGGAGATGGGGTACGGGTGGCCTAAAAAAGCCACTTTGGCAGAATCATAAAAGGATAATATTATGAATCATAATATGGCGAAGAAAGTCCGTGTTTTTATTTTTTTGCTGCACTACGTAAGCATAATCAAAGAGATTGGAATTGGATTTGGATTGGATTGATTGGTATTTTAGCACAAACATAAAAAAATAACTGAAAAATCCTTCACTAATGTGATTTGATACGATTAACTTAACAGTTAACTGTCCATTATGATTCATAATGTTATACTTCTATGATTCTGCCAAAGTGGCTTTTTAGACCCCCAGTTATTTTGAAAAAGGAGTATTCCAAGTTATATTCACCGTGCCTAACTTAGATACAGGAGTGCTATTCTGTAAAAATCTCGCCTTGAAAATTTTATGTAAAGTGAGCTTGAAGCGAGCTATCAATAGTGTTCGACCCCGGTCATTATTTTGTCCTAGTTCAGGGGTCGAGACCATATTGATTTAGTGATACTGAAGTTTTGAAAATAAATTACTATTATTAATGTCAATCATCAGGTGGAGTGACAGCACACTTCCAAGGTGAGATTTTTACAGAATAGATCGACAGAGTGGGTACTAGTTTTTTATTTAGCAAACTATTCAGAAGCGCAGACCTTGTACATATACCTAAAACACCATTGATTCCGGATTTTCGTGCTTCAATACCTGTAAGCCCCTTAATCCTTAGTTAGTATGCATGGCGCCCAACCAACCTACGAGTATGTGGCTGGTAGCTTACGGCGGTCATCTTTCACGTTTGATGTAGGTACGACCCGAACTACTGTTACGTGCAATAAGATTTGGGCTTCTAAAAGTTTCGTGGCAGTAATTTTGATTAAAGTGTATCGTTTTTAGGATTCCATACTTCAAAAGGAAAAAACGGAACCCTTATCGGAAGAGGTATCGAGTTGAAATTAAAACCATATACTCAGGTCTACAGTTCCTTGAAGCGGAGTATAGTATTTAAAAACTATCACATTATTTTTATTTTTTTTTACAAGCTTTTTTTTACAAGCTTTTTTTTACTTTCACCTTTCCCGATGTCAATGGGCCTTGTTCTTTGGGTGAAAAGTTATTGAGCAAAACATTCTGACTATTGGTTAAGCATTAACTGACGTAGAGTTATGTTGGCGAAATGTTCGTGGGTAAAAAGTCTCTTGGATGAGAAGGTAATGGTTTAAAGATAATGTTGACCAACGGTTCATGGACTAATCGACTGTTGGTAAATCGGGGGGGGGGGGGGGGTGGAAGGGGTTTCAGGGGATCAGACCGGAATAAATCAGTTTATCTACCCATAATCGTGATTGATAACAAAACTTAATTAACTTCCGAATACCAAAACAAATGACTAACGCTATACGCACTGCGTATAAGAATGCGCATTGGTGACATCTCGATCAGATGTTCGTTTATTCGCGCCAACTGACGCGCCAATAGACTGCAAATAAGATATTCACTCGAAATATCTCGATTAATAGGCAATAACTATTATTGACAAATCTTGTCGTTCGAGACGTTTTATTGGCAATTTTATTCGTCTTTGCGCCACACCCTTATGAGCATATAATGGGCATAGACTTTTACCGTGTGCTAACCAAACCAAAAAAACCGTGGTTATCTGTTGTTTAATTTTATTATAAGCTAAACATCACATTCTGTATAAACATGACATTCATACATGGAGTTGGCCGTCTGACATTAACCACACATTGACCAATTGTTTATGTGTTTTTTTTTTGTAAAACACATAATTTAATTTTAATACTATTTTACACACCAAACCACCACCCACAGTACAGGAGAAATTCCTAGTGTGGGGCAACGTTTAAAAAAAAAACAACAGAAAAAACTTTTTGGTGAGAACTCCGTTTTTCTTTTGCCTTGGAATCTCCTCAATCTAAAAAATATTAGATAGGCAAATTAGTGTACTTAGCATGTATTTGCATACAAAGAAAAAAGAGAATTGTTTATCTCACAAGACAAGTCGGCCACGGGCAGTCTGGCCAAGTTGGCAACCGGAGACTGTTTAATTATATCGATCAGTAGCCGATAGCCTTGTTACGATCCCTTGGCCTAGGCGACGTTTCCTGACTTCTGACATTTAGGCCTGACGGGTAATTCCGAGGAGTAAGATGTAGCAAGACTTTGGTTAATGTTTTTAGGTCACTTACATTAACGTACGTACTCTTCTGGAACGACGATTGGGAGAAAGAGATAGCAAACATTGTTGACTGAATATAGGGATCATTGAGACTAATCTCTAAATCTGAATCATTTAGATTGATCACCTTTTTTAGGGTTCCAAAAGTGTAGCACCGGAGCCCTATTATTAAGCCTCCGCTGGTCAGTCCGTCTGTCTGTCAGCGGGCTGTATTTCATGAACCGCAATAGGTAGACAGTTGCAAATTTCACAGTGTGTATTTCTATTGCCGCTATAACAAAAAATAATAAAAATAAAATAAAGATACTTAATAAAAATTAAACGGGGTCTCCATTAGAAGAACAGTGTTTTTCGGCGACTCGCACTTGGCCGATTTTTTGTGTTTATAAGGCTGGAACAGGACCCCAGGAAAATGATCTTATTTCTTTTCAAGACAAATAATATCGTCCAATTATAGGTGAGTGACGTCGACTACCATCTATGTAATACATATGGAATGTAATGAAGAATTGAGTATTGAGTATCTAATGAAAAACAGTACACGTCTCATCATTATCCCACTAAATCACTGACCTATCCTTAATTCTTATCCCAATAAATGGCAAGGCAATAAAAAATATAGTTCATAAATCTGTCTGAGTGACAGGGGTTATGATAGCAGACAATAGCCATTTTGTCTGGCGGACATCAGAAAAACCGAGCTTATATAGCTGTATTTATTTTTGTTTGTCCACTTACGTAACATGTCAAAATAAGTAATAGAGGAGCAAACAAGACGATAAAAGTAAAAAGTTTTCGGAAAATAACGGTTTTTGTGACCTACACAACTTTACTTCTCTATTCTGTTATGCAACTCAAATACAGGATGGCAGGGACATTGACGTGCAACCTGTTACAGCTCGATTCAAACTTTATGGCGGCTCTGAAGTGCGCTTTTCACTGCGCATTACCTCACCCCTCACCCCCGCTGACACGTGAATTTGTTACTGCGCAGCGACTCGCCTCATGTTCCGAGCCTTCATAAAGTTTAAATCGGGCTGTACCATGGGTTCACTTCATGATTCTGATCCCCCAGGTATGAAATTCGTCGATTATAAAAAAAAAAATAGCTGTTCCAGACATTTTGACCGCGTAGCTATTGCAGTTTTCTATGAAACAACTTATTTTTTTTTTATAATCAACGAAATATTTCTTATCTAGGGGTCTAGAATCATGTGCTGAATTCATAGTTTCAGTTTGCGCGATGGTGCCCTGCAACCCTGTATTTTATTAAAAAATAAAGGATGTTTTTGTCTTTTCTTTTTGGGCTAAGAATTTGGGGGCACGGCAGTGCCCCCGCCAAGTCGAGCAAAAAACGGCACGGCCGTACCATCCTTTTCTCGATAGACTTTTAGATCTTTCTTCGTGGGTTCGAGGTAAATATAAGATGACGTTAGGCAGAATACACTTTTGTATAGGTTTAAGTGTATTGCGAAAACCCTAAACCTGAAGGATTTGTTTTTTTTTTGAAGGACTATTAATCAGGTTGACTGGTAAAAATTGCCTCCGGCATTAAGACCGCCTTTGTACAGTATTTTTTACTTGCGCATCAACTCAGCCAATCGCAGACCACTGCTGGACATAAGCTTACAGGACGTAAGTAACTTGCGCGTAAAGTTTTAATAAATCTAAATACATAAATAAAGATTAAACTTTTTACTCTTAGGATGTTTTTGTTCTGTTCGTGCGTGTATGACGTAAAGGGACATAAATATAGGTGCTGAACCATTATAAAAATATCACAAAATCTAAAATGCATAGCTTCGAGCGATACCAACACTGATACTGTTTGTCACGAACTATGGTTCCCTGAAAATATACTGAAAACTGCCATTGCATTTAAGTCCACAGCGCATACGCTGTGGACTTAAATGCAATGGCAATTTTCAGGTTACTGACTTACACGGCTCCTGAAATATACGTAGGTACTCAAACCTAGCACTGGAGTCAGGGTTTAATATTTTTTTGTAACTCAGCTTATGCCCATAACGAATTTATTATTATTCGTTCATTCATTTTCTTAATGTGAAAATATTTTTTCAAAAATATAAACAATTAGCTGACTCGACAGACGTTGTCCTGTTTTTGATTCGACACGTGGCGCCTTGATTCGACACGTGGCGCCATCTTTTATCGTAATAAACCTTATTGTTGTTTTCCTCGAGAACAGCACTTTTTTCAGGATGAAAGGTACCCTATGTCCGTTTCCGTACACCTGACAACGTATATGCAACATTTCAGGATGATCCGGTTCAGTGGTTTAGGCGTGAAAAGGTAACAAACAAACAAACTTACTTTCGCATTTATAATACTATAAAATTAGTTGGGATAGTAGGTCTACCGATATTGTGAAGAGAGTTCAAGCTACGGGTCAGGTATGCTCGGGTCAGGGCTCCATAGAGAGTAACCTCCAATACAAGTCCGCTCACCGCGTACCTACCGCTTTTCTTATTACTATTATTATTTTTACAAAGGTACAGACGCCAGCACATCAAGCTACCCGAAACTGTCAAGTTTTCCCAATCAACTTTGAACCTTATGTTTTAGCGATAAAGTTGAAAATCTATTAAAGAAATTTAATAGATTATAGTAGCTCGATGTGCTGGCGTCTGTACCAGCGGTACTATTCTGTAAAAAGATCACAGTGATAACTTAGGTAAATTGAGCTTAAAGTAAGATGTCATTCCACCTGATGCTAGGGGACACTATTGACAGCTCACTTTAAGCTCACTTCACCTAAGTTTATACGGTGAGATTTTTACAGAATATCATTACAGTCTAGATATTTTCGATGTACCTCCCTACAATTTTAAGAGGCCTCTTACAGTCCACTAGCGCCGCCAATCGAAAAAATGTCATAACTCGTAAATAGAATCAAAAATACAAAATATGTTCTATTATTATTGTGGAAAAGGCAATAACGTAATTGTATAACACCTTATCAACACTTGAAATATAGCTGTTTAGCTAAATCGTGCATTCAAAACATAAACGGCCGTTTTTGTTACAAATGCACGATTTAGCTAAACAGCTATATTTCAAGTGTTGACAATGTGTTATAAAATTACGTTATTGCCTTTTCTACAGTAATAATAGACCACATTTTGTATTTTTGATTCTATTTACGAGTTATGACATTTTTTCGATTGGCGGCGCTAGTGGACTGTAAAAGGCCACTTAATGAGAAAATTCGTCCATTGATCATTTAACCACTTATCTAATAATCCCAAGACCTACGTCCGGGGAAAGACTTCAATAAGCCCTGTCGAGTGGGCACGTATGCCGGCTGTAATTCCCAATTCACCACAACAGAGTGGCGAAACGAATTAGGTCATTGTATTACGAGTATTATGAACAAGTTTTTGCTCGAATCAGCTTTAATTAGAACTATTTTTTATACAAACGATCGATGAAACTGACTGATTGGTGTTGACTTGCGAATCACCAGTCATCAATTTTCGCTTCAATAAATCGTTCGGGAATTCGTTGGGTTTCTACCCAAAGGGTGACAACGGGACCCAGTTACTAAGGCGCCACTGTCCGTCCTTCCGTCCGTCTACCACAGGGCTGTATCTTTTAAACCATATCATACAGAAGCTTGAAATTATCACAGTGTGGTCCTCCTATGGCCGATAAAATAACAACAAATGACCAAAATTAAATAAATTAAAAATTAAACGTCGTGGATTATGGCCCACTTCCTCTCACAGAGAGAAGGCCTGTGTCCCAGCAGTGGGAATATACAAGATGATTATGTTATGTAAACAAAATGTAATCTTCTAATTGTATGGTAGTACGGAACCCTTCGTTTGCGAGTCCGACTCGCGTTTGGCCACTTGTTATTTATTTATTTGCTCTATTCATCAAGAGTGAATTTTTTGCGAATATTTTCGGAATAACTTGTCATGGGCGGAAAACTTTCTGTGCCAACCGAAATTTGGAGTGGTTTCTCTATTAAAAGAGGGCATTGACCTAGTTTTATTAATAGGCTGAGTTATTTCATCGTATTATGGACTATGACAGCATATTTACAGGCTCGTTAGAAGCCTACTTTGAAGTAATCTAGGCCATTACATAAGCAAATGGTCTAACTGATGTCCGTAGCACTTTGAGCTATGAGTACTTACCTCTAATAGTTCAATAAACAAAATTATTTTACTTTTTATTACGAATTCAAGGTCAACAGTAATCCATACAATACTTGACATTATAAATTCGAAAGTAACTCTGTATGTATGTTACCTTTTCACGCCTAAACCACTGAACAGATTTCGATAAAATTTAACATGGTGGCATCTTGAGGAAGGACATAGACCTACTTTTTGTCCTGATAGCATGTTTGTTCCCGTGGGATAATTCCCGATATAAGCGTGAGCGAAGCTGCTGGTAGAAGCTAGATGGTTATAATATATAAAAACCTCTTTCGAACAAAAAAATAATTTTGCAAATCCGTCGTCTATTTATAACGAGAGTTATGCCCGAACATACATAAAAAAAACTTCTTATCAATTTACACCCAGTAGGTACCTATCTCGTTACGCAAGGGAGAAAGGCAAGACATCTGATGAGACATAACGTAGTAGGTTGGTTAAAATTTTAATATTTTATTAGTTGAGTGCTTTAGTATGTATGAAACAACGACGAGTGAGGCGAGGCAATCTGGCCGCCACTGAATGGCTTCAGGGTTCAATATATGTACTTTTCACGCCTAAACCACTGAACAGATTTCGATAAAATTTAACATGGTGGCATCTTGAGGAAGGACATAGACCTACTTTTTGTCCTGATAGCATGTTTGTTCCCGTGGGATAATTCCCGATATAAGCGTGAGCGAAGCTGCTGGTAGAAGCTAGATGGTTATAATATATAAAAACCTCTTTCGAACAAAAAAATAATTTTGCAAATCCGTCGTCTATTTATAACGAGAGTTATGCCCGAACATACATAAAAAAAACTTCTTATCAATTTACACCCAGTAGGTACCTATCTCGTTACGCAAGGGAGAAAGGCAAGACATCTGATGAGACATAACGTAGTAGGTTGGTTAAAATTTTAATATTTTATTAGTTGAGTGCTTTAGTATGTATGAAACAACGACGAGTGAGGCGAGGCAATCTGGCCGCCACTGAATGGCTTCAGGGTTCAATATATGTACTTATACATACATATATACACGTACATAAATTCTCCCTGACCTCACTAGCAGAGGGTTGATGTAAAACTAGCGTAGATGTATAATAAAAGCGCTTACAAAAGATTTTGTGGTATATATAATAGTTGCAGTACCTACTTTTCAATTCCTCCTCTACCTACCTATTAAAGAAGCGTCTCCCTGTAGGGTGTATCCTTCCGTGGTCCACTTGGAAGTCCCTGAACAGTCTCCGGACACAAGTGGGAAGATTTAAGTCCAACCCGGTAAAGTGGGGCTACCTTGATGGAACGGCATTAGGGTGTGATCGTGGAGATACGTTACAAACCATGCTCCACTTCATATCCTGCTGATGATATTAAATAGCCTAACCTTCCTCAAGTATTGGGCTATAAAAAGAGAAGAGTTTTTCAAATACGACTGGTAGTTCTAGAGATAAGCGCGTTCAAATAAACATACTCTTCATTTTTATTAATTACTAGCTGTGCCCGCGACTTCGTCCGCGTGTAATAGTGACTTTTCGGGCAGCATATTTTGAATTACATAAATACCGTCGTTTGGGTAGTTAAAAATTTACTTTACAGTAATGCTTCTCTGATACGATATTTGACGTATGGCCATCGGGGATGAAAGCATACAGGCTCCTAGGATTGCTAACCCGCGACAGAGCCACATACAACTGACCGTGCGAGAAACAGCTGATACTTAGATCTACACCCACAACTTTCAGCGTCTGGCCTTGGGCTTTATTAATTGTCATCGCAAAACATAGGCTGACTGGAAACTGGACTCGTTTAAAACTAAATGGAAAATTGTTTGGAATGAGAAGAATCCGAGGAATGAAAACACTTTCACCTTTTCCACACCCTGTTAAAATCTCTGCTTCTATCAGATTTCGTTGTAAATTGGTCACTTTTAACCTGGTGCCATTGCAAAGTTTTGGGGGCTTAAATTTCTATGAAGCATTACGGGTACGCCTACTTTTAATTTTATTTTATGTGCTGGTAGTCCAGGAGCATTGAGGGATTCTAAAAATTCTACTGGGTAGCTTGTAGATTCTCCTTCTTCCATGACTCTGTTAATGGAGATATACTCAACATAATCCCCCGGAACATAGCTCAAAATTTCAGCGTTTATTGTTGCTGCTTGGTCGTTATACGTGCGTTCGCTACGAATAACTGAATCCTTATGGCAGCGACGTGTTTTTTTTTTAACTATGGCATCTCGTAGTTGTCCTTGAGAGGTCGTGACTACTTAACCGGACTATCCTGTGACTGCCTTGAGAGAACTCAAAGCCTCCAGCCAGGGGCTTAAATTAACTAAGTATACTAAGTGACTACACGCTAAGGGCACCCCCTGTGGGGTACGAACCTCGGCTTAGGGCATCGCTGGGGAGAAGGCAGCAAGTTGAGATAGGCTGGATCGATTTTTGATTATTTAATAATAATAATAATTTATTTCAAGTAGCAAGACTCATAGTGTTAGTAACAATATACTTACAGACTATGTTAGTAATACAACAAAACCAAAAACACAAAAACAGATTGTGACATCACTGATGCACGGTGACAGGCCCAGCCGAAACCCTGCAGCAGTGGTTCACAAACGCACAATCAAGCCTGCTCGCTATCATAGACAGGATGCTGTTGGCGCTGCCTCTCACCCTACGGACCAAGGATGCGCACCGCTTCCGCATCACGAACATCATCATCATTCAAGAACGATGGGGTCGGCTTTTCCTAATTGACTACTCTGAGAAGAAAGGCCGAAACAAACTCGGAGGTCACAGTCGGGAATTTAAATCTACAGGCTCAGCTGCGGCCCAGCTACATAGAGCAAGGGTCGGTGGGGAGGGCACGCCACGATAGCGGTGGTAAGACCCCTCTTTGAGGAGTGGCTAGAGAGGCGTCATGGCGCCCTCACCTACGGCCTGACGCAAGTCCTCACCGGACACGGAAATTTTGGGAGATTCCTGCACATAATCAGGCGGGAGGAAACGCCCGGGTGTCACCATTGCCAGGATCGCCCAGAGGACACGGTGGAGCATACGGTGGAGGTCTGCCCCGCTTGGGCGGAGCACCGCCGAGTCCTCGTTGAGGCGATCGGCAGCGGCGGCGACCTCTCGCGTCCTGGCCTGTTTCAAGCCATGGTCCGGGGCGAGAGGGAGTGGGGGGCAGTCGCCTCCTTCTGCGAAGCAGTCATGCTAGCGAAGGAGGCGGCGAGACGACTGGGGGAGAGAGCCTCCCGTCCCAGCCGCCGCGGGAGACGCTCCGGGCGTCGGGAGCCACGCGACGACTCCCGGCCACCGTAGGCGCGGGCCTGCGGGCAGTGAGTAATGGGTAGCTCACCGTCCGATCAGGACCAGGCCCGTGCCGGACGGCGCGTACGTGTTCCACACGCGCCTCAAAGAGATGTCAGCATCATTCGGAGGGGCCCGTCAGGGCCGAAGCCTGCCGGGTTAGGGGGATTGTCCGAAAGGGTTACCGCTAGCCCGGAACATAAAGGGCTAAGGAAGGAACACGGGTGGGTTTTAGTCAGTAAGAGTCTGACACTCCCTTCCGCTCCACCCAGAGCGGGAGGGGTCATTTGATAATTTCCAAAACTGAAAAAAAAAAGCGTCGGTGGGGCGGGCAGCGGCGTGGCTCTCAGCGCGCTTTATATAGCCACGGACGCGCAGGCGCGAGGCATGTTGTGTGCGTACTCTGATAGAATACCTTAACAAATGTTCGCCGTGATTCTTTAAATTGACATAACTTTTTTATTTATGAACCGATTGACATGAAATAAACACTAAATGTTAAGTGAAGCTGACTACAATACATTAGTGAAAACCGCATCTGAATAGAATAAGCCGTTTCTGATATTAGCGTGCACAAACACACAGACAAACAGACAAAAAAAAATGTAATTACAATTTCGGGTTCGGCATCGATATAATAACAACTCCTGCTACTTTTTTTTTATATATTTCTATTGTACAGACACCACTTTTCTACAATTTTATTATATGTATAGATTAGTATTACTTTTATTTTCATTTTATAGTTTCTGCCTTTAAAACCCCATGGGAAGACAGCGTGAGTTTATGTAAAAGTTTATTCAAACTTATGTTTCAAATTAATATTATTTCAAATTAAACAAATATCAACTTTATTTTAATGGGAATTAAGTTGATTTCAGAGTGACTAGCACTACTGAAAGAGTTATAAAAATGTTTGAAGTTGTAGCGTAAACTGAACTTTATTGTATGGATTTAAATTATTTTTCTATAAACTCATATTTTTTTTACATTTTTGGCAAATAAATCACGAATGCAGATTATGTATGATATGTGTATGTATTCGTTTACAATTGTTTATTTGTTATCTACATTATCAGTCCGTTGAAATTCACTGGTAAACGTGAACTCTTTATCAGTACAATTCTGCAAGCAGTCAGTCCAGCATGAGTTATCCTCATAAAATACACGCCGATATTGCAAATTTAGAAGATTACAGAAGGCATGAACGAATTCGCTTCCGGAAAATTCTCAATGAAGGGTCATTCATTCATTGAATTCAATTCATCATCATCATCAGCCTATAATGTTCCCACTGCTGGGACACAGGCCTCCTCTCAGTGAGAGGGAGTGGGCCGTAAACCACCACGCGGGCCCAGTGCTGGTTGGTAGATGTCACATGTCTTCGAATGTTTGGTTCTAGGACATGCCGGTTTCCTCACGATGTTTTCCTTCACCGTTTTGTGAGCAGTGGTGATGAAATACTCGTAAGTCGCGGCCGATACCTCTGGGCCACCACTGCTCTTGAATGAATAGGTGAATGAATTCAATTACTTTTTCTATTAATTAATCGGCGTTCATCCTCCCGGCATAAATATTTGATTCCACTTCGGTCCCTCTTTGTTCTAAAATTACATAAAATTGCGTGACAAAACCGTAGCGGCTAAAATAGAAGGTATATTTGCTTAATTAAAAGCTGACTTATTCTGGACCCTTACAGACCTTTTTTAATTAAACAGCTGTAAAGCCAAAATTTTCTGTTGACTTTGGACGTTACAGATTTTGGACAGCAAAATAATGGTGGTTATAGCTAATGGTGTTTATTCACATGTTGAACAAATTGAAAGTTATAAATCGAGATTTTTGCTGAATATGTAGTATGTTTTATTCCTTACATTGTTCTTAAATATAGAAGTATCAAGACCCAAGATTTTGTAATATCTTGATTTAAAAGAGTGTCCTTGGACTTTCTTGCCCGTTCTTCTACATAGAGATCTACGTTTTGGAATAGGCAACTAACTAGCTTCAACTTTCTGACTAACTGACCGACTTTTTTGACAATTCAAGTGCCTGTAAATGATTTAATCCATATTAATATTTTAAATGCGAAAGTTACTCTAAGTTTTTTTTGCCAACACATTACAAGAATACCTATTAACCATCTACACCCCGGACGCAATTTCGTCGATGAAGGACGAATGTTCCCCAATGATTTCCGCGATAGGTGAGACGATCGACGACGTAATGGCACAGGACCTTTATCAAACGGCTCTCGTTAGGCTACCTGTCTTGTCACGCGTCCTTTGAAAGGCTACGCATTATGTGGAGGTTTAACCGCACAGCACCTAATGGTGGTCGATTAATTTTCTGTGTATTTTGGGCCTTGGATGAATTTGGAGTGGGGTTATATTGTAGGTGCGTATGAGAAGCATATATTATGTCAGGATAGTGAAGAGTATCTAAAGAGTTTCTTGGTGCTTAAAAAGCGAGTGAGAATCAGAATAAATGCTTTTTGATGTATACAATGAAAGCGAACTAGACAATAAAGTATGCAGGGTAGATCGAAATAAAAAAAAAAGTTATTTATTCAAATTAGGCTGAGAATCAACACTTTTCGAACATCAAAATTACGTAAGACTGTCCCTCAAAACGCCCGCACTTCACCAATTCCTAGTGCTTTCGCCTGGAAGAAGAAGTGGCGCAACAAACTCCCCAGCAGATCAATTATTGAGTCAGGATACCTAATAGTACCTACACTACAAGATACCTAGAAGTTTCTCAAAGACATTTGATCCATATATCGTATACACATAACTGGTTAACAAGAAACTCATCGTTACATGCACAAGCCACTAATGGATCCGGGACAGATATAAAACCAAGTTCAATCAAGGAACCCTTTTTTTGCTCTCAGAAGCGAGCTCGATTAATAGTGCAGTGTTATATAGTGGCTACAGAAACACTGGTACATTAGACAAAAAGATACATTATAACTATCTACTTACGCTTAGTGTTGCCCAAATGCAAGACCAAGACAAGACCTTAGCCAGTCTTGGTCTTGGTCTTGCGTCAATACACCTGGTCTTGGTCTTGGTCTTGGTATTGCGCTCTCAGTCTTGGTCTTGGTCTTGGTCTTGCAGCAAGAGTCTCGCAAGTCTTGCGAGACTCTACTACTTAGACTAGACTACATTCAAATACCTATTAGTCTATTGCTCAGGGTGGCAGGGACATCGACGCGCAACCGCTTACCATGGATTCAGTACATGATTCTGAACCCTCCTGCGTTGAAATTTTTCGTCGGCTTTTTCTTAATTTTTTACGTTTTTTTCTGCATTTTTTTTTACTGTAAACTGTATAAAATCATTATTTCTATCTGACCCAATGAGATTTTTAATTAAAAAATAGTAAATTCACTTGTTTCACTTAAAACAGCAATGTAAAAAAAACTCGAAAGGGCTACCTGATCAGCTGTATTGCTAAAGTTCATTTACGAGGTCAACACTGTCTCCGCGCTTACGCTATTCGCTTTCAAATGCCGCGACAAAGGGACCGCAGCGCCAAGCGGTCTCCTCGTATTATTAACGCACTTGAAAATAAACTTTAAAATTATTACAATAAAGTGCATAAATGCTTGAACCTGACAAAAAATGCGGAAGATTGCGGGAATCCCCGCGCGGCGTCCAGTCGGCCATGAATCCCAATGAATCTAACAGACGCGTCACATGAGGCATTTTAATCATCTACATAATTGAATGACCCATGTACTACTTTTATTTTAGATTCGTTATGAGGGGATAATTATTTTTCTAAAGCTTCATCGATTTAAGGGGGAAGCGCTAAGGTAAATCAACCATGAACCTTAGTGCTTTAGCGATAAAGTTGAAAATCTGTTAAAGAAATATGGCAGATTGTAGTAACTTGATGTGCTGGCGTCTGTACCATAACATCGGCTGGCTTAAAAACTGCTACTAAGTAGTACTAGACCTACTCGACTCGCTGTTAGTTTTAAATTTTGCTGAATAGAAGAATAATATAAACTTTGAAACATAAATACCTAGGTACATAATTTTTACAAACCTAACGTTAGATCTGCACATTAGACTTATACAAGTATAATATAATACTCTAAGTAGATATATACCTACAAGTTATGAAATGAACTTTGCTAGAAAGTTATGCTAGCTACATTTTTATCACATAAGGGAACAAATTTGTAAGTAACACGCTACCTACCTACTTAATAAATAGTCGAAACATATAATAATCAATACAATACCTGTTAGTGTTATGACGATACGGTTTTGATACTGGGGAACGTCTATCAAAATCGGGATTGAAACCAAATAACTACTATAACGCCCAAATCTCAGTTTGACCTAACTGCGAGACGCAAGAGTCTTGCAGGCTTAGTCTTGTTCTTGCTCAAGTCTTGCAGGGGTCAGTCTTGGTCTTGGTCTTGCTACAATAAGTCGGTCTTGGTCTTGGTCTTGGTCTTGCAAAAATGCAAGAACAAGACCAAGACTGCAAGACCAAGACCGATTTTGGGCAACACTACTTACGCTTGATTCCTTTTTCGGTAAATGAGTTGTTTTACTATCAATGGTAAAGTAAGGTATTTTCAGGTTCAGGCAATCTAAATCTACACTAATAGTAAAGCTGAAAGTTTCTTTGTTGTTTTGTTTGAACGCGCTAAACTCTGGACCTAGTCGGATTTCAAAAACTCTTTTTGCATTTGATAAGCCAATTCTTGAAAAAGGTTATAAGCTATTTAACGTTACCCAACCCTAGGAGCCCCGCAAAAAGAAAAAAGTTAGATAGAACGCTAACTGATAACGAAGTAATAGCGCGGGCAGGCAATGCGATACAACGGGGTAGGTCAGGGGAACAAGAAATTTCACGCGGACGAAGTCGCGGGTAGAAGCTAGTCTCATATACAAATGCTATCAATTGTGCCATTTAAGGTGAATGGGTAGTTGAGACCGCGAAATTCAAATTTTCTTACGTTTTTTGCAATTTGCAGGTCAGTGTCAGGTTGTATCTTGATCAAAATATGATTCGCGACAATAACAGGTACATATTTAGAGAAATAATCTTTAGAACCAATAATCCATCTTTCTAAGTTAGATTTCTACCACTTACACTAAGAGAGAAGAGAGAGGAGTGAAGAGAAGAGAAGAGAGAAGAGAGAAGAGAGAGAAGAGATTGGTGGTTGGTGGTAGAAATCTAACTTAGAAAGATATATTAATGATTCTAATGATTATAATTCCTTAAATATGTACCTGTTATTGTCGCGAATCATATTTTGATCAAGATACAATCTGACACTGACCTGCAAATTGCAAAAAACGTAAGAAAATTTGAATTTCGCGGTCTACCACTACCCATTCACCTTAACAACGGGCATGCACCTAATAAATCACATGCGCAAGAGTTCGTGACAATTAACGCTGAATAGAGCAGATACTTTAAATTAGAATTGATAAAAAGGCCACATAAATAATATTATATTATACGTTTTATTAAACTTTTAAAAAATTCACACTACCAACTTCAATAAATACGAAATAATAAACAGGTAGGTAGATGATGGTTGGTATTGTTCTTTTGAAGTACATAATTAATGATAATGAGTCTATATTATACAAACAATGTAACCATAGCTTTATTGTGAAGGTATATCTTTTAAGCTTACTTAAAAATTATACCTTATAATACTTATATTATATTTTAAACTAATAAGGACTTAGGTAAGTACCATTAGGTTTGAGTATGTGTAAAGCTTTTATTTTGCTGGATAACACTCATGACTAGGAAAACAGGAATATACGACGGTGGAGAATTCGCTCAATGGAGAAAAACACTCATTGAATAAAACACAAGAAAGGATATCTGTGAGCATACATTCACCTTCATCAAAGAATGGCCAGGACTGGAAAATTGAAAAAAATCTAAAGTAATTTACATACAATTAGCACTTTTTGAACGTAAACATTTCATAAAAGAGTCCCCTAAAAGCCAGTCCTTCACCACCTTCTAGTGCTTTATCTGGGAAAAAGAAGTGGAGCAACAAACTACAAGCGAACAAAGTTCAGTCCAGTACAACCATCTTTTTAAATTAAGGGGACTACATGACCTAAAGCGCGGTCACTGTCAGACTGCATAGAAAAGAAAGAGAAGCGCTATGACACAACGTTGGTAATTTATTGCAAAATATGAAGCAATTATTTAATTACAAAAAATCTATTGTTTGGACAAAAAATTAAAACACTAGTGTTTTAGTATGTTGCTGACAAAACAGAATTATTGTATGTATATTACTATGATTTTTCTTGTAAAAAGAAAGTTTTTAGAGGTATCTTCATGATTTTTTTTTATCGTATCAAATTAGTTGTATTGTATTTTCAATACACTATCAACCTAGCATATATTTTTCTGATTTTGTTTACTGTAGTTGATCATATACTTTTATTGTTTCTAAAACATGCGTTTTTTGCGTTTAGGTCTTGTAAGCCCCTTAAAGTCATGCACTACAAAAACGAACAACAAGACAAAATAAATAGTGATTGCAAATAATTTTCCCAACATTACGACTACAGGTTCGATATGCATGTGTATGCAGCACCAGCAGCTGATTCTGATAGGCCATGATTAATTGATTCATTGAAGTCGTGCAAACAGCACTCGACAGCGACACTAACTCATCTATCATTTACAAACACTATTATAGCACCACATTTCCACAAATCGATTCTGAAATTGAATATTACAGTTTTACTGAGTTAAATTTTTTATTTTTAATCTCAGTCGTTGCTGAAACTGGTCTAGTTTCACGTAGACCCAGGCTAAAGTGTCTAACATTTTCAGTTTTATTTCCGTATTTTGTAGACCACCTGCGGATTTAATTGTGTAACACACTGACAGTAGCAATGATTTTTTTTTTAATTGTCAGTTCAACAACATTCAATGCGTTATTTACGTTGTTGAGCAGACAAATTATTCATCATATGAAGCAATAGATTAGCAATATTCTTCAAAATGATTCAGACTGATTAATGGTGTATTACGCTATTAGGATGCTGGTTGGTCGAGGAGCATACCGTTGCCTTAGAATGAAAACCTCGAGAATGCAATACCTCGTAAGTAGCATTTTATGCCTTTCGGACAATCTTATAGTATCGACCAGCTCTGTGTATAAAAGCGGATTAAATAAAATTAATAAGAATACAGAACCTCATTTTTTGAAGTTGGTTAAAAAAACATAAAAGGTGGTTCTGTTACGTATTCTTACTAATTAATATGGAAATTTAACCCGCTTTTTTTTCACGAACTGTTCGATACTATAAGATTGTCCGAAATGCATAAAATGTTACTTACGAGGAATTGCATTCCCGAGGTTTTCACTCTTTAAGGCGAAGATACACAACTGCTGCCTTTGGGATTGGTTCTGAGGTCTGACTAAGTCCTATTTGATTTTTCCTATAAGAAATATCTCAGTAGCATCCCGGAGTATTAATTTGTACCCGGTTGATGGCTTGGGCTATCATCCTCCTCCATGAGACTTGGCGATATGTGAGTTCAACACCTCTGCCCAACCCTTCTGGGAATAAAGGCGAGATGTTACGTTATTTTGCAGAAACCAGTTTTGCTTTATCATCACATATACTTTAGCTGCATACCGTCAGGGTTTCGCCGTTTCACTGCAGTCTCCCTATGAATATTCAATGCGGCGATCATTTTACAAAACACCCTAGAGGCGGGTCACAATAGTTTGATATGAATATAAACTATGTTTCTCAGAGTTTGGTGTAACTCTAGTATCTATTACTAATGAAGATGTTGGAAACTGTTAACTATCTTGTGAGTTCGGATACGTGTACCGAAAATGTTCGGAGTTTGAAAGCTACAACAAGGAGGTTGTATGTTTTGTAGCGAAATTAGTGGTGTGAAGATAAAAGTCGTACCTGGGTCAAAATCAAAATAATTGCTCATTTCATAAATGTTATTTTTATGTCACAATAACATAAAAGTAACATAAAGGAAAACAAGGGCTGCATTCACAGTTGTAAATAAAAAAAAACAGTTTTAGACTTGTATATATATTAATAATTAAAAATCTTAACATATACACGTACACCGTATACTGGACATAGTGAATATGAACATGATACATGTACAGACGCCAGCACATCAAGCTACCCGAAATTGTCAAATTTTTCCAATCAACTTTGAACCTTCTGGCTTTAGCGATAAAGTTGATAATCTATTAAAGAAATTTGACAGATTGTAGTGCTGGCGTCTGTACAAAGTAATAGCAGTACTGTTTTGATGATTTCAGTTTGCATCACTCAAAACACTGACTACGACCATAGATAATATGCTTATTTTTTATTATACTATTTGTTTAATTATAATTTAGATAATATTTTAAAAGTATGCTGTAGACACGCCTTAATCCAATTTTATGTAACGTAACATAAAAAAATGTTACACAAGTGTAACATAAAGGAAGAAATAAGCATGTTTTTCTAGAGACTAACTGCAAATCACAGAACATAATTAACTTGGTCGTTGCAGCTAATAAGCGACAGAATAGCACTAACATAATAGTTTCCAGACATTAAGAAATAGTTTAAATTTACTTATCAATCGTATTTTTTCCAATTAACCGAAAAGAAACCAGTTTATGTTTTTTTTTCAACGTGCAACATGCATCCATTTTTATTGCCGAGAACAAAATCGCTGCTGCCCTATGATTGGTCGCCTGAGGTCCGGACAGTGACAGCTAATGTTGCCAGTATTAAAGTTTTACAAACTACCTTTTTCGCGAGTAAATAACGCGTTACATAAATGAAATAACATCGATGAAGTAATTTTGAGACCAGTTTTCTTTTTTATTTAAAACTATAATTTATATTTCAAATGAGTTTTCAAAGATTCTACACACATTTTACAGTGTTATTTGAGAGGATAGCCACTTTTGTCTGAAAATAAATATAATACTTTTAATGTTTTTTCAAGTTTGAAATATCAGCGCTGGAAGTTGGACACACGTTTTTTGTATGGCTACTACAAGACATGCCTTTAAAAATGCCGCAATGTAAAAAAAATGCGGTGTCAACTACTAACAACGACATGTATAATACAATTTAAAGAAGGTCTCCTTTGTATTGTTCCGTATTTTATAACTATAGCCCTGATAGATTTTTAGTAGAAATTAAAGTAAGATGATGGACAAGTAAATTTTCTGAAATGAGCAATTATTTTGATTTTGACCCACCTACCTTGTTCTGCGGCGTAATTGCGTAGCACACTATAAAATACAACATAAATGAAGCAATGGATTAGTAATATTTTTCAAAATGATCTAGATTGAGATTGATTGTGTGTTACGCAATGAGGGCTATATTGACTATTTTAGTGTATTTTAGCTTTTGACAGACACTTAGAGCGATATATTCCGTTACTTCTCATATTTTAATAACTTACATAAAATGAGAAACTATCTCAATATATCGCAGTTTTCAGAACCCACACAAAAACAATAAAACAATTTACAAGTCTTCAGTTCAAGAAACCCAAGTCTGTTTTCAAACCAAGTTTGTTGTCAAAATACGTTTAAGCGGTGTTTGAATCGAAATAAATGATCAACAATACGCGTCATAACGCACGTTATCCTGTTTTTTATTACAAAAATGTTTATACCATTACTTTCATGCGTTTAGTCGCCCTCGTAATTGATTTTCCACTTTTGAAAACAATTCCCAGTAAATTGAAACTTCACTAAGGTTGTTACTATCAAACTGCCTCACCAATTCCTAGTGCTTTTACTGGGTAGAACAAGTGGCGTATCAAACTACCCAACAACACAGCTGTCTGTTCAGTTAGAAAACAAATAAACCTTGTCGTTTTTTGACATGTAAGTGATGTTCCATCTTACAGGGGCTCGTGGCTAATTTATAAACAGCTGCACGGGCCGATCGAAGGTAACGTTACGCTTGTTCTAGTGAATGGATGACTATTCATTAGGTACATATGGAGATCCCTCCGTGACTCGGAAAGCACGTTAAGCCGTTGGTCCTGGCTGTCATTTGTAGATATTTGACAGTCGTTATGGGTAGTCAAAAGCCCAATAGTCTGCCACCTAGTCCTACCAAGGGGTATCGAGTACCCAGTAACTGGGTGGTGGTGGTCAGTTAGGCCGTCGTTCCGTGTAAAATACTGGTATTCAGCTGCATCCGATTATATTGGAAGCCGACCGTACCATAGTTGGGAAAAGGCTAGGCAGAATAATTGAAGTAGAAGAAGATATTCAATCATAAGGTGGTAAAGTTATTACGAGGTTGACTATACGGTACGAAGGTGCACGTCGGGTGCCATCTAAAATTTTTATGTTTGAGTCCGCGATGTGCCCGGAATTCAAATTAGTGCTAGTCTAAATTCGGAGTTGGAATTGTGGACAGAATACATCTGTGGTTACTGTTTAAAATAGTACTGGCCATCGATTTTGTCTGCTGGGAGTATTTTTATCTGAAGCGATAAGTCTTATAAATGGCTCAAATCTGAAGTAGGTACCTATAACATTTTTAGTCTGTGCTTTTGTTAAAGTGAATATTTATTTTCCTTTGTATTGTTTGCATTGAAAGCGAGATAAAATAATTTATTACGTAACCAACCATACCTACCTAAAATTAATTTGCCAAAATACAGCTTAGGAACTAAAACAGCACCCAGACTGCGTAACATACTATAGTATCAATCTCAATCTGAATAATTTTTGAAATTCATTAAAAAAATATAAAAAATAGTAGCCCGCCGGTATCGGAAGCAGAGTTTTTATTATATCTGTTATTACATTTCATTTTCAACTGAGTTCATTTTGAACTTGCGATAAAAATGTTAGCCAACATTCTATAGGATAGTTGTATTTTCATGTTTTAAATCGTCCGAGCTCTGAGTTCTCTAGAATCCTGAGTGCAGTGAGGGATTCAAACTCGCCCAAGACGACGACGATGCCTTTCTGAGTTGATATGTGTGCTATGACCTTAGTCCGTGCGTTCGAGCTACGGCCTGTGAAAGCGTGAACATCTGTAACATTTTAACATCTCCGGAGCGTATCATTTTCAGTTTCTCAGATTGTCTCGGGTGACATTGCTTTCCACCGACAATTATTATTCATTAGCTCGTTGTCGTAGCGTCCTTTCATTACAGGCTCGAGTCAACTCGTTATGTCTTATTCAACCCTCGGCTTGTGTATACTTTAATAAAAGACCGCCTCGGCGAGGGAAAGTTCTGGGGTAAAATAAATAAGTGAGACACTCAAAATCTTACGTGCTCAGAAACAAAACGTTGGTGCAATCTGCTGCTGTTTCATCGTGATGGCTTGTTTACGTGAATGTGAAATTAAAGTCAGAAAATAAACAGATGTGTTTTTGTTTTTGGACTCTTTAAAGCTTTTTCGTGTTTGATGAAGCATTCAATCATTTCTCAAACGAAAGTATACCTAGTACAGTGATCTATACATAGGTATAATAAAAAACTATTATAAACATTGTAGCGGTATCTACAACGCCACAAGCAAACAACGCGTCATACTGACGTCACGCAAAATCCTGCATCGCGCAAGCAGAGTTTACCGCGCAACTAGCATAGATACAACGGCCCGACATGAATCATCGGGCAGTTGCCCGCCAGACACAGCACCCGTCTGGTCGGAGGATTCTCCCTTTTCTATAGAGTATGAGTGAACTTTGCACCCTGTTCCTCATACCCCTATAGCATAAGGTAACCAGCTAATAATGTTTCCACTGCTGGGACACATCTCTCGGTGAGGGGGAGTGGGCTATAATCTACCACGCGGGCCTAGTTCGAGTTGGTAGATGTCATACGTCGTCGAATTTCTAGTTCTAGCACATTCCTCACGCTCTTGCTTTAATAAATAGTAACTTCGATTGTTTGTCCATTTCTCTGGATGTATGTTCCGGATTGTCGCAAAAACGGCTGATTGGATTTACTTTTCATCCCGGTTGTACGTTTCCGTGGGATATTCTCCGACATCCACACGAGTATAATATATATAGTTATAAATAACATAGAAATTATGTAGCTCTTTTTAAAACAGTAAAATCTAGTCTAGTCTAGTCTAGTCTACACACTAGGCCACACTAGGCAAATGAAGGCATAGCTTGGTTACTAACACTAAAGTAATTAAAAGTGAAAAGTAAATTAATTAAGAACTTACATTAAGCTAAAATAAACGTACTTACATGCTTTCATGAAATTAATTGGCCTTGACAAAACCCTAAGTATATACTGCAATACATACAATCAATCCACTTGCGCGAAAGACACTTGCGCGACGAGACAGTTGCTCGACAAAGTTGAGGAAATGAGATTTCTTCGTAACATCACGCATGTATTCTTTCAAAGGGTTGGGCAGCGGTATAGATCCACAATTCACCAATATTGTTTCATCATGGATGTCGTTTTCATGGTTTTTGAGGGTGCTGAAGCCGATAGTGAGGTTAAAATGAACCAAAAAAAAACGTTAACATTCATTACACTTACTTAGGTTAACATTTTCTTTAAGTTGCAAGTAAATAATACCTGTGCCCGTATTATGTTGATCAGATTTCAAATTCACACCCTAATCTTTTTACGCCTAGAGAGTTGAAATCGGAACAATATTGCTTTGCATAATTCTCAGTCGGAGAATAGCAGCGCAATCGGAAATATCTGAATTGATGTTAGCATACACGCTGAAGGTAAGCCTGGCCTATTGGAGGAATCGATTGCAAACTTTACTCAACCTGTTCAAGTTTCACGATTTTCCGTTCTACGAGATTTATCGTGTTTCAGATTGACTGATAACGGTGGACAGTATCTGAGCTTCGGTTTCCGAAAGACAATTACACCGATACACAGATTTATTTGAAGTGCACTGAGCATATTTCCACAGCCGCGTAGGTGTCGATTCTGCGTAGACGCAACATTTGCTTAGAACCTGCGAGTGTAGCCTCTACGATTCGTAGCATCTATGATGCGTAGCGTCTAAGATGCGTAGCGTCTACGAAGCGTTGTTTCTACGATGCGTAGCTTCTACGATACGTAGCGTTTACGATACGTAGCGTCTACGATACATAGCTTCTACGATGTGTAGCATCTACGATGCGTAGCTTCTACGATTCGTAGCGTATGGGTAGCATCTACGATGTGTAGCGTTTGCGTAGCGTCTATGCTGCAAGAAAGTATGGTGAACAAACACTACCGGCGAAGGAACAACCCACTATTTTATGTGATTCGAGTAGGTACATACTTAATAGATTATGGACTTGCTATCCCCGTAATTTGTAGTATTATGATTGCTGTATTAAATCGGTCATTTTCTATCGGAAACCCACGACACTCACTTAACCTAAGCCCACGTTATCTCAGAGCCACACTCGAAAACGGATAATTGAAATGAATTCAAATGTCATATACGACAGCCGTTCTCAAGGGAAGAGCAATAAAATAGATTAGCGACCACCCATCTACGCCAAATATTTACAGCCACCCGCTAAGGATGGGAACAGTGTCGGCGCTCCACGCATTCTCAAGATAATCTGTGCAATGATAATATTATTACGTCGGATTTGGGGAGACTTGATTACCGTAACGTGTGGGGCCGTCTTTACTTGTGAATTCGTTATGAGGATGAGTGGGCTCGTACAAACATTTATGTACACACGCTACGAAGCCTCGTTTGTGTAATATTTGGTCTACATCTGTTTCAGAATGTATTTCTTCTTTCCTAATATTATCTTTTACCCGTTAGAATTGCTCGGGATGAGTTTTGAAAAATCTTTTGTTAGTGCACTTTTACATGTGTTCACTAATTTCTCCACGGGTGGAAAAAAGATAAATGAACATTATATGCTGATTATGCTAGTCATTATGCCAATGCTATAGCATACCAACCCCGGGCAGCCACCTTGCTGACTGGCCAATTAATACTACCATGAAATGAGCTATTCTCATAACAGTTCATACCCATACCAGACTAGAAAAGGAGGACCATCATTTCTTTCATAATTCATGTTTTCTTAATCTCTATTCAACAGACAGTTCAGTTAATTTACTTTTCTCTATGTATCTATGACTAAGTTAAGTCAAGCAATTGTTTGCATTCCGGTCGTTCAGTGGCTGCAGTTAGGTGTAGATAAATCACACTGGTATTTAATTACCCCTCGCAGTGAGCCTGAAACTATTCAATCTGTCTAGATTACTGTTATCTGGAGCACAACTTTTTTTTCTAGTTTATTTCTGTAATTGATGTTAATAATACTGCAATCTTTCGTATATTATATTTGTATCTATCTAACGGTTGTCATAGTGTGCGCATGTGATGCAAAGAATGAGGGACATATTGTATGAATGTGGATGGCTATAAGATTTAAGGAAGATCAAAGAAACAATGGATGGATTATGACCCAAGATACATACTAATTCGAAAAGAACTTATGACCTGACCTCTTCGCAAAATTAATGTAGATTAGATTTAGATTGTCAGAAATATCCCGTGAAAAAACCGAATATATTTAATTATATAATCAGTCTCTCGTGGCAATACATTTTCGCTTAGATATTTGTCTCTCTTCACGCTCATGCGGCGCCGCGCGCTTTACCTAGATGCTACATAATTCCTCGTAGCAACGCCAGAAACTTGCATGGCATTCTTCTGCAATATTTGAAGCATTTCGTACGTTCCCAATACTTGCGTCAAGGTAAACATAATACCGAGCAATACTCGGTACTCGGTTACTCGGTAAAACTTGTACTTGGCGCATCTCTACTAAAGAATATCTTAGCTTTGTCTGTCAGTACCAGTTAAGATCAAAGCAAGTGGCTACGAGTATCTAGCCGTCGCCGCGTCGGTACGGTAATGACAAATACAATTCCTTTGTGCATTGGTAAGTAACTTCATTTAGATATCTGCGGGCGTATGCAGATATCAGACTGTCATCCTGAATTCCCTGTAGTTTATTTTATGGATTTATTGTCGGTCGTAACTCTCTGGAGTGGATTTCGATGTTGTTTTTACAGATTAATGGATTTTATGTCGGTTTTAACACATTTATTGTAGATGCCACCTATCTATGTATACAAATAATAAAGCTGAAAAGTTTGTTTGTTTGAACGCGGTATACTTTGGAGCTACCAGTCGGGTTTGAAAAAATCCTTTTTGATAGCTCAATTCTTGACGAAGGTTAGGACTCTTTGTAGCCGAGCAAACAGGCATAGTCAGCAAGGACGCTACGTGAAAACGAAGTATGAACGTAGGCGGGCGATGCAATGCTATGCTGTGGGTCGGGGAACAGGAAATTTCACGCGGACAAGGTAGAATACCTATGCCTGATTGTACACCGTAATGCTGTGTTTTTGTTTGGCTCAGCTGTGGATTTCCTTCACAAAAAAATAAAATAGGGAGGTGTGCATTTGAAGAGCCTTCTCAAATGAAGATGTTTTCCACGACCCACCTTGTTAACTAACTTTCCTTTATACTACGATATGTATCGTATACTTGAGTTGGCATAAGGGTGATGGAAGACAAAGAACTTGACAATTAAAAACGAAAAAACACCAAGAACAATACCCCAAAAATCGCCCAAAAAGAGCAGGTAGAGAAATTTCAACTTTTTACGTTACAACAATGACGTATTTTATTCATACGTGGATAGGAGCTTGCTTTAACTATATTTTATTGCAATTTTTTTTTACTTATTTTATATCCCATAGTGGGATTTATAGATGTAATCGTGACCGTAGCATGCCAGCGGGCCCTATCAGAATACCAGCGCTACGGTTTTTTTTTTAAATATCGCCTTATACTGAGATAGGAGCCTTTTTGGCCTCGCACAGGCCATTTAATATTTATTTACTAGCTGCGCCTCGCGGTTTCACCTGCGTAAATGTCGACCCCGTGGGAATATCGGGATAAAAAGTAGCCTTTATGTTAATCCAGAGTGTCAGCTACCTCCATAAAAATTTGATCAAAATTGGTCCAGCCGTTTGAGCGTGAAGAAGTAAAAATATATAAACACACACACACAAACTTTCGCCTTTATATTATTAGTGTGACTTTTTGGTAGTTTTTAATGCGTTACTTTATTAGTTTAATGCTCCTTTTTACTATTTGTGTTTCTTGTGTGCATGTCCCAAATTAAATATTTAAATTTCTTCCTATATCTATATTTTATTACAATATTTGGTGTTTGCTTGAACTATATTTTATTGCTATATATATTTTCTTATTTTTAAATCTCTTACTGGGATTTATAGATGTATGTAGGTATGTTCGTAGCAACACAGCGGGCTCTATTAGAATACCATCGTTGTGGTATCTATTTGTTAAAAAAATTAATTTGTTAGTTTTAAATGCTCCTTTTTTACTATTTGTATTTCCTGTGCGTGTCCCAAATAAAATATTTTTCTTTCTTTAACAATATTTGACATGACAGTGACGTGTTGCGGTCTTTACGGACTTATGGTATGAAAGAAACCCTAATTGTATTTATTTGTTCCGCGACGATGACATTAGGGGGACAAAAAGTGCCGCCCTGTGGACATTCTGTTAAGAAATGATATATTGCGTTTAGGAAGGCCTTTACTAAGAGTTTCATTCATCACACGGCTCTGTAATAATTTATTATTTCAGAGCCGTGTATAAAAAAACCTTTATTATACCTTTTTTAACTTTATTAACCTTTTTTTTTTAAATGATGGGAGTTGCCAACTTGTAGTGTACGTCTAAGTATACAAATAAAACAGTTCCGTGACTGATAAACAACGCATTTCATAACGGACAAAAGGTATAAACATAATATTTATGATTTTGTCCCATATGGAAAGATCTGAATTGATGATTTTTTAAACCCAGCTCTACTACAACATATATCGCACCTCCGATAAAATAGATTAAATTAATTAAATAGATAGATTTTTAGAAAAGAGAAAATATACTCACGGATTTTTTAATCAGTCTTTATTCTTACACTATTATTATTATGTGATCAAAATTATACATACTTGAAAAGCTTACAAAAAATATGTTTGGCATGCGCTGTTTTTCAATTTTCCTGAAAAACAACCTGAATATTCCTTTTTCGAGTTGCAACCCTATTTTTTCGGGGGTGCGATGTTATGAACAGTAGTGTAACTAATGTGTAAATGTTTTGCCAGAAAGGCAATAACTGTAGCTACTAAGTAAAGCTAATCGTTCTTACTGATTAGACTGTTTCGTTCATGTGCATGCATTCCCTGACTGCATGGTACATTTTACGGGGAGTTTAATGCGATTTAGTCACGAGTAAAATTTAAAAAAAAATGTAGTTCAGGCAAAACCCACATTATATAAAAAGACCACAATACTGCAACAGAATAGATCAGAATAAAATACGAATGAGTAGGTATAGAATTGGAATTAAAACAAAACGTCGAATTATGCGTCACAAAATTGAAATTAAATAAAAATTTCATATAAAAACAATTCAATACAAACAAATCATTAATGCTAGTCACAAAGTGATTGTGTAAGTTACTCAGGAAATGCGTTGTCATCCCGAGGATATAATTCTGTAATGGACAAATAAATTGTTTATCAAAGGTAACATTATATTACCTTTCTCTACTACCTCTTTACCTTTTTAATTATTACCGACTGCTAGAATTTCAGTTTCAACAATGGAGGAAATTTTAAGTGATTGTTTGTTTTATCAAAGAGATAGAACACGTTATAAAGTAGATAACATAACATGCGCATGCTGGTGCGCATGTGTTGTACCAGCGCTGCAACGTTTATTTTTTAAATGTCGTAGCATCATGTTGAGATAGGAGCCTTTTGGCCTCGTATAGGACTTTCTGTTTCATTTTCCTTTTGTTACTTTTTTTATATAACTTGGATTTTTATTTTTCTGTATTTAGTTTAGTTTGTGATCTTCCTGTACGAGTCGCAATAAACACTTTTTCTTTCTTTCTTGTGACGACTGTAATCCCTGGAAGGGTTAGGCAGTGTTGTATCTATAGTTCACCTACATTTCGCCAGTTAGGTATGTTTAAATCCCATGTAATAGGGGGGGAACTTATTGCCATAACCGGACGCAATTCAAACTCTAGGCAGCTACTGAGAAATTGCTAATAGAAAAAACCAATAACTCTGTAACTGTTTTTTCTTCCCAGGTCGGACACCCGGGAAGAAAAAACATAGATACTAGTACTACTAATCGTTTAATAACACTGAGAGTGTCTAGACACTGTGATCCGTCCCAACTGAAAAATACTCATATACCTCGGTATATGAGTAATTTTCAGTTGGGACGGTTCATAGGAAATTACACTTATGCTAAAGTGTTTACCAATTGAGTCGAGTGAAAAAAAAATCCGAAACAAATCCTGAATTCCCAATTATGCTTTTGTGTGTTGTGGTATTTCTTTTGAGTGGATGAAAGAGTGTCCATGGAATTACTTGTCCGTTCTTCTCTACAGGAACCTACTGGGCTTTGGAATGGGCAACTTCATCTTTCTGAATGACCGACTCCTTTGACAAAAATGCCTGTAAATGGTTTAATGGAGATAAATGTTTGAGTTTGTGTGTAATAAATAAATGATTTATATGTCTATCTAAAATGAATTCTTCGGACCAGATTATACTGAATCTAAATTGATGGCAGGTAAGTAGTTTAATGAGGGTTTTCTGAAATGACGTTCGCCAGGTGGCAGCACTGACACGTCAGGTCCAGACATCTGTCAAAGAGCCTATATTTTCTTTAGTCATGACTGAATGATGAACGAATGAATGAATCGAATGATGAACGTCATCATATATTTTATATTGGAAGACCTCTTGTCACAGTGGTGCCAACTGGTGTCGTAAATTTTCACGAAAACCCTCAATGCTTTGAGTTTGTATGCACTAAATAAATAATTTATTTATCTATCTATCTATCTACCTTTTTGAACTTTATGGCCTGAAGCAACATATGAATAACACAAGTTTTCATCAGTATGTTGCAACATATTCTAAGACTTTCAAAAGAGTATGCAAAACAGCTAAAGCTCTTTATATTAGCAATAAAATAAAATCAGCCGATGATAAAATAAAAACTACCTGGCAAATAATAAACAATGAAACAGGTAGGAAAAAACAGCGTAATACTGAATTTAATTTAGAGACTGCTTGTGGCCCCATCAATTCAGATATAGAAATTGCTCAGGAATTTGAAAATTTTTTTGCTAATATTCCCATCAAAACTACTGAAGCTTTAAATTCCTCACCCGCGCTTTCTGCTGACTTACTTAGAAAGAATGTTGAGGCATGCCCTTCGGAGTTTGGGTTTCAACATACAAACCCCCAGGCTGTTATAAAAGCTTTTAAAGATCTTAAAATTAAATCAACAGAAGATCTCTGGGGAATGTCTGTAAAAGTTTGTAGATCTATCATCGAAACGATTGCGCCCTATTTAGCTTTCATATTTAACATCAGTGTAGACCAAGGAGTCTTTCCAGATCTCATGAAACACAGTAAAGTAGTTCCTTTGTTCAAATCCGGTGATAGTAAAGACCCCAACAATTTTAGGCCTGTCTCAATTCTGCCGGTTCTCAGTAAGGTGTTTGAAAAGTTGATGCTCAATCAAATGTTACGCCATTTTAATAAAAATTCCATCTTTCATGAACACCAGTACGGTTTCACCAAAGGGCGTTGTACCACTGACGCCGGTGTCAACCTAATAAAGAACATTTTTAACGCCTGGGAGGAAGCACAAGATGCCATTGGAATCTTTTGCGACCTCTCTAAGGCGTTCGATTGCGTAAACCATGAGACACTTGTGCTGAAACTTGAGCATTATGGGATTAGGAATTTAGCTCTTGATTTACTGAAGTCATACCTAAAAGATAGAAAGCTTAAAGTTCAAGTAAACGGCGTAAACTCATTAGGGTCTGAAATAGCAATGGGCGTTCCTCAAGGTTCGATATTGGGTCCATTCCTCTTTTTAGTTTACATTAATGATTTACCCCAATTACTTCAAAATCAACCGAAGATGGTGTTATTTGCAGATGACACCTCATTGATCTTTAAGATAGACAGACGGGCACAAAATCTTGACGACGTGAATAACTCTATTCTTCAGGTCCAAGATTGGTTTACGGTAAATAATTTGGTACTAAATGAAAAGAAAACCAAATGCATTAGATTTAAATTACCTAATGTTAGAAGTAGTGAATGTGACATCATATTGAATGGAGAAAAACTGGAATTTGTTGATCAAACTGTTTTTCTGGGAATCACGGTAGACGACAAATTGCAATGGGGACCTCACATAACATCTCTTGTGGGGCGGCTTAGCTCGGCCGCTTATGCTGTTAGAAAGATAAGACAGTTAACTGATGTAGAAACCGCACGTTTAGTCTATTTCAGCTACTTTCACAGCATTATGTCGTACGGCATTTTACTATGGGGTCGAGCTGCTGACATTGAATCCATCTTTATTTTGCAAAAAAGAGCTGTCAGAGCCATTTATAATCTACGTCGCCGCGAATCTCTCAGGGAACTTTTTAAAAGGATTAATATTATGACGGTACCTTGCCAATTTATTTATGAAAATATTATGTATGTAAGAAAAAATCTACATCTTTTTAATAAAATAAGCGATAGACATAATTTTAATACTAGAAATAAAGATAAAATACATCAACCATTTTTCAGATTAGCCAAGGTACACACATCTTTTATGGGGTACTGTGTTAAATGTTACAATAAAATACCTTGTGATATATTGCAATTAAATGAAAGAAAATTTAAAACTCACATTAAACGTACACTTTGTAAACAAGCATACTATAAATTAGAAGATTATATCCAAGATAAGAACGCTTGGAAACATGCTGGTCCTGCTCCATAGGACAATCTAGAGTCTAGACAAAATCAAACGGGTTGCTAATTTAATTGTAAATTTATAATTTTTTTTTTTTTTATTTAAATTGAATTACTCTCTGTAACTACTTAACTCACACCCTGACTTATTACTTGTATTTTTTTATTTTATTTTATTTAAATGAAAATCGTTTACTTTTACCATGTTTGTAAATATGTGAGCACCATGCATCTATCAGATAATTAATTTATATGTCATGGTTTCATTTTTAATTCTTTTACCTATTGTGGTATAGTAATTTTATTTAAGGTGCATCGTCTTCACATATTATTATGATATAATTAATGTATACAAAATATTGTAAAACATTTTTAAAAGAGTAACGGTGGAGTTTCTTGCCCATTCTTCTCCATACGAAAACTACCTTTTGGAATGGGCGACTAGAATCAATTCTATTTGTTGTAATTTTTGACGTTCAAAAGTGCCTTTAATGTGCCTATTTGAAATAAATGCTTTGACTTTGACTTTGACTATCTATCTAAAATGAATTCTTCGGACCAGAGAATACTTAATTTAAATATTTACTTAGAACCTAGCCGTATTAATTAAGTCTTCAACATAAGAGAGAGAACACACGTTCGCTTGCTTTTTGTTTGGTTAATACGGTAATTATCTTTCATATTCCCAGCTTCACATTCTCCAATTCCATCTCTGTTCTTACCGTATATTTGAATTAAGGGGGTTGCGCTAGGTAGCATGCGAAATTCAAATTTTATTACGTTTTTTTGCAATTTGCAGATCAGTGTCAGGTTGTATGTTGATTAAAATACGTTTCGCGAGCGTAACAAGTATGTATGCACAAAATTAAAATCATCCACACATCCCTCTAAGGTCATATCCTAATCAATCATCGTTCGTTATAGTCATTCATGGATTAGATGATTGAGGATTATTATATATCTGCAAATTGCAAAAAACGTAAGAAAATTAAAATTTTGCGGGGTACCCTGGCGCTTCCCCCTTAATATATTAAGTGTAAACTACATATGTGTTATCATATTAAAACATAATTAGATTGAAACAATGGAGGTAAAGTACTTGAATATGTAAATAAACATTGTGTTTTTGTCTTTAATTAGAGACAATAATATTATGGTACCTATACTTAAGAGTGGGGTTTAAAATAACGGATGGCTACCTTACACAAAACATAAAGCAAACTTGTCCCTATTTACAAGCTTTTTAACTTCAGTAGGTACCTACACACATCTACACTATAGTCTGTTTCAAAAGTATCAGATGAAAGTGTAAACAATCCTGATCAGGTCAAATTCTTACTAAAATCACTTACTACAAGAAATTAGTATCTAACACATTCTGTATTTCAAAGATTTCAACTTCATATTACTACACACGTCGTAATTCATACATATTTCTGTACTGTACAAGGAATTACTTGTGTGAACAATTAACATTTCGAGTAGGTACTATTAGTAAGGATGTGTAACATTGAATGTTAACAATGTGACAACTGAATCAATTAGACGTAATGATAGATTACGTCATTGTGTGTGCAGACTAATCTCCGGAATTACTGAGCCAACATCTTTAACCCTTAACAACCCAGTATGCTTTAGTAACGTAAATGACCAATAGTGTCTAATGGACACATTAAAAAAATATATGGTATTTAAACGAAAATAAAGGTATTGTGAATAGCATTTCAACCAAATCTTTTTAATTCTTTATTTGACTTGAACAATTACCTTATAAGTACAACCATTAATTACAAAAAGATAGCAAAGTCTGGTAAAAAAAAAATTATTTACAAATATTGCAAATATTTTTTTTTACCGAGTGCTCTGCGCACACGTTTCGGTTGCACTTGTCACAACACTGTTTTGAGGCCCTAGATATTTTTGAAGGACATATGTGACAGCGCTTCTTTCTTTTTACTGTAGGTTCAGATGACTGAGAAAATTATTCAGCTGATCCTACCACATCTTGTATAGCTGCTAGATGGTAAATTGTTAAGCCTTTTTTGCTTCGCCTCCGTATGTGAGGACTTACTAAATCCGTAATAATTTCTCGTAGAAATCGAGAGAAACTCGTAGAAACTTTCTATTGGATCGGATATAACTTTGCCCGGAGGAAGAATCACCTTATGAACACCACCACGAATTATGTTGTGATAAGGAGTTCGACTTTGTCTCTCCAGTTCTGATGTCCAAGTTGTTCCATCTTTGCCTTGATAAACGTTAATCGATGCATAATTTTGTAGTGGTATATCATCACCTTCACTCCATACTTGTTCCTCATCGGATTCCGAGGCTGGTTCTGTCGCGTTACTTTCATTGTCCGAACAGCTATCAACACAGATGTTTTCATTATCACTGTCATTTTCACGTAACAAAACATTTTCATCACCACTGTCATCAAGAGCCTGTTGTATTTCGTCCGCTGTTAGTCTTTTTTTAGACATTTCTACGATCAAAAATAAGTCCGAGTAGGATCACTTTATCACAATTACTAATAAGTATTGTTTGTACTAAAACCAACCAAGTAATACAACTTGTGAGCACAATGATAGTTTTGTAATACGAATAATAACACTGCGAATGTCGGTTATACTATACCAAGATACCAAAAATGATTATAAACAATGTTTTGTTTACAATCCGACCTACTTACCCACATATTCCTGTTACAAATTGTTATTGTGTCTTGCGGACACTTGTGGGTTGCTGAGTTACTAACGTGGTTTATTGATTATAAAAAAATTAATAATAATTTTATAAAACTTTTCATTACATTTTTGGAATCAGTAAACCATAGGGATAGATTAGATAAAAGGGTTTTTTGCAGAGACAAATACTTTCGTTTTTATACATCTTTAAACCTAAAAATGAGTCCGAAAGACACTTGTGGGTTGTTAAGGGTTAAGCATATTTCCTAGTAATGTCTGAATCTAAAAATGTTTTATTACTGCTCTCATAATCTGAATCACAGTAAGAGAGACTGACTTCTTTTTTTGTATGTGTGTATGGCAGAGGATAACTTTGAAACTACTAGACAGATTTTAATTTTTTTTTCATTTTTAAGTAGCTGATAGGATCTTATGAACATAACAATAATTATTGCTTAAAATAAGATCTTTTGTTAATCTAGAATATCCAGTAACTAATTATTTTACTATTTCGAAGAAATACAATTTCATATTATTAAGTTTTATCGTCAGTGGATATCGATACACATCACATCTGTGAAGTTTTGTCAGCTAATTTAATTTGATACAGGGTGAATACAACATATATAATAAAATGACTAACTAAACATACAAATACATTTTCATTCTTTGGTCAGTTAGGCGTCAAAGTATTCGTCCGCATCGCTGTCATCTGGAAACGTGCCCAGAAGACTGGCATTATTGCCACGATGAATTATTTACAAAATATATAAAATAGGAACTACCTTTATAAGTTACCAGCTGTGCCCCGCGGTTTCACCCGTATAAGTGTCGATCCCGTGGGAATATCGAGATAAAAAGAAAGAAAAGAAAGAAAGAAAAGAAAGAAAGAAAGAAAAGTAGCCTATAAAAAGTAGTAGTAAAAAAAGTTTCCTATATGTATTAACATATAGGCTACTTTGCCAGGGTGTACCTAGCTACCTCCATACAAAATTTTATCGAAATTGGTCCAGCCATTTGACCGTGAAAAAGTAACAAACATATAAACACACACAAACTTTCGCCTTTATAATATTAGTGTGATAAATTACCCACCTAAAATTGCTTTTAAAGATTTTCATGAGATTTTCATTGAAAATTTTCAGTGAATAGAGTCCACTAGGTTCAGTTAGCCTTTACCAAATCCGTATTCACCCCGGACCCAGTTCACCGGAAGCAGTTAACGTTCAGTAGTGAGGTCAAACCGGTTTATCCGGATTATCCGGGCAAAGCAAATTATCCGTTCGAATCGGTGATCAGTCACCGACTACCGTATGTTACATACTTTATTTGCAGCCTGACACCGCTGTTCGAAAGAAGGTGGTTTTGCTACTACTAAATAGGTGTAAGGTTTCTTGTAGGATAAAAAATATATATTAGGTATGTTGAAACTGTATGAAGGTGCTCCTCGTCACTTGTCCCCAAAGGTTCATTACAAAAACAGAGTGAGACAGCATCTGTCTGGCATTAATGCTGAAATGAACCTTACACTATTGTTGTTAAAACTTTACTTATATTTTTTAATTTGTATTTTGTGATTCACAAACAGTGTCCCAATAAACTTTATTCTTTCTTTGAGATCCATGTTTTGATAGAGATTATTAATTGAGAAGACATTTTACCAAAGCACCTAACATCTTTGAGACTATTTTGACAGAATATTGTTGTGCCTTATAAGAGTGTTGACTTTTCAACCGCTTCGTAAGCGTAAACACCCTTTGCTGAAAATGGGTTTCCCAATGTCAGTCAAATTGGTACATACCATGGTACGTCCCAATTTAGCTAGCAAATGTAAGTAAATTATTTTTTTTGATAAAAAGAATTTTACACTCAGCGTATGATAATTGTATTTATTTATAACTATCAGTGCCTCGCGGTTTCACGCGCATACGGTTCGATCTCGTGGGGATATCGGGATAATAAGTATCCTATATGTTAATCCTGGTTATAAACGATCTGTGTGCCAAATCGGTTCAGTAGTTTGTGCGTGAAGAAGTAACACACATAAAATATTATTCAAACACACTCACAAACTTTCGCCTTTATAATATTAGTGTGATAATCACACCAACAGCACTGTCTCTTACAATTCATTAATGAATTAACATTTAAAATTGGCATTTCAGCCGGTCGATTCTGTAAAAATTTCATCGTGAAAACTTAGGTCAAGTGAGTTTGTTTTTACTAGGAATTGACACTATTGATGACACAAAGAATGATGATTTCATGAAACAGTTATTCTTGGGACTTACGTGGTCTTAGAGAGTTGTGTTGATGACTTTAATGATTATAATTCTGTAAACACATATTTCTTACGGCCGCGATTCATATATTAATCAACGTACAACTTAATACTGACCAGCAAATTCCAAAAAACCTAAAAAAAAATGAATTTCGCGGGCTACCCTGGCGCTTTCGCCTTAAATTTGAATATAGAGAATTGGCCTCCTGTATGCATGTATGCATGACATTGACATATGAATATTAGAGACAAAGGAGAAAAAAAGTGTATTTAGCAGACCTAAATCAAGAACACTACAAAACAAACCAATTTGAGCTACATAGACGTGGTATATTCATAGTATGGAATATTCTAAGGTAATACAAATCGTTAAAAACCCTCACACATCATCATTTAACTATTGTAATAAAACTATGTCTCGGTCTTAGTCGGTACAAAGTATATTTTTTTTGCAAGTATGCTAACAAACAGAAAATAGTACCATTTACACAAAAGGCATTTTTCAAGCTTTTAAATTACTGTTGAGTGACTTTTTGAAACACGAAGCGGTACAAAAGGAATTGCGGAACGGTCGAAATTGCAGTTTTTGAGTCGAGCGTAACCAACTTAATTTCTTAGACTCGACAGAATCCTCACCTTTGTCACACCTTAAATTCTTCCCTTTATTTCATTTTTAAATTAAAAACGTGTCCTGTTACGTTGGAATTCGATCACAAAACTATTTAGATTTAGAAGTAATCTGTAGGACAGAAAGACTTCTGCGGCTACCTTGTTCAACTGGGCTCTCTATCAGCAACCATCTCCTGAAAATACAGTCATAGCTTTTAATCGCCATGCTTTGCAAACGGAACAGTGATCATAGTTAAGAAAGAAAGAATTTTATGACAAATATTATAGGTACCTACTCAATAGCAGCCGAGAGTCCGGGTTTGAACCCGATTTATTACAATAGGCTTACCTCCTAAGTATTATATTATATGGGACTTAAACACACTTGGCAAAATGTGAGCGTACTATAATAATAGGTACCCTAACCTTTCGGGGATGGGAGATCGTTATGTTATGTGTTACAATACCTACATAATACTTCAACAATCAACTGTTCCATCCTCTTGACCTGATTGTATTATAAAAAACGGCCACGAAGAAAGAAAAACTGCTACAATACAAAGTTTCTAGTTACATAAGCTTTCATATATGTCGTTAAACAAACGTAGCAAACTAGTTATACCATTTGTATCGATCGGCTAGTACAGTAATATAAGTTAGTTAATTTCTTACGTCGAGTACAGTGAGTAATAGGCGAAATGAATAATAAAGACATGAGGTGTGGGGAAAATGCCGCATTCATGTCCTTGGTTCAATCATTTATGTGTGTGGGTGGCGAAATTATGAAATGAACTTGTAAGTAATAAAAATAATTTAAATTATTCTAACAGGGCATAATTTTAATTTTATGTGAGAAAATAAATGAAATAAAATAAAATTTAGGGACCGTTGTGAAAATACTTGAAGGTCGTATGGGTTTAGTAATTAGAACAAAAAATTTAGGAACTTATGATTTGGGTTTTTTTTTCTTTTCGTAATGATTGAATTCTTGATTACTCCCCTACGGTTAGCTGTGGACGTTTACAATACCGATGAGTTAGATTTGTGGAAACTACACTTTGTTTAAATATCACCAAAAATAACATTGCTTAGCTTCTATCCCTTAGTTAGTTTATATAGGAGTTAGATTATTCGAATGTTACAATTGACACCTAGGTTCATTTCATTTGGCTCTCCTATTCTTAATACTTTGATCAAAGGTAGGTAAGTATATCTACGATAGGTAGGTAGGTATACCTATCAAAAAGATACAAAAAACCGACCCAACTTGATCAAACGTTTGTATCAGCCGCATTCAAATCGAATCGATAGCGTTGCCGTCGCGTCGCATGTTTTATTAAAAGCTAGCCTACCAAGCCAGGCAGTAGGAGTGTTTCCGACCTCAGGACACACTATTAATAGGTGCACGTTGATCAATAACCGCATAAACTCTAATATTAACGGTTAACGGTTTTTATTATGAAACGGAGAGTATCGATTGGAGTGTCATTTGAAGGAACCACTTCTTCTTTCCAGCATAAGCACTCAGCGGTGAAGGGCGGGCCTTTTGGAGGATTATCTTCTGTAATTTATGATTTTCAAAAATTGCTGACTCTCAGCCTAATATGGATAAATGATTTCTTTATTGAAAATATGCAGGTACCAATCGTGTTTGTATGTATTAATATAGGTACTCTGAAAGTTTAGGAGACGTGCTCATTTTGTTATTAATAGAGTTCTTGGTGTTCCTAATCATAATTGAATTTACTAAACAAGTCAACTTACGTGTAATCTGCCCGTTCTAATATTAATGCAGTAAAAACAGAAAAATAGGGAGCTGCATTGCCAACAACCAGTCGTACAGTTTGGCCACAGCAGGGTAGTTTGTCACCACGGTGTTGTTTTTACTGATTAAAAGTTTAATCAATTTTTCCTTTTCATTTGAACAACGCGATGCTCCAATTGTGCAAGTCTGTTGCAACAAACAACAATTTGATTGACATTTATGAATAGCCTTTGTTGTCCACTCATCTGAGTTGTGGGTTTGTTTACCTTTCAGGGCTTTCAGTCACCGATGTACTGCCTTTCATAGAGTTCTGTACAAGATGCAAACTGTACCATGCTAACTTGATACCGTCTATTTGTTCATAGGTAATTGAGTCATTTTAAAAAAAAACGTACATTCTCTCATAATGTTTTGTCTTCGTTGAAAAATCACGTAATATTATGGACTTGTTGCCGATTTTATGAATTCGTTTTGTTATAATCATTGTTTATAATTTTAACTCATCAATTTAAACTCCAAATACCCACTACTTTTTATTTTAATAAAAAAAATTGCAAAATAAAAACGAAGAATCTTATTCCGTTTAATACAAATTATGTTTGTCTCACTTAAGCTTTTGACAACAAAAACATTAACTGACGCTTAGCTGAATGGTATATTATTAAATTTATTACGGGGTATAATAATTAAGGTACTGATCTACCGAAAAAAAAATATATTTGCATAAAACGTTAAACTAAATGAAATAGAATAGAATTTAAATATATGTCCACTTTTGTAGTACTTTGTGTAACACCTCTGTGTAACGTCAAAATCATGCTTCATTTGATTTACTTTAAACGCATCTCTAGTTCATTTAGCAGTGGCAACACAATACGCAACTACCAACCTAACGAAATAAAAACGCAGCCATCGTGTTTTTCTGACATTTTGATTTGACTGTGATCCTCGATTTTTGTCGCAAAATATTTTCCTCCGACTAACGTGGATTTAATAGGTAAGTATCAATAAATAACAAAAAACTTTATATATACACATGACTTTGCATACTAATGAGCGAATTCAACTGAAATTAAATAATTCTAGTGAGATATTTGGCTGTAATTTGTTCGACATTATTTTGACGCCGCGTTATGTTGTTATTTTGTGTAACATTGTGTAACGTTACACAAAGTAAACGGTATAAAGCTGTGTGCATATTGCTAGAGTCCAGTGTTTTTAACCGACTTTTAAAAAAGAGGTGCCCTCATTTCCACTGGTTTTTTAACGTACGTAATATGATGCAATAAATTATGAATCGATTTTGATGATTATTTTTTTGTTCAAAAACTTTTTTTTATATGATACTATGGACCAACACTGAAATCGCGAAAAAATACAGCTGATCCATGCATTTAAAAACCATGACATGTAAAAGTGCTCAAAAAAGTTGTTCTGCTAGTTTTTTTTTAGTTTCCTCTCAACAATACCAAGACAAGACAGGTGGAAAACGGCAGTATGAACTATTCTTTACAATGTCTTTTGTGTAACATTATGCTCCTTTATGTAACGAATATTTGAATTCCCTTGTGTTTCTTTTGTGTAACCGTACAAGTTTTCTGAAAATGACTCAATTAGGTAGGTAAGTATCGTAAATTAGTTATTTAGGTACAGTCAGGGAAAATACGGCTTGTTGATCAAAATGACAAACTAAGTACGTTAATTTGCCGTGTTATAGCCATTTAATACAGCTATCAATCAATGACAGTTGTGATACGTGTAGTTTAAGTTGGTAGTCAATTTGGTTAACAATTAATTTCCATGACTTTGCTAAGTGCCTGCTTATATGCTTTCAGGCAACGTTTCGCTGTTACATTTGTCATAACGAAAGTATGTAGTATTTTGATATATAAATACTAGGTACAGGTAACTGTTTGACCTTTGTTAAAATTTAGCTTTTTTAGTCCACACATATGTAGGTATTGTTAAAATTCGTGGCGGACATGTGTCAGTCAGGGATTTAAGGCTCCTTCAAACAGGCGCGACACGCGATAAAATCGCGAGCGACACAAAGGCACCGCAAGTCGCGCAACGAGCGGTGCCTTGTGTCGCGCGCGATTCGCGTCGCGAGTCGCGCCCGTTTGAGCCTTTATTGAATTTTTATTTACGAAATTTCTTTACATCTAAAATGTATATATGTATATGTCAAGGTTTTAGGTCAGGTTATTTAGGTAACTAAAGTTGTCGACATAGCTCACAGAATAAGCAAGCTGAAGTGGCAATGGGCCGCGAATATTAGCCGTAGAATCGCGAATGGGCACACGTAAGGTACAGTCGCCGTGGTTTTCACATAGTGGGAGTAAGTTAGCGCATGTTCACTTAGTGCAACAAGAAAATGGTCACTTTTATTGTTTGTCATTATACTATGGTTATTGCCATAGATTATTTTTAAACATGTCTGTTTACAAGAAAGTCAAAGAAAGGAAAAACACATCTAACGATTCTTGCCAAGTTACGTGCCGGGAACTGTAGGACGCCCTCACCTAGGTGGAGCGGCGATCGTCGCAGGTTGACTAGTAGCAGCTGGATGACAGTTGCCGAAAATCGAGTTGAATGGCGTGTAATAGGAGAGGCCTATTTCTAGCAGTGGATAATGATAATGCAGGTAACTTCATAGTTTCCAATTTTCCTATGGAAAATCCTCCCATATTTGGGGAAGGAAAACGGACTTCTAACGTTTGGTTATAACACAAAAGGACACAATCTCCGTTAAAACACAAAGCAATGCAACTGCGTACTTTATTGATTAATCCAGTTCTAACTAGTAACGTACCTCGTCGGCCCGATGTCCCGAACACTATAGATCGCCGCAATGTATTTTAAAACCATAGGTTACTACCTAGTGTAGGTAGTGTAGGTAGGTAGGTAGGTAGGAACGCCTATAAATAAATAATATCATACAATATTTGTATACTATGGGGAATGGAGTATGTCACACGCAAGGTCGTTGACTGTCGTCGTATCGTCGTCGACAGTTTCGTGACGCGATGACACTAATGAGCTTTAATGATTATAGATTTCCCTTTCAAGGCATGGGTTTTAATTTGAAACTAATTGGATAAGAAATGAGTTGAAAGACTGAAACTGTTTGATGAAAAACTTTCCTAGTAACATAAAAAACTTTTTTAATAATTAAATGAAATAAGTACCTACAAACCTCCTAACAGAAGTACCTAAGTACGTAAGTAGGTACTATTTATAACCTCTGTAATTTTTTGAAGTGAAAATCTCTCTAGGCGCGTTGGGCATTTTTTGAGATTGGAAAATACGATTGAACTCGCGGCACTGTTACCTTAAGCGACACCGCGCGTGTTTTGTTTATAAGACGATTAAAAAAATACCCGCTTCGGATGTGTTCGGCTGTCCTCGGTTTTAATGTATATCCGATAATATGTCAGTGAGTGATGGCAAAGTATTCTGTTTGTGTTTTGTTTTCACTTCTGTCGGCACTCCCGGAGTGCCACTGTTTTTTTTCAAGAACTTATTGCTTAGTTATGTATTCAGCATAATCAGCCTGTAATGATCCCACTGCTGGGACACAGGCATCCTCTCTGCAAGAGGGGGTGGGCCGTAATCCACCACGCGGGTCCAGTGCGGGTTGGTAGATGTCAGATGTCTTCGAATTTTTGGTTCTAGGTATGTATTTCCCACGGATATCAAAAGTATGTGGAAAAAGTCTTATCGACGTTTTCGAACTAAAAATCTTGACATATAAACTTACTAATTAAACAGTTTTAACTCTGGACTAAGTAAGTACCTACCTAAGTAGTTGTAACTCGTAGCACAATGAATTCTTAAATAATCACCGAACTTAGCAATCATTTATATTGATTGATCAAATTACTTTAATTCCTGAAAGTACTTTAATTCAGTAATCAGTTCCTTGAAAAAGACCGTACCTACCTACCCGTATCGAACAAAATGTTCTTAGAAACAGCAAACTTTTCACTGTTCCGTACAATCGTAATTGCGAACTAGTTTATCGTAGACAAGGGAACGATTTATTCGAATGGTTTTTGAACGATGGAAAGAAAAATATTCCTATCAATATTTATAAGTAGTTTTAACAAGTGGTACTATCATGTTACCCAGTAACTGTGTTATGGAGGCTGGTTGCCTCCATGTAAAATACTGGTATTTCAGCTGCATCTGCATGGTAAGACTGTATGCGGACCCTAAGCCCTAACACAGACGCACTGCAAGTTACCATCCCTACCTAGTTGCTATTCCACCAATTCGCACTAAGCGTTTTCAAATGTCCTTTATAATGCGCACAGCAAAAGAGTGGAACTCTCTACCTGCGTTTGTGTTTCCGAGTGCATACAATCCGAATCTCTTCAAAGTAAGAGTGAACAGGCTTCTTCTGGGTGAGCTCACTCCATCGTAGACTTTGTCTCTGTCATCTCTGACCTAGACTAGAGTCAAGAGCAAACCCATTTCAAATAAATAAAAAACATAGTTTTGAAAAGGCTAGATAGATTGATTTGTTCTATTTAACAACAGTGAATGCTCTCACAACTTCTGTTGTGTAGTCACTACTGTACCCAATGTTATAACAGAAACAGCATTACCTGTTTAATATTGGTGAGGTATCTAGCACTTGACTAAACATACAACAGTGCAACTAGCATTGAAATCCGCCCCGCAGTGTTTGCGAGCGAACAGTGGTCGGTCGTGGGGTTGAACCTAAGAAGGCACTTTACTATGTGTAAATTATGTCCTAACCCCTGCTCTCAAAATGGTGAAGGAAAACGTCGTGATGAAACCGGCAGATCCTAGAACTAAAAATTCAAAGACATGTAGCCAACCCACACCGCGTGGTAGATTATGAACCACTCCCTCTCACACAGAGGAGACCTGTGTCCCCGCGGTGGGAACATTATTGGCTGATAATGAAGTAATTTTTGTGCTGCACAAAATATTTTATAACTTCGAGATACTTCAACTTTAACGATATCATTAACCCTCTTCATCTTATTACTTACTCACATGACCGCCGTATCTTTACAACATTTTTTATAGGTACCCCCGTCATAGAAGGAAAACTGCGTATGAAAGCACCATTTTCGCTTGTACGCAAAACGTCAGTATCGACGAACATTTTTTAGTAGTCGTCGGGATTTAGGAGCCTTCGTTTACGATGCCTCTGCTGTTATCACTCTTGAGGACTTGAGAGAATGGCTGCGTTAATTTTATTTTAGCACTTACTCTTAGAGAATTTGCTGATACGTGGTGCAGTACGAAATAACAATGACTATTACTGTGTGAAGGGGACGAAAGACATGAGAAAACCAGCAGATATATTTTGTAAAAATCTTGAAAACTTAGGTGAAATGAGCTATCAATCCCTAGCTAGCATCAGGTGGAATGACAGTTCGCTTCAAGGTCACTTCACCTAAGTTTTCACTGTGAGATTTGTACAGAATAGCACGGCTGGACAGAATAGACAGTCTTTTATTTTTTTTTTGTTTTCAGGATGTATCATCATCAAATGACCCCTCCGCTCTGGGTGGAGCGGAAGGGAGTGTCAGACTCTTACTGACTAAAACCCACCCGTGTTCCTTCCTTAGCCCTTTACGTTCCGGGCCAGCGGTAACCCTTTCGGACAATCCCGCTGACGAATACAGTGTGTAATTCCTAGCGCAGTGAGCAAAATTATCAATGCTAGTTTCTTTTCTATTTAACAAGAGGCCTTTGCGCTGCAGTGGGACAAAAATTACAGGCTGATTTAATAATACAAAGTAATAACATTGTGAAGGCTTTACCGCGGCTGCGCTTGCACGAAAAGTTTGTAATACGCCGAGATTAACGGTTTGTGATATGTTAATATAGTGCTTATTTTGTTTCCTTTACACCGAGATTGGATAACAATGTCTATTTTCAGCAGTGATATAATTGCAATTCGATATAAATAATTGAGTCGAACATAATAATTATGTAAGTAATTACGCTTTGTGGGAAGCCCTGGAAAAGATTGGCACGCAACGGAAAAATCTTGTAATCGGTAGGAAGATTTTGGCATAAGTATCTAAAGTTGGAAAAAAGGCTAAGGATATGATGGTGAGAACACAGCTTGTAAAACATAAAAATAGAGACTTAAAATAAAAAATGATTTATTTGCAGAAAATACAGCTTTCACCCTTACCAGCTGTAAGGCCGCTATCCCACTGGCGTTTTACGAGCGTTGACGTCAACGTCGCGTCTGCGCGGCGTCGACGCTGCGCAGACGCGACGTTGACGTCGCGTCATCGCGTAACAAGCATAAAACGTCCGCTGAACGCGACGTCAACGTCGCGTCTGCTTAACGTTAACGTCGCGTTTGTTGGCAATAGTATCATCTGCGCGACGTTAACGTCGCGTTCAGCGGACGTTTTATGCTTGTTACGCGATGACGCGACGTCAACGTCGCGTCTGCGCAGCGTCGACGCCGCGCAGACGCGACGTTGACGTCAACGCTCGTAAAACGCTAGTGGGATAGCGGCCTAACAGTGGTTCACGTACAGTCCATATTTTGCCTTCTGCGGGCGTGTAAATAGTATGTAACCTTATTTTTGTAAAATGTACAGCGGGGTCATTTCGTAAGACACTATAGCAATGGCTTACATTTTGACAGTTCAACAAAATTCATTGCGTGATTCACGTTGTTAAGTAGACTTCGAACTTATTGAAGCAACGTATTAGCAATATCCTACAAAGTAATTCAGATTGAGATTGATGATGTCATTCGCAATTAGGGTGCAGGTTAAGGACTGGAATATGATGACACAAATATATTTCATATAAAAGGTGAACAAGAAGTAAACAGAAACACACCTGACATACTATTGTAAAATCATATTTATTTTTGTCATGGCACAGTCACGCTACACAATCTAATTTTATCACGATTTTGACAGACAACACCACGTGGATAGTGAAAGGTGAAACATTTCTGGCACGGAATACCTATTTACACCTGAATGTTTGAAATTAATTGTTGTTTTACTAGTAAAAGTTAGTATCTACGTAATACAAAATTATAATTTTGGTCATCACATTGTTTCGTTTATAGAAAATTCAAGTATAGCAATGAAAATGTTCATGAGTGTTTAAGTACGACTTTATTTTCGTGTATTTTGTTGTTTTCCTACTAGTTATATACTCAAGCCCTGCCATGGTCCCCAACACCCAAGAAACTGGCAAATTTTGGCAAAATTTGTGTTATTTCCCGAGTTTGTCTTATTTTACAAGATATAGTGTTGGTACCTATTAGAAAACCATTGTCTTTGTTCTCTATTTATGTTTCAGAATCGAAACGAAGGAGGTAAAGAGTAAAAGTGAGGAGTAGAATATTTTGGTTGTCCATCGTCGTCTTAGGACGTTCAAAGGGATAAACGAGCTGGTTGTGTGGCTTGTATCATAATGAAAAACGTTTTATCTCGATTCGAATAAAGTTAACTATTTTGAACATTGCTTGTATTTAAAATTGAACATCACTTTGTGATGACATTGCATCATCACAAACACTACCAACAATTTCGGCTGTACCACCCATATCTGCTGCAATTCCAACCGTTTCTCCAATATTAATGTAAACGACATAGCTACCTACTCCACTAACCCAGCAGACATTCCTCTACCCAATCCTATTAACAAATTGTACTACAAACGAGAGAGCCTTTGAACATTCCAATTGCAATTAAGCGTTTATGAATTCTGAATTATTTAACCTAGCTATAGAAAGAACCTAGTTCGTTCAAGAAGTTTCGATTTCGTTTTATGATCTGAATAGGAGGTCAGGAGGTTTTCGCGACATATTTGGGCACTATTCCAAGTATTTTATCTTCATAATGATATTTCATACAAGGCCTACATTGAGATTTATTTTGTACGAGCTCTCTTTTGTTTTCAGCCCAGACTAAAGAGTTTCTGGGATCCATAGACAAATAAATGCAATGATCATACGTTGGCGCTTGATCTACAATATATCTGAAGCATATCAACACATAACGCCTGTATTCTCCGAGGGCCGGATAAAGCATAGGTGTACCTTATCGTTTCAAAATGTAATTTTAACCGAGTTAGAGTAAATAACCACTAAAAATTACCTATCGAAGTGGAAACTGTATTACAAACATGTGGATATTTAACCGAAACCTATGTACTGTCACCAAAAGAGATAAGTAACCAGGGTCATCGGATAAAGTTGAAGTTTAGTAAGAAACCGATGGATATTTTTGAATGAAATTTAATTTGATAAATGGACTGTTTGTTTTGTATAAATTAAATTGGATTTTATTCGAAAACATCCATCGGTTTCTTACTAAACCTCAACTATATCCGACGACCCTGGTTACTTATCTCCTTTGGCGACCGTATCTACATATACCTATAATGTATATCCTTTAAACAGAAAAACAGTAATGCTGCTTGATGAGAAATAGGGAAAAAATATACCTACTGTTTCCTCTTTCTGCATATAAATTCTTTACCAAGAAGCTCCAATACCTGCTTCTAAATATATATGTTTTACTTATTAGAAAATAACACCGTTAGATACCCTCTTCTTTGTGAAACAAACAGGAATGTAAGTCACGATTGATAGTACAATAATGTAAGTAACAAATTGGGTGTTTGTAAGATAATTTCCCTCTTCCCTTGAGAGGGTTTCCGTCGGGGTCCTTATCCAATAAATGTCTGGCTACATACCGGAGCTCCAGCGGTTTTAAAACGTGACATGAAAGGCGATCCTTACAAAGACGAATTGGTTGGAAGGTTTTAGACCATACCTATGCTGCTACGTGTAGATGTTGTTATACTACTTCGAAAATAGTCTTGACAAAAAGTGGGACATTTTACTTTTTAATCATACCTAATTTTTCCGTTATCATTTTTTTATTACTTAAACCTTACGCCTGTTTACCTGAAGGATTTGGCAGAGGTGTGAAAATTGTACTTTCATCCACATTTAACCTGTTAACTTTAACCGAAAATCCCCTTCTATCCAGTCGAAAAGTTCGGAAGAATGAGAAGGCGAAAAAAGGCCCGGACAAGGGGCAAAAACGCCGGATATTCCGGACAGATCCGGTTGGAAGATAACCCTATATATACAGGAATCCTGTATGTAGGAACAGAGGGTTACGGTACGCATTTGAATAAAATACGGTATTCGAGAAGCGAAAAGGATGATCAGTTCATAAATCATGATTTAAATCTAGATTTGCATCGAGATTATGAGAAAATCTGTCAGTTTCTAATGGAGATTCATGACTGAACATGAGCAATTAAACAATAAACATCGTTGTGGAACGCTGACCTAACACTACGCTTGAAAATAATAATAAAACCTATCATATTGTATTGTTTACAATATGGTTTTGTTAAGATGATGTAGTTGAATGTTGATTTTGAAGTCGTACCTGTTTATTTTCTGATTTAGAACTGTATTTATTCTTGTTTAATTTTCCACTCCGCTATCTAATAACTGTATTATTCAACTAGCTTCTGGCCGCGACGATTCCGTCCGCATTGGAGACAACTATACCAAAAAACATAATCGATGGCACTCGACATTTCGACAATAGTGTAGCTTTCTGTCAGTGAAAGAATCGACAATAGTGTAGCTTTCTCTCAGTGAAAGAATTTTTGTAATCGGATTGTAGGTACTTCCAAACATTATCTGCCGCCTACATACAAACGATCAATTTTACCTCTTGTTGTTTTTTAGTTTAGATGGTTAAGAATTGGATCAATCATGCTCTTGCATCGAAAAGGACGAGACAAATGCTTATACGTGCCTTGGAAATTGGACTTTCCCTGACCCTTGTTAATATCTGGTTAGATAGACCAACATAGATGATTTAATCAGCGTAAAGTTGGATATAGTGGCTAGTTGTAATCTCAACGAGTGTCGCCCGTGGCGCGAACAGACCATTAACAATTTTACGAGGTCGATCATCAATCTGATTCAGGGAGAATAGGCGCCAAACTGAGGATGAACTGTTATTTCTGTAATATGAAACAAGAATGAACCTGACGTAAGTTAGAGTTGGGCTTAGACATCAATATAGTTCCATAATCAGCCTAAATTGTCCCCACTGCTGGGACACAGGCCTACTCTCTGTGAGAGAAAGTGGGCCATGACCCACCACGCGGGTCCAATGCGGATTGGTAGATATCATATGTCTTTGAATTTTTGGGTTCGGACATGCCGGTTTCTTCGCGATGGTTTCCTTCGCCGTTTTGAAAGCAGTGGTGATGAAAATGTCTAGAGAACCTAGATAGTCGCTTTACTTTGTGACAAAGTAACCCAGGCAGGGTTCGAACCCACGACCTAGGTACTCATAAGTCGGGGCCGTTACCACTGGGCCACCCCTGCTTATGATATCGTGGACGTTTATTAAATTTTGCGGTTAATTAAAAGAGACTCTACGAAAGACGAACTTCATATAAATCTTATACTCACTGACAGACAACGCACAGCCTTAACTGTTGGGTCTAGAAGTATGAAATTTTGCTTGGAAACCGGACAAAATTTACCGATTTTTGAAAACCAAGGTTGAGAGACAAAACCGGAGTTAGCACCGGTTTTCCGTTATTGAATTACATATTTACATTTTGATTTAAACCAACTTTTTTCGAACAAACTAGAGAAATATTACATTTTGAGTCATCAAATATATCCGAACGCTATGCTGACATACCAAGGACTCTGATACCATCCCCGTAGAGATGGTCCTTGGACTTATACGATAGCACGGACCGCTCGCAGAGAACTACGGTTTTCTCCGAGTGGTCTGTGCCATCGCTATATCATCATCTAACGCTGAAGTTGTAGCTGATGAGCTAACTCTTCAAGAGCAGGTTGATAAGGAATTGGATAAATGCAGGAAAACCCCCAAGAATCGGTCTGATTTCGACCTTGCAGGGTTTGTCAAGGTAGAGAAAGCCATGTATGAAAGCGGAGGGCATCGGGGTGTGTATCTCATAGAAGATTACGACTATTTGATGTGTGTACTACCATCAAGTGTAGAGAGTGAGAGGGTCTTTTCGAGTGCTGGGTACTTTTGCAACAAAATAAGAAGTACACAATCTGATAAAATGTTAGATGCACTTCAATTCATAAGAACACTATCAAGAACAGCGGTCTCTTGGAAAATTATGATTATTGATTATTTAAATTAGTATACGGTACACAGTTGATTTTATCTTGTTATATACTCGTAGTCAAATATGAATCCTATAATAATGTTTTTAGTCGTTCGTAATTAACCTTTTGACCGCCACACGTCAAAAAATCAAAAAACGTGCCCTCGGCGTCAAAGTCTGTCATGTCAAAGTAGTTAAACCGTGACGTGCTGGGCACATTTTGGTTTGTCATCTATATATGACTGTGGCGGTCAAAAGGTTAAAGAGCTCAAGGTTCAAAAAATTGAAACGTATAGTACTTAATTGTGGTTGTGTTTAGTGTATTAAGATGATGAATGTGTTTTGTATGTTTAATATACATATATTATTCTTGATAACAGAATCGTTAGGTACCTACTAGAGGTAGGTACTACAAATTTACTTGTTGTTGAATAGATCTCAGTTAGGGAATTTTTATATTGTAGTAAGTTCATGCTATTCAAATTATTAATGTGGTCTACATGGTATTAGTAGGCATAAATGGTTGATTAATTAAAAAAGGTTATTTTTTAATTTGTAGATTTTGCGGGTATCTAAGAATATTTTTTTCTTGTTAAAATTCTACTACATAAACAATATAAAATTGTAGCCGAAACCGGGGCTGGTCGGCCGGCTGGTTGGCCGGTTTCCGGTTTTGGACCCTCAAAACCGCAATTCAAAACCGGTTTTGAAGATCTTCCGGTTTTGCACGTCGTATATATATATATATATATCATATACACCGTATTTAACGAAAGTGGGCACTAATGAACGATTTTTAAAAATTCACCCCCTAAATAGGGGATGAAAGTTTGTACGGAAGTTCGTTTTTTTTTCTTAAAAGTTTAACTTACATAAATAATAATAATAATGTTTATTTCCAAAAAAATTATTACAAGGTTACAATTACTATGATACAACATAAAGTGCATTTAGTATTATCTCCTGGCACCCAAACTAGGTTTATAGCCTGTGACTTGGGGAAAAATAAACATATATGTATATCATTTCATTTCATTTTTCATTTCATTCAAGTGTTGGAAGTTAGGATCTACAGGGTGAAATTGAAAACATGCGACAAATCGAAATGGGAGATTGTACTCAACATTATGAACAACTTTTACTAAGGGACCAAACCTGAAATCGCGATAACAAAATCAGCTGTTCCCTACATTTATCTTCGCATAACTCGTCAAAATGTAGGAAACAGCTGATTTTTTTTCGCGATGGCAGCGTTTGTCTCTTAGTAAAAGTTGTTCACAATCTCCCATTTCGGTTTGTCGCATGTTTTCAATTTTAACCTGTATGATTAACGCTCGTGAGAAAAATCACGCAACGGCTATGTAATGGGCGTGTTCCAGGAAAGAGTTAAGCTGTCTTGGAGTTCTAAGGTTTAGCAATTGGCTGGCATACAGGGTGGTAGAGAGTTGATCGTCTGGCAACCTATCATTATGGATTCAGTACATGATTCTGATCCCTCCTGAATTTAAAATATCATCCGTTATAAAAAAAAGTGCTGTTTCATAGATTTGACCGCGTAAATATTGCAGTTTTCAACATAATAATAATAATTTGTTTATTTCCACTTCAAGACACAAAAATCAGTGTGGCCCTGGCTCTTGTACTAGGAAGTCCCGTATCACAAGAGCCAAAGTGTTAAAACATGTTAAACATTTAAGGTTCAACATGTTCAGAACACGTCAAAGTACGCCCAAAAACTTATATGAAGCTGTGGATTAAGTTTTAGAACCTAGTACAGGACTTCTTGTTTTTTAGGGTTCCGTACCCAAAGGGTAAAAACAGGACCCTATTACTAAGACTCCACTGTCCGTCTGTCTGTTTGTCTGTCACCAGGCTGTATCTCATGAACTTTGATAGCTAGACAGTTGACATTTTCACAGAATATGATGTTTTCTGTGGATAATAAAAACAGAATAAAATAAATATTTAAGGGGGGCTCCCATACAACAAACGTGTTTCTTCGGCGTTTTTGCCTTGTGGTACGGAACCCTTCGTGTGCGAGTCCGACTCGCATTTGGCCAGTTTTTTTTTAAACCAGTTTTTTTTGTCAACTTTTTTAACCGACGAAATATTTCTACTCTAGTCTAGGATCATGTGCTGAATTTATGGAGACAGTTTGCGCGTCGATGTCTTTGCCAGCCTGTATAACTGAAAAGAGAAATAGACTTAGGAAAGAAAACGGATGTCCGACTCCGATGTAGCAAACGGATGTCCAACATAACCGAGCTCATTTTATCAGTTTCCTCTGTAATTCCCCCAATCCTTCACCGGAAAACAATTTAATTTCTGGCCAACCCTTTAGCTGAAATTAAACAAATAAATTAACACGAATTTGTTCACACCCCTATTACGTTTGCAAAGGTATAATATTGTGTGCACATAAAACACGTCGGTAACCGGTGATTGTAATTAGCTTTATTCATATTTTTACAGCTGAAGCCGGGGGTTTAATGAATAGTTTTGTGTAATTTTTATACGGCACGTGCTTTATTTGAGTACTAAAGAAATGTAAGCTTGAACAAAGGAAACCTAGTGTACTTACACCTTATTACGTCAGCGTAGTTATGTAGAAAAGAAATTCATACTTTCAAGTGGGTAGCGTTACTTTGTACGGTAGATATGTACGTGGGTACGTTGTAGTACCTATATAATTTAAAGTGAGTAACGTAGGTACTCACAGAGGTGTAATTTAATGACAAAGGAAGTTGTGCGCGCCAACTATTTGAAATACACATTATAAATAGACAGATACATCCATCTAATTAATATATATCATAGTACTTATGAGGTACTCGGTAACATTTAACCCATGGTCGTAAAAATGGTCTAACTCCAGACCTATATATTTGACCTAGATTGTTGAAGATATCTACGTCATAGGTTTGGCTGTATCCCAAATTTGGGAATAAAATTTCGGCGTAGAAAGTGTAAGCCATTCGTGAACGACGTCGCCGGCAGCCAAGCTGTCGAGACGAACGGTTTACAACTACATGGGACATTAGACAAGACTAATACAACATTTTTATAGGTACCTATACTAGCTGCGTCCCGCGGTTTTACCGACGTAAATGTAGAGCCCGTGAGAATATCGGGATCAAAAGTATATATGTTAATCCAGGGTGTCAGCTACCTCCATACAAAATTTTATCAAAATTGGTCCAGCCGTTTGAGCGTGAAGAAGAAGCAAACATATAAACACACACACACACACACTCACAGACTTTCGCCTTTATAATATTAGTGTGATGTGATTTTCTGGATGAGAAAAGTAATTGAAAAAGTTATGTGATACGCCTGAAGAATACAAAGAGAGCAACATCTTTAGTACTTATTAGTTTCATTTTCAGTTTTGTGTTCAAAAAGTTTGATTAGGGTAACATCTCATAAAATAATATAATGATGTGTCCGCAAATGTTACGTTTCACTTTAAATACACTACCTATATTTTAGTTTTAATTTAATCAACACATTAGAAAGTTATTAACTTAAAACATACTTTACACAACGGGCAGTTAAATTGAGAATTTATAGCACTACCCGCATATTTTCAGCATCGTGCGTCCGTTAAAATATAGAGTTACGGGCACGTCTCAACTTAAAGCTACTGCGCTATAATTTTATACAAATGGTGATAAAAATAACATACCTTCGCCGCTCCCACCGCAGTATCGATTCCCAGCACCACCAGCACGCAGACCCCGACCAGGCCGCCACCACTCGAGCAAAGAAAAACAAAGCAAGTGAACACAACACTCAGAAAGTCCACACTATTATAAAGCGGCCGGCGAAGACCGCAACAGTTCACTTTTCGCCACAGTCAACTTTAAGAGAAAACTTCAACAACTTAAAAATAAGCAGAAGCGACGATCCGACCGCGTCCAGGACTATCCAATTAGATATGAAGAATTTTAGCGAGTCAAACGGCGCGTTCCGCGGAAAAGTTTTATGCGATTTTACGTTTCTCCATGCCGTAGGCGCGGGCCGAGCGGCCGAAAGTTTTCAGCGTAGCGTCGGGAGCCGAGTGTGCTTTTGTTACGCAACTCAATGCGGCGCCGCGCCGCCAGGGGGAGCGCGCGCTCAGTGGCGCAGTGGCGGGCATGCGCAGTGCCGCGCCGCGACTGGCGCCTCGAGCCGGCCCGTCGGCTGCCGCACGTACCGCCGAGTCCTCGGCAATCTTTTCACTCCTCACCACTCGCACTAGCTGCTCCTTTCAACTGATATGAGCGACTGGCCTAATTAGTAAGTACTACTCCCCAGCGCATGCCTTGAATAAACATCCAGCTACCGCACGCTGGGGTATCGCTGGGTAATCAAACGGAATTCATCAACCTTCTTCATACATCCTGACCCACTTTGTGACTTAGTATCAGAGTAGGAAAGTCAATAACAAAACAGAGGTCATGGTGCCAAGAATCGCGTGAAGCCACTATAATGGCAGGACGGAACGCAAGCGCTATCTGCGATCTCGAGTGAGACAGGTAATGTAGCTAACCAAACACCGCGAATAGCGCTTACCTGAGTGCCGTGAGAAAATAAATACATAAGTACCTACAAAGTATTAAGTACGAGTTATTCTGTTGGTTAAATTGTACGGGATTGAACAAGCTCTGTATAAAAAGCCTTGGTTTAATCTGACAGGGTTACGCAACGCTTTCAACTGTCATTTAGGTACCTACGACTACGAAGCCTCATAGAATATTCACCATTTCACCAGACATGGGAAGAACGCCTAAATAAGGAAAAGGTATATACCGACTAAGATAGACACGAGACCGAGTGAAATTTCCTGAAAATTACTCTGTTTGATGTCGAACCCTATACAGAAAAGTTAGATTCTGACTATTTCTGACCTAACCTTTTTACATGCTTAGATAGATATCTTGAATTCTAGATAATTGCTGTTGTATTTCGATAGGTAACAACTTGTTTTTCCGTAAAATGTTCTGTACTAACTTTTTAGAAATAACATACCTTTCTATCCTGCTTATGCGTATGAAGTTTCATTAAAATCGGTTCATTAATTTCGAAAAATAAGGGCTTGAAAGTTTGTATGAAATGCCGTACGGCGTAAGAAAAACTTTAGCATACTGAAAATAAAGATCACTGTTATTTTAACAGTGTTACAAAATCAGAGGTAAAATATCTGAAATGACTCTCTCTACACATAAAAATAAGGTATAAAAGTGGCCAACACCTACGACCAACTTATCCATAATGATTTTGACATCAACACAACTGGAAAGATAGACGGGCAAGATCTTCTTACGTAGGTAACTTAAGTTATGTTAACCTAACCTAATTCTCGTTTTCATTAACACTAAATGACACACCAAAAGCTAAAAATCCAACAGCATGCTTTCATTCAGGCATTCATTTAGGTCTCGCCTAGTTTTAGGGAAAACGGGCATAAAAGGGTCATAAATCAAAAAGGAAATTCATGACTAAAGTAGCTTTACAAACTTTCATAATATAAAGATAATCGTTTCTCTAGAAATTGTTCCGTCTACATTATGTCACCCGTTTTCTCTGACACAGTTGGCAAACTTCTGAGCCAGACGTTAATTGCCATTTTTTTAGAACTGGTGCTGTGCATACAATTTTATCACCAGCCGTGATTATGAGCAGTATGCACACCTGTGGCGTAATGAGCGAGATACTATTAGGTCCTACACAGATGGACGCGACGCGGTTAACCATCGCGTGGCTGCGATGCTGCAATAATTGACAGTGAATTGTACCTATGACTCGTATTATGAATTACCTACACCAAAACTGAAATTAATGGTAGTTAACCGCTAAATACTGTAATGTCATGTCGTTGTAATGTCAGCATCAATTGAAGGGGCCCGTCAGGGCCGAAGCCTGCCGGGTCAGCGGGATTGTCCGAAAGGGTTACCGCTGGCCCGGAACATAAAGGGCTAAGGAAGGAACACGGGTGTGTTTTAGTCAGTAAGAGTATGACACTCCCTTCCGCTCCACCCAGAGCGGGAGGGGTCATTTGATGATGATACATCCTGAAAAAAAAAATACCGCTAAATACTGTGAAGAGTGGTGAAAATTCCATTGACACCAAAACTCTTATAAAGGCTAGTAATATATTATATACACACATCATCAGGCTATAATGTTCCCACTGCTGGGACACAGGCCTCCTCTCGGTGAGAGGGAGTGGGCCGTAATCCACCACGTCTTGTGCGGGTTGATAGATGTCACATGTCTTCTAATATTTTGGTTCTAGGATATGCCGGTTTTCTCACAATGTTTTTAGGGCAGTGCTGATGAAATAATTTACACAAAGTAAAGAGCCTACTCTGGATCAAACCCACGACCTTGAACACGTAAATCGCAGGCGTTACCACAGGGCCACCACTGCTCTGCTAGTAATAAAATAATGATATTTCACAATACACCTTTTCTTTATCCCAGCTTTTTCGTTTTCTAAATGTATAGACAGACCTAAATGCCGTTTTGATTTGAAGGGGCTAGTCGTCAGTCGTGCGTGGCTTACGGTAGCAGACACGTCTGTACTATCCATCTATGATAATCGCGATATTCCGGAAGCTTGGCTGCGTAAGCTTACCTAGTAACAGTTAAAGTAGGTAATAGGTACCCAAATTATATTATATATTTTGAATTTGATTTTATCTTTGTTATAACCTACTTAACCTGCAGTTTGTTTAGTAGATTATCTACCTCTGCTTTATGTCTACTATCTAACTACGTCGCAAAACTTTTGTTGACAAAAAAAGGGAAGTTTCTGCAGGATGACCGCGCCCCGCGCCCGTCTGACGTAAGCCTTATATAAAACAATTAACTGGCACATCTGGAGAAGCACTACAGCTACACCATGTAACAATTACCGGGAATTTCCGCCTAATATCTAGATACTCGTACATGCAGCTCTCTGCTCTTGGACCTGCTTAGTACCTATAAATGTAGCTATTCGATATCTTTCTTTTGTCGCCTCAAACTTAGAATATTCGGTAAACCTTCTCTACCGTATTTAGGCTTAAGTTAATAAGCCTATAGGTAATGCTCCTGTAATGGGAGTGGACTGTAATCCACCACGCGGGCCCATTGCGGGTTGGTGGATGTCACATGTCTTTGAAATTATGGTCCTAGGACATGTTCTCACGTTTTCCTTTACCGTTTTGAGTGCAGGGATTCTCTATGACACAATGAACGAAACCGCGCGAAATCAACGCGAGATTGACGGGATTAGCTAAGGAATTGACGTGTCAGTCAGTAAGTAAGTCTGACAGACAGACCCCTTCGCCCTAGGGCGGAGGATATCCATGAGGAATTCCAGGTACCTAGGTACCTAAAGTAGATAGGAGGTAATCAGGTAAGTATGGTGGTAATCATGATTCTGAAAGCAGTAGGGAGTTGGCGTAAGTACCTGCCCACAAAAGTATTTTTACCGACTTCAAAAAAAAGGAGGTTATCAATTCGACACGTACAGACAGCGTCAGTATGTGCTAACCCCTCAAGTTTTAAAATGTTACACATTAAATTCCTTACAAATAATCTAAAGAATACTTCAAAAAGAACCCATTGTTTCGACTCAGATTTGAACCATCGCATCACCGAATGTCGTCATACTCATACCGGCAGTTTGACGAACTAGCCAGCGAGCCCATATGAATTGCGTTGAAATTGTTATCTACTATGGTCTGAGTCATTTTATCTTTAGGTGGGATGTCTAATCGAGAGATGTTATAATTTGAGGGTATCCATTAATTTTACTTACTTACGTTGTCTTTATAAAATTAATCCATACCCTCAAGTTATAACTATAACGTTTGATGTATACGTTCACTTAAAACGGCGAAGAGTAAACGACTACGATTTATTCATTAATTTTTAAAATGATTTATGATTTTATGAGAACTAAAATAGTTGTTCTGTGTGAACAAAATGTGAGTGAGCATAAAAGGAATTGCGAGACAGCTTGGCATAGCAGTAAGTTCATTATAATATTAATTGTGTTCTCCAATTTTTTTCTTGTTGAGCTATTTGCGGTATCTTGTGTGTGGTATTTAATAACTTATTTAAAACCATTTTTTTCTATACAGAGACAAACGGTGCGCTTATGGGTGCGCAGATTTCAAGAAACCGGCGATGTTAAGACAATGACCATGGGTCGGAGAACTACTGGGATCTATACGGACCAATCTGAACATCATCCGGATATTGTTAAGGTTCACACTACACCGCCGTTTACATCCACTCGTTACAGTTCGCAACGGCATGGAATATCTCTCTGTCCACGGTTCGAAGACATTTACACGCAGCGAACATTCACAGTTATCGACCTGCAAAATATGTCTAACAGAAGAGCATCGAAGAGAACGATTGCGATTTGCCCAAAAATAGCAGTTATATTAATTAAGTATGACAACAAAATAAACAACGAAGACATTTAACTCATTTGATTCCACTATTTTACTTTGTATAGCAAAATATTCTAAGTAGATATCATGAGCTAATAAGAGATGTTAATTGATTATCTATTGATAACATGTTTATTCACTTATTATGCTCATGATTGTAATATTTGTAATCCTGCCAAACTAACTTCTAGTTCCTAGACAAGTTGCAAACGCTTCAAAACTTGTCTCTTTCGATGTCACTTGTCAGACTGTCAAATGTCAAATTTGTATGCTGAGACGACATGACAGGTCACGTGACATTTCGTTAGGTTATGTCAATCTAAAATATTTCTACCGCTTACTATTTTATCGTTTACGTTAATAGGATGCCACTTGTCTAGGAACCCAATTGTGTCAGTTGGCAAAATAGTATATTATGATAACTGTAAATAAAATTATCAAATCAAAATAAATCTTTGTTGTAAAATAAGATCTTAGTTTTGTTAAATAATAGCAATAATAAATATTATTATATGATTATTAAGGTATTTTATTTTTCTTTATTTTTAAATTCTTTATAAATAATTACTAAAACAAAATAGAAAAATATATTAAAATAATAATTATAATGAACAAAAAGCACATTTCGTGGCTATGATTTGAACTTCCACTCATAGGCACGGCAAGCGGTCTTGAAACCTCTAGTCTATTTAGACGATGAATAAAACGTTCGTAAATGTTAACCCTATTATTGCTTGTCGTTTTCGCAATAATAAAAGTATTAACGTTTTATTGAAAAAACAATAATAAAAACAGAATTTTAAAAAATAAATACTATCTTAAACTTATTTATTCACTAAAACAATAAATTAATTGAAATAAAATGTTTTTGCAAAATACAAAAACCAACTTGGGCCTATCACGGATTTGAACGCACATGTCTTTTGGAGGGGTAATCACTTAATGAAGCTGTGTGTACATGTATATAATATTATTGGAATTGCATTATATTCACATATGACAATCTATTAGGGCTACCAAACAAATACACAATTGTTTATAGATGTACCTATGTGTGTATGTATGTTGGTCCACGCATTTCTCCGCAACTATTAATCAGATCGTGACCATTTTCTTTTTGTTGGCTTACATTTACTTCAACTTAGGGAACAGTGCAAGTTTCATCAAAATCGATTCAATAATTTTCAAGATATGGACTAATACGTGTAAGTGTGACGACCTGGCTTTTTGATACGATCAGCTACGGGTGTAGTGTCAAAGGGAAAACATCTCAAAACCTTGGTCAAATTCTAATGCAATATTTACAGCAAAACTGTTACCTACCTATACAAGAAAATATTCCAGTTTTTACTAAAAACTAAAAATTACGAAATAAAAAAGTAGGTAATTTAAATTAAAAAATTAAATCGACTTCAAAAAGAAATCAACTCAAAATTATGAAATAACTTTAATTTCAGAAGTCGGTGGCAAAAAACTAAAACTAAATAAAATACAGGTCCTACAAGACACCGACTTCCGAAATTAAAGTTATTTCCTAATATGAGTTTGAATTTTTTTATTTAAATTCCATTTTTTTTATTTTAACAGTTTTGTACCTTTTGACCTTGTGTAAGAAGAAACATGTTTAGCAGTAGTTCAAAAAGAATAGGTAAAATAAAAAAGTCCTCCAGACCATATTTCGGCCACGTCGGCCAATCTCAATGGAGACTAACCTTCGGTGCGGGAGATATTATAGTGCACAAGTGTGTGCTCACACTCTCATAGCACAGAATAAATAGAACAAGTACTCATAGTCCGATGGGACGGCAATCCGAAACGACCGGAGAGAAAGATCAGGCGCGGGACCAACGACTTAACGAAAAGAATAGGTAAGTAAGCACCAAAAAATAAAAAGTAAGTATTTTATTTTTTGTTAACCAACTTTTGAACAACTACTTAGTTTCTGTCCGCGACTTTGTCCGCGCAAAATTTCGGCCCTTGAGCCACCGCGTCGCATATAATGTAGGTATGCCATCGCCCGCCCGCGCTATTACTTTGTTTTTGCTTAGTGCTTTTCCTTCCTTTTTTCTTTTTGCTCCGCTCCTAAGAGTCGCAATGTGATTTTAAATAGCCTGTAACTTTCCTAAGGAATTGGGCTATCAAATGCAAAAATAATTTTTCAAATCCGATTGGTAGTTCCAGAGATTAGCGCATTCAAATAAACAAACTCTTCAGCTTTGTTATTATATAGATTCATCAACTTTTAAACTCCCCTTAATCCTGCATTGTCATGTAGCCGCTGGTAGCAGTTTTGGCATCCTCATTAAGCTCCAGTTTGTAACACAAATTCAGGAAACTTTTAACATCAGAATGTTGTTTAACTTAGCAAGTTCTTTAAAGTTTAGGTACCTAGCTAAACTCAAACTCATTTTCACGTTGCTATATCGTTAAAGGTTCCAATGCTTCGGACTTAAAAGTTAGAAGATTTTTAAAACACTTTTTGAGATCAGCAATCGTCCTTCTACGAAAATTTGTAACACTGCTCAATCTGCGTATCGAACCCACCATTAGGTATGTATAGGCTATTAAATGGCTGTTATCCTAATTCACGAATAGTACCTAAAGTACTTAATTAGTTGCACTTGATCTGCACTATCACATCCTAGGTGGTACTTCGATTCAAGGGAAATTCCAGGATTTCTTTCTGGAACGGGCACTTGGGCCAGACGGGTTGGACAGATTTTCTTTTGACCACCACATAGGTACAGAAATACGAGTGACTTACTTTGTCGACATTGGTAGCAGTGGCGAACTAAGCCAATCGGGTGGCCGGGGCAGCAAAACAAAATGAGGTCTTCGCAACTTGTGTAGGTATTTTCTAGTAACATTTTGCAAAAAAATGATAAGTAGGTACCTAATGTTTAAAAATCAAGTATTAATAGCAGCACGTACTTAGTATTCTATTCTACCTATAGGTACAATAGGATTATTTTTTTCAAAAAAAATAATCTTCATCTTTTCATTAGATACCTATGCAGGCTGGCTCTGTTAGCCAGAATCCCCACGCACAACGGACCGAATGGGAGTCTATGTGCGGAAAAGGGAGTCCCATCATCATCATCATCATTATAGATAGGTACCTATGCTATTTATAATTATTTCTATTGATATTCACGAAAAATAAGATTACAATAGGTAATGCAAGAGCGAGCGATGCGAGCTCGAGATTTTTACACCCCGTCTCAGAATTCTCGGTTATGTTTCTTTGAAACATTTTTACGAAAATAGGGATTACTTTATAGTCACCCATTCAAAAAAATTGAGAATGCAAGAGCGAAGCAGCTTTATAAGTAAGTATTTTATACCTACTCAAATCCTCTGCCGACTGTGGCTCTAGGCCGGTGCATAGTGGCTGGCTTAGCAGACCTCAGGATTCGACTACGAGTACGAACTAGCCGCACCACTTTGCACCTTAGTAGTTACGCCACTGCTGACGAAGAAATCCAGTAGGTACCGTCAAACAAGCCAACTTTGCCCGTTTTTTTAAGAAAATCGAATATATTACAAGTTTTTTCTATGGGACTTAAGTATATTTTTTCATTTACTACAACTATATGACCATATGCACGCATTTGCTATGTAAAACATTAAAAAATTTAAAATTTAGATCAAAATTTGTTCGATTTTGATGGCGGGCAAAATAATCCGGACTTTTAGCCAACATTGCCCACTCGATTTTTGACGCAAATCAAGCTCTTATAAATACGTAGAAAGCACCACGAGTACAATTTAAGGCAATCTTAACCTAAGTTTTAAAATACTGTTTGTAGTTTAAATATTTTCGTGATAAAAACAGTGGGCAATGTTACCTAGCGGTTAGTGCCCTTTTCCATACAAGGCCCAACAAGCGGTTTAAGATTTTAATGGTTGTCACATTGCAGTAAAATTATTAAATAAATGTTATTTTCACTTTTCTTTTGTAGGTGTTGGGTGCATATGAATAGACGTTAAAATGGTAATTAAATGAAACATTGTGTTCAAAATTAAATGTTTATTCCAATTTCGTCGACAGTTCGACATAAGATACCGTTGTTCTATTTTGAACATTTCAATAAAGTTAGCTTTAAGCTGTAAATGCTATATCAAAAAATGAGATCAATATATGTCCAAACTTGAATCAACAGCAAAACAAATGAACAAGTAAGTACCTAATGACAATAATAAAAATCTTTTATAAGTTCCGTAGGTATGCATAGAGCCCATGAGGAACAAAATCACAATTAGTAAATAAATCACATCACATGGTATATATGTATTACAAACAGTCAAAATCACCGCTAGGAATCGTAACAATATTCAGTCAATAATAATATTAATCAATACCGTTGTTCTGTTCTGAACACTTTAATAACTGCTTCGCAGGCAAGCTTTAACATCACGTCGGAGTCATTTTTATATGCTCGGGACCCAATTTCACATCTTGGCTTTCTTGGTCTAATTCTAGACTTGTTTGTTTTTCTGAAATTAAAAATAACAATAAAATTAAAGCTAAGTGGATCTGCAATGTACAATAAAAGCTGCCATCTACTCTAATGAAATATACCCTATATCCTATCCCTATACACAAACAAACATACAATCACAAACTTCACCTCTATACATATGTATACTGGGTGAAAATTTAATCACTGTTTTCCTCTTACGGGGTCATTGTACTCATCATTATGAACAACTTTTACTATGGAGCCAAACCTGAAATCGTGAAAATCGTTTCTGTGTTTTTGCGTTAATTCAACCTGTTACAAAATAACTAAAAGTGACAACCCTGAGTGCTTTTTGATAACGGGCAATGTTGGCATGGAAGGGTCTGAACAATTTAGGGTAACTTTGCCCATCATTAGAAGTTTTGATTTATAAAGTCCTGAATAATGAAACTATATTTAAAATACTCAACAACTAATATTCTATAACATACAGTAAAATACACTTACCTGTGTTTTCGTCATGAGGTAAAATCCACAAACACTTTTCATAGGAAATTTGCCCGCAAAAAAATACACCGCATTCGACAAGTTCTGGCAAGTTACTAAATGAACTTTGGAACGAATGCGTTAGATAGTGCTGCCACAAATATAATCAACTTTCCACCCAAATAATAAATGTTGCCATAAAACTAAAATTGTTTCTTATGTTAGCGGATTTGCTTATAAATTGCTTTTAGGGCAAAGATACCTTGATTGGCAAAGTTGGCTTGTTTGACGGTAGCTACTTTTCCAGCGTTCACCATTGAAGCAATGTTGATGCAAATGCAAGTCCATTTAGCCAATCTTTTCTCATTCTGCTGCAAAGACATGTCTTCAACTAGTTTAAAATGGAAAACGATCGCTGGAAACGTGATTAGTTTCGTTGTTGGTGTTAAAGCATTATCGTATTATCCTCAAAGGTTTTTATTCTGCTTAATCCGTTTTGGGGGGTTGCCTATGTAGTCTGCAAAAACAAATCTGCTGTTATAGAGAAAAATGCAATACCGGGGCAGTTAAATAGTAGTTAGGTACTGAACAGCTAAACCGTCGAAAAGAACCGCCCGGCGTCGACTTTGATCCTCCCGGGGTTCAGAATCATGTAGGTAGGTACTGGGAGTTCCTACCACCTGCCCATATACTATAATCTACGCTTACTTTCTATGGGTGATGATCAACAGACCAGCTAATTAAATACTTAGTTAACGTAGGTACCTATCTACCTACTTACTTACGAGAGATCATTGAACACGTATGGGTACGCTGACCTGACTGGGTAGATGTTACTCACATAACAAAGGCATAATGCAACTGGTTGCATCCAATAAAGTTGACAAGTTCGTTTCCATAGTAACCACAGGTCATTGAATGGTCAGATAGGTACCTATGATGGTAAAGAGCATGTCAGAATTTCAGAAGTGCCTGCTGCTGCAGAATTATGCTGGTTACAGTCAAATTGTAACAATGAACGTGTATTTGAGACTGTAGGTACCTATTCACAAAACTCAATCTCAGATACTAATCTGCAGAGTCCTCATTGAGACCTGACCAAGATTATGTCTAGACTTTAAAATAGACTGTGTCCTCTGAGTTTGCTTCGGTGTTTCTTCTCAGGGTGTTAAAAAGGTAGATACCTAATAGGTACCGACCTCAACTAGTTTTCAATCATAGGTAGGTAAATTATTTTTGACGTGTCAATGTGGTTTTTAAAATCTATTTGCAGAAATAAATCATTTACCTTAACCTACATGATAAATGATTCAAGCCCTCTACCTATCGTCGTTGCGCGTGCAAAAGCCGCTATGTATTATTTAGTTATTTTTGGTTCTTTATGCAGTTTTAATCGTTATTTCAATACACACATACTGTATAAACAGCTATGTGATAAGTGCAATATTTAAAGAGTTAAGGAATGTAGCTATGTGATATTCATCCATCGAAAGTTCCGTATAAACACGCTAAAATGTTATAATTCATATAGCTCAAATAAATTCACTAAAAACACATAGCGGCTTTTGCATGCGCAACGAGACGCTATCTTGTACCTAAAAGTGATGAGAGGATGTAATATGCATGGTACCTAGATATTAAAGAACAATAACATTTAGGTACTAGTGTTTTCGTTTAGGTAGGTTCGTATACCTACCTAATTTAAATCTGAATTGGAATAAGTGAACACATTTAGCGTGCTAACGTATCATTTCCTACTTAGCTGTTTTTCCTAAGCAGGAAGTGAAACGTTAGGTTCGAGGTTAGGTAAACACTAAATTAGGATGGATGAAACGTCAAAATCAACTACTTACATGAGGTTTCCCAGTTTTATTTCTTGGAACAACTAATTGTATAAGTGAGACAGAGGATGAGAGGACTCAGTAGGTACCTAAGTCGGGAAAATAACAACGAGGGCTTCTCAAACCAGAATTGCTTGGCGTGGCCATGATGCCCTGGCTGTTGTATTTTCGCCATGGTTGTTCTATTTGAATGACACGTAGTGGTCTTCGATCCCACTGGGCATCCATTGGTATCGGCGCTGACTTACGACTTGTAGTTACATACAGATGACATTCACTGTACAATCTTTTTATCTGATGAAGCGACGCGCGCTTTACTTGTGGTAAGCAGTGTACAAACACGCTGTGAATGTAATGTGTGTAAGCAGAGCTCTTGGTATCGTCCGACACAATGGCGAAGTGGCGGAAGTGTCTGTGCTGACACTACTCGTCTCCACGCACACATTCACAGCGTGTTTGTACACTTGGTTACCACAAGTAAAGCGCGCGTCGCTTCGTGAGATAAAATTACTGTAGCGGTCTAGGCTAAGTAGAGGCGATTGTTCAGTAGGTAGTGTCAGCTCGAACTAACGATATAGGGTTAGAGTCTGAACTCTTATAAGTTCTGACTCGAGCTCGAACGGTCTGAGTAGGTCTTCTGCATACTTAGGCGACGGTTACACGTAAGGTATTTACTGTGATCCATCAGTAAATACTGACGTATCGTGGTATTTAATTAACGTGTAACCTAATGTATTGATGTATGTCATTATTTATTAATGGATTTCTAGATTTCTTGATTCTGTATTGATGATCCGTCGGATTATGATAAATATTGATCGTGTAGCCTTGCGTCAATATTTATCACGTCAGTACGCGTTACGCTAGCGATGGAGACGGACGACTTTTTTGATCTTGTAGAGGCGGACGCACCGTCGTTGTCGTCGCCCCGCACCTTCTCGAAACGTACTAAAGATCAGGAAGTTTCAAAAGAATTTATCCTAAATTTAGAAGTATTGCCAGAGATATACGCACGGAACAAATATTTGTATTGCCTACAGGTAGTTGTTCCGGGTCTGGCTGTTTGTGTATGTGAATTTAAATGTTTGCAAACGCACCCACGATACAGGAGTAATTCCTAGTGTGGGGCAAAGTTTAAAAAAAAAAATAAAAAATTCAAAGATAATTATGGGATAGTTCTTCAAAAGATTACAAAAATTTTATAATTTAATATTTTTTGCCCATCGCTTTCGCTTGACCTTTTTATTTACACTAAGTGCTCAAATAATAGCCACGCAACCTTTAATTTTCAGCTCTGTGGCCATTTTAGACGTTTATATAGCAGGAGACCGGACACAATACTGACGTAATAAATATTGAACGTGTAGGCCAGTGTATTAATCCATCAGTAAAAACTGAAATCCATCAACAAATACTGTATTGACGGATCACAATAAATACTTTACGTGTAACCGTCGCCTTAGAGGCTTCTGTAGTGGTTGCTACATGTGTGTAAGTACTTGAAAGATATTTGGTAAATTTTCTATGAAACAGAATACTATCAAGCTATTTCACCAATTCCATAAAACGTCTGGTCCTTCCACTACATAAGGTTGTCCACCAAATTAAAGTCAAATTTTATTTACACACTTTATTGAATTAACATAATGAAAACAAACATTAATATCATATTGAAATGAACCTCATGACAGTATACTGTAACCGCGAGTACAACATTTATATTCATAACATTTAATCAATTCAATACACAAAACGATTAGATATGTAGATAATTACAGTGATATTCGAAAGATATGACATGTGAACATCTAGAGTTGTGAGAACATAATATATATTACACGACGTTGCATCTGTAGTACAATTAGAAGCAGTAAATAATAAACCATTTATCAGATTTGATAAAAATATGTGCACGTTATTCTTTATTATTATTCTATGCACATTCCCTATCTATTCTCGGCGACATCCGGTCAAACAAACGCTACGTAAATTATCCGCACAACCAATTTATTACTATGATAAGCTCTCACTGTCAATAACACGTTAACACAGTGCTCGACCACCGAGCACGTCCTACAGCCTGCCTCCAGCGATCAACTGCCCACATCAATATTATTGAAGGCCTGCGAAATCCAATCAATAAAATCGATTTCAACAGGAAGCAGTGTTATCCCCACGCCAGCCCACCTCATTAGAAGAGTACCGCAATGTCGCCCGACGCTTGTGAATCCAATCATCATTGTTTCTAGTTAAATCTAACATTTAATTAGGTACGAGTATTATTGCATGGCATATTGATGTTGGTGGCAGTCAGCGCCATAAATATATCAACATTGAAGGAACTGCCGCAGCAGTATCGATTACGTTACATTAGATTGACTAGACACATAGCCGCTTCAGAGATCATAATACACACATTTTCAATCATCATAACCATACTTTCCAAAACTTAAATGTCAGTATATTTATGTCATTGATAATAACCAATAAAGTCTATGTTTTTATCCAAATAACAAGAACATTAGACTTTTATAATGTTTACTAATCATAGTGAATACAAAAAATTAAATGCTTATTGAAGTAACAGCAGTGAAACAAAAACATCAGATATTTTTGTTGTTTTTTGATATTACAATTCTTAACTATACTCAGTCAATAATTACTATTAACTTTAATACTAAACAGGTGTCAAAACTGTGAAATTAATAGCCTACGCACATACAGAATATGACAGAAAATACGATAGCAGATCTACTTTGACAATTTTGTAAACACACGGTCCTATTTGTGTGTTCGTATACTTTGTAGAACATGCCTTACGAATGTTATATATTACCATACAATTTATTTTATATAGTACGATCTGTCGTACCCGCATAGCACATTTCATTTTTCCTTTTTATTTATAGTTGAAGATTTAAAATCAATTGATAAAAAATATCTTCTATCATAAGGGTATTCGGAATACATACAATTGAACTATATAGCTGTGTAGATAATGTGAAGATACGATGAAATCCTCTGTATCATGTTACCCTGTTCACTAGTGACGAAAGTGTAGTATAAAAACATGAATATTTTGTCTAATATAATCGAAGTGTACTTAGAAAGGGATGAAGCGAATATAATATTATTGGATATTTTATAATATGCATAATACACAACCTTTTTACCCAATCGTGTAGAACCTGTATAGTGGATATATATTTATTAGGACATAGCAAAATATTATTTATTATGAATGTAATAATTGCAGTATATAATGTCACCAATAAAGTTGCGAACGAGTGGATTGCATCGTAAGCATTTATCCAAAATATTTAATTATAGAATGTAGTAATGTCAAATTTTAATATTATAAACCGTAAAATTCAAGGGATTCTCGAAAACGGTGCAATAAGAACTTCAAATACATGTGCTAACACGAAAATTGTAAAGAAATTCACTATTACATTTATAAATATTTGCTAAGATTGAATGTAATTACACTATACAGCGCTGTCTGACCCTGTCAATAAAGGCTATATAATTCATAACACGATCCAAAAGAAGTCCACAATCGTACAACTTACAGTTTAAAATAATTTGAAGAAAATCTAAGAACAAAAGGCACTAACTTTTAGTTTAGTGACTTAAATATATTACGAACATTTGAAACATACAAATAACGAGGATAAAACTGATATCTGAATATACATTAAATAATAATTTAATTGAATTCTCATATAACATACGGAATCATGGACCAACTATGAAGTATCTTCACCGTGAGTATTCGACATAGTTTCAACCATGTATTTCTTGTTTCGAATTCTTAGCCTTTACCCAACTCTCTTATACTTTTGATGGCACATTGATACTATTCTCAACATTACCTAAATAAACATTCCTGTATTAAAAACCCCCAATTCATTAAAATCATCGACTGACGATGATTAAATATGTTATACGGCACGATATGTAATAGACAGAGAAAGGAAAGTAATGTCGAGCAATTGACCGAAGAGAAACAAAATTAATTGTATATAAGTAGTAAGTGATTATCTATACATTAAGTAACAGAACGAGTTACGTATCTTGCCTACAGCATATTTGGTGCGACTAAAAGTAATAAAGATTCTCCATAAGTATGTAATATAATGTATTCTTACGTCGCACAATGAGCACGATGTGCATAGCACACTAAATTAAAAATATTGCTTATCGAACAACAGAAAACAAACTAAACTCCATTTCGCAGCCTAGCTTACATCAACATTGACAAAATTGAGCAAATGAAAATAACAATAACAATACGAATCATAATAATATTGCTAAGTATAATTATATAATGAGTATAATAAAGATTATATCGCTTGCTGTGATTACTATTTAATTATAACTGAACGTAATAATACAAGGATATAATGAAAAATTATCACTAATTATTATTTATTCACTAATAATTTAAAATTGCATTGACCTAAATTTTATTAATATCATTGACAACACCGATGAATTGATACTTTCTTAATAGAAAGATTTTGTGTTACAATAACCTGTCAATTATTATATAAAACATGCATCGCTTGTGCGACGCCCGCGCCCTCGCGCTCCGTTGTTCACTCTCTGAACTACAAGCGTGCGCTATGACTACTACCTGCATCACTATCCGATACGCGATAAACGACATCCTGACGTAGCTCTTGCACAAAAGTGCAACCCCAATCGTTAATCACAGCTATGAAATCTCTTCTCTTTAGTAAATTACTATTTTTTTTTCAAAATTATCTTTTCACAAATTTATATCTATAGAGTAATTCTATTTAACCTGTGTGTACTTACTTTACGAAGCTCTATACATTGTCTTAATTGCAATTTAATAGACTATAAATAATTGATTTTATCAAAAATTTTATTGCTACGTTAATTTACTTCAAGCACACAAAAATAGTTAAAACTTTGAGAGAGGTGCAAACAAAATAAAATAAACTTTTCATTACTTTTACATAACGCAAATACACCGATAGAAAAACAAATTTTGACTAGCATTATAGAATTTCTTATTTTTTTTTTCTACTTTCAAAACAATTTGACTAGCATATCGACCAACGATTTTAACGAAATACGAACTAATTTTCAATACTATCGACGTCACATTAAAATACACATAATTAAATTTTAGACACAACTTTGGCACAATCATTAATTACTGAAATACTGCAGGGGAAGACTTGGGAAATATGTTACTGGGATATGTTTCGAGAATATTAAGTCTAATCGCGTAATCTTATAACTAGGGTGCAAAATTAATAAGTAGTGGATAATACAGTAATCGCTTACGTAATTCCTATTAAATTGATACTTTTATTGTTATTTTACCATATACCATGTTTAAAATACATGCGTAACTCACACATATTATTTACTAAGTTGAAATTCAATTATTTTGGCTTTCGATATTCATCGTGACTTGGCACTATTCAACTTTGAAGCAAATAGAAAGACATTTTAATGACAAGCTTTTCAATACAGTGGTCCTATAGTTATCTTACCCTACATTATCCTAAGTGTATTTTTTTTTAGTTTTTTGGAAATATTTGATTACCACAGGACTATATTTGATCTAAGACTAAATACAATGAGCAGTCTGGAGAGGGTGATAAAATAATTCAAATTAATCGTTCTACATTACATTACTAGACATTAACTACTCTCAGAATAATTTAGCATAAATCCACAACATTATTAATGTTAAACAAATTTAACAATCTTTGGCTTTGATCCCTAGACCAATATTAATTATTCGACTTAAAATTTCCAGTAGCCGATGTATCCTACACATTGTGTATACGTTAGAGATCTTAATAGTTCAAATGTAAAATAAATTAGAAGACTATCACATTTAGCAACACTATTTTTATACCTAACGTCTTTTTTTTGTGATATTAGACGATTTTAAATGATATACTGAAATGTTATCTTCTCCTCTGTCTCCGTTTTTAAAGTAAGTTTTCTTAAAGGATTTGATCCCATCGGTTTCGTATAGCCGCGCCGCGTCCGAGCGTCGCAACAGTTACTGTAACACCTAATTCTCAGGTAATTACGATTATTTTATTTACAAATATTGTCTTTAAACCCTCTCGCTCTGTTCGCTAATCTAACACTACGCTACGTCAGCGGGTCCGAGGTCGATTGTAACGCATCTACACCTATCTAATGTTTCCGACACTCGATTAAACTTACTTTGAACATTATTACTTGTGGTCGGTACTGATCATAATGGAAAATAAATCCAATAGACAATTGATACACTCAACCGCTTAAATCCATAGTAAATTCGATCAGCTTAGCTATCTCCTGTTGCACACTTTGTTATAAATTCATAAGCCGTGAGCAGTGAACGAGACAAATTATTATAAATATTTAACTATTTAAAATAAGTGTTTTGTGAAGTTATATTACATGTTCACTGTTCACAGATTAGCAAAAATTTTAAAATGTCAGTCGTAAGTTTTTTTATAATAATAATTTTTCAAACCCCTTCCCCAGGTCTTACTGATATATAAATCACTGACATGTTCTGCTCCAATCAATCAAATACAGTGGAGAATAAATATAAGAATATCTAAAATACTTATAAACTCGTAACAAATGTAAACATACATTCAGCGTGGATCTAATGTCTTGCCAATAGCGTCACCTCGTTATAGAGAGATTGATTTGGTCACGTTCATTTGAAGAAATATATCGGAGCCAGAGTCCCGTATTGCGGCTGCATCAGAAATGTGCGTTCAGTGTTGTACCATTTGTACGCAACGCCGGAATTCTGGCCGCGGAGCCCCATTCAATGGATCGGTGCCTTCACGATGTGGTTCGGAGCGATGTAGTGGTAACCCGGTAGCGGGAGCCCGGCCGTCTCCATTGTGATCCTGGAAAACATTACATGATAACGTTAATTCACTTTCTTCACACCGCAAGACTCCAGTCACATTTTTGTTCAAACAATCGTCAAACCCCGTCCCCGTTCATTGGGAACATAAACGAGTTAAATTTTCGTGTTGGGTTTCAAAATATGAAATTCAAATAACAGCTTGGATGGAAATGGAGATCAAAGGATAAAGCAGTAACAGGTTGATCGTGAACCCGTCCATAGAAACAAGTAAGTTTAAAACGTGGACACACTAGGATTTAAATTAAATGTAAGGAAAACTCTTACCAGGATATTGGATGATCCATTGAGCAGTAGGATATTACACGTGGAGCAAAGTTCAGCATGTCAGGTATCACGGGAATGTTTGGTGCCGGTGGGTGGGCAGGATTGTGGCGTGGGTCTTCAAGGAAGCTTTGTGTTTCGGAACATTTACTTAGACATGGTTACCTGCACTTAAGACTAAGCCGCGCTCTGCCAGACAAAAGTTTTATCAATAAAAAACACACGCGTACTATTATTATTTTTATTAAGTATGTACTTTAAAACAATACACTTTTGCTTAACGATTCTAGCCAGTAATATAAACCTGAAACGAATACGAAAACGTTTACTACCTTAAAATTAACATGATTTTTATTACAAATAAAAAATTATGTGACAGCTAAATCATCTGCATTCCCTACGGAACTACTTATAGAAACATACGAATTGGACCTCAATTTTAAATTCGCACTAATTAATAAAATAATGTAGTGACAAAACAACGCCATCACCTAACTAATCTGCTATAGCTTCGCTATATCTAACGCAATGGCATTGCCTGCCTTATACATAAGGTCACCTAAATTTAAAACAGTCCAAACTACTTATAATAATCTTGAGATAGAATCATAAGTAGCTATAAATGTATAATAAATAATAAAAACATCCAACATCATTCCTGCTGGAATATATTTATATTTGGCGTAAATAGAACGACTCATACCAACTACAAACAATTTCCTGGTGTTTAACAAAATTAAAATCATACACAGACGACCGGTCAGCGTTATAAAACTATAAACTAAATCATTACCAAGTAAAAAAACCTTGTTCATAATACTTTCTTTATCATTTTCTTTTAAATTTATAGTTTTACAAAACCAAGTTCATTGATTTCTAAAATGTGTCAAAAAGTTTTGAGGAATATTAATTTAGCAACGAATAGATAAAGTCGTAAACCGAAATAATTTAACCAAAATGTGATTTGTTATTACAATAATAATTCTGTCAAAACATCTAATTTGATCTTCCATTTAAAATGTGTATACAGAGGTACTGTCATCAAACAATACTTCTTTATTATGTTAAAATGAGTGTGTACAAATGAGGCGAATTACAAAATAACTAGAGCATCAATTTTATAGAATGTCTAGAGTTTGAAGTATCGTTTGATGTACTCTTCTGATTGCGACACCCTGTATTTTGATTCCAAATAGACATTTCATTACATCTGAACGCAAAGCACTCTGTATATTCTACAGCCTTTAGCTTCTACGTACTTCTACTATTGTCAAGATCCCTAGTTGTCGTTAGTCGTATTAATTTTAATTTTCCGCCGTTTAGACCATCATGTAACTTGACATAACTATTATGTCCTAAGTATTACCATCGCGATTTTATTTCATTTTAGTTACTTAATTTTTAATGACGATATTTTAGTCCCCGGATATCTTATTTTAATATTTATAAAAAATCGAGGTCTCTTTTTATAATAAGTTTAATTTAATTCTTTCGTCATTTCAAAAACTTTCTCTAGCTCAGTCATATTTATAAACCGACACTGAAAAATAGATATTGATTTAATTTTAAATAGAAAATCAACCATATTTTGTCCACACAGTATGTATTTTATATTGAAAGTGGTTCAAATAGTTTCCACCTAGACTCTAGGTCCTAGAGTGATATATTGAGTACTGTTACATAGTACAATAAAAATAAGACCATTGTGTTAAGCAAAGAACCATTATACGATAAGTATTTTAGTAAAAAAAGTTTATAATATCTTTGAATATATTGAATAAAGTAGAAAAGATGAAAACAGATTTCCCAAAAAACAAAGAACTGCGTTTATTTACTCTTAAAAATAATATAATGATGATAAATGACTGTCTTAGAGAACGTAGGTAGCGTTTCGACTGATAGTCTAGCGAGCTCCAGCGAGTGACGTGTAACGACTACCCACTATCCACGGTACACCGCAGTGGGTCCGCACAGTGATGATACTAAGCGTTAAATTCGCTCTTACTTATCAATAAAATCTTACGATGACAATTCTAGTTACATGATTTCAAAGTAACAAAGGAGAAGGACCAACGCGTACGGACCAGAAATCCAGTAATCGGTAAATATCGGGTTGTTCCCGTTCGTCCACACCCCGTCGTCCACACTGCGGACGACTGGGCAAGATGCGTTCTGTTCGTTCACAGTGTAGACGAACAGAACGCAATATTCCCAGTCGTCCGCACCTCGTTTCATGTCTAGTTTAAGAGTCAGTGTAAATTAAATAAATGATTTAACGGTTTAATTAACTTTTTACATATTAATTGCATTTAAACTGATATTGATACAATACCCAATGTGTAAAATTAAAATGTGAAACATTCTTATGCTATACATTTAGTATAAAATACGCAAAAAAGCTTTAGATTTACTAGGTATGTACTTTTAAAGTATTTGCCTTACTAAAGTAATAAAGCTAAGTACATACTATTTTAAAAGTATGTTTATTATATAAGGAAATACTATCATCATATTTTCTTTATTAACTCTTAGACTAGACGTGAAATCACGGGGTGTGGACGACTGGGAATAATGCGTTCTGTTCGTCCACAGTGTAGACGAACAGAACGCAACGTTCCCAGTCGTCCGCAGTGTGGACGACGGGGTGTGACGAGCGGGAATGACTCTAAATATCCAATAAACTGTGTGCCAATAGGTTCCTTATTATGAAAGAAATAATTCTAGTACAGACGCCGGCACATCAACCTACCCGAACCTGTCAAATTTCCCCAATCAACTGTGAACCTTATGAACTTTATCGCTAAAGCATAAGTGCTTTAGCGATAAAGTTGAAAATCTATTAAAGAAATTTGACAGATTGTAGTAGCTTGATGTGCTAGTCTGTACAACAGTTAGGTAGTATATTAGTATACAATTCCTTAACTAGATTTCTTTATTTTTGTCAATAATATCAGTACACACTTAGCCGATTTCGCCAAATTTAAGCTCGCATCTGTACATAAGCTGTCCTTATGATATTGTAACATTGTTTTTTTTTGTAATTATGTGTACCTACACTAAAGAATATGAATGAATGAATGAGATTCCATATAAACTTCAAAATCACTTATATCCTCTTTGAAGGCTAGTTTTGACAAACTTGATAATTTATTAAGGTTAGTATTCGTGCCAAGTTTCAATTAACTCATGGAATATAAGAGCTTTCATACAAACTTTGATAGCAACCTGGGTAGGATTTTCTTTCAATTTTTTGGAATGTATTGGCACGCATTTTGTTCGTATTGATTACTGGGTCGATTATGATACCATCTCCTTTCATGTCACGATCGCGATTACTTCGATAGCAGTCCGAGCCGCGTTCGTAGCCGTCCTACGTCGTAGAGCGCCTACGCGGCTAGTACGGGTTGTACTTCCTATCCTTGGAGGACTTAGCAGGCGCGTCATCATCTTGGCGGCGGCTGAAGGACTTGTGACTGCGGTGCACGCCCGTGGTCTGCACGGGCTGCGCGCTCCCGCTCAGCAGGTCTGTGAGCCCGCCGAGCGCCGAGAGCGAGCTGAGCGCGCCCAGTGCGCCGGACTTGCTGAGCAGCTGCGCGAGCGGGATGGCGGACGCGAGCGGGCTAGCCGCGGACGAGCTCGCGGTGCCGCTGGTCGAGCTACCCTCCAGATTCGCCTTCTGAAGCTCCACACTGCCGGAGCGGGATAGGAATGTTGTATAGGGTCAGGCGACCTCTGGGCTTATTCGAGTGCACGCGGTCGCGAAGTGGCGGCGCTGGCCCGAGTTTATCAGCGAACGTTCGCTCACGTTTTACAACATAAATGTATGTTTATATCTTTATCTTTATTGTTTTTGTAATTATATTATTTTTACTAATGATTATAAACCAAAACGCAATTTTTGCTCCCTTTCTAACTTAAAACTGTGAACTATGTAGCAAACGTAAACGTTTGATATATATTTTTTTTTACAAAATCGTTGTCACTAACGTTCGATAAAATTAAGTGTCACGACACAATTAATTTTCGATTAAAACTACAAGCGATTCCGTTCTAAATATTAGACTTTGAGTAAAGTCCATAATTTCTTAGACAATAAAAAAAAAACTCAAAATAAGACTGACAGTTTACAAAAAAAATTTGTATGAGTTCCTAAACTTATTTACAGACCAATTGAGGACGATCCTATAAGAAGTCGACTAAAAATGTGCCATGTCATCACTACTAGTAGTGAAATATGAGACGTTTAAGAAAAATCGAATCAATCAACTCATCCATGACCTATCACAGTTTATACTTGGACTTTCAATCGTGTTCAGTAACTTGACAGTTCGAAGCAAAATAATGTTACCATACTAAAAGTATAGTGATGGGATAGTGAACGAATTTGCGAATAGAATTAATGGTAATAATAGTTTGAATAAAATCCAAATTGTGTTATTTATTGTATTCGAAACAAATCATATTTTATAACCATTATTTTAAAACATGGTCAAGCGTTAAGTTATTTTCAGTTTATTGATTTTTTTTAACCGTGAAGTAGGTGTTAATTTGTTAATTTCGTGTGTTATTTTAAAAATCATTTTTTTTCTGATATAATAAATAATGAAAATAATTTGTTTATTCATCATAACAGCATTGTAATACGTGGTAATTTACAAGGTTTATAAATTATATAAAAGTTATTTTTTTCTTTTCTTTTCTAATTATGGGAAAATGAATTATCTTTTTTTTTTCCATGTTTTATAATTATTCTGCTATTCGGGACGGAGAGAAACCGAACGAATCAAAGATCATAAAAATCGGTCCAGCCGTTCTTGAGTTATATATAGGTAGATAGTGTAAATAACCCGAATTTGTTTTATTTATGTAAAATATAAGACAGTAGATTCAATATTAAACTATTCATATTTTATTATAAGTATATTATTTACAACATTGATTAAATTTCGTTATTTTTTTTAATTACGTCCATTATTATTTACCTCACTGCCTTTTTTTTTTTTGTCAAAAACTGGTAAGTATCCCTGCCTGCGACTGTCAAGTTACTGAATACGATTTGAAGTCCCAGTTTACTGTTGGACTTAGGCCTTTAACCCGTGTTACGCCACAACTCCCGGGTCTCCGCATTCAATCTGTCCCAACCACTTTTTTAAGATCCTCGTCCACGTATAGCTGTGGGTCGGCCACGAAGCGCTTGTCCATAGGCGCCGCGGTCTCCACTCAAAGAATCGTCAACTATAAAAGCCATCGGTCCATCGACAAACATAGCCAGTGTACTGCTAGTTTAGTTTGCTAATTCTGCAAGCTATGTCGGCACACTCAGTTCTTTTCCCGATAATTTTATTTCAGATCTTATCCTTCAAAGGGTGATCTTATCCTTCAAAGGGTGACGTTATCTTTGGAATGGGTGGGACATATTGGTTGAAGACTTTAGTCTTCAAATACTGCGGTTTAGGCGACGAGAAGAATTGCCGTAGATTCTTTGATTTGATTGCGTTTTTCGAATTTAATTTGCGACTCATTATTTTACGAACGCGTTATTTTTTTGAGAGGACTCAGACCTTACCAAAATTAAAATTGAATTTCGCCACAAATAACCAGTCAATTTTTTCATCGGTCGGTAAAGCTTTGCGTCGAAAATATTGATTTAATATTAGGATAAGAGAAAAACAAATAAAAAAAGAATAATTAAATAACAATATTATTTATTACTCGGGTCAGGCGCCTTAATTTCAATTAAAACGAGATCGATTTCGCCAGTGCGCCGGTCTTGCTGAACATCTGCGCAAGCGGGATGGCGGACGCGAGCGGGCTAGCCGCGGACGAGCTAGCGGTGCCGCTGGTCGAGCTACCCTCCAGATTCGCCTTTTGAAGCTCCACACTGCCGGAGCGGGACAGGAATGTTGTACAGGGTCAGGCGACCTCTGGGCCTATTCGAGTGCACGCGGCGCGAATGAGACGGCGCTGGCCCGAGTTTTACAGCTAACGTTTTAGTATTATTATTTTAGCCTATAGCGTACTACTGCAGGGAAAAGGCCTCTATTCCCTACTTCCACTTGTCCCTGTAAACTGCTATCTGAGGCTAGTCCTTCAGTACATTCCGGCATCTCCTTCTAGGCTGTGTGGTTTAGTTCTACTTCAACCAGGTGTTCGGCATCATCGCAATTTGTATTTTGGAACGCAGTATCGAGTTCTTAATACGGTGATTAAGTTTCACTCTCAAAATACTGCGTCCTATTGCCCGCTGGTAAACTGCGACCAAGTGACCAAGCCTGCGCTTTAAGGCGAGGGTATGAGAACGCACATGTCTATGAGCATTCCCTTCATTGATTCTTTCACCGATCAATAGCTATTCCAGACATTTTTGGTTCATCTAGCAACATCATTATCTTGCCTTGTCTGGAAAGAGGCTATTAAAATTTGGCCGAAGTGTATGCACACATGGATATTTTTAATTTACAACCTAAAATGCCATGTTGCGCCGGATGCTGTCGGTCATCACTTTGGCTTTCGGCATAGTGATGGCAAGTTCGAACCTGAGGCTTGCTTTGCTCAGTCGGCGGACGGGTAGATCGAAGATTAAGCTACGCTTGGCGAGGTCGGTCCCTGGATGGGTGACCATCCATTACATACTGAGATCTCTATGCCTCGAAAAGCACGTTAAGCTGTTGGTCCCGGTTGTCATTCGTAGATATTTTGACATTCGTTACGGGTACCTAGTCAGAACCCCGAAATCCTGACAACCAGTTCTACCAAGGGGTATCGTGTTACCCAGTAACTGGGTTGTGGACGTCAGATAAGCAGTCGCTCCGTGTAAAATACTGGTAAGCTGCACCCGGTTAGACTGGGATCTGACCCTAATACGGTTGGAAAAGGCTAGGCAGGTTATGATAATTATGTCTTTCTTCGCTACATATGGAATTAAATATGGCTGTTTGAAAAGCTATCGAATGTCTTAGATTAGACTAAGACGTTTTAGTAATTAAATTATTTATGCTTTGTTTATTCGTTGTAGTAACATTATTTTTGTTATTATAAACCATAATGACATCATTTATGATCTTCAGAATTTCTAACCTCAATCACGTTCGGTGACAAAGACGTTTTTTGCTTAAATTAAGTGTCTTTTGTTACAATAAGTATCACTAACAAACGCTCGGTAAAGTTCTACGATACAAAACAAAGTATTTAGTTTCGAATAAAACAACTGCAACCGACTTCGGTCTAAATATTCGTAAGAAAAGTTTATTAATAATTTGTAATATTTTAATATTAATATTCCAATCTATACAAAACTCAACCTAAACATTAGGCGTGCTACACGCTTGTTCGGGTCGGCATCATTCGGCACAGCTGGGCGGCAAAATCGACACTAATATAATAAAGCTGAAGGGTTTTTTGTTTTTTTGTTTGAACGCGCTAATATCTGGAATTACTTTTTGCATTTGATATCTCAATTCTTGAGGGAGGTTATAGGTTATTTTACATCACGCTATGACCCTAAGGAGCCGAGCAAAAAGAAAAGAAGTCGAAAGAACGCTAAGAGAAAAAAAAGGTAATAGCGCGGGCGGGCGATGCGATACGACGCAGTGGGTCGGGGGCTGAAATTTCACGCTGTCGGAGTTGCGGGCAGAAGCTAGTCGAATATATACTTTGTCGCCCGGCTGTGCAGAATCATGTCGACCCGAACAAGTGTGTAGCACCCCTTAGACACTTTATAATAAGCTTAGTGAGAGTTTTAAAGTATAAAATATATTTACAGACGAATTCAGTACTTTCTCCTTTTTGAAGACGGTTGTGCCTTGTCGTCACTAAAAGTTGAGAATATAAGTAGAAAGTCAATTATTGCGGCTTAATTAAATGCAGGATATGAAACAAGGTATAGGATTAGGATTTTTTCCAAGAGGTTTTCATATCAGATACTTTACGAACATCGTCGAAAAAGGTACGAACCAAAATAAGTTTTCTTTTCAAACAAAAAACTAATAGTGATTTACAACAAGTATGTATCAGAAAGGTGTGGTCATCTTTTTGGGTGCGGTACAGACCATCAAAAAGAACAACTTTCTCTATGGGACAACGTAATTGCGAAAAAATAATCAGTCGTCCCATTAGTTTGGGTCGTGTAGGTATATTGAAGTTTTGTATGGGACAGTATTAAGGCTCCTACAAACAGGCGCGACACGTGATATAATCGCGCGCGACACAAAGGCACCGCTCGTTGCGCGACTTGCGGTGCCTTTGTGTCGCCTGTCGTGTCGCGCCTGTTTGTAGGAGCCTTTACGTTGTTGGTCCCATGGAGAAAGTTGTTCACTTTGATGGCCTGTACCACACCCTTAAAGATGACCACATCTCTCTGATACATGAATTTAAAGAAAGTGGCTTTCCGAGCGTTTGTGAGTTAAAATAAAATTGAATTCCACCAAAGGTAACTGCAAATTCTTTAATCGGCCAATAACAACGATTTGCATCGAATATCATGAATAATGATATAATAGCATTTAAATAAATAAAAAAAAATAACAATCCTATTTATTGCTCGGGTCAGACGCCTTTTTTGTAAAACTTTTTTTTATTTTATTAGACGAAAACGATTTCGAAACGGCCCATAAGGTATGATAAATCAGAGGAATATTGAGGGATCATAAAATAAATCGACCTTAAGGGTGGACTAGGCAAGAGTTCACTGGACGTGAACAGGCAAAATAATACTCCGGCGGAGTCGGATGGAGGGGGGGAAGAATTAACGGTGTTTTGTTGATTAGTATCGACTTACCTCATGTTGATGAGGTACTGAGCCAGAGCCACGGAGTCAGGGTTGCCAGAGATAGTGATGGTCCGGTCAGTGCTGCCACCTTCGCGCTCCTCGCAGTTCGATATTCGGATCATAGCGCCGGAAATTTGTCGGATTTCAGCTATTTTGGTGCCGCCCTGTTCATATTATTTTAGTTTAGTAGTGATCAGCGCCAATTCTAGTAAGATTGGTGAAATACGTCTCTTAGGGACGTCGTTCTCGTCGTTCGTATGACGTGTAGTGAACATATGAATAACATTTAGTTTTTATATCACAACTAATAAAGGAATGTAATACTTTTCTAATTTCAATAAGATTCAAAATGATAATCATTTCACAATACGGGAGCGTAATTCTTTTTAAATTGACATAAGGTTCAACATGTTCAGAACACGTCAAAGTACGCCCAAAAACTTATATGAAGCTGTGGATTAAGTTTTAGAACCTTGTACAAGACTTCTTGTATTTTAGGGTTCCGTACCCAACGGGTAAAAACGGGACCCTATTACTAAGACTCCACTGTTCGTCTGTCACCAGGCTGTATCTTATGAACCGTGATAGCTAGACAGTTGAAATTTTCACAGATGATGTATTTCTGTTGCCGCTATAACAACAAATACTAAAAACAGAATAAAATAAATATTTAGGGGGGCTCCCATACCACAAACGTGTTTTTTTCGGCGTTTTAGCCTTGTGGTACGTAATCCTTCGCGTGCGAGTCTAACTCGCACTTGGCTAGTTTTTTATACCTATGTTTTTGTCATAATATCTAGTTAATTTTCTTCCTGTGCGACTCCCAATAAATACTCTTATCATTCTTTCTTTTAGGAATATACTCCCGTCGTGATGTCTGTCAAGATATAAGATTAATAGATATTTACCTTGCCAATGATGCACCCAATCAGTTCGTTAGGCACGGTCATTTCGTGCGACTGTTGGTTAGTAGCGGGCTGGTTGCGAGACTGGTTGGATGTGCGCAGTTGCGAGCCCGCTAGAGCTGCTAACGCTGAAAAGAATACATACACTTCATTAGTAATAACCGCTTTTAAATAAAAAAGTAATGATAAGCTACAGGATGCGTAGGAAATGGCTGGGGTAGTGATTGTAATATATGAATTAGTTAAGAGATCAGACGGTCATTGATTTTCGTATCAAATATTAAACGATTTGTCAAATATGCCGCATTGTCGGTTTTAAATTAAATAGGGCTCTGATTTGACGCTTGCAGCCATCTGAACTGTACCTACTATGTTTTATGTAATTGAAACTGTTATTTGTGTTATATAACACTACGAGAACTAACTACAGAATTACTTGTAAAGCGCGTCATCCACGACTCGTCATTAATCAATCTAAGAAAGGATCCAACATTTCCACATCACTATGGTAAATACAAATTATAGGGCTCCAAGACAAGATTTCGGGGAAAATTCGCTTTACAATATTATACAAAAAGAAATAATACTTCGTTTATTAGGGAAACTGTTTGTATTATACTCCCCGGAACTGAAATATTCTATGAGGGTTTAAAACAGGGCCTTTAGTTACTTTTTAACGTCATTTATTTTTAGTACGTTCTTAGCTGCCCATGGAAAAAATGCGTGAGTTTCTGCCATGAGTACGTTTTTTAAGCTCAATTTGGAGCGGGTTATTAGCAAAAGTTTCCCGTCTAAGTATTATTCATTTTTCTATGATACTACGAAAATCTTTATAAAAAATATATTTACAAAAGCGTTTAAACATAAAGTTGTTAGTATGGATTTGAAAATAATAATACATACTTAGGCTCTGTTTACCTGCAGGGTTAAGTCCGGCAGCATTAGCTGGACCTAAGCCGCCAAGACCGAGTGCTGCTAAGCCGGCCAGTGGTGACTTAGCCAAGCCTCCCATCTAGAAAAGAATATGGAAGTAAAGTTTTAGTTTGAATGTTTTATTATCTACCAAACAAGATGTTAAGTGATTGTGTATCACAGTTTTATTTATTAAAGACTTGAACTGCATTTTAATTCATAACTATCGAACACTTATAGCGCTTTTAGCGCGTGGTCAAACTCGGAACTAACGTCGCCATTTTATTTCATAATACAGTTTCGCGCCCGGGCATCAAATAAGACTAAAGCTATATACAATCTTAGCTGTATTATTATTTTTATTTAAATAAAGATACACGATCAGCATAGTTCACCTTGCTTGGATTTTAACATTATTATTGAAGTTTCCCAATCCAAACCTTAGGTCTACAATTTCATATTGCGTTCCATACAAATATCTTAGTAAGAATACTTACTAAAATAAATGTTAATCAATATACAATTTGGAAAAGTATTATATTTATGTATACATACTACGAAAACAGTATATTTTACAAGACAATACAAGTTTCATAAAAAGGAAGAAGAAATCATACTACACAGTGTGATACTTCATTCGTCGAAAATGTTTTTCTAAACAAAATTCATAACAGTACGCTAAGATTAATTTAAAAATATAATTATCAGCTCCAGCTGCTTGTTTTCATCTTCTCTGACATAGCCGGGATGGGATCGCTGGATAGGGTTACCTGGGTAGAAACTAGATTTTACAAATATTAAAGTCTAGGAAAATTCGCAATGTACACTTCAATTGAGACATTCCGTATGATTAATTCAGATTGTAAAAATATATCGGTCCGTATAAAACTTCGAAACACCTGAATTAAACATACTGGACCAGAGAAGTCTATGGATTCAGATTGGACGAAAGGTAAAGGATTTGCGAATTTTCATAGCAATCTCAGAAAAATTTAAATCCACGTCGTGAGTTCTTGAATGGTGCTGCCCATAAAAAAGCACCTTTTAAATAACAAAAAGGCAAAGTTTACTGTACTCTTAAATATAATTTTGTATCACGTTAAGCCATGCGCGACCATGGTTAATCACCATTATTATTTTTCGTGTGGAAAATAAAAGAAAAACGATGGAATAGGCAAGGCAAAGGCAAATAAGGAGAGGTGCAAGTAAAGGAACGTTTGTAAGAACTTGAACATCGCTGAAAGGTGCGCGAGCAGTTTGAAGTACATACGCTCGTAACTCGGCAATGCCAGAAAACAAACAGATAAAGCTTTGAATGTGAATGTGTTTATCACTACACGACTATAATAATTACATTCGGTTCAAATGTGCTAAGATTAAATGCTATAACTACGGACTGATATTATGGAAAACATTGGAATAAGAATGATACAGATGTTGGGGTATACGTGCAAACAAGAAAGAATATATCGATGAGTTCCAAGCGTAGGGTGCAAGAGAGCAGCGCAAAATAATATGGATATTATTCCTACACTCCACATCACCGGGGTTCTAAGACTATTATAGTACAGGGTTAATTCATGGCGGCTACGGGGATTCGACACCACACATCCAATTCGAGGGGGATTCTGGGGCAGCACCAATCACAATACGTCACTCAGTCCACACAACCTCATAGAGAAGAGTTTTAAATACTGAACAATTCATGGAGTTCTCGTCATAGGTATTAACTAGAAGATGTTCGTATGTACTAACAGGCAATGTCGAACATTCCGGTATTATCAATTCTACGGGGCGGGTTTAGCATAATAGTGTTTGATTCAAAGAGTTCTATGTCGAATCGGTTCAGCATTGATTACAACGGTCGTAAGATCGTGCGGAAGGCCCTAGCTTTTGGTCCCAGCTAGGCAGGCAGTCTCGGATTTCTGTTGCTTATCCTACATGCAGACTTATTTTGTACATGGAGAGTAGTAAAAAAATGAATTGCTAAAACGCCTTTTTTACCAGATTAGCCTGCATATATGGAAGGCCAAATGGTGTAGATTGTTTACGTGAGATTTGTCTTCGCAGGGACAAGCCTTAGCGTAGCGACACACCTGCCGAAGATTACGTCGCGTAAGCGTCGACATGTACAGTTCGTGTCAAATAATTTTGCCGCTCTGAAGTAGGCAACAATTCACTGCGCAGTAGTTAATCGTATGAATAGAACATGCGCGGCTAGCGAAAAGCCTAGCTTCAGAGCGGCAAAGTTATTTGACGCGAACTGTACGTTTCGACATAATTATTCGGTTTCTATCACACGTGTCGAAAATTTTGCGTCCATAGTTCCTATATAAAATGCGACTAAGGCGTTGCGTATCGAAGTTCCGAGACAGCTGATGTTCACACATACATCTAAAGGCAAAGTAATTGACATTGGCAGATGTGTCGCTGCACTGCCGTCTTAGGAGCCTTTTTGTCCTCGCACAGGTCTTGTTGTTATCATTATTTTGTTAGTTTTAAATGTTCCTTGTTTAGTGTTTGTATTCCGTGTGCGTGTCCCAAATAAAATATTTTTCTTTCTTTTAGTGGTGAGATTAGCAGTTCATTTGTTTACGGCTCCATGCACACCGCGGTGCGTGCCGCCGAGCCGGGAGCGTCTCTATGAGGTGTGCGGCGCGTGGACTCACGAGGTGGTGTTCGTGCAGCGGCGGCGGCAGCAGGTGGTGCGGCGGCAGCGCGCCCACCAGCGGCGGCTTCACCTCCAGCAGCGGGAACACCGGCGCGCACACCGCGCCCGTGCCGCCCCACTGGGACACGCGCGCTCAGTACTGGCCGCACGGCCTCTCCGTCCGGCTCGCGCGCACGGGCGGAGCCGGACCACGGAGGTCAAGAATGCACTGAACTTTTTGGCCGCTCTGAATACAAGGCACTTTTTTTCTTTTTTTTTTTCTGGCTTCGCATGGTTTGTGCATTTAGCCAATGTCATGTTATCTACAAGGCACTTATAGCGCTACAAGGTTCTTTTGGCGCGTGGTCAAAATCGAAACTAGCGCCGCCATCTTGTTTTCTCGATACATTTCAGAAAGTAATTGCATAAATGTTAATCAACAGCGCCCAACTGTCAATGTCATTCGAGCGCCAAAAGATTCTTGTAGCAGTGTACTTGCTGATGACGCGTCATTGAATGCAGCTAAACATTAAAAATGCTGTATATCGCCTTACAATAATCAGACATCGCATGTTTGTTATCGCTTTTATCCACCAGCATCCCGAAGGATAGTTCAAATGAAAACTTATCAGCTATTTCAATCCATGCGTGTCAATTGAGATCAATTTCGGTTGGCGGACACAGACCAACTAACAAGTGACAACACAGTTGTTGCTCGATTTTTTGCGTGCATTCATGTTTAACACCAATTTGTAGATGCGAATATTTGCGCGACCATGACGTTTGTTCAATACAAGTATGTGTGTTCTATTGTAGATTATCTTTGTATCTGTGCAATCTCGTTCCTACTTTCAGACCGGCCAAGAAGTTTAGCGCATTTTGTAATAATATTGATAAGACGCTAGATAAGTTGATCGCTGCAATATCCTCGCGCGAATATACTGACACGTTGAAAGTAATTTTGTCGTCTGCCAGTCGTTAACGCTGCGTCAGTAAATATGACACGTGTACCAATAGAACAGTAGAATCTTTTCAAAGAAACAAAACGCTGCTGGGTACATTTTTGAAGTGAAAACTCCTTTAGGCGCGTTGGGTATTTTTTGAGATGGGAAAAAACCATTGGACACTGTTACCGCACACTGTTACCAGTGTTACCGTAAGCGACACCGCGCGTTTTGTTTATAAGACGACTAGCAGCGCCCCACGGTTTCACCCGCATAAGTGTCGATCCCATGGGAATATCGGGATAAAAATTATCCTATGTCCTTCCCCGGTATGCAATCTATCTCTCTGCCAAATTTTATCGAAATCCGTTCAGTGGTTTAGGTGTGAAAGGTAACATACAGAGAGACGGATAGAGTTACTTTCGAATTTATAATATTAGTATGGATTAAAAAAATACCCGCTTCGGATGTGTTCGGCTGTCCTCGGGATGTATTCGGTTTTCGGTATATCCGATATGTCAGTGAGCAATGACAAAGTATTCTGTTTGTGTTTTGTTTTCACTTCTGTCGGCACTCCCGGAGTGCCACTGATTTTTAAGATTTGTTATATTTTAAATTTTTTGTACGCAGGATTTTGAACGGTAAAGTACGTTGATCGGTACGATATTTTACTATATAATCTTGAGAACACATGGCACTTTTATAGTGCATTTGTTTTGAACGGTACGAACAGTGCGATGTTAAGGTGTGGTACTAACTTTTTACTATAAATTTACTGTAAAATATCGTACAGGACAGCACGGCCGCTTAAAGTCGCCAATAAATTGTGCAGGTGATACCTAGCACAGTTGATAGATCGATAGTAGTGGTTGTGTACGCTTAAAAAAAGGTTCTACTGTCCTATGTTGCAGCTTTTTGGTAAATTTTCCAATTATTATTACATCTCATAATCGATCATCTGACCTAAATCCTATCCATGTTTATTTCATTCAACTTGTTAACAATGCGTAAAGCTGAAATATGACGCACACAAATGACACGAACAAATGGTATAGCCAGTCAAAATAAATATAAGTAATGTTGCCAGTTGCCAATGCAGTTTTATTAAAAAGTTAGAACAGAATTCAATTTTAGTGTTCATTAATTCTAAAAAAATATAATAAAGCTTGTAAATAAAATGACATAAAAGATTTTGATTGTGAACTTAAAATAAAATTTTCCTGTAATAAAAATTACGCCAATTTCCTTCACAAAAAATTAAAAGGCAGTTATTCCATTAGCAGTTTATTATGTTTAAGTAAGTATTAAGTAAGATAACAAATTAGTATATTCTAAAACTTACATCTTGTGCAGGCACAGCATAGTTGCCTTGGATTGTGTATGCCTGTCCGCCAGCTAATATGACTGGGCCAGCCACGTTTGGCTTTGGTCTGTAGGGAATTGTAGCGCCTTTTGGTGGGCTCTGGAACAATAGAGATGTTATTAGATGGTTAGATTAGTAATTGCGATGGCGATGTCTTATTATGTACCTATGTACTTTTCTATCGGATAGAGAGAAGACGGTAAAAGTATCGAACTAGTTTAAAAGTAAAACTTCGTCGAACGTGTCTTTGCATCGAAGTTACTAAAATTAACGTAAATGATTTTATTTTTGTAAGTAGGTTTTTACAAACACTTTACACTTTACAATCATATTTTAAAAACTATATGAAGTCGGCGTTTGCTATCTGACTACTCTGAGAAGAAAGGCCGAAACAAACTCAGAGGTCACAGTCTCTTTTAAAGTTAGACATCATCTTGGTCATGGTATTAGTGATGAGCTACGCCCCGCGGTTTTCTTTTGAACTTGGCAAACGCAGTCTGCTGAAAATACTGATGATATACAAAAGACTATTTCAGGCATTAATCTACATTGTCTTCACATGATCTGACCAAGATTATATCCGGACTTTAAAAGAGCCTCTAACCCTTAAGTTTATTTCGCCATTTCTTCTCAGGGGTAGTCAGATAGGAAATGTCGAATGCATCTAGCTTATTTTTATAATATAACGTGTAAAAGTGATTCTGATATACTATTTAAAGAATAAAAAAAATCATTTGGTAACATTTTCTCTGTAGAAGACTGCTCTGTAGGAGTCCATCTAGTAAACTAGAAATTATTAGAAGCGTACCTCTAGCATGACACAGCAGATGTGATAAATGCACTGTGTGATAGCGTCACAGGTCCCGCTAATTGTCACGGCACGCTCTGTGGAGTTTGGTAGCATTTCACTCGCCACCTGGAAATAATAAAATTAAGCACTTAAATGAAGTTGTATAAACTAACATGTTCTAGAATCAAGAATTTGATGACATGTGGTATCCTGCCCAGTGCGTGGTAGTATACGCACTGGGCCCGCTTGGTGGATACGGCCCGTTCCTGAAGAGGGAAAGAAGTGGGGAAGAGGTCTGTATACCAGAAGTGGGAATGTAATAGGTTGTTTTAAATGCTTCGCGAAAGTTCTTTGTGAAAGTAAATAATCTAAAATAGCTGTGATGAATTAATTTTTCCAGACCATTATAATTTTCACACTATATAATTCGTAGTTTTAGTTAGTTTTTCTAATGCCTGTTACAGATGGTAAAGAAATTACTTTTACCGTTTCAGCTTTTGCCATGTTAAGCATGCTGTTGCAATTATACAAGCTATAATATCTAATTTATGTAGTCATTACCTATAGCCATTTCTGGCGTGATTATAACAAAGTATGTACCACATGGATTGTTTGTGATAGGCACGATATCAATGCTGTTTATGACTTGTCTGTACTAATAATAAAACTCAAGAGTTTGTTTGAACGCGCTAATCTCTGAAACTACCAGTCGGATTTATAAAAAATATTAGGAGCCGAGCTAAAAGAATGAAAGTCAGAATTAAAGTGGAAGTATTAGCGCTGACGGGCGATGCGATGCGAAGTCACGGGCAGAAGCTGGTTTTTTATAAGCCTTATTTGCCTTCCTCTGAGATTTTATACAATGGCGTAGGCCAGCTTATAACCACTCTAAAGAATGCGGTAGTACTAAACTTGCGGCCGGAGGAAGTGGGCGGACCTGCGCCCGCGCATAGCCACAGGCTTTAATGGCCATGAACTTGTACTGTTCCTATTTAGAAACGCTAACCCTCAGTCAATTTAAATGTCGGCGATTTTAGTTTCCGGCGATGGACGGTTACGGTTTTACATTACGCAGCTGTCATTAATGACGTAGATTAGGGCAAACTGTTAAATTAAGCCTTGCTGATCACCAATCGTAATCGATTACCTTGTAAATTAGAGGTATTAAGCAATTATCTAAAGTAGGGAAATCAAAACCTTACTGGGCCCGTATTACGAAGAATTAATGCCACCACTATTAGATTGCGAAAAAGGGATTGTGCTATCGGACATGTATTAGCTCACATCTCTCTCTAACACTGGAATAATGATGGCATTAAACCGTCATATTACGGTACCCGGTTTGCTTTAAGTACCGTTTTCAGTTAAGAACCAAACTAAATAATGTGTTCAATACTTGAAATAAGTAATCTATATGGTCAATTAATTACACGTGGTCGGCGAATCCGCTGGATGCGTGAAGCACAAAACCAGTCAATGTGGCAACGCTTGGGGGAGGCTTATGTCCAGCAGTGGACGTCTTTCGGCTGAAATGGTGATGATAATGAACTTTGTTGAATTACCTGAATGTTAGCACCGGTGACGTCACGGATCTCCTTGATCTTGGAGCCGCCCTTGCCGATGAGCGAGCCGCACTGCGACGCGGGCACGATGAGGCGCAGCGTGATAGGTGCGCGCGACCCGCCGCCGCCGCCCTCGTTGAACTGAGAGCACCACTGGAATGTTACAAACGTGGATGTAGAAAGATGGTCTCGTAATCACACTAATATTATAAAGGCGAAAGTTTGTGCGTGTGTGTATTTATGCGTTTGTTACTTCTTCACGCTCAAACGGCTGGACCAATTTTGATAAAATTTTGTATGGAGGTATCCGACACCCTGGATTAACATATAGGCTACTTTTTATCCCGATATTCCAACGGGATTAACATTTATGCGGGTGAAACCGCGGTGCGCAGCTAGTTATAAAATATAATCTAACTAGCTTTTTCCTGCGCGGAGGTTCTGGGATAAAAGCATCCGATGTCCTGGTCCAGGTCATGGTCTGTCCATGTGCCACATACAAATCCGTTCAGATGTTAAGGCGTAAAAAGGTAAGATACAGACAGACCAGAATCATTTCCGCATTTATAAAATTACTAGCGGCCCGCCCCAGCCTCGCACGAGTGCTTTTTTTTTCTAATTTCTGAAATTTTCTTTCATACAAACCTTGTCCTGGCAATACCGAACACAAGAACAAAAGAATTATCCAATTTGGCGCAGTTATTCGGAAGGTAGAATAAAATAAAGTTAAAATTTAAAGGGGTATAATAAAGAAATGTTTTTTTCGGCGTTTTATGCCTTGTGGTACGGAACCCTTCGTGTGCGAGACCGACCCGCACTTGGCCGGTTTTTTATACTATGAAAGGAACTATGGATGGTCTAGAAAGACGACTCTTGGGGTTTCCTGGAAAAGACATTGCTTGCTTAGACAAGGCCCCTTGCCTTTATCGACACGAAATGCTGTTTTCTGGGTTCACGATCTTATGATGTAAAGCCAAAAACTACACCGTAAATAGCAATGTTAGGCAAGTTGACTTAAAATAATGACAAAATACGAACCGGCAATTAACATCCCATGTCGTAAAAATATGTTGTGAAAATATTTTAATGACTAGCAGCGCTCCACGGTTTTACCTGCATAAGTTTCATCCCGTCGGAATATCGGGATAAAAAAAGTATACTATGTGTTAATCCTGGTTATAAACTATCTGTGGGCCAAATTTCATTAAAATCTGTTGAGTAGTTTTTATATGAAAGAGTAACAAATATCCATCCATGCTCACAAACTTTCGCGTTTATAATATTAGTAGGATTCTTGAAAATCATGTGACGTGGTTTAAACATTGGCGCATGATTCGCTTCTTATTGGCAATACAAGATATAAAAATAATTGCTTCATATTATAAATATTTTCATAACAATCAATATGTAAACAAAATTAAAAATGACTTGATAAGCAGTACAAACCTCTTCAAACTTTTTGCATATAAGTGTGAATGCTTTGAATATAGCACTTGTGTTGCCAGTAACAGTGACAATACGTTCTGGGCACGATCCATCGGATATGTTGATTTTTGCTCCAGACTGAAAACAATACATTATAAATATTAATCGATCGTCGTATGTTGCTGATATAGGCTAAACAGTTCTTTCCAATGCGGTATTTTCATAACAAATGAAATGAATGATTTAAATGTGTTATGTGGTATTTGGCAAAATTGAGACAGAAGACCAATTCTAGTAATTAAAAATGTTCACAATCTCAATTTCATCTCAGCGATGATTAATGTCAAAAATATGAGAAAAATTAAGGCAAGGTTTTGAATAAAGGTTTTGATAGTTTGACTGAGATTAGAATGCTAACGATATCATTCCCTCGATTCGATCATCCCCTCAGGAATATTTAGTTTTCGACTGATTACGATTTATCAGAAGCCTCATCAACTTACCTCTTCTCTGAACCTTTTAACAATCTCTCCTTTTTTGCCAATAATACTGCCAACTTCCTGCAAACAAACAGATACTATGTTATACTCAGAACAAGTGTTACATTCGATTTAATTAAAATTGTCGTCCAAAATAACCTAAGGGACTGCTACATTGGCAAGTATTGTGCAACGGGCGCACGCACATGTAATTAATATAGTCGCGGTGAGATTTATAGTACAAAAGATTTCCTGTCTGGTAGCCAATAATAGTCACTGCATAGAGATTCTTTGCTGCAGTCAGACGCATCGGGGTTGCAATGAGACGGTTTTAGAGACTTGTTTATCAGATTGGTGCTGGCAACTGAGCCTCATGACTTCTACAGTATGTGAACAATGCTATTGCTCAACGCCGCCGCTTACATGACACAAATAGCGAACATAATCTAAGATAGCCGCCAGCTCGAACTTCTATTGCGACGATTGACAGTGACCAATTTCACTGCAGATTAATCTATGAATTATTTACTAAGCTGGTCGTAAATAATTGATTACATGCTGTTTCACTTTTACGTTTATTGACGAGTTGTAGCGTGAAAAAGAGAAGTCTGTGAAAAGAAAAGTCTGTAGCTTACTCTCGCGTGAATCTGGAATTCGTGAAGGTATTTGGCACTTCTTACATTATTTCACAAAGATAAATAAAAACGTATTGCGATACTTATCTCATAACATTAAAGTAACTAATTTATTGGAATGTTTACACAAAAACATACAGTTAACACAATGCGTCAGTAGTCAGTGAAACAAAAATATTACGATCCCAGACTGCGATTAAGGAAGTGAGCAGAGGCAAACACAATGAAAACATTACATATCACACATTACTCCAATTAGAAAAAGGTACAAATCGAAGTTTGATGAACAGGGCGAGTGCCAATAGCTGGCCGGTTGCCAAATGTACTTTGTATTGGATTATAGCCAATTAAAAGTACGTACATGTAAAAGTAGGTATAGGTACATGTTAACATCAATATATCTCACATGTCAGTGAAATCTAGCGACATCTAGGTGCGCTAAATTAGTGACGCTGTTGAGTAATGGGAGCTTAAATAAAACAGTTACGATGTGGTGTGAATTATATCATGCTAATAAACTGTTCTGTCAAAAGCATGCAAGATTTTATTTGATACTGTTGTCTCACTTTTGTAAAGTATTTAAGTTGACCTGAGGCAGTAATAAGGGTTTGTTAGAAATAATAAAATGAAAGCCTAGTCGTTAAGCAAGCCTACATGGTGAACAAACAGGATATTGCATTGGGCAGCCTTACAAGTGTGTGTTCCCTAACAAGATTGAAATACCAAAGTCATATTAGATTACCATTCTGTTCAAACAAATACGTTACAACTCTTTCACATAAGTAGGGCAATTATTTAAATGTATTGTTGAATATTTTACTACTCATTTAATGTGCCACAATTTTTTTTATTTGATTAATACAAGTAGTAGGTTTTATCGTTCAGATTTAGTGAAAACAACATGTTAAAGTTGATTGGAACCTATGTAGCGGAACTAATTTAGATTTTAGTTTTGAGATGCAGTCCGGTGACGATAAGACAAACTTTAAAACTTTTACGTAAAATTGTACAGCTTGGATATTAAGTCATGTATTGCTGTCAATTAATAAACAATCATAATTAACAAAATCAAGTGGATAATAATCACCTAATTACCTTGCCTAGAAAACAAGTTATATTATTTTCTCTTGAAGTAATCTTCAAGACTACAAATGGAAAACTAGCATTGATAAGTAGTTGTATAAATTACTTTTACCATAATATCTCGTATCAGTATACCTACTTGATACCTTGTTTTGTTGACTTTAAAGTTTGTGTTTGGTAAATAAACTGATATTTATCTTAAAAGATTCTTTTTGTTCACTACTATATTGTTTGTTATTCCTTTTTCAAGTACAGTGTGGAATCAAAATAATTTTACCTTTCTTATTTTTACCAGATGTAGGTACTTACACAAAATAATTATGCTTGTTTAGCTGTAAAATGTAAGCTTAGTGTTGACATTTTCATAATTCCTCTACTGTTTATTAGTTCCATATTATTTCTAATAATTCAAGTGTGTAAACAATGCTACTGAATACATTCAATAGTGTTAGAGCCAAGGTTTATTTAGATCATTGTTTATCTGACTTTGAAATCAAAACAATGAGTAATATGTAAAGTATGTCAATGTATGTATAAAAGATTCAGTTTTTGTATTAGTTAGTACAAATTAAACCTTAAGGGCTTTGTCTTCTTGTGAAGGAATTGTGTCCCAAAAAGTTTAAATAACATTAACAAAACTTTTTGTAATTTGTGTTAATGAATTTAACTTTATAAAATATACTTTTCTTTTTTACCATCTAGGGTTCTTAGTAATAATAAAAAATCACCAAATGTAAGCCTGCTTTTTGTACCTACTTAATTAGTTTAAATGCAAGCTAAAATTATAATTCTACTACAGGAACTAATTGCTACCACTACATAACGGTGTTGGGAAACATACACATTAATAACTACTTTGTTTACACTACATTAGTCAAAAATACCACATTCCTTTATGTACTAAAGTGGAATTTAGAAGAAGGTAAAGTGTACACTTTCACAATTTGAAAAATATTCATAATATTTTAAAAACGGTGCCAATTTTGAAAAATAATCAAGTGTTCTTTCTCTTACCTTCCCCTGCATAATCAGTCTGATTGTGAGGGTAACTTTGGAGTCTTCCTCGTGGAGAGTAGGGGATTTCTCCAGTTCCATGCTGGAGGAGGTGTCCGTAGTGTCTCGCGGAATTTTGGCTGCGTACAGGGCTACGTGTGGGCACAGGGAACACTCCACTCAATCTAATGGCTGGGACTCTGGGGCTCGTGGCACGCACTGCAGGCAGGGTAAGCTGGAAAACAGGCGCACATCTCAAAAGGAACGTCCATAGGTCTCGAGCGAACTATAGGTACAGGGTGTATGGGCATTCGGCGATTTTTAAAAAGCGAAGCCGATTACCGAATATTTATTTACAGTGACGGTCGATGGCAAGCGTAACGGAATGAGGACGGCAAATGAGGATCTAGACGCTATTATGAACTAACTGGTCTTAGGTACGACCGGATTCTGCGGCTGTAACGCGAGGCGGCCTGCTCCGGACGGAGGGACCGTTACTTGAACTCCGATACCTGTTCGCGGCTCGCGACATAACCTCAGCGTCGCGCCTCATGGCTAGCCGACCAGGTTATCGATCCCAGATCCCAAACAATTCTCCCGACAGTCGAGTTTCAACAACTACCTTACCTCGTTTGTTTTCCACGTTGCAACAATAACTTAACAAATCTTAACACTAATATTATCACCAAGATGTGTATAAAAATCACACTTATCACAATTTTCTTTGTCACATATAATTATAAAATTAAAATAAAATCCGACGGTGACGCGTCGGTGTGAAGCTTCAAGCTTGTAATTGTCATAAACAATAGAGGATAGAGGGAAAAGCTGACTAGAGCGCCCCTGGTGGCAACAAGGAACGAATTTTGACAGGGGACGTTTTTGTCGGTAAAGCAGATAAAATTAGTGCCCGCATAGACGATCTGGTTGTTGATGTTTGTAAATAAAGCTGTAAGACCTGGCGCCGAGTTTTAAATAATTATTCAAGCATTGATATGTCTATATTTCATTATGTCACTGTGCGAATCTGCAGGTTTCTTACATCATCACGTCTCTATTTTCTGAAGGAGTAGGCAGAGTTAGGTAATGTCTCGACTGTTGCATTTCCAGCGTAATTAGGGCAAGCCTTTTGCCATTTATTTGGCACAATTCCAAATTCTGCTGCTGCTTACCAATTATTGTAAGTTTTCGAAGAGAAAACCCAATAGCACCTCACCCACCTAGTCGACCTGGCAATCGACTTCAGAATTTAACTTTCGGTATAAGGTTGTCGTTGCTAAACATATTCACAGTCTTTTAGACTAACATAGAGGGAGTGGGCAGTTATAGACTCATAGATAGCTGTCGCGTGTTTGTAGGAACGCGCACCTATAATCCGCATAACGGTAAACCATAAACGTCCTGCAAGGTATTTAATTTATTATTTATAAGGACGTGTTCACCGTCCTAATTATCATTCACGGTCTGAATATTTTGCACTTTTGGCCTAATTTGCTATTTGTATTGAATAGGTAGGTAGTGAGTTAAGAGCCCCAAGCGTTCATAACTGGGCACCCCACAGTTTGTGAATGTGATAGGCACTAAATTTTATTTACTTTCAGAAGTCCTATTCATTCAAACTCAAGTCGCAATCTTATCTCAGCGACAGTCAATGTCAAAAACCTGTAAAAAATTTATCTTACTTAATTTACAGATTGAGACAGAGATTAGAATGCGAATGTTCTTAAAAATACGGGAAATGCCCCATGGTAGTTAGGTATAGGTACTGACTTGTCAACTAATAAACAGTCTTACCCTGAGATTGCTACGAATATTGATTCAGTTTGGCAGACGTTAAAATATCACTACCTACACCTGGCCGCCTAACGTAGGTACGGACGCCAGCACATCAACCTACCACAATCTGTCAGATTTCTTCAATAGATTTTCAACTTTATTGCTAAAGCATAAGGTTCAAAGTTGATTGGGAAAATCTGACAGATTGTGGTAGGTTGATGTGCTGGCGTCTGTACATACCTAATTATTTTAAAATATTTCGTTTTTTTTGGTCGTGATGTTGAGAAAGACTTGCTGAAGTAGTTTCTATATGTGATTTTGCACAAAGGCGATTACAAACAGTGTCTCATGACACAGCCCCGGATCTAAGGGGGGGCAAACCGGGGCACTTGCCCCGGGCGGCAGTTTCATGGGGGGGCGCCAAATCCTTGAGACAAGAATTCGAAATATCGAACAAATGAAGCCTCTTTTCCTACAATCTCATAGGTTTTTAACAAGTAATCGAATCTTAATACAATACATATGTTTGAAAAACAAACTTTTCTATTTCCATACGCCCAGTTAGTTTTTGAACACATACTAAGTGATTTATGAACGCATCTTAACAAATCAAGTAAATTTTTGAACGCGTGCGTAGTGTCCGTGATCTTTCTGCCAAGGGGGATCCCCGTCACATATCTATACGAGCCGAGCCGAACAAATTCAAACAGTTGAACCTCAAGTGACAACACTGTTTGTTTATGTGGTTGATTGCGTTTGCGAGTAATCAGCGTTAATAAAATAAGTAATTTATTAGTGAAATCATATATTATCGTAGTGGAAATCAACAATTTGCAAGTTTTTCTCAAACACTGAAGGGAGGGGGCGCCACTATCAAGGTTTTGCCCCGGTTCGAAAAAATCGTAGATCCGGGGCTGTCATGACATGACTCTCATGATAAAAGGACAGTAGGTATCCACCACGGAACAGAAAAATCAGTTCCGTGGTATCCACCTAAAGATAAGTGGATAGTTAGAGGTGAGTAGGTGCACGTACTGATCTTTAAATGTGAGTTTACTGAGTTTAGAAATCTAGTTGAGAGTTACCTACTAGATACTTCGCCCGGGCAGACAGTCCGCTAGAGTGCGCTGCGCTTACAAATAGGACCCGATCTGTTATCTAACATAGACTATGCTATTTTGTTTTTAACAGTTAACACTATAGACCAGTTTATAAGTGTATAGTCTATGCTGTAGACCACAGTGTAGTCTGAATAACTTCACCAAACGCAATCAAAACAACAGCATTTTGTGAGAGGAAATCATAAACAATAGCACACCTACCTATTCTAATCTTTAATACCGGCCATATTTTAAAAACACTGAATAAAATTCTAAAGGGTTTTTATAGGAAGACTTGAACAAAAAAACCCGTTGGTCCCGCACGCCAATATTGAAACTGAATGCTTTGTCCCATGCAAATTCGTTCTCCGTTTATTGTCGGTCGACGGGACATTTCTAGAGGTAAACTGCACATAAATAGATCTAACTCTAGACTTGTTGGGGACACGCCGACCGCCTAGTGGCGCCCTTATCGTATGTTTGGTTATTTCTTTTATTGTAGGATAATAGTGGCCACTATTTTCCGTTTTAATGATTATAATAAAAATAAACAATGTAAAACTACCGCTTATAATAATATTAACGTATGATCTTGTGGAGCACAACTTAAAGTGCTTATTTTCTGCATTTTCATTCTAAAATAAAAGAAATAACCAAACAAACGACGAGGGCGCCACGGCGCGGTCGGCGTTTGGTCGGCGGGCGCCCTCTTAAGTTTTTTAATTTGATTTAGGGGCAGATAGATTGGATAATAATCAGTAGCTTTGATCAGAATAACAACCCTGATATGATTACCTATCTGACATTTTGGAATCAAGTGCATATCTGGATAGGTAGGTACTTAAGGCAATTAGCGGCCGAACAATTACAATAATATTGGCAGTTTTATTTCAAATGGTTGATCGATCTGTCTGGTTACTGGTATATTATTTTATAAACAATTACTTAGTGACATTCCTTAGCGTTGGATGATTGACAAAAGCTCTAAGTAAGACCCTGCCTAACTCTTGAAGCGCTGGATGAAAAACTAACAGGAATATAAGTGAACAAACAATCTTCGATTATAGAACTGGGGAAAACGCTAGCAAGTTTCCGTGAGACATAAAAGAGTAAAATTGAAAAGCTATTAATTGGAAATCGCCTAGGGTCATGAAAAGTCTTTACTTTGTAAAAGTACCCAAGTACCTACTTACTGCTGTAGGTAACACACCATTTTTAGGGTTCCCGTATCAAAATGGTAAAACGGAACCCTTCTGGTGAGACTAAGTCTTCTATCTGTCCATTTGTCACAGCTGGATATCTCAAGAACTACTAATACTATCAACTTGAAATTTGGAGTAGTTTTAGATGACGTTTGGCCAACTATTTTGCAAATAAGAAAGAAATAAAAATATATGTATATTTTTTGCAACAGGGACTGAAAGGCGGTCTGAAAAATTCGAAGTGGGGCTACTAGGGCATCTGGGGGTATCATAGAATAAAGTTTGCACATTCTCTAGCATTTTTTCTTTTTTTTCAGGCCGCATTGTTTTCGACTTTTGATGAAAAATGTAAATAACGTCCCCCCTTATCTCCGAAGTTTGTAAAGAGAAAAATCTGAAATTACTGTGATAGAAGTTTATATAAAGATTACAGGAAAAAAAAAACGAAGTCTCTAAATAGCACACTTTTTCAGAAATTATCAACAAAAGTTACATTAGTTCCACTATCAGTCAAGAGATGCCGCTGACATAAAACTGCAATATTCTACACCGCAGTGCACGGTGTTGAATTATCTGATGAATATAGGCCTCGCCGATGAAAAATTAAAAACATGATAGTACGTACGGAACCCTCGGTGCGCGAGTCCGAATCGCTCTTGACCGGTTTTTAAAATTTGAATTGCTTTTAGCGATAGGACTAGCAAAAGAAAATGTAGAAGTGACAAAATTTCCGACATCACTAAAAAACGCGAGGATAAAAATAACGGGAAAATAAATAACGGTATCTATCCAAGCCCAATTTATTAATGTATTATTTGTATTTATAATCCAATAGATTTGATTAAATTTCTACCTATTAGAATTTTGGCATGTAATAAGATATTTACTCGTAAATGTAGATGGGTTAGGCTCATTCTTTCTCACAGAATGAAGATTGGGTAGGTAACGGAAAAAAATATAGAAAGAGCGTTCTCACGAAGATTCCGATCACTACTGGACTGCTTTATCCCTTGTTTGTACACTGTAGGACGACAAGCGTAGTGCAGCACATAACGAATGCTTCGTTTCTCTCCGTGTCTCTTCGCTGAACTTCGCTACACTCCGCTTGGCAGGATTCAACCCAACGTTTGTGCAGTAACTAAATAGGAGGCGATGAAAAAAAAAATGTTTGACTTTCTTACGTTCCTATCCTACTTTGTCTTTTTTGACTTAGGTTTGTCAATAAAACTGAATTGTGAGGTGGCCATTTGTGTGTGTTAAAGACATAAGAAGGACTGTGTGGATAATGACTAATAGAGAAAAGTAGAAAAATCGTGAGGCTCATACCTACTATACTGCTACACGGATTTTTTCGCGCTCGAATTACGTTGACAGGTCAGTATTCAAAAATATTGCCATAATAGCCGGAAATTTCATACTTACGGGAGTAGCGCTAAAGTAGTCTGCGAAATTCAAATTGTATTATGTTTTTTGCAATTTGCTGTTCAGTATTAAGTTGTACGTTGATTAAAATAAATATGATTCGCGACCGTAACAAATATGTATTTACAGAATTATATTTACTTTTTATTTATTTATTTTATAATTTATGTACACACAGTAAAATACATAGGGACATGACATGATTATAAATTGAGTACAAAGGTACTGCTTATTTCTTAAGAAATTTCTTCCAGCAGACCTGCGAAAGGAGAAGTAAAAAAGAAATGTAGACAATAGTGTGTGAGAACAAGAAGAGAAAAAATATGAATGTGTGAAGTCTAAAACTAGAATATTAAATAAACCTACACATATAATGCAAAAAATAAAATAATAATTAACATAAATATACTTAAATAAATACATAATGCTAAAATATATAAACATATTTGTGTATATAAATACTCACAGTATAGAGGAAAGGTAATGCTCTTTCAATCTACATTTGAATAGAGAAATAGTTTTTAAATCACGAATGTTAGGCGGAAGAGAGTTCCACAATCTTACAGCATGGACAGAGAAGGAATAAGAATAGTAGCTTGTTTTATGAGGATGAGATTTAAGGAGGGATCTTAGGTGTGATCTACATGGTGCGTTGCTAGGGCGAGCGTAAGAAAAACGTTCACGCAAGTAGGAAGGATAAGACGGGTTGTGTAACATGTTAAAGAGGAGACATAATATCCGAGTATTCCTGCGAAGACGGATTGTGAGCCACTTGAGTTCCTTGCGAAGGTGAGAGACATGGTCATACTTACGAAGACCGAAAACAAAGTGAATGCACAGGTTTTGCAAGCGCTCAAGCTTGTTTAGTAGCTCCTCAGTAGCATCCAGGTAGTAGGCGTCGGCATAATCTATAATCGGCTGAATAAGTGTTTAGAATCAGTAATACAAATCATAATCATTAGAATCAGTAATACAACTTGTTAAGTTAGTGTAATCTTAAAATGTCTTACCAAGGAGTATCGTATTACCCCAGTAACTAGGTTGTGGAGGTCAGATAGGCAGTCCCTCCATGTAAAATACTGCCGACCCCAAAATAGTTGGGAAAAAGCTAGGCATATGATGATAAGAATTAGCGTTGTTGGATAAAATTGTCTCTCTTGTGTATCAATCTTTAGTTAGGCACAATTAAGTTTTAGTAGAACGATATAATAGAAGCTAGCTTTCAACTTAAAATATACCAATTTAAGTTAGAAAGGATATTATAATAAAGATTTTATTATCCAATAATTACTCTACTTTTGATTTGTTTCGACGGTAGTAGGTAATTGGCTCATGTCACTTATTAAATTAAATCAATACCTAGTATGTAAGTTTAGGTGGGTTACCACCCGTCCGGGCATATCCGGCTTTATGAAACCCCGTCCGGACTTTTAAGAAATAAAAAAAGTTACATTATTACTGAAAAATAAAATTGGGAATGCCTGGCTCCTTATAATTAAAAAAAAAATTATAAAGTTTTTGTTTTAATTGCTAACCCTCGGTATAGGTGCCATCATTCTCCCGCACCGCGCTGCTACCTCAGGCAATGTCTCAGTTAAGCGGTCGGCCTATAATCGAGATAGATCACGGTACGTTATATGAAATATGAAAAGTAATGGATCACTCGTCACAGGGGCACATAATCTCATGACAACGGTCACCGCGTTGCGTTGGCCAACAATTTATTTACAACGATATTCTCACATGACACCGTTGTGACGCCTAAAGCCGAGGGCGGAGGGCCGAGGGCCGAGAGCCGACGAGCCGCATCGTCCTCCCGACCCGGCGTTTAATTTTAATGATGATTTTGGGTTTATACCCCTGGATATTTCGAGTTTGTTTTTCGATGTTTTCGTATTGGAAATTTGGGATGTATTGAAATAAAGGTTGACGCTTTTATGGGTTAAGTACGTATAATGATTGTTCGGAGTGAATGCGCAACGGATTTCGATGAAAAATATTTTGAAATGTTCTATGAAATTTTCATATATCTACTTAAACTTTACTGTTTTGCCTGTAAATATTACTGATAATATTATACGCTGTCCTCCTACATATTGGTAGGTTTATGTCCTAGAAAGTTCTAATTCTAGAGGTAGAGACTAACACGGGTATTTTACAAGTAGATACTTAGGTAGGTACTGTAAAGGGTGTCTGCTAAAGTCGACCTTATATAATGCAGGCTGGCAATAAAATAGTAGTTGCATTCGAACTGTCAAGCGAGTTCAGAATGAGGTGGCACCACTGACCTGTAATTTACATATTATACAATTGTAGAGGTCAGTGGATGTCATATATTTGTATTAGGTTTTAAGAAAAAGTGACAGTATAGCTAAAGTAATGAAAAGACGTACGCTTGGAATAAAAATGTACTTATTAAAATGCACGTCCTTATTTAAGTAGCTACCGTACAAAATTTTCCAGAAAAACAAAACAATTAGACCTCAGATAGGCTACTATTAGATACATTCCAAGAAATAAGGTCTTCATCCACATAATGATAAAGACTATCCGGTACAAGTGTGTATATAGCAACAACAACGGAGCGGATAATCTCGCGTGGACGGATCAGCTTAAGTGGGCTCCATTGTCATTTGTCTTGTGATTAGATGGGTATCCTCCAGCTGTGCGTATGTATACGTAGTTGAGGTAATTATTGGAGGATACCTAATAAGTAGGTATTGTTTATTGCACGTTTGGACGGGAGATGAGAGTGCAGGATTGCACGGTAATTGTTTAGCGACGTTTTGGAACGTTTGAGAGCATTTTGTTAAACTTTTCTAATTTAGTAGTTCAGAATGTCAGAATTATACAAATCTGTCTTTTAACCGATAGAATTTAAATAACAGAAATAATTAAAAGGCCCATGTGTCTCGTGGGGATCCACGTTCGATAATACGAAGGGCTTAAAGGGCTTAAAGGAACTGTAGATTATAAAGTACAGTTGTATAAAAACCTATTTTGTGTTTTCAGATCTCTGGTTCAGTAAAAATTGGTTGTTGTAATTTCAATGAACCAAAAGACAGCTAAGAATCCCGACCTTGATCAGAGAGCTTTCAGACAATGAATGAAAACAAAAAAAAAACAGCGGCACTCTGGGAGTGCCGACAGAAGTGAAAACTTGAACAATTACGTGTGTATCTTTTGAATCGTCTTATAAACAAAACACGCGCGACGTCGGTTACGGTAACAGTGTTGCGTGTTCAATGGTTTTTTTCCCAGTTTTCACTTCAAAAACTTTTATAAGTAGATACACCTCCAAGTTTCCGCTTAAACAAGCACCCTAATTGCGTGGCACACTCACACAATCAATGAGTTTTGAAGAATCCATTGCTTCATAGGTTTGAAAAAATCATCTACTCAACAACGTAAATGACTCAATGAACGTGGGCGAACTGTCAATATGAAACAAATTGTCAGTTTACGAATGTTACGTCTACCCTTCAGGTCTGTAGGTCAAGTTTCAACCATTACAAACATACGTTCAATGAAACGCGTGTTTAGAAAACATAACCCTAAACGCCGCTTGAGTAATTTGCTACTTGACATTGAAAAGTTTACGAGTAACATTATGCCTCGCGAGTGAAATATCGCCTCGCCTCGGTCCGTTTTAATTCTAGTTGCGGGTTACGTCAATATTTCCGTGTGACATACGGGGTGATTGGAAGATGGGTGCAAAGTTTTAAGGCGAAGATAGTGCAGACAAAATAGAACCATTTAAGCCATGGTCATCTTAGACGAAGTCTTACCAATTATTTTTTAAGTACCAAATTTTTTTTTTCGGAAAATTCACAAAATTTAAATTTTGTTTTTTACATTTTGTTTGTTGTTTTTGTTTGTTTTGTTGTTTTGTTTGTTGTGTTAGTTTACTTAATTAAACTGCTTGTTTGTGGCCAATTTGAATGATAAATGAATTCATTTTTATCAGGGCGAGCGAAGCGAAGCGAGCCCTGCTATATCCCACAACCTGAGCATTTTGTGGTACACTTTACGGAAAAACTATTACGCCTATTGATTTGTGCTTTAATATAATAATTTCTATTTATATGTAGATGTGTTATCAGTAAAAAAATAATAATTTAAATTATATAAAAATATTAAAAAAAACTGCCTTAAAGATTATTACCACGCAGAAAAACGACGCGAGCCCTCACAAAGCTCTGCTTTTAGCTAGTTTTATTTAATTAAAGAAATGTGTAAGCAATCTAGCAAAACATGTTTTTAGGCCTCTGCGTCATTAGACATAAAAAACATTAAAGTTAGCTTAAAAAAAAATTGGTAAGACTTCGTCTAAGACAACCATGGCTTAAATGGTTCTAAATTGTATATACTATCTTGCGCTTTAAAGCTTTTCAACCATCTTCCAATCATCCTGTGTGACGAAACAGCGTTGTTTTACATTCAAAATTCACAAATTCATCATTTGACTGCTTCGGTGATCTAGTCTGCCGCCTTAAGTAAAAAGGGCGCATCTGAGGAAAGGGAATAGAGGAAAATGAGCCTTAATGGAACAAAAAGGCACCATCCATTAAGGCTCATTTTCCTCTATTCCCTTTCCTCAGATGCGCCCTTTTTACTTAAGGCAGCAGTAGTGGTCACAAGCGCTACTGCGGAGCATGAGATCCTGGGTTCTATTCCCAGGTCGGTCATAGTGTTAAGGCGAGGTTGTTGCATTTTTAAGTTTTTTGGAGCTATTTACCTATATCTAATTAATGTAAATATTGCGCAAAATAAAAATCATTTTAACAAAATTGAACATATGGTCAAGCGCTGACTAAAGACGGAAACGTAATTACTAATAATTGACTCGATAAAAAAAAAATCGCAAAGATGACACTAAACCGATATTTCGAACGTACCTACTTCTTAGCAAAAAATTATATTACGAAACCATCTAAGTAAAATATCAAAAAATAGGTTTTAATATTTTCTAGCGCTGGGTAAGGAAGATTTTTATTATAAGTGGTTATTTATTTTCGTAAGAACAAAAATCAGACGATATTGAGCAGTTCAAGCGCTCACGCCTGCTAGCCAGTGCCTGCGAGAGAGAGATGCCCCGATACGTATTATGCGGGGAGTGAGGAAACGTTATCATACCTACACACCGCACTACAAGAGGGCCTTAATGGGCTTTTCTATCAGGAATATCTCAGTAGCAGCTGGAATCTGAATTAGTGCCCGTTTGATGGCAAAAGCTCGCTCCCTGTTACATGGGACTTCAAACAAACTACAGTACCCGGCGATAAATATTGCACATCGGCCTTTTTACACAAAACCATTTTATACAAAGAATAAAAATAATTATCAAAAGAAACAATTCATAATTGTTTTAACAGCTCCTAATAGATACCGGACTGTTTGTATTTCGTGCGACAGAGATAACGCTCTATGAAGCCGAAATTAGCCGATTGTCTCTTTCCAAATACTAATTCCGACTAGAATCAATTAATTCTATTTGTTGTACGACCGTGTCTGACGTTCAAAAGTGCCTTCAATGTGCCTATTTGAAATAAATGCTTTGACTTTGACTTTGACCAAAGGTCGATGTGCAATATTTATCGCCGGGTACTGTGACCTGTAACTGTCGAAATGTGGCTGTAGGTACTATAATAGATATCTACATCTCTGCCTAACCCTTCCGTGAAACAAGGCGTCATATTATGTAATTTCATCCTTTGAATTGTTTCTAGAGAATCGTTACATCGCATAAAGATACTTAGATGGGGGATTATTCGCATGTCCATTCGTTTTATGCAAATCTATTCGAATATCGCGTTCAGTTCGTGATACAAATCGAATAAAAAAATACGTCAAACGAGCCATCAGTTTCATGTTTGACTAAGTATTATACGGGTAAAGGGTTTTATTAAAAATATAAATTGATTCCAGATCGAAGACCGACTTGTTATCCGCGAGTATTTTTGTCAATTTGTTTGTCTTTTGTGGAGCTCTTTGTTTTTCTAAAAGCAATATGTAAGGGAAATGGGTACAGCCGTAGGCAGTCACAATAATAAGGACGTTGTATGCTCAATTGCCCTCCTTTCAGTTAACTAGCTATAAACCTATGTCATATTTACGAAAAACATTCAAAAGTTTTGTATACTACTCACATGTTAATAAGGCTGTTTGTCCAATGCTGTGGTTTTCGCAATTCAATCTGTAAAGAAAAAAGGTAGATTAATAATCACATCCTAAACATGCCGCAGCCAACTGGTTTAATTAGCCGTTTAGTTAAGAGGACTAGTAGAGCAAAGTGTCCTTGAGAAACGCATGCACACATATACACAATCGACGCGTACGCCATCTAACGACGACGCCCATCACAATTATGACATACAGCATACGATTTACGATTACGCCCGAGTATTCCAATAGATGACGCGGAAACAAGTAGTTATGACAACAAAATTATTAACCGATTTCTAAAAAGGAGGAGGTTCTCAATTCGGATTTGTTTATTATTATTTTTTTTATTTATGTTCGGGTCCTATATAGACGACCTCCATCATAAATAGACGGATTTGCAAAATTCTTTTTTTGTTCAAAAGAGGTTTGTTTCGAAAGGGTCACATTTAAATTTCGTAAAGATCTGATGATGAGTTTCGGAGACAGACAACGGAACTCTTCAATAAATGCCAGCAAATCAACCGCGATCGCTGCCATCGCATTTGTATGCATTATTTACGCAATCACACAACATAACATCACGCCTGTACCCTTAAAAGTGGTAGGCAGATGTGTTTAATAGCTTCCTGTCGCTGATATTCACATAGCAAGTAGTGTTATATGAATTTGTGTGGGGTAGGTAGAGACAACTGAAAAGTGATAAATAAAAACTGTTTTTACAAAAAAAAAAACAACCGACTTCCAAAATAAACCACTACGAAGTGAAAAATAACTTTAATTTCGGAAGTCGGTATCGTCGGTTGTAGCTTTGTAGTGTTTTTTTTTTGAAAGTCGGCAATAATAAATTATACGTTGTACGAGTAACTACCCATTCGAACTGCTCCTAAGAAAATATTGTTGGTACGCGTCAAAAGTGCTCTAAAGTGTCGTTAAAAGTGCTGATCGTGTGAATAATATCAATAACAACAATCTACAATTAATAAGTGACTTAGTGCTTTGTGTATCAATTCTAGACAAAAAACGTATCAAAATAGTTATTCATCTACCGTCAGGAGTAATTCACCAGTTATAATAAAACGCGTAAGCGCCGCAGATAGCACGGCGCATACGACGTTCTTCTCGCGAGCTCGCTGTTAGTTCGCTCGTTGTATTGCGCAGGGCCTTTATTAGAGTGCACTTTTACCAACAAAGATTGAAGGGGTCTTTAATAGTGTGCTTGGAACAGTATACATTTTTTTCTTTTTAATAATTATTTCGGCATTGGAATTGTTGTGAGACTGACTATTAATTAGAATGGCTTCGTCAACATTGTTATGGGGATGCTGTGCTAATGAAGACAGCAAGGATGGAAAAAAATCGATTAATTGTTCCAAATGCAATAAATTGTATCATTTTGAGTGCCTGTCTCTTCCGGAAGTTTCCGAGGACACGGATGTCTACTGTAAATGGAGGTGTTCTAATTGCGGGAGTCACATCTCGAATACCTCCAAAAAGGAATATACTCCAACCCGTAATGTCTCCACCTCTAGGGGGAACAAGAGACCTGCTTTGAACTCGCCCCCTGAAGCAACCTTTGTGACTCGTGATGATGTACGCGATATCCTCCAGGAAGTAATACAGGCTGAATTCGCTTCTATGCTTCGTCAAATAAACAATACAATACTCAATGTCGTAAATAAAGAGCTTGAACCGATTAAGAAAGAACTTACGGAGATGACGGCGTCATTGAATTTTCACATACAGGAGTTTGAAGAATATCAGTCTGAACATAGGGCTTTGAAAGTCTCGGTAAAAGACTTAGAGACAGAAAATACTAACCTTAAGAGGTCAGTGGCGGATATGGGCCAGCGAATCAACTATTTGGAGCAACAGGCACGTTCGACTTACCTTGAAGTTCATTGTTTGCCCGAAAATAAACAGGAGAATCTCTATACAGTCGTTAAGCAACTAGGATCAGTCGTTGGATGCAAGTTGAGCGACACCGATATCCATCATTGCACCCGTGTAGCCAAACTACAAAATTCTAGTGCCCGCCCGCGCTCTATCGTAGTCCAATTGGCCTCCCCAAGAACTCGTGACCTACTCTTGGCTTCTGTCATTAACTACAATAAAGGCAAGAATAACATCGAAAAACTAAATACAGCGGACCTTGGACTGGCTGGTGAAAAGAAGCCAATATATGTGCAAGAAAATTTGTCTCCTTCTAACAAAGCGCTGCATGCTGCTACTAGACTTCAAGCAAAAGAAAAAGGATATCAATTCGTCTGGGTTAGAAATGGTAGAATCTTCGTCAGGAAAAGTGATGGGTCAGAACATATCCTCATTAAGAATCTAGAGTCCCTAAATAAGTTGACGTGAAAAAAAACATACTTTATATTTTAATTAAAAATACATGTAATTGTAACTTGAATATAATACAAAATTCGATAATTTACAAATTTATTACCAGAATTGTAGAGGCGTGAGAACAAAAACGCATATTATCATCTTTCGTAATGTATGCTGTAATAACTATGACATTATCATTTTTACAGAGACTTGGCTTAATAATACCGTACTGAGCAGCGAGCTGTTCGACGACAGATACATTGTATACAGAAGGGACAGAGAAAGTTCTTGTCTACAGAGTAGTAAAGAAGGTGGGGGTGTTTTGATAGCCGTAAAAAAATCTATAATTTCCAAACGAGCAGAACAATTTGAAAGTAATTGTGAAGACCTTTGGGTAATTTTAGATCTACCTGCGGCTCGATCTGTACGTCGGGCAGCTCTCTGTTCTGTATACCTGCCACCACCTGTACGTATCTCGTACTTGGAACACTTTTTGGACAAATGTAATGCAGTGTTTGAACAGTTAAACTTATCATATGTCTGCATCGCAGGTGATTTCAATATCGGTGATATCGATTGAAGTATAGTCAATAATTCTGATAAATGCCTTAAGTTGTCCAATTTAAGTCAAACTTTGATAGATTTCACGTATGTTAATAGGCTTAATCAATTTAACAATGTATGTAATGCTTCAAGCCGCATTTTAGATCTTATACTATGTAACCATTCATTGTGTAGAGTGAGTCAAAGTGAGGATCCGATTGCTAATATTGACCAGCATCATCCACCCCTCGATATCGTGATTTCTCTAAATAAGGAAGCTAAACTCCCATATAACACTACTTGCAGTAGACCTAATTTTCGAAAAACGAGTTACATACCAATTCGGAAATATTTGAGTGAAACTGCCTGGGATGAGTTACTTGAAGCACAGCAGGCAGTTAATGAGATGGTGGAGGTATTTTATGACGTTATTCAGAAAGGTATAGAAAAATTTATAACTAAGCGAGTGCCAAAAAAAAGTAAATTTCCACCATGGTTCAATCGAGATCTAATCAAATTACTTAATTGCAAAAATAAGATCAGAAATCGCCACAATATTTACAAAAACCCTTTAGACAGAATTGAACTGCAGATTATAACTAAGCGCTGTAATGACCTAGCAAAACTTTGTTACAACAATTATATGAAGCGATTGGAAAACGAATTCAAAAATAATAAGTTTTTCTGGAGTTACGTTAAAACTAAAAGAGGTGGGTCAAGCTCTTATCCCGTTATTTCTTCTAGTACAAGTTTAGATGAATATGTACTTTTATCAATAACTTCACAATCGTGATCTTCCTGTGGTACCACTGTTTCCAATCTATAAAAAAAATAACATCACATATCATCACTTATCATCTATCGCTTTCCATCAGGCGTGATCGCGGTTAAAAGCGGGCCGCCCATTCATCAATAATAAAATGAAAAAAATAGAAGATTTTAAATTACGTTTTTAATTATTTTAAATTAAGTTAAAAGGAGGCTCAATAATTTAAAAAAGTGCATCATTAAAAGCGCAAAAAGTTTTTAGAGGTTCATTAATTTCAAAAAGTGTCCATCATTAGCAGGTCAATAAGTTTTGAAAGAATAGGTTAAATATTTCCTTTTAATAAATCAATTCAATTTCCTCACATAACTTTTTTCTCCAAGTGAATTCAGACATGCTGTCTTAGGATTAATTAAGCAAACTACTCCATGAGGGCAATAAAGATCAACATAGTTCATAATGCTGCATGATGATGATGATGATAGGACTCCCTTTTCCGCACTTAGACTCCCATTTGGTCCGTTGTGCGTGGGTTCATAATGCTGCAATTAACTTTGTGTCTGGGTACGGTCTACCCATTCTCCTTTGTCAAGTAAGTAAGGCCTTTTACACATTATGCCGTGTCTGCGGCAGCGCCGCCGCGCACCGCCCGCCACGGTATTTTTATCTATACAGTATTCTATCTTCATAAAAACGGTCGGAACGCGAATCATACCTACGCGCCTCGATTTCGGTTTACACTCAGTCTCGAATGCTCCGCAGTGACGAGTGGACGCCGGACGGTGTGACGGTTTCGTAAGCAGTAAGCGTGCAATTTGTGACAAATATTCATTGAAATAAGTACAAGTACTTACTTAATAATATGGCAAAGAGACTATATTGTGCTGTTTTTGGTTGTTTGAATTCGTCAATAAGTTTTTTTAATTAAATCTATTGATCAAAAAGACCATGTATTTTTATTGAACTCTTTCTATTCCATTCACAACGTGTTTCTATTTTATAAATGAAAAGTCTTTTTTACAAAAAAAAAAAAAAAACTACGGACTTCAAAAAAAAAACAACACAAAGTAATTAACTTTAATTTTGGAAGTCGGTGTCGTTGGATCTGCATTTTCGTTTTTTGACACCGACTTCCGAAATTAAAGACTTTATTTTTCACTTTGTAGTATTTTTTTGGAAGTCGGTTGTTTTTTTTTTGTAAAAAGGTTATATTTTTCACTTTTTAGTTGTACCTACCCCGCCCAAATTCATATAACACTAATTGCTATGTTAATATCAGTGACAGGAAGCTATTGAACACATTTGCCTACCCCTTTAAAGGGTATAGGCGTGATGTTATGTTGTGTGATTGGGTAAACTGGCATGTATTGAAGAGTTCCGTTGTTTGTCTCCGAAACTCCTCATCAGACCTTTACGAAATTTAAATGGGACCATTTCGGAATAAACCTCTTTTGAACAAAAAAAGAATTTTGCAAATCCATCTACATATTTTTATGACGGAGTTATGTCCGAACATACATAAAAAAAAAAAATAGAAACATCCGAATTGACAACCTCCTCATTCTTAGGTAAATATTTTTTTTAACTTCTTCTTGAGTTTCTTTCTAGTTTTGTGACTGTAGGTACAGTCACAAAACTAGAAAGAAACTCAAGTAGGTTGATGAAATTAAAATACTGTAGGCGGGAGGGGTTATCGCGTGTTTACGTACCGCGCGACTGTAGTACATTATAAAAAAAAATTATATAATACAGCGGCGCCGCCGCCGCCGCGGTGCCGCTGTATTGGTTGCCCTTGGATTTGCATGAACCCTTGCACACGGCGGCGCCGCGGCGGCGGCAGCATGATTCGGCGTCGAGTATTGCTACGGTTTTATCAAAACTCGTCGCCTCCGCCGCGGCGCCGTGTGTTCATCATCATACAAATCCAAGGGTGACTGATGCAGCGGCGCCGCGGCAGTGGAGGTGCCGCTGCAGCTGCGGCATAATGTGTAAACAGCCTCAAAGATAGGTACCTACCTAACATTCATACATAATATTATGAATCTATTTATTATAAACGAAATCAATAATAATAAAAACCAAAATCTTGCTTGTGATAATTTTCATCGCAATTTTTAGATGAATTTGTTATTTCGTTATGCCCAATATCAATAAGTTAGGTGCTTTTAGTTTTTTTTTAAATTGTAGTTTCGCATTAGAAATAACTTCCGTGTTGATATTTACGACTGTGTTTCTCCTGTGAAAGATAATTACATTGTAGACGTTTTAATTATTATTTATAAAAAAATAATAAATACATAATATATATAAATTCAAAATACATTTAAAAAGAAAACTTCGGTTAGAGAATCCCTGGGACTCGAACCCGGGGACTCTTGAATACAAATCTACACATCGGCCTCATACGCTAACGTAACAGTTACGAATGTAGTCGAAAAAGTTGAGCTTATGCGTATATGCGTCATGACTGCACTATCTTAGACGTTTCTAAATTCATAGTTTTATTGTTAAAAAAATAAATATTCAATAATAATAAAATGCTCTTATTTTTTAATTTCGTATATATATATATAATATGTTCAGCATTTTATATGAACGTTTTGTAGTCCGAACGGAATTTTTCACTTCATATTTACAATAAATGATAATTGATAACAAGGTTACGCTATTTTAACTTCAAAGTATTTTATATTTACACGAAATAAAAATATTTACGCAAAGAAGATTATGCAAATAATAATAAACAATGAATTTACAAATAAAACTTTACAAAAACATAACAATCTTGGCGGAAATATTGCGGCGAAAAGAGCGACACGTCCGTATAGCATCAGGCCTCGGCCGGCAGTGTCGCTACACAGCGTTTACGCACACATGCGCACGTATTTTGTTCGAAAATAAGAATATGCGATTTACAAAGAATCTATTGTTTGGACAAAAAAATTAAAACACTAGTATTTTAGTATGTTGCTTGTAGAATAATCTGACAAAAAATCAGAATGATTGTATGTATTTTAGTATGGATTTTATTGTAAAAAGAAAATTTTTAGAGGCATCTTCATGATTTTTTTCTATCGTATCAAATTAGTTGTATTATGTTTTCACCACACTATCTATCTAGCATATATCCTGAAGAATATCATATATTTTTCTGATTTTTTTTACTGTAGTCTATCATATACTTTTATTGTTTCGAAAACTTGCGTTTAGGTCTTGTAAGCCCCTTAACCGCCTAGCCTTTTAACTAAACGACGGCCGTTAAACTAACGGCCTGAATGATATTCAATTTCAGATTGGAAGTCTGTAACCAATCACGCACGAGTCGAATTGGTCGCAATAACTAAGCCAGGGCACCCCGACCAAATGGGTTAGGTTAGGTTAGAACTCCCCCCCGGTGGGTTCCCGCATTGTCGAGGCGGGGGGGCTCAGTAGCCGTGGCTTGGACACCCACGGTGAAGCGAAGAGGAACCCGAGGAGGGGCCGCTCGTCAGGGCTTTTGCTGACAAGCCGACGACGTAGCGGCCAAAGGTAGGTTGCGGTGTCGCTTGGGCGACATCGCAACTGAGGCGGGCCGCGATGTCGTACGTACCGAAGGCATCGCGGTTGAGGGTTGGAGGCCGCGGCGGGAGAGGAGTGCCGGTATTACGGTGCGCCGCTCTCCCTACCTTCCGCGGCCTTGACGGGGTCACCACCGTTAGATGGCGGACGCGGTGGGGCTGCAGGGGAAGAGGAGTGTCGGTATTGCGTTGGCCGCTCTCCCTATCCTCTGCAGCCGAAAATTGGCAGGCGGCGGGGCCAATGTCCTGACCCGTCGCAGGGGGGACCAAGGGTGCCCAGACACGGGGTCGTCTGGCGCCCATGTGCTGGTTTGGTCCCTGGGGTGGTCACGGTGTGCTATGTGTTCTGGTGCGCCGGTGATGGGGAGTACTCCCCAGAAGAGGGTCCGGTAACGGACGGCCGCGGCGGGTTCACGGATGAGTGCTAACGCGTGCCCGTGTTCCCGCCGTAAGCGGCAGAGGAGGACACCGTGGAGTTTTAGTGGGTTAGAGTCCCACATAACTGCACTATCTCCCCGTGGTAGTGTAGTATGCATGAGCATTTCTCCACGTGAAAAAAAAAAAAAAAAGGTTAGAACTGTGATCAACCGCGTGCGAGCTGAGAGAGCGAAGCGAGGCGAGCACTACTTTCAAAGGCCAGGCGGTTAACTAAACGGCTAATCTTACCAGTTTACTGCGACATACATATCAGATATTGCTAAACCATTGCTTCATATAGTCGCTCGCATGACTAACTGTCCTATCTATATATAAATATACCTACATTTTTCTATTCGTGCTTTACATTTTTCACTAACCGTCGTATCTCTCTATGTTATTTGGATCTCAAAGTATACCCATTTTGAAAGGCAACAAAAGGGAAAGAATCACGAATATAATAATGTAGTTGTCCTAACTCAAATCATTAAAAATGAGATAAAACAGTAAGTCACGCGAGCGGCCATAATTATGTTGAAAAATTGATAGCCATTGTTACTGTTAGCGTGTTACGCAATCACTCCGCTGTCCTAAGTTTCAGAAAGCTTAAATTACTTGTAACAAAACATTGAAGAGTAGGCTATAACTTACAACTACGCTTAACTACTGTATTTAAAAGTCATTATGAGATTTTACGATATTAAACGAACCCGTCAAACAATCGCCTACCAGAAGTCGTTTGCATGTAGCGCTTAAGGCTTCGCCGACCATAATGGCGCCCTCATCGTTTGTTTGGGTATTTCTATAATAGTGGCCACTATTTTCCATTTTAGTGATTATAATTAAACTATACAATGTAAAACTACCGTTTATAATAATATTAACGTATAATCTTATGGAGCACAACTTAGCGTGCTTATTTTTTTCATTTTCATTTTCTTTTTTCGGCTCCGTGCCATGTTCGAGAGCGGACGTGTGTTAAAAGTTTTCAATTTTTTATCGTCTAAAAATAAATACTGTACTCGGAACTTTAATCCTTATAGTCAGTCAAAGCTCAAAGTGTTTGCATAATTTCTCTTTGCATCGGCTTGAGCCCCGCGAGTCACCAAGTGCGCGCGTGAGTGACCGCGAGCCCGCCTTCACCTCCGCGTAAACAGTACAATCGTCATAATTGCTATCTTGCTCCTGTCTCCATATCGTGACTCACCGGTTCTTGTCACCTCACCGATACAACTGCGAGTGTGCATGTGTGGAAACCGCGGTGTGCCTGTCAATACCACATAATTATCATCTCAAATATAAATACTCACCTGCATCGCAATGAAAAGTACACGTTCAGCAACGGGAGTTAAGAACAATAGCCTGACGAGTGACTTATCAATGTCAGATTCGGACATACCTAAAGCTGTATGCAGTGATGACAACGCAAATACCCAGTCACGCCGTAAACGACCTCGTTGTGACTTTTCACCCAATAAGGTGCTTGTGGAGCACAATCTGGAGATAAAAGCCTTCGATCAATAATAGTACTAGATGAATGATCAGGAACAAAAGTAAGTCGCTAAAGTGGCCACGTTTGCACACACATAAACATTTATATTTCTTACTACGAACTGTAGAAAAACGTTTAATAATATTAACAACTTCAAATTATTATAAACCTTAACACTCTAACATAAAGTTGTATTACGAATGCAAATGATAAATATTTAAGTCCTTCTGTCATCGGAGATAGGTTAAAAGCAATAAATTTAAAATGTCACTTGAAAATAAAAAGTCATTTTTATAATAACTACAAAAATATTTATTCTAAAATGAAACTTAATTTCTAAGCAATAAGGTTAAAAACATTTTGTTGACAATTTCGTGCTTACTGTATTTTGGAACTAGACGTAGTTCTTGGTATTGCATTTCAATGCTTAGAACACAGTAAGTATTGGAGTTGCAGAATATAATATTTTTAGGCGAAGGTTCGTTTTGTATGGTGGCAAATATTTTTAACCGATTTAAAAAAGTAGGAGGACTAAAATAGTATCATTATGTTAATCGGTGTATTTAAACCTAATGTATGTTTAATTTCCTTTAAACAGATTCAGCTTACTATAAAGTTGTTTTTTGGAATCAATTTTTATTTGAGCGGTTTCGTTTTTACAAATATAATGTAATCTACGCCTTTGCGTGTTTCCTGTTATGTCCAATCTATTAAAAATAATTAAAATGAATCGAACATGTTGTCGAATTTTTAAAAGGTTTGTATATTTCTTCTCCTCTTTCTTTCGCGACAATAGATACCCATTCTGCACATCAAAATGGGTCGCTAGGAAATCTACAAACAAAAATAACATTTAAAATAACAATACCACTCCATGCCCCTGTTCCACAATAGTCGATGTTTGCTAAAATAGTTGGCGCGTTGTCGCAAACATTGGCCAAAAATCATAATATTTGCTAATTTATTTATATTTACTATTTAATTGTGTTATTATTTTATGAAAAACATTAAATGATAGAAACTTACCGAAAAAAAGATATTCCTTCTAAAATCTTGGTGTTACGGTGGTTATTTACACAATTTTTGAACGCGCACTGAGGCATTTTGACGTCTTAACGTTGGCTATGATTGGACCATACTAATTTGAAATAAGAGCACAAAAGTATTTGTGCTCTTATTTTTCGGGCCGTTTTTGAAGCGCTTATCGGGCATCTAGTACATTATTGATCGAAGATAAAAGCCATGCTTAAAACCTGGAAGCTGGAGCAGGAGGAGCATATGCAGAAACTGGTGGAGCAACAAACTTCGGCGCTGGAAACACTTGTTGTTGAGATTAAGGTTCTGAAAACACAAAATTCCACAATACAGACCATTAACCAGGAGATTCGGGATTCAGTGGACTTCATGAACAGCAAGTTTGAGGAGATGAGACAGCAGGTCGATAACTTGAAGAAGGAAAACCAAGCCTACAAAGATTGCGTTACCAATCTAGAGAGAAAAGTCGAAGATCTACAGCTGTCGTCTCGTTCATCGGATAACGACACGAATGATAAACTCTCCGAACTGGAACTAAAAATTGAGTCCCTGGAACAGCAAGCCCGACTTAATAACATTGAGATCTGCAACCTGCCTGAAAAACGCGATGAAGACCTTCTTGGGCTCGTCGAAAAAATCGGTGCAACCATCAAGTGCTCAATTCCCCGTCAAGATGTACTAGCCATTCACCGTGTCCCCCATGCACGTACACAGGAAAGTAATAAACCTAAGAATATAATCGTGAAATTAGCCTCACGCATCCTTCGCGATAATGTCTTAAGTGCCTTTCGTTTGTCCAAGAATATTACGTCCGACCTAATCGGTATGTCAGGTACCCCTTGTAAAATGTATATTAACGAGCATCTCACTCTTTATAATAAAAACTTATTTCGTTCCTGTCGTGAGATGGCTAGGAAACATAACGTTAAGTATGTCTGGGTTAGGAATGCTACTGTACTTGTTAAAGCTACCGATAGCTCTAAAACTTTTGCTGTACGCTGTCAAAAGGATGTCAACAAGATTGCGCAGTGTAATCTTCAGAATGAATAGCTTAGTTTATTGTTATGTTTATATAGATATTGATCTTAAACAAACGCTTGCACAGATTTACTGTAAAAAAATATCTAAAACTCATATCGCATGCCTCCAGTGTGTCCTAATTGTTATAATTGGTCTTAAATCATTGTCTTGTAATGTTTCTCGAATTTGTTGTTGTTATAAGTACGTAAACGATAGTGCCCTTGACTACATGTTGCACGTATCAGTAATTTGTCTACAGATCTTGTTCTTTAAAACTCGCTCATTAGCTGTTGTTATTACTCATAACTATGTACTCGTTTGTAACTCAACTTTATACCGCTACCCACTACGAACAGAATCCAAGTTTTTATATATACCCGAATCTAAAAATATATGTTTAACTTTTTCATTTTGTTTACTCCTTTTGTACCTAATTATACGCAATGCTTAGTAACAAAAATTTAAATAATGATTTATCATTCTTTTATCAGAACTGCAGAGGGATCCGCACTAAATTGCACACACTTTACACCAACATTCTTTCCTTGTCGTTCGACGTGATCATATTATCTGAGACGTGGCTAACACCTAACATAATGATGGACAAAGAATTCATTGATGACCGCTACTTAGTTTTTAGAGACGATCGTGACCGCATTGCTACAAACAAGCGCGAGGGTGGGGGTGTTCTGATCGCCGTGCTGCGCGGGCTTCGGCCTGTTAAGATATTAACGTGTCCCTCTTCCACTGGCATCGAGCATGTTATGATCCAAGTGCCCGCGTCGCGCTCCAACACTCACCATGTCATTAGCGCTGCCTATATACCACCACGTACACAGGACGATGTTTACTTGTCACATCTGTCTACATTAGAAAATATTCTTACGGCTCCCTGTATTGAATCATTTTATATAGCCGGTGATTACAATCTGCCCGAAATTGAGTGGTCAGGCACATACTAGTCATGTGAGTACTCAGTCACAAAATAACGTAGGTAGATCTTTATTGGATTTAATGGCTATTACGAATGCTTCTCAATACAATACAATTAAAAATAATTTGGGTCGTGTTTTGGACTTATTCATTAGCAATACTGAATGTCAGATACAGTCCGACATTTCACTGCTGCAGCCCGACAATCACCACCCTCCATTTTCTGTTTTAACCTCTCTGGAGACATCATTCACACCCATGAAGCGTCACTCAACAATGAAATTAAATTTCTTTAAAGCTAATTACCAAGAAATTAATGTAGAACTAAAGAAGTCGAACTGGGACGAACTGTTTCGTAATCTCTCCAGTGAACAGACCGTAGATGCTTTTTACGACCATATATATGGAATTGTTAGATTATATGTTCCACTGTCACGTCAAAAATCAACAACCTTTCCCGTTTGGTTTAGCGCTTCACTAATTAAAACATTCAAAAATAAAGAACGAGCGTGGATAAGATGGAAAAAACTGCGTAACTTATCTGATTATGAAAAGTTCTCTATTCAGCGTAAACATTTCAAATTACTTTGTGAACAATGTTACAAAAAGTACATGCAAACAGTTGAAGATAGCATACCTTTAAATGTCAAGCACTTCTGGACGTACATCTCTAACCGAAAGAAAGGTTCCGGAATCCCAGCTAACATGCAATACAAAAATAAATCATCTAGCTGCCCCGCCGAGATATGTTCACTGTTTTCTACCTTCTTCAACTCGGTGTACGAGCCCTCAACTTTTGATCCTAACACCTGGACACCCCCAGAAACCCTTGACGAGAATTCTGTATGCATTCCGGATATTTACCTCGAAAAGAGTGTCATACTTAAGGCACTTACCTCATTAGACTTGGCTAAAGGAGCTGGCCCGGATGGCCTGCCCCCTTCTTTCTTTACGAACACTGCACAAACCATCTGTGTCCCATTACACATAATATTTAATAAATGTCTCAAGGAGGGGATTTTTCCTTGTGTTTGGAAGAGGGCTTTCATCACGCCCATTCACAAAAGTGGTGATAAGGGAAACGTTGAGAATTATCGACCCATATCTATCTTGTCCACCTTGTCTAAGCTTTTTGAGGGTCTAGTGCACGGCCACTTGTTTCCACAGTTAAGTCACCTTATTATACCCGAGCAACATGGCTTTGTTAAATCCAAATCCACTTACACAAACTTAATCATTTTTACACAATTTTTGTTTAAAAACATGGACATGCGCTCGCAGGTTGATGCTGTGTACACTGATTTTCGGAAGGCTTTTGACAAGGTGGACCACAAATTGCTTCTCGATAAGATCGCTTTTAATGGCATAAAGGGCAATTTACTCAGATGGTTTGCTTCATATATATTTCACAGGACTCAAAAAGTCGTTATCAATGGATTCGAGTCTAATTATGTGGTCGTTGAATCGGGTGTGCCTCAAGGATCTGTCCTGGGCCCAATGCTTTTTATCTTGTTCATAAACGACATAAAATCCTGCATAGTCAACTCTAAGTTCCTAATGTACGCCGATGACATTAAAATCTATAAGGCGTGTGCGAACTCCCAAGATTGTTTGCGACTACAAGAGGACTTATGCAGGCTTTCACAATACTGTCTGGTCAATAAACTTCATCTTAGTCTTCCAAAATGTCACTTCATTTCTTTTACTAAAAACAAAAATACCATTAACTTCCCATATACCTTGAACGACATACAATTGAAAAAATCTGAGTGTTTGCGTGATCTTGGCGTACTGCTTGATCGCAAATTACATTTAGACACCCATATCGATAACATAATTAACAAAGCCTTTCAGATGTATGGTTTTGTCATGCGGTCTTGTAAAGACTTCAAAAAGCCTTCTACTTTTCTCTTCTTATACAAAACACTAGTCCGTTCACAGTTAGAATACGCAGTACCCATCTGGTGCCCGTATTATGATAAATATAAACAAGCAATAGAAATGGTTCAGAAAAAATTTCTCCGTGCCACGCACTATAAGTGCTTCCGTACTAGGATTCCCTATGCAGATTTGCTAAAGCATTATAAGATATTGAGCTTGGATTCCAGACGTTCACTGATCATGGTTGTGATGCTTCACGGTATATGCAATAACAAATTTAATTGTACTGAGCTCTCGAATAGATTGTGTTACGTAGTACCTAGGACTGTTATTCGGCGGGAGGTGCGCGCACCTCGACTATTCTACACTACGCGATGTAGAACGAAGGCCGGGGTGCGGGCTCCTCTCCGCCGTCTTTTAGAAACCTATAACTCACAATTCATTGATTTTGATATTTTCGCGCTGTCGCAATCTAAATTTAAAAGATTGGTTTCACAATTTCTTGCAAGTCGCACATAGGACGGATGCTCTTGTCATCCGTTTCCTCAGATTTGTCGGTATATAGTGTTTTTCTTCTAAATACCTATGTACCTACTCCTCTTTTTTTTTTTTTTTTCTCTTTTAACATGCGTTCGTTATCGTACTCTGATGTCACGTCGTGGACAATAGTGTGGGTTATACGTTTTTTTTGACTGTAATATAACTACTTTTTGTAAATGCTGCAATGTATAACTGTTTTTTGTCCCAAATAAATAAAATAAAAAAAATAAAAAAAAAAAAAAAAAAAAATAAAAGAAATAACAAAACAAACGATGAGGGCGCCACTGCGCGGTCGGCGTTTGGTCGGCGCCCTCTTAGCGGTTTTCACGATTATATTTATAGTCTTGTTTCGAGTGTATTTTTCTCATGAACAATCGCTGGTTCATATGACATTTTGTCGGGTTAAGATTCTTTTTAAAAAACCGAAATGATCAACGATTTTTTTGGGAACAGAAACATATACATACATACAACACGTAGAAAAAAGAACATATAGAAAAAGTAAGTACAGAAACTAAAAGCCACAAAACCGTTAAGCCCGACTACTGAAAAATCACAGTCTAAAAATTATTAAACATGAAAATATTTTCATCTGAATCAAATGTATCAACATACAAACAATCAGTCTATAATGTTCCCACTGCTGGGGCACAGGCCTCCTCACGGTGAGAGGGGGAGTGCCCTGTGTAATCCACCACGCGGGCCCAGTACGAGTTGGTAGATGTCACATGTCTTCGAATTTTTGGTTCGAGGAAATGCCGGTTCCCTCACGATGTTTTCCTTCACCGTTTTGAGAGCAGTGGTGATGAAATAATTGACACAAAGTAAAACGCCTGTCTGGATTCGAACCTACGACCTATAGCTCGTAAGTCACGGCCGTTACCACTGGGCCACCACGGCTCTAATATTTATCGTCTATTAAATAAACAACTTACACTTAATATATTATACTAATCACTAATATTTTATAGGCGAAAGTTTGTAAGTGTGTGCGTTTATGTGTTTATATGATATGTTTGTTACTTCTTCACGCTCAAACGGCTGGACCAATTTTGATAAAATTTTGTATGGAGGTAGCTGACACCCTGAATTAACATATAGGTTACTTTTTATCCCGATATTCCTACGGGATCGAAATTTATGCGGGTAAAACCGTGGGGGTTAGCTAGTTTAAGTATAATTTAATACATAATGTGTGGTCGTCCAAATCAAAAGGGACCTTATGGCGGTAACTAGTTTCCGAGATATTAATAAATTTGTAATACCTCAAAAAAATCGTTTTTTTAACTGTATTTTTAAAAAGATGATTGTATTTACAACATGTAGATGTGTTCAACTTTTCGAAAAGTCAATTTTTAAAAGTTTTGTATTCATCTAAAGTTTAGTAAAAAAGGAACCTTATCGCGGCAAGACCTAACAAATCGTTTTTCTTGTAATTCAAACCATATATTATATAGACATTTTAATATGTTCCCATAACAAACAAGTTTATGCAAGGATTGTAAGAATTTCCATTAGTAATAATCATAGTCAATCAAATTATACCATCAGTTACATAACTTCACACTAAGACATAACTTTTTTGTACGGCATACTTAAATTGCGATTTTCTCGAAACTTATAATTTCGATCAGTGAACTTCAAAAATTCGTAAAAAAAATAACGGTAGTGGTTAGAAGGTTGGTTCTTGGGTCTATAGTTCGGTACATTTATGTAGTTTTCAGCTCTGTAGATAAGTCATTTCCGCCATAAGGTCCCTTTTGATTTGGACGACCACATATGATGTTCAGAGGTTGTCCGTGGTCATATGCCACTTTGCCAATGTATGTTAGGGTAGGTGGCGTACGACCACGGCTCTCCCTCCTTTTTGCTTTGTAGTCGGGTAATAAAACACATATAAATCAAGGAAAGGTATTAGGCTCTTATGTGCTGAATAAGCGGGTATTGGTAGGTCCACTGACTGCCAATATCCGTCTATTCAGCACATTAATCGCCTAATAGATTTCTTTGATTTATATTATTTTGCTTAGTAAATAATTATGTTAGTAATTTGTTAAGCTACTCAGAGAGTTTCAGGAACACTTACGAAAGTATATGTTTGTGAAAGGCTTCTGTAAAAACGTCTAATTGAACGGTTTACGTGAATCAATCAGTTATTACCAATCGTGAATCAATCATTTATTAGCAATAAATGATTGATTCGTATCGAGTGTTAGGATATCGGTTCTGTTTTGTATAGACGATTGATTTCTTTGAAGAAATTACTTGGAGTTTTGTAAGTCAAATGTTTTGGTAATTGACGTTGAAATGTAAAGGCTATTTTGGCTCTCTCTCTGGTACTGATATAATAGAGTTCAATGGAATTAGGTAATTATCGATTAAAAGTTGAAAGGAAACAATTAATTTATCTGATTGTATCAGATAAATTAAGTATATTGTGTTTGTTAAGAGCGTTTACGCCGCACGGCATTTCATACAAACTTTCAAGCCCTTATTTTTCGTAACGAATGAACCGATATTAATGCAACTTCATACGCATAAGCAGAAATATAACTGGAAATGTCTGTTTCTATGGAAAATTTAAAATCGGTCTAATTTGGCTGTAACACAATTTTTAGAAAATGTTCTCTACTAACTTTTTAGACCTTTGTATCCCGCTTATGCGTATGAAGTTTCATTAAAATCGGTTCATTCATTTCGAAAAATAAGGGCTTGAAAGTTTGTATGAAATGCCGTACGGCGTAAAAGCTCTTAAGCAAATTGACAACCGACGTCAATTTGCCGACATATAGCCATTTCATACAACCACACAGATACAACTGTCAAAGAATGACAGTTATGATTTAAATGTACGTTCAATTTAAGTTGGTAGCTTATGTAACAATTAATTTTCCTGACTTTATCTCCACCCTTTTTGACAATTCGATTATCACAGTGGCAGAGAGAGGCTCGATTCTCGGATCAAACGTACAGACGCCAGCATATCAAGCTACAACAATCTGTCAAAGGACATGTTAGGTTTTTGTATGGAGGCTGGGCTTTTATTCGAAGCTACTGTGAACAGGGAAGAGATCATATTTTTATGAAAGTACATAAATTAAGGAGACTTTGTATATTTTTTTAATTTTTTTTGAAAGCACCCTTTCCTTAGTTATTATACATTTTAATAATCATTATTTAAAAAATAAATTGCAACCCACAGTAATTATTGATTTTGGCAACACTTTTCAGTTGGATGTCATTATTGTCATTGTGAACTGTAAACGTCAATCAAGTGTCAAATTCAAATCAATTTTGACCTGTGTACTGACAGCTGACAAGTATGACAACCTTACAGGCACAGGTAATATTTTCAAAGATTCCATTAGGAGGCAAAGGAATTAATGCCATACATACAAATCATGGAGTTGGTTTTATTTTAAACCATCTAATATTATTTTAGAATATTTTAAATAACAATAAGGTGTATAATTTGCTTTAAAAAATGATATTTAACCATTTTTTCTTTGTTTCAATGTGCAAAAATAATATTATGACACCAAAAATATCTGGATTTAAAACATGTATTTATTCAATAATGGTGCTTTTAATATTTTTTCTGTTTTTGTCAGGCCATCCTGAATAAGTTTCCCTATCAGAAAAACCATACATGACAGCTGTTCAAAAAAATTATTATTTTAAGCCCATTTCCTAACATGTCCTTTATTTAATAGATTTTCAACTTTATCGCTAAAGCATAAGGTTCAAAGTTGATTGGGAAAATTTAACAGTTTCGGGTAGCTTGATGTGCTGGCGTCTGTACATCCAAGTTAAGCATAACGTGATAGCCGGTCTGTTGCTGCAGCCACCATACCTAAACTGCGTTCGCGATTTATTTGCGAAAAATGTGAACAAATATGAATGAATGGAAAAATAACTTTAATTCCTACACAATAAAGTTCAGATTACGCTACAACTTCAAACATTTTTAAAACTTTTTCAATTGTCACTGAAATCAACTTAATTAACATTGAAATAAAGTTGATATTTGTTTAACTTAAAATAGGGTAGGGGCGTGCAGCACTGCGCACTTTTAATATAGATATATATAAGTTCTTAAGTACGTACGGGTAAGTCCGACTGCGAAGAATTTTTGAACAAACAAAAGCATAAAATACCTAGTAAGAATTAAAAATATTCTCAAGGGGAATAAATAAATGATATCAGTCTCAGATTACATTCAAAATGATATTAAGTATAGATTACGGTAGAATTTATATCAAACTTTCCAAAAAAAAAAATTGTAAGTACTTAACTACTTACCCTTATAATCATGCCCAAACGGTATCGAACCCAAGATCTCAATAATAATGGTCTCGTTACATACCTAGTGAGTAGCATTACATATTATATATTTTTAATGTCGCGTTTCAAAAGCCTCTGACGGACAGATGGACAGACGGTAGCCATGCGTAGGGTGACAACAAAGGAGTTCCATTCGACCCTTCCGTTTCTCTTATCAAAAAATCATTTCACTTCCGAAGTTCCGACTGAATGTTACTGCAGTCAAAAAATAATTAAAAGCTATTCAACAGCAGCTCTATTATTCGAAAAAAATATTAATTTATTCTTTTGAGTATTCATTTCATTGTGTTTTTCTTGCAACGCGTAACGGTACAGTGCAGACGTTATCATGAAATTGCGTGCAAATATTGGATAAATCTTATTTCAGTTTATACAAACGAATGTTTCATTAAATTTAATATTATTATTGTAGGTACTGTACACATAATCTCGTTTGAGCTCCATCAATTATGCGAAGCAATCGCTTCGACTACAGACCCCTCCTTACTCTCCTTATAGAATCTCTTTAAATTAATGGCTGACGAAATAAAGGTACTATTATGCGAAAATGCTGGCTTTACACAAAAAATATCTACTTAAAACTTGCCCGACTTGGTAACTTTATTATTTTAATTAAAGTATTCTGATAGGCCCCCAAATTATATAATTATACAGTTTGAGGAAGCTTACAGAGAACGTCATTTCAACTCACGGTCGAAAACCAATTAAAGTTAATAATCCTCTAATATAAAACAATCGGTTTTTACACGAACTTCCAGATTCCGCTGCTTAATCTCAGTTGACATTCCCTCTTGCTATTTTAAGACATACTTTTCATATACCTAATTTAATTTGTCGAAAAATTATTCTTGAAAATCGACGCCATTTTCTTGCATTTGTCACCTGCAAACTTTAAGGCGAGTATACACTAGATCATTTTCTCGAGCATTTCCATGTAGTATAACGTTCTTACGAAAGGTAAGTACAATACAAGCAAAAGCATTTCCGTGTAATGTAACGTTTCTGCGAAGGCTCAACCTGTAACATTTCTTTTCACCTAGCGTTCATTGTTGAAATATCGGACCTACAGGTACCGCTTGTGCCTTTTCTTGATAAAATGTTAGACTAATACGCTCGTTGGTTTTTAAAATCAGGTTGTAATAAAACATCGAGCGTCTTGTTCGATGTGCGGTTCGATACAATTTAAAAAAGGCGAACGCTCGATGTTTTCTTACAACTAAATGCTCTAGTCTATACTCACCTTTATTGTTCACTTTGTCAAAGTCCGGAGATATGGAATGAGAAAGTAGGATGCACATAAATTGACAGTAAATAAATAGATTAAGTCGGCAAGGGTAATTGATGACGGAGACCCCTTCCCGCCCTGAGCAACGAGAGATTATTATCTGAAGCTACACTTATAACAGAATAACAAGGACGGTTAACAAACTGAAATGGCGTACCTAACGTTAGTTTTCTTATACATAAATATTATATTGTGGAGTGTTCTCTGGACATTTTGAATTATCTTTATTGCATGTGCTCTTGGTTGTGCATATTTTGATTTTAATTGTGTTTTTAATTTTTGCATTTAATTTTGATTCTGTTTTTAATTTTTGTACTTATTTTGACCGCTTAGGGTGTATATTGATGGTTGCGCAATGCATGAAGAAAAGTTTTATTTTTACTAGTCATTGATGGCTGGTTCCATTGCTGGGCAAAAGCCAGCTCTCCTTCCACCTTTCGAGCGAGTTTAATTTTTATTGCACCATATTTTAATTGCACCGTGTAGGATAAGTATTGCACAGGGGGCTTACTCTCTAAACTAATTTTAATTCCAATGAGATGCCAATATGATTCCAATGTTAATTTTATAGTCACGTGATTCGGTACTCTTGAAAACAATATTGTCAACAATTACCCCACGCCAAACCCGAACCCAATTCCACTTAGTTCTCCAAAATGGACACCCAATCTAAAATTCATTTGGCGCTAGCATCGAGCTTAAGAGTACGAAACGTCACAATTCCAATGTCGATCTATCGGAATTAAATTGAAGAGTAAGCACCCAGGTCTTACTCAACCGAAAACGGAAGCTTAAGGGCTGTCAATCTTTTTGCGTAAAAATAATGGATCATTAACTGAGTGAAAGGGCTGATTCAATCATATTGCGCAATATAAATATTGCGCAAACTTATTATAGGGAAAGCCGCCTTAGGCATAAAGCAGGTATAGAATCAAACTTAAAGCCATCAAATATTTAGTCAGAGACTGGGTTATTATGATTGCCTTTTCAAAATAATTCTCAATTTACAATTAGGGTTGAATCTAAGCTCGGTCACAACTCGCCCCTTGATGGGGGCGAGTTGTTACCCTGTGATCAGGGGACCTAATATTTTCGTTGGAAAAGTTAAGGAGTATGACAGGTCAACTTTTCCTAACCTGTCGAGGATTACAGCCCTAACGGTTATTTATTATATCACTCCTACACACAAAATGGGATGGTAGCTCTTTGTTTTTGTACTTCTATAACGTTTAGTAAAGAGTTTTAGATAGATTGAAGACCATTGACAGTTTTGTAGGGATTTTATGTAAGCGAATCTTAATGACTCTTCGAAAAAGCTTACCATTATGTTCTTTTTTATCAATTTAGAAAATAAGTTTAGGGAGTTCAAAGACAAGCGAGTTTTTCCAATTTTTGGTCAAGCCATAGAAGAAGCGATGAAAATTGATCAGCATAACAATAGTAGGTAAGCGATTCTGCAATTGCCTTACTTGAACAAAACCCGTTCAAATGTGGGTAAATTACTTAGAAAAGAAGTACAAAAAAAAAGTAATCAAAATCATTTATTTGCGTAAATAGGTAAGGTACAGAAGGTTCTTAAAGATATATTGATCTCTTATTCAGCCATTAAGAGGGAACAGGGTCTGCGATTCTCCATAAAAATATATTCCCCTTTTTCTTCCTGAATAATGCCTCTAGAGCAATATTTTTTCTTTCATAAAATCAAGGCCTGCTGTAAACACGTCCCGTCGTTTTCTTTTTTTCAGCAACTAATTAGTAAAGAAAATATGACCCTCTAAAAATGACAAAAAATGCCCTATTTTTACCGCCGTGATTAGAGGACTACTAGACAAATTAGAAAAGTTTTTAACATAAAAATAAATGTTAGGAACCTTAACATACTCTTTCTTAAAATGTTAATGGAAAAAATAATTGAATCGGCTCAGTTTTCGAGGAGAAAAAAGGACAATATGAAACGTCGATCTCGTCAAAATTTTTTTGATAATTTCGGTCTGAGCTGCAGCTGTCCCTATCACACACTACAGGAGCAGACTTGAGGTAAGTCGATGGCAATAGTTTCTTCAAATACCTCTTTTTCAAATTCCTCGCAGGCCCCGCCCCCTCTTAATTTTGGCGTGCAAATTTTGGCGTTAATACAATCAAAAGCGTTGACATTAGCATCGTAGACGTTTACAAGTGTCCAATACCAATGTACAGACGCCAGCACATCAAGCTACCCGAAACTGTCAGATTTTCCCAATCAACTTTGAGACTTATGTTTTAGACATAAAAGTTGAAAATCTATTAAGGAAATTTGACTAGGTTGATGTGCTGGCGTCTGTACGTGTGAATCTAAACTATCTTAATACACACATACAAAGTAGGTAGTCAAAACCGGTTTCAAGTAGTTTCAACCAATTAAAGTTTGTCAATTTTGTCCATTGCTTGATGTCAAGGACTAAAGACATTATACGTAAATGCGTAAATGTTCCCACGGGATCGAGACCTATGCGGGTGAAACCGCAGGGCGCAGCTAATATCAAATATTAATACTATACTCCATTTGAAATAAGATTAGACATTTCAATAAACCTTTTTTACAGTCCGTTCAACCGATTTTGAATTCTATTGCGTTGGTGGCGTGACATATGGCAGCTGCAGTAGGTAAACAGTTGGTATTTTAGCCACTTTTTTGCTTTTAATACCATCCTTATGCCTACGGTTTAGAAGTCAAAATCGGTGGAACGGACTGTAAAAAAAGGTTTATTCAAATGTCTAATCTTATTTCGAATGGAGTATAAGTAGTATGAATCAAACACAAATGCACATTGAACCCACCACAACCTCCTATTAGTTGAACCGTCTCCTGTCGCAGGAATTCAAGTGAGCAATTCTAGCAATCAGTGTATTGACATGTGCGTATATACCATTATAGGTACTGATTGATATCTAGCACTCTATAGCGATTGATTCGGTTCTGTGCGGGCGTTATCTCTAAATATTCTGTGTGCTTGCTCTAAGATGCATACCTACCTACTTAGTATTAAGTTTAAGATTAAACGCTAACGATTAAGGCTCCTTCAAACAGGCGCAACATGCGATAAAGTCGCGCGCGACACAAAGGCACCGCAAATCGCGCAACGGGCGGTGCATCTGTGTCGCGCGCGATTATATCGCGTGTCGCGCCTAGCTGTATGTTGGAGCCTTAGGACCTATTCAATGTTGATATTTAGTAGTTTAGGATTTTCTCATACTAATATTTTATTGAGTAGGTAGGTATTTATATATTTATTGTAAATACCAGAGATATTTAGGATATTCTTTCGCTTTATTTGTAGAAATAAGGGTCTGTATAAAACAATAATACGAACTTACTCCAGAATAGCAAATGGTCCAATTCACCGATTGATGGATGAGCTCCACCAAAGTTAAATGAAAAAGTATCACAAAACTTATGTAGGTATACCAAGATACTTACATAAATAAGGAATTATCTTTTTATATATTATGTTTAAAGACACAGTGATTGTATGCGGTCTTTACTTGTAAATTCTTTTACATTACTGAAGAAATACTCATATAGCTATGAAGAATGTATTCTTAGCTGTGAAGTATTTTTGGCTAGAAATACAGTTTTTTCATGGTTTCAGCCTTTTGTGTTACGACATATTCTCAGAGCGCAATGTCTATTTGCTCAGCTGTTTACATTTTCTAGCGTCCACGAAATGAAAACTATGGAAGGAGTACAGCTTCTGAACTTATTTATACAGTCCAGCAATATAACGGAGGAACACAAACACGAATAAAATATACGTTTACCCCAGGATGGGTTATTCACGTTTTGGTGTGTTCACGGTTGAGAACACATATGTACAGTGAAACCAATTATTCCGTAGAGTAAGTTCACTGAAAGAAATAAGCAGTAAATAAAAATGAAAAAACATTAATCTGAACTTAAACAGTAATCGCGCGCGACACAAAGGCACCGCTCGTTGCGCGACTTGCGGTGCCTTTGACTAGCGCGCGATTTTATCGCCTGTCGCGCCTGTTTGAAGGAGCCTTTAAACAGTTCGATATGAGTCTAACGTTCAAAACTGTATTTTTTACTGAACCGAAGACAAAATGTTACCGTTATGACAGCAAACTTTAACGTTTTAAGTAGCTAAAAGGACACAAAATTATCTGTTTTATTCATTTGGTGATATCGTTCAAACCATTGAAACTTACTTACATTACAGTAATGGTGGTTTTCCTTTTTTTCAGTAAATAGTAGGTATGTTCAATCATTAAAAGTTACTGTTTTGTCTTTTACAGTTTTGCAAACATATCTTCTTATTGTATACCTAAATTCAGTACGTCTTAATGAAATCGCTTCAATGTACTGTAGCAAGAAATTATTTTTTTCAGTGTACGTATATTATTTATTGCAAGCTCGTTGGACCATAACGGGCAAAGCCGCTGTAGAGCAACGTTCAACAATATTGGAATAGTTTGTTAGTGTTTACCTTTCGACAGCCGGTTTACAGTGTACACCTCCCCGTTTCGTTTTCGGACCCGAGCCAATTGTGATACGGCCCGAATACCAGATATTACGAGCTGATGTTGTGTAGCTCATGATAACTGTCCATGTCCGGGGCTGTGTGAGTGGCCCACGGTTAATTGCATACGAGACCAGCAATGGTGACGGAGCTTAGTGACTAGTGCAGTTAATAATGTACCGTTGTGCAGTCTGGGTGGGCTGTGGAAGGAAGCTGCTGGACTATATGACGCATCATGGGATTATAGAGACAGAATAGGATATGTAACCATTATGTGAATCGACTGCAGGAGATGGATTGTTAACTCGTCTGAGGCCGACACTTGGTACTGACACAGATGTCTATTAGACAGCCCATTGTCTAGCGAGAAGGTAAAGCCATCAATACACAATCAGAAACTGTAAGATACTAATATTTAAGGCTCCTGCAAACAGGCGCTACGCGCGACGCAAATCGCGCGCGACACAAAGGCACCGCTCATTGCGTGACTTGCGGTGCCTTTGTGTCGCGCGCGATTTAATCGCGTGTCGCGCCCGTTTGAAGGAGCCTTTACCTGTAAATAATGTAATGCCAACGTAAAATCGTTGTGAAAACATTGTAGCAAAATGTTAACCCTTAGGGGATGAAAAATTGCCGAGACTGTTCAGCCAATGAAAGCTAATTCGACCTAGAAATGGAACTTGGAAACTCCTCATCGATTTAGTAGTCCCCAGCTAGACTGCAATGCTTTACTGTTTTTTTTTTCTTCTTAAATATTTGTTCTAGAATTTCACCTAGATACTAGAGTCCAAGGAGTTACGGGTTACAACGTGTTATACATAGAAAATATAATGTAAACATTGATTATCATCAATTTATTATCCAATAATTCTTCTTCTTTTTGTATCGACAGTGACATTTTTAACTAGCTACGCCCCGCGGTTTTGCCCGCAAAAGTCTCGATCTAGTGAGAATATCGGTATTCGGGATACAAAGTACCCCGAATCGAAAAGTCGAAGCCTTGTCCAGGTCATGGTCCACCCATGTGCCAAATTTCATTCAGCAGCGTGAAAGCGAAACAAATACTCATACAAAAAAATAAAATCTTTCCTCGTTATAATATTAATTTAGATTATGCCAAGTAGGTGGCCAAGTACTTAAATAGAAGCTTATGCACAGACGCCAGCACATCAAGCTTATTACATTCTGTCAAATTTCTTTAATAGATTTTTAACTTTATCGCTCTAGCATTAGGTTCAAAGTTGATTGGGAATATTTGACAGTTTTGGGTAGTTTGATGTGCTGGCGTCTGTACATAACGTTGTACACATACAGCGCTTTAATCGTACTACGTAAGTACGCGCGTTGTCATGTACTTACGTACGAGGTCAATGGCCTTCTTACTTAGAGATCAACTTACCTGAAAACATGGACATTGTATTAATGAAGTAATGACGCGGGCAGTTAAACCTTTTAGCTCTAAACTAATCCCTTCAAACTCACTTAGTTTTTATTTAGTCACTTAGTTTTTTTATTTCACTTAGTTTTTTTATTTCACTTAGTTTTTAACGTGATTAGGTTCAAGATTTTTAAAATAACTTCGCCGTTTATGTTTTCGTAAGTATTTTTGGTAACGTCGCCTAGAATAAAAGCTTTCATAAGTATGCCTATAACCCAAGTTTTGCCATAAGTGTGAGGTTGAATTTCCGAACGACGATGGTCAGATCAGTTACCTACCTATCAGACTTTCGGACTTCTGATTAGATGTAATGATTGTTTGAGGTAACCTCTTGAGTTAACCTCCTGTTTATCGAGATTTCTAAAGCCCTTCCATTCTCGGAGTCTCCTCGAAGAGTAAAAAACCCATCATCTATCCTACACACATTTTTTATTGTATTATCATGATCAGATATCAAAACGTGATTTGAAGTTTCACTAGTTAATTTAATTAGATTTTGTATTAATGACTTTTATATAAAACCGCGTTTAAGGGAACATCTCAAAACAATGAAAACAGAAAGAAAACAATAAAAAAAAACATTTCATCAATCACACACTAAAAATCAACTTGTCAAAACAGTTCATGACAGTAGCAACTACACTAATTACGTTTGTACACACACGTGCAAGCAAGTTTTAATTGCTTCGTGAGTCGCGTCGTCATTCATGGCGTCTGCAGCGTCTCATAAAAGAACTTTCTCTCGTAAAAGAGACGCAACGCAAAGTTTATGTTGCCTTGCAAAAATTCACAACGACGCTGACGTCCGCCTTTCAATCGGAATACCTTGACATGCATGGGGAAGCGTTTTAAATAGAATATTTTAGTACAATGCGCCTTTTTTGTAAAACAAAAAGGTTGGTGTTGTGATAAAGATAAGAGCAGTTGGGGGCCAGATAAAATGTTTTTTGGTGTTAAGGCGACTACATGACCTAAAGCGCGGTCTTTGTCGGACTGCATAGAAAAGAAAGAGAAGCACGATGACACAATGCTGGTAATTTATTGCAAAATATGAAGCAATAATCTATTTACAAAAAATCTATTGTTTGGACTAAAAAATTTTTACAGGTATCTTTATGATTTTTTTCTATCGTATCGAATTAGTTGTAGGTATTATGTTTTCAACACACTATCTAGTATCTACCTAGCATATATCCTAAAGAATATCATATATTTTTCTGATTTTGTTTACCGTAGTCGATCATATAGGTACCTTTATTGTTTCTAAATCTTTCATTTTTTTGCGTTTAGGTCCTATAATGCCCTTTAGTCTCATGTCATAAGGTGCGGGCCGTGGAAAATAATTTTACTTTAAGTATTTTATTTTAGAATCTTTTCAGACTTGTGTGACTGGCACTATGTCTTAAAAAGTCAGGTAAGACGTTGGCAATATACAAGAGTAAAATTTTACAATTACCTTTAATTTTCATTTATTACGCTGTAGGCGTACCTGTTTAAAATAAGGTACATAATCTAAGTAAACTCGTAACACCATTTTAATTACAATCTGAATCATTCTTAAGGATATTATTGCTAATCCATTGCTTCATAAGCTCGAAAAATTTGTCTGCTCAACAACGTAAATAACGCAATGAATTTAGTTGAGCTGTCAAAATGAAACCCATTACTACTGTTACTGTGCTACGCTATTACCCCGGGGTAGGCCCCGGGATAATAGCGTAGAACCACCGTAGAACCGGTTTAATCAAGATAAAACCTATTTTATCAAGGGGTTCTTGCAAGTAGGTTCCGTTCAGTTTCTTCTTATAAGAATATATAGTTAAACCGCGTACCCGATGTACAGATGCCAGCACATCAACCTATCCGAAACTGTCAAATTTTCCCAATCAACTTTGAACCTTATGCTTTAGCGATAAAGTAGCAAATCTATTAAAGAAATTTGCCAGATTGTAGTAGCTTGATGTGCTAGCGTCTGTACATATATGTATATGGTACATACTAATAATCGTTTTTATTTTATTTTTTGTATCTTTCTGTTTGTTCCGGCTAATCTTCGAGACTGCTGGACCGATTTTGACAGGATTTTCACTGGAAGATAGCTGATATTATAAGGTGTAGCTTAGGCTTACTTTTATTTAAGGAAAAGAATTAGGGTTACGCGCAAAAAAAGACCCGTGAAATCCAATTTGTTTTCCGATAAGCACGCGAACGAAGTCGCGGGCACAGCTGTTAGTAAATAAATAAATTTCTCTCTGTAACAAAAACATCCATCAAACATAAACTACTTTGCCAGTCTACAAATGAATGAGCTCTTTTTCTTTCTTTCTTTCTTTAATAAACGATAACGTTGGAAATTGTATTTAGCAAACGGCGGTAGGCTCGTTTCCACAGCCTGTAACCCACGCCGAAGGCTGTTGTGTTATTAAACTATGTTTGTTACGAGAAATAGACGCACATTAATATAATGATTTTGTTGAACGAAAATTCGTGGTTTAAAAATCGGGTAACAGCCGGTCGATTCTGTAGAAATCTCACCGTAAAAACATAGATGGAGTAAGTTCGTTTTTGCTAGGAACTGACACTATTGACAGCTCACTCCACGCTCACTTCACCTAAGTGTTCACGGTGAGATGGTTACAGAATCGCACTGCAGAATATAGGAATTTCGACTGGTTCAGGAGAACTAATTTTAATTCGGGTACCCTCTTTTAAATATCAAAGTGAGCCAAGTTTCGCCTTAGTTACGAGAAAATTTACACACGTTCAGACATTTCAGAAGTAGGTACAGTAAGTTCCAACAAAATAATGGCCTTCCGGACCATATTTCGGTCATGGAGACCAATCTCAACGGAGACTAGCCTTCGGCGTGGGAGATATTATAGTGCACAAGTGTTCGCGCAGACACAGGTTAGACAGGTACTTAGAGTGTAGCTGTGTCTGCGTGCACACTTTTGCACCATCTGCATCCTCTTCCCTCATTCATAATAATTATAGTTTATCGAATTATAGTCCGATGGGGCGGCACGTTATCCGAAACGACCGGAGAGACATCATGCAGGCGCAGGACCAAACACTTAAAACGTGCTTTCCGAGGCACGGGGATATCACACCGCCAACTACCAAACTGTTACTAAGAAATTCCTAATGGAAAACACTTTCTCCACCTGAGAATCGAATCCTCGCACGCTGTAAATAGATATTAGAAGAGTTTAACACTTTTCAAGTCGTGAATAATTATTACCTAATCAATCTAATAATTTGTAAAATTCAAAGTCCTGACTGACTGATATATCAATGCACAACCTAAACCACTGTGTCTAGAAAACACTGTCCTAGACACATGAAATTCAGAGAGTGTGTTCTTTGTGAAGAGTAGGTATCCACTAAGTAAGGGTTTTTCGAAATTCCACCCCTAAGAGGGTGAATGGGGGAGGGTGAAATTTCATGCGGACGAAGGCGCAAAGCTTCTGCCCAGAATAGTTGTTTTACAAAGCAAAGGGATCTAGGTTCTGCGTGTTTAAGGCAGGACTATTTGTTTTCTGACGTTTTCTTCGTGTAGGAGCAATTTTAAGGATTTTAAATATAAAAATGCGTGTGCTCAGGTTCGTAGTTTATTCGAGAGGGGCCACAGATAATAATACAAAACTTTTACAATAGAATGGCACAGATAACAGAATTATATTTAAAAGGCAATCGACTATTTAATGTTTCCATCACTGTGGAAGTATACTACATTATTTATATTTGTAAAGAAATAAATTTAATTTATGCTATTTTAACTAGGTACCACCACAGTGCTTTATCATCCATATATGCAGCCCTGTCAGCCTACCTTCGATTCTAATTGATTGATGACGTGATGTCAAAATTGATCTAAGAGCTCTTAGATCAATTTTGACATCACGTCATCGTGCACTAGTGCACTGTGCGTTGCTTATCTTGAACTAGTGATACACCCCGGGTTCGTATAGTTTTAAAGACTTGAATTTTCCTTAGTATTGTGTGGGTTTAATTTGAATGTATTATTCAAAAACCTTTCGGAATAAATTCTCTAACTAAATGATCGTGAAAACATCATATTAATCCGTTGCGTTGCATTAAAACATTCGGTGCACCCAGCACCGAATGATTTAAGAAAATAATTGTAAAAAAAATAAGATATGATATAAAAAAAAATAATATTGTAGAACCAGCAAATGCAAAGGCTCATTTTATTTTATTTTTATAGTATAGATCTATAAACAGATAACACAGCGTTTATCTCTAAAAGCTAGTACTTATTTTCCTACAAACCAGACTATCTATTATTCTCCCTATTTTCCAGTTCTGACAATATTATATAGAGCTCCATATGAAAAAAAACCTTATTACTTTTGTTGCTTTAATAAGTAATGTTTATATACTCGTAACTTCCAAAAGCAAACTCGAAGCTAATTAAATAGTTATCGCAGCGCAACATAGGACAAACAATAATAGGAAAGTTATGACAAGTTTCAATACTAGTAGGGGGGTTAGAATTTGAGGTTGAATTTATATCCCTTTGTCATGTCATACAAAACGAGACGCTTGCACCAGATTGTACCTATCTATGTAATTCTATATAAAGTCCTCCAGACCGTATTTCGCTATGCTTATAACACTTGTGTTATAAAAATAAGATTTTTGGCATTTTCAATCTCAAATAGCAGCCGGGGGCTTATTTGTAAACTTTCGCTGTAACAGTAAAAAATGCTCAAGATGTTATTTCTCATAAGAAAATAATACTATTTTTCTGGCTACTTTAATTTTTGGATAATATGAAATGTTCGACACTTGAATGATGTCTTTTGTATGTGTGTATGTAGGGGGTAAACTCCCAAAGTACCAGTCGGATTTGAAATTTCTTTTTGCATTTGATAGCCCAATTCTTGAGGAAGGCTATAGGCTGTTTATCATCACGCTACGACCTTTAGGAGACGAGCAAAAGGATAACCAGTCGGAAAGAACGCTTAGCGAAAACGAAGTAGTACCTAGCATGGGCGAGCGATGTGATGCGAAGAATGGGTCGGGATCGGGAGCCGAAGCTAGTAGGTACTATAAATGGTGTTTAGACATATTTCCCTCGTGTAGTACTCTAATATTCTGGAGCGAAGTAAACGGATTATGCAGGTATCTCGTTGGTACTCGTTGCTACTAGAGATGTGTGTTGAAAAGGAATGTTTGAACTCACTTCAAGACAATCGGTTTTTAATCGACTTCAAAAAAGAGCAGGTTCTCAATTCGAATATGTTTTTTTTTTGTTTGTTTTTACGCGATATCTACGGCAATTGTGAATTGAATTCCACATAATTTTTTTAGTGGATAGGGTATTCCTCAGGGGTGGTCCCATATAAATTTTATGAACTTTGCTTGGTTGGTTTTTGAGTTAGCTCCGTAATAATACGTACAATACGTAATAATACATATTTTTACCCTTTAGTTTATATTGATGATGTTATAATGACTTCCTGTCACTGATGTTTACATAGCAAGTAGGTGTTATACGAATTTGTGTGGAGTAAATACTACTTAAAAGTGTAAAAAGTCGGTTTTTTTTTTAAAAAAAGTTTTTTGCATGAATATATGTTTGGAGTAGAGTTTCTTGGTTTGAGGAGTTTGTGGTACCTAGGTTGTTGGACTTAATTTTAAGCAACCTTGATTCCCTCTCAGAGAGAGATAGAGAGAGAATTAAGGATGTTCTATATTAACTAAATTGGAATAAACTCCCTTTAAGATGCTGTTGTCACTGAAAACAATAGCGAAGGACACGGTAATGAGGAAGATTATAGAAAACCGACCAAGTGCGTGTAAAGGAAAAAGGACAGGCCTTTGCCCAGTAGTGGGACAAAATATAAGCTAACGAAAAAAACAACGCACGCGGCACGTTTTATACATCATTGCGCGGCACACGCACTTGGCCGAAGAATGAAGGGTTCCGTCGTTAGAATAAAATAATCCTAAAACAAACTTAACATTGTACAGACACCAGCACATCAAGCTATTACAATCTGTCAAATTTCTTTAATAGATTTTCAGCTTTATCGCTAAAGTATAAGGTTCAAAGTTGATTGGGAAAATTTGACAGTTTCGGGTAGCTTGGTGTGCTGGCGTCTGTACCTACTTGAAAAACTTGTTCTCCCATACATCTACAGTACCCGGCGATAAATATTGCACATCTACCTTTACTTTTTTTTGTATTTTATACAAAGAATAAAATTAATTATCAAAAGAAGCAAATCATAATTGTTTTAACAGCTCCTAATAGATACCGGACTGTTTGTATTTCGTGCGACAGAGATAACGCTCTGCGAAGCCGAAATTAGCCGATTGTCTCTTTTCAAAGGTCGATGTGCAATATTTATCGCCGGGTACTGTAAGTAGGTTTGTAAACTGTTAAAATCAAAGCCATTACTTTTAGTGTGGTACGCAAGTATCCCGCGAATGTAACTGATGTGGAAACTCATAATAATACGTTATTAATATAATCTTAACATCATACCATCGGAAAGCCTTACATTTGCCTCAAACTAAGCTACCGTGTATGTGTCTCAAGTCAATTAATAGTATGTGGTAGAACATTCCTCAGTGAGGGGCTTGTCAATAGTGTGACGCGGGTGAGGCGTGCGGTTATCTGTACTTACTGGAGTTTGTAACACAGGAATTTCCACTCTCTGTACAACAATCGCATGGTCTTTGGCAAATTTTCAGAAGTCATGTCATTCACACATTCATACAGTAGGTATATTGTAGGTAGTACGTACCAACTCCCTAACTCCCCTAAGTTTACGAAATTGTGTAGTATTCTGTACTCGCCGTGTTTCAGAAGAATCCTTGTTGATAGAACTTTGAAAATCGAGGGAATTTAATTTTAGTTCGAGAACATGAAAGCATGCATATGATACGGTTTGAACAAATATCTGAGCTGCGTAGACGCGAGTTTGTAGAACAGACGTTATTTTATTAGATTTTCGTTGTTCAGAATTTCGACCTCAGATATTAAAAGAACATTTTCTGCTCTATGAAATGTTGAGGCTATGGTTCCGAGGGGTCATAGGTGACGGGTTCAATTATTCAGTCAAAAAGTTAATTTGCGCGTTTTGATTAAGACGCGGGTAAATTGGGCGTAGATTTATTTCATTTTGCATTACTGGCTCGCATCCTTTCATCACTGAAGTTGGTACTTTAGACGCCTGTCGTATACAGCTGTCAAGTGTCAAGAACTTAAATCAATTTCTGTTTTACGTACATTTAATTAAACGTAGTTATTTCTTTTGTAAGTCTGTGTTTTGTAAGGGTTGTTATTTTAATATGTAGGTATGTGTAAAACAAATGGAAAAATATATCCTTGGCCTTTCTAAATCAAACTATAATTTTCCACCTTAACTTAGGTAAAACTTAGGTAAAACTCAGGGCAAAACATAGAATCGTAAAAAATAATTAGACAGATATTTCATAGTAAATTTATACTATTTTATGAGTATAATATAGCGTGCAAAAAAACTGAAAAATAACGATAATAACTGCCAGCGTCTTAGCGTTTCTTTTGTGTAGCAAATAATAAAGATGATTTATTTATTATATCTTTCGCTCATTTTCTCTTATTAGGTGGCAAAAACTCGTAGCGCCATCAGCATTAATTCCGCTCGTTTCACACAAAGCCAGGTTTAGCGGTGAGCTGTTAAAGGTCGTAGCTCGCATATTTAGTGGTTGTTTGCTAGCTCATTGCCACTAGGCACAACACTAATCCGTTTTCATTTGCCTGTGACTGAACGGGGTGAAATGCTGGTTTAAGAGGGGCGAAATAACCGTTTAGATGCCGTTTAGAACCGTTTTTAGAACCGTTTAAATTGATTGATATCAATTTAATATTTATGAGCCGGTGTCGGGTGTTAGCTTTTAGTTAATAATGTCGATTTTGATTAGTGATTTTGCAAATTTCTAATTAGAAAAGTGTTTGTTGTTTCAAAGACTGGTCATTAATCAGGAGATAAGACATTTTGACGAAGTACCATTTATTATAAATGATACAAAGTAAGTGGAAAACGACGATTAAGACACGGATTGGTAAGTAGGTGCAGCTTAAGGGGTCATAAATTCGATCCTTTACGAACTTGTTGCTTAGTTTTGTGGTTTTAATTGTTAGATAGAAATAAAAGCAAATGGTTAAAAAAAAACAATAAATCAGCGTTAGGTTATGAGCCAAAATCACAATCACGGATTGAATTAATAATAACTATATAGTACAACCAATCAAAATCGAATCGAAAAAGTCAAAAACAAATTCTGCTATAACCATCACATAAATCAAGAATCAAATCACAAATCTGCACAGGCAGGGCTACCTCAATTTCAAAGCTATAACTTGAAGAGTTTCAATTGAAAACGTTTACCGTAGCAAATATATATGATCAACTTGGAAAGTTAAAGCTTAGGGTGTCGATAAACGATTGCCACTATAAAACTGAGTTGTGGCCCTAACTTAGATGAAAGGTAAGATAAAGGTGCAGTTAGATGTGAGACGAAGTGCTGTGACATTTAAATACGGAGTGTGCATCAGCCTTATAGAATGAATAATATTTGTTTATGGAACTGCGTATTGGGAGTAAGATAAAGGTGCAGTTAGATGTGAGACGAAGTGCTGTGACATTTAAATACGGAGTGTGCATCAGCCTTATAGAATGGATAATATTTGTTTATGGAACTGCGTATTGGGATGTCTAGAAGAGCTGTCCCTCTTCATCATCATCATCATTTCAGTCGAAAGTCGTCCACTGCTGGACAAAGGCCTCCACCAAGCACCTTCACTTCGACCAGTTCTAAGCTTCTCGCATCCAACGGGTTCCTGCGGCCTTCACAAAGTCGTCGGACCACCTTGTGGGAGGCCTTCCAAAGCTATGTTTTCCGGTACGCGGTCGCCACTCCAGAACCTTTCGGCCCCATCGGCCATCTGTTCTGCGAGCAATGTGACCTGCCCACTGCCACTTAAGTTTGGCAATTCTTCGGGCTATGTCGGTTACCTTGGGACAGTGCAAGATTTAAAATGATCGCTGCCAGAGCGTCCACTGTCGATTCAATGACACTGGGTAGCGACAGTCACATGACTGAATAAATACTATTTTATTTATGAAAACCTAAGACCAAATAAAAAGTACCATATCAAAACACTAACTACGGACGTTAGCCTCAAATAAAGTCTAATTTAATTTAAATAGGATTCATATTACTGTGTTGTGTCGTATCGTGACGCCTTTTGACGCAGTGTTAGCCAATCAAAACTCTTTGTGTTTTGACGAACAGATTCGTTTGATTGGTGTATTCGGACACACAACAACATAACACGACACAGTAATGTGTCTGTTGGTGGAGACATCTAGGCACTAATGTTATAAAGAGGTAAAATTTGTGAGTTCATATGTAGGGTAATCTTCGGAACTGCTGATGCGATTCCAAAAATTCTTTCACTAGTAGGAAGCTGCTGTATTACGGAGTGTTATATAAAAAAAAAGAAATAAAGTACGTTTATTTGCGGCCAACGTGACTCATAAAAAGAACACAAACACAAAAAAGATAAGAAGTTGGGAGAAAACATGCGTCATATCCACGCAAAACGCCCATCGCTCAGCATAATGCTAAGACTCTATACGAGACAGCCCCAGCGCTGGTTTAGGATAGGATAGGTTGTGTTTTATGTTAAAATGAGAAATTTCACGCCGACAAAGTCTCGGGCAGAAGCTATTGTAACATATTAAGCCAGTTAAAAAAAAATGGCTTGCCTACCTTTACAAATCTAAGTTTAAACTAAAACACTTAATTTATTTAAAATTGTTCAACAGAGACTTGGATGAAGACTTCAAATAAAAATGAGGCACGCTAATTAAAAATAAACACACCCAAGTTCTATAACAAAGTTTAATAAAAGTAAACGTCCGTGTTACAATACATTATTACGTCACTCATAAACCTTGGTCACCCTACGTGATATTTTCTAATTACGTCACAACCCGCCGCCGTCAAACGCGAGTCTTTTAATTTTTAAAGCGCGAAGGAAGCTCACAATTGCCCATAGACAAGTTTAATTCCTCCCTAAGCGGAAAAGAAATGATCAGACACCTCTGCCAAAATGAAAAGAGGCCTGATTTACAGCCTGCGTAAAACAGGGCCGGGGTCTTATTAACATTACTTTTTATAACATGGCCGGCGTTAAATTGTTACAATGTAGAGTAAAATTTAATTAAAACGTCTAGTTAGGTGTTAACTAACGCTATTAAGGTGTATGCTTTATGTACGGAACTAACTGCAGCTGTTTTTATTATTTCATGTTTTTGTTTTTTCATGCGGACTGACCAATGGCGGTTCATATTAAATCTAGGATATTGGGTATTAAATATTTTATTACTTGCGTCGTCTGTTTTATATGTTTATAATGTTAAATGGTTTTATTTCTGTAAGTAGGTTTGTACAGACGCCAGCACATCAAGCTACTACAATCTGTCAAATATCTTAAGATTTTTAAACTTTACCACTAAAGCATAAGGTTCAAAGTTGATTGGGAAAATTTGACAGTTTCGGGTAGCTTGATGTGCTGGCGTCTGTACAAACATTTTTAAAGTCAAATCATATTTAAAAAACTGGACGATGTCGGCGTTTCCTATCTGACTACTCTGAGAAGAAGGGCTGAAACAAACTTCAGAGGTCACAGTCTCTTTAAAAGTCCAGACATTATCTTGGTCAGATCATGTGAAGATTTGTAGAACGGTGTCTGAAATGGTATTTAGAGGAAATAACCACACAGATTCAGTGAACCTGTCCATTAAGTGCATGCATTTATCAGTAATCATGCAGCTCAACTCAGAACACGATTAGTAATGTTTTTGACTGCTTCTATTATGCCCGTGACTTGGTTTAAAAATATCCTTTTCAACTCGTTGAGTCGTTCAGGAGTGAAGTTTCGAAAAATCTTCGCACCCTCTCTACAACCCCTGAGAAATATATCTTCCGAATTTCATGCCTGTCTGTCAATCAGTCAGTTATTCAGTCAAGAATGTCTTTTATATATGTACATACTTATATGGAGAACCGGTATTTGTTGCAAAAAATAAATCCAGGTCAAATATTTTTTTCTTTTGTTACCGACTTTTTATAAAGTAACCCTGTATAAATAAAAGGGGTTATCTGTTTCTATGTATTCTGTAAACATTTAGACCGAAGTGCCTCAGGGTAAACCATGTCCTATGTTACGCAGGCTGAGCTTACATTGCTTTAATTGTATATTTATGTTTTCCTTCTAAATCCCTGGGCTGTTGATTAAAATAAAAAAATAATATCTCTGTAACTTTCATATTATTTTAAGGGTTATCAAATTAAATATAGAATACAAATTATAATAGGTATATGTATAGAATAAGCCCGTATTAAAAATAAAATAAAATCAATTCATTTATTAGGCTTAGAACCAGCACTTTTCGAACGTCAAAAGTCAATGCCCATTATTATAGCCAAATGCAAAATTCCAAATCCCTAAGTACATAAACAGAATTTTTCAAACAACATAGGTAAGTACCTACTTATTTTGAAAAAATATAATACTTACTTACGACATTGATATTATAACGGTTGTCAAAAAAAGCGTCTATTATTAGGTTTGTATGAGAGTTTTCCGGTACTGAGTTTCCGTAAGGTAATGTGATGTTACCTTTCTGTCCCCAGGGGTCGCGCATCACGCGTCTACTTCACGGGCTGAGAGCATCGCTGCGGTTAACGCAAGGGTATCCAACCGTTCGAGCGGAAAATATTTGTATCGGTACGTGTATGTACATTTATTGGTGGCACTGAGTGGCTGTTTGGTCACTGAGTTGTTGCGACATTTGTCATTTGCGAAGTTTCTACACTCCTATCTGTAATATTTATTGTGTAGATACATAATAAAGATTATTCTATTGTATTCTTCTTCTGCGGTACAACACGGTTTTCGATGTTGTTTTAAACGGATTTGGTTAAATATAAAAACAACACAAACAGAAAAACAATCTAAAAATGTATCTAAAAATGTTTTTACAAAAAAAAACGACTTCTAAAAAAGACATTACAAAGTGAAAAATAACTTTCGGAAGTCGGTGGCAAACAACGAAAATGCGAACCCAACGACACCGATTTTCGAAATTAAAGTTATTTTTCACTTTGTAATGTCTTTTTTGAAAGTCGCTTGTTTTTTTTTTTGTTAAAAAGGTTTTTTTTTCACTTTTAAGTTGTACTTACCTCAAAAAAATTTGTATAACACTACTTGCTATGTAAATATCAGTGACAGGAAGTTATTAACATCATTAATATAAATTAAGTGGCAAAAATACGTATAAACTCAAAAACTAAGCAAGCAAAGTTAATAAAATTTATATGGGACCACCTCTGATTTTTAAATCGATTATAATTACCGGATATATCGCGTAACATACGTACAAAAACAATACAGTCGAATTTAGAACATCTTGCTTTTTGAAGTCGGTTAATTATGTAAATATACGGCACTTATAGCTACAATGCATCCCATGACAATTCCACCAAGCCATCACTGAAAAGTCATAGGAAAGCAAACGACGCAATTTCGTTTACTTGAATTTTTACCAGTACCTAATTTTGATTTCAAAACCAAATTACTGAACCGATTTTGATGAAATTTCTATGGGACTAATCTGAAAGTATATTCTTTCAAGTAAAAAAAAAATTGCAAATCGGGGTAAAAATAAGGTAGTTCTGAGGACACAAACTTAAAAAAATAAAATAAAACAAAATCAACCGAATTGAGAACCTCCTCCTTTTTTTGAAGTCGGTTAAAACTACGAGTATTCAAAAGATAATTTTTTGCAGTACTTTTACTTAGTTTTTGTAGTGCTACGTTAGCTTTTATCTCGAGCAAAGAAAAACCCAAAAACCTATTTCTATAATATTGTGTAAGTATTCCAAAGAATTCGCGAAGCTACCCCTCGTGGCTTTAATCCCTGGCTACACTTGACGTCTCCGAGTGGGTTCACGAGGCAAAATGTCTTTTGTGTTACACCAAAATTTTTCTTAAGAACCTCTTTTAGGTGCCTCCTCCGATAATAAGCGTCCGTCCCAAATATTATTTTTTTGTACAAACTTGATGTTGGAATTAAATAAACAAAATATCAACCGAAATATAATACTGTGTAGGTACTTTTTATGTTTGTGGCTACTGGCTCTAAGAATAGATAAGTTAAGAATCTTCTGTTTATTTTTGGTACTTATCTAAGTTTTATCGGGAGTTAAATATTTATTTTTATCCATAGCTAACTTTTGCCCGCGACTTTGTCATAACAAATAACCGAAATGGTAAAAATTGAACTATAAACTAAAGCCTACAAGACTGATACTTATAATTTTAAATCCTTGTCACAGGCATTTTATTTTGTGTTTAAGTATACACTGCTACAAGTATCTTTTGGCGCTCGAATGACGTTGACAGGGGGAGCTGTTGTTTTATGAAATGTATTGAAAAAACAAGATGGCGGCGTTAGTTCCGATTTTGGCCACGCGCCAAAACACCTTTGTACAGCTATACAAACGCATTCAACATAAAAAAATCTGTTATTATAAACTAAAATATTGATAGGAATTATGAAAACATTGACAAGTAAATAGTGCCAGCCGACGAGGGTCCGACAAAAGGGCCCGGGCGCCGGAAAGTGGACAGATATCCGTAGAATAGAAGATATAGCCAAATAGGAAAGTTTTGTGTTAAGTGAGCGGGGATTGGCTGAATTACTGATTGTTGAGATTGCTGGTTGTTTGAGTCACAAGAGAGAAAATTAGTTCTGGAAATATTTCGGCGCTTTCTTTTTACTTTGTTGATTATGGAAAGAAACATATTTACCGCACCCACTGCATGTGCATATTTTTGTGGGCGGGGGCGGTGCTGCATTTTACATCCACGCCTGGATCTAGTTTTTGGTAGAAATGGAACTAAAGAGACCTACTCATTGAAATTGCTTAAGATTTTTCTAATTTCAACTTTCTGAGTAATGTTCGGTAAAATAAAAACGAATCGTTTTACTTATCAATGGTAGCATTTTTGATTGCCAAACTGTATGTAAGATTCGTAAGCTAATCTTACCTGTGATAGCTACTTCCATATGTGAGGGTCTACTATGCAGAGCAATGAGGTATTTGCTTCATTTAGTAAAGAATCAAGAGTCTCAATATAATTTATTTTTACCCTACTGCGCCAGAAGGAGGGTTATGTTACTTGGTTACTGAAAAGCTAAAAACAAGCCCATTTTAAATTAAATAAAAGTTGGAAGCAGGCATTTTTATTATATTTTCAAAATCAAAAGGAACGCCCACTTAAAAATAGGAATCGGCCATAACTATCGACTCTGACAATTCAAAAGTGCCTATAAATGGTTTAATTGAAATAAATGCTTTGAGTTTGAGTTAGGAACATACAGATCGTATAATCACTTCATTATTTTATGTACTATTAAGTGACCTATATTAATCAGCGGACGTTTGTAAGCTAATACGAAATAGAAATTGATTTGAATGATAATGTTCTCGAATGTCCGGATAGGTACCTAGTTAAAAGCAGATCCCACTCGGCCATTGTCAAATAATTGACTAGCCCCATTTCCGGCTGATGTTAATGTCAATTCAGAATTGTGAATAAATAAACATGAATGGAATACACGTGGTGATTAGCATAGCGGAATTGAGCTGTTGGTTTCTCTAAGTTAGTTAAACGCATTGGAAGACCATCAATGGATTTAAATGAGATGCATTGTTATTTAAATCACTAAAATTTCTTTTAATAAAGATACCTAAGCTTTAACTACTCATTTTTGTTTTTCTTAGCGTGTCGATGGCAAAAATAACACGATCAAATATACAGAGTGTTTGGAAGCTGAGTGCAGAGATTTAAGGCAGCGATAGTTGACACCATTTATAGCATTTTGAGCCATACAAGTCTTAGACGAAGTATGTTTATTTATTTTTTACTACAAACATTTAGTCAAAAATTACATACCGACTTTAACTGGGAAAAAGTCGGGTTTTAGTCAGTAAGTCTGACACGCCCTCCCGCTCCGCCCAGAGCGGAAGATAATAATAATTTGATAATTTCCCACCATAAAAAAAAACAGTCCCTGTCATTTTGTTTAGAACTACCAGTGAGATTATTTCATTGCAGCGTTCTATGGATCATGCAAGTGACCACCAATGAACGTCTACAATATTAATTAATCTGAAGATCTATTAATTTTGTTTTATATTAAGAACTTTAAAACGGGAATCCTAGACGTATGCACACATGACGTCAGCCGCTTGCACAGCGACAGTTAGGCAACAGTCTCTACCCGGTGGGTGCCTGAGGCCGGCCCAGGATAAAGTGGCGAGACGACGTCGACGCGTACCACAAGGGTTGGATCTAAGTGGCTCTAGAATATAACGCGTGGAAGTATTTGGTGGAACAGGGTAGCCTGACTTCAAATGTGATTCAAATTCAGCCGACATGGATATTTGTTACCAAGTCAAAGATAGAATATCAGGTAGGATAAACGATAAGACCAGGGTATGAGAAAGCGCAGATGTAACCCGAATATAAAAAATATTATACAATCGAAAACGTCGCATGATTGCATTGTGATTTTTCTTTATGAAAGAAATGCGAAATGTGGATATAAATATCGACTGAGTTTAAGCTAAAAGCTTTTACCGAACACGTAAACACGTGAAACGTAAAATACATTTACATATCCTTTTGTGAATTAGCCATTATCTACTTACAGGCATTGCAAACATTAAAATTTGTTAATGATATTGACAAGTGTTGAGATGGATCAGTTACACAGAAGCTTTTATCTTCTTATGTTCGTACACTTCCGTGAAATTAGGAGATCACCTTAACGGAAACATTTTGTAACAATTTTTTATGTAAATTACCTTTTTTTGTCGGAAAACTCAACCGAGGCCAAGGGGAACGTACAATCAAGACACGACAGGAGATCGAATTGTAAAAGTAATGTATATTATCATATTGTATTTTAATAACAAATGTAATTATTGTTACCATATTAAAAAAGGTTTAACAGTAGTACAAGTAGGTTCCTTTTTGGATCCTCGTGAAGCAATAAAAAGCAGAGAGTGCTGACAAACACAGGCGGTCGCCAACCGCTGTGCCGGTGACAGCGTTCAAGCGATGTTAAGGAATTTAATCATAACTTAATGTAATATATTAATGAAGAATCTTTATCTTCTGAACTTGTATAAACAACGACAGTTTTCTAATCAATATAAACAAGATCAAAAAGGTTTCTAATCTAGATGAGAAACCTAAAGACTTAGAGAAATTGGTTCCGACGTAAACTCTATTGGTTTAAGAAAGACAAGTAATTTCATCTCAGACATCGAAGTTTGTCGCGAAACATTTTATCTGTTCTACAATATTAATAATACCTTTCAGGTTTCTGTAGACTGTTGTGAAGTGCTAATCTATATTGTTTGAAACCGGATCAAACGAAACTCCCCTTTTATTAGCCGAAACGAAATGCCTATCGAATCAAATTTCGTCATTCGCTCCCCCTCGGAAAAGTGGCACTGTATTCAAAGGGCTATTTTTTGTGGACATTTTGTTTGAATTTTTGGACGCTGTTAGTTCAGTGAGAGTTAGTACATTGAGTACCTACCCAGGTATTACCTACCTATAGGTGAATCTGTAAAACCCTTTCGTTGATTTGTCTTTGCTAAACCTTTTATAAAAATCGACTGTAGAATGTTTCGATTGATCAAACAGATAGAATATTGTTCGGATTCCACCATCATTCAAAGTTTCCGTGAGAGGTAATACATTCATTCTGTACATGTGGATTTGTTGGCGAGCCACTAAAAATTTTTTGAAATTGAATTGTTTTTACATATTATACCCGCCACTACCGACATGTTTTAACATAACTAAAACTGAGAGCATCGACTGTGAAACTTTATTCCTGTGTTTGCAGATTTTCTTTATAAAAATGCAACTTGCAGAGCTGTTTAATCCTGTCTATAGACGATAAATGCTAATTCTATCCCAACTTTTGTAACAAACATAAAAATTCGCTGCAAGAGCCGGGGGAAAGCCTTCTTGTTCAAATATTTAAGAAAGCTTGGAGCTTATAGTTTCTATCTCAGCACATCTCGCTTAAGTTTCAATACTGTGGCCTTTTGATGCTGATCCAAATGTTACTTGATCAGAATTACAAAAAATGGCACTTCAAAGAATCTTTTGGGAATGAAAGGTCAACACACAAAATACATATTAAACAATAACTAGAGTAAAGTAGACGGCTTATGCTTAAAATCTTCCATTATTTGTAATTGTAAGCTATTCATCTCTCGGTGGTCTATAAAGCGGTATTTCAAAATAAAATCTCAGAAGAAAGAAAAGCGGCATTGTTTAAATTCTACAGTATTACAATACCAGGCTGCCAGGCTATTAACATTGGCACGCAAACTGACGAGCCTTTTGCAGACAACAACGTGCTGCTCTCTCGTAAGAATTCGAAGTGCTCCAAGCATTTATGAAGTCCTGGTACCTTGAAGTTAATCGTGAATGAAAATACGTTTCCTCTTTCTGTGAATGCAGTGAGTTTGTCCGTTGAATATTGACTTTTGTATTTCGTAACTGTGAGACACAGTACAGCTGATTTCAAAGTTTTTAATATTTTCGATTTTTCAGTCTGCCTGCCATGGTCTGATTAGGTCTTCGTTATTAGGTCTGATTTTAAAAGGCAACAGTTTATTATTAGACCATTAGGTAGGAGATAAAGGGAACAGATCATTACTAGACCATTAGTAGACAATACTAATGACATTTTCCATTTGCAAGAAATAAAACCTCTCGAAAATTGAATTAGTTTTTAGTTTTCCCGTAATGTAATTGAATACGTTGACAGGCTCATGACATGGTATTACACAAAAGTTACACCTCTACACCCTTTAAGAAACATTCATAGATATTCAACCTAAGTAGGTAACTGATTAAAAGCCAAGTAGAATTTGCGACGGCATAACGTGTCAGCGGCCGTGTTAACACTTAACAGTTGAGATAAGCCAGTGACGTCATACTGAGGTACAGGGACTGACATTTAGGTCAGCTGGTGAATTTAGTGGCCTGACATGTGGACCATGTTGGTTAACATCGGTTCGTACGTGAAATGTTTTTTCAGCAACTAAACTCACGCAAAATGCTAGAGCCATTTCGGTTCTAATCTGTTAACGCTTTTTGTCAGTAAAAAAAATATTCCCATTAAGTAGGAACGAGAGTTGAAAATTCTATCGTTGACTGAGGTAAGAATCAGGATTCCCAAAAAGTTCGAAAAGAAATAGAAAAAACTTTTAGCTTTTGTGATGGGCTTCTTCTTCTTTGAGGTATTAATTGTCAAGACGACGGGCAGGAGGGTCCAACATATTAGTCTCCTGAGCATTATTGTTAGAAAGGCTGAAGGCCACCGGATGAGAAACCTGTGCACAGTGGATGTATTGTTGCCAGGTGTCTCCAGAAGATGGTTTAAAAGGTATAGTTGTATTATATTGTTATTATTGTACCTAATTTGTTTATGTGTGTGTCTTAGTTAAATTACACTAACATAGTTTATTGTAATACTACTAACAATATGTCACAAAGTGTGACGATGATGGCAATATTCCGCACGAACGTTCATTTTAGAAGCAATTTTAAGGCCTAAACACAGCACCACGTTTACGAGACTAAATAGACACGTCCTTAATTTTCCACTCTATTCTGAAATCACTACACAAAATAATAGATGTTAACAGCTAACAAAATTTTATCGCAACATTTACATATTAAATCAATTAAGCGTTCCACATTAATGATGCAAATTGGCAAATAAGCTATCGTTGCCGCAACTCTGTTCATCCCGGGAGGCTGCTAAATAAATAGGTACCCTCTTAACATGCCGATCGTTTTCAATAGCTGCCGCAGACCTATCCGCAAACATTTGTAATTCCGGCCAACTAATGTTGGAGCCCTATAGAATTGTGGCCTGTACTGTAGCCACTGTAGGAGTGCGCTTATGGAGTAAAGTGTGTATGTAACGCGATCCTTTTACTGCCTACCATAGTAGAAACCCGGACGTGATTGTTGCACAACCTGGCAACAAGCATTTTTAAGTTAAAGAAATATATAAGTTATTGAGAAAATTCTTCAATACTCTTATTTAAAAGAGTGTTAGCAGCGGGTGGCGCGTGTTAACACAAGTTTTGTTTTATACTTTATAAAATTTAGTTTGTATGGTTTATGTCTATGGAAATTATTAAACGTCGTATTTATTAATATACCATACAAGCTAAAAAGCCTTGCTCAACAAAGTGTGTACAGCCTTGTTTATGGGTGAAATGTTAATATACTATAAGTACAGCAAACTAGATAGACATCATGCTGATGGTTTACAATATTCGCAAACATTTGCCCAAGAGGATTGTAGGATTGCGTCTAAGCAAGGTGAGTGGGATTACTCTATCCGTTTTGGCGAGAAACATCTGAGAGTGATGTGTTGGTTTTCTAACAGACAAAAAATTTAGGCCGGGATAGAGCTAAAAGGAGAACCGACCGACCTGTCCGCCTACTTGACAACTCAAAAATGCCTGTAAATGGTTTAAATGTTTAGAGTTTGAGTTTGAAGAAGACCGTATTAACCCTTTGTCGCTTACGCAAGCTTATTAAGTTCAGGAACAATAGAAAATGTAATTGTTTCTCATTAGTGACAGTTGAGCTCAAAGAAGAGAGAACATAAAATTAATTGACCCCGAACGTGGATTTCCAAAGCGGTTTCTATTACAGCGAGACTCCAACAATAAAGTAGGAAGTTATAGCTATTACATAAATCACAGTTGTCGATAACCCGAAAATTTGGAAGTTAATAAACTCATAGTAGACAAAAATGGAAACGATAATTATTCCAATTAAGAGATAATTCCATACCATGATGTTATACCATGATGTTATGATATGACATGCCAATTCAAATCGATCCAAATTATCAATATTATAAGCATTATTTTACGGATTCCCATTCATGCTATTGATCAAGCAATTATACGGCGAAAATTAACAATGCAAATTGATGAAGAAGGTATCATTGTGAAGGTATATAGGCAGGGTACCGCAAAATAAACAATGTACAAAATAGGGGCTTCCCTTTATAAAATTACTCACAAATTTTCAGATTGAAAGATAACATTCTCCGGGCATCTTGGGAAGTTAAAAAATATGCCCGGTATTGTACAGACGGTTTAGAATTATGAAGATACTTGTAGCTAAGCGTGGCCATTTTGTTTTTTCTTTTGTTTTGATCCGCGGGAAAATAAATGTGGTCAGATTATACGAGGTGGGATTTAGATGTATTAAAAAGTGATTTTGCTTTATGTTTTAAAAGACTGAAACACACATGCAAGATCTATAATTTTGGCAAAGATTTTGGGTTAACGCTGTGTATGTATTTAGTTGGTAAGACATAAATAAATAGACTCACTTTTTCATAGTGATGTTTTAAAAACTTAGCTCACAGTACTGAAATGTGCCATAAACAATAAAGTTATTATGTTAAAAAGCGTATAGAAACTCAATGGCCGTCAGAAATTGTAAGTATGTAAAATCTTTTGTCGTATAACTATCAAGTTCGGGCCCTTTTTATCTCTGACATATTATTCGTTTACAAAGAGTTTCTAATTTTTATTTTACCAATTTTTCTTGTATTTTTAGTGTTGTATCGAAATTTCAAAAGCATTTAGACACCAAGGCGTCGGCGTCGTGTCGATCGATTTTGTACAAATCTTACCATCTTCTATTCTATTCTATACTATACTTACCGTGTAAACTATGTGAACTGATTTATAATGTGAACTGTCAATAGTGTCAACAGGTAGAATGACAGCTAACTTCAAGCTCACCTCTCTTTTTATAAAAAAAAATGCATATTTCAAGTTTCCATAAATTTTATTTTTTATGAAAGGTATAAAAAGTTTAATAAGAATGTTTAAAAGAGATACAATTTTTTTAAACATTCTTCTCATAAGAAGAATGTTTAAAAAATTGTATCTCAATGACATGTCATTGAAACTATAAGACCAATTTGTTTTCGTAGGGATATACTTACCTACAAAGTAGAAACACAAACTCCAGCTGGGCCGTAGAACAATTCTTGTGGTTCATTCAGGCGCCAAATATTGCAGGCATTGCTGTTATTAATCAGATTCCAAGACTAGACGCTAAGAAGAATGGCTCACCAAACAATAATACGACCTCACTTGCGCCCCTTCTGATGTTATGTATTTATAGCTATGTATATGTGAATTACTCTATTACATTTGTAGGAAAACTACTTGCATATTTGAAGATCCATTTTTAGAGGTTTATCTGTCACTTTTTAGGGTTCCGTACCCAAATAGTGGCAATGGAACCTTATTATCCTAAGCGTCCGCTGTCCGTCCGTTCGTCTGTCTTTCAGTTGGCTGTATCTCATGAACTGTTATAGATAGACAGTCGAAATTTTCACAGAGTGTGTATTTCTATCGCCGCTATAACAAAAAATATAATATGGGTTCTCCTTGAGAAACGTGTTTTTTTCTGCGTTTTTTTTGCGTTGTGGTAAGGAACCCTTCCTGTGGGCGTCCGACTCGCATTTAGCGCCATCTTGTGTGCCTGTAGGGTCGTCTAAATAAATTTATTTAATTTATTTTCTTTCAAAATGTTAGACTACCTAGTTAGATTAAAGAGGTTTAGTATTCACAACCGCGTGGCTCAGGTAAAGCAATGAGTTATTGGAATCATTCATCATGAATTTTATCGGTTGGACCCTGAATTAAGATACGTCAACACTTGCTTGCCCAGAGTCTTAGAAAAAGTTCGCGAAAAGCGTCCTCGAAGCAATGTCCTCCTTCACCACGATAACGCATCCTCACATTCCACTAAGGTAATAGAAGCCTATTTGAAGGCTTCAAATGTGGAAATGATCATCCGCCTTACAGCCCGGACCTCGCACCCTGCGACTTCTTTTTGTTTCCAAAAATTAAAGACAAACTTAGAGGCACACGTTTTACGAGCCCTGATTCGGCGGTGAATGCGTTCCATGAAGCCATTGAAGAGGTCCCTAAGGAAGACTGATCCAACTGCCTTGTACAGTGGTTTCAGCGAATGCAAAAATGCATTAATTGCGAGGAAATATACTTTGAAAAACAATAAATGTATCGTAAGTCTTATATCAAGTCTAATTTAGCAGAATTCAGAAACTTTCACTATGCCCTAAGTATAAGGTTGAAAATGTATTTATCAAAAGGAAAATGGCTCATTTGTTTGACACTAAAACTTACAACTTTAGAATTACGATTTTACGAATTTTTGGTTCTAGGTCATACCGGTTTCCTCGCGATGTTTTCCTTCACATTATTCAAAAGAAAAAAAAATTATGAAATAATTTACACAAAGTAAAGCACCTGTATGGGTTAGAACCTGCGATCTACAACTCGTACCACCACTGCTCAATTTACGACCATAATCAGCAAATTATTTTCACCACAGGCTTATAATGGTTGTAAGTTTAGTGTTTAGAAGGAAGCTTTTGTTACAATAGCAAAAGCTTCTGTCTACCCCAAAACTGGTAACTGCTTTATAAATATCTATCACATAAATAGAAACCTATTACTTTCATATTCATATGCATTACCTGTCGCTTCGGATACAGCTTAATCTGGGATAAAACGTGACGGCAGGTAAATGCATGTCTACAGCCATACATTTTATATACACTACCCCACACTGAGCCCATCCGTATATCTACAGGGGGCTTATTATTCGATTCGCACGAATTTACTCGCCCGAAACGGGCGAACCGTCACTTTTAAATTATACTAGTAGTGCCCCGCGGTTTCACTCCATAAGTTTCGATCCCGTGGACATATCGAGATAAAAAGTATTCCATGTGTTAATCCAAAGTGTCAGCTACCTCCATGCCAAATTTTATCAAAATTGGTCCCGCCGTTTGTGCGTGAAGAAGTAACAAACATACAAACACACTCACAAATTTTCGTCTTTATAATATTAGTGGGAAGTGTGATTATTTTTTTTGTACTTATTCGACTCGCACGAAGTTAATTTTTCTTTTCGGGGGAGTAAATTCGTGCGAATCGACTAATAAGCCATACAGGGTGTCCCCAAACTTGAATTATATCTTTAAACCATTTGATCTGCTATGACGCCACGAGACGTGTCTTCTTTTTTTATTATTATTTTTTAGAGTTAAATCCAGTTATGTCTCCATCGCATTATTTTTAGGGTTCCGTACCTCAAAAGGAAAAAACGGAACCCTTATAGGATCACTTTGTTGTCCGTCTGTCAGTCCGTCCGTCTGTCAAGACCCTTTTTCTCAGGAACGCGTGGAGGTATGAAGCTGAAATTTATATCAATTACTCAGGTCTACTGTCCCTTGAAGCTGTGAAAAAATCAAACTTCTAAGCCAACGCAATCAAAAGATACAGCCGTTTATGCCGCAAATTTTCGACACTTGCAAGGGAATCAAAACCTACAGGGTGCTTCCCGTGAACTCAGAATCTTGAAATTTGGTACGAAGCAACGTCTTATAGCATAGATAAAGGAAAAATTACGAAAACCATAAATTTTTAGTTACATCACATAATATATTTTTTTTTAATAATGTAGAACCGGCCGGCCGGCCGGCCGGTTATGACTCGATTGTCGTAATGAACGAACTTTGTAAACCTTGCAGGTTTGTACGGAACCCTCGGTGCGCGAGTCCGACTCGCACTTGGCCGGTTTTTTTTATAATCATACATAGCAAAATATTTTTTTTACTTGACACAAATTTGGTATATAATTGAAAAAATAAAAGAAAGAAAATAAAAATACTTAAATAAATTGATTTAGACCAGTCTAAAAGGAACACAACATTCTACAAAATTAGTATATAAAACTGGCCAAGTGCATGTCCGACACGTAGGGTTCCGTACCAAGGCAAAAGACGTCGAAAAACACCCTGTACGGAGATCCCATTATTTGTTGTTCTAGCGGCAATAGAAATACACACTGGGAAAATTTCGACTGCTGGGCAGTCGAATTTTTTAATTACGGTTAATGAGATACAGCTCGCTGACAGACAGACGGACGGATGGACGGATGGACGGACGGACAGCGGAGGCTTAGTAATAGAGTACCATTGGCACTAGTTAAATTAGAAGGTAACCGAAAAAAAAAAACAAAACTAAACTACTTTTTTGTAAATTAATTACTTTGTCTTGACTTTGAAACTTCATGAGAATTTTTTACGCCGCGACTAGTAAGGTATTATTGAATTTTGGTTAGTTAATTATTAATGGTTTAGAAATTACACGAGTTCGAAAGCATACCATTTAACCGACATGTCAGTATCTAATGTATGTACTCGATAGCTAAATGGGTCATCAGTCTATTGACGTATCAAATAGTCATTACAAAAGTAACACTCAAACTTGTCGAGCGGACTCATAGAATTTTCAATTGAACGACCTCTCACATATTGGCTCTGAGGAATCAATTAAAGTTTTCATCAGAATTTGGAAACTAATTTTCGGTTTGACAGAGTCAGCCGTTCGGCCAGCCAGGTAACTTTGTGACACCGACCACGCCAAACTGTACTTTAATTAGTATCGGCACTTTTTAATTGAACCTGCTCGATAGAATTTAGGTAACTGCGACAGTTTTGTAATAACCTAACTTCCGTTGCTGTTTCAGACATGTTTCAATTGAAATATTTGGGACTTGTTTGTTAGTCACGTAACTATGTGTATGTCATGTTTAAAATGTTCATGTATCACGCCTTTACCCCCGGAGGGTTAGGTAGGTTACCTAATAGTAAAAGCGCGCAGTGCTGCATACCCCTACCCTATTTCAAGTTAAATAAATATCAACTTTATTTCAATGATCATTAAGTTGATTTCAGAGTGACTAGCACTATTGAAAAAGTTATAAAAATGTTTGAAGTTGTAGCGTAAACTGAACTTTATTGTCGAGGAATTAAAGTTATTTTTCCATTAATTCTTATTTGTTTACATTTTTGGAAAATAAATTGCGAACGCAGATTAAGATTAATTTACGCCATACGTCATTTCATACAAACTTTTTTTCATACAAGCCCTTATTTTTCGAAATGAATGAACCGATTTTAATTAACCTTCATACGCATAAGCAAGATACAAAGGTCTAAAAAGTTAGTAGAGAACATTATCGAAAAATAGTGTTGCAGCCAAATCAGACCGATTTAAAATTTTCCACAGAAACAGAGATTTCTAGTTATCTTTTTTTAAGACATTTCGAAAATGTTCTCTAAGACATTTCGAAAATGTTTTCTACTAACTTTTAGACCTTCGAATCCTGCTTATGCGTATGAAGTTTCATTAAAATCGGTTCATTAATATCGAAAAATAAGGGCTTGAAAGTTAGTATGAAATGCCGTACGGCGTAAACGCTCTATTGCCGTCAACCGGGCACAAAACCAGACTCCAAGCTGCTACTGAGAAATTCCTAATAGAAAAGCCCATGCAATGACACTTTACCCACCTGGGTATCGAACCCAAAACCTCATGCTAAGCAGTAGCGCTTGCGTTCACTAGACCAACGAGGCAGTTTCATATATCTAAAGGCGGATACAGACATTGCGAGTCATGCGCAGCACATGCCTCACCACGAATATGAACGTCCACACATTGCAAATCATGCGACGAGCGCCGTGCGCTGCGCATGCCTCGCAATGTCTGTATCCGCCTTTAAAAGATCTTTTTTAATGAGGGTTTTCTGAAATGACGTTCGCTAGGTGGCAGCACTGACACGTCAGGTCCAGGCATCTGTCAAAGAGCCTACATTTTATTTAGTCATGACTGAATGATGAACGAATGAATGAATCGAATGATGAACGTCATCATATATTTTTTATTAATTGTCGAAATGGAAGACCTCTTGTCAAGAAGTGGTGCCAACTGGTGTCGTAAATTTTCACGAAAACCCCCATTGACGTCATATCACGTTGATTTTGTAACCTAGCCGTATTCTCAGACTCCAAACAATTTTCACTCGAAATGTCTAAAATATAAAGGTGTAGGGTGTGTAACAAATGTGAATAAAGTTAAGCACATGACACTGTAAATTTAAGGTTCTCTTTGTGTTAAAGCGAAGAGAAATTTTTAAAATGAAATGTCTGGATATATTCTGACACTTGTGACGGGGGATTGTCTATTTCAAATCTATAAAATAGTACATTACTTCAGAGGGAAGAAAGTGACAGTTCCATACCGAGATTATGGCATTTGCGCCACGAGCTTGCGAGGGGCGCAAACCATTTGAGGTATGGAACTGTACTTTATCCTGAGGGATGTATAGTGCTTTTTATTACACCTACGAGGAAAATTATGGACATAAATGCATAGAAATGTTTATATTTAGTTAAAAGTACAATTATTAAAAGTGCAGCTATTTTTTACATGACGCCTTAGTAACAAAAAATACTTAGGTAGGTACACGTTGAAGTGTATCAAAATCATACATAATCAGTCTATAATGTTCCCACTGGTAAGACACAGGCCTCCTTTCTGTTCTCAAACTCAAACCATTTATTTTCAATTAAACCATTTACAGGCACTTTTGAATTGTTAAGAAGTCCGCGTTTTATATACAAAAATAATTTCGTTTTTAATTTTCTGTATGCACCAAGGAGGTTGGTAACTGGTAAAAAAAAAAAAACTGTATGTGGCCAGTAACAATTTACTTGAAATTTAATTAGTAGACAGTTAAAGTCTCTTGGCAGTATGACTGCTGACAAATTAAAAAAAAAAGAAAAACCGGGTATGTAATGGAATTTCATACATATTTCCCACCCTTGGGTCGGAAGGATTTTCATACAAACTTCCATACCTTGGGATGAAAGGATTTGAAGGGCGGGATAAAGGCGTTTCTTCCCTCTAATTGGTATAATTAGTACGAGTATGTATTTTCAGAGCAGGTGTGATAAAAAAATATTTTCTCTCTGTTCTCCTCATAGGGTAAGTAGACTGCCAGGCAATGCTGTGGTGGCACTCTAAATGTCAATTGTTGTTCTGTGTGGTGGATGTGGAGCTATGTCGTAAACATCTACCTCTTATCCTACCCCCTGTGTCCCAAAACATGCAGTCAAAGTGACCTCTGCGCTGCCATCGACGACGCCGTGGAAGTAGCAAAGTAAACTCAAACTTAAAGCATTTATATCAATGAAACCATTTACAGGCACTTTTGAATTGTCAAGAAGTCGGTCAGTCAGAAAAGCGTAGGTACCTATGGAGAAGAACGGGCAATAAACTCCATGGACACTCTTTTAAATGATATTTTTACAAAAATATTAGTTACATCATTAATGTTGAATTTATAATTATATGTGAGAACGATGTAAAAAAGACGTGAGCGTTAAAAGCATTCAGATTACAGCAAATAGTAAGAAAACAACAATCCAAAAATAAAATAATTAAAAATAAGCCGAGGCAGCTAAGTGATGACCAGCCCCAACTGACGGCGCCCGTTCACGAACATGACGTATAGCTCAACCATTATGAAGGGAGCTAAATGATCCAACACACACACCACCGTCAGCGAGTATTGAGCCAGCTAGATTTGAAGTACAGTCGCGCCAGCTACACGAAGAAGAAAAAGTACTGTCACCTACAAATAAATGCAAACTTTGAAATTACCCGCGAATTTCAGTGTATTTTGAAACCTAGCCTCTAAAAATCAATCTTATACTTTCAGGTCAAATAAAAATACATAGGTACGCAAAAGTAATTCAAGTTTCTGCAGCACTGTGAATAACTAACATAATTTATGAAAGATCCTGCAACGAATTGTAACACTGTGTTTACTATTCAATTTCATTTTATCCGTATATTTGACGCGAGTCTGCGAACTTTGATGTCGATTTATTGAATCGGAAAGCGTGGAACTGATTCTCGTTATCATAGAATAAAGCAAAGATAAAAATGTTCCCGTGAACTGCAATACAGCACTAAATTAACTTCTCAATGGCGGGTCAAGCGAGTCTCATATTTCGGTTGTTTTGTTTCAATTAAAATTGCGCAGTAGTTCGTTGAGGCCAACAAATAATTATGAACTTGCTCCTTTGCTCCAATGAGAAAACTTTGTCTCTTTCAACTTCAGAATTATTTGTCACGCTTTATTATTAACATGCAACAATGTTCCCGCAAATTTAAAATGTCTGCTGGAAAATTAACCTTTTCCCCGAAACGCGTCAAAACAATTTCGATGTAAAATTATATCGCCTCACAAAAATGACTAACAGGCTACTGCTGCTTATTTAGTGGAAAATTTGCGCAAAAGTTAAAATGTTTGAATAGCCGTTCTATAAGCTTACTTTGAAGTAATAAAGAAAAAAATAAATATTTTTTCGGAATCCTATATTTTCGTTTGTTCGTAGAATATTATTTCGAGATTTATACAGTACCTAAAGTTTTATCTGAATAAATTCTTCTATATTCAGATAAGATAGGTACATACTATCTTTATTAGGTATCAACTGCCAGAAACTATCAATAATCACTATTCAATTAAACATAACGTGATTTCAGTTTATCGCAACGTCAAATCCGAGGAACAACATTTGATATAGGACAGGGATAAATCAAATAGTGTGTTCAAAGCCGAAATAGATTGACAAACTAAAGTTCATTGATTCGTCAAACGTCAAGAAGATACAGAACACTGATAGTGGAACGGAACCCTTTAGAAATCATACAGAAAGAGACTAGCAGATAGTACGGGAGGAGATGTAGGGTAGAGGCAGGCTATTGTTAGGAATAACGGTCGGCACTCACGGAAACACTTGTCACTGTTGCAGCCTGTTCTGATAAATGTGTATTATACCTTACACCTTACTGCTCTAGATATTACGATGCTTTTATGAAACGACAGCTGATAGACGTGACCACCATCTTTGCTTCGGTTTCCTAACTAACTTTAAAATGGGGACGTGTTATCGACGTACATGTGGTATGTTCCGTCATGTTCCGTGACGAAGGTTTTAGGTGCATGCTCGTGATGTAAGGCTTTTGTAGCTCGTGTGTACTGATATTAAGTTTGTGTAGAGCTTTATAGGTGTACCTAAGGTAAAACTTGATAGTAAACATGTGTGTAAAGTAATGGTTTGTTGTTTTGGACCTAAAAGTAATTAAATGAACAAAAATAACACCGCATATTTCTAAGCACAAAATAATATAATCATGCTGAGCATCTAAATAGAGACCATTTTGCGTAAATTAATATGTGAGTTTAGGGTGACATTTGGGTCACAAAAATCTGGATCTAGATTAATAAAAGGAAAAAAATATTGTAAACACAACTTAATTTAGAAATAATCAAAACGTCTGCTGACGACAGCGCAAAACGATCCTCAAAAGATTTGTTAAATTAATTATCAGAAACGGAATTTGTAACACGAAGTAAATTGAAAAAAGAATTACAATCGAGTTAACATTCCTTTTCAGTTGTTTTTTTCAAACCTGGGTAAGGTTTTACGGATATGTAGTGTAAATAATACGTTCGAGCTTAAATCTATCGAGTTTCTAGTAAAGGTATATTTCACGAAGGCCCCAGTGATTCTCCCGGGACGCTATGGGGAGGCCCATTCTTATTTCTTAGTGGACCACAAAGCAATATACATGATGCTTTCTAACCTCGTGTAATTTGTTACAGTCACATAAGGAAAATGTGTTATTTATTGTGGTGTTAATGGAGTGCTAGTAATACACTTTATTTATACAAGACGATAAAAAAAGCGAGCACCTTTTGTGTTGTCGACAAAATGTAGGTACCTACCTATAAATGTTAGATGGAGATTTTAGCTTTACAGCTTTTTAAAAATTCTGCCTCTGAATTATGACAGCTAAGGGGAAGACCAAAGACATGATGGATGGACTCTGTGAATTATGATATGTTCCGAAAGGGATGACGACTAATAGAGAACTATGGAAGAAAAAGACGTGTTGCGCTGAGCTCAAAAAAATAGGGATAAAGGCAGAAGAATGATGAGTACTGAGAAACTGAAACATCTGTAGTAGACGTGACAGCCATTACATAATTTTTACCTACCTATACGGTAACTATGCATATTTTATCTGATGTAAACGATTCGATGCTTGATTTACCACAATTTTTTTACAACTTGTTCTGCAGTGGGACAATTTTATTGAAGTGTAACATCAGCCACAGCAGATTAGGTTCTTTACTGTTTTATAGGTAGCCGACATAAATTTTGATAAAATTGCATTATTATAATCACAAGTTGTCAACTCGCATGTGAATAACAATATAAAATTACTACGGCTCCGTCTTCAAACGGAATGCAAAATACTTAATGTTCTTTGGGTTTCCAGTTACCTTTGTCGCCTTTCATCAAAATCGACTTGGCAGTTTACAGTTACAAAGAGAAAGACTTGCCTCAGCATTTTTTATCGGACGTTACTTGTGAAAAACCTGTAATTATTATGGTGTTACAAATAGAAACACAGATTAATTTTTTAAAAAGATTTTAATGGCCTCCGGCCAAACAATTTACAATATTTGAAATAAATAACGATGACCGATATCAGGATAGAGCTTCCGCACTCCGCGATGACCGATGGGCAAATGGACGAGTGCCGCCAGCCGCCTTCCTTATATAGTCCGTCGCGGTGTTGCTACTCTTGCTGCTGATTTTCTTCTAACACGGCTTCTCCTGACGGGGCTGCGTGCTCGAAGCCTTCAGCAGGAACTCGTGGATGGCTCAGCAACACCCTCCGCGTCCAACGGCTGTTCGGAGTCATCACCATCGATCTCTGTGGAGATACGCACATTTTATGAGACCTACTTATTTACATCGTTTATCAATAGTTGGTCTAAATTCGTATAGAGGTGTCAGATTATGTACCGATTAACCAAACAAGTCAACATGAGCAGTAATCGACGCTACACACAAGTGTTTCAAGTCACATAGGTTTTACACAGGTCTGTTACCACGCAACCGAATACCCCGCACATACTCGCGTGCGCAACAGGATTTACATCAGTCTCTAGTAGTTCACCCCAGATACCTAATAAGGGCTGGATTTACACAGGTCTGTTGTCGGATGCGCCACCGACTCACCCCAGAAACCACCAGTGTCAGGGTCAACCCAATACCATGCGCACAGGATTTACGTGGGTCTCTTCCACTGAACACAACACATAACGTTGCTAAAATCAATAAACACAGACTTGTTTGGTACATAATCTAACTCAAGAATAGGGAAAGACTAGTAGGTATGTAAGCTGACAAAGCAAACAACAGCAAGTATACGTTAAGTACCTTCAAAAAATGCTGCACAAGTTTCAGGTGTCCATTCACCCTTCCATAACACCATGTATGGAGCAGCTGCTTGACTAGTCTTTCCATAAGCACCAGCTAGCAATTTTACCTCATATCTATCGTTAGGGAGGAGTTTGGTAACTTTATAAGGACCTCTCATACCGCTGTCGAGCTTTCCGGTACTTTGAGAGTTCTTAATCACATAGACTAAATCATTAACTTGAAACTTTTTAGGCGGTTTCCTATTTTTATTAACATAAGAGTCTTGTTTTTCTTTGTTTTCGCGAATAAGTCCTTCTGCACGCTGCCGTCTCATCTCTCGTATTGCATCGCGATTTGGATTTAAACCTTCGCACGTTATATCTTTGATCAAAGCGTTTATTAAAGGTGTAGTGGAATCGGTGCCAATAAGAAGGTTTAACGCCGAATATTGAGTAGTTTTATGTTTAGTAATGTTTAAAACCAATTGCAGTTTCCATAATATTTTTGACCAATCATTTTCATTATAGTTTACTTCTACTCTTAACATGTTTAAAACTGTACGGCAATAACGTTCAACTTGACCGTTTTCCTGATGCATTTCAGGGGTAATAAAATGCACTTCGACCCCATAATTTGAAATCCATTGAATAAACTCATGGTTATCGAACATACGACTTCTGTCGCACACTAGTCTTTTAAAAGTACCAAACAGAGAAATTGTTTGGGTCATTACGCGCTTTAACTCGCTACAATCTTGCCTTGGTAGGGCATAGAGCAAACAGTACTTAGTATACGCATCAACTATAATAAGCACATGTTTATGACCATCACTTTCTCTCAGTGGTCCGAGTATATCTGCATGTATCGTATCAAATGGTACTGGAATCTTTTCCCAAGAGGATATTGGTTGCAAAGGTGCGCGAGGAACTTGCTTATGTGAAATGCACACTACGCAGTGTCTGACGTATTTTGCGACAAATTGTCTAAGACCGGGAAACCAAAAGTGTCGCAGGATCAGATTAGTAGTTTTGTCTACACCAATGTGTTCATGCTCGTCATGGAAAACGCGTAATAAACTTAATCGAAATGCCTTTGGTACATAACATAAGAATCGCGCTTGCTCACCCGTGACGTCATACTTATAGTACAAGAGGTCATTACGTTTCACGTAACGCGTATTATCTAATTTACCATTATCTAATTTTTCAACTAACGTTAGTGTCTCCTCGTCACCTGCCTGTGCCACTTGAGCCCAATTTTGTGGTTTTTGAACAACATTAATAACATTGACCGGATTCCTACTCAAGTAGTCTACGTGCGACATAAGCGCGCCTTTACGGTATTCTAGCGAGAAATCGAAGTCTTGCATATAAATCCACCATCTTGCAACTCTGGGTTGGAGATCCTTCTTACGTTGTGTCATTTTTAATGCATTACAATCAGTGATTACCTTAAAAGATTTACCAATTAAATATTGCCTAAAATGTTGTAATGATTTTACTACCGCGAGGGTCTCCAGCTCATAGCTGTGGTATTTGGATTCCGCACCAGCAGTCAACTTGCTAAAATAAGCAACTACTCGCCTACGGCCGTCCTTGCCTACTTGCATAAGGATTCCGCCATAACCAATAGAGCTGGCATCAGTATGCAGCTCAGTCGTCAATTCGGGATCGAATATTGCCAAAATTGGTTCATTAGTTAAATAAGAAATGATGTCTTGACGTGCGCTTTCGTGTTCATCGCTCCAATTAAAGGTTATTCCTTTCCTAGTTAGAGCGGCAATTTGCGCAGTCTTAATCGCGTAATTAGGAATGTATCTTCGAAAGTATCCTGCGAGACCAAGAAATTGGCGAACCTGTTTGACGTTACTCGGTCGCGGTGATTTAACTAATGCATCAATTTTATAATTGCTCGGTCTAACCTGACCATCTCTTATAATTCTACCTAGGTATTCTATTTCATTGGTAAGAAAAGTACATTTCTTTAAATTAATTGAAAACCCTGCTTCAGTAAGCGTTTTTATAACCGAATCTAATAAAACGAGGTTTTCATCAATCCCGTCCGTTAATATCAACACATCGTCGATGTAGACCATGACCTTTCCAGCATCCATGAAGGGTTTAAGCGTTTTAGAGATAGTTTTCTGATAAAAAATCGGCGCGTTCGCTAAACCGTAGGGTACCTTGCAATATTCATACTGGCCCTCTGGTGTAACGAATGCCGTCTTATGAATAGACTCTTCAGCAACCCTAAGTTGATGGAAGCCGGAAACCATGTCTAGGGAGCTGAACCAGCGAGCATTACCTAACCTATCTATATAGTCGTTGATCAAGGGGAGAGGATGTCTAGTTTTGACAGTTATTCGATTCAGTGCACGGTAGTCCACGACCATTCTATCAGAACCATCCTTCTTTTTTACTAGAAGGATCGGACTAGCGTATTCTGAATCGGACTCGCGAATAATTTTTTTATCAAGCAAATCCTTCACTATATTTCGTACTTTTAATTTTTCATCATGCGATAATTTATAGGGTCTATAGTACACGGGCACATCGGTTGTTAACTTGATATGCATCTCACTATCTTTCACTGTTGTGGTAGCGGTACCACTTAAAAAGAATTCCGAATACTTGGAGAGAATCTCTAGTAACCGTTCCCTATCGTCTCCAGATACCGATGTATTAACTTGATCGGACAAGGAAATCGAATTTACTTGCATAACATCGTTTGCGGTCACCTCACTATGAACTATACGTTGGCAGTTACCGGACCTAACATAAGTAATACCTTTCCTGTTCAGTACATCTGTACCGATTATGACGGGTACATTCAGATTATTGCCACCTACAACACAAAAATCAATTTCTATCGTTATATCGCTAAACTCAACGGGTAGCGTTACAAATGATTCAGATTTAATTTCCGTACCACCTAAGCCGCGTAATATCTGGATATTAGGCTTTAATTGACACGGGAAATGTTTAGCAACAGCTTCTGACATTATGGAAATACACGATCCACTATCGATTAGCACGTCTAGCGGTATCCCTAATATGACAGCAGTAGTCACATCACGATTTTTAGAATTACCCGCAATTTCGCGACAAAAATTGACACCATTATTATTTCGTGAGTTTGTGCGTTCCTTAGCAAAACAAGTAACCTCGGAATGACCGACTTTTTTGCAAAACGTACACTTCGGCGGATCGCCACGAGATGTCGCCGGTAACGCGATTGCTTTTTCGTCGCTATTACTCGGGGTTGTGTTCGACCGTTTGTTACAATTGACACTCTTATGACCAAATTGATTACACTGATAACACTTTATTGATTTTGAATCTTTAGAATCATATTGACGTTTTAACGGTTTGCGATTTGAGTTATTGCTATTGGAAGACTTATCAGACCGGCCATTAGGAATCACTTTCTTATTATAGCTGCTAGGAGGTTTAACAAAACTCGATAAAAACTCCACTATGGAATCGGGCGATAGTTTAGCGTTAGTAGCCATAGCGCGAATTTGCGGATCTGAGATTCCACGAATAATAATAGCGGTAAGCAGTTCGTTACTTAGGCCCTTAACTATGCGTAACCTTAAAAGCGATTTACGAGCATATTCAGCGTATGTGGAGTATTTATCAGACTCTGTCCGCATTACATCATAAAGAATGTTCGCGACATCGACAGAACGTGGGCATAGTGCTTTTAGTTCTAATTTGAAACTGGACCATGTGCGAATATTGCTTGTCCATTGGCTAAGCCAGGTGCGAGATTCACCCTTTAGACAATGTCCGATGCGAGCAAGGCATTCTCTGTCGTCCCAATAGTTTGAAATACGGGCTCTTTCTACTTCATCGCACCACGTGTCGAAGTCATGAACACTCGGATCAAAATCAGAGACAAAATATCGGTTGGATCTGACCTGAGCACAGCTGATAGCGGTTAGAAGACGCTCTGCGGCGTTTGTCACCACGTCTTCAGACTGCGTAGATTCCATGTTGCTAGCGTGTGGCGTCGGCGGCGGCGTTTCCGCTTGCGCGGGCACAAGCTCGCGTGGTGGTGTAGGCGCCCCGAGCACCGACACCGATGGTGTCGTGTTTGGCAGCTCAGCGGCGCGGCTAGGGCCAGCGCTGGTGGCTGCAACGGCTTGAGTCTCCACTGACGCGCGGGACTGGTCCTCCAACGCGCGTAGTCTTCTCAGGATCTCCTCCATTGGGTTAGGCGAAGGAGTTCGCCCACGGCGTTTTCGTTTGTTGCGTTGATCGTTGGCAGGCATCGCAAAGACAAAAACTCCGTCCAAATATTAAGTAACCAAAACCACGTGGAGAGATACTGAGTCTTATCTATAAAACCAGAAATGCGTCTCTACGGCTTTTCAGCCTTCGAATCCCACTTCTGATGTTACAAATAGAAACACAGATTAATTTTTTAAAAAGATTTTAATGGCCTCCGGCCAAACAATTTACAATATTTGAAATAAATAACGATGACCGATATCAGGATAGAGCTTCCGCACTCCGCGATGACCGATGGGCAAATGGACGAGTGCCGCCAGCCGCCTTCCTTATATAGTCCGTCGCGGTGTTGCTACTCTTGCTGCTGATTTTCTTCTAACAATGGATATATTTTACTATATAAGTCTTGCGCCCGATAGGATGTCCCATCGGCAAAAATGACGAACTCCCATACAAACTTTCATCCAATATTTAACCCCTTTACGGGATGAATTTTCAAAATTCCTTTCTTAGTGCTCCTGCTCCCTTTCGATAAACAAGGAATTCGATTTGCCCAAAATTTCATGCTTCTAGCCTACCCGGCGGGTTGGCTATCAGTGAATATAGGTATTAGTTTAAGACTGTTATTAAGTAAATAAATAAAATAATTATATTATGATGTACTGGCGTGTGTCGGGTGAGTCATACGTCTAGTTACGCACGTGTTTGGGATGATTAATTATAAATAACTAGATAATCTTAAGCGGTTACAAAAATACAAACAATGATAGATTTCGAAGTTAAAACCGAACAGTTCAGTTAATAAAAATGCTTATTTCGTCAACTCATGTAAATAACATTGGTAAGTTTGGAGTCACCTTTTAAGCAAAGGTTTGCTTGTATTAGGTGGTTCCGCTCCTCTTATCTATACCTACATAATATTACGTGTGAGAAAAATGTTAAATATTTAAACTATAGTCCCTTATGCACCAAATTAGTTATGCAAATTCATTGAGCTCAGCATAATATTATTACCGCATCCTTTTAGGGTCTAATAAATAAACATGAACCCGATTGAGCCCACGGGAAACCAATTTGATCTGATATCCACTAAATGCTAATTTAATTTTGAAGATCTACCGAGCTGAAACATGAAATTTTCTGTGAAAATTTCTTCTTTTATAAACTTGAGTGACGTTGATTTGCCCTTATATTTTAAATAATAAATTGTCTCACTTACGTAAATTCTGTTATTTGGAATATTTGAAATGGTAAAAAGCTATTTTTAATATTGATATTGTTTCAGAATACAATAAGGTTTATATTTTATTTATGAGAGGATTTATTTTTATGTTAATTCTAGGTAAAATATTTGTAATATTGGAAATTGATTCGGATCTAAAGAGTTATGGGAGGTTTATTTTTGGTACTTTCCAAATAAAGTTGAAAATGATGTTTAAAGTTGAAAGGCAGTTATTTGATATTATATTTTAGCTTATCTTGGTTATTGTTCTGACATCTTTAAATTAGATGGGTAACTTAAGTATACTTAGCCTAAGTAAAGTGTACTAAGTCTATGTATGTTATAGAATATGTTATTTTTTGGTCGAAATTGAAGTAGTTTTGGATTAATATTTTAAATCTACATAAGAAATAAATTCTACCTAATCTACAGTCTCACTATTTTTTATATAACGTAAAAACGCCACACGGCGCCAGTGTACAAGAGTGAATGATAAAATATGGTGCATTAGATATATAACTCGCTCAAACTTTTGTTCAATCATTGCGCAATCTTCAATATTAACCCTAGGCGGTCAAAAACATTGTGCAATTCGTGATATTGTGTACTAGAATTGATCGTCTAGGGTCCGCCTAAGCAAAGTTCACAGTAGTGCAACCAGATTAATTGGCGTGTGACATAATTTCCTGATGTCGTTACAAGTCGACTGAAATATTTGCGTGTTTCTGTGTTAAGTACCTACGGTTCTTTGAACACAACCGCTCTGCTCAAAATTACGAAATAATTTGACGTAGTTTTGAAAATTGTTGTCTAGACCAACGATACCTACAGTGTAAAGTAATCTGCAAAATAATATCTTGTACCTATAATTTATTCACACGAAATGTAATACCTTTAATCCGAAGATTACGGGTTACGTAAACGTTACCTACATCTGACATACATGATAGAAGTGTACTAAAACCACTCCATCTGGAAACACTTGAAAATATTCTCCTGAGCCTCGCAAACAAACGAACAAACGATATTTGTTTATTCACAGCAATCTATAGACTTTCCTCAAAGCTTAACTAGATTAACTTTGCAAATAATTAACACTTCTCTCTAATTGGCTGTACAGTCGACAGTAAAACTTGAACTGCGAAAACCGCCTTTATTGCTTCGACATAAAATCTTTCAATTTGGACGTGTGGTTGAGTGTACACTGTACAGACGCCAGCACATAAAGCTACCCGAAACTTAAATTTTACCAATTAACTTTGAACCTTATGCCAAGCGATAAAATTGAAAATATATTAAAGAAATTTGACAGTAACTTGATGTGCTGGCGTCTGTTCTTCCAATACTGATGCGACGTACTTACCCAATGAATTTATTATTACGTCTTAGTATTAATTTATTATTACGTCTTAGTATTAATTCAATTCGTATAGGTAGGTATTGAATTTATTATTTTATGCTGTTTACGCAATTAGGCGCTAAACGTGATCGCTGAATATGGTATTACTTATTCAGTTGGTTGAAATAGGCAGATAGGGGTTGCAAAATCAGCCTAAAATATGGCAGTGGGAAATGCTGGGACACAGGCCTCCTCTCTGTGAGAGGGGCTGGGTTGTAATCCAACACGCGGGCCCAGTGTGGGTTGGTAAATGTCACACGTTTTCGATTTTTATTGGTCGTAGGTTTAAACTCTGACAGGCGTTTTACTTTGTATTAACTATTTCATCACCACTACTCTCAAAAACGGTGAAGGAAAACATCGTGAGGAAACCGGCATGTCCTAGATAGGGATTAATTGAATCCTAATTTGGGTAACAGACTTTCAATCACAATCCGAGAGTTTTTAAGGCAATTCCTACTTAACGGTTTGAAAATTTCGGCTGCTCATCAACGTAACGCAATAAACGTGGCTGAACTGCCAAAATGGAAGAAATTGCGATCAATGGTGATTCTATTTGTGTAACGCAATAACCTCACTGTTTGGTAATGATCTCTTAAGTATTTATTTACACCAAGTAAAATTCTCAACCGAAATGAAAAAAAAAACTTTCCTGCTTTCCGTATAACGCTCAAAATCTTAGCTAAACAAATGTGTTGAAGAGACTATAGAGGTATGAGGAACAGGGTGTAAAGTTCACTCATACTCTATAGAAAAGGGAGGATCCTCCGACCAGACGGGTGTTGTGTCTGGCGGGCAACTGCCCATTGATTCGTGTCGGGCCGTTTGTATCTATGCTAGTTGCGCGGTAAACTCTGCTTGCGCGATGCAGGATTTGCGTGACGTCAGTATGACGCGTTGTTTGTATGTGGCGTTGTAGATACCGCTACAAGACCATACTTAGTGATATTCAAGTACCTACAGAAACCTTTGTAAAAGTCGTATAATAAACAACAGATAAAAATGTTAAAGTATCGCATAAAATTGGGACAATGACGGTAAAGGGCAGTGATGGAAATCGCCGCAGACGATTCCCCCGTCTACTGAATTGCGGCCGTAATAGACACAATCTCCAGCTATGAACGTTCAATCGAGGCATCCATCGGTCCCAGTTTATATTCAATATCCTAATAAAATAAAGAATTCAGTCCACTGAACAAAACTAATAAAGAGTAATTTTTCAACCTTTGTCTAGAATCTGGAATTCAATACTTTCCAATTATCCTGACATTTTTTTGCAAAAAGTTTCATTGTTGAAGTTAGTAGCTAGTCGTAATCCATACATTATGAGCAATGAACTGATTATGAGAGTACTTTATTTAATAACAAAGTAATCCATCTACTAGCCATGCATCAACTGTTACACAACTTAGTTTCACGAGTTTAATTACATTACTACAGCTTTACATGACGAAATATTTAATATTTAATCTCTGAAACAAAACAGATAACTTAATCTCTATTGGGGCAAGTTAACAAACAAACCACAGCCTGAATCCTCGAAGTTATTCGTTAATAAAACAATAAGCTCCATGAGTTTTTCTCCAATAAAGAAATGCTTTGAATTAAAGGAATGGACGACGTTCCCCGCAGGGAGCGCGAATATTTATTCCTGCAGCGTAACTGAGGACTCCCAATTATTGGGCAAATGTTTACCAAGCCGAGTGGCCTCTTGCTCTGTGCTCTGTACATGTGCCAAGTGCTTTCCCATTATAGAAAAGTACTAGTTGCTTTCTCACGGACTCGCTGCGAGCACAATGAGCCAATAAAGCGAGACTAATAGTTAATAGTTGCATTTACGTTTCTAGAGAAGCACTCTTTGACTTCATTAAAGTTATGGAATGTCTTTTATACGATTTACCTAGAGTCTCGAAATAACATCTCGCATAAATAAAACATTTCTATTTGAGAGAGAACTCACGCGAATAAAACAAACATCAGAAAGAAAGCTCACAAAACATAATAAATAGTTAACAAATAAATGTCGACATTCACAAGCTTCAAATATGAAATTTTTTGCAACATTCTGGCGCAAAACCTCTGAAAAAGCTCTCTTGTGAGCATATAAATCTCGACGTGGAAGATAATCGGGTTGGCGGAACTGATTCGCTCACAAATTGAATAAGAGGCACGGAATATACCCCCGCGAGAGAGGGTGCGGGAGGTGAGGACGATATCCCGCTTAAACTGTGAAACATTCCACTTATAAGCTATTGCTCTGTACTAATGAAATGTTAAAGTTTGCTGGCACTAGTGTTACGTCAAAATTGTACTCCACTAGATTATTGAGACGCAAGGATTTGAATTTAAGTGTTTGAGGTTGAGGGTTATTTATTGACTCTATGTGAGTTTGGGGGTTATTGTATCCAAAGTTTAGTAAATGCTCTTGTGTATTCATGGTTTTCACATTTTGTAGATGTTTAAAAGTTCCTTAAAAAATAAAAATAAATATTTAGAGAATTTTGATTTTTTATTGTTTCAATGGACTTTTAAAAATTTCCTTAAAAAAACTCTTTTCTTACGGTAGAACTGCTTCACGAGGCTTTGGAATTCCCAAAAAATATTCCATAACTTAAGAGGAAATGCGGGTGGTCGTTTCGCTCGCGGCGTAACGCTCTCGCTTGTTTTCTTACTGGTTAATGACCATAAAGCAAAGTTTTTTTTAAAGAATAATGAATATTAACTACTTGTATGCCCCTATGTTTTTCTTTTTAATGATATATTATTTTTATAAGCACTAGACCCCTCAAAAATGCCGATTTAAACCGCTGTCAACAGGGGCCTAGTGTATAAATTTGACAACTATTAATGAAAAAAGAAAAACATTAGGGACACAGGACTTTCTTATTCAGTTTATAAAATATCTTTTAAATTGGTCCAATATTGGAGGAGGAAATAGGCGAGAGCCAAACCTTGTACTAAGACTTTATACTTAGGCTTTTTCAAAATTCTCTCCAACCGCATTTCCTCTTAAGTTGTACCTTTTATGAACACGCAAAACAAAAAAGTGTGAACATTTAATAAGATCGGTGTAAAATTCTTTCAATGTCTCTGGGTTCCCGGGATCCCGGGAAAGTATTTCATTACTTTTATGTAATTTAGCGGAAAATCAAATCTTTCAATGAGATTATCCCGGCGTCGTAGAAGACGACCGACGCTTCGATGAGTTCGCGCCTTGCTTTACTGTACTGTGATGTAATAAAAATGTACATTCGCCTGTCAAATGTATGCAATTGATACTTTGAAAAAAAAAGCATTTTATCCGATTTCCTCACTCTGTAGGTATCTTTATTTTTCCGACACGGATCTCAACCCCGTTTGTATTCGATTATTTTGAGATTTGATTTCAAAAGATACTCAAACAGATTTTGAGTGAGAGCCCAAGTCTCTCACAACCGTCTTAATCCTACTTAATTGACCGGCTTTAAAGCCTAAACAAAAACATTGAACCGCGAATATAAACTTAATCGGTCCAGATTAACCAAAAAGGAATCAAAGGGACGAAAGAAATCGTGGGATTTCTAAACGGCTCACCAATAGAAATTTCATTACTTCATTCCGATTTTCGCACTTCTTTGACTTTTCTCGCCAACAAAAAGGCCAGCGGACCGCCAGTGGTGGCTTTGACGGAATTAATTGAAGTTTTCCCACGAAAATACCTAACTAATTAGCGGTAGTTTGGCTACGGAGCGCGGCGGGTAGCGCCACGCAGGTAACTATGCAACTCCGTCTGCGAATTTCGGTTTTTCGCTCTCGGTTTCCTGGTATCGGTTCGGTATCAGTAAATGTTTGGATAGAATTCGGGATTTGAATTTGTTTTACGGATTTACTTTGTGACAATATTGAATTAGCATTGTAAGCTTATTTAACGTTTATAGCATCACGCCTGCAGGTACTTATTATACAGAGAGGCGATTAGGCTATCACATTAAGGGCTGATTTTTCCAATGCTAGATAATAAAAAAAAACCAAGGAATAATTTTGAATTTTTGACAGTTCTTCCATACAAAATCTGTAAGACGTAAATTTTATTCCACGAATAAAAATTATCTGTCGATTGAAAAATCAGCCCTAAATAGTACAGCGGTTACTACAAGTGGTTATCAGTCTGATAAAATAAAAAATTAAAAAAATAGAAAACTGAATTTTTTAAACAAAATACATAGCGTAAAAATTGGCACAAAATAAACCACACACGAGCGGGGCGATGGTATCAACTATTCAACAAAAGCTTTATGGTACCTACTGTTAAGAAATAATTACAAATTAAGTTTAGATACCATTTTTAACCACTAAAACGAAAAAAAAAGATCCCATGGCTAGAATGTTAACAACTGTTATTAATTATTTTAATTGCGTAAGTATATTTAGTAAAATGCGGAATGTAGAATACGTGATTTCAATTAATGTGATAAAATAATCACCACACTGTATATATCACCAGGGGGCCTAAAAAGGTCACTTTGGCAGAATCATAACATTATGAATCATAATATGGCGAAGACAGTCCTTGTTTTTCTTTTTTTCGCTGGATAGGTATAATCAATGAGATTGGATTTGGATTGGATTGATTGGTATTTTAGCACAGATAAAAAAAAAATAACTGAAAATCCTTCACCAATGGGATTTGATACGATTAACTTGACAGTTACCTGTCCATTATAATTCATAATGTTATCCTTTTATGATTCTGACAAAGTGGCCTTTTTAGGCCCCCTGTTATGTATAAGCCCCATGTAGAAAGAAAAAAATAGAATAACGTTAATTACTGAATAGAATAAATATAACTAGCGGCCCGCCCCAGCTTCACAGGGGTGCCATTTTTCCGTATTTCCAAAATTTTCTTTCTAACAAACCTTGACACAACAAAAAATAATTATCCAATTTGGTGCTTTCATTCGGAAGTTATGCGCTTACAGAAATTTCGGTAACTTTGTTTTATACTATGTAAGGATAATGTAGGCTTATTTATAAGTTTAATTTCATTTCCATGTCAAAAACAGGTACCTATAACAAAAACCAAATACCGGTTACATTAACGGTCACGACAAATATCCGTAATCAATCGTATCCGTGTATCAACATGCGAATTCCAACTGATTTTGGTAAACCGATTCATTGAAAGTTACTCAACAAAATCTATATTTCATTGCAACGAAATTCAAACGTTCAATTAAATAAATAGAAGCGATAAAACATTGGAACACCAATTAAAAACCGCGTACACCATGTCTGGTTTATACCAGACATTCTGACAGAGAGAGAGAGAGAGAATCAAAAAGAAAATCCTCGATGGGGGCTGAGAAATTTTAAATTTTTTCATCATGGGCGTCGTTTATATTAGTACAGACGCCAGCATATCAAGCTACTACAATCTGTCAAATTTCTTTAATAGATTTTCAACTTTATCGCTCAACCATATAGCTCAAAGTTGATTGGCAAAATTTGACAGTTTCGGGTAGCTTGATGTGCTGGCGTGTGTACATAACATCATGACTGTTTTCCCCGTAGAGTTTAGCAGAGGTGCTTATTTATAGTACACAAGACGTAATAACTGAAGATCTGAAAAGAAGCCATTGTACCATCATAACATAAAATAACTTTTTATAATTACTTCTTGTGCCCATGTACGAAAACTGGTTTCTTTAATAAAATTGTAGGGACCTATAGGATGTCTTATAGGTACCTGAAATTGTATTTAAAAAACCGTTTATGAACCGATCGTTTATCAAGATATGTTTAGTATCCCCTCGGTTTTGTAAATTCAATTACATTAAAGGATCAGGGCAGTAAATTCCTCACATTATACGGGTATAAAAAAGCCCAGAGAAAAGGTTCTGCTCATAAATATTTTAGCAACTGCTAAACCACTGGTTCTATAGACCGCTAAATAATAATATGTTCAAAATTATTATTTCTAGTGACCTGACAAAAGTTGTCTTGTCCTAATTTAATTTATTAGAAAAATCATTGTAATCTATTATATTTATTTAAAATTAAATTAATTAATAAGAAAAAGTAGAAAGTAAGTAATCAATTAATTGGTATTATTTGTGGGATAAAAGTTCACATAAGAATCCCACCACAGAAAAAAGATTACCCCGGAAAAATTTTCTCGGAAAATTTTTCATTGTTTCTTTCCATTAAAACCTAATTCGGGCTATTAGAGACATTTTAAAATAAAAAATAGCCAAATTGGTCCAGCCGTTTTTAAGTGAGGCGGTTGCCAACAAACAGAATTTCATTTTTATTTATACATATAGATAATTTATTTAACAAAAAAACCTCTAAAAACTAAAATAATAATATATTGTTACGAGCTTGGAGTTCGTGACAATTAAAAACTGCCGATATAAATGACCAAAAATGACACTTTAATTAAACAACACTAATAACAACTCAAACACACTAATTATAAAACACAATTGCACTACTGATCACTCTAAGTCGCCCTTGAAGATCGCTTCCGATGTATTCGTTTGTATCACTTATCCAATACTGACTCGGGTCGCGGTCCATACCGGCCTTTATGGCCTTATATATGGCCTCAGATGGCCTTATATATGGCCTCAGATAGTTCCAGAACCTTCTACTATAGAAACATCTAGAATGTTCGAGTATATACCGGCCCCGACTGACTAGATGTCGATAGTTCTAGAAAGTTCTAGCATCGAAATTTCTAGAAGGATCTTGACTCTACTAGTTCTGCTATTCGATACTAGATGGCGCTAGTGGGAACTAATGTCACCATGTACAGACGCCTGCACATCAAGCTACTACAATCTGTCAAATTTCTTTAATAGATTTTCAACTTTATCGCTTAAGCATAAAGTTCAATGTTGATTGGAAAAATTTGACAGTTTCGGGTAACTTTATAATAATAATAATTATTATTATTTATTTGAGTCAGACACAGAGATGTATGTGTATGTGTATGATGTATGTGCTGGCGTCTGTACCAGGCATTAATTGAGGCGCGTAACAATATATTGGCCCTAGAAGTTGTAGGAAATGTTTTGATCTAAGCGTCCTTGCATCGGCGGGCGGCTAATGAAAATTTTAAGTTAACAGCCAGCTATGTTTTCTACAATAGAATACATTCATTATTGCTAGGTATAAGCCTCATCATCTGTTTGGCGACATTAGCCGTCCCCCGTCTTACGATGGCACAGACAGATACAGTACCCGCCGATAAATATTGCACATCGACCTTTGGAAAGAGACAATCGGCTAATTTCGGCTTGGTAGAGCGTTATCTCTGTCGCACGAAATACAAACAGTCCGGTATCTATTAGGAGCTGTTAAAACAATTATGATTTGCTTCTTTTGATAATTATTTTTATTCTTTGTATAAAATGATTTTGTGTAAAAAGGTCGATGTGCAATATTTATCGCCGGGTACTGTACAGAAATACGCAAGTCCGCAGATACACAGATACCCACATTAAACTTATAAAACCCCACTGTTTCTTTCGGGGGTTAAAAATATAGTCTTGAAAACATTGTATTACCCAACTCTTGCACATAATAATGATATAAAATGTTTAAAAAACAATTTCATAATAGCTTTGACACTTCGTTTAAGGACTACAAAATGTCTGACAACAACTATATTTTGTTTGAAGTATATCCAGTAGGTACTGCCTTTGCAGGCGTTAAAATGCACATTCTTTTTGAGAGAATGTCATGTCTCGACGCATGGACTTCAAACGAACTTTTTGAAATGCAACACTCTCTTGAAAATATTTTTAAATATTTTGCTCACTACTCTTTTGTCATTTCCCGTTGCGAGTTTTCATTATGAACTAAACACATTCAAAAATATATTTAAAATTTTTGTTAGACGTAAAAATGGTAGATCTCCTGATCTATTTTGTAAAAATCTCACCGTGAAAACTTAAGTGAAGTGAGCAAAAATGAGCTGTCAATAGTGTCAATCCCTAATATCAGGTGGAATGACAGTTCACAGTTCAGTTCAGTAGTTTTCACGGTGAGATTTTTACAGAATAGCACTACAGTACATTTGGGTATTGAAGTTTTGTATGGGACAGCTGATAAATTTTTTCGCGATTACAATGTTGGTCCCATGGAGAAATTGTTGTTCAGTTTGATGGTCTCACCCTTTAGTATACCACACCTTTCTGATACCCGCTGTTTTTTTCGATATAGCAACTCATTTTTCTAAGTTCTCCATATAATTTTACAAACTCGCATGCATTATCGAGCAAGTGAGAGCAGTCATGGTAGCTCAGTGGCAACAGTCCCGACTCACGACACATAGGTCGTGGTTTCGGAGTCAAGCAGGTGCTTTTCTTTGTGTAAATAATTTCATCACCACTGCTCTCAAAACGGTGAAGAAAAACAACGTGAGGAAAACAAAAAAAAAATGAAGACATGTGGCATCTACCAACCCGCACTAGGGCCGCGTGGGCTATAGCCCAGGCATGTGTCCCAGCAGTGGGAACATTAGAGGCTGATTATGATGATCGAGCACGTACTCAAGATTAATGAAACATGGTACTGATTATAAATTGTGGTCCCCGAGGAAATCTTGTTTAAGTTCCCGCCAACAATGGCCACATAAAATATTTCTACTAATATTCTCATTTATATGAACGCTCTCGGGAAGTTTTACTATTCAATATCTCGCGTAACAGTTTTATGTAGGCAAGTCTTTTATATATAGCGATATTGCCTTTCAAGCATAGTGCTTTCATTTTTAAAGCATAATTTCATCGTTGATGGTAAAAGGAACGATAACTTTGACGAATGGCTATGTGGTAGATGCTATGCTTTCTATTCTGGCTGGTTTATCGATATAATTCTTATTCGTGGAATAAAATTGATGTCTGACAGATTCTGTATGGAAAAACTGTCAAAAATTCAAAATTATTCCTCGTATAGAACTATTTGGCGTTGGAAAAATCAGCCCCTTTAAAGTGTATAATTTAGATTCTTAAATGCTCCTTGTTTAAATTCAATCCAATTACAGAGTGAAAACTTTGTTTCTTTTGTTATTTTTAGCGTTTTTCTAGATTAAAATTTATGACGCAAAAATTGTAAGGTTTGCATGCGGTTATTGTTTGTTATTTAATCAATACAATGTCTTGGGGCAGTTTCTTATTTACCTCTACCCAAAAAGTCTGGCGAAAGACAAAGATTAAGAGCTGACTTGTTTCCTCGTCCGATTCTTTTCTTTCAGATTTTTTGATTTTGATCTTGAAATTTCTTTATTTTAACAAAAACAAAGAGCAGCAGGTGCATTGGGCAGCACCATTGGGCCAGGAGCAGGCCTAATGGTAACCGTTGCCTTACTTTGCTTTGCCTTGCTTTGCCGACTTACTTTTTTTTGTCATTATCTTGGTCGTGGGTTCGAACCCGGGCAGGCGCTTTACTTTATGTATTTTTTTTATCTCCACTGCTCTCAAAATATTGGTGAAGAAAAATATCGTGAGGAAACCCGCATGTCCTAGAACTAAAAATTTCAAAGACTCTGACATCTACCAAGCCGCACTGGGAACGCGTGTTGGATTACAGCCATCTCCCTCTCACAGAGAGGAGGCCTGCCCATTTCTCCCAGCAGTGGGCAGGCTACGCTAACATAAACAAAACAAATACATGACAGTCAAATTATTCTAAAAATATTAAACACTATGATTGAATATACAAAACATTCAATCATAGTGTTTAATATAGATTATGTCGCTTATATAAAACATCTGCGTATAGCGTACCATTCATATATTATTACAAAAAACTGAAGTTATTGAGCTGTGTGATCAACGATGTTCCGTGCGCGATTGAGTGCCTACTGGGTGCAATCACCCACTTTAGTACGAACAGGCGCTGTGACTGAGTAGCGTATCTACCTTTATTTAATATATCAATGGCGTATACATAAATTATGTAATGTATAAAACGACTAAGTTGTTTTGAATCAGAGGTACTATATTACTTACGTAAATATTCTACTGTACAACACGATTTCCGATTGATTAATCAGAAACAAAGCCGCAATTTTGAACACTTTCACTTTTAAAGTTTATGAAAAGTAATTTTACAGCAAGTTAAGAAACATTGTCTGTTAAAACAAAGATGGCGGGCTCGTTATTTTTGAGGGTTAATCATCTTTATCGAGTAGGCCGTAAAGTAAAGGGGAAAGTGATTTAGGTACTTACTTTAATATCTTCTTTAGTCTACAAATTCTGAAGTTTAAGCTCTAGTTTGTAATTACACATTTTCTCCCTAAGATTTCCAGAAGTGTCGCATTAAGAGGTGTCATGAAGTAAAAGGGGCTCGTGGCTAATTAATAACAGCTGCAGGGGTCGATTTAAGGTTAAGCTACGCTAGCCACATATCGAGAACCCTTCGTGTCTTGGAAAGCACGCTAAGCCGTTGCACCTATTCGTAGATCTATGACAGTCGTTACACGGGCAGAAGCCCAAAAGTGTACCAACCAGTCATACCAAAGGATATCGTGTTACCCAGTAACTGGGTTGCGGAGGTCAGATAGGCAGTCGCTCCATGTAAAATTCGGATATTCAGCTGCGTCGGGTAAGACTGAAAGGTGACCACAATCTAGTTGGGAAAAGGCTATACAGATTGATAAATTAAAATGTGAACAAGGATTTAAAGAGACTGTGGTACAATAGAAGTCCAGTTGAATTTAAACTGTAGGTATTATTATAATACCGAAGAATTGCCAAACTTATGTGGCAGCACATTGCTCGCAGAACAGATGGCCGATGAGGCCGAAAGGTTCTGGAGTGGTGACAGCGTATCGGAAGACGTAGCTTTGAAAGGCCTGGAACAAGGTAGTCCAATAAGACTGACCTTGTGAAGGCGGCAAGAATCCGCTGGATGCAGAAAACACAGAGCTGGTGGAAGTGGCCGTGCTTCGGAGAGACTTTCGGCAGAAATGGTGATGATGATGACTATTACAATACTAAGTTTACATGTTCCTGAAAGATTAAATTTTGTAAAGCTCGTATTAAAAAAAAACAGCCTATTGCAGTCCACTGCTGGACATAAGCCTCACCCAGGCTGCGCCACAACACCCTGTGGTCCACCTTCCACATCCAGTCTGTCCCAGCCATCTTCTTTAGGCCGTCAGTCCATCTAGCGGGCGGCGTCCGATAAGTGGTCTCCACTCCAGGACTCGTCTGCTACACCGGCCATCGGTCCTTCGACAGACATGGCCAGCCCAATGCCACTTCAGCCTGCTTACTCTGAAAGCTATGTCGGTAACTCCGGTTCTTTTCTGGATGATATCATCCCTGATTTGAAGCTCGGATTAGGTACATTCCTGGCTTTACAAGCTACACGAATGTTTGTAGAATAGAACTGTTACATTGCTGAAAACCGATTTCCATGATTTTAATGTGTAAAACATAGTATCATGCCCTAATTATCATATCACAAGTGCTTCAGCCTTGTATTTAAAATATTACCGAGCTTGTATTACTTTCAACAACGTGTAAATTTCAATTACATCGTTATTTTTACGCCAATTAACCCTGGCGCGGTTTATTTGTAGTGCGGAATTGAGTTAAAATTACGATTCACAATGTTAGTCAAAAAGGTTCTTTGGGAATCGGTTATTTATACAATTAAACTGTAAAATTTAAAATGATATTAATAATATGTGTAGGTACTTATAAAGAAAGAAGGAAAAAAGTCATAAGGCATCAAAAGATTGTCAACAGGAAAAGTGCCCAAAAGGCTGGTAGCATTGCCACGTTGTGTGGCGATGCTGATTCTTTGACCAAAAAATAGGCCAGCCCCTGGTTACGTGAAGAGTCGACCAATTGATAATGATTGATGAAAAGGTTTTTTTGATTAATCACTCTTTAAACGTTTTCTACTTTAAAAGGCAAATGCTCAACCGATTCTGTTTGCATTAAGGCGAAAGCGCCAGGGTAGCCCGCGAAATTCAATATTTTTTAGGTTTTTTGCAATTTGCTGGTCAGTATTAAGTTGTATGTTGATTAATATATGATTCGCGGTCGTAAAAAATATGTATTTACAGAATTATAATCATTAAAGTCATCAACACAACTCTCTAAGATCACGTAAGTCCAAAGAATAACTGTTTCATGAAATCATCATTCTTTGGAGTTACGTGGTCTTAGAGAGTTGTGTTGATGACTTTAATGATTATAATTCTGTAAATACATATTTGTTACGGCCGCGAATCATATTTTGATCGACGTACAACTTAATGCTGACCAGCAAATTGCAAAAAACGTAAGAAAATTTGAATTTCGCGGGCTACCTTAGCGCTTCCCCCTTAATGAAAACTTAATAAGTCCGTAAAAGTGAATACGTCTGAGGTGTTTTTGGGAGTCTTTTAAAATGAGAATTCTGTGTAAAAATTTCGTAGTACGTCGGTTTTACAATGATTTTATGTTAGCTATTAATTTTGTGTAGGGTGGTTTAAGTGTCTCGTGGCTAAATGATAACAGCCGCACTGGCCGATCCAAGGTTAAGCTATGCTTGTCGCGGTTGGGTCGTAAATGGGTGACCATCCATTTTAGTATATCGAGACCCCTCCATACCTCGTAAAGCACGTTAAGCCGTTGGTCCACGCTATCAATCCTAGATCTTCGGCTGTCTTTATGGGTAGTTAAGGCTCCTACAAACAGGCGCGACACGCCATATAATCGCGCGCGACAAAAAAGCACCGCCCGTTGCGCGACTTGCGGTGCCTTTGGGTCGCGCGCGATTTTATCGCGTGTCGCGCCTGTTTAGAAGCCCAAACTGTCAACTAGTCTTCCCAAGGGGTATAGAAGGAAAAAGAAAATAAGTTTATTACCACCGACCGACCGATTACCGTTTATTATCATGTTACCCAGTAAATGGTTTGTGTGTGTGTGAGTGGCTCCATATAAAATAATGGTGTTCATTTACTCCATATAAAATATCGTATGCAGCAGGCATACGATTAGACTGGAAGCTGACCCGCACATAGTTGGGAAAAGGCTCGGCGAATTGATTCAATTTATGTAGAGTACTTAGTAAAAAAAAACTTTTGTGGTTGTTGTTTTTATTGATAGACAGTTCTGTAGTTATTAGGGATGTTCTCTCTGCGATATAAGAAAGAGCCGAGCGAGATTATCACAACAGTTTGGGTGCAGCATAAATTCGCTTACCTAAAATCAAAGCTAACTCAAAACTTCCAAATACACAGGTTACGCAGCTGTTTATCCTAAAACACGATTAAAAAACGTAACTAAGACGAAATTCGCCGTAATATGAAGCTAAAATAATAAATGTTTGCTCGGTGGGTGTTTGAGCTGTTTTAGAGGCAAACTTACACAAGGTAAAGTGGGTTTTAGTATCGCACTGTGCATCCTCGCGTAAGTTTGACCGTAGCCTAACTTTGTACTCGTGCTTTATACACTGGTGGCGCACTTAAGTATCGTGTTGTCGTTATGTGCTTAACTTTGAGGGGTTTGCTAAAACTTCGTGTAAAAATGAGGGAAAAGTTGAATAAACTTTTTATGAATTAGTTTAATACCGAAATCCGTCGTTCGGTCGAAAGTCTACGACGTTGGGGACAGAGTGTTGCGCCTCTAGTGGTGGTGGACAAAACATCTAGCTAGACGAAGAGACGGCAAATGGAGTAAAGCTGTGACCGAATGATAGACAAGGTTTGGCCAAAGAAACTAGGGCCGTGCAAAAGCGCGCTGGGTTGACGATGTTTTCAAAGTCGCGGGAAACACCTGGATGAGAGACGCACAGGACCGAAATCTTATAAAGTCAAATTCAAATAGGTTTTAGGATAAAAGGCACTTTATGAACGTCAAAATTACAATAAATAAAATAGAATTGATTCTAGTCGCCCCTTACAAAAGGAAGTGTTCGTATGGAGAAGGATGGGCAAGAAACTCCACCGTTACTATAGCCAGCAGTGGGTGATTTCGGGATAAAATGATGAGTACCTACAGGCCAGTACCACCAGTACCTAAAAATTTTTGGAAAGTCTGAAAAATCTCCTTTGATTGGGTGAAGTACTTGAAAACCTAAATTATTGAATACCTATAGGTACATAATTATGTTTTAATAAAGACATTAAGGTTTATAAATAAGATATAATCCTAGTTTATACTTTTATATTTAATAATGTTGTAAAGAGGTAAAATTTGTTTGTTTGTAAGTTTGTATGTAATCTCCGGAACTACTTAGTTGGATTTGAAAAAATATTTTTACATTTGATAGCCCAATTTTTGAGGAAGGCTATAGGCTATATAACATGACGCTAGGACAGGAGCCGAGCAAAAAGTCAGAAAGAACGCTTAGCGAAAACGAAGTACAACCGCGGGCAGGCGATGCGATGCGACGGGGTTGGTCGGGGAATAACAGATTTCACGCACACGAAGTTGCGGGCAGAAGCTAGTTTAATATAAAAAAAAACAAAATAGAAATAAAAATAGAAAACTAATACATAGTAATGCATCTTGCTATATTTAAATATTTAATTACAAAACGTCATAATTTATTTCAATTTGTTGAATTAAACTTTGTATTTATGTAACAAAGTCAGAAATACACACGACTTAACACCAGGGAAACAAACAACTAGACTAAGCTCTCAGATTAACACTAGTTTAGAACCTAAGCCCGGACTAATTGAGCTAGAATTACATACCCCGTAATATTCACGTTTCACCCCTCTCTCTGCCCCTCTCACTGTAAAAGTGGGGTAATTAAGGGAATTAATAACTCCTGGTGTATTTGGTAATTGTTCCCTCCGTGTCTAATGAAATAAGAGCTTTGCACTGAGCTTCCGACTGCTGGCTACAAATTTATGAAGTAATTTGAATATTGTAGTTTGATTGTACAAATTAGTCGTTAAAGGTAGGTGCAGCGCAGACGGCACACTTTTTGTGCGATCGAGTCTGCGGCGTACAAAAAGTCTGCATGGCGCGCAAAAAGTCGGTCGCGGATTTTTCACAGACTCAACGCACACGACGCACATCTTTTTTTTTTCACATTTTTCTTTTGAAATGTCTATCATGATATTCTGCCTTAGAAGTATCATAAAGTGCTGGTCTGTTTTGTATTTCTTGAATTAACATCGTTATGTCGACCTCTGGCGCCACGATAATAGATCGCGTGCGTTACGTCCACCCCTAGCAAATGCAGATTGCCGACTAAAGTGTGCGCCGTCTGCGTTAGCGCGCGTTGAAGCAAACGTTCAATTTTTTTCACACACTTTTTGTGCCGAGCGGCGCGGCGCGGCGCGCTGCGAATTTTGTGTTGTGCTGTCTTCTTGTGTGCGCCAGATAAATGGTTTATCTATCATCTATCTAATGGTATTCCACCACGCCACACCAACACCACGCCCACGTTGGCCCACTCCCTCTCACAGAGAGTGGGCATGGGTCCCAGCAGTGGGAACATTATAGCCTGATTATGTATTACCCGGTTTCCAGCAGTCTGCAGCTGGATATACCATTGCTAGCCTCTCCAACCACATGCCATTTAATTCTGCTCTGCTGCCCAGCTCTTCGTCTACCCTCATCCAGCTATAGTTGTTAATATTGATCTAAAGGATGATTTCTACCAAATGGCTCGCATCGCATCGGAACGGATTTTACAATCTTTAAACGATATGAAATCGTGTACACAGTATTTAAAGTCTATATTACCAAGTCGCGCACAGCAGCTTGACCGCGGGCGTCTTCCGCGACACGCGATCGTAGCCGACAGTATGCTGCGACGCGCGATTTTAGCCGAAAGTAAGCTGTGACACGCGATCGTAGCCGAAAGTATGCTGCGACATGCGATCGTAGCCGAAAGTATGCTGCGACACACGATCGTAGCCGAAACTCGAAAGTATGCTGCGACGCGCGATGGTAGCCGAAAGTAAGCTGCGACACGCGATCGTAGCCGACAGTATGCTGCGACACGCGATCGTAGCCGAAAGTATGCTGCGACGCGCGATCGTAGCCGAAAGTAAGCTGCGACACGCGATCGTAGCCGAAAGTATGCTGCGACGCGCGATCGTAGCCCAAAGTATGCTGCGACGCGCGATCGTAGCCGAAAGTAAGCTGCGACGCGCGATTGTAGCCGAAAGTAAGCTGCGACGCGCGATTGTAGCCGAAAGTATGCTGCGAAACGCGATCGTAGCTGAAAGTATGCTGCGACATGCGATCGTAGCCGAAAGTATGCTGCGACACGCGATCGTAGCCGAAAGTATGCTGCGACGCGCGATCGTAGCCGAAAGTATGCTGCGACGCGCGATTGTAGCCGAAAGTATGCTGCGACACGCGATCGTAGCCGAAAGTATGCTGCGACACGCGATCGTAGCCGAAAGTATGCTGCGACACGCAATCGGCTCTGCCCGAATTACACGGATTTTTTGTGCGCCGGACTTTTTGCGCGTCGTCTGCGTTACTGCATATAATTGCATAGGTTCTGTTTTCACAGACTAAAAAGTGCGTCACGGATAGTCTGTCGTCTGCGCTGCACCGTATTGAAATGTATGTTTTTTGTTCACAGATTCATTGGTTTTAATATGATTTTTGTTGTACAGACGCCAGCACATCAAGCTACCCCAAACTGTCAAATTTGCCCAATCAACTTTGAATCTTATGCTTTAGCGATAACGTTGAAAATCTATAAAAAAAAATTGACGGATTGTAGTAGCTTGATGTGCTGGCGTCTGTACATACCCGTACAACAAAAATCATATTAAAGGCTGTCAATTTGCAGTTTTTGGATGTGTTTAATAGAATTATCAGCCTATAATGTTCCCACTGCTGGCACACAGGCCTGCTCTCTGTGAGAGGAAGTGGGCCATAATCCACAACGCGGGCCAAGTGCGATTCGGTAGACGTCACATGTCTTCCAATGTTTGGTTATGGACGTGCGGGTTATCTCACGTTGTTTTTCTTTACAGTTTTAAGAGCAGTGTTGATGAAAAATTTAGTTAGCGCGGTAGGGAAGTGAGAAATCATAAGTAGGTACAGACGCCAGTAAATTAAGCTACGGGAAACTGTAAAATTTTCCCAATCGACTTGGAACACACTGGGATGACACTGACAGCTCACTCCACGCTCACTTCGCCTAAGTTTTCACGGTGAAATGGTTACAGAATCGCACCGCAAGTGGAATGACAGCTCAATTCAAGCTCACTTCACCTACGTTTCTACAGAGCAGCTCCTATATAATATTTAGTGCAATATCTAAAATTGGTCACAAAGGAATAAATTCTCGTTCAATACGCTTCCAGTCTAACCAGACAGCCACCTATTTACACGGATATCCCGGTTTGTTATCTCTGCAACTACACCCGTAATTTATATCTGCATCTTACAAATTCAAGGCAAGTTGACTTCCTGCAATTCGATAGCACTGTGCTACGGCCGGCTACCTTGCATCGACTCCCAAATAATTGAATAATTGATATCTTGTTAACCGTACCGAAATGTAACTACCAGATACCGGGCGTTCAGATTTCTGACAGACTTCGGACTGAACGGTCCGTAGGGCTAAATATTGTAATGGCTCGCCCGTCTTACTCTCAATGCAGCTGTTATTTACTTACGGACGTCAGTAGGTAGCTGAATAAATGATTGTATTGGACGGAAATCTTGTTTGAGGTGGAACTTTGATGTGGTCAGTTTGAAATTATTTATGTGGTTGCTAGGCAAGATTGGTATTGTTGATTTAGTTGTGAATAGAGATTAGCTGCTAAGTTACCAGATTATTTAAATAACAAAAACTTCTTTAGTTTAGTTGAACTATGTTAGTAGTCAGATAGGAAACGCCGACCTCATCTAATTTTTTAAATATGAATATATTACCGTAAGCGAAATACGCGCATTGACATGGAGTTGCGGACACCAGCCCGTATTACCTACTGCCTAAAATATGATTGACGTGTAAAAGTGTTTGTAAAAATAAAAACCCACAGAAATAAAATCCTTTATCATAATTTAACAAAAAAAAAAACATACATACATAGTACATAAACTACACGCCTTTTGTCCATTGCGATAGGCAAATTTTTTTACCAAAAATACTACTAAAATATACAGGTTGATTGGGAAACTCGACATGTTCCTTGAAAGGGATTACTTATACTAGAGTTCATAGCAACAAATATAGTTCAGTTCAAAAATAAATAATTATGTAATTATATTATTATTATTTATTAAATAAATTTATTAAAACAAATTGCTACTATACTTACGCCTTTCATTTCTGAGATTATGTAAGTTTTGAGCAATCATTTTTTTTAATGATCACTCATTTTTAAGCTTTCAGAAAAGTATCTCTATATTTTTTTCATAATTAGGTATTTGTTTTTGGTAATAAGTCAGAAAATTATCATAATTGATCCAGCCGTTTGAGCGTGAAGAAGTAACAAACATATAAACACACACACACACACTCACACACACTCACTCACAAACTTTCGCCTTTTATAGTGTGATTATATTTCCCTATCACGGAATACATCGAGTTTCCCTGTCACCCTGTATAGGTACCTAATGTCATGAAGCAACTGAAAATCAAGATCCTATTTCAAAGCCTAACGATATCAAGTAAACCAATACCTATTCCCTATGCTTCATAAATAATGTTGTAAAACAGCCGCCTAAGCATCGAGATATAAGTACTAACTATATCTCGATGCGCCTAAGTTTAATCTTCTCCCGTACAATAACGTTGACGCGCTTCTGCCCGGCTTATCTCATTGTCATCCGAAACTCCTGTGATGTCGCCGCAGACGGTTTGAGCCGGCAGTTCGCCAGCTGTCAGACACCACATATAAACAATAGCCAAGCATGATCGGGGACACCACTCTCTTTTACTGTTCAATTAATAATGATACAGAACGATTCACTATTGCATTTTGATTAAGATGAAGCAACCAAATCGCATCGTTTTTCTAAGTAGAAAATTTAATTACTTTACTAGCTTCCGCCAGCGGCTTCGCCCGCGAAGTATGTCGATAAAAACTATTTATACTATTTATCGACATACTTCGCAAACATTTGGCAGAGAGATAGATTGCATCCCGGGGAAGACCCCAGGATGCAATCTATCTCTCTGCCAAATTTTATCGAAATCCGTTCAGCAGTTTAGGCGTGAAAAGGTAACATACAGACAGGCAGACAAAGTTACTTTCGAATTTATAATATTAGTATCGATATTTCCGTTCCGCAAAACGTTTGGAAATTATGATATAGTTACTTATATTATTTTTATTGAATGCCTAAGGACCGATTTTTCAATCTTCGGATAACTTGAAAAATTAGCCCTTAGTCTTATCAATTTCATGAAAAATCTAATTTACGATTGACTGTGAATGTCAAACAGTGAATCGTTCACTGAGTGCTATTCTTTTTAATATTGCACCTTTTAACCAAACTGAACCAGTTTATAATATTATTAGTTAAGATAATAATATTAATTAGGATTCGCCCAAATATAAATTCACTTTGAGCGAGTCGCCTATAGAAAAAATTATATTATTTAAAAGTGACGATTCGCCCGTTTCGGTCGAGTCGATTCGTGCTAATCGACTCAAGCCATAAAAATACTTAAAGGAACAAAAGGTATATTTAGTTCTATAACATGAAACGATAAATTACAAACACGTAATTTGATCATTAATTAGGTGAAAAGTACTTACCTAATTAGATTGCTTGGACCGTATTGAATGCGGGATGAGCTGCTGTCTGAAACAAGAAACGTTGGAATTATTTAGGATGCTGGAGAGACACGAGGATGTAGTGAAGCGTAGGAGTAGTTATTAACAATTAGTGCCTCGAAAGTGGGCAATTTACCTAGTTATGTACAAGGTCTGAAATTGCTTAGTACCATTACCTAAGAAGGCAGAATTACACCGCTTGTCGGCGCGTCACATGAGCGCGTGATTGACCGCGGGGAAGGCGCGGGTTGTCGCGCGTCGGCGTACCGTACCCGGTACTACGGGCATTTCGTTCTTTTCTTTTATACAATACGTTGATATTGTAAATTATGGTAATAGGTAATACGGCTGGTGTCCGCAACTCCACGTCAATACGCGCAATAATTATAAAGGAAAACATGGTATGAAAACATCTCACTAAATTGTGGTATTACACTTTAATTATAAAGTCCCAATTGAGCCCGTTCACTGCTATTTCATACGAAATATACTTTTTGCGACTCTGAGTAAATACCTGAGTATGTATTTAGTATTTATTTCGTTAAGTATTTTTATTGCAGGTTTATAAAGTGTGAAAAAAAATTCCCCCCAGACTCCTTTCTCATGTCTAACACTAGTTTGAGTATACCTTGTACACTTAATTTATTTTTCGTAACAAAATTTTGTATGGAGACTAAGTATACCAAATGTGCCAAGTTAAGTGTTCTCTGAGTTACGTCTCACTTTCGGGAACATAATGTTGCTTAGTAACATGAGGAAAGAGCTATTAGGACATTATGAAGTCACCAACAATAGAACCTTATTTCTCGTTGGTATTCTAGTCTGTGTTGTTCAGTGATTTCATTATTTTCTACATTTGTTGTTCTTATTGTTAACCGACTATAAAAAAGGAGAAGGTTATCAATTCGGTTGTTATATAAGTAATTGTGTTGAGATATCGAAACCAATCATGTCTGCGGAGTTTCGATAGCTGATTTATTTTGACCTTGTATAGTGATAGAATAAACGTCTCTTCAGTTGAAGAGACCGAACAAAGTATTTCGAGAAGGTTTTATTTACTTTTTTTAATAGTATTCATAAATGAAACTGAACGAGACCAGCTTATTAAAACCGCGTTCAAAAGCTGTTAGTGTCATCATTGTTGTAGAATATTGACACTGACAGCAGCTCTTAAACGCGGTTTACATGTGCTGATCGCATTCAGTTTCATTGCGGAATTACTAATTTTTTGCGTATACAGGTAACATAATAAAGAAAAAAATATATTTAAAAATTGTCTCTATGGTTCAAACCTTGTTCAAAAGACAGTTTGTTTTCTAATAATGGCCGTTAAGGTTTGAAAGGCCGTCTGACCCAATACAGGCACAAAACCAAATAAAAACCTTTAAATAACATCGCTACAAGTAAATCTGAAACACGATACAAGCCCAGTGGGCTGGAACACGATAGTTAAGTGGTTAATCTAGCTGTCTATAGGTTTGTATCGACAGTCCTAAATAAACTTCTTGTGTAGAATGATGTTTGCGTTCAGCCAATAACGGTAGAGAGTTCTTTTTGTAAACGTGTAGTGTAGTTAGTGATAACTTAATTAATGTTCAAACTGATTTATTGCTTTTCACGATGATTTGGTTCCTGTTACTTTGAGTGCTAAAAATAGTAAACCAAGTATCTCATCACCTATATCGGTTTTACCAAAGCCTTATGAGTCTAATATTTTATCCGTGGAATTAAATTGACGTCCGACTGTTCTAGTATGAAAAAACTGTCAACAATTCAAAATTTATTCTTTATCAGACTTATACTAGGTATAAAAGTTTGGTTGAATTCGCCGTAAGTCGCATAACGCTGCTGATTTTTCAATAGTCGAACCAGTTTTACTCGTAGAGTAAATAAAAAGTCACATTTTCACTCAGTGTGACATATTTTGTATACAGAAGATGTCACTCCGCCATATTAAATTTATTGTTCAGATAAAAGTTATCTGTCGACTGAAAAATCGGCCCTAAAAATAATAATGTTGGATGTATTTCTGTGATAACATAGCATAACATCACACTCGTATTTACCGATGAGTTCAGCAGAAGTGTAGGTACAGACGCCAGCACATCAAGCTACTACTATCTGTCAAATTTCGTTACTAAATTTTCAACTTTATCGCTAAAGCATAAGGTTCATAGTTGATTGGGAAAATTTGACAGTTTCGGGTAGCTTGATGTGCTGGCGTCTGTACCTTAGCTTACCAGGTATGTTAAAGTCCCATGTCCCATAGGACGAGCCTATCGCCTTTAACCGGGCACAAATGCAAACTCCGGGTTGCTACAAATACCTGATGGAAATGGTCCAATATCCTTTGCATTACATGGAATTTGAACCCAGGACGTCATGCTCAGCATTAGCGCTTGCGAACACTAGACCGACAAGGCAGTCAATAGTATAATAGTAGGTATATAGAGAGTAGAGTATTCTATTCTATTCTATTCAGGCATCAGTTGTCTGGCATTTTTGCTGAACTGGGCCTTTTTGGCGCAGCCGTGAGGCATACTTTCCTGCTAATTTCTTACATCGGACTTTGCACTTTTTATTTTTTATCTTATTTTTTATCTGATGTACAACTAATATCTAACTACCTGGTGTATTGTGTGTCTCTTAGTATGTGCTAAATAAATGTATTTTCTTTCTTTCTTCTTTCTTTCTTTCTATTCTATATTTTTGAAAATCAGTTGTTAAATCGAAAACTGCTCCTGTTATGATTAGAAAACGATTGACCGCAATAACAGTAGCTAATCGAATCTCTGGACATGAAATCTGACAGTAGATTAAATTACGCTTTCTGAAACCGGTCGAATTAGAGATCTAAATTCGGTGGAGTAGGACTTTGACCCTCGCGCAAACAGTGGTAATTGATTTAGGTTTACCGTCTCTAGATTTTAGTAGGTACAGATAATAATTTAAGGTATGTTTTTAGTAACTAAACCTTAAGCTTAACCTGTCTACACTAAAGATAATATTACTTAATTATTATTTATAATAATTATTAAATAAGTAATGAATAATAATATATTCATATAAATAATAAATTAAATATATTTATATTTAAATTAATATATTTATGTATAATATTTTATTTAATAATTATTTATTATACCTAATAAATATTTTAAATTTTACTAACTTAGCTTTAAGTATACCTTCTAACATTATGGACTTGTATCGACTACTGTGTGCATGGTCTGAAATAAATATTTTCAATTTCAATTTCAAAAGCTAGGGTTTCCTAGAAAGTCGGTTCCGTCATATTATAATGGCCGTCATTAAATCCATAAACATGCCTGTCTGTCTGTCTGTCTGTTATCTCTTCAGGCTTAAACCGCTGAACCGATTTAGATGAAATTTGGTGTAGAGATAGTTTGAGTCCCGGGAGAGGACATTGGATAGTTTGTATCCCGATACTCCCACGGGATCGAAACTTATGCTGGTGAAACCGCGGGGCGCAGCTAGTATTTTAATAAAATTATACCCCATTCGCAATAAGATTAGACATTGAAATAAATCTTTTTTACAGTCCGTTCAACCGATTTTGACTTCTATTGCGTTGGTGGCATGACAAATGGCAGCTGCAATAAACAGTTGGTATTATAATCACGTTTTTGCTTTTAATGCCGTCCTTATGCCTACGGAATAGAAGTAAAAATCGGTTGAACGGACTGTAAAAAGTTTTGTTGAAATGTCTAATCTTATTGTAAATGGAGTATAGCTAGCTATTAATTGTTACCTTCATTTATATTGTTTTTGCTGCAGTCAGTTAGACTGGAAGCTGACCCTAACATAGTTGGGAAAAGGCTAGGCAGATGATTATTTATATTGTTTTGTTTATAGGTATTATATTTTGTTTATTCCTAAAGATTTAAAAAGGTTACTTAGCAGTATTTTAAAGGCTCGCGCGTAGCATAGCAAAGTGATACAACTTTTATTTTATTTTATAACATCACGTACCATAACATTTCAAACATGTGTCACAAATAAATAATTTGGAATTTTAATTTGAAAATCTGTTTGAGTATTTGACATCAATGAGTCAATAATCGTTCTGTATTTCGACAGTAAGTCGTTATTGTTTGACCGTTATCAGCTCTCATAAGAAACCAACGCTTTAGTTAAATAATTTAAAACAAACATAAAAACTGTATTCCTGCATAAATTTGTTTAGCTACCTATCTAGAAAAAATAAATGGTGTCCGAAGTCTATTATAAAGGTCTTACTCAAAAGCTTATTAACGTTACAAAGGTTTTAGCGAACAAAAAATAAGATACCTTCCATAAGTTTAGAATGAACGCTATAAACAAACAACTTCGTAGCTTTTCCTTCGATGAAAGAACAAAAATTAAAAAAAGTATGCTCTGTATTCAGTGATGGTACGTACCGGAGTCGTTGTGATCAATCAATCAATCTCAACAGGTCGTAAACGTCCACTGTTGGACGTGACTCTCCGTCATAGTTCCGAAGCACGGTCACAGGAAGTATTGGCGTAATCACCGGAGGTTTCACACGAGTGGATTCGGGAGAGGGCGCTGCGCGCTGATGTAAAAAATGGTAATCGGTCTTTTAGTACGCTCTTAAAAATGTACCTTGGTATCTACGCACTTCGATATATCTAAACTAATATTATACAGAGAAAATATTCTCTGTAGGTGCCGCTTACATCTACATAATAAAAATCTTAAATTAATTTATTAACTGCCAGACCGCATAATTGCTGGGTTCAAAAGCATGAAATTTCGCGCAAGATATCCTTACATAACAAAGGTGAGGAAGTAACGAATTTTGAACATTCATATCCTAAAGGGGTTACATAGAGGATGATAGTTTGTATGGAAGTTCATTATTTTTTTTTTAGCGATAGGTATGCCTTGGCTTGTATTTCGAACATAGGAGGTTCATAGTTTTAGAAAAATAGAAGCCTGGTTAAGCTTGACCCTGTTCTGGTACTGTCAATAAGTTATTGTAGTAGTGGGTTTAGCAATTAATTTGCTTATGGATTTTTCTTTGCATTATCAAGAGAGATAAACATAATTAAGGTTCAATAAGTGTGCATGTAAAAAGGCAGAGGCGGCGGCGGCGGGGAGGTGGCGGGGGTGAGGGGCCCGTGGTCAATCACAGGTCAATCGATCAGGACAAGCTACGCTTGCCGCGGTTGGTCTGTGGATGGGTGACCATCTTTACATACCGTGACCCCTCCGTGCCTCGGAAGCACGTTAAGCCGTTGGTCCCGGCTGTCATCCGTGGATCTTTGACAGTCGGTACGGGTAGTCAGAAGCTCGAAAGTCTGACAACCAGTCTTACAACCCAGTTACTGGGTAATACGATAGTATTACCCAGTAACTGGGTTGTGGAGGTCAGATAGGCAGTCGCTCAATGTAAAATCCTGGTATTCAGCTGCATCCGGTTAGACTGGAAGCCGACCCCAACATAGTTGGGAAAGGCTAGGCAGATGATGAAGTGTGCATATAAAAATATTATTGAAATAAACTCCAAAACACTTAAGACTCCTACAAACAGGCGCGACACGCGATATAATCACGCGCGACACAAAGGCACCGCTCGTTGCGCGACTTGCGGTGCCTTTGTGTCGCGTGTCATGTCGCGCCTGTTTGAAGGAGCCTTTAACGGCTCGTAATAGCCCTGATGACAATAAAACTCCAATTGTGTTTCATCTTATGCCCAGAAAAGTGTTAAGCAGAAAACGTATTAAAGATTATTATTGTGAAGATCATTCTATTGTTACTAACTAACCATGACTTTTAAGGATTACAAGGTCTGCTAACCACAATCCACCAGACATGCTCCTCGGTTCCAAGGAGAAGTTATGGCATTTTGTGCACCGAGCCCCACTTCCATGCACATAATTTTGGAGGTAAAAAGCATTCGCTTGCTTATGTACTCCATTTTGTCTACCGCATTGGTAAACATCTTATTTTATTCTGTGGTTGCGAAGAGATTAGATGCCAAATATTGGAATAAAAGGTGGTAGGAAAATATGAGATAAAAGTGTAATGTTTATACTTTCATATTCATGTATTTATGTGTATTTATCTATGCTTATATTTATATAATAAGGTATATGTTTTATATTTATAGTTTTTCTTTATTTTAAATAAATATTTTATTCCTCAATTTTCGGTTTTGCACCAACCACTGTTTGTCTCTGCATCACCCAAAGGCTGATTGGTATAATATCGAAAACAGATGTACAATGTAGAATTTTAGGCTCACATTAAATAAGAATATATTTTGTAGTGTTCGATCTATATTTTGTTATGTGTTTTTCGATCTATATTTTTTTGTATTTTTTTTTTGTACAATAAAGTATATAAAAATTATTAATAAATAGATAAATACCCACTTCATTGTAACTTGGCTTAGTTTCAAGCGAGCAGTTCTTTTATTTAAAACAAGCTTAATTCGTGAAATGGTGCACAGCTTTCTTGATCAGTGCAAATCTAAAACAGACGGTACGAGTCTGTACGACCGCAAACTACACATACAGACGTTGTACTCCACATTTTCAGGAGTAAATAAAACGGGGAGTCGTCTATCTTAAGAATCGTTTTTCTAAATTACTTAGGTTCGGCCGGGACCCCATTAGTCGGTCCTCGTTACCTCCCGAGACAAATGGTGCGAAACGCGAAGAGTTGGCGCCTTTGCCGAGCCGTTTATTAGTATTAACAAACTTTGCCACCGAGATCATTTATACGAATGAAAAAATAAACTAAAGCCCGCTCGCCTGAATTGTGTTTTAATTGAGAACTAATACCTCCTTTATTTCTCTCGACTAGTCTTAATTTACTGTTTTAATGCAGAGCAACTTTGTTTAATCTTTGTTGTTTTATTTACAGAGTAAATCGAACGTGTTAGAGCGTCGTAAACGCTCACAATGAAGCCTTCGACAGTATGTTTTAATTTAAGCGAAACTCATCAGCTACTATCATGATATATCGAAATTAAAACATATTCCGGGGCGTATGTATTAATTTGTGTGCTCTCCCGCGCGAGGGCGCTCGACGAAAGGTATTACGAAAATTTAATTGAAGTTTTGATTAAGCACTGTTGCACATGGCGGGCTCATTGATCACGACGTAAAGCACAGGCTTAAAAATGTGGTCGACATCATTACCCCCTACAATTTGATATGTTTAGCCGACTGAAAACTCACGTTTAATTACTATAAGATCCCGTTTGCCTGAAGGTAAGTTTTCCTAGAAGAGCGGGGAACTTTACGGCCGTAGGGGCAGTTGTCATGAAAATGATGACGGCGACAAAGATTTAAATCATTAGATTCGGCCTATCGCGTCAAGAGATAGTCGCGTTTTTGTTTCGTTTTGACACCTTTGACACAATGACGCAGTGACTTGACTTGATTGTCATGGAAACGCTATTTAATCACGTGTGAGCTCACTCTTCTCAATATGGACACTTTTTCGCGTGACTAAGTACGGTGAGAGCAAATCTCGCGCTTAATGTCAAATTCTGAATGCCAGATTTTCATGACGGCCGCTATTATGACACGGAACCGCTTTCCTAACACACATCGTAACTTTAGTGGAGTAATATTCTAAAACAAATTTAATGTTACGCTCACCCCTTTGTAAAATTGAAAGTCTTTTCCTCGGATTTACGAAACGAACGACCTCGACTATCCGAAAATCTGAGCATTGGATACTCCTTAGTGCGTTTGGAGTTAAACGTGGATCTTAAGGGCAACGGATTAAGGTGAAAAGTGTATTGGATAATCTGAGTTGATGTGACGTTTCGTTTTTAGCAACGTAAACAAATAATGGGAGCAAGGGAAAGGGATTGATGGGAGTGAATGAGTCCACGTCCTACGCAAACTTGTGCAGTATTCGAACTACGAGCATTGTTGTATTGTATTGAGGACGTTTGTGATGTCGAACGAAGTGGGAAAATATTGATCTTTTATAGTTTATTCAATATCGGATACCTGACTGGATACCTTCTCGGTTGGAAAATTGTAATAAGATGGAAACAGCAGTCACATTCCGCGCTATTTCACGCTTTTATTTTCAGATTTCGTTTACTTTTATTTTACTCTGTTCTGATTTTATGAAAAGAATTTTATTTATATTTTTAATCAAATTTTTATTTACTATAATGTAGGGACTGTGTCTTACGTACCCATCCCTTGCATAGTTTTAAGAATGTAATATTTTTATAGAGGAACTTATTGAATAATTTTTAGAAAGTTTCATTTTTGTGTTTTTCCCACGTTGAACATCTGCAAGCGATTTAAGTTATAGGTACTATTGTCTTTCATGATTCTTTACTTTTAGTTAAGGTTCATTGTTCTATTATGTTTAGTTATCTTGTATTGTACCCATTTGCTATTTATAGTTAAGGTTCATTGTTCTGTTATTTTCAGTTGTCTTGTATTGTACCCATCTGCATTTCTCGTGTTTTATTATACTTTTAAAAGGCAGATGTGGATTTGCCGCGTCCTATGTTTAGTGAACGGCAGATTTGGGAGAGTTTTGGTTCTGAGCTTCAGTCTGTGCTGAACTACGATCGTGCGAGGTCCTCTCTGACCCCCGATCATATTTTACTCGCCGAAGCTCGCCGTAATAGTTTACGGCGAGCTTCGTGTTTCTAGTAGTTTTACCATTCATGTAACCTTATTTAATTTTACTTTTTCGTGTCAAGTGTAACTGCTAGCTTTAGTTACTTGATATCGTAATAAATTAATCGTTACTTATTTACAACTCACTACTGTGTATTACCTGCCCACCACGGTCACGGATCCCGCACAGTGGTGACCCCGACGTGATCAAAACTATCAATAGCGTGAGTTCGTGACAGTGCGGAAAGAGTTTCGCGAGTGCTAAATCAAAGTACGTGTTAAAATGGCGAGCGATCCAGCGGGAGTCACTAGCGGCGGATGACGCGCATTCCCAGCCAGCCAGCTCCCACGGCTTCAACGGGTATCCTGACCACCAGCATGCAGCGACCGCGCATACCTGGTCATCACCCTCAGCCTCATCAGCAACCTCGGCACAGCACACTGCACTTTCGGCCGGTCAACAAGAAGAGCTCAATTCCTCTCCTGGTCGACGCAGCAGCCAGCCTCAACCCGGCGCTATACCACATCCGACGCACCGGAGCATAACGCAGCGCCCGCGCCACCCCGACTCACTGGAACCATAACGCAGCGCCCGCGCCACCCCGACTCACTGGGGACATCTTCGCAGACAGTTCCGACTCACCGTGAACTATGCGGCAACCGGTTCCGACTCACTGGAACCATAACGCAGCGCCCGCGCCACCCCGACTCACTGGGGACATCTTCGCAGACAGTTCCGACTCACCGTGAACTATGCGGCAACCGGTTCCGACTCACTGGAACCTAAGTTGGCCTGGCAAGCATATTCCTCGCCGTTCTGGTAGGCGAGTTAAATTTCCTGATTACTATCAGGCAGGTGTTTCGTGATCTTTATCACTGGTAGGGGGGTACTGTAGGGACTGTGTCTTACGTACCCATCCCTTGCATAGTTTTAAGAATGTAATATTTTTATAGAGGAACTTATTGAATAATTTTTAGAAAGTTTCATTTTTGTGTTTTTCCCACGTTGAACATCTGCAAGCGATTTAAGTTATAGGTACTATTGTCTTTCATGATTCTTTACTTTTAGTTAAGGTTCATTGTTCTATTATGTTTAGTTATCTTGTATTGTACCCATTTGCTATTTATAGTTAAGGTTCATTGTTCTGTTATTTTCAGTTGTCTTGTATTGTACCCATCTGCATTTCTCGTGTTTTATTATACTTTTAAAAGGCAGATGTGGATTTGCCGCGTCCTATGTTTAGTGAACGGCAGATTTGGGAGAGTTTTGGTTCTGAGCTTCAGTCTGTGCTGAACTACGATCGTGCGAGGTCCTCTCTGACCCCCGATCATATTTTACTCGCCGAAGCTCGCCGTAATAGTTTACGGCGAGCTTCGTGTTTCTAGTAGTTTTACCATTCATGTAACCTTATTTAATTTTACTTTTTCGTGTCAAGTGTAACTGCTAGCTTTAGTTACTTGATATCGTAATAAATTAATCGTTACTTATTTACAACTCACTTCTGTGTATTACCTGCCCACCACGGTCACGGATTCCGCACAATAATTTTAATTTACAGATTAACTGGTACCGAAACCAGACTATAAAAGCAATTAAATTAAATTGTTTATTCTATATCGGAATTCATTTTACACGCCGTTAAAAAATATAAATAAGCTATATGGAGTCGACATTTCTTATCTGACTATTACCTAATACTAGCACATTATGAATTCTTCAACTGCATGTTAATGAGGGTTTTCGTGAAAATTTACGACACCAGTTGGCACCACTGTGACAAGAGGTCTTCCAATATAAAATATATGATGACGTTTATCATTCGATTCATTCATATCATTCAGTCATGACTAAAGAAAATATAGGCTCTTTGACAGATGTCTGGACCTGACGTGTCAGTGCTGCCACCTGGCGAACGTCATTTCAGAAAACCCTCATTTTGCTATGGTGAAGGAAAGCATCATGAAGAAACCAGAGCTTTTGCCAGGACGCATTAAAAACCGGCTAAGTGCGATTCGAACTTCATAACAAGGGTTGCGTAGGTACCACAAGGCAAAAAACGCCGAATAAAACACGTTTCTCAAGAAAAAATTAATGAAATTCCTTTAATTTTTACTTTATTTTATTTTTATTATTTGTTGATATATATAAAAACAATAATAACACAAAAAAAAATCAAATGTCTACCTGTTACGGTTTATGAGATACAGCCCGCTGACAGACAGACGGACGGATGGAAGGACGGACGGATCGATAGCGGAGGATTAGTAATAGACTTCCGTTGGGAAACTTTGGGTACAGAATCATAAAAAGCGTGGTGGTCAACGCCCGTTGCTTCTATAGTATACTAGCTTCTGCCCACGACTTCGTCCGCGTGAAATTTCACCCTCTTAGGGGTATAATTTCAAAAAAACCCTTTCTAAATGGATACCTACTCTTCACAAAGAACACACCCTCCAAATTTCATGTCTCTAAGAGCAGCGGTTTAGGCTGTGCGTTGATATATCAGTCAGTCAGGACTTTGAATTTTATATAAGGAGATTGAAATTGAAAACATGCAACAAACCGAAATGGGAGATTGTACTCATCATTATGAACAACTTTTACTAAGGGACCAAAGCAGCAATCGCGAAAAAAAAAACAGCTGTTCCCTACGTTTTGACGAGTTAAGCGAACATTAATGTAGGGAACAGCTGATTTTGTTTTCGCGATTTCAAGTTTGGTCCCTTAGTAAAAGTTGTTCATAATGATGAGTTCAATCTGCCATTTTGATTTGTCGCATGTTTTCAATTTCATCCTGTATCGATGAAAAGAAGCCTTTGCCCCGTAAAAGCAGACTGATATAACAGACTGGTGTAGACATTAGGTATCTCTCGAGCCTTTTGTATTGGGTTCGATCCTCAGGGTATACAAAGTGGTATTGGGTGTTTCTGTCAGCCCGGAGGTGCAATTGCGCCGGTAAATAGCGTTAGGATCGCCCCTAATCTCATGGGGCCCAATTCCGTCATCGACGAGCTGTCAGTGAGTGTACGCTAAAACACTTCGGTCTGCCGGAATTAGGGTTGTGTGGCTTGACGTCAATCCAAATTAAATATTAAGAGGCTAAAGGAACCCCGTATGTCTGGTAGTATACACTGGTATAGATAGATCATTTTGCGGGTTTGAACTGCATCGAATTTTACCAAAGTGGGCAGCATAGTTTGCAAGCACTAATATTTTCCTATGTTCCTAAAAGCGGATGCTTTACATTTAGGATTTGATGATGAAATTGTAGTGCTGTATGACAAATAAGTGGAATTTTGTATCCCCGGAATTTGTACTTATAGGTAATTACGGAAACATCATACAGTTAAGACTCCTACAAACAGACGCGACACGCGATATAATCGCGCGCGACACAAAGACACCGCTCGTTGTGCGACTTGCGGTGCCTTTGTGTCGCGCGCGATTTTATCGCGTGTCGCGCCTGTTTGAAGGAGCCTTTATGTGTTTTAAGTCCCACGTAAGAGGGGGCGAGCTTTTTGGTATCAACCGGGCACCAATCCAGACTTCAGGCTAGGCTATAAAAACCCAATAACCCCTTGCGTTACCTGGTAATTGAACTCAGGACTGCAAGGTCAGCTGTAGCACTTGTGATCGCTGCACCAAAGCAGTCTCCCAAGATCTATTTGTCAGCAACAAATACAATAAATCCTCCAGCAACTAAAAAAGGAAACCATTTTCATTCCACCCAACACTTAGCAAGGCATTGCGTTACGGTAGCAACAGAACAGAAAAATCCGCCATCTTTTAAAATTGCGAGGGAAAGTATAATAATTCGTATTATTATATTCGTGTCGACACTAATGTCTCGTCTCGACCGCTTGGGGCAACTACAAGCAAACAATGGAACAACTTTAATAAAAGTAAATCGTATTAACACCTAACTCGGTAAGCTGTTTTATTGTCGCCGGGACTGAGGCGGATGAGAAGCTGGTTTAACGTTGTTTGTACTACGTTATTATTGCACATTACCTACTGATATCGGTGAAGGAAAACATCGTGAGAAAACCTGGAATTATATTTCACTAGCTTCTGCCTGCGACTTTGTCCGCGTGAAATTTCTTTTTCCTCCGACCCACCCCGTCGCATCGCATCGCCTACTTGCGCTATTAGGTACTTCGTTTCGCTTAGGATCCTTTCTGTTTTTTATTTTATTTTGCTCGGCTCATTGAGGTCTTAGCGTGATGTTAAGTAGCCTATAGTCTAGCGCGGTACATTTTCTTTGGGAAGAATGACCTTCAAACATATTTATAAAATGACTGGCCTTTTTCAAGTTTTCACTTCTGTCGGCACTCCTGGAGTGCCACTGTTTTTTATTGGTATAGATTTACCTAAGTCTGAAATCGCCAACCCATTTTGAGTAAGCGTGGTGATCAATGCTCACGTCTTCTTTGTATGAGAAGGGGCCCGCAGTGGGACAATGTTAGGCTGGTATTATAATGGCAACTATAAGACCTGAAAAAGAGGCTTTTGGAAAGATTAAACTGAAATGTTCTTAAGATTCAAGCCCCTAGACAAAGTAAACATTGCTTGAAAATTTTCGGGTCGACTGGAATAAGTCAGTTTTAGTATAGTCATGAGAAGAGGGTCTAAAAAGACCGTCACATGATTCATAACATAAGGTATGTTCCACGCGCGCCACAAAGAGATGTCAGCATCAACCGAAGGGGCTCGGCAGGGCCGAAGCCTGCCGGGTCAGCGGGATTGTCCGAAAGGGTTACCGCTGGCCCGGAACATAAAGGGCTTATGAAGGAACACGGGTGGGTTTTAGTCAGTAAGAGTCTGACACTCCCTTCCACTCCACCCAGAGCGGGAGTTGTCATTAGATGATTTCCCATCCTGAACAAAAAAAGGCATTCTCGCCTGGTAGATTACGGCTCACTCCTTCTGTGGCCTGTGTCTCAGCAGTGGGAAAATTACGAAGATCTTTCTGTTATCTCAATTGGCAAATAATTCTGTTCCACTTAGTTCAAGAATCGCTATCCGAAAACTGAAACGAGCCCTGAAAATCCCGAAGTGATTTTTAACACCAAACTGTAACGATTTTTGAGGCACAACTAAAATTAAAATTTGAGTCGAAAAAGGAATTATTGAAGATTATCTTTGCCTTCCGTTAAGCCAAGGTTTTAAGCCTAATAGAAGGATTTGGGTTGATGAAACTAACTACAAATAAAATTAAAAACATTGAATCTCCTTATAAAGACTTTTAGAAGAATTCGCTCAAAGAAGTTGAAGTAGGTATTTAGATCTTTTAATAAAGGCCCTAAGGCCTTGATTGGAATGAAGCTTGTCGGCTTAATTTAAGATTCTGGGAAGGTGCTGTCAAAATGGAAACATAGTAGCAAACATGAGATGAAAGTGAATAGAATATTTGCTCTGCAAAGGTCGTCTAATTAAAAATATTTCATAAATCAAGTCAAGTCAAAGCATTTATTTCAAATAGGCACATAAAAGGGACTTTTGAACGTCAATAATTAAAATCAAAGAGAATTGATTCTAGTCGGATTAGACATAAAAGTTATCAAGTGTCTCAGAAAATGGGTTTTAGTTGGTACTTTTAGAATTAGTTATGAGATTCAAAATTGGTTCACTGCTAATAATTTAGTAACAATGGAAAAAAAAAACTAAGTGCATAAGATTTTCTTTACCAAATGTCAAGGGTAGTGATTGTGAGATAATATTGAATCAAGAGAAACTAGAATTCGTCGATACAACTGTTTTCCTAGGGATCACGCTCGACTCAAGGCTACAATGGGTTCCTCATTTAACATCTCTTGCAGGACGGCTAAGTTCAGCAGCTTATGCTGTCAGAAAAATCCGTCAATTTACTGATGTAGATATCGCGAGACTAGTCTATTTGAGTTACTTTCATAGTATCATGTCTTACGGTATTTTACCTTGGGGACGGGCTGCAGACATCGATTCTTATTCTGCAGAAAAGAGCCATCAGAGCCATATATAATCTCCGCAGGCGCGATTCTCTAAGGTAACTTTAAGGAAATTAACATCATGACGGGGCCTTGTCAATATATCTATGAAAAATTTATATATTTAAGGAAAAATTTACATCTTTTTAGTAAAAGAGGTGAAAGACATAATTATAGTACTAGAAATAGGGACCTATTAGTTCAACCAAGTTTCAGACTGGCTAAAGTAGATTCATCTTTTATGGGGTACAGCCGGTCGATTCTGTAAAAATCTCACCGTGAAAACTTAGGTGAAGCGAGTTTGTTTTTGTTAGGAATTGACACTATTGACAGCTCACTCTACGCTCACTTCACCTAAGTTTTCACGGTGAGATGGTTACAGAATCTCACTGCTGTTTAGAATGTTATAATAAAATACCTCCCCACATTCTTCAACTGAAAGAGACAAAATTCAAGTCTTGTATAAAACGCATACTTTGCAGACAGGCATATTATAAGTTAGGGGATTACATCGCTGATAAAAATGCCTGGCTTAATGCTGGTCCTGCTCCACAACCACAACTAATTGATTAACACATGAAAATACTGTTGGAGCTGCTGAAGATTGTAAGACTATCTTTGCATTGTATAAAATTAATTTCATTTGTATTGTATAATTACATAGCACAGATGTGAGTTCTATGTATCTATAGCTACCATTTACCGGGTAATAATATGTCTTTCATTGACTTGAATGTGCCCTGGCAGCTGATAGTATGTCATGCTCACTCAAATATCTCTCTGACGGTGGCGTGTGTGTTGGATCATTTAGCTCCCTTCAAAATAGTTGAGCTGAATGGTGCTGATTTATGCGACATGTTCGTGAACGGGCGCCGTCAGTTGGGGCTGGTCATCACTTAGCTGCCTCGGCTTATTTTGAATTATTTTATTTTTGGATTTTTGTTTGTTAAGTACTATACTTCTTGTACTCTGGATGCTTTTAACGCGTACGTCTTTCTTAATTTTTAACCGACTTCAAAAAAGGAGGAGGTTCTCAATTCGACGGTATGTTTTTTTTTTTGTGTGTTTGTTTACATCGTTCTCACATTATACAGATATAATTTTAAAATCAAAAGTAATGATGTAACTAATATTTTTGTAAAATATAATTTAAAAAGAGTGTCCATGGAGCTTCTTGCCCGTTCTTACGTACCTACGCTTTGAAATGGGCAACTAGCTTCATATTTTCTGACTGACAGACTTCTTGACAATTCAAAAGTGCCTGTTAATGGTTTAATTGAAAAAAATGCTTTGAGTTTGATTCTAATAGTATTTTCACAATGAAAGTCTTTTAAATGAAGACTGCTTTTTCATTGTAAGATTAAATTATTTGATACAACTTTCTACTTTAGGTCCTTATAACGAGTAGGTATGTAAAACAGCTATCATTATAAAGATCAAAACTAAATTAATAGAAAACACCGTTTTAGATAACTTGATAAAACAATTACAAAATCTCATCCTTATTTTCTTTTCATTTGAAAACCCACTTTCTGGTTCGTATTATAGAACTTAGTTTTCATTCAATAACTTTAGATATTTATTTTCGCTCCTGGCTGCGGGCGGGGGATTCTTTTTACGCGAAATTGTAAGTAAACCTTCTAAAGACGAACTGTATTAAATTGCTTGAGTACAACATAAACGGAAAGTTTATGAAATGGCGTATGAAGTTAAAACATGCCGATCCCGAGAACTTGGTGCAAATAGAACGACTTGAAATGAACCAATAAATTAATTAATCATAAACTTTACTATGTTTAATAATAAATACAGTTTATTAGCAACCCAGTTCAGGGTTTATCTGGAAACGCGTAAGTATTTTGTACAGGTAATTTTGATATCGTGTGGCTTCCCGCTTAAAATTCAGTAGGTGGCGCCGCCTAACGTAGCCAACAATGGGATTTCGGTCAACTTTGTTTGCCCGAGAGGAGTTAAAATATATTCAACTATGCGACAGAAGTTTCCGAGTTAGGGACAGCTTATTTTTTCAACTAGCCGCTGCGGTGCGCTGTGAAAAGTCGTAATTAACGTGGCTTTCAGTACGACCCCAGCGAACAGTGAGCACTCATAAGATTCTCATGACAAGAATACAAAGCTAGTTGCATTGTTATACGCAAATAAAAAGCCCTACTTTTAAAATTACACGTAGTACACCTTGCTCTGTGTAAGTGGTCCAAAGTTTGATGGTAACACTTGTAATATGAAATTGTATTGGAATTTGGATAGAAACTTTGTTGCAGGGAGATTATCTGGGAACTACACAGCTTCTAAGTTTCTGTAAGTCTTATCAAATCGGATTATCTGTAACACGGTGGTATGTCGCAGATACCTAGCTGCAAACTTCTTAAATGAAGAGTTATTGCGATCTTTTGCGAATTGCGAATACAGGCGATAAATTGTGGGTTACGGGGTGTTACGTGTATGTGGAGTATTATGAAAATTATGCGATTTTTTCATAAAGTATAATGCAGCTCGAGGGCAGGTGGAAGGGGGGCTTAACCGCTCTAATGAAGCCAGGATGCGCCCGCACGTTATTAAGGGATCACTCCCAGCCTTTTATGCGCCATGAATAGTGTGTTTTATTAACTTTATTTTAAGAGCGTTACTCCAGAGCGGCGCGCCTCGTGTTTAGGTAAATTTACTCACACAGCTATACAGTTAAACGCACACACAGCCGTCTGTGTTGGAGCGCGTATCATACACCGCTTAGAATCATCTTGATACTTAGCCAGTTTTTAGTTAGTAGGGAATGTTTTCGTTTTCCGTAAGCGGGGATTCAGTTTTTTGTTTATTGTAATAAATGAGCAATTAAATTATTATTAGTTAGGTTAAAGTAAATAAAAACAATTTCGTGTAAAATAAAATCTTAATATTTGTTGTCTCTAAGTTTCATGGACCTAGCTTTTCGGGGATCAACAATTTCGGGTAACAGGCATTTATTGTAAAAGCTGACTAGCCGATGTTCCATATTTTCGCTCCAAAATTTATCGTCCCTGATTATGTTTTCAGTCTTCAATTTAAAATCTTTGCCTGTCCACACAGCAAACAGACAGTAATTTCTGTTAGTTATATGCAGCTGCCCCTGTATCTGATAAAACCAGTCATGGCGTCGATTCACAGATCCATCTATTTTCCAGAATTTAATATTTTTTTGGCTAATAGCAAAATCTGCCTCTAATCCAAATGCCGAACTAGGACATTTAATTTCGGTGATGCCATCATCGTCGATTAGTCCATCCGGCGAAGCACCTGTAATCATAATAATTTGAAACTCAATACTCTAATTACTTCTTTTTAATAGAATTTAAGAATATAAAAATAAATTGTTTGTTAGAAAAATCTAAACTTGTACCTGCAACTGTTCTATGGCCACTTTTTCGTTTACTTTCCCATGTTGAATACTAGGGATATGGTCCAAGGAATATGAGTAAAGAAATTGTTTAACCAAAGGGGCTGGGCTAATAGTCGATCGCCGTTTGCACACTTTACAGAATGAAGAGGCTGTCAATAAACAACGTCGTAGCTCTAGCCAAAGTGCACTCTCTGTCTGAAGTACAGTATCCCTTTCAACTTCTTGTCTACTATTTACCTATAACATAAAATTTGGAAATATATTTTTAAGTCTAATATTATCAGAAACAATGTACAACATGTATCTGAACTTATGAAAGTATACTGTAAATACGCACTTGTTCTTGAAGGTTCTTGTTTTATTTGTCCTAAAATATGTTTATAAAGACCAAGTCATTCTTACAAGATTCCCTGCGTCAGGATCTTGAATTGAAGCCGTTTCTAATGCCTGCAAGTTTTCCTGAATTTCCAGTGTTTTATCACTGTCTTTTTCATTTTCTTGAGTCTGAAAATAATATGTAGAGTATAATATAGTGACACAAACCGTATGCACCATGACAGGCGATCGATTGTCGGCTTAAGATAGCACATAACTAACAATGTTTTTTTTGTGCTAAAATATGTATACAAATGACCAAGTAATTCTTACAAGATTCCCTGCGTCAGGATCTTGAATTGGAGCCGTTTCTAATGCCTGCAAGTTTTCCAGAATTTCCAGTGTTTTTTCACTGTCTTTTTCATTTTCTTGATTCTGAAAATAATATGTAGGGTATAATATAGTGACACAAAAAGTAAGCACCATGACAGGCGATCGATTGTCGGCTTGAGATAAATAAATAATGAAGAAAGGTCTTATTTAGTTTTGGTTTAACAACTGCTCAATCAAAACCAAGGAAACACGTGTCTGCCGCAGCTAGTAAAATATAAAGTAAAAAAATAAAACTTACAACAGCATTTTTATTTAAGTCCTGGTTTTGAAGTATTTGAACTTCTCTTTTCTGCCTATAACAACGAATTGGATATTAACTTTATCTTATTACTACTGTGTTTCATAAAAATATCCAAACAAAAAGTAATAAAAAAAAATTACTTCAAAAAGTAGTAAGTATATTGTTTCTTAATTACACCTAATAAAAATATATTTTTTATAAGTAGAGAACCTCGGTAACATACCTTTTAGCTTCATTAGCCTTGGCCAAATTTTCGTTTTTTTTTTGTTCCCATATAGCGCCTTTTGTTAGCCATATCTGAAAAAAAGTAAAATGAAAACATGCATAAAGAAGTCTAATTTAATATTTCTTAAGTTAATAGAACACCATTACATTAAAATATGTACTCACCAAAGTTTTGTAATATAATAAAAATATATTATAATAAAACGTATCAACATGTCCTAGTCGCGCTAAAAACTCGCGAAAGTACGATAATATTTTACGCGACTCGCGGCTACGGGAGCGACACACGTCCTACCTCTGAAAGGCCTCGGCCGGCACTGAGCGCTGGCGTCAATGTTGCCATGTTCAAAATCCGGTCTACGGTGATAACGCTCATAAATTACGGTAGATTCTAAGATATTACGGTGATAGGGGCTGAAAAAAAACGGTGTCAAAAACGGTGTAATAATTTTAATAAAACAACCAATAAATACTACAAAACTGTTTATATTGAAGAAATTAAACTTCGTAACATAAGTTCGACTGCAAAAACAAAAAAGAGCAACAATATCATAACATTACCTAAGTGTAACTGACTCTAGAACTTACTAATCTGAATCCGATACTAACATCTCCTCATTTTTATAAATATTCTGATTTAATCGTTTGAGCATTTCATCATCAGGCTTAAATTGAATGCAGTTTTGTCCGTGCCTTTTGATGGATTGTTGTGTCATGAGATTTCCTTTTATTGAGCGGGTTATCAGTTTGTTACGTTTTTTTGTCTTTATATCGTTCACTTTGCTGAATATACGCTCGCATTCAGCATTAGAGTGCGGCAAAGACAGCATAGCAAGCATAAACGCCGGTATTGCTTAAAAACCTTGCCGTTTTTAGCAAAACGTATTGCCAATTTAGAGACTGTGTTTTTAAAATGTAAGAAAAGTCCATATAAGTAAAATTGCTAGCTCCTAAATAATTTTCATCATAAAAAATTAGATCCTTGAAGATAACGGTAGATATCATCACCGTTGTCATGCTTCAACGGTAGGCGGTAAATTTTTGCTGAGAACGGTGAAGTTACCGTAATTACGGTGCACATGGCAACACTGGCTGGCGTGATTCCGCGCCGATTATATAGCTGCACTAAATAATTCATAGTAAAATAAAAAAATAAGTTATTAAAAAAATATTTGTACCATGTTTTAGAACGTAAATGTCTTCGTTTACTAGGCCTAAAATAACATATAAATATTTCAGATTTCATCCTAAACTAACGCGTTTAAAATATCGAAAAGTGGCTAAAATTGACACTTTTGAATATACTTTTCTTGAATGAAAACTTACAGTAATCGTTTTTTTTTTTCAGCCATGCACTAATAAATGCTATTATTATTTATAAAGCAACGTTGTTATAAGTTTGTCGTATATGGTTTTACTAATACCTTGCATTTGCGTAGACCGTCGATCGCTAGTTTAAAAAAAGGCTTGCATAAAAACTGTTCTAATGAGAAAACTGTACGAATAAATGAAAATGTTTTTCAGCCATGCACTAGATTATGAAATTCCCATTAATATGACGTCAATATCTTATCTATAGATTAAACAGATTATGGTTTTATTGTCCGTCGGAAATCATCAATTTTGACTCCAGCGTGGCTCTAACGGATCAACCCTCTTAATGCTAGCCGAGTTTTTTTCATAGTTTCGACAAATATAAATGTGTTTTTCAAGATTTGCTGTGTCTATTTATTCGTGTGTGGCTGGTAGACACTTCATTAACAATGTTTGGGATGAAAGTAGCATACTAATTGAAGCTAGCTATATTTTAATAACAACTATGCTACCTAAGAATAAAAGGGAATATATAAGGGAAAATATTACTATTTGATTATGTACTTTTTTATTATGTATTTTGCAAAATTAAAACAATGTTATAATTTTTCCAAAATAATTATAATTGTTACCTACGTACACACGTGCATTACGCACGTGTATTGTTATCTATACAGCAATCAAGCAAGATATTGAATACTGACTGAACCCCGCGGTTTGACCCGTATTAATCTCAATCCCGTGGGAATATCGGAATAAAAAGTATTCTATAGAATAGAATAGAATACTCTTAAAAAAGAAAAAAGTAAAAAGTAAAAAAAAAGTATTCTATGTCCTAATCAAGCTCATGGTCTAACCATGTGCCAAATGTCATCCAAATATGTTTAGCAGTTTTAACGTAAAAGCGTAATAAACATACTTAGAATAAATCAAATCTTTTTTCTTTATAATATTACCTAAGTTTAGAAAACCACAAACTTTTTTGATTGGGCTGTAAGTAACCTTTTCTTTCCCCTTTATCGGAAAAAAATAGAGCTCAAACTCACTAAAAACTATTTACATTGTAACCACTGTGAATGTATTCCCTGCAACAAAATCTCAAATAAATAAGTAAATAGCAGACGTACCTAATATCTCATTTAAATGTACAGCAGGTGTACATTAAGCCGACTGGATACAGGACTGTGGCTTCACCGAAATTGAATTTAAAAAATATTACCAACTCGCGAACTTGGCTGGACTCCAAGAGACAATACCTACCCTCGTCTTGTATATTCATTTTAAAGGAATAAATACTTACAGCGCACAAAGAGTAGTTACTCAGCCTTGTTAGTAAGAGAGCCATGAAAATGACTATAGTACTGAAGACGGAAATAAAAATCGAAAAGCATAGCGACTTAGTTGTCTGTGTGACTGTACCTGACTAAACAAACATTGAACTTTTTTCATAAGAACTAGGTTTTTTGGATCCCTTATAATACTAAGTTTATAAGTTAGTAATTATTTAAATTCTCTCGTTGTTTCACTTATTATATATTACTAGTTTCTGCGTTCGACTACGTCCGCGTGAAAAATCTACTAAAATAAATAATAATCCATTTATTTCAGGCGACGCAGGCCCATACATAAATTAAGGCGACTACATGACCTAAGGCGCGGTCTTTGGACGCGGACTGCATAGAAAAGAAAGAGAAGCGCGATGACACAACGCTGGTAATTTATTGCAAAATATGAAGCAATTATCTATTTACAAAAAGTCTACATTTTGGACTAAAAAATTAAAATACTATTTTATATTATGTTGCTTGTAGAATAATCTGAGAAAAATCATAATGATTGTATGTATATTAATTAGTATGATTTTAATTGTAAAAAGAAAGTTTTTAGAGGTATCTTCATGATTTTTTCTATCGTATCAAATTAGTTGTATTATGTTTTCAATACACTGTGTCATAGACTAAATACGTGTTGCCTAGTTACCAAGAATATTATGTCTGTCATTAAAATATTTGGTATGCTTTACATGCTTTAATTCATATCTAATATTTGGCGACGATGCCGTTCGATATAAAGAAAGCAAAACGTTCGCGAGCCATCCTACGCGGCTTGTTAACAAAAACTAATAACGTATTTCAAGAAGAACAGGATTTATATACACAAGAAGAAATAGAAACACGATTACTGACACTTCAAAATACTTACCAAGGTCTGCAAAACATACAATTACAGATAAAGAGGCGACAGCTATTGTCTGGGGTTTAAAGAAATTCTATCATTATTGTTACGGCCGGAAATTCACACTAATCACAGACCATAAACCTCTTACATCAATTTTTCACCCGCACCAAACTTTATCAGCTTTGAGCACTATGAGGCTTTTCCACTACGCTCACTTTCTATCAGGATTTGACTACCTTATCGAATATAGAAATTCCTCAAAGCACTCCAACGCCGACTACCTCTCACGTTTTCCGGTTGAGAAGATTAATGAGAACAAACATGACCAGCATTACATATTTCAGATGAATCAGACAAACACATTTCATATTTCACCGGAAATAATAGCAAAAGAAACAAGAGTAGACCCAGAATTACAAAAATTACTCGAAACACTTCATTCAGGTAATTCACTTAAGGAATCTGGATATAAAGATAATGAACTAACTCTTCAAAATGACTGCATCCTAAAAGGCACGAGAGTTATAATTCCACAAAAACTACGCCAAAGCAGCATAGATGAACTTCACGCGGGACATGTCGGTATCTTAAAAATGAAACTTCTTGCGCGGAGTTTCGTGTACTGGAAGAACATTGATAAGGATATCGACAACAAAGTAAAATCTTGCAGAACCTGTCGTTTAAACCAGAATGATCCACCAAAAGCACCTCTGCATCACTGGGAAGACCCAACTGGCCCTTGGCAAAGAATACACATTGATTTTGCAGGCCCGATATCGGGCTACAACCTTCTTATTATCGTAGACGCATTTTCCAAGTGGGTAGAAATCATCCCTACAAAAACTACGACGAGCGCATTCTGTATTCAGATACTAGACGACTTATTCGATACCTTTGGATTACCTTACACGCTGGTGTCGGACAATGGAAGACAATTTGTCTCTCAAGAATTCCAGACGTTCTTATCTAGCAATGGCATTGTTCACAAAACGATTGCACCCTACCACCCCGCAACTAATGGACAAGCTGAACGATTTGTCCAGACAGTTAAAAGATCACTGCACAAATTGGAGGGGGAGAGTGGTGGGATACTGCACAAGGTCCGTACGGTTAGAAGTCTTCTCCGGGCAACGCCAGTCATCTCAGGCGACTCGCCCTATATGCTCATGTTCGGAAGAGAGGTAAGAACGAGATTGGCAGCCAAGATCAAATCCCCACCAAAGGCACTACATAGGGACAGAAGAGAAGGGGTGAGAGAGTTTGCAGTCGGTGGCAGAGTGCAAGCTCGCAACTACTCTGTATCAGGAAGGAAGTGGGAGTTTGGTACAGTGACCCGTCGACTGGGAAACCTCCACTACGAAATAGAGACCGACAGTGGACGCATATGGATGCGCCACCTCGACCAGCTACTCCCGGCGCCTCTGATTCCTGGGATTCACGGCGGAGGCGTGTCATAGACTAAATACGTGTTGCCTAGTTACCAAGAATATTATGTCTGTCATTAAAATATTTGGTATGCTTTACATGCTTTAATTCATATCTATATCACTGTCTAGTATTTATCCTGAAGAATATCATATATTTTTCTGATTTTGTTTACTGTAGTAGATCATATACTTTTATTATTTCTAAAACTTACGTTTTTGCGTTTAGGTCCTGTAAGCCCCTTAACCTAATAGGGTGGAGCGCTCAATGTATGAATAATATTTTTTTTAATTCCTTTTTTGCGGAGTTATTAAAATTGGCCAATTCTTGGTCCCACCCCGTCGCATCGCATCGTCTGTCCGCGTTATTACTTCGTTTTCACTTAGCGTTCCTTTTGCCTTTTTTTCTTTTTGGTAGGCATGAGCCTTCCTCAAGAGTGTTGCTTTTTTCAAATCCGACTGGTAGTTCTAGAGATTAGCGCGTTCAAACAAACAAACAAAAACAAATTAACTCTTCAGATTTATGTAGATTTATTTATTTTCATTTCATTTCATCAAATTTTGACCAGTTTTACTATGTGATTTAAACTAATTTTATGATTGTATGACATGTGTAATGACTAATAGCTTTTACGTGTGGTGTAAACTGTAAATATAAGTTGATTATTAATAAATAAATTATAAACAAAGGGAGTTTTTTTTTATCCCAAAAACTCAAAGTCAAAAATCAAACGCTTTAGCCCCTTTCCGGTTTCCGTGAAAATATTTAGATGATCGTCGCACAGGTCGGTGTTTTGTGTGCAAACAACAGCGTTACCACCTCGTGAAACTTTTTACATTAGCCATACCTACGTCGGGACTCTGTTTGTTTCGTGCCTTCGAACCTGGGAACTACGGCGCACAAGTTTTGGGTCTCATTTTAAAACTCCCTACCCTCGCACCAGGTAAATTTTAATCATAAAGAGACAATAGAGATAAAGGTATACGCTAAACTTTGCTCAGACTGATTTACGCGGTATTTTTGCGCCGTATTCAACTGCTTGATTTTATTTGCGGTTATTTGCAACGAATGCCTTTAATAATACTCCGCACAAATCTTCCCTGCGGCCCGATATTAGCACGAATGGCCATTTTTAGGTAATGGTTCGGAGGAAGCGGGTTATGCGAGGGCGAACGGCTAACTAATGAGAAATGTTGGCTATACAACGTGTAACGGAAAGGGTATATACATACCAAAGGCACGGCTTCTTTGGATGATATCAAACGATATTGGAAGGGTTTTTTAATCCTATATCTACATGTTCAGAACTTATGAGAATTTTTAATACATTGATACCAGAAACCGAACTTTTCAAATTGAAATAAACACATCACTAGCACTAAATCAGCTGATCGGTGTCAGTGAACCATTTGTGAGTAAAAATAAACCTCTTACTCCTGGTATTTCTGAATAAAATGAATAAAAGGTTCCGCATGTTTATTTTTTGTTTACAAAATATACTGACTTTTCCTAAACTTTGATTTTGGTCTAGGTATTAAAATTTTACGAAATAATATTTAGGTAGGTACCTGTTTGCACTGTCACGTATTATTTACACACTTGTTGGTTTTTTATGTAGTTGTCCTTTTGTAGAAGATTACTTTGTAAATAATTATTATCTACATAGTAAATAGTAATCTTTCACCCACCCCACCTTACCATCGTACCTACAACACAATAAATACCTACTTAACCTTTCGAATGTCTTATGTTACACAGTGCGACATAAGAACAATTAAATTCTATTGTGTCTGCTAATTAGACACTCAATGGGTTAATTAAAAAACAATATTCCTGTATTGAATTTCCCAACGTTATTCCTATCCTTTTATTTTGGTGGCCATAAGGATAAACGATGTTTTGCTTTAAATCGATTTTTTAATCGATTCACAGAACGAATCCCGTGCTCTTGAATCGATCTACTAAAAATTCAACAAAAATCGTAATCAAAAAAATTTTAAACAACATTTAACACACCTTTATTTTGTGACATATTTACAGTTGCCAGTCAGGTAGGTACGTCTAAACTTTTAATCAATACCTAATATTAATAATTGATAACCTTTCCAGCGTAATTAAATGACTTTCATTCAGATGGTACAGATGTAGTCGGTTAAAATCAAATGCTTCAATCTTCGCTTAGTGCTAACATAAATAATGCGGACAAGCTAAAAAGTGTCGGCATAATTATGTATGTAATTGATCTTGTTTGAAATAAATAAACCTACCTATTCACTGTTAATGATTGTCAGCATAATACTTTGGGCAAACATGAACTTGAACTATTATGAGCCCTTATCATAATAATTTTTACACATACGATCCAGGAGATTCGATTCACCTTACTATTGAATCGATTTGCTTGAAGATCGCATTAAAACGAATTGTTTCGAAAAATCGTCAGCTCGTACCATTGAATTGATCATAAAAATTCGAATCCTTACGTGTATCCTACCAAGAATTAATTGCTTAAATAAAAATTATTATTTGCCATTAAAACTTAGAATAGAAAAAGGATTTAGAACAAGAATTTTTGTCCAACTGAACCCAAAACATCATTTCAATTCACCTCTTCGGTATTGATGCTTCTCCTAGTACAAATAAAATCACAGTTCGGTTGCACGGTTCCGTTCATAATTTTAAAAATAAGGTTTTTTTTTTAATAATTATGTCGAAAACTATTAACAACAAGTTAATACTATTTTTTTATTACAAAATAATAGCACGCCCGCATAATTTTTGTCTGTAGGACTAACCGAAAGAATTATCGGAAGTTTACGGTCTGTCGGTGCTTTATCAATAGTACATGGGTTTTATTGGTTTGAGCACGTTTAGTCTTTAGTATAATTCAAACGAAGTCAATAAAAAATGTCGCAAAACTGCATCTAACTGTGGAAAGAAATTAATAAAAGTACTAGGACCGCATGAGTTAGGAATTGTTATTGCCGAATTGAAAATCTTTTGCTCACAGAACCCTGATTACGTCGTTACACACACAATGTAAGCATCTTAGTGTGTGTAAACCTAATGGGTTAGTAGGGTACGTGCACCAATTGCCGTCCTGTAGTTTCAATTACTCCTGGTAAATACAACTTCTAAAGAGATAACGCGGCCCCATAAATTATGATTTTTAATGGATTGAAATTACTTAATAATTGTCCGGAGTTGCGGGAATTTCCGAGGTTGCGGGAATGTTGTTTTTAGTCAGTAAGAGTCTAAGGGGAGGCCCACACTGCACCGTGTCACGCAGCGGGGTTCGTGGAACGGAGAAAAATTCCACGCGCGGAAGCACGTTTTTATTGAATTTGGTAAAAAATCACGGGGGCACGTTCAGCGTCCCACTGCGTGATGTGGTGAAAAAAAATGAATGATTTTTCAATTTTGAATTTGACTTAGGTACGTAACTCTGGTGTGTTAGATTTACTTGAAAGTTTAACGGAGTTTAGTTGAAATTATTATTAAGATGTAAAATAATCTTGAATCCTTGAACAATATTTTTTAATAGTACTGGACACTAATTGGGACAGCCACCCTATACTCGTAGGTATCTAAATTTAACGAAATAATATTTAGGTACCAGGATAGCAGGGGAATAGGAGATTTATTTAGCATTGTTATTGTTTTGCTCGCCAGTCGACGTCTGTTCCGTGTCTAGTGCACTCGTTTCTAGTCCCTGTGACACGCGCATCAGTTCAGTACGGCTACACCTAATTGACTTTTTTTTGTTGTGTTTGAAAATGTCGATAAGTAATAGCGAATATTACGAAATGATGTTGTGTGTCGGAGCAGAACATGGTAATTTGCGAGCTGCCCGAGAATTGTACCGTCACCGTTTTATTGAGGGTAGACCAGATGCTGACCGTCGACAGCTGCCTTCGTCGGCATGTTTTAGCCGGATGGTACGTCTGTACCAAACTGGGTCATTCCACGCACCTGCTTCAGAGGGTCGCCCGAGTACTACCGATCCAGAATTTGAAGAAGCTGTTCTGGAACATTTTGAACTCAATCCACGCACTAGCACACGTCGAGCTGCATTAGCGCTGGGTGCCTCTAACCACATGCAGGTATGGCGAGTGCTAAGCAATGACGGTCAGCACCCATACCACTTCCGTCGTACCCAGGAGCTGATACCGGCAGATTTTTTGCCTCGCGTGGCCTTCTGCGAGTGGTACAGAAACCAGTCAGAAGCTTCGCCAGATTTTGGTTCAAAAATACTATGGACCGATGAGGCATCCTTCACGAGAGCGGGAATAAGCAACATCCACAACGAACATGTTTGGTCTCACACGAACCCGCATGCTTCGACAGAGTCGTCATTTCAACACCAATGGCGACTGAACGTGTGGGCAGGTATAATTGGAGACGTTGTCGTAGGACCAGTTTTCTTGCCGCAAAGCTTAAACGGCCAAAATTATTTAAGCTTCCTGAGGAATGAATTAGACGATGTCCTCACAGTGCTACCAGTGTTAAGCTATGTCAATCTCGTGATGAGGAATAATTTAATTTTCCAACATGACGGTGCACCGGCACATTTTGCTCGAGATGTTCGCCATTATTTAGATGCGCGCTTTTCTCAGTGGGTTGGGCGTGGTAGCACAAGCGTGGCTTGGCCTCCGCGATCCCCAGACCTAACCCCGTTAGACTTTTTTTTGTGGGGGTACATTAAAAATGCAGTGTACGCAGTGCAGTGTGATACAGTGGACCAAATGAAAGTACGAATTGAGGCCGCTTTCAGGACAATCACACCAGACATGCTACGCAATGTTCAGGAGTCTATGAACAAGCGAGCGGCCTTGTGCATACAGTACCAAGGCCACCACATCGAACCCCACCTTTAAAAATGTAAGTCAATTTACTAAATTAAGCAAAACTTTAAGATTTTACTGTTTTCTCGGTAATAAGTAATAATAAGAGATGAAACTAGTTAACCTACCTAAACTTTGTTTCGATATTTTACGTAAGTTTTGTTATCTCGGTTTTTACGTGCAATTTATGGCTTAATATTAATATTAACGAGTAAACTGAAAATCAATAATTACATATTAATTTTTACATCACGGTAAAGTAGGTATTGTATTGCGCGCGCGCACATGCCGCCTATGCTTTGGCGGTACGGCGCGCCGCACCGCCAAAGCGGTAGGCGGCATGTTTGATCTCGTCAGTTCGCGCCGACAAAGACGCCGCGTTTGGTAGGCTAGTACAGTACTAGGCGCGCAGAATTACGGAAGAGATTTATCGTGATATTGGCAAGTAAAGTGATTGACCTACGTAGTGCGGTGACATGTTTGTTATGATTTGAATTTCAGAAACCTAAGATACCGAAAATTTGGTATCAATTCTTAGAGTATTTTATTTTGAGTTGAAACTAAGTATAGTGACTCTATACCAGCTGTTATCTTTAGTGCTTAAGGATAGCTATAGGGTTTCTGTTACACGTTGTATAATAGCCTGCAATATGGAATCAGGTGCTGAAGTATTTTCGTGTTATATGTACATTTTTACACTGAAAAAATAATTTCTTACTTGAAAGAAAGAAAGAAAGAAAGAAAGAAAGAAAGAAAATACGTTTATTACGTTTTTTACGTTTTTTACTTACCACATTAAAGCGATTTCATTAAGACTTACTGACTATAAACAGTAAGAAGAAATGTTTGTAAAACAGTAAAAGACAAAACAGTAACTTTTAATGATTGAACATACTATTAGGTTAAGAATGAGTTTCTGTACAGCTGTCATCTGAGACGTCACTCCAACGCCTATAAAAGCGGTTGTCAATTGAGCTCCGGTCCTTTTTCCTGTCAGCGCTCGCGCAGAGAGGTCGTTGGATTTCGTCTTGGATCACAGCTAAGTCTTTGTTTGGTGGTCATTTCCTTTTTATGTGCAAAGATTGCCTTTGTTTATTGTGTTTTGTTGAAGTTGACTGTTTCCTATTAAATATTGCGTGATTATTTGTGTTTCTTAATTAGTTTGCTATTTAAATATAAGTTAGGCCGACTTGACAGTTGTTTTTTTTATTTAAATACCACTCCTGGTCCCTAAGATCAGAAGTGGGATTCGCCCTGGTCCACTAAATTTGATTTACACTAGGAAACAGTCAACTTATATCGGTGTTTTGAAAAATGCCTCGATCAAGATCGCGTAGTGTGTCGTCCGAATCGAACTACCCACAGAAACGCATACATAAACGTAAACAGCACCGTTCCCGCTCCCGCGATCGAGCCCGTTCCCGTTCTCGCGTTTGGTCCCGTTCTCATTCTCATCGCGTTTCACGCTCGCGCGCTCATCCGAACCGAAGATCTCGTAGTCGGGAAAGCTCCGTAAAACAGGCATTGCAAACGATCGTCTCGCGTTTGAATGCAATCGAGGAAAGTTCCGCAAGCGTACCTCAAACTCCGCCGCGACCCGCTGGTCACAGCACGCCTCAAGATGTCAGTGTACCCTCAACGACACAAACATTAACGGAGATACTAAACATGTTAAATCCTGCAAAGTCACATGGTTATTACGTATCCAATTTTGATCCCGCTATCCATGACATTGAGGTGTGGTGTGAAGAGGTGGAACGCGCTAAAGTATCAAATCATTGGAATGATTACGAATGTCTTTCGCGAGTGTGTAACTGCCTTAAAGGCGATGCAAAAACCTGGCTTAGTGAGTGGAATACCAATGACCGTTGCTGGTCTAATTTTAAATTGGAATTTAAGCCGTTGTGCCCCCGCAAACTCGACTACGCCAATATTTTGTTTGAGGTTATGAATTCTACTTCAGATAAATATTCGACTTATGCAGAATATGCCCGGCGTTCGCTGTTACGGTTGCGTATTGTTAAAGGTCTGAGTAATGAGCTAATGGTGCAGATCGTAGTACGTGGTATTACCGACCCACATGTTCGTGCAGCGGCCGCGAATGCCGACTTAACGATTGATAATTTGGTATCGTTTTTAGCTATTTATGTCAAGCCTGCCCGTACTAAGAATGAGGCACGCGTGTCTTCCTCTAACACGATAAAAAGGCGTCATATTTCTAATGATAAATGCTTTTCTTGCGGTCACACTGGACATAAAAGCTACAAGTGTCCGAAAAATCAGAAACCTTCAGAAGGTGCGGCAAAATCTTCAGAAAATCTTTCAAAACCAACATGCTCGTTTTGTAAGAAGATTGGGCATAGGGAAGTAGACTGCTTTGCTAAACGGCGTTCAGAGGCCCAGAACGATAATAAAAAGAAAGTTAACCTATGTAGGGAACTCGCGGGTAGTTCTAGTGGCAGTGATGTATCTACTGCTGTCGTTCAAGGTATTCCAGTAGATGTTCTGATAGATAGCGGTGCGATTAATATTTCTTTGATCTCTTCAGACGTCGCCAAACTATTTTCCTGTCCGCGTAGGTCCACTTTTTGCGTTATTAAAGGGGTGAGCGATAGCGAAATAGTTTCTCGAGAATACGTGACTCTCACTATCGAGTTCGAACACATTTCCCTCGAAGTAGACTTAGTAGTCATACCGTCTTCATGCATGAATGCTCCAATTGTTATCGGCACGGATGTTCTTAACAGGAACGACATTGTTTACGTTCGTACAAAACACAAACAGTACTTGAGCCGCGCCCCAAGTGAAGTTTTTCAAGTAAACTCCACACAAACTGATACGCAAATTAAAGTAGATACGCCCGTTCAGGGAGACGATCTTGCTGCATTAATGGTCGTCATTAATGAGTTCTTCGAGTTTCTAATATCTGGCACTGCTACCACTACGGTGAAAACAGGACAGATGCATATCAGTTTGACAAGCGAGACTCCTATAGTTTATCATCCCTACCGTCTTTCCTACCAAGAAAAAATTAAAGTAAGAGAGATCATACGAGATTTGTTGGATAAAAACATAATTAGAGAATCGGAATCTGAGTACGCCAGCCCTATTTTACTGGTCAAAAAGAAAGATGGCTCTGATAGGTTATGTGTGGATTTTCGTGCTCTCAACCGGATTACCATTAAGGACAGATATCCACTCCCTCTCATAGACGACCATATCGATCGCCTAGGATCCTCTAAATACTTCTCCTGTCTTGATATGGCCTCAGGTTTTTATCAGATTCCGATTCATGAGGATTCTATCCACAAAACTGGTTTTGTTACCCCCGAAGGCCACTTTGAATTTTTGAAAATGCCGTTTGGCTTATGTAATTCCCCCACCGTTTACCAGAGAATAATAAACAGTACTCTTCGGAAGTTGATTGAGGCCGGGAATGTCCTGGTGTACGTCGACGATGTGCTCCTTGTGAGTGAAACCATTGCCGATGGCATAAAATTGTTACACGAAGTGCTTCAAACACTCACCGAAGCCGGCTTCTCAGTCAATATCCGAAAATGCTCGTTTCTAACCACCGAAGTAGAGTACCTAGGCCGTATCATATCACATGGTCAGGTTAGGCCGAGTCAGCGCAAAATCTTAGCCTTGGTAAACACCCCGGCCCCGACCAACGTTAAACAAGTCCGGCAATTCTTGGGTTTAGCTGGGTACTTTCGACGTTATGTCGAAGGTTACGCGACGAAAACAGCAAGTATTTCGCGTTTAACTAAAAGGGATGTAAAGTTCGAATGGGGACTCGAACAGGAGACTGTTCGACAAGACCTATTAAAGAGACTAACAAGTGAGCCCATACTTGCTATTTTCGACCCTAGCCTTCCCACGGAACTCCACACTGATGCTAGCAGTGCTGGATATGGGGCCGTTCTAATGCAAGTCCATATCGATGGCACTAAACGAGTGGTGGCTTATTTCAGTAAAGTCACACAAGGCGCTGAAAGTAGGTACCACTCCTATGAATTGGAGACGCTGGCTGTCGTCAGGGCATTGCAGCATTTCAGACATTACTTGATTGGGTTAGAGTTCAAAATCATAACTGACTGCAACGCCCTGAAATCAACCGAGCGCAAAAAAGACTTGCTTCCTCGAGTGGCACGCTGGTGGATTTACCTGCAGGATTTCAACTTCACCATCGAGTATCGGAAAGGCGCACTAATGTCACATGCCGACTATTTAAGCAGGAATCCACTGGTGGCGCATGTAAGTCAGGTTGACAGACCTCGCAACTGGGCTCAGATTGCACAAAGTGCAGATAATGAGACCCAGGAGCTCATTCAAAAGTTAAGTGAGGGTAATCTGGATCCGCGGCGTTACGTCTGTCAACATGATGTCTTGTATTACCGTTTTTCGCCTACTGGCGAAGAATCTCGTCTATTGTGCTATATCCCCAAAGGCCACAGGCTAAGCTTGCTACGGATATATCACGATGAGCATGAACACATCGGGGTAGAGAAAACATTGGATCTTATCCTTAAGCATTTTTGGTTTCCCGGACTTAAAGCTTTTGTGTGTAAATATGTTTCCCATTGTCTTACTTGTATTTCCAAAAAACGTGTACCTCGAGCCCCATTACAACCCATAACATCATGGGAAAAATCACACATACCATTTAGCACTATACATGTCGACGCTTTGGGCCCTTTGCCAGAATCGAATGGTTACAAGTTTGTGCTAGTGTTGATCGATTCATTCACAAAATTTTGTCTTCTTTACCCTATGAGTCGACAAGACGCAGATGAATTGAAGCGCGTGTTTAATAACGCGATTTCACTGTTTGGTGTTCCAAAATTAGTAGTTTGTGACCGTGGTCGTATGTTTGAGGCATCTAGTTTTGTAAATTTAGTTACCGAAATGGGCTGCAACATCCACTATATCACACCCGAGATGCATCATGCAAACGGCCAGGCGGAGCGTTATATACGCACTGTTTTGAACATGATTCGCATCGAAACTAGTAATAAAAATACTCGTTGGTCTGATTTGTTATGGAAACTTCAATTAGTTTTAAATATTACAAAACATAAAACCACGAAATCATCCGCTTTAAACCTGTTAATTGGCACTGAGGCGACCACACCTATAATTCGTGCGTTGGTGCGAGATTTGGCGGTGGAGGACTCTAACCCAAATCGCGAGGCTTGGCGTGAGATATGCAGGAGCCGCGCGAGTGAGCTCCTTAAAAGGAATCAGGAGGAACAAGATTCTCGTGTTAATCGACACCGTAGACCTCCTAAGGGATTTAAATTAAATGATTTAGTGTTTGTAATTAAGTATTCACAGAGCACTGGAAAGTTGGACTCCGGGATGAGAGGCCCGTACAAGGTCACAAAGATCTTACCAAGTGACCGATATGAGCTCAAATTACTGACCGGTGCTCGAGGCAAGACAACCCAGGCTGCGGCGCAATATATGGTGCCGTGGAAAGGAGAATGGTGTCCTGACACCTGTTCAGCCTTTTTTGAATGTGAGTAATCGTTTGTTGGTCACAGATTGGTTCGTGTATGTGATGCTTTTCGTCGGCTGCCCTAGCGGAGCTGCAATGAAACGGCGCGAGTGCGAAGCTGGCAAACTCGATGCGCGTTGCCAGCGGGGCGACTGCTCAGCCTCGCCGCCATGTGTGGTGACTGGTACTGCGGTGCTGGTTGAGAAGACAGATATGCGCTGCGGTGCTTCTGTCTTATGTGTTGACGATGGATTAGTGCTGCGGTACTCTTCCATTAGTTTTTGGACATGCGCTGCGGTGCCTCTGTCTTGCAGACACGTCTTGTACGTGTATTATCGGACATGTGCTGCGGTACCATGGTCTCGATATTGTGTAGAAATGCGCTGCGGTGCATTTGTTGCGTAAACACTTTCTAATAATGAGAATGTGTGGCGCCGGATGATATAGAATGATGGATGTAAGAACAATATGACTGTGATTGACTGAAAGCGATTTGATATCTTAGCTGGATTGCTTCATTGAAAGAGGGCCTCAAATGTGTGATGAATGATTGAGTAGGCAAATAATAAAAAAATAAGCTTTTGGGTCCTCACTAGTGTCATGTCATGATTTCAGGCGAAGATAATGGTGTCGACACGCAGGCAGGACTCTCGGCTGATCCACCTGCGAGCCAAGACAAGGAGCCAGCTCAAGATGCCGCCACATCAGACGTGCCCGAGGACGATGCACAGTCAGGAGAAGCCGTATTAGGTTAAGAATGAGTTTCTGTACAGCTGTCATCTGAGACGTCACTCCAACGCCTATAAAAGCGGTTGTCAATTGAGCTCCGGTCCTTTTTCCTGTCAGCGCTCGCGCAGAGAGGTCGTTGGATTTCGTCTTGGATCACAGCTAAGTCTTTGTTTGGTGGTCATTTCCTTTTTATGTGCAAAGATTGCCTTTGTTTATTGTGTTTTGTTGAAGTTGACTGTTTCCTATTAAATATTGCGTGATTATTTGTGTTTCTTAATTAGTTTGCTATTTAAATATAAGTTAGGCCGACTTGACAGTTGTTTTTTTTATTTAAATACCACTCCTGGTCCCTAAGAATACTATTTACAGAAAAAAACAACAACAAAAAGGAAAACCACCATTACTCTAATGTAAGTAAATTTCAAAGGTGTGAATATTATCACCAAATGAATAAAACAGTTAATTTTGTGACCTTTTAGCTACTTAAAAGATTAAAGTTGACTGTCATGACGGTAACATTTTGCCTGAAGCTTTAACTGTTTTCGGATCAGTAAAAAATACTGTTTTGAACGTTAGGCACATATGGAACTGTTTCAAGGAATTCAGATTAATGTTTTTTCATTTTTATTTACTGCTTATTTCTGTCAGTGTATTACAGAAAATGTTTTTGAAATTTGGGACATTAACGGCCTATGATTAACTCACTGTCGTAAAATCTAGGTACTTCGTGCAAAAAATACGGTCATACTTAACACAAGTTTCAGTAATTTATGACATTTCCATTTCTACAGCACTCTGAAAGTCAGGTGTAATAAAATGATGTCTTATTTCCTTTTGCTCTGAGCAGTCGTAACGTCAGGCAAAAATGGCGCACTGGAAACTGTCCAACAGCAGTATCTACACCGGAGTCATATATTTTACATTCAATTTGAGGAAAATGGACGTTGTATTAATGTTTTATTTACTGACGTAATTTTGTTACGGATCGTAACATTGAATTAACGTAATTTAGATTATTGCACGATCATTAACAAACACGAGCTTCCCGCTAAATTGATATTCAAATTGTATTTTTATGCCGGTTTTTTAAGCTTATTACTTAGTTTATAATTTCCTCTTTCCTTTATTTTCTACTTTCTCGTGATTTCATATTAAATAGAATAGCTGTGAAAGATAACTTGCAGGAAGAACGAGCAAGATGAAAAAGCTTTTGCTCCAAATAATTTTAATATTCAATTATTCAAGATTTTCAATTTTCAAAGAAAAGATTATAAGATTTCTTAGCTGGTTTAAGCCGTAATGAGTTTCCGGTATAACAGTTTAGTGGGATGAGGTTTGGAACCACTGCTTCATTTGAGCAAGGAATCTTTTAACGGAATTACCATCAAGTGGGCCCCTGTCGTTTAGCGGCGTCGCGGAGTGCGCGTTGATTCAAGATTAAAAGAGATTGCACTAATGAAAACAACTTTAGAGCTTGAAGCTCTTAAGTTTTTAAACACTGTGGAAGTTTAAACTATTAGCTCGAACTTGCTAAAAGAGAAAATAAATCTTGAACTGTTGAGAAATGTAAGTAACACTTGGCAAAGAAATACATAGAGCTCTTCACATTGTGACCTGCGGGGTAAAGGCTCGTACACACAGGCGCGACGCGACACGCGACACAAAGGCACCGCTCGTTGCGCGACTTGCGGTGCCTTTGTGTCGCGTGTCGCGTCGCGCCTGTGTGCACGAGCCTTAACTGAGTATCCCACTAACAGTAGGTAACAATGGCTTTAACTTTGACAGTTTAACCACATTTATTTACAGTGTGAAGCAGACACATTTTTCGAACAAATGAAGCAATGGATTAAAAATACCCTTCACACTCATTCAGATTGTGATTGAAACTATGTTACTCAATTAGAGTGCTGGAAGAACACGTTTAAAATTCCACTTACATTTTTCTGTTAACCCTGCGCCTGACTGTTCTGAGGCAATCCAACCAGATGATAAGCGACGCTAATAAAATAACGAGATCAGACGTAAGCGCATAAATCAGTTCACGTACAACAATCTGTCTCCGAGGAGAAGGTAATGTGTTTAATTATTTACCAAAACAAGTGTTTTAATCATCGTTTATTTGAAAATTTATTGGCCAGCTTATAAACGTTTACGATAAGCCGCGGATTGGAGGTTATGAAATCAGATAATGTTAATAAATGTGAGAAATGTAGGCATTCGCCGGCTTCTGCGGGCTTATCCACCAATTATTTCCATAAGACATTACTGGGAAACGTTTAATTTATTCGGTTTGGATTAAGTGACATCAAAAGATTAGGCGCTTGACAAATAATAATATGGTGTTTAATAAATCAAGAATTTCGCGTGTTTATCACGAAGCTACTAAATTAATGTTTGAAGTTATAATTTTGTCACTCATATTCGAATGTAAATTTAAGTAGGTACGTCAGTTTTGAGAATTTCTATCTTGATAGCAGAATCTTGCTCGCTTTCCACGAAATGCTATGCTCGAATATTGTAATAGACACGAGAGAGTTGTAGTGAAGGTAATAGCACTTTGAACATCTGGTAGGGAGTGGAAATGATTAAGTTTTAAGAAGACCATGTCACACCAATGTGATGAAATGAACAGACCGAGTAAGTATTTAAGTAACGAGAGCATTGGTAGCCCAATGGTAACCGGCCCGACTTACGAGATGTACGTGCCACGAAAGAAGAGACTTGACACACCACGTGGTTTGACATGCGCAGAACACGATTTTAGGTATCTTTAGCGGTATGAGATCTGAGTGCGGGACGGGACCGGACGTCATAGGGACAGCGGAAAGAGCGGGGGAGGCGGGGTTAAGTCTCTTCTTTCGTGGCACGCATTGGTCGTGGGTTCGAACCGAGGCAGGCGCTTTACTTTTTTTGTAAATAATTTCATAACCACTGCTCTCAAAACGGTGAAGGAAAACATCGCGAGGAAACTGGGGCCGCGTGGTGCATTACCTCTCACAGAGAGAAGGTCTGTGTCCCAGCAGTGGGAACATTATAGACTAGTTATGAGTAAGTATTTATCCATAATATTATGATGACAAATCAATTTCTGAACAAAGCACCACTGAATATAATAATGGAATATTGTAGTATAAACTCAACCACAAACTTTTATTATTTTAATCAACAAGGTGCCTCGAACCTGGGTTTGCAAAACAGAAACGCAACCAATATTGTTACCATGTACTTGCTTGCGTATTTTCTATCAAATAACCTCGAATTTGAAAGCCTAAACTTATATTTCCTACCACTGGTCGAGACTCCGATAAATAGGTTAGTTGCTAAGATTATGTTTGGACTTTAAAAGAGACTTTGACCCTTGGGTTTGTTTCGCCATTTCTTTTCAGGCGTAGTCAGATAGGAAATGTCAACAGATGATGAGATGTCCTATACTATAGTGTTTGTCTCTCCTACCCCTTTTTAATCCATCCAAAGGTAGTCTTTTAAAAATCGCTTTTAGCGAGAAGACCGCCCATTGTATCTCCCTTTGTAAAATTTCTATATTTGTGTCTGTAATTTATATGGTGTACGTGATAAAGAGTTATTCCATTCTATAACGTGTAAAAGTGATTCGGATATCCTTTTTACAGAATAAAGAATTTCATTTCACTAAGAACGTTTAAAATCTAGTCGCAATCTCATCTTAGCGACAATCATTGTCAAAAACTTATCAAAAATGTTGGTAAATTGGAGGAGTTTTTGAAAGGTGGAGACTGAGATTCGAATGCGTACCATAGAAATCGACCGCTCTTAATTCAAAGCTACGGTAATTGGCCCGGTGATATTCGACCTCGTTTGATTAGACTAAACTCTCATCTGTCATGTTGACATTAAAACCGTCGATTGCAGCTGTCATTTTAGTCTAGCAAATTAAAAATTAGAGTTTAGAAGCGTCAGTACTGTCATATCTATTCTATTTTAGAAGCCATACAATATCAAAGAAAATGTACAATGACGAATAATTGATGATGCCTATTTAGAATAATTATATTTTTAAGTATATCCCAAAATGTCGAACAGAATAATTTCAGCGTAACACTATATTATGTTGAAGTATCCAATTAAGAAGACGTCAAAACAAATTGAAGTTATGGGGAAGTGAATATTTAATTAATAACGATTTGTTAATTGCTTGTATACGTAACGCGAAAAACAATTAATGGCAATCTCTCTTTGAGTAATTATGACTTGCTTCAATAATTAGGTGTCGTAGGCAGATTTATATGTTAATTTATTGAGTGCTTTTATATGTTTAAATCTAGGCATGACTAGGAGCAGGTGGTGGCCCAGTGGTAACGACTGCGACTTACGCTTTGTAGGTCGAAGGTTCGAACCGAGACAGGCACTTTATGTTGTGTAAATTATTTCATCACCACTGCTCTCAAAACGTTGAAGGAAAACGCTTTCACGCAAGCGGCTGAACGGATTTGGATGAAATTTGGCGAATGGGTAGACCATGACTTGTATTAGGACATAGAATACTCTTTATCCCGATAATCCTACGGCATCGAGACATATGACTGTAGACACTCAAAACTGGCTTTACCAATGGTACAACCGCGATTAACCAAAAGACTTCTCAGTCTGAATAGAAATAACCTTAGGATAATTATAGGAACAATTAAGAGTCATAACTCCCTTAACAAACATCTTTTTAACATAGGTGCCACAGACAGCCCCCTTTGCAAGGGCTGCCTTGACGCCGAGCAATCAGCCGCCCACGTCAACCTAGAATGCGAGGCCATGGCTTCTCAACGTGCAGAAATCCTCGGAACAATGAGGTCGCTCCGCGAAGCCTGTGAAGCTCCCAGGAAGCTTCTGTGCTTTTGGGCGGAGCTAGGCTGGCTCGGTTAGCCAGAATCCCCACGCACAACGGACCGAATGGGAGTCTAAGTGCGGAAAAGGGAGTCCCATCATCATTATCATCATGATATGTGGAAGAAACCGCGGAGTGCAGTAAGTAGATTAAAATATAGCCCGAGTCCCATTCAAGAAAAGTCTAAAACGGTTTACGTCTTGAAAATTTTTCAAATTCAATTCCTCCGCGACCAGGTTCTACTACTTTGTTTAATGTTCTGCAGGTGTAGGTATTCTTACTTGAGTAATAGCTTTAGTGTTCCTTGTTTTAGGCAAAGTAATGTCCGACATGAATGTTTAAGCGAGGTAAGTTAGCTCCATCTTATGAAGACTGGAGGGATGTAAATCGCGGCATGTTATGTTAAGAAGACAGGATAAATGCTCGAGGGTTTAGTAGGTAAGTGTTACTTTAGTATGATTTATCTTTTACTAGCGACCCGCTTTGACTGCCACGATTTGATAAATATTAAGATTTCTTATTACATTGCTTCTCTTCTCTGATGCTTTCATTCACTATTTAACCCCTTCAGGGGATGAATTTTTAAAAATCCTTCCTAAGAGTAGCATTGAGTGCTCTACTTTCACTATACAGGGTGGGCAAAAAATCGTGGATCAAATGACACAGGACGATAGTTAGGGTTTTTTGCAGTAAAAAATATCTCTGAGGCAGAGCCGCTAACTTGATCTTCTTAAAAGTTATGACAATTTTAGTGTTTACAATAAGGTTCTAGAGTTACAAATAATTTTTCGTGAGACTTAAAATTATAAATAAGCGTTTATTAGGAACTTAATATTTTCTAACTAAAATAGGTATCTACATTCCGTTATGTCGAAAATACAGCAATTTTGAGGTGTCTAATGGGCATTAGGCTCGACCTAACTCACTACGTACGGCAATAATTGTGGTGAGGGCAGTGTTAGTTATTAACCCTTTTTAGGGTTGCGTAGTCAACAAGGGACCCTTACAAATTCGCCATGTCCTTCTGTCCATCCGTAGCTCAGCTTAGAGACTCTTAGTACTAGAAAGCTATAATTTGACACATTAATCACGCCGATAAAGTGGTAAAATAAAATCTAGAAAAAAAAATTTAGGCTACCTCTCTTCTACACGTATGTGTTCTTGGTGCGCCGGTGATGGGGAGTACTCCCCAGAGTAGGGTCTGGTGACGGACAGCCGCGGCGGGTTCACGGATGAGTGCTAACGCGTGCCCGTGTTCCCGCCGTAAGCGGCAGAGGAGGACACCGTGGAGTTTTAATGGGTTAGAGTCCCACATAACTGCACTATCTCCCCATGGTAGTGCAGAATGCATGATCATTCCACCACGTTAAAAAAAAAAGAAAGTTGGGATTTCTTTTTCTCGTCTACCCCATGGTGTGGGATATCGTTGAATAAAAATATTGTGAGCTTGTGAAAATCATTTTTCGATTCAGGGATCCATTTGTGAAACGTTAAGCTTTGAAGTGCTAATTTTTGTTAGAGTTACCCCCACGCTAAATCGTTGCTTTTGGGTATGTGAAAAAATTCACAGCAGTAATATACATAACAAAATTAAAAGGAAAAGTATCACAGCTAAGTAGGCGATTAACAGTCGACCAACTTAAATTTGCAGTTGCAATGTATGGCAGAACATGATTTTCAACTACAATGTTAAGTTTGTTCTTGGGATAAATTCATTCCAAATATGGAACCCTTCATTGTGCGATGTTCGATTGGCACTTGGCCGGTTTTTCTCTCCTTTATTTACACACCTAGGTGTAAATAAAGGAGAGAAAAACCTACAAATAAAATTCTTTTCACTTTGATTAGAAATAGAAAAATAGAAAATATTTATTGTCCAGGTAATACAGTAAGCGTGTGGTTAACAGTAAGTTAAGACGACATAAGTAGCTTAAAATATTACCTACAGCTAGGTTACAATATAGTATTAACTAGTGAGCCCCAAACTAGACAGTAAGTCTGTATCTTGGGGCTCGGAGTACGAATTGCAGAGTGGAGACTAGAGAGGTGATTTCAGGTATGGTTCTACAATATCACATACACACGCACCATGCGTGTGTATGTGTGATAATGATATTGTGTGGTGTGTGTGTACATATATGTGTGATGTGTATGTGGTGTGTGTGCGTCTGGTCTGTGTGTGTGTAAGTGTGCGTGTTTGTTCCATTGTACTTCGTTTAATTTGGTGTCATGGTATACCTGTATTCGTAGGTTTACCATGTGGGGAGGCTTGTGGCTAAGTAATAACAGCCGCACGGTTCTATTAATCAGGTAAAGCTACCCTTACCGCGGTTGGTCCGTGGATGGGTGACCATCTTTACATATCAAGACCTCTCCGTGCCTCCGAAAGCACGTTAAGCCGTTGGTCCCGGCTGTCATTCGTGAATCTTTGACAGTCGTTACGGGTAGTCAGAAGCCCGAAAGTCTGACAACCAGTCTCACCAAGGGGTATCGTATTGCCTAGTAATTGGGTTGTGGAGGTCAAATAGGCAGTCGCGTCATGTAGTTTTAGGGGTTGTGGAGGTCAGATAAGCAGTCGACCCATGTAAAATACTGGTATTCCGCTGCATCCGGTTAGACTGGAAGCCGACCCCAACATAGTTGGGAAGAGGCTAGGCAGATGATGATGACCTATATACGTAGGTCAATAATTGTACCCCACATTAACTAACCTCTATTAACCCTTGGGGCAATTCGTGATGGTATACTCTTTCACCCCTCATTCAAGTTTCGGTATACCATTTGCAAATTGCAACAATTAAAGCTCAACGTATAATTATTAGAGGTGAGATTGAATTCAATACTTTTCGCGATATTCATTTGTTTGTAGAAAACTACAGGGTAGATTTTAATGAGGCTTATGTTACTATTACTGAGAACCTAAAACAATAGTTGTAACTGAAAATAATTACATTATGTGGATAGCTTAGACTTGTGTTTATTCAATAATAGACGTAATATTATAATGATGAGCTAGTACATAATATATTTTTAAATGAATGTTTGTATTGTAAAAAGATGTAGCGTTTTATCTTTGTAAGTCCTACTGAAAGGTATTCCTTCGTTAATATTATAAATGTGAAAGTTTGTGTCTTTGTTACTCATTAACGCAAAAACGGCTGAACGGATTTGAATGAAATTTGGCAGATAGATGGTTTCTAACCTAGATTAACACATAGGATACTTTAATCCCGGTAAATGACGGCATAACGCTTAACGACTGTTATCAATTTACACAAAAACTAGCTTCTGCATTTTTAATTTCTCTCTGGGCTCAATAATTCTGAAGTCCACGCAGACAAAGTCGTGCGCAGAAGTTAGTGAGTCTATAATTCTTCATAAAATTCACTCTTGCCGGTGAGCATTTGCTAAATTGTTGTTTGAAGCAGTGAGTCATTAAACGATTCTAGGTGTGCAGTAGCTAGCTAATTGGCGATTAGGTAGGTACAATTTAAATTAATACAACTGCTTATCCAGATGAATCTCTTTATCATTTCGTAATCCTGACCTATTGAGTAAACTGAGCTAAACTTCACTTAGGACGAATTCCACAAAACTTTTATACCTAAAATAGGGCTTATCCTGAGAATAAATTTTGAATTTTTGACAGGTTTCCTATTCTATAGAACTGTCAGACGTTAATTTTATTCCACGGATAAAAATATCTGACTTTGGTAAAATCAGCCTTGGAGCATTAAATCGAGAGTAAAGTGGTGCTTTACTTATCTTACATATCAGGCGAATCAATTAAACAGTTCAGCATTTGCGAAACATGGTGCCTCCTGATGACAGGCAACAAGCCAACTAAAACGTATATTAACTAACCTGACGGATGGCAGGCTGCGTTAGTTATCCGACGCACACACGCCACGCCAGCCGGATTGCCTGACGCAGCCAAGATGAGCATAAACTTCAATTATCCCTCGATAATTGATAAGTGAACCAAACACAACCCCCAAACTGATATAACATAATTAAGTATTCTAATGTTCATTAGATCTTCGCCCAAATCAAACAGGACTCGAACTTTTGTTTGACCCAATAAAAAAAAAAAATACTATACATAAATCCCTGAAGGGAAAATATTTACTTTCTACCTCAGAACCCTACGTTTTATCATTTGCATTTTTCATGACCAACTCAATTTAGTACCTACCCACCGTTTCGGGTCCGCCGTATCTGCTTGGAAGTGTCCTATGGGATTTCCTAAGTTAGTTTTTCGACGTGTAAACCGCTTGTAATATTCAAGAAAAATGGAACTTTGATACAGACCTGATTTCATTAAGAATTTAAATCTCTATTACGGTACAAAAATTCGGAAAGTTTGGAAAATTCCGGTTTTATTTAGGTTTTGGTGACCCAATATAAATGTTATTTACGGTACAAAAATTCGGAAAGTTTGGAAAAGTCCGGTTTTATTTAGGTTTTGGTGACCCAATATAAATGTTATCGTTCCACTTCTTTTTCACATCGGTGAAAGCATAAAAATAAAAAGTGAACTTGAAAACCAGCGTGGTAGTCGATAGAATACGAAGTACCTTAGTCATAAGCGAGGTAGACATATTAAAAGCACATTGACATAAAAACAGACTCCTGTAACCAAAAGCCCATCTAGCGAAATTGCCATCCGCTTGCTCATTACCGACGGAGCCAACCGCTGGATCCGATATCCCGGCGCACGTGACTAAAGGAAATTGAAATCTCTATCGGTTAATCGAAATATTGAATCGAATTTCTAAAAACAGAATTTTAATTATCTACCCATTTTGACTTGATCACTTCAATGTAAGCATCTTGTTAATGTTGACGGATTTTATCTATTGATAGTGCCTATACTCTTCTTCAATACCCTATTAACAGTGTTATTAGGAAACATTGTCTAAGCCAATTATTTTCAAAACAGTTTCGTGCCGACTCTTCTCCATAGTAAAAGCCAATTGGATCCGTGCTTCTGACGTTTCATAAGTGCCCATGTAGATTTTTGTGGAATATTTTTTTATGACTATTAAACCCATATCGCCGGAGTGAATCTTCACCCTGCCTGCAGTCACTCAACCACAAAATATTTAATTGGTCTACATACAAACAATCAGTAAACTCCACCTTTGATCCTGTCTATACAATGTAACCAAATCTTCAGCTACGATGGAAAACCTATTAGCCAAATAATAATTATAATCGTTAAGAAAACCACAGCCTTCAACCGATTTTGCTTACTGATAGGCATGCGATAGGTAGGTACCTGTAGGTCTACGCATTGTATTCAGAACCACCTTTTAGAAGTCGGCTGAAAATAGTGAAGGTGGTGATTTTATGATTAGAAGATAAGGTGCGAGGGTCGCAGCGTGTTCCGAAGCTGCCCTGATGAACCCCTCTTATTATGAGCCTGCACGACCTGCTACTTGAACACGTCTGCTTGCCACAATCTGGAGAGTCCTTTATTCCGCCATTCGTTTAATTTCGCTTTTTTCCGCTAAACATGCGTCCGGGTCACGGCTACTATGAACCGATATTGATCCAACAATGAATAACGTACCTACTAATTATTCCGATCAGATCATTAATTTCTGTACTTGGCAGCCATTTAATACACACGATAATAATTCTTGCGTAAAATTTGGAGGTCTATGTTTGAAGTACCTTGTTTGTAAGTATGAGGTTAAATTCTTTACCAACTTAATTATTTGCATTTCTATGGTTTGATTATTTTGCTTTCCGTTTTGTTCGCAAGAGTTTTATTAAAATGGAGCGCGAATTCAGCGTTGTGTAAGAACGATAATGTATGCTTTTCATGATGAGGGTCTATTTTATGTCCGTAGCTTGTGAAATTAGCTAGGAAGCATTCACGTGTATAATCTGAAACGATTATAAATTATTAACGAGCTGGGGCTCAGACGAGCGGCCTGCATGACAGCAAGGTGTAAATGGAGGCAAATTCGGCAATTTATATGCGAACAGACTGCCTTTGAGAAGCGATGACGCCTTTGGCACTTCCAAAAATTCTATCGGTTTTCTCCAACTATAATTTAGTGTAGTGTGATGAGACAGTGTTTTCAATTAACTTCCGTCAAGATCTTGGATTTTTAAATTAGTTTTAAGAAAACAGGCATTTTGGGCTGTTCTCAATAAAGTCGTCTTTTCGTAAGAATAAATCATCATTGGTATATCAATACTTACTCAAAATAATCTTCTACTTATACAAGGTGGAGATGACAATACAACAATGAATTAAACTGCGTAAGTATATCTAAATGCCGTTCCTACACCAATGAATTAAACTTCGTAAGTATATCTAAATGCCGTTCCCACAACAATGAATTAAACTGCGTAAGTATATCTAAATGCCGTCCGTACAACAATGAATTAATCTGCGTAAGTATATCTAAATGCCGTTCCTATACCAATGAATTAAATTTCGTAAGTATATTTAAATGCCGTTCCTACAACATTAAATTAAACAGCGTAAGTATATCTAAATGCCGTTCCCAGTCTGCATACAAAAATTCAATCAAATATATGTATTAGTTTAGTCACTATAGTTAGTCCAAGATTGGCAAAACCCATAGTTGGTCCATCACTAATATCAAGTTTTTTTTAGAAAAGCTTACTTTTTTAATTTTGATGCTAGGATTTATTTGATAATTATGTGCTTTATTTAGTATTGCCTGCACTTTAATTTATTGTCATATTCTCATCTCAAAATTGTATAAACTACATACCTACCTACTTAAATTCAAAACAGTCACTCTTCAATATTAATATAGTTATAATATCAGCATGCAGCACCAAAGAATTCATATATTGAATAAGAGTCCCTTTCAAATGTAATTTTAATATCACTCATGTGTCTACTTGTTTATCGAAAACAATTTCCCTAGACGAATCACAAAATATTCATGTCAAAATGTGTACCGAAGCATTTTTTCCCTATCTTTATTATTTAATTACTGGATTTTTTATGGTTATAATAAAGTCTTATTACGTGGCAAACGTCGGGGCTCATTAAAAATCTCTTTTCTCGTTGCTTGGCTTTAATTATCCGTTTTCTTTGTTCGCGGGCGTTGGGACTGTGTTGGTACACTGGCGAATAGTTCTCTGTTGTGTCCTAGGCTCAACAAAACTGACGTGAGGAAGAGGAGGAAATTATTGTTTGTTTAATTGATCTTCTGAAGTATTTTGACCTACTCGATTTATCTACTTACACGCTTTTTGCCCGAAAATGACTAACTTGCATAGAAACTTTCATCTCCTGTTGATGCCCTTTAGAGGATGAATTTTCAAAACTGCTACGTTAGTGTTCACTTACGTTAAAAGGAATTTTGATTCAAAATCTCTTGCTTCTAGATCCACCAGTTGAGGCTGTGCGTGGTCTGTCAGTGCATGAATTTAAGATTCTTATTACGTAGATGTTCCCAAAAAACTTAAATAAACATGATTTTTATTTTGACGTGTATTCCTCGCAGAAAATACATAGGTCAGCCATTTTGAATCAGCGGCCTCTTGCGTATAAGTATTTGCGATCAGCAAAATTACTGCACTAATTTAAGTAACTTATTTTAGTTGTCTTCATAGTAGGTAAGTTAATAAATGGCTCCGTGTCCATATTCAACATGTTGGTTTTAAGTCTTAAGTGTTTATTCATTCAATAGTTTTCAACGTTTAATTATACTTGCTAAAAGAAACAAGAGTTAAGTGATTATTTACAAGAACAAAACTCCTCCATAATTAATGAAATAAAAGGCTTTAGCTGAAGAAAACGTACTTTTCCATTCATTCATTGCAGGATTATTGTTATTCTATCAATACAATACAATACTGAATGAATTGAAAACAAGCTGACGATCTTTGTGTTGCATCGGAACTAGTGTTGCCCAAATGCAAGACCAAGACAAGACCTTAGCCAGTCTTGGTCTTGGTCTTGCGTCAATACACCTGGTCTTGGTCTTGGTATTGCGCTCTCAGTCTTGGTCTTGGTCTTGCAGCAAGAGTCTCGCAAGTCTTGCGAGACTCTACTACTTAGACTAGACTACATTCAAATACCTATTAGTCTATTGCTCAGGGTGGCAGGGACATCGACGCGCAACCGCTTACCATGGATTCAGTACATGATTCTGGACCCTCCTGCGTTGAAATTTTTCGCCGGCTTTTTCATAATTTTTTACGTTTTATTCTGCAATTTTTTTACTGTAAACTGTATAACATCATTATTTCTATCTGACCCAATAAGAAACTCGAAACGGCTACCTGATCAGCTGTATTGCTAAAGTTCATTTGCGAGGTCAACACTGTCTGCGTGCTCACGCTATTCGCTTTCAAATGCCGCGACAAAGGGACCGCAGCGCCAAGCGGACTCCTAGTATTATTAACGCACTTGAAAATAAACTTTAAAATTATTACAATAAAGTGCATAAATGCTTGAACCTGACAAAAAATGCGGAAGATTGCGGGAATCCCCGCGCGGCGTCGAGTCGGCCATGAATCCCAATGAATCTAACAGACGCGTCACATGAGGCATTTTAATCATCTACATAATTGAATGACCCATTTACTACTTTTATTTTAGTTATTTTTGTAAAGCTTCATCGATTTAAGGGGGAAGCGCTAAGGTAAATCAACCATGAACCTTAATGCTTTAGCGATAAAGTTGAAAATCTGTTAAAGAAATATGGCAGATTGTAGTAGCTTGATGTGCTAGCTTCTGTACCATAACATCGGTTGGCTTAAAAACTGCTACTAGTACTAGACCTACTCGACTCGCTGTTAGTTTTAAATTTTGCTGAATAGAAGAATAATATAAACTTTGAAACATAAATACCTAGGTACAGAATTTTTACCAACCTACTAACGTTAGATCTGCACATTAGACTTATACAAGTATAATATAATACTCTAAGTAGATATACCTACAAGGTATGAAATGAACCTTGCTAGAAAGTTATGCTAGGTACATTTTTATCACATATGGGAACAAATTTGTAAGTAACACGCTACCTACCTACTTAATAAATAGTCAAAACATATAATAATCAATACAATACCTGTTAGTATTATGACGATACGGTTTTGATACTGGGGAACGTCTATCAAAATCGGGATTGAAACCAAATACCTACTATAACGCCCAAATCTCAGTTTGACTTAACTGCGAGACGCAAGAGTCTTGCAGGCTTAGTCTTGTTCTTGCTCAATTCTTGCAGGGGTCAGTCTTGGTCTTGGTCTTGCTACAATAAGTCGGTCTTGGTCTTGGTCTTGGTCTTGCAGAAATGCAAGAACAAGACCAAGACTGCAAGACCAAGACCGATTTTGGGCAACACTAATCGGAACACTACATCGGAATGAGAAAACATCAATTTAAACTGTACCTACTTGCTTTGAAAATCTAGTAAAGTAGGTATATAATATTATTGGTTTTTATTTATTTCTCTAGAGATACCTAGCAGCATTTTCAAATTCCAATACAGAATCAGATCCTGGTATTAGTTTAATACCAAATTCAAAGTGACATGGACACTAAGTTTTGTTTTATGGGAGCGCAACCTTCTTCAACCGTTCATCGTGGATCATAGACACAGATTTTTTTAAGAAGAAGAAATCAGTGTTCTCCTATTTGTATGTCAAAAATATGATTTAAGGCAGGAACAACCAATAAAATAGCAATTATTCAATTATTCCCTGCAGTAATTACGAGTATTATTTCTACACAATCCTTCTGATCCCAACAGTTTGATTGTTACCTTTCAAAAGAATTAGAATATTTTGATCAATTTTGGAAATAGTACACACACTGAGATAACTGCTAAAAGAGATGTATGGCAGAAGGAAAATAACTGTCAACCCAAATAATTTGGGATAAGCGCAAGAGGATGATGACCTTTTGATAGCCACCACATCACACCGACTTCGGCTTACAACAGCGTCTGCTTGACTGGCTAGGATCAAATGATATAGAAAAAAAACTAAGCAAAAGTCATCATCATCAGTTCAGCCGAAGACGTTCACTGCTAGACATTAGCTCCCCCAAGCACCGCCCCTTCTACCGGTTTTGTGATTCTCGCATCCAGCGGGTTCCTGCGGCCTTTTGTTTGGTGTGCAAACAAAAGTATTTAATCAAAATAAAGGTCAAATGCGAGTTATTTTCTAAGAGGAAGACAGTCTAGTGGTTAAAGTTCCGAAGTCACTCTAGTGTTAGGAACTGTAAGAAACCAACGCAAAGTGCGATTGACCGCAACACAACAAATCACTTAGCTTCGGTTTAATACTATTTGCCGGCAACATTATTACACTTCCGTAAGTACCTTCCTCTTAACATTTTATCAGATTATTATTAGCCCCTGGTGGAGCAGTGGTGGCCAAGTGGTAACGGCCGCGATTTACGAGTTGTAGGTTGGTTGTTGATCGTAGGTTCGAATCCAGACAGTTGCTTTACTTTGTGTAAATTATTTCATCGCCACTGCTCTCAAAATGGTGAAAGAAAACATCGTGAGGAAACCGGCATGTCCTAGAACCAAAAATTCGAAGACATGTACCGAGAGGAGGCCTGTGTCCCAGCAGTAAAGAAAGCAAAGATTGAAAGAGCGATCCCATTTCAATTTTTGTCATTATATGCAGCGTTTTGTTATTGAAAATGATTGATCCTCGAAGGGGATTCTGTGATAAAATCTCGCCCCTCGACTCCAATATATCACGGAGTTTTATATTTTGTGAAGAAAACCAGTAAATACCCATTTAAATTCATTCGAAAACTATCTTCAGAAAAGTCATTTTTCAAACACACAGACAACAGACAGATTGTGAGAGAATTATTTATCATTTTTGTCTTCAAAATTATAAATATTTCCATTTCACTCGATACTAAGTCATATAAAAGTAAATTTAAAGACAACATATCCCATAACGTGCAACGAAACCACCCATAAATATTCTAAAACTACATTACAGGGTCTTATTTTCCGAACGCAGACGGAATCGCTCGTTAAATCCCACAAAAGGTTCCTACATTTATAATAGACAACAGAATTATGATAAAAATGTTCATGAACGTCGCTGAACTTGAGAGAGCATGAGATAATTTTCGGCTCCATTTACTTTATTACATTTTGGTGGGTAACAGCACGAAGGTGTTGAGTATCAAATATGAGGACTTGGAGCTCCACATCGGAATATAATCGTTTGTTACTACACTTCATGCAGGAAGTCGTATTCTTCCTGTGAGGTTAATATGCCATTGTATGTGAGTACAGGCTTTTGCAAATGTTTTGCTCTTATGCCTGCGGGCTGAGGAGACATGATGTTTCAAGCGACCTTGAGGAAGATGGCTCTAACGGTCTTATGCTCCAATGATGTGTTAAAGAGTTAGCACAGTCTTATTCTCCAAGGATGTGTTAAAGAGTTAGCACAGGAAGAGCATAGGGACGTTCAACCAGAAATATTGTAGCTGAGCTGCCAAGTTCGTCCAACATTTGTAAGTAGGCAGGAGTCAAATTCCTATACAAATACTGACATACTTCTTTGTTTTCTCTGAAAGGTTTCAGACTACAAAATTAGAATAGAGCCTGGCAAAGATAGTTCACAAGGAACATTTTCAGTCTCCATAATCATCACGCTTATCAAAGGTATTGCGCAACGGCAGATACTGATAATCCTGCTTAAATCCGGATGGGTCAATAGAAGGAATACTAATATTAATATCTTACATTCAAAGTCCAATTTCGGGCAGGTGCATGATTCGACAGTGGCGTTCGTTGGAACGATCGGCAGCCGCTTCAAATCCGTCTGTAATTGATTGGGCCGTCCGTCTGCCCGTTCTTTCACGTGCCCGCTTTTACTCTACTACCGGATTACCGTGATTGCTGAACCACGGCCAGTAGATCAGTTAACAGCCAATGGAATAAACCGATATCCAAATGACAACAAAGCTTTTAAAGGCGAATGATTTGATGTAAGAATAAATGTTTTATTGTCTTTGGCTGTTCACATTTCACGAAAGGGAAGGGAGTGTTGTTTTTGTTTTTTAAATTTCCATTGCTAAATGAAAACTTAGTGCAGTGCTTGTGCAGTGTATGAAGTTTGTGTTTGAAGCAATTGCCGACATAATGGATTGTTCGAGATTTCTATATCGTCTATTGCAGGTATGTTATGTACTTTACTCTTACCGATGTTCCTTTTTCGAGTCCTATTTTCTAAGTGTTCCTAGAATTTTTTACGCAGTCGGGTTCTTTATGGTTATTTGGAACTCAACTTTTAAACTCATAAAGATAAACTTTTGTATTGTTTCCAATTAATTTTACGTAAAGTTCTCAGATACATATTTAGTCCGTATTATCCGTAATCCAGTTTATTTTTGTAAACAGAATCTGCACTACATCAGTAGAGTTCATATGCCTTCATAATCAATACAAATATATAAAATTGAAGTCTGTTTGTAATGTGTAAATAACAGTTTTTTTACTAAACGGTACTATAATTTAGCAAAAAAGGATTTTTTTAATATTTTTGTTTGTCTGTCTGTATGAAGTATAATGTCCATCTGTCTGTTCCAGCTAATCCCCAAAACGGCCGGACCGATTTTGACTTTCACTGGTAGATAGCTGATGTTATAACGAGTGACTTGGCTACTTTTATTTTATAGAAAAAGAACAAGGGTTCCGCGCAATAAAAATAAAACCCATGAAATCCAATATGCACTAAGTCGCGGGCACAGCTAGTCGTAAAAATAAGTCTCAAACAAATTATTAAACAAAGGAATGCGTCAAGGCTCCTTCAAACAGGCGCGACACGCGATGAAATCGCGCGCGACACAAAGGCACTGCAAGTCTCGCAACGAGCGGTGCCTTTGTGTCGCGCGCGATTATATCGCTTGTCGCGCCTGTTTGTAGGGAGCCTTCAAGCTTCGAATATGCAGCCATTTACAAATCAAAAAATATATTTTGATCCACAATCAGTTTTCCCATTTTGCCTCTAAAGGATTAGCAGGTATGTGATCACAGCAATAACTAGCGGTCTTATTGCGCTATTAGTTAGGCAGCATTGTGCTTTAAAACTTAATTATGGCCGTATGTGGTCTCTTGTGGGGACTAGGTATTCAGTGCTTTAGTTTGAAAATAAATTACAGCTAACCATTAAACGAAGGGTTATGAAACTATTTTGTTATGTGAAAAAGTGCTGTTTTAAAATGGAATTGATTTATGTTCGGAACTCTAATTATGATCTTAGTGATCATAATTTATTCTGTACTTTCCACACTTATGGTTGAATTCTTAAATACAAAAATCCATGTGATGTTTACTATATTTAGTAAACTTAAGTTTAGTTTGAGACCTCAGCGGTAATTCATTCAATTCGGTTTTTGAAATAGAGGATTTTCTCGTTCTGTCAAACAAGATTGTTACCTTAGTTACCAGAGCTACGGTGTGATTGTAAACCAGTTAACCCGTTAATGCTGATTGGTGCCTTTATAATTAATCAATTTTGACGTGTAAAACTGTTTGAACAAACCTACTTATGGCTGATTTTTCAATCGACAGATAATTTTTATTCTTGGAATAAAATTGACGTCTGACAGTTTTTGTGTGGAATAACTGTCAAAAATTCAAAATTGTTCCTCGGATAAAATTATCTGGCGTTGGAAAAATCAGACCTTACTGAAATAAAATCTTTTTTTACTTATCAATTTTTCTTTGTTTAACTGTGTGGTGTGCACCGGTGCGATTCTGTAACTATCTCACCGTGAAAACTTAGGTGAAGTGAGCGTGGAGTGAGCTGTCAATAGTGTCAATTCCTAGCAAAAACAAACTCACTTCACCTAAGTTTTCACGGTGAGATTTTTACAGAATCGACCGGCACATTCGAATTAATTTTATGGTGTTAAGGTGTACCCATTATAATAAGAAGTACACCAAAATTCTTTAAAAAAATCACCTTAATTAATTGCTCCCATGTCTAGCTTACGAATAAGTCTAAGCAACTTAGCATCTAGATTTTCTTAGATAACTTCCAAGCTGTACGATAACTTCTTCAAACATCCATCAAGTTAAGAGACTAAATAACAAAAAGTATTTACCGGAGCAGCATGTGGCGTGTTACTAAGGAAGCTATCATGTCAATTTATTATGATGACATGGGTTTGGGTAGTCCATTCATCATAATTTGCCACGATCGTTCAAGTTTGTTTCTTGCGGTAAGCACGGAAATTGATACGATGCCGCGATGGGGCAAATATTATGTCTGCAAATTATAGACTACTTTTAGGAGAAAAAGAGGAAAATGTTCAGTTTTTCAATAGTTACTCAAAATATTTAGGTGTTTTTCTAATTTAAATTGAATAACTCACGATAGTTGTATAATGTAATTCATTTTTACAACTTGATGTACAACTAAAATAATACTGTTTCAAGCAATTTCTAACTAAATTAATGCACAAAAGTAGGTATCAAAAGTAGTTTGCTCATAATCGTTTAAAATATTTTTTTTGTAAAATTGGTAATTTTCTATCCTAAAAATAATTAAAACTACGTAAATTATGGTCACGCTTCCGCTGTACAGTCAAAACAAACCAAAATGTGCGACGTATCGTACCTCCTACTCTAGACCCGGTACATGTTGTATACTCGGACTTAATGTATCAGGCTTTTCTACCACTGAACCTTAAGAGGAAATGCGGGTGGTCTTTTCTTCATAGAAACGCTCTCGTCTGTTTTCTTTTTGGTTCATGACCATAAAGCAATTATTTTTTTACAGAATAATAAATATTAACTACTTGTATGTCCCTATGTTTTCCTTCTTGATTATACATTATTTTTATAAGCACTAGAACCATCCAAAAATGACGATTTAAACCGCTGTCAACAGAGGGCTAGTATACAAATTTGACAACTATTAATGAAAAAAGAAAAATATAAGGACACAGTATATATCATTTTTATTCAGTTTATGTAATATCTTTTAAATTGATCCAATATTGGAGGAGGAAATAGGCGAGAGCCAAACCTCGAATTAAAACATTTTACTTAGACTTTTTCAAAAGTCTCTCCGACCGCATTTCCTCTTAAGAAAATGCATTGACAAAACATAGGAGGTGCAATATGATTATTAGCCAGTAGATATTCGTACACTACCTACTAATCTTGGAGCGTTCAATGAACAGCTAACGGTTAGGTGTAGTCATTTATAGGAAATTTATTATTGTTATCAAAGTCAAAGTCAAAGCATTTATTTCAAATAGGCACATAAAAGGCACTTTTGAACGTCAGAAATAACAACAAATAGAATTGATTCTAGTCGCCCATTCCAAAAGGTAGTTTTCGTATAGAGAAGAATGGGCAAGAAACTCCACCGTTATTTTTTTTAAATGTTTTACAATTATTTTGTATACATTAATTATATAATAATAATATGTGAAGACGATGTACCTAAAATAAAATTACTATACCACAATAGGTAAAATGATTAAAAATGAAATCATGACATATAAATTAATTATCTGATAGATACATGGTGCTCACATATTTACAAACATGGTAAAAGTAAACGATTTTCATTGAAATAAAAAAAAAATACAAGTAATAAGTCAGGGTGTGAGTTGTAGTAGTTACAGAATGTAAATCAATGTAAATTAAAAAAGAATAAATTTACGATTACATTAGCAACCCGTTTGATTTTGTCTAGTATCTTTACTGAGCTCGATTACATCACCTTTCTTTTAATTTTTTTGAAGGAAATAAAATATGATTATTTGGCACATAAGTTTCGGAATGTAACTTGAGTCGCATTTCACTGCAGTAAAGCCTCAGATTCTATAATTCAAAACTTTATGAATTGTTTATGAAAAATAAATAGATACGCACTGCGAAAAGCGAGAGACACAATTTATAAAATGATCGGAAACACACTTGGTAAAACATGGATTTTCCTGAAACCTGTTAAAATTAAATAGTTGAGTATCTATTTAAATAAAGCCAAACGTTATTCATTTATTTCAGTTGATTTGTTGATTAAAATTAATTCTTTAATCATATTCCGTCAAATTAATTTCCATTCGGGTAGATACATGTAATTTTCCTCAGTAACAACATACGCTTGTAATTAATACAAGGGTAGCACAATTGTTGTTTAATTACAGCATGATCTGCATGACGTAAAATAATGATGCAATGTAAGTTTCTACTAATTCTGTATGACTAATGAGTTTGTATGTATGTTATGGGGTGCATTATTACCCCTCGAGTAACAATACTTGAGTACCTTATACCTTATACGTCAGTATGTAACCATACTGGATAATATTTTCACTCCGGAATAAGCTTTTATTTCAATATATCGTTTGTGCAGACACAAGAAGTGATGAAGAAGTAATAACCTCCTTTGCAAAAATAATTACTGAATGCCGTAACTAACAGAAACAAACAGTAAATACAAGAAAAAACATTGATCTGAACTGCTTTAAACAGTTCCATATGAGCCTAACGTTCAAAACAGTATTTTTTACTGATCCGAAAACAATAAAAGCTTTATAAGGCACTGAGTACGGAGGCACGTGCCAATGTATGTTGGACCACGTAATTTTTAGTTATAAAAGTTTGTAAAAGTTTAATAACATAGTTTTAAAGTCATTGTTACTAATACTATGTGGATTGTGAGTACTTGTAGACCGAAATCAATAATTTATAATCCTTACATAGTAGGTATAAAACAAAGTCATCGAATTAAATTTCTGTAAGCGCATAACTTCCGAATGATTGCACCAAATTGGATAATAATTTTTTTGTTGTGTTCGGTATTGCCAGGACAGGTTTTTATGAAAGAAAATTTAGAAAATCGAAAAAAAATGCACCCCTGCGAAGCTGGGGCGGGCCGCTAGTATATTCATCATCATCATTTCAGCTGTAAGACGTCCACTGCTGGACATAGGCCTCCCCCAAGCACCTCCACTTCGACCGGTTCTGTGCTTCTCGCATCCAACGGGTTCCTGCGTCCTTCACAAGGTCGTCTGACCACCTTGTGGGAGGCCTTCCAACGCTACGTCTTCCGCTACGCGATCGCCACTCCAGAACCTTTCTAGCTAGCTAGCTAATATATTATATTTATTAAAAAAACATTTGTCCAACTAGCCGGGAATTTCATTCTTACGGTCTTATCCCAGCGCTGAACTTTGCCCAACATACTCTTCAAGTTCAGCCAAGTCGAAACTGTCGTCTAGATGCTACAACTATCGACGATCAAACTATATCACATAACAAAATACCGTAAGTTAAACTATTTAGTGCATCGACAACTTTGCTTCCAGGGTATCATCGTTAATAGAAGTTAACCTTTACAAAGCGTGAACTATAGTTCAATAATGTCGTAACATAGAACCTACATTTTCAGCAAAATTGTTTCAATACATCAATTTATCACAAGAAATTTTCGTGACATAATCTTGGTAACTTTCCATATTTCAGGTCAGTTAAGAAATACAATTTATCTGGCTAGGTTTAAGTCTAGACGGTATGCAATATCAGATTGGCAAGATCACTTAGGGTTCTAGATGATATCTTATTGCTGAGGACGAAAGAATGTACTTGCGTTAGGGGAACTTCGGAGTTCATTTTCTTTCACCAATAATGGCAATTTTCATTATTACCATATTATTATTATATTATTCCACTTAGTATTTCGAGACATCGCTAAGCGGTTGGTCGACTCTTTGATTATTTCCCCTCCTCTTTATACACTTGCACATATTATTATTTAAAAACTGTCCGATGACCGATGACCGATGGCGATGACCGTTTTGTCCTGTACAGTGGCCATCGCCACAGTACAGGACAATGCTGTCCATTCTCTGTCTGTCCTCATGCTCATAAACCTCATTTATAACATATTTGCTCGTAAAGGGTCTCTTATTTCACCAATTTCAATATCGTAATGTATCTCATTACGCACTTGTGCGGTAATGTAATGTTTATCAAGATGCTCCGTCAAAACAAACGGTACTTTTTTAAATCTTAGCAAAGAGTTTTTATTTCAGAAAAGATGTCAACATTTTATGAATAAAATTAACTTTGGGAGATAAAATATAATAAATAAACATTTAATTCTTTAATTTAATTAATTTTGACAATAAATTACAACCATTAATATCTGTAACAAAAACAAAAATATTAATTTACTTTATTAATAATACTGGCTGTTTTGTGTCTATGCCTGAAAAAAAAAGCGCGAACGCGCGCGCATCGCTTATCTGTTATGAAGTAAAAATTATTCCGCGCGCTTTTTCTTTTCGCTGTACTGTTTTTTATTTGAAAATGTCGTCAAGTAATGATGAATTTATTAATTCCACACCGCCAGAAGTCACAGAGGCAGCGAAAAAGGCTACTCTAAGCCTCGCCCGAAAAATCGACTGATAGATAGGTACTTACAAGCGTATCAAAATTTCATCATATGGAAAACAAGCAAATATGCAAGTTCAGTCCGAGTTTTATTTATTTCCTCGCAAATATGTTATAAAACGTCGTATGACATACGTGCGCTTTGAAAATTACAGCCTCTGCTTTCTTTTAGCCCTCGCCTACGGCTCGGGCAAGCAATATCGCCTCGGCTGTAATTTTCAACTTACCGCACTTATATCATAATGTACTATTACAACAACGTTCTTGGTTGGCAGCCAGGTGTTACTGTTGCAATAACAATTTCAACTTCTTTCACATTCTGAAATAGGCTACAAATACCTGATACTATTAAAGATATAAACAAAATAGTTAAACGGAGAAAGCTGGTAATGGCACAGGTCAGCCGCGCGGTGGTCCGAAACTCTGTCATATTTTGGCGTCTCGCCAATAACAAGCTAAGATTCGTATCGTATCTTATTCATATTATAATAGCGTGCTCCGTAACTTATGTATATGAAACATGCGAGACAAATTGTAGCGGTCTAATAACAAGGTATCACATTATGTAGGTAAGTACATCAAGATCCATATTTACTGTCAGTGTGGAAATGGGCTGAAACCTGTTATAAATAGTTAAGGGACGAGCAACGCTCTGGTTACACAGTTCGTTCGTGTTACATGGAGAAAAAATTGTCAGTAACGCGATTCTCTGAGTGACAGAACAATACATTTATTCTTAACGTTGTAGAAAATGTGACATGAGATAGAAAGCGTCCGGGTAATAGGAAAACTTCAGGGTTTTTTATACTTCTGCTACGTATATTAAAATATCTTTGTAGGATGCTTTTGATGCATTCGTTCAGTGAAAGGAGAAGTGATTGTTTTTTTCTTTTTGTCAAGCTATCTAGAGTAAGTAAACTGTAGGATTTTTACTGAATTAGAAACTCAAACAACCTTTAAAAAGTAGTTAGCTATGAACGCATATTCAGTCAGACAACTGAGGAAATAAATTAGCATTTCGTGGAAGCAATTCGAGTAGGTTAAACAATTCTAATGAAGAAACTTTCAGGGCTCGTGCTGTTAAGTACACGAACAAACCATAATATACAGTTCATCTCCCCGATTGTCTAAATACATGGAACGTTACCTACATTTGTTCAGCTATTTAGTTCAGAACTCACGTTAGATACCGTTCGTGTAATATCGGCTTTTGAGGCTTCGTTAACTAGGAACATGAACCTCCGATTACGCCCGATGATTAGTGTCGTGGTGTGTCGGCTCGTCAGAACTCAGAAATGCAAGAAATGTGCGTCAAACAAATGAGTAGGTATCGGTTTGCTGACACGTTGCATCTAGTAACTAAATAAGACGTCTTTATCACGCTAATATAGGTATATTCGGTCGGTATGTCTAGCTTTTATTGCATGCAGGAGGTGCAATTGCAAAATTACTCTTGGGCCCAGTTTGTCTGTCGAAATATTTAGGCAAGTTTCATCATGTTAGTCCAGTCAACAGACAATATTATGGATAGTGTCAGTACCCAAATTAACAGGACTTTAACCGTAGTTTACGTGTTGAAAATAAACATGTGTAATATCACAGTTGATAGTGGGACGCCGTCCGACCGCGCATTACACAAACACCGGCTTGACGGAACCATTTGTTAGGGCCGTTCTTTGTAAGCGTCTCGCTTTGTGATTCCCGTGTACATAGCGTGAACATTTTGACAAGTGGAATTTGTTCTGCAAGAGAGGGTTGGAAATATACATCGCGGCAATGATAATTTTGCTGCTGTGAAACCGTGGTACTTTGATTAAGTTTTGGTTGTTAGTTAACTTTGTGTTTTGGGGTATTGTGTGTTCCGTATGTTTGTTAAAGTAATAAGTATTGTACATGATGATTAAGTGATAGGGGATCGTATCCTTTGCTTGTCTAATATTTACCTATATCTTTCCTTGGTGTATAAAATGCCAAAAATATATTTAAAAGAAAGGGCAAATGATGATTTTGATGTCTACAGTTCTTTTGCAATGTGATAAAGCATAGGTACCTACACTAATCATCTTTACACCTATCTCTCTATATCAGGAGGCTAGATGTCTCCATAAGATATTGACATGCACGCGAACAAGAGAGTCTCCGTTCGAGTGAGTCATTTTTACGCGAACGCGACTGTGACAAAAAGTAGGTTCAACTCAACCCCCTGCCGAGACCAAACAACAAACGGGCCGTGAGTGTAACATGCAAAATTTTTCGGACGTTTAATTTCCTCCTTTAAAGTTTTAATTCGAGACATAAAGCGTGCTTAAAAGCGTTGTCTGGCAAGTTTCATCATCGCACAGATGCTTCGGTAGGAAGCTTACTTTGCACACAAAGCCTACAAGTACAAAAGGCTCTGCCTCCGCTCCATTTTGTGTCTGACAAGCCGGGAAGTCGCAGAATGAGACGCGTCAACTCTGTTATGACGTCACCCGTTCAAATGTTTAAATTTAGAAGGATCGAAGAGTGACAGGCGTTCGAATTTTGTTACTCCTTGAGAAAAGCCTTCTTGGACGAACTTTATAAAAGTTTTGTGTTTCGAAAATAATAATAAATCAATTTCTTTTTAAATTTTAAATGAGTATTTGTAAATCGGGTATTTCACATCTGGGATCAAAAGACCCGTCTCATTTTCAGTAAATTACTACCGCTTACCGCTAGGAAACAATTTACTCATAAGGTTATGCGGATGCCACCATAAATGCTAAATTGATTGCTCTTGATGGATACTTAGTGGCAACGCCGCTAACTGTAGCTAAGAGCAATAAATAGAATCCGATAGTACCGACCGGCGGTCATGTCACACGCACCTGTTCGACGATTAAACTTTACCGTATCGTGCCGTCCACTATAATCTACGACGTTTAATTTTGAAGTCAATCTTCAGGGATGGCGGTCTCTATGTACAATTTGAACCAAAAAACAGAATTTAAAAATTAATGGAAACCGCTTTGGAATATAATTTTAGAAGATAATGGATCATTAAAAAATTTCCTTATTTCATCTTCGTCATAAAAAAAATGTTGCCATGCCACCACCAATTTCTTACATAAAAAAAGAACACGAATATACAAAATTTAAATCTCGAAAATAATTTCCAAACATCCAACAAGACTCGTAACTCGAGTTCCAGGAAGCGCCGTTTACAAATGTAACTGTATTACAAAATGAACTGACGTACGCAGCTCATCCCTAACAGGGGAAGATGTGGTGTTGTCTACTCCGCGTTATTATTTTGGCAATAATATTATATTATGCTTTCAGACGTCACTTCCCCCCCGCCCCGCTCCGGTACCCTCTCTGCTGGCAACGACGAGCTACAGAAATAGTATTAGAAATTCATAGTCTATTATTGAACGGATACTTTCGTATTTAGAACATTGCTTTTGTGTTTGTAAATGACTGCGTTGATATTTGGCATTGTTGGCGGGTAAATTTTAGGGAAAGTAAACCATGCTTAGTGATCGCCAGACGAGCGAGACGATACTTGATTGTGTAAGCTCTGTAAACAAAATATAATTAAGTATTCAATCTGACTATAAAGTTTAATGTCTAAACTGTCTAGACTTCATAGAATACAATACAGTGTATTGTAATTGTAGTGTATTGTATTTGTGTGTATTTATAAATTAACCAAGTACCTTATTATATCATTTAAACACTACTTGGGAAAATTTATCATAAAATAGGTTCTACCATATTTCACTAGCTCGACGTACATGTGAATATCGAGCGAGTTCATAAATTCGAAGTAGACTTATGTTTTGGTCGTTCAGCGTGACAGATAAGAGGTGCGTCGTAAACAATACGCTTCCGTCTGTGACGCCGCGCGCCGGCTGACGTTAAGCGAGTAAGCGTCATACAGCCTATCATATAATATATGATAGGCTGTATGACGCTTACTATTACTACTACTATTATTTTTGAGCTGTCGATATTTATTTTTACTTCGTCTGTTAGATCATTGATTTGTTTGAAATTGGTTTGATCCTACCAAAGTGTGGCGTCGGTGGTATTAGGAAATATATGTTGTGGTTTGATGCTGGTGAGGTGTAAGAAAAGAGGTGCGTCTTAAAAAAAGGCACCGCTCGTTGCGCGACTTGCGGTGCCTTTGTGTCGCGCGCGATTTTGTCGCATGTCGTGCCTGTTTGAAGGAGCCTTGACGCTAAGTGAGTAAGAGTCACAGCCTATGCTAATAATCCTATAGCTTATGGGAAACATTTTTGAGCGGTCGATATTTGTTTTTAGTTAGTCTGGCATTTAGTTGATTTGTTCCTACCAAAAGTTGACGCTAGCGAGTGAGCGTCACACGGCCTATCTTAATAATCCCTAGCGTGTGGGGAACATTTTTGAGCGGTCGATATTTGTTTTTAGTAGGTAACTCTATTCGTTAACTGATTTGTTTGATTTATGGTTTGATGCTGGCAAAAGCGTGCTTTCTTTTATAACACAAAATCATAGGAAAAAATATTTTAGTAAGCTTTAGCGTGACAGATAATACTATGCGTCGTAAACAATACTCTTCCGTCCCGTCTGTGACGCCCCTGCTGACGCTAAGCGAGTGGCGTCACACAACCTATAGCATGTGGGGAATATTATTGAGCGCATGATATTTGTTTTTAGTTAGTTTGTCAGTTATTCGATTTGTTTGGTATTGATTGTATTTAAGATAACGTTTAGTGTTTATTTTTATAAACACTAAACTTTATCTTAAATACATCACAAAGCGGAAGCGTTTTATTTACCGCATTTTATTATTTTTTTTAATAAAATTAAAATAAAATGCGGTAAATAAAACGCTTCCGCTTTGTGATGTATTTTGAAGTAATTTAAAAAAGATAGATGTTTGTTTTTGGTCTTCTACTAAAAAGAGAGCAATCTATACTAATATTATAAAGCTGAAGCGTTTGTTTGTTTGTTTGGTTGAACGCGCTAATCTCTGGAACTACCAGTCGGATTTGAAAAATTCTTTTTGCATTTGATAGCCCAATTCTTGAGGAAGGCTATAGGCTAACATCACGCTATGACCTTTAGGAGCCAAGCAAAAAGAAAAAACTCAGAAAGAACGCTAAGCAAAAACGAAGTAATAGCGCGGGCAGGCGATGCGATGCGACGTGGTGGGTCGGAGTAACAAGAAATTTCACGCGGACGAAGTCGCGGGCGGAAGCTAGTGAAGGATAAAACTGGAAACATGCCTCAAGTTCTTAGCCTTGTTCCCTAGTTTGTGTACCACCAAGTGTAGGTACAAAATACGACAAAATCCGTGACACATTTCTTGTCACTGTTACGTAGTGCGTGTTCGAGCTGCCGTAAGGAAGTGTTAGCAAAGTTTAGCATCCAAACTATCTGATAAGACGTGCGTCGTAACAATACGTTCACATCTGACGCCGCGTACACGAAGTTACGACGTTTTAAAATGATATGTGAACATTTTGTGTTGCGGTGCTATTCTGTAAAAATGTCACCGTGAAAACTTAGGTGAAGTGAGCGTGGAGTGAGCTGTCAATAGTGTCAATTCCTAGCAAAAGAAAACTCACTTCCCCTAAGTTTTCACGGTGAGATTTTTACAGAATCGACCGGTAGTTCGCTACACTTAGTTACCTTAACAACATCCGATCTTGTAACACTATTTATTATGACACGTGGAAGTAGGAAGGCATGTCATAATCATTGGGAGAGAAAAAGAGACAAGACGATAGAATTGGTTAACTAACTAAGTTTTGACGTGCCACTTGCGGGCGACGTAAAAGAGATCTCTGAGTTTGTTTCGGCATTTCTTCTTCTTCCCTGATCTAAAAACTAGCTAGCTAGCGCCATCAATTTTTTAAAATATTGATCAACAAAATGTTGTCGTGTCAAAATGTCTTAGAAGATCTACTTACATAAATGAAAATTTTATTTCACGTGTAACCTGTCTACCTCTTTTACTTATTATATATATCATTGGTGGTAACTAAAAGTACCTACAATGTAAAACAGGTCTGAGGATTAAAGTAGTTCTCCTTTCTGCTTTGTTTCCCATCCTGTTTATCGGATTCTTCTCAAAAGCGCTCTTCAGATTTTTTTTCGCTTTTTCCTATAAGAGATAGGGTAAAAAGTTGCCATCTGTCTTTGATTTGGATAAAAATCAGATCTATTTTATGAAATATTGTTTTAAATTCAAAACAGAATGTAAAATTTATGATTAAAATCGACTAGTCTTCGTTAAATGTATCTATTATGAAAACTGCCAACCTTTACTTCGTCATTCGGAGATCGGAAGTTGAGAAGCGTTCAAAAAGGTCTTATCCAAAGAGATTTCATTAAAACATTCTTTGGTTAAGAAGGAAAACCTCATTTTAAATTTCAGAAGTTTTAAATGCGGATATTTTAATACAAGAAAGATGCACCCGCGTCATCCTGTAGAATGCCTTTTTGAACTCCTTTTTAAGATATAAAAGTAGTAAAATAATGCTTTTTTAAATTATGATAGATACTTATTCTATACTAATAATAAAACTTCAAAGTTTGTACGCGCTAATCTCTACCAGTCGGATTTGACAGACCAGTTCTTGGAGAAGATTATGGGCTATTTAACATTACGCTAGGACCCCTAGGAACCGAGCAGAAAGAAAACAAGTCAGAAAGAACACTAAACAAGAAGCAGTCTAAGTATAACGTAACGTCGCGCGTCGTCCGTAGAGAACTAATAATGTCTTTCCTAAAAGCATGTTTTCCATTCCGATATAAAAGCTTTATACCCACATCATAATAACAGACACTCCAATTAATTTAAGATTCTATTTAATAGAACACAAACATTAAAATATTTCCAAGTTTCTCAGAATCTTTATGAGACATTATATTGTGTAGTTAATTAAATCTATGGGTTCAATTCACTAATCGACGTTATATTTTAATTAATTTCGACATTTATAGTTTTAAATATCGCTTTATTTAAAGTGTGGAAAGCTCATTCGCAGAATTCTCCGATAGAGTAAACATTGGGAGCAGTGCGACGTTGAAGTTCTAACACCACGTAAGTCATTTTTGGCGGTTTTGACATTTTGATGCCATTCGCTAGAGAATTTGGGTTAAATAACTGTTTTTTGTAAATAGTTACTGTTTCTACATTAAATAGAACAAATAGTAAATTTAATAGACAGAAATGTAACGCAATGTAGTAGTACGCATGTAGTGCAAACACAAATAGTAAATTTGTATTATTATAGTATCTATAAAACATTATGCAGTTTTTTCTCTCTCTCCTGAAAAGTTGCTATTTTTGACTTCCGTGGTGTTAGAACTTCAACAACGAGTGGGGGCTCAGTGGTAACGGTCCCTACTTACTTAAAACATCGTGAGGAAACCGGCATGACGTAGAACCAAAAGTTCGAAGACATGTGACATCTACCAACTCGCACCACCTCACTCCCTCACTCCCTCTCGAAGAGAGGAGTAATTTATAGGCTGATTACGCATTATGTATAATTTTGTAAAAAATATTAATTTAGTTTTACTAACGAAAGGACAATGCCCTCATAATGCTTCACATTTCACTATTCTTTAAATAGTCTTTCTTTGTAATCCGAACAGCATTTTGATCTTCTACAGTCGATCAAGATAGGCGTAGAACGGACCAAAGGAAAATCGGGCCAATCTCTTTTTGTAGTATTTTGACCGGTCGAGTCCTACGTCATAAGTAGTAAGTGCAAATACCTACGGTTTTTTGCCTATGACACTTTAAATCATTGATTTATTCACAGTAATTAATAAGGCTTAAAGTAGTGGGAAAACTATAGACGGATAACTTTTTTTTAATAATCACTAATAACAGTACCTTTAATCTTATACTAATCCTTAGAAGGTAACTGGCAAACTTACCTGAAAAAAAAAAAAAAAAAAAAACAATAAGAAAATGTCGTCAAAACTTATGGACAATCTCATAAGGGGCTTACAATTACATGCCCTAAAGCGCGGTCACTGTCGGACTGCATAGAAAAGAAAGAGAAGCGCGATGACACAACGCTGGTAAGTTATTGCAAAATATGAAGCAATTGTTTAATTACAAAAATCTATTGTCTGGACTAAAAAATTAAAACACTAGTGCTTAGTGTGTTGCTTGTAGAATAATCTGACAAAACATCATAATGATTGTACGAGTATGTATATTAGTATGGTTTTTATTGTAAAAAGAAAGTTTTTAGAGGTATTTTCATGATTTTTTTTTATCGTGTCAAATTAGCTGTAAGTATTATGTTTTCAACACACTATCTACGTAGCATAATCGTGAAGAATATCATATATTTTTCTGATTTTGTTTACTGTAGTCGATCATATATTTTTATTGTTTCTAAAACTTGCGTTTTAAAAAATTGAAACACTTGTGTTTTGGTATGTTGCTTGTAGAAAAATCTGACAAAAAATTAGAATGATTGTATGTATATTAGTATGGTTTTATTGTAAAAAGAAAGTTTTTAGAGGTATTTTCATGATTTTTTTCTACCATATCAAATGAGTTGTATTATGTTTTCAACACACTATCTACCTAGCATATATCCTGAAGAATATCATATATTTTTCTGATTTTGTTTACTGTAGTCGATCATATACTTTTATTGTTTCTAAAACTTGCGTTTTTTGCGTTTAGGTCCTGTAATCCCCTTAAGAGTTAAATCCTTTAGTACCTAAGTAGTCAGGATAAAATAGTCAAGATAAAAAACTGTCCATAACAGTAAGAAGCTGAGTATAGCAAGTGATTTTTGTCATTCCACCATCTTGTTTCACTTGCAGACTGGCAGCTCTCTCAGAGGACGAAACATTTTCAGACAAGGACGGATATTATAACTGTCAAACATCAAAACAAGACGGTAACCGTGCTCCCAACATTACACGTTATTAAGTACTAGAAGAAAAACATGCTTTGGGATTTATTTTGCTCGATTTTATGATAGGTAGATACAACTCTTTTAGACGGCCTTAACTTCAAAGGGCTAATTTATGTAACTTTCAAAGGTATTTTCTTTTTTCAATTTAAATTTTGTCGTGTTGGAATTTTATACGAAATGCCAGCTAAAATTGTAAAAATGATATGTCAGGTTCTGGATTATTTTAATTTAGGTAATATTTTGGTGAGGATGTCGAACTGGATTATTTTAAATGGCTTTCATTTTTATTCGTCAAATAAATTTATTTTCTGTCTGTTTCTTTCTTTCTTTGTATTGTGTCATTTACAAGCTTGTAATGGTATATTTACTTGTAGGTACGCACGAAAATATATCATGCTACACATTTCCAGTATAAGCTGAGTTCTCATTATATGAAAAGCCTATATATAAATGCGAGTACTTACAACTAAATCTGGAATACTGGAAATGTATAGCGTGATTTGACGTAGTGTGAACTTGATTTATTAACTGTAATTTTGAGTAAGTGTAGTATAATATTCTGTCTAATTCAACTACGACATACGTCCGTCCATCAAAAACTTAAAGTTCTTAAAGTGTATAATATACTGCCGTAAGTCGATGTAGACATTTGACTGTGTGTCAAGTATAGCCACGATGGTACGATGGATGTAGGTGAAGCGTTGAGAGGGTTCACAACACAAATGTTCAGAGTCGTCGCTCGAGGCGCCACTCCACGGAACATCCTCTGTGCCAGAACCCGGTAACTATAAGTACCTATGTAGGTAATGTAGGTATGAGTAACAACGTTAAATAACTCGCAGAAGGCCTGTTTCTTGGTTAAAGATGTTCATTGTTGTGTACGGTTATATTTTATTAGGTATTTGTTTTAGGATTTGCCCAGTTAGTTTCATGACACATTGCACACGCTACCTTTCTCAATTTAATTACCGAAAGCTCTGTTTTCTAATCTATTACGAAATAAAAATACTTATGTAGGTACTGAAAAAAAAATCTGGTAATTCCAATGAATATTTTTTCAAATCATAACTATAATTGTTTTTTTTTTTAATATGTTGCTATAGGTTTTCAGAAGCATAACTATGTAATTTTTAAATTCATGAATATAAATCTGTAAGTATACGTTGTCTCCTGATAACAAACAAAGTTAGTTTTCGCAATAGGTTCATTCACTTTGTTAATTTTAATAAAGTAAATATAAGGTTTGCTATTTTAGAAGGTTTACAAAACAAGCTCCTGAAAATTGTCTAACATCGCAGCGCTACCATTTTAAAATATGAACTTATTCGGTAAGAAACATATGTACTACAGACAGGTTACATCGTTACATCGCGATGTCAACTTTCCAAGCTTTTCACTGTAGAAAGTGAAGTTCTGTCTTTTCCGTACACTAACATCTACGGCGAGAGGTCCTTGCGCGCCGCAAATCAAATAGGTACTGTTTATAAAATGTAGATACGGTATATTCTAATAAAATTTAGTTCGTCTGTAGATGATTTACAGGACACAAATACATAGATTTATTTTAAAAAAAGCCTCTTATTGGAAGTAAAACACCTTTTAAATTCAAGTGTAGAGAACAGCTGACTTTCACATGTTTTTTTTTTTTACGCGATAAAATCGCGCGCGACACAAAGGCACCGCTCGTTGCGTGACTTGCGGTGCCTTTGTGTCGCGCGCGATTATATCACGTGTCGCGCCTGTTTGAAGCAGCCTTAACGCTCTTTCAGAAATTAATAACTGTTCTACAATGTGAAAACTAAACAATTAAAATACAGATTAGGTACTATGTCAGTAAGATCTTAGACTAAAATGTATAATTACACATTGATTAAAAATAAATTATAAAATAAACATTCAATTCAGGCGGAACCCATAAAAAAAAAATCACAATACTGCAATAGAATATAGATCAGAATAGAACATGTCAATGCAATTAAAATAAACGAACAAGTTGGTACAAATTAAGGCTCCTTCAAAAAGGCGCGACACGACACGGGACACAAAGGCCTTTGTGTCGCGTGCGATTATATCGCGCGTCGCGCCTGTTTGTAGGAGCCTTTATAAGTTCACAACAATCAGTTTAACGTATGAAAACCTTTAAAAGAACACAACACATTTTCTTAAAATCTAACAACGTACTTAAGGTAACTTAACTAAATCTTAAGATAATCCATAAGCAACTTGCCGAAACCTGCCTTCGCATATCGCGTCACTTACGACATCGATTTTTAATCTAGTCCATTAAAGTTAGAGTGTCGGGCTGATTGCTCCATCAGGACGTCTAATGCGTTTACCAGTACATCACCACGGCTAAGAGCAATTTGCGCCTACATCTTCGACTTACCCTTTGTATATCTGCTAAGTAACCACAGGGTTCCACTCACAGGTATTCGCTTGCATTGGGCACGAGTGAAATGTGGCAAGTGAGTTAGAGAATTTTACACTGTATGTCATCTTTATTTGTTTAGCCTTTTCCCAACTATGTTGGCGTCGGCTTCCAGTCTAACCGGATGCAGCTGAATACCAGCATTTCACATGGAGCGACTGCCTCTCTGACCTCCACAACCCAGTTACTGGGTAATACGATACCCCTTGGTAGGACTGGTTGTCAGACTATCCGTAACGACTGTCAAAGATACATTAATGACAGACGGGACCAACGGCTTCTTTCCGAGGCACGGAGGGCTCTCGGTATGTAAAGATGGTCACCCATCCACAGACTAACCGCGGCAAGCGTAGCTTAACCTAATCCATCGACCTGTGCGGCTGTTATTTTTTAGTCACGGGCCCCTCCCTCAGTGTCCTCTTTTACACTGTATGTGTGGTTATCACAATAATATTATAAAGGCGAAAGTTTGTGAGTGTGTGTGTGTGTGTTTATATGTTTGTTACTTCTTCACGCTCAAACCGCTGGACCAATTTTGATAAAATTTTGTATGGAGGTAGGTGACACCCTGGATTAAAATATAGACTACTTTTTATCCCAATATTCCCATCTACACTTATGCAGGTGAAACCGTGGGGCGCAGCTAGTAAAATATAATTTAAAATAAAATATAATTATTAAATATAACAATTTTTAGTAAAATATAATTTTACTAGCAAACACGAATACTTCCATACAAAGGTGATTATGATTAGGTTTGTGCTTTTATTTATACACGGTGTAAGGGACAGAAGCGACAGGGAGCAGTGGTAGCCCAGTTGGAGGTTGTGGGTTCGAACCCATGCAGGTGTATTACTTTGCGTAATTTATTGAAGTGAAAACTTTTTTAAGCGCGTTCGGCATTTTTTGAGATGGGAAAAAACCATTGAACTCGTGACACTGTTACCGTAACCGACACCGCGCTACATTCGGATGTGTTCGGCTGTCTTCGGGATGTACTCGGTTTTAATGTATAACCTATATGTCAGTAGTAGCAAAGTATTCTGTTTGTGTTTTGTTTATAAGACGATTAACAAAACACACGAAATTGTTCAAGTCATTGTCGGCACTCCCGGAGTGCCACTGTTTTTTTATTTCATCACCACTGCTCTCAAAACGGTGAAGGAAAACATCATGAGGAAATCGGCATGTCCTAGAACTGAAAATTCAAAGACATGTGACATCTACAAATCCGCACTGGGCCTGCGTGGTGGATTACGGCCCAGTCTCTCTTACAGAGAGGAGGCTTGTGTCCCAGTAGTGGGAAGGTTATAGCTAAGGGACATCGTTACGCAAACTCTTACAACGAATGCAATATTTCTGGAGGATTCTAGACCCCATGCTAGACAGTAGAAATTTTGGGTCAGTTATTAAAAAAAAAAACATCTACTTCATACAAAGGTGCAATACCCACGCGGTCGAAATGTATGAAACAGCTGATTTTTTTTCAATAAGGAATAATGAATTCTAGCGTTGGTGCATCTAGAATCATGTACGAGTACCTACTACTGAATTCATAGTAAGAGTTTGAGGTGTCAATTCATGAGACCCAAAATATCTTAACAATAAAATTAAGTTAGTTAATTTGTTTCAATGATTTAGGCGCAGCATGCACTTTTCAAAATGGCAACTGAGCCTCTAATGGACTAATTCTCAAAATGGCTAATTCTATAAATGACTATTTCTCAAAATGCCTAATTCTACTTGATAATTATTATTAAGTAAGGAACTAGCAACTAACTTATCCATAAAATCGTTTGCAAATGACCTAACCGACATACTCGTACTCATTTAAGATTCAAACTTGTAACTTCATAAAACGCGTTCCATAAAAGCTTAATCAGATAATAAGTTAAACTCAAGTTAGCATATTTCCATGTTCCCCCACATTATAATGAGAATGCAAAGTTTCTAGACTTACATGCATGAAGTGGAATGAGTTCCGTGATCACTTTATAAAACCTATTACGTACTGAATTTCAATCTAGAAATCATTTTTGGGAGCTTTCATCATTTTTGCATAATGCAGTAATAAAGTTACGATCTATGAATTAAGCCGCTTACCAGAACCTAAACGCAAGAAACGCAAGTTTTAGAAACAATAAAAGTACATATATTATGACCGATTAAGTAAACAAAATCAGAAAAATATATGATATTGTTCGGGATATATATCCCGAAGAATATCATATTTCTGATTTTTTTTAATGAATCAAAGTTATTTAGTTTTTTTTTGTTTATATTTCTACAAAGTGAAAAATAACTTTAATTTCGAAAGTCGATTTCAAAAAACGAAAATACATAACCAACACCGACTTCCGAAAATAAAGTTAAATGAAAGATTAAATATTATTAAAAATTAAAGATTATTTCTAGAAACAACATACTAAAGCACTAGTGTTTTAATTTTTAAGTCCAAACAATAGATTTTTTGTAAATAGATAATTGCTTCATATTTTGCAATAAATTACCAGTGTTGTGCCATCGCGCTTCTCTTTCTTTTCTATGCAGTCCGACAAAGACCGCGCTTAAGGTCATGTAGTCGCCTTACATGTACCTACTCAATATACCTATATTAATAATAGTATTAAAGCTGAAGAGTTTGTTTGTTTATTTGAACGCGCTACTCTCTGGACTTTTCAAATCTGACTGATAGCAGTCAGATTTGAAAAAATATTTTTGCGTTTGGTTCACGCTAAGATCTTTAGGAGCCGAGCAAAAAGAAAACAAGTGAAGTGAAAAAAGAAAGCTAACCAAAAAAGAAGTAATAGTGGGTCAAGAAAGAAGAAGTTTCACGCGGACGAAGTCGCGGGCAGAAGCTAGTGCTCAATATAATTATATATTATATAAGTAGTAAAAGAGAAGTACCTACCTATGTTTTTATTTATGGTATTGCTGGCTGAGTGCTGAATTTTTCGGGTAGTGAAAAAACCGTATTGGCTCGGCTTTCAGATATCCGATATTGAGTTTTGAACGTAGTTACGTGATTGTGGTTTCTGGCTTACTGGGATTGCTCTAAGAGAAAAACGCTATGACATCTACTTCGTGTAAAATTACTGCCAGGTTTCCAAATTATTGCATTAAAAAACAGTTTCCCCTTTGTGTATACGGTATACCATCAGTCGCTTATGAAACGGGAAGAGAGAGTGGCATATTTTGTCGAAAACCACACAGCCAAAATTCTGTTCAGTTCGAGATTTGTCCAAAAGTCAGGTATCACAAAGTAAGTTTGGCGAAACGTTGGAAACTTTATTTGCTTGCTTTGTGACAAGGCTTCACGGAAAAATCTCATATTTCCGATTGATGTGCCTTTCAGAGAGCAGGTTGATATCGTATAGGAAACTGCACAGGATACGTTAGGCGGAAAGCCGTGTAAAAATTTGAAACAAACAAAAATAATACAGTTTATCGTATTAGTACGACACCCAAAGGGATCGAACCGTAGTTTTAGAGGAACACTAAAACAATAGGTTGAAATAACTTACAAAGAAGTAGTACTGGCATTGTTGTTATAAAAAAGTACTTAAGCCCAAGTGCACCACAAATCACTCAGTTTATTTAGCGCTGATCGAATTTAAAATATCGTTCTATTTGTCAATAGTTTGAAGAAGAAAGAGACAGAATTATGTTTTAAATTCGTTTATGCATTTACAACATAATGCATTTAATCACAGCGGTTCGCTAGGCAACCACGCAGCTTATACGAACTTGCCAGAGGGTCGAGCATGGCACTTCTTCTTCTTAGCGTGTCGATAGCAACCTAAATGGACTCGTCCCAGAATTCGGCTACTTGTTTGGTACCACCACCAGCGTCCACCAGTTCCTGTAACGTGCAGCTGACAGAACACGCAGGACACGATATTAAGTGTCCCATCGTTTGTGGAACAGCACCACATTTACACTCCAAGGCAGAGTCGTCTATGAATCTCCACCTGAACAGGTTTTCCTTGCTTCGGCCAACCTGGTTCCGGTGTCTGTTTAAAGACTTCTAGGTTACCCAAGGTAATTCATTTCCAGGTGGGAGGTCTTTAGCTGGTGGAACGAACGGTTTAGGTAGCTATAACTGGCCATGGGTCATTTAATAAACACCTCTTTTTCGTAGGAGTAACAGACATTGCTGTGCAAGGCTCGCATGTAGGTCGAGCCCACAGCTCATTTGCGGCTAAACTGCCCGATATAGTCGCCACATACAGAGCAAAGTGCGTCGGTACCTAACCCAGGCACCCGCCGTGAGATTGTCAGTGACACCAAGGCGTTGCTGGTCTTTCTTAAGGAACTGGGGTGGATCGAACCGATTTCTCTACCCGTACGCAAAATACGTGCTTTGACATGGAGTTGCGGACACCAGTCCGTATAACCTATAATATATTTAAAGATTTATGGTGTAAATGGGACTTAATGTTTGTCTACAGTCTATTTTAATCCAGTGCGTTAAAGATTCAAGGATCTTGATCGCTCCAGGAAAGAAAAGTCTGATGTAGTTTTTCAGTTTTTTTTTTAATTTATCCCACACTGTCTCAATGTTGAGCAAATGCCTCCCCAAATCTTTCCAGGATCTTTTTGTAGAGCCACCTCGATCCAACCCTTGCGGTATGTGTCTATGTCGTCTCGCCGTTTTTCACTCGGCCACGCTTAATATCGTTCCAAGAATTTTGAAAAAGTCTAAATACAGGTGATTTTTGGTAAAGGGTTCAGTTAGAAAATGAAAATCACCAGGGTCTTTGGACATTCCTTGGGAGAAAGAGAGCTCATTTTATTATCAGAATACTGCATCAATAAAGCAGCTGCCAGTTTAAAAAAAAATCATCAATACAAGCTCAAAAACTAGTTTTCACTTACCAATAAGTCTAAGAATACACAAGTTAGTGATGTTATTCTTTGAGACCTGCATCCGTTATTAAAGTCTCGTTATTTCTGAACATGACCCGACAGCGACTAGGTAACAAATCGTATTTCAACTTTTATCAGTTTCAAAGAAACCTGATTTATATAATGTTCTCTTCATAGTAAACACATTTTTTTAAATCGACGTATTCCACATTGGGCACCTGCTTAAATAGCATCTGAGTGAATGTGCCGCTGTGTCAGGTGCATTTACTCAGGCGCCATTTCAGCGAGTGCCCAATGTGGAATACGTCTAAAAATCAAACAGGACCTACTGTTTCGGGACAATGGTATTGTTTATTTTGAGCGAATAAATATTATATAACATTTGTTTTGATAGTAGATTAAAAGTATGATTGAATTAAAGTTTTGTATTTGTATTATTTTATCACGAGCTCTGAGATTGAATGAAATCAAGTTTTTTTTGTAACGCAAAGGGATAAAGAGAAAATCCAGCCGGCGGATTCTGTAAAAATCTCACCGTGAAAACTTAGGTGAAGTGAGTTTTGTTTTTGCTAGGAAATGACACTATTGACAGCTCACTCCACGCTCACTTCACCTAAGTTTTCACACAGAATCGCACGGCAGAAAACGAAAAAAAAAATATATAGAAAATTTATGAAATCTTCACAGTTTTACTTTACAGAAAGGCATGTAACATCTAAAGGTTGATATGAAAAGCAAAAACAAAAATTTAAAGTTCAAATATTCCCAAAATGGGTACTTAAATGCCTGGATGTACCAGGAATGTATTACATTAAATATTTCCAAAGAAAACACTGATCTTTTTGATCCCTGCCCTCTTTGTGCGTCATCGGAAGGGCTGGATGATAACATTTTTATTTATCTTGTTTTTATTTCATCTGTGAGCCTTTTGCGATTATAATGTGAAACACGTATATCAGAACTGCGAGCAGGAAACTGATTTTTATTAATAATAAATTCAGGTATGAAGGATTTAGGCCGATTGGCTGCATCGAACGCTGTACCGGACGATATTTCAGTTTTTCAACATGTTGTAAAATATTTTTAATTCCTTTGTGAATTTGTGAAAGCTACATAAAATATTTCTGTAAGTACAGACGCCAGCACATCAAGCTACTACAATCTGTCAAATTTCTTTATTAGGTTTTCAACTTTATCGCTAAAGTAGAAGGTTCAAAGTTGATTGGAAAAATTGGTCAGTTTCGTGTAGCTTGATGTGCTGGCGTCTGTACATTTATTTTTCGATGAAGTACATATCGTCACTGGAAAGGAGAAAATGCTAAAGCGCCATTTGGGCCAAAATGGGTTATATAATATATCGTTGGATTCTATTTTTTTTCTGGGTCGATCTGTTTAGGTTTCAAGACACTCTGAGCCAATTTTAATTGGCTTGATATATTATATAACTCATTTTGGCCCAAAGGGCGCTGTAGAATTTTCTCCTTTCCAGTGACAATATAATTGTTAGTACTTATAGTTTCAACACTTATAATAGCAATAATTACCTACTTACAAGTCATAATCAGTTTAAAATGTTCCCACTGCTGGGACACAGGCCTCCCCTCTATGAGAGGGAGTGGGCCATAATCCACCACGCGGGCCCAGTACGGGTTGGTAATGTCACATATCTTAAAAGTTTTGGTTCTAAGATCATCCTTACGATGTTTTCCTTCACGGTTTTGAGGGCAGTGGTGATGAATACACAAAGGAACAACAACATACAAGGACATCTTAAAATTATTGCGCAGAATTCGAAACAATGCTCGAGAAGTTTCCATCTGTTCCAAATGTTATTGATTTTTAATTTGGGTTGTTAATCTCGATTGCGCGATCCTATTATTAATGGAACAAGGGCAAAGGGCAACTCGGCACTACATTAAACACCTCGAAAGGAGCCGTCAACGGATAATGGTCCTTATTTACAAAAAACGGACACGTACTTTAGAAAGGAAACTCCCTTCAAGGGGCATAAAATATGATTTTACCTGGCGTTACATGAAAGATGAAAGAAATGGGGCTGTTACAAGTATTTTATTTTATGTTGATTTCATAAAGTGGAAAATGTAAAAATTGAGTTATTTGGACGTAGGAAATGATTTCATGAAATTCTCTCATCCAAACTTTTTGCTTAATAATAATAATAATAATAATAAACATTTATTTCAGAAAAATATCCATATTGTAACACACACATATAAGATCAAAATAAAACAACACACACAAAATAAAAGCAGATAAAAAACACAAAACAAAAACAATAAGACAGTTACGCACATTAAGACCAGGAGGAAACTGTCCACTGCTCACAGTGCAGTATGCAAACGTATCCAGTGGCGCAGCAATGGAGAGTCCCACCTGTCCACGAACACGCCTATCATACTGTTGCTGCTGGACCTAACACGACTCAGCAGCGACGCACACTGCTTCCTTATAAGAGCATGAAACCCATCAGTGTGCGCTTCTGCGAACATAGTCGAAGCACTGCAGAATCGTGGCAGCCCCAGCAGCACCCTAAACGCGTTGTTGTATTGAACACGCAGAGCGCTGTATGAGCCAAGTGTGTAATTAACCCACAGGCTGCACGTGTAAAGTGTTTGGCAGTAAGACTTAAAAAGAGTCACTTTCACTTCATTACTGCTACGCGCGAACCTGCGGGCCAACATATTGCACCGGACAGCCAACGCCCTACGTGCCCTTTCCACATCCGCGTTATCTTTCAGGTCCTCGGAAACCCAGTGGCCCAGATACTTGAACTGAGCGACTCTGTTTAAGGGGGTACCAGCTAAGGTGACTGTAGGCACAGTCACATAATTTTTGCCCCGCCCCTTAAATACTAGGAGTTCACTTTTCTTTGTGTTGTATCTGAGCCCATGGGCCTCCGCATAGGACTCACAAATCCGTATCAGCTTACGTAAACCCCCAATCGATGGACTCAGCAGTACCATATCATCTGCGTAACTGATATTGTTGAGACAAACGCCGTCTATGTAGCACCCGACACTGGCACTGCTGAGTTCACCGACAAGTTGGTTAATGTACAGGTTGAAGAGCTTCGGTGAAGTCAGTCCACCCTGTCTCACCCCGCACTGCAACCTGTACACATCCGAGAAGGAGCCCGCCCATCTGACACAATTTTTCTGGTTGTTGTACCAATACCTAAAAATAGATATAACTTCCGGACTGCAATCTGTCTCACCTTCGAGCTTGCGCCATAGTTTGTCATATGACACCAGGTCGAAAGCTTTTGAGAGATCGAGAAAGCATGCAAAAACGGGTGTTTTCCGATCACTATAATACTGAACTTAAGCTTAAGCTGAGCTTAAGTATTAAATTTTTTATTTCAAAGCAAATACCTAATCTTAATAAATTAAATGATCATTCATTTGATATATATGTAGGTATTATGCCAAACATAATATTATTATTTTTTTATACTTACCCCTTAAATAGCAACAGATTTTCAGCTGGCTCCATAATTTATATGTATTATCACAATACCAAATAATTTAATCCTATCCTATTTCCCCAATCGTGTTACATTTGTTCGGGCATAGCACCCTTACCTATAGCGATTGTCAAGGAAATCCGGAACTATTTTAATACAGAATTTATAAGCAAAACCCTTGCAATCTGGCTCAAGGGGATTCCATACCGTGTTTATAGCCCACCTCCATTTGATTGAATTAAATGTATAGAAAGTAGGCATCAGAAGTATATAGCATAGTAACTGATTCTAATATTTATGAGCTCAGAAATGAGGAGTTTTACTTCTATTCGGGTGTTCGGGTATCCGGGTTCTGTTCGGGTATCGGCTATTCCGGTGAATCATGTGGCTTTTGTGAGCTTTATAACTAAACCTATATGTTATTTATTTATTAGAATACTTAAATCCATACTTATGAAACACGTTTTTAAATATTTTTATAAAAAAGACATGTATGGGGCTTACATGACCTAAAGCGCGGTCAATGTCGGACTGCATAGAAAAGAAAGAGAAGCGCGATGACACAACGCTGGTAATTTATTGCAAAATATGAAGCATTTATTTAATTACAAAAAATCTATTGTTTGGACTAAAAAATTAAAACAGTTATTTATTTATTTATTTATTGACAATTTAAAAGAACAAACCTTACACACAAATTACAACAATCCTGTGATTTGTGTCTACTAGTACAAAATACAATTACGTATGTCTAATAAATACCTGTGTATATGGTGTGTATGCGGTTGTTTGAGCTTAGTAGTACACTCCACGACAAAACTTTGTAGGGACTGTGTCTTACGTACCCATCCCTTGCATAGTTTTAAGAATGTAATATTTTTATAGAGGAACTTATTGAATAATTTTTAGAAAGTTTCATTTTTGTGTTTTTCCCACGTTGAACATCTGCAAGCGATTTAAGTTATAGGTACTATTGTCTTTCATGATTCTTTACTTTTAGTTAAGGTTCTTCATTGTTCTATTATGTTTAGTTATCTTGTATTGTACCCATTTGCTATTTATAGTTAAGGTTCATTGTTCTGTTATTTTTAGTTGTCTTGTATTGTACCCATTTGTATTTCTCGTGTTTTATTATACTTTTAAAAGGCAATCGTTTTGCCGCTTCCTTTGTTTAGTGAACGGCAGATTTGGGAGAGTTTTGGTTCTGAGCTTCAGTCTGTGCTGAACTACGATCGTGCGAGGTCCTCTCTGACCCCCGATCATATTTTACTCGCCGAAGCTCGCCGTAATAGTTTACGGCGAACTTCGTGTTTCTATTAGTTTTACTCTTCATGTAACATTATTTAATTTTACCTTTTCGTGTCAAGTGTAACTGCTAGCTTTAGTTACTTGATATCGTAATAAATTAATCGTTACCTATATACAACTTACTTCTATATATTACCTGCCCGCACGGTCACGAATCCCACAGTGGTGACCCCCACGCGGTCACGAACACCCCACAGTGGTGACCCCGACGTGATCAAAATTATCAAAAGCGTGAGTTCGTGACAGTGCGTAAAGAGTTTCGCGAGTGCTAAATCAAAGTACGTGTTAAAATGGCGAGCGATCCAGCGGGAGTCACTAGCGGCGGATGACGCGCATTCCCAGCCAGCCAGCTCCCACGGCTTCAACGGGTATTCTGACCACCAGCATGCAGCGACCGCGCATACCTGGTCATCACCCTCAGCCTCATCAGCAACCTCGGCACAGCACACTGCACTTTCGGCCGGTCAACAAGCAGAGCTCAATTCCTCTCCTGGTCGACGCAGCAGCCAGCCTCAACCCGGCGCTATACCACATCCGACGCACCGGAGCATAATGCAGCGCCCGCGCCACCCCGACTCACTGGGGACATCTTCGCAGACAGTTCCGACTCACCGTGAACTATGCGGCAACCGGTTCCGACTCACTGGAACCATAACGCAGCGCCCGCGCCACCCCGACTCACTGGGGACATCTTCGCAGACAGTTCCGACTCACCGTGAACTATGCGGCAACCGGTTCCGACTCACTGGAACCTAAGTTGGCCTGGCAAGCATATTCCTCGCCGTTCTGGTAGGCGAGTTAAATTTCCTGATTACTATCAGGCAGGTGTTTCGTGATCTTTATCACTGGTAGGGGGGTACTGTAGGGACTGTGTCTTACGTACCCATCCCTTGCATAGTTTTAAGAATGTAATATTTTTATAGAGGAACTTATTGAATAATTTTTAGAAAGTTTCATTTTTGTGTTTTTCCCACGTTGAACATCTGCAAGCGATTTAAGTTATAGGTACTATTGTCTTTCATGATTCTTTACTTTTAGTTAAGGTTCTTCATTGTTCTATTATGTTTAGTTATCTTGTATTGTACCCATTTGCTATTTATAGTTAAGGTTCATTGTTCTGTTATTTTTAGTTGTCTTGTATTGTACCCATTTGTATTTCTCGTGTTTTATTATACTTTTAAAAGGCAATCGTTTTGCCGCTTCCTTTGTTTAGTGAACGGCAGATTTGGGAGAGTTTTGGTTCTGAGCTTCAGTCTGTGCTGAACTACGATCGTGCGAGGTCCTCTCTGACCCCCGATCATATTTTACTCGCCGAAGCTCGCCGTAATAGTTTACGGCGAACTTCGTGTTTCTATTAGTTTTACTCTTCATGTAACATTATTTATTTTACCTTTTCGTGTCAAGTGTAACTGCTAGCTTTAGTTACTTGATATCGTAATAAATTAATCGTTACCTATATACAACTTACTTCTATATATTACCTGCCCGCACGGTCACGAATCCCACAGTGGTGACCCCCAGAGCTGAACCGGGGACTGGAGGCCTGGCATCGCGTCGGCGCGCGCCCCCGTCGATGTCGCTGCTGTTCAACCACAGCGCCGGCGCACCGCGCTCGCAAGGCGGCACGGCCGCGCCCTCGGCGTCTCCCGTCACTTCACCGGCTAACGGATCTTTTTCATACTCGTCTCTATGGTCCAACTTAGGTCTGAACTAAATCGCCCGGCGAATGAAATCTTCTACCACAAGCGTCCTAGATTTAGGTTTGATCTCAAGTCATAATCTTGATTGCCGTTTTTATCTGAAACCATAATTTGCGAATATGGTTCTCTGTTTTAAATATTGCTCCTAGTATTTTCTTACAGGAAGACTATATTTTTTTTTTGGTTGACTAGGTTCGTTCCTTTTCTACTGCGTAAAGTATAAGAGTGAAATGTAAAAGAACACTAGTTCTAAGGAATCACAGTAACATACAAAAGTATGCAGGTCATGCTTTGTTATAAACATCATAAAAAGTGGTTTCAGATTATTCATATTTCTATTGTTTTTTTTTGTTTCTTCAATGTACTTTTCATTGGTTTTATAAAAATGTAATGCCCTTATGTTATCAAATGGCAAAGTTGAATAAGATTAATAATAATATCTAATAACCATCACAATGTTTCTACATCACAAGCTACAATTGAATAGTTTCTAAATCCTAATGAATTTATTGTTAATATTGATTCGTTCTATATCAATTCGCATTATTTTATGTACGTTCATACTTCGGTAATATAAACTTTGGCAAAATATGTAATATAACCAATGTGTACCAAAAATGGTTCTTTCTCTTTTTGTTTGATATAATATATAATAAACCTACCTAAAAAAAAAAAAAAAAAAAATGAAACTTTCTAAAAATTATTCAATAAGTTCCTCTATAAAAATATTACATTCTTAAAACTATGCAAGGGATGGGTACGTAAGACACAGTCCCTACTTTTTTTAGCTTTTATGTTCTATGGTTAAAGACAAGGAGTCAAGGTATTTAAGTAAATGTTAGAAAGAGACAGCTACAGTTTACGTATATGTTCGGCTGAAGATCGTGCCTCTCGAACAGTGCGACAAAACTATAGCACAGTTAGTAAAAAAAAAAAAAAGAAAACAACTAATCTTAATTTTTAATTTTTATTTCAGTAATGGGTATTACCCCCTCTATTTTTTACAACTTCAATCAGTCTCTTTAGCAACGTCTTATATAGATTTTTAATATAATTTTGATCTAACTTTTTCCACTCATCTTGGATAGCATTTTTTAATTGTTCAATATTGGTATATTGTTTACCATTTAAGTACACAGCACGTGCGGGTTTACCCCAACAATTTTCCATAATATTTAAATCAGGGGAGCGCGCTGGCCACGTTAAAGTTTGAATATTGTGGTCTGAAAAATAGTCTTTGACTAATTTTGCAGTATGAACAGCAGCATTGTCTTGCTGAAAAATATAATTCTGACCGCCAATTTGTGTTCCATATTTAGCTAACTGTTCGTCGATTAATTTAATATAACTTACACTATTTATTTTCCCAGAAATAAATTTTATTTCTGTCTTTCCTTCAAAGCCTATAGCAGCCCAACACATAACACCTCCTCCACCAAGCTGTCTGCGACTTAAAATTATCTGGTCTTTTCTCAAATCATGGTAATAATACTTATACCCATCAGGGCCATCCAAATTAAACTTCTTCTCATCCGAAAATATTACACGACGCCACTTTTTTTCCCATGCAAAATGTTCTTCGGCAAATTTCAAGCGTTCTTTTTTTATGTTGCTCACTTAAAGGTGGATTTTTTAACATTTTCTTCCTGGTTAAATGCTTAGCATCACGTAGGAGACGTTGAACATTTCTCACATTTGTTTTTACGCCAGCTTCAGAAGCGATTTGATTTGCTGTTAACGCAGAATTTGAAGCAACTCGCAAAATTGCACGTCTATCTCTATCACTTATGGCCCTTGGCCGACCTCCTGGATTTTTTTTTTAATAATTTTCTGGATCTTTCAAATAATTTATGATGACTTTCCTTGATCTTTTTATTTTTTTTGATATTTGTGACCCTTAAAGATTTTGTTTTTTTTAAATTATTGATCATATTTATTTCAACTGAATTAAGTTTTTTTCCGCGAGGCATAATGAACAAATAAATTGATATTTTAAATAAGTGATACTATGGGATACGTATATTATTTACCAAACGAAAACAATACGTATTAACTCTTTGCTAGTCAACGACATACTAAACGTGTGCTATAGTTTTGTCGCGCTGTCCGAGAGGCATGACCTTCAGCTGAACATATGCGTAAACCGTAGCTGTCTCTTTCTTATATTTACTTACGTACTTTGACTTACTGTCTTTAATCAGAGAATATAAAAGCTGAAAATTTCTTTTTATTAAGAGTTGTAATAAAAAATGTGTAGTGTGCTAAAGTTTTGTCGTGGAGTGTAGTAGCAGTAGTGTTTTAGTATGTTGCTTGTGGAATAATCTGACAAATCAGAATGATTGTATGTATATTAGTATGATTTTTATTGTAAAAAGAAAGTTTTTTGAGGTATCTTCATAATTTTTTTCTATCATATCATGATCTGATATCAATCAATATCAATAGCCAAATGTAATAACACTGTTAAACCAATTAAAATCCTCCTTGTAGTTACTGAATTATCACGGTGTATCAATTAACGCTTAACATGATCAAACTCTTGAATTTCCAAGCTTAAATTAAATGGAAATAACTAAAGTCAGCTTTAGAAACCCACCTGTTTAACAGTAAATATTTACCCAGCACTACAATACTGTTTACGAAATTCCTCTGTTGATATTAAATACGAGTTTCATAGTTATGCCCATCTTCGATAAACTTGTTAATTTTATTGACGAGTTGCGTTCCAGACTGATAGCTTGCGAGGCTGAGATCATAAACATTTCAATTAATAGAATTCCCTTGTTACAAGGCCATCTGAGGGACCTTTTGATTGTCCCTTTTGACGAACTTAATGTTTACATTCAAGAGTTCGCACCCTCATCAGTAGCTATCTCAATAATTGTATAGTCATTTGTAATTATATTAATTAAATCTTTGTGTTTAACGTTCATAAATCGTGGCTAATTAGAATCACTGTGATTATCTTGTTCACTTTCTTATTAGAGTACTTCTGGAACAATAAGAGCAATTAAATAGACGTTTGTAGGCTGATAATTTTCTCTGTAATTTTCATCAGATTCGTGTCTCTTGAAAGTAGGACCGTTATTACACCCGAAACTTAAATATTTAGACATTTAAACAGGTATAAATATTTATGAAATAGACTTTAAATAAATGGGGAACACTTAATTAAAAACGTGTTTCAGTAAGGTATGCGATATCTACGTATTTCTTAGTCGTTTTTTTTTTCTCAGGGATGTGCCGTGCCTTACAGGCGTTGCACGGGGGGTTCCGGAATTGGTATTTTAAGAGGAAACGGGACCACCTCTATGCGCTGATGGTGATCACCGGGGTGGTTTTAGTGAGGTAAAAATCCCACACTCCCCGACCTCCCACCCCGGAGGTCGAGTGCCTTTTGATGGTAAATCCCCGAAAAAAAAAAGAGTTTATATATTTTTAAAACGCCTGTTACACAGGACAATGTTAATATTGATTGTGAATTTGAGTGGTTCAACAACTCATTTCCCCTGATTGTGCATTTAACTGCACTGCTGCTGCTGTGTTTTACTGTTCTGTTTTTCATGCTGTGTGCGTTTAGTTTGTGATCTTCCTGCAGGCTTGCATAACCGCCGTAGAAACGGGTTTTGTCGACGGAAGAATAGACAAAATGACAGTTTGTAGAAATATTTGTACGCATTCTACGCGTCTAAGGATGGCAATGTGTCATTTTGTCCATTCTTCCGTCGACAAAACGTCCTCATGCTACGCGTGCTGTACGAGTCGCCATAAATAGGTATAACCTACCTTTTCTTTCTTTCTTTTCTTTCAACTGTTTCTCTTACAAAAAAGGCTCGGCTGTTCGTTTAACGTTATAAGTGAGACTAAGTCCACAATAAGTTCTCAAGTACTGAACACGTCACAAGTTAATGTAAATGAACTCGGGAGCAACTGCAGGTGTGCGACTTGGGCTAAGTTTAAGCAATCTTACGCCGCCATACTAGATTTGTGTCTTCAACGTAGACACACGACGTAGTGTCGTTTGTGGCGCCTTTATCAAGTATATGTGTTGATTTTAAAACATTTGCTGGTTGCTGCCTACTTGCCAGCAAAGTACGGCAAGTTTCTTTCCAGAAAATGTGTTGGAAAAGAGGGTGTGTGCTTATGACCGAAATGAAAGAAGTGTAAACTTACGACTGGAGCCGAGTAGGTATATGTTATTCAGCGCCGAGTATACACGATTCAGCGTCACCGACCCGAGCGTGACAGTTCAAAATGTCGTTCACTGTTCAGAAAGAGCGCAAAGTGTGAGTTTTCACTTGTAAAATTTAAATGTGAATAATAGTTTGATACGAGTATTAGTTTTATTTGCGTAATCAGTACTTCATAGCAATTAATTACATTTTCAAAATGATTAAGAAAACATTCGTTTTATGCGAGAACTAAGTTGTTATATATTTTAACGGTGCAGGTGTGCGACTTGGGCAAAGTTTAAGCAATCATACGCCGCCAAACTAGATTTCTGTCTTCAACGTAAACACACGACGTAGTGTCGTTTGTGGCGTCTTTAGCAACTTTATCAAGTTTGTGTGTTGGTTTTAAAACATTTTGCTCATTACTGGCTACTTGCCTACAAATTAAGGCAAGTTTCTATCAGAAAATATTATGGTAAAAAGAGATAAAAGAAAAAAGTGGGTGTGTGACCCTAATTTAATTTATATTTTTAAAATTTTTATAACATTGATTTTACAATCTGTGACTACAGTAATTCACACACTTGTTAAATTTCTAGGGAAATCATCTACTTTTACAATATTTGTAAATATGTGAGCACCATGTATCTGTTACCTACATAATTGATTTACCTGTCATTGCTGCATTTTTAATTCTTTTTACTTTTTGTGATAGACTAATTTTATTCTAGGTGCATCGTCTTCACATATAACTATAATTATTATGTATACAAAACCTTGTAAAACATTTTAAAAGAGTAACGGTGGAGTTTCTTGCCCATTTTTCTCCATACGAACACTACCTTTTGGAAGGGGCGACTAGAATCAATTCAATTTTATTGTAAGTTTTGACGTTCAAAAGTGCCTTTAATGTGCCTATTTGAAATAAATGATTTGACTTTGACTTTGACCGACCGACATGACAAAAGTGAAAACTTACGAATGGAGCTGAGTGATATCCGATTCAGCGTCAACGACCCGAGCGTGACGGTCAAAATGTCGTTCACTTAATGATTAATTGGAAACATTCGTTGTTACGGGAACTAATTTGTTTTTTTTTTAAATTTTAGTAAGTACTTAATAATTAACATAAACTCAAACTCAAAGCATGTATTTCAATAAATCCATTAACACGCACTTTTAAAATGACAAAGAGACGGTCAGTTAGTCAGAAAGATGAAGCTAGTTGCCTATTCCAAAACGTAAGTACCTAGAGATCTCTATGAAGAAGGACGGGCAAGCAACTCAACGGGAGGATAAATTAGAAAATCCTGGGTACATTATTCTCGTTGATTCTAATACCTTCTTAGTGAAAACAATGAAAAACAAAAAAAAATATCAAACAATTCAAAATACTCCAATATATATTAAAAACAAAAAACAGGTTCCTATTAGATTAAAATTGTAGCAATCAATGCTATTGTAGCCACATTTATAATTAAATACTCAAAACTTCCATTCAATCTACGTCCGCAAGAATACCTAATCTCAAATCGTTTATTGCAATCAATTAGTACAATTACAGGTGGTAAGTAAAAAAAATAATAGAAACAATTTATGGACCCTGTCGGGCACATCAAATTTTTAAATAAGTAGAGAGAGGAAGAGTGCTTTATTAATACCTCATACCTCGACATAAAGTAGCTGATTACTTACTAGCGGATCAAATTCCTCCCAGATAGGTCTTAGCAATTGAGCGGAATAATAACCAGCTGATCCTAATACGTTATACCTTCACCCCAACGTCGGAACGATCCTCCAAATATTTGATACATGTCTTACGTCATATTTTATTTATATTACGAGTCCGGACGTCACGAGAAATACTCTTCTGTCAGTTTTGAGTTCGTATGTTCATTTCCTTCGTGCTCTGTGTTCAATATAGTGTTTCTATTTCAGACTTGCACAGTTAATGAAGCAAACTATATTTATAACTCGGCAACATTAAGTAATTAAACCGCAATATAATCAAGCAATCAGAAATAGCCAAACCAAAACCGGATAAGTGGAGTCAAACAATTTACCTACAATGTGCTGAAAACAAAATAATTTATCCAAAACCGGCCAAGCGATCCGCTCAGTAACGAAATGAGCTTCTCTGCTAGAACAGCAGAGTTCCATTACGTTTGTCTGGCGACACTTCCCGAAAGCGAGTCGATCGGTGGCGCTAAATTAGGATTGACGCGGACAGGTTTTGTAAAAGCATTGCACTGTTGAATTATTAAGGCAACTCCGACTGGCTCTATATTCGTACTGCCGGCAGTCATCGTCTGACTCTATACCTACGTAATTATGTAGTGCTCCATAAACGGAACCCGGCTCATTTTCAATTCTGACACCCGGATAAAGTGGTTGCTGAATGAATATAAGCCGCAGTAGGCAATTTAGATTTAAAAAAAAACCTTTTGAACGATTGAATGTTTGTGCTTTTAATGGCGCGCCAAGTCTAGACGCAGATTTTGAAATAGGTAATTAGTTAACTGAGCATACTTATACAACGTAACCAGGTAAATTAATATACAACAACGAACTATGTGATCAAAACTATGCCTTCGGAAATTGAGTTTGGAGCTTATTGAGGGGGGAAAAGTTTGAAAGCAATTTCGTGAAAATTTAATGCTCTTGCGAACTTATGAGAATGAGGAATTTGAGAAATGAAGCCAACACTGAGCATAGCTAATTTGTTGCGAATTTTTAATGAGATCCACCAGGCCGGGGTATGCCAGTGACGTCACGCTTAAGCTTCACTTGATCGGTTGGTGCTAACTTAGGGGCCTTTATACCTGTAGGTTTATTGTAATTTTCTTTGATCATTTGCCGTAGAGGGCCCCGGGGTGAATGACGTCATAGATCAATCTTGCTACAGCAACGATGCTGAGGTCAAACGTTTGTTTATGACTGCTCGCTTCAGAGTGCACGTCAAGGCGTTTCCATACGAATACTGGGGAAAGCCTGAAATTCTGAAAATCGGTGCAGGTCTAGGATATCGGTGCAGGTCTAGGATATCGGTTTCGCCCTATTAACGAGTTGTGAGTGTAAGCATTTGTGGGCGCCTATGTTTTTTTGTACTAACAAAGTTCTTTTGTTATTCTTTATACAATGTGGGGACAATAAATGAAGCCACTGGCAAAACTAATGCCTACTAGTATTATGGAACTATAAAAAAAGTGGTTTATTTTTCAAACAAACGAAATAGTAGTGATGGACCGGCTAATGGATGTTACCAATCTTTGACTGGCTATAGTGACTAAACTATTGGATACATTAGATTGACTGGGAATGGCATAAGATGTACGCAGTTTTATTTATTGTCTTATTGTCTCCACCACAAGGTGTATATTCATCCAACATTGTTCGATGTTCATTTGTCTGTTACCGGAAATGTATGAAACCTAGGAATTGTGCACAATTCCTAGGAAATATATGCAATTCCGAGCCTACTTAGGAAATATGTAAAATAATGTTTCAAAGATTCTTTAATACACACATTTCCTGTGAAATGTATGTATTTCCTAGGAATTGTATGCAATTCCGAGAAGATACTAGGAAATATTATGCATAAAAGGTAATGCTTTCTGTGACTAAAAAAAAAATAAAACACGTTTGTAAACTGACATGAGAATTTTTATTAAGGCTCTCGTTGACATAATCAGCTGTAACAATCACATCATATAAAATAAAATATTCTTAGGGCTTATTACTAGATATAAACTTTAAAAATCTACTATTTATTCCTTACGTAGATCTTTGTGTGCTAGATGGGCCTTAAGCCCATCTAGCATACATAAAAATCTACGTATAATTCAAACATCGAGAATTTAATACATTTCATTGGTATTTAGGAAATGTTTAGATTCCCTAGGAAAAGTGCATATTATAAAATATATCAAGGATTTCCTATCTATTTTAGGAATTGTGCACATTTCCTAGGAATTATATACAATGACGGATTACACACTTATCCGTTAAAATGACCATTATTAGTCGTTGTTTTGTTCATTATTAGTGTTGCGTGACTTTGTACTCATTGCTAGATATACATCAGTAATATAACTTTTTCTAAGAACGTAGTATATTCGCAAAAAGATCATATAAAACACGATTCGATTGAAACACGGTGATTATGCCCAATTTATTGGAGCTTACGAATAGCTAAAAACAGTAATCATGTATTATATAATACTTATATAGATTACTTATTATTACTCCTATAGATTTATAAAAGGGTAAATTAATTCTGTTGTACGTTTTACAGGTTGAATGAGTATTCATATTAATTCTCGATTAATAAAACATACAGGGTTATTAAAATTTCAAATTTATCGGCACACAAAGTCATGAAACGTTAAAATTTTCAGCATGTTTTCTTTTTGCAATTATAGAATTTCGAATTGCTGTGTTTTGTAACGTAATTTATTCAATTTGTGTTATTTTGTTCATGATGCAAATGTCGCTCTCTTTATTTTTTGTCCCTTGCTTTCGCCTGCGGCTTCGCCCACGTGGAGGTCGGAAGTTATCCAACGGTGACGTACTTCCAGGATAAAAAGTATCCTATCTATTTGTGTGCCAAATTTCACCCAACCCCGTTCAGTAATTTTTGCGTGATTGAGTCACCAACGAACATACAAACTTTCACATTTATAATATTAATATAGTATTAGTAGGATAGAAGGAAAGTAGGATACATTCACAAGCAATCAGACCCGGAACAAATCATTTACAGCCCATACAATAATTTTACCATCTGGAAAATCTTATTACAAATGCGTAAAAACAAGCTACTGTCAAAATTGGGTCACATCAATCATGCAAGCTTTAAAGAGCTTGCATGATTTCATATTCAAGTTGCCAATAAATAACATTTGAGGCAATACAAACCACTAAATTAATTAAAGATAATGTCGATTTCTTTGTAGATACTATTTGGGTAGGTATAGGTAGGTGAGATATTGTGGGTATCCCGAAAGCAGGGTGTAACACTCGCGTATACTCGAGCAGTAGAACAAACTAATTAGTCGTTTAGACTATTTGTTTTACCATCGTGATTGCTTTGTCGCCTCTGGGCACTCGTGAAAATTGAGCAGCCCTAACAAGAACCGGTACATGCTAACTCTGCTAGGATCAAGCTATTGTTCACCCAGAACAGTATTTATATAAAACGGCACCATTTATGATTTAAGATAATAACAATAATTATGATATATGGTTTGAGTTTCGAGAATTTTCGCCGTTATCCCGGTTTTTGGACGTGACTTTCGCGGTTTGCGTAAGGCCTGAATATTGTTTTTGTGTAAAATATTTATTGTAATTTGTGTTGATTATTCAATATTTACATGAGTGCTACTTGGAAATGGAGCGTGGATGACGAGCGAATTTTTATTTTTAATGAAATACAAAAATGAAATAAGCGAGTGAACTTAAAAAAAAATAAGCTTCATATTAAAAAATGCCTCCCGTAGGGCACTCAAGATAACAGTACAACTTCGCCTGCAAAGGTATTTAGCCACGTGGCTAGTTTTCCCACCTGGTAGCCCTTCCCTTTTACACTGACGTAGTTTTGATTAAGAGCAAGGGAGCAGGCATAAATTCCAGCGGCATGAATCAATAACCCACACACACACTTACATACATTTGTGTATTTACGTCACACAGCGATGCTCAGACGATATTTTGACGGGAGGCTGGCGCGTTCTGTTTAGAAATTATACGCCACGAATGACACTCGCGGAATGACGACGTAAGCGAGTTTGTAGCTTGGTACATGATATTAATAAACGTGTAACGATTTGTATCATTACTCTGTCACTAAATGGACGTAATAAACACGGTAAAGATGACTTATTTTCTGTATGACAGGCATCGGATTACTTGATTGCATTTACAGTTTTACCTAATTAATATACGAAAACATATGTCTTAACATATGTCAAACGTATGTCTTTAAAGACAAGGTTCTTTTCTAGGTACATTTCCTTAATAGAATTGTAATAATACGTTCATAAGGAACATATGCACGTAAAAGCATTAATAGGAAGAGTAGGGTAGTTACATAAATCTCTGAGTACGTTCTTATTACCTGTTAAAAATTCTGTATGAAAATGGAGGTCGAAGTCAAAGTTTTGTTGCAGAAAAGTAGAGTGAAAAATTCTATTTACGGTGGAAAATATACCAAATCGTGGGGTGACCAAGCTCGAAGCAATATCCAACCATAACCTATTCAGCGGGATTGTCCGAAAGGGTTACCGCTGGCCCGGAACATAAAGGGCGAAGGAAGGAACACGGGTGGGTTTTAGTCAGTAAGAGTCTGACACTCCCTTCCGCTCCACCCAGAGCGGGAGGAGTCATTTTATGATTTCCCACCCAGAAAAAAAAATGCACGTCGTTAGAATTAATTACACTTGATGTTAGAACTTATTTGTTAGAAGCTTATTTAATTCAAATAAAAAATGAATTATGAAAGCTTTAATTATGTGAAATGACGTTATTTCTCTTGTGACTGGTTATTTAAAAATTAAATTAAATTATTGTATTTTTTATAATCCTATTTGTCTGATTCCATTAGGTACTTATCTACTTACGCCGACTAAGTCCATAAACAAAAATCTCTCGTTCAATTATTTTTATTATACTACATATATTTATCAATGAAGTAATATAATTTTAGACAAACTTTACATAATTATAAGATAATTATACAAATAAATCATGCAGTTCTAAAGTATCAGAACGACTCCGTGAGTAGATAAAAGGAAAACAGAATATTTAAAACTACACTTCTAAAGACTTCAAATGCAACCAAAAAGTTTTTTTTATCATACACAGGTTTTTTTTCTAAACTTAATTTACAACATTCGAAATTCAAAATCTCAGTACCAATTGTATAAATTCAGCTATAATAGAGAAAGTAGATAGTGGTACAGAGATAAATGTGATACCTCCGCTCAACGGAATGTCATTTGTGGTTTATCGACAATCACAGCTTTGGACGTGTTGAATAATATTAATCGAACTAGTTTTAGTCGATTTGATTAATGTAAAAAATATTTGTTTTTAGTTTTAAATATATCACTGATTTGGGTACCTTGTTTTTATTGTAAAATTTGTACCTACAGGTATTATAAACACTGCTGTTTTGTTTTTATTTTATGCTGTGTATTTGTTTCCAAACAAATAAATCATCAAAAATATTTTATTTCACATAAACCTACATGGGCATTTATGAACCGTCAGAAGCTAGGTGCATAGTTTCAATTGGTCATTTTCTATAAATAAGAGCCGGCAAGAAATTAGTAACCCTTTTATAAATATTTGGCTTTTACAATATTTCCAAATTACAGTGATAATAGGTATGGGAGGATCAGGCACTTATCAAAATAAAAAAATGATCAATAAATCTACAGTTACAATATAGGTTGGCACCAAAAATAAATAATATGTTAGTAGGTAAACGAAATATGGCTAAATAATTAAAAAAATGGAAAATCACTCTATTACAAACTTTTGACTTATTCTTATTTTTTGGCTAAAACTACAATTATACGTTTACTTAGGAAAAACCATAAAGACATAAAAACATTTCTGTATACAGCATAAATAACGCTCCTTATAAATAGCGGAAGAAAAACATCCCTTTTTACAAAATGCTTAAAATAGGGCGCCATTATGAAAACCATTAGCATTGTTTAGCATTGTTACCAAAACAAACTTGAGCTGGTCTTAAAATGCACGACAATAGACTATAGAGGTGCGAAACCGCGCGGACATTATATTATACAAAATATACTATATCTACGTTATTATAAATTAAAGTCGTTTTTCGTGTTGTCTGTATGGCCGCGTTGTTCTTCTAAACTACGCATCCGGTTTTGTTAAGGTTTTCACGATCATTTAGAGACACAGTAACTAGCATAGAGCAGTAGTGACCCAGTAGTAACGGCCGCAGCTTACGAGTTGTAGGTCGTAGGTTCGAACCCCGACAGGCGCTTTACTTTGTGTAAATAATTTCTTTACCAATGCTCCCAAAACGGTGGTGGAAAACATCGTGAGGAAACCGGCATGTCCTAGAACCAAGAATCCGAAGACATGTGAAATCTACCAAGCCGCACTGGGCCCGAGTGGTGGGTTACGGGCTTCTGGCCCAGTCCCTACCATAGAGGTACGTGTACATTATGGATTGCAATAAAGATTACTTGAATTGAATTAAAGAAAACCGTATAGGCTGATTATGCTAAACTAATATATAATAATGAATCTAGATATTTTGTCAAGTCGCAAAAGACGTGCGAAGCAGGGGCGGGTCCCTAGTATGGTATATTTTATTTCCATCACGTTCCCAAGTGTTTGAAATATTCAACAGAATCGATTATCGGCTCACTTTGTACACAAACACTTTTTTATTCAATTTAACGAAGTGAGAGGACGATCGCGACAAGTTTAGAATTTTTTAGTTGTTTCTCAAAGACTTCCCGTTTAAGAGCGTTTAAGAGGTTTCTAGTTTGATTTTTCTTTTTTGATCTTGTTTTTCTAGTCTATTAATAGTTTTTGAACGCGATGTTTGCGACAGGAAGATGGTGTTGCCCTTAGTTCTCAGCATAAATAATAGGTATTGCACAACTTTAGTTTCAAAAGTTTATAATTTTTTAAATACTTATAGGTTTTTAAGAGCTGTAACGCATATAAAACCCCGTGTTTTAACAGCTATTTGAAATAAAAAAATAAGTTTCTTTTAATATAGGTTGGTAATGTAGGTGCAATTAAATGACGTCACGATTCTAACAATGTTTTTTCTAAAAAAAAACCTATTAGACGTAATTTGAAGCTCATTCTAATTTCGCTTAAATGTTCGAATGCAACCAGAGTTATTATTCTGCCAGCCTGCACAACATAAGGTTGAATTTTGCAGACAACCTTCACTACAGTACCTATTAGGTATGTACTGTTAGTTACATAAAAATATATTTATTTAAAAAAGATAAGTAGGTAAATAAGAACTTGAGTTCTTTGTTAACTACACGGTAGATATAAAAAAAAGAGTTTTGATAACATAATGTTACGCACACCTACATTGACCTCATTGACACCATCTATAGAAGTAGTAGTAAAATATTTAGAATTTGAATTTGAAGTTCTGCGAACATCAAGCTATATGTTCTGGTCCAAATTTTAAAATAGATAAAGGTGTCAAACAAGGCGATCCACTCTCACCTGTATAAACTGTTCACAAGTGCATTGCAGGAGGTTTTTAACAAGTTGCCTGATTCGTGAAAGTCACGAGGCATACCTACATGTTAGCGGCCACCAGCTAACAAATCTCCGCTTTGCAGATGACATAGTGTTATTCTCCACATCACCTTCAGAACTTGAGGAAATGCTCCAAGATCTGTGCACGGCAAGTCTTGTGGTTGGACTTTCAATGATCAGATCCAAGACACAGGTTATGACCAGCAGCACGAAACGTATGGACGAGGTAGACGGACATGGGTTGCAATATGTCGATGAGTACTCATACTTGGGCCAGATAGTGTCTTTCAAAAACAGACAAGATAAGGAAGTCGAAAGACGAGTCCAAAATGCTTGGAAGACCTACTAGGCCCTTAAATAACATATGAAAGGTACACTGAAAAAACGTAAGGGTCAAAAATAAATAAGATACTGTTGAAAATAACCCATCATGTTTGTCAATATAGCACCTGCAAAGTTTGTAGCTAAAAACAAATACGTCAACTTTGCTATCATCGCTTGTTAAATATTAACCGTTACAATTGGTTAAAAATATTTCTTTATTAATAACACAGTTGCCTACATTAGTAACAACAGAGCAAAGTTGGCTGCGTTTAGCCAATTTTACTTTGTAATCTGAGAAATGTCACTACGGAGCTTATTCGTCACAGTCAATCAACTTACTTAACTACAGCAGGCTTACTCGGCATATAACATCAGTGTTACCTTGTAACTGTAATCGCTTTACTCGGTAGCTGCTGCAAAGTTACTCGGTAAATGCAGCTAGTTTATTGGGTATTTATAGCAATGTTACATTGTACCTACAATCGCTTTACTCGGTAGCTGCTGCAAAGTTACTCGGTAAATGCAGCTAGTTTAATGGGTATTTATAGCAATGTTACATTGTAACTATAATCGCTTTACTCGGTAGCTGCTGCAAAGTTACTCGGTAAATGCAGCTAGTTTAATGGGTATTTATAGCAATGTTACATTGTAACTATAATCGCTTTACTCGATAGCTGCTGCAAAGTTACTCGGTAAATGCAGCTAGTTTATTGGGTATTTATAGCAATGTTACATTGTAACTATAATCGCTTTACTCGGTAGCTGCTGCAAAGTTACTCGGTAAATGCAGCTAGTTTATTGGGTATTTATAGCAATGTTACATTGTAACTATAATCGCTTTACTCGGTAGCTGCTGCAAAGTTACTCTGTTTTCTCAGCCAATGTATTGGGTTACTACAACTGGTTCACTCGATAGCTGCTGTAATGTTACTCGGTAAATACAGCTAGTCTATTGGGTAGTTATAGATGCAATCTTATTCAGTACACGACGAAACCAATTCAATCGGTACAGTACGGTGCAGAATGTATTATGAATAAATATTATTTAATTAATTATTTATACAATTTTGAAAGTAGGTACCTAAATATTTTTTATTTATAATATTTCTGCACCGTACTGTACCAATTGAATTGGTTTCGTTGTGTACTGAATAAGACTGCATCTATAACTACCCAATAGACTAGCTGTATTTACCGAGTCACATTACAGAAGCTATCGAGTGAACCAGTTGTAGTAACCCAATGCATTGGCTGAGAAAACAGAGTAACTTTGCAGCAGCTACGTCTGTATGTCTATATAACAATTATATTGGTTTCGAGTTAACGAGTAGCATTGCTGTAAAATAACGTGGTTTTATGGGGTTCTTTGGAAATAATAAAAACATAAGTACATATTATAATAATACTGATTTATTTTTGGCTATAAATGAAATTGGTTTATGTATAACAAAATCAGTGTTCATCAATAGTTTTAAGCATATATTGTTATATTGTACAGTCAGTTAAAGCAATTTAAGAACAAATTGCCTAAATTTTTCTCTCCTACATTTATAACAGAACTTACATCGCAATCATTTCTCACATGTGTGATGAATCCTTCCCTGATTTCGGCTTTCGATGGCCGCCAGACTTTTTTTGACAGTTTTTTAAACGCACACTTGTTACAGTCAAAAGTGTAGGGATCAATAACATGCAGGCAATGTTGAAGCTCTCTTCCGATGCTGAAACAAAAAGCTTTTCTTAGTACTGCAGCATACGAATAGTAAAACGTAATAAAATACCTATGCATTTATTTAAGGCGCTATGATCAAAAAATAGGGTTTTTAGAATAGAAACATTAATTTATGCAAATTATTGTAAATATATTTTTAAAAGAATAAGTATTTAAACGGCAGCTTATGACGGAGGGCACTGGGTCAAATCGTTACCAAGTGACACGGTACAGTTTACAAACAGACAGATGGACAGACAACGAAGAGGTCTTATAAGGATTACTTTTTTCCATTGTACGGAATCCTAAGAACCATTGTCAGTTACCGAAAAAACAGACACAATAGAAAATTGATTGTGTCTCTTCTCCCGCATGTCATTGACGTTAACACGTCCATGACTTGTCCATAATGGACTATAAATAAATACATATAAACATATTTTAACACCTTAGGATAGGCAAAGGAATAACAAATAAAAATAAATAATTGTCATAAAGTATACTTACAATCTTGCAAACTGAGAAGTTCATATAGAGTTGTGTCCTTGTTGACCAAATAAAAAACTAAGACATGCCAAAACTATACCTCACTAAGTTAGTAAGTTCTAACATGTTTACGAAAACGGCTTCACTTTACTGTTGGTTGACAGCTCTCTGTCTTAGTTTTTTATTTGGTTTGAGGTTTACGACAAGAAGAAAACACAATGAATGTACTGACCTCTGAACACTTCGATGTAAGACTCGAGATTCCAAGCGGTTAACAAATTTCGGACCTCCTCATCCATAATTTTCCACCTCACTACACTATATTTCCTAAATTATTATAATTATAATTTATTTCGGCGGGACGCGAACGTAGAATATGATGATCTATCCAGAGTCGAAAGACAAATGAACGAGCGGGCTGGGCTGCGGGAGCGGGGGGACGAACGAAACGAATCATTGTTGTGATTGTCAGCCGAGCGGAGGTTATTTTTAAATAAGTGTCTCGGTAGTTTTTTACCGAGTAAATTACTCGATTAGATTTAAATTACACTAGCCGATTGCTATTAAATAAAGTCGTTAGGAACAATATGTAAAATAAGTTACTTGACTGAAATTAAATAAGTTCATCTCATGTAATGATAAATCAGATGGTTTGTAAAATACAACCGATTAATTATTCGATTAAAATCAGTAAACACTCATGTTTAGAACCAAATGAGTTCAACTCATCTATTTTTAAATAAGAATGTTAGCAAAAATCAACCGATTGAAATAATTGTTTAAAAACAACAGCATGCTTATTAAGTGTTGACTAAATCACTTAGTAGTTTCGGATCAAGTTCGAAAGTGTTTGAATTTACAAATTAAGTTATTTGAAAATGATTAATGTTTTATTTGTTATTACCCGAGCATATTTGACAAAGTACACATGTCTACTCTATGCCAAGTTCACTTAGAGATTTTTAGTTAAGTCCTAGTTAAAAATTACCGATATGATTGTAACCGAGCCAAAAAGATACTTTGTTAAAATAATATTTTTTCAGTGTAGTCTTCCTATATCATTAAAAAGGAAACTCATCGACATGTGCATCCTGCCCGTCCTAACCTACGGTGAACAAAGTTGGTCACTTACTGAACAACAGAAGTCCAAACTCAAGATATGCCAACGGGTATTGGAGCGCAGCATATTAGGTGTAAAGCGTACAAATCCAATTAGAAACACCACGCTGCGCTCCATAACTCAAGTAGCGGATGTTGGAGAAAAACAGCCAAGCTGAAGTTGGAGTGGACCAGAGAGTCTCCCTTGTTTCATCGAAAAGAAATTGCCAAATTATCACTTCCCAAACAATTTTCCGCATAATTTCATTTGCCAAATCATTACTTAGCTAATAAACTTTTCACAAAAAATTGTAACGCAAACCTAATGTTTGACAAGTGAACATTTAAACACAACCTTGCTTACCAACTAGTACTTTTATCAATTTTAATTTAGTCAAATATTTCAGTTGGTATAACATATTTTACGCAAAATAAAATAAGCTAAATATTTAGTACCGTCGGGGCCCCTATTTCTGTCTGCCTATGATTTTAATTGGCCCTGTTTAATATGTTATGAGGTAAAGGTATTTTTATTCTCATTCGCACGTTCTTGCATCCAATGTCGACGGAGCCCCGCTTCGCGGGGCTCCTATTTCTGTGAAAAAGGTTTGAAGTAACCTAATAAAACCGAACCTCGGGGTGCCCTTCGCTCGCTCTTGCATTCTACGTCGTCTATCGACCGACCGCAACCATGCAATGTAAGTAAAAAAGTAATTATGTAAGTAAAACCATGTAATTCCCAAAAAAAATAATATTTTTGTCTATATATTTTGTTTTCATAACAAATCATTTGACTAAAATGTTTATTGTTCAAAGATTGTTTGCTGTAATAAATCATTTGATTAAAGACCAAATGCCTAAATTATCCTTGATAATATTCTGCCAAGTAGAAATTTGACCAAATGAAAATGTGCGTACTAAAATCATTCCAAACATTGCATTGGTATAAAAAAGGTTGCTAAAGTTTGCTTGGGTAGTAAAATTTTAGCATATTTTTTTCGGCAAAACGGCAGTATCACGTCAGACACGTCTCACGAATGCACCTGGAGAGATGAGCAAAGACCGTCACTTACTGAACGCCTGAAGCAGGACGTCGCCGTCGAGGTAGACCAAGGCGAAGGTGGTATGACGATCTAATATCATTTGCAAGGCCAACATGTCCAGAGATCGCACAAGACAGGGAGGGAGGCTTGGAAGAAAAAAGGGGAGTCCTTTGTCCAGCCCAGCAAATGAGACATAAAATAGGCTACCAAAAAAAAAAGTAGACAATATACAATCCAATTCAAACTTATTGAATCTACACTAACTAAAACCTTTTCCAAACTTTTCGGCCGTAGTCGCTGTATGATTGTAATATAATATGTAGGGTATGTAATTACAATATATTCAATGATGTGGTTTTCTTCGTATTCGAGATTAAACATTAATTTAAAAACAGCTTATCTTTAATACGATTCAAATAAACTCGCAATCTGCAGACAGGTATTAAGTCTTAATTAATTAATATAGCAGATAAAATAAAGAGCATTTGTCGGTAATTAGCAGGATTGAATTTTATTACTAGTTCCAAAGAAAAATTAATATCGTTTTTGCTGCGATTGAAGCTTGCTTCGCTTTGCGGTTATCCATTTACATGATATTAGATTTTCCTTTACTTTCTCATTTAATTTTATTGCCGACATTTACTTGATACTTTTAGTTGTTTTTGCAATATTCTTTCGCTTCTAAGATTTTCTACACAATACGACAAGGTACTTAGAATAAGTTTCTCGAAAACATTAAAGACGAAATTACTTATCAGCGAAATTTCTTTGGTAGCACAACTTTTAAGCATCACAAACAAAATCAAATATTCATTTATGTAGAACATACGGCTTCATTGCCATACTGATTTGAGACTTGTTTGCACAAATCTTGTTAGCGGGAATATAACGCCTGCGCTCTGGACGAAAATGAGCTCGTTACGTGTATAAAAATATAGGGAGGAAATCTCCAATATGTGATGCTATTGACATTAACAGGTATTGGCAAACATTGCTCACTCAAACGAGTGGGCAAATGCCGTTTACCACGACGTACATTAATGGAATTGAGGGGCAATCATTGCTATGTATATTCGTAAATCGAAATTGATCTACAGAAAAAACCTTTCTAGATGTTTTAAATTAATTTTGGTATATATCTATTTATTCTATACTAATAATAAAGTTGAAGAGTTTTTTTGTTTGTTTGAACGCGCTAATCTCTGAAACTACTAGTCAGATTTGAAAAAATCTTGTTACATTTGTTACCCTAATTCTTGAGGAAGGCTTAGTATACATTTAACACCATACTAGGACCCTTAGGAGCCGAGCAAAAAGAGTCAGAAGGAATTCTACGCTAAAAAGAAGTAATAGCGCGGTCAGGCGATGCGATGCGACGGGGTGGGTCGGGTGACAAGAAATTTCACGCGGACGAAGTCGCGGGCAGACGCTACTCTTTCAATAAAATGCACTGATGGTTTGTATAACTTGTAGCTGACAAAGAAACATTTTTCACTGGTAAGAAGAGAAAGTCGCTATGTTCTATTTTATAACTTTTATTATACAGTGCAACGAGCAATTTTCCAACACAAATCGCAGACAAAGCAACTTAACATCTGGTAAAACAATATATCAAATATATACAATGTATCTAAATATGATGAGTAAACTATAGAATCTTCAGCAGCAAAATCAAATTCGAAATTCAAACAAAAACAACGTCAAACTTTTTTTTTAATTCTTAAAGTAGTTAAGCCCCGGTTCCGACGGCCTAGCCTAATTCGCCCCGTTTTTAGTTACAGATACGATCAAACACTAAATCGAGTTTATCGTCGGAATCGGGATTTCAATCACCAAGTATCGAGTGTCGAGTCTGCCGTCAAGTCAATCAGAGTAAATTGAACATGTCACCAAGCACTCTTATCGAATGGACGAACGGTTAACAGCGGATTTTTTTTTCAGTGCATTGTTTGAACGTATGTTGTGATCGGTTGATAACATTTTATGTTGCGGATGGTCTTAATTTTTGTAGTAGTGTAAAAATTGGATGGAAAAATATTGTTACTTTAAAAATGCTTGTAAACATAGTTTGTGTACTTAATTCCGAGCAAGTTGAACCAAGAGTTACAGGTAGGTAAACGTGTTATAAATTACGAAAATTAATTAAATTAAATGAAATGTTTGTTTCTGTAAGTAGATATTTTATGACACTTTTAATGGCGCCGGCATTTTAAAGGCTCCTTCAAACAGGCGCAACACGCGATAAAATCGTGTGCGACACAAAAGCACCGCAAGTCGTTAAACGAGCGGTGCCTTTGTGTCGCGCCTGTTTGTAGGAGCCTTAATAAGGGTATCCCGTCATGTAAATAAATCTCAAAGTTGACTTTATCTAATGTTCTAAGTTTACTTTATCCAGTAAGGTATTTTATAGATTTATCTGATGTTATTCGAGTCAATGTTTTTTTTAACATTGAAAGCTATTAATATCAAGAAGTCCAATCAGGTTGAATACAATATTTTAGAATGAGAAGTACTACTTTGGTACTTACTTAATTTAAATTCCCAGAAAATTTTATTTCAAAATTCTCAGTACCTTTTAAGCGAATGATATCAAGCGACTACAATCTGTCTAATTTCTTTAAAAGATTTTCATCTTTATCGCTAAAGCATTAGGTTCAAAGTTGATTGGGAAAATTTGACAGTTTCAGGTAGCTTCATGTGCTGGCGTCTGTAGCTACTAGTTGTTGCTAGCGGCTTCGCCCGCGTTGATGTTAGAAAGTAGTAGTAAAGATAACCCATGAGAATTTACTACCGGGATAAAAAGTATCTTATGTGTTAATCCAGGTTATAAACTATCCGTATGCCAAATTTCATCAAAATCCGTTAACCCGTTTTTGCGAGATTTTGTAAAGAAAGAATAACGTTTATTTGGACACAGTTCATGAAACACAAAATAACAAAATAAAAAAGCGATAAACAAACAATAGTGTGTGCCTCATGGCTGTGCCAAAAGAGTAAGGGTAAGTAACAAACATCCAAACATCTTAAACATGCAAACTTTCACATTAATTATAATATTAGTAGGATTTAGTAACCCTCCTATTTGAAGAGTCATACAAAACCTGACTACTAATACCCCGTGAAATATAGACGTAGTGTTTGTTTCATGTAATTATTACCGAATAACGTGAAACCATTAATCTGCGTCAAAACCTTTTGGTAAAAGGTAAAGTGACCAATCCCGAGGCGACCCTACTCTTAGACATTAGCAAAATAGCTACTGACTTGATACATTAACCGCGACTTGATGAGAACCACTCGCCTCACAAACCCACGGCTAATGGAATTAATGCAGATTCAACTACAATTTGTTCCTTTTTAACAAAACCCTCGTCAAAAGATATCTTGATAACTTTCAGCTTTCACAAACTCATATCATTTCCCTCTCGTCATAGTAAAATTCAATCCCATCTCGAATAACAAGTCAAAAACGGTGAAATTGCAGAGTTCCAGCAAAGTTCAAAAAAGGGATGAAACTGAACAACAGTTCATCTGAAAGTAACTAAATATCAATTGTGGGACTCTATCAATTTTGATTACTTGCCGCAAATTTCTAAATTACAGGCCATTATCTAAATGAAAGTGAAAACGCTCGGCTCGCCGGTATTTCAGCCACCGGAGTTTAGCTAAACATTAATTTGTTTCATATTCTTCGTCTTCAATGTTCCACTTTTTGTTCGAAAATTACAAAACAAATTACATTTTATTCACCGTTACCTGACGAAGACATATTCTGTTATTATCTATGCGGCGTACGTCGAGTAGGAACATAATTAAAATTTTAATTACACATGTCGGGAACTGATGTTCTATTTAGAGTTGGAACCTAGACGAGCTGGTCACGAGACCATAACCCGTTTGTTTTTACTTGTATGTATTCAAATTAATTTTAGTCCCGAACATAATTCACACGTCATTCACTTACGCAAAAGTTTTTACTGTAGTACTTAACACTGAAACCCACAGTAATAAACACACGTTAAACGTTTTTGCGAGAACTCCGAATAAGTAAGTACATTACAGAATTGCTGAAGCGTATATGTGAGTTACAGCTACCTACGAGTACCAAGAACAGTTTCACGTTAAGGGGACTACAGGACCTAAACGCAAAAAATGCAAGTTTTACAATGCCTAAAAGTATGTGATCGACTACAGTAAACAAAATCAGAAAAATATATGATATTCTTCAGGATATATGCTAGGTAGATAGTGTGTTGAAAACATAAGATAGCTAATTTGGTACGATAGAAAAAATCATGAAGATACCTCTAAAAACTTTCTTTTTATAATAAAAATCATACTAATATACAAACAATAATTCTGATTTTTTGTCAGATTATTCTACAACCAACATAATAAAGCACTAGTGTTTTAATATTTAAGTCCAAACACTAGATTTTTTGTAAATAGATGATAGCTTCATATTTTGCAATAAATTACCAGCGTTGTCTTCGCGCTTCTCTTTCTTTTCTATGCAGTCCGACAGTGACCGCGCTTTAGGTGATGTAGTCCCCTTAAAATGAATACAGATTGTGTGTTCTATGAGAAACTGAATACAAATTAAATACTCTTACGTTCTAAAACTTATATAGAAAAAAAAAAGAGTTTAAAAAAAAACAAAAAATATACAGCAGATAAATTAATAACGGCAAAGCCCAATCTTCCAATTCAAAAGAAAAATCATCAAGCTTATATTTTTAAGATGTAAATATACCGAAGAAATATCGTTCAGCATATATTTAAACGAAACGAACAGTTTATATTTTCCTGAGCTTTGAACAGAATAAAACGTTTTAAAAAGAAAATGGGGGAATCGCCATTAGTGCAGAGCCGATTAGCACAACATTTCCCGGTATTAGTGTTTGTTCGAACGGGAGAGTTGCTCGCACACTCGAGTAGGTACTCGACTACGATAGTATTTGTTGCCTAGTGTCGTCGAGACGAGTGCCACACGAAATAATATGAGGTACCGGGCTACCGGTACCTCCCTGTTCTCGTCTATGTTACACGATCTTCTATATTTGTATAAGATGTTTGGAACTAATATTTGGTTTCGGTTAAGCTGTTGTGTTATTCGTATGCCTGTCATCATCTAATTTATGTTATTTTATACTAGCTTCGACCGCGTGAAATTTCTTGTTTTCGCGTTCTTTCTGACTTTTTTTTCTTTTTGCTCGGCTCCTAAAGATCCTAGCGTGAAGGTAAATAGCATGTAGCCTTCCTCTAAAATTAGGCTATCAAACGCAAAAATACTTTTTTTAATCCGACTGGTACCTACTTCCAGAGATTAGCGCGTTCAGACAACATTCGTCAGCTTTTAAGTGTTCCGTACCTCTAAAGGAAAAACGGAACCCTTACAAGATCACTTCGTCTGTCTGTCAGTCTGTCAATACCCTTTTTCTCAGAAACGCGTGGAGTTATCAAGTAGAAATTAATATTAAATACTCAGGGGCTGCAATCCCACGAAGCAGTGAGAAAATCTAACTTGTAAGTCAACGCAATCAAAAGAAACGAGCGTTTATGTTCAGTTCATGTCGGATATTTTGACACTTGCAAGAGAATCAAAACCTATAGGGTACTTCCCGTTGACCTAAAATCATGAATTTTGGCAAGAAACAATGTCATCACAAGTAAAGGATAAAATCCGAAAACCGTTTTGCAGTTGGAAACCTACAAATAAGTACGGAACCTTCGATGCGTGAGTCCAACTCGCACTTGGCCGGTTTTTTTATTAGTATATGTTACATAAAGTCCAGACCGTATTTCGACCACGGCGGCCAATCACAACGGAGACTTAGCTTTCGGCGCGGGAGATGTTGTAGTGCACAAGTGTGCACGCAGACACAGGTGCACTCCCTCTTCCTTCACTCTCAGTTTGCCCGGAGTTTGTAAGTTGGCGGCGTACCTAATACCCCCGTGGAGAGAAAGCAAAAGGAGTACCTATGTAAGTCTCATACGGGTACGTCCCATATGGGTGTGACTACACACATATGGGACGGAGGCGTGAGTTCACTTCTGTTATATTAAGTTATCAAATATGGTTGTACCAACCTGGTGGAAAGTAGAACATCTGCAACACCAAGCGGATTAGCGATGAGTTTCCAAGTAGGAAAGTCCCATGGCACTCGTCAAAATTAAACAGTATTTCCCCGGATGAATCATGTTTCTCAAGACGCTGTTTTAATAGGTAATTACCTAAGTATACATAATTACTTAAGTATTTACATTTTTACAATTTATGTTACTAACTTACGACCCAGTGGGTCCCGCTTAAGAGGACTACATGACTTAAAGCGCGGTCACCGTCGTCGGACTGAAAAGAAAAAGAAGCGCGATGACACAACGCTGGTAATTTATTGCAAAATATGAAGCAATTAACTATTTACAAAAAATCTATTGTTTGGACTAAAAAATTAAAACACTATTGCTTTGGTATGTTGCTTGTAGAATAATCTGACAAAAAATCAGAATGATTGTATGTAGGTATATTAATATGGTTTTTATAGTAAAAAGAATGTTTTTAGAGTTATCTTCATGATTTTTTTACATGGAGCGACTGCCTATCTGACCTCCACAACCCATTACTGGGTAATACGATACCCTTTGGTAAGGCTGGTTGTGAGACTTTCGGGCTTCTGACGACCCGTAACGACTGTCAAAGATCTACAAATGGCAGCCGGGACCAACGTATTAAGGTGTAAAGATGGCTCACTGACCTTGTGCATGTGGGCGGAGCTAAGCGTCCTACTCCCGATGCTTGCGGTGGCGAGCTACACTAAAACGATGATCAAAGAATATGCAGAGGCGCAGACATGCCGCACGTAGGTCGCCATTTTTGCCTACGATTCCAGAAGGGAATGGCGAATGCAAGACTGATATATTTTGTACTAGCTGTTACCCGCGACTTCGTCCGCGTGGAATTTAAGAAAAAAGTTATTGTTGAGTTCGCAGAGTTTACGATAACTTATTAATTCTGTATTCCGCGTAAAGAAATACCTATGCTAATTTTAATGAAATTCTTCTAATATTTCTCCATTTAGTTCTTTTTGATCGTTTTTGCATTTTTAGTTTAATTATTATTTATTTTTAGTTTTTCGTATTAGCCTTTTTATATACAATATTTGGTGTACGATTTTCTTAAACAAAAACACTAAGTATATTATTATATTATTTATTCAATCAATTTCTATGGAGATTAAGGAATCTTCACGTATATAGGATCCACTTATAAACATAACTATACTCCGTTTCTTTATTATGATTTGATTACATTTGGAAGTACTTAATTAAACGGAGTATAATACAACCTCCCTATTTGAATCGGATATTATTCAATATTTCATTTCATTGATTTTAATTTTTTTTCGTAGGAACCTATTTTGTTTTTTTTTTTCTAAAATAAATGTACCTAGTCTAAGTAACTCCTTATTCACCTATCTGCTAGTGAAAGTCCCGTCTTAATCGGTCTAGCCGTTTCAGAGATTAGCGGGAACAAACAGACGACAGACGGACAGACAGACAAAAATTGTAAAAAAAAATATTTTGGTATATGTGCAATTTAACAGTCGGAAGTCGACTAGCAATCTCACAAAACTATGGCATAGCAATATTAGTACTTATTGACAACACTACAAATTGGCAACATGATTGTTATTACAAATTTCAAAAAGTGTCGTAAGCGTTACGGTGGCCAAAGTGGCTAGCACTGTGCCTCGCATGGCGAACGTTCGGGTTCGAGTCTCACATCGAACATGAAAAATATTTTTTAAGTATTACATGTGAAATTAGAATGCCGAGTTGCTAACCAATAATTATGTTAAATATTCCACAACTAAACGAAGATTCTTTTGTTTTACAATTATTTTCAATCTTAGCGTCGTTTTTAAAACATGAGGGTAGATTTCAAACAAAGTGTTAAGTTCACTCTGTTTCAAATCTATCCTAATTTTTTAACTACTTTACTAGTTCACATAAATTATTCCACTATTCGCGGCAAAAATATCTGTGCAAATATTGTAGCGTCTATGTGTCGACGTCTCATTAGCTGTATCGAGGCTAACGGAGGTCACACGAAATATTAAAAATCCTAAACAGGTAGGGTAATTTTGTGTCAGGGGACATAGTGGTCGTAACTTACCAAATTAGTATTTATATTATTGTAATATTGAGGTTAAGTTTCAATCCTCTTTTCATTGAGAAAATGAATAATTAAGCTGTAACCTCTTAAATGATATCAGAATTTTCATAATATCCATAATATATAACCTAAAACCTTATAGTTCAGGCATAAGTATTCCGGCCTCAATTGATAAAGCTGCCTTATTTCGATTCGTCGTGAAATAGTGATCAACATATTCGCCACGGGATACAAGTAACCAGTTGGTCTCGGGGCATAGTGCCTGGTTAAGTTTTCTCGCCGTGGGTTCGATCCCAGTCGGAGGATCTTCTTTGCGTCAATCAAGACATTTTGTTTTATTTTTATTTCGTTTTTTCGGTATACTTTGTTCTATTTTTAATTGTTTTTTTTTATATACTTTGCTTTATGTTTATGTTGTTTACTTTTATTTGTTTCCGTTATTTAGTAATTAAGGTGTGTTTTTTAACATTCAATACTATAATAATAACATAAGTAAGTGTAAAGGATTTCTTATGTATAAAAAATATTACAATGTTACCACATCAAAATTTATTTCATTTGTTATCATATTATAATAATAAATTACCTTTATTGTAATATCTATTTGTTCAAAGTAATTTACAAAAATAAATTAAGTACTAACACATAATAATAATTATATAAAACATCAAAAAAAACTGGCCCAACTCGGATTTGAACTCACATCTATCCCGATCACATTAGCGAGTGCAGCCTCGTTACCGATCTAGCTAATGTTTACTTATGTTATGTTATCGAAATTTTGCATTACTATGAAAAAAATAATCAGATGGCGATAAAAAAAATAAGTTACTGATATTGTCATCCTTGTCTAGCATTGACCACATCTTTAACTACTCGTAGCGATGCTACACGGCATGTTAATTTGTTAGCGTTGGAGCATCACTCACACGGATAAATATGCGCATTGTGTATAGACGCCGCAGCCCGTATAGCGCAGGCGATAATGGTCATTGCGGTGTAAGTGGACGTCTAGAGGTTGACTGTACCGTGTATACATTCATATGCATTTAGTAAGAAGCGGTTGTTTTAATATTACAAACAGACACTCCAATTTTATTTATTCGTATAGATAGATAGATACTTATTAGTCCACTCAACGAATAACTATTAAGAGATAGAGATAAGAGGTGTAGAGTGCGTGAGCTGGGCCCTGAGCGATTTCTTCACAAAGTTGTTCAGAGTGCTTAGGGAGTGAACATAGGTACTAAAAGTCCCCGCGTCTAGGAGGTGAGCCGGAGTGGGGGGTATAAAAATTCCCACATTTGAGTACATATTTCGCTAATATCTATAAAACGGTGCGTCGTCGTAGAGAAAACGTATTTTTCTTGACTTGCTTTGCTTTGGCATTTTTATTTATTTACAAATTATCTTATATTTACAAAATAAACAATATAAACAAAAACAGTATTTAGAAATGGCACCACTAATAAAGCGTCCACGCGGACAATAGAAATGGGCCCTCTGCAGCGAGCTAGTCTATAAACGCATACTGATACAATTCGTTCATAAATATTTGCACTAACACAGCCAAACGCGCGTAGTCGATCGATAGCCGGGCGGAGCAGCGAGCGACACAGCCACCCCGTCTCAGTGCTAACGCACGACTGCCGCCCGCGCCCGCGCAGAGCACCTCTGAAGCTCTATCTCAAAATGGGGCATTGTCTTTGCAACTGTTGATTGATTTAAAAACGCTATTTCAAATATGTAGTACTTCTAACCATCAATTTTTCAGTGTAAAAATATTTCCAAACATCAAAGCCGTTTAGAAGTTATAAGGAAATATTAGCCAAAATAGCGTTTTGGTAAATATTTTTTTAAGGCAAAAGTATTAGCTTTATGAAAAAACCCTGTTTCAAAAATGCTGTACATGAATCTATAGCAAACATATATTTTTTACAGACCTTCTAACTAAACCGTTAATAAGTTATAAGCTTCATAAAGTGACCGTGTTACGGTACTAAACGAGAGTAAGGCCCTTAACGTGCTTTCTTATTTCTAGTGCACGCACTGCAGATCTGTGTTTTATGGTTATTTTCTTCTTCTTATGCAAATAGCCAACAATACTACGTCAACATCAACCATTTTCAAAAATTAGAACACGTCACAACGGTAGGAATGAAACTATTTAACTAGGCGCAGAAACGGATACGTTCACAAGCGACAGTACGGAGCCGATCGTATGCATTGACATCCTGTCGGACGCGATCGGCTGTCGCCGCATCCGTTCGTATCCTTTCCGATCCGATGCGATGCGAGCCTTTTGGTGGATATCGTCCTTGAATCAAAAAAATAGCTAAATCAGTCCAGTCGTTCTCAAGTGATGCGCTTACCAACGAATAGCATTTTATTTTATTAACCGACTTCTAAAAAGGAGGAGGTTCACAATTCGGATGTTTCTATTTTTTTTTAATGTATGTTCGGGCATAAATAACTCCATCGTAAATAGACGGATTTGCAAATTTATTTTTTGTTCGAAAGGTTTTTATTCCGAAATGGTCCAATTTAAATTTCGTAAAGATCTGATGATGACTTTCGGAGACAGACGACGGAACTCTTCAATAAATGCCAGCAAATCAACTGCGATTGCTACTATAGCATATATATGCATTGTTCACGCAATCACACAACATAACATCACACCTGTACCCTTTAAAGGGTTAGGTAGATGTGTTCAATAGCTTTCTGTCACTGATATTAACAGCAAGTAGTGATATATGAATTTGTTTGGGGTAGGTAGGTACAATTAAAAAGTGAAAAATAAAAATGTTTTTACAAAAAAGAAAAAACAACCGACTTCAAAAGAAAACACTGCAGAGTGAAAAATAACTTTAATTTCGGAAGTCGGTGTCGTTGGTTCTGTATTTTCGTTTTTTGACACCGACTTTCGAAATTAAAGTTATTTCTCACTTTGTAGTGGTTTTTTTTGGTAAAAAAGTTTTTTAAATTAATAGATAACGCACTTTTGTTTATTTAATGAGTGCTAGTTTTAAACGCAGCATCACTAGCAGCTCGACCATGTTGCACCACTTAACAGCTATCTATAACTGGGTGCTTAATCGTTTTGTTATATTGTACTCAACGCTTATTCTGTTTTTCGATTTAAGGTTCCTTCAAACAGGCGCGACACTCGATATAATCGCGCGCGACACAAAGGGACCGCCCTTGTGTCTCGCGCGATTATATCGAGTGTATATTATATTAATTATTATATTATTACAGAGAAAGACACTACAAAGTGAAAAATAACTTAAATTTCGGAAGTCGGTGTCTTTGGGTTCGCATTTTCGTTGTTTGACACCGACTTCCAAAATTAAAGTTATTTTTCACTTTGTTGTATCTTTTTTGGAAGTCGGATGTTTATTTTTGTAAAAAAGTTTTTGACAACATGCATACGAAGGTCCCTAACCTATTTTGATTATTGTATCCTTAACTTCTAAACAATATTCTACCAATAAAACATTCAATAAAAATTTAAATTTAGAAGCCGTATTCATTATTACACCAGTAGCAATTCACGATCAAGATTCGAACGTAGATCCCCAGTGCGTGAGACTCCACGACCAGTAAGTAGCTTAATGGTCCGGAACACATTGGAAATTTGCACTTACCCCACCTGGATTCGACGTTATTTTTTTTTTAGTTTGCAGCAACCGCATGCTTCGTTCGATTGTGGTGGCTCTTTGTCTGTACTTCCGTTGTAAGATAGTTACTTAGGACCCGAGTTTGTTTATATTGCTATTTAATCTGAGATATGAATGAGAATATTCAAGATACTCTTTTTAGACAATCTTTCAAAACGCCATTTTATTCTTTAGGTAAAATTGATCTAATGATTGAAATTCGGCCCTGAATGTGCCACTAGTCGATATTTTTTCATACAAATTTCGGGAGAGTATTGCTCCACTGCTTGCGCATCCAAAGTTAAACATGATATTGTTTTGACTTATTATTAATTTTGTCTGTACGGTTACCCTAATTCGCCTAACGATACAGACGCCAGCATGTCAAGCTACAGTTCCCGGCACGTAACTTGGCAAGAATCGTTAGATGTGTTTTTCCTTTCTTTGACTTTCTTGTAAACAGACATGTTTAAAAATAATCTATGGCAATAACCATAGTATAATGACAAATAATAAAAGTGACCATTTTCTTGTTGCACTAAGTGAACATACGCTAACTTACTCCCACTATGTGAAAACCTTGCCAAGTTACGTGCCGGCGACTGTACTACAATCTGACTTTCTTTAATAGATTTTCAATTTTATTGCTACCTAAAGCATAAGGTTCAAAGTTGATTGAGAAAATTTGACAGTTTCGGGTAGATTGACGTGGGTCTGTATTTCGCAGGTTTATGACAAAATTGGGTTTTTCATTAAAAACCTAGGCTTTTGATCAAGTACCGGAAGAAGACAAAATTATTACTTTATGTTTTCATAAACCTGAGAAAATCCAGTTTTTTGATCAAAAACCTGGACTTGTTTAGGTTTTTAATAAAATATAAGCTCTTGACGCGATCGAATGGAAGATTTCGGTTGAAATGTATCGTCGCTGCGCCTGCAAAATCCGCTATGGATAAAAATTCAACTTTTCAGGAGAAGCAAAAACCTGTTTCTTTTTCAAACTGTTAATATTATATTAAAACTAAATATGCAGAAAATTAGACTTTATGTCGGGACATTCAGAAATATTTATTTTTCGCCATTTACTATGATATTCCAGGAGCTAGAATTTTTTTAAGTGAATTTGGGCACATAGCGGTTTTTTTTCGGGTCGTAATTACCGCTAAGTGCCTGACTTTTCATCACATGACGGATTTATGCTTTTACCAAATAGTTTGCATTTTTGTGCTTCCTAGAATACTTAGCGGATTTACCAAATTAGTCTAGTAGTATCGGCTCTACACGGTTTATAAACCTGTTTGATAAACCCGCTATGTGTCATTTCAAAGCGCAATTCCAAGGGACTCGCTTTGAACCGAAAATACGCTATGTGTCTCCTGCACACATAGGGGGTTTTTCAAATCCGTTTTTGACCAAAATTACATAGCTGATTTTATTATCTTCTTAACCAAATGAGTTATTAAAAAACAGATTTCACAGGCGCACGTGGCTTGAGAAATACTATAAATAAGCATCAAAAACCGATTTTCAAAAAAAAATACATAGCGGATTTTGCAGGCGCAGCGACGGTATGCAAAATTATTAGATACCAGTTTCCTTTTATTTTAAATTATTTTTAACATTTCTTGAGGCAACCTCAATTAGTGGAGAACCAATATGGATTATGTTCTAAATGTCAAATCAAATAATTTATTTTTTTCCAACATGGATAGGGGTATAGACATGTTTTGATAATGTTCTCCATGCTCTGCCGTCACTTGGGCATGCAAAATTTACACATAAATTACAACCTAGGTATCAAAATACCATGCTAAAAAACAATAAATATTACAAAATTATTAAATTGGAAAATCATTTTAATCAATTTTTTTATTTATCACACACACACAAACGTCACACACACATCACACATTTTTTTTTAATGTATGTAATTTCATAACAAATATATCATTGTTTATTGTCTCTTAATTGTTTTATTTATTTAAAGAAATAGAAACCAACATTGTTTTTATCATAAAACTAATCCAGTCTAGGTTTTTGATCAAAAAACTGGATTTTCTCAGGTTTATGATAACATAAAGTAATAATTTTGTCTTCTTCCAGTTCTTGCTCAAAAACATGTTTTTGTCATAAACCTGCGACATTTACCTACAGACGCTAGCACATCAAGCTACCCGAAACTGTTAAATTTTCCCAATCAACTTTGAACCTTATGCTTTAGCGATAAAGTTGAAAATCTATTAAAGAAATTTGACAGATTGTAGTAAGTTGATGTGCTAGCGTCTGTACATTACGAAATGCATGAACTGTAGGTACACATCAGCCTATCTTTTCGGGCGATTCAGGCGTGACGTTATGATATACAATTATACATATAATAAAGTTTTTGATCTTCATTGCAGTGGAGAGAACCCTGTAGATCTCTTTGAAGTAGTTTTGCAAAATTTAATTATTGTTGGTCTCAGTTAATACAAAAAGGTAAGATAAAGTTTTCCGTAGTTTGACTTAATAAAATTAATATTAACTTCATCTTACAATGACAAAGAGCAAAGCTTCTTGTTTTCATTACTTAATCCAAATTAAGTAAGAACTTCTTCAACCTTTGTTGAAATATTGTGCACTAAGCATTAAGCAAACCGCTTCTTTCTTGGAATTTACATATATGTGAACGTACCTACATAAATACCTAAGTACTGTAGGAGAGGTACATCAATAAAAGAATATCTTTGAAATAAAATAATTATTACGAGATCGTTTGACGTTCTTTTCATTTTTTTTTCACTGGCTTTTCAGCCAAACCTACTGTTTTCTGCCTTCTCAATTCGTATTGGCGTTTTTCTTATAATGTCATGCCATTATCTTATAATTACGAAAAAGGTTGAATGCCACAAACCATGCAGGTCATAATCTCCTACACAACAACAATGTACAGCCGGTCGATTCTGTAAAAATCTCACCGTGAAAACTTAGGTGAAGTGAGTTTGTTTTTGCTAGGAATTGACACTATTGACAGCTCACTCCACGCTCACTTCACCTAAGTTTTCACGGTGAGATTTTTACAGAATAACACCGCAGTACTTATTTGTATTTTTTTTATGCAATGGAATTGCAGTCTTATGATTTGGAGCGATTGGTTTCGACTTACATATCGCAGGTTCCATTCCTGTACGGAGCCCTCGAATAGAGGGATCGAACTGCTGTTTTCGATGATTTCAAATTCCATAAAAATAATTTGTAGCTGCATGCCTTTATTAATTAAAAACGTTTAACGGACCTCTGCGAGTTGGCTTAGGATCCTCCTTGTACGCCTTCCAGAGGTCTGGAATGCCAGGGTTCCGAGAAATGTCAAGAGGCGTAAAAATAATTCATAGCATCATAATAACAGGTTGATAATAGGAAAACCACCAAAAAGAGGTATTACCGCTGTTAGAGTAACTAATACTACCGAGAACCCAGTTAACTCAACCACACAAAATGCAAATTATATCAAAGGTAAACAATGTACGCTATCCATCTGGCAGAGCTTACAGTAATCAGGGGGTAACCCTTTCGTACCGGCCTCGACATTCACAGACGATTTAGTGGCGCCAGGCCAAAAAGGTCCCTTGACCTTCTGACCGGCGCGTTAGCAGACGTGACTGGGCTTCACAACACAGTGTTTACCCGCCTGTTCATAACTCTTGGATGCAGACACTCGTTCATATTTGAACAGAAACTCTCTTTGCTGCATACGTTAGCAAATAATTAACCAAGATATACGGAGTCGTGTTCAACAGAACAGTCACAATTTAGGGTTATACGAAAGTAAATACGCTTCAAAGAGTCTTCTATAAAATGTACACACAATATGTATATATGTGTTTATACTTATGTTATGTAGGTATAAGTCGTATGAATATGAAATACCTACTTTGGAACCCGAATAAGGACCACCAGCTTTGTGTGCTTGTAAAACAATTTCGGTAATTGGATAAAAGAGAACAAAAGCACGATTTGGGTTCATGAAAAGAGATTTCCCACAAATAACGTCTTGTTTAGAATAAGTATGTTGAAACATTTAACGCTGTTAAAATAAAGGAGAATTTTGTCATAGAAAAATCTGCTTTTAAAACTCGTTTTTTAAATTCATTTTCTATAGGTATAACAAAAAAACCGGCTTCCAAAAAAAAACACAAAGTGAAAAATAACTTTAATTTCGGCAGTCGGTGTCTTTGGATCTGTATTTTAGTTTTTGCTACCGACTTCCGAAATTAAAGTTATTTTTCATTCTGCAGTGTTTTTTTCGGAAGTCCGTTTTTTTTTCTTGCTTTTAAGTGGGTCGTTTAAAATGTATCTAAGTTACAATAGCCTAATGTGAACTTGCCCATCGCCTTTTACAAAATATTGCTTTTACCGATGCAGGGACGTTAATTGTTGAGGAGTTCTCCTAGTATTCCACCATCAGCCCCATTACACCATTCGCATTGTGACGAGCATAAATTGCTTAACAATCATATTAAAGTAATCGAATCGCAACCCCTGAAATACTTATTATTTAATAGTTCCGTTACTTCCGTTCGCCATCTGTGGTCTTCTTCATCAGTTCCACTTCACCAAATGGTGGTTCCCGAGAGCAAATCCACGAGTTACTATAAAAATACTCAAATCGCTATAGGGGTGTATAATATTTGAGGAGTTCCCTCAATCCTTTAAAAAAAAAAGAATTTTTCAAATCGGTTTGAGTAGTTCCGTTGGCCATCTTCATCTAATTTTTTATGTTTGCACTGAGGTAACAAACATAAATAAACAACCGAATTGAGAACCTCCTCCTTTTTTGAAGTCGGTTAAAAAGAAAGTTGTGTGATCAGCGTTTCAGCTGGCTTATAAGCATAAAAGGGTGTATATAGGGCTGACGGATCGCTTAAGTATTCTAACGTTAATAAATTATTCAATGAGCAACCCTTCAATTTTTAGAGCAACGTCTTTGTTTGCAAATTACCGATAAGGAGGTGTGAAATAAACATTATTTTCAATTAACTAGAGGTAGGTAAGTTCCCCAAACTGTCCAGTACGAAAATAGTTGAAAACTTACCTAATGGCTTCCACCAATACTTGGAATCAAACTGACAAAATTAAAACAACCAACGAATTTCCGGAAAGTTGAACAAAACTCGTCTTGACGGGGAACAACGGAATGCAAGTTTCATGAGGTCAGATTAGCTAGTCTCTTAGAAAGACATCACGGCCCCGAAATAATTTAGTTATATAACTTTTGTAAGAGCAATTCTTTGTCGAAGTAATTTAATAAATCAGTAGAAGCGACTCTCTATTAATATATGATCAGTGCCGCGGGAATAAGGGATCGGATATCGTGAATCACACTATAATAATATTATAAAAGCGAAAGCTTGTGAGTGTGTGTCTGTGTTTATATGTTTTTTACTTCTTCACGCTCAAACGGCTGGACCAATTTTGATAAAATTTTGTATGGAGGTAGCTGACACCCTGGATTAAGATATAGGCTACTTTTTATCTCGATACTCCCACGGGATCAACACTTATGCGGGTGAAACCACGGAGCGCAGCTAGTCGGGAATAAAGGCGTATTGTGTTGTTACGGTTTTTTATTTTTTCATTTTCTCACCATTTTCTTTACACATAACATACCATCACGCCTGTATTCCCCACGAAGGGTTAGACAGAGATATACCTATAGTACAGACGCCAGCATATCAAGTTACTACAATCTGTCAAATTTCTTTTTAATATTTTAATAGACTTTCAACTTTATCGCCCAAGCATAAGGTTCAAAGTTGATTGGGAAAATTTGACAGTTTCGGGTAGCTTGATGTGCTGGCGTCTGTACATCAATATTTGGCCAGTTATGTAAGTCCCATGTAACAGAGGGCGAGCCTATTGCCACACTCCGGGATGCTACTGAGAAATATTAGGTGGAAAAACCCAATAAAGGCTCCTTCAAACAGGCGCGACACGACACGCGACACAACGGCACCGCAAGTCGCGCAACGAGCGGTGCCTTTGTGTCGCGCGCGATTATATCTCGTGTTGCGCCTGTCTGTCAAAGCCTTAACACCACCACCAGTTTCTTTATAGTATAAGTCGTCATTACCTAATGCTCACAAGAAAATAATAAAAGTTAAGTCGAATATACAGTTACAGTTACTGAAATATTACAGTTTTTTCACGTTAGCTAAGTCAGCACTTTGGCAGCCATTGGCAGTCCGATATTATGCGACTGTGTGAACAAAAATTACACATAGTTTTTAGAAGTGGAGAAGGGTTCAAAGCGCTTGTTTGAGAATTTTAATGGCGTGAATATTTTATTGGGACAAGGATTTACCTTTGCCTATTTTATTTAAAAAATAAAAGAAGAAATGCGAACAAAAATCTGAAAAATGTTCTGTTGAAAATTGAAGTAGGTACGGTCAGCAACAAAAGTCGATTAACATTTCAGATTTTTTAATCTCAGTTATTGAGCGAAATATTTATCCAAAATTTCATTGTACTTCTGCTGCAATTTTGAACAAATATTTTGGTCAATAACTGAGATTAAAAAAACTGAAGTGTTAATCGACTTTTGTTGCTGACTGTATATAAACTAATTTGCAGCTGAACTTCTAAGAAAAGAAAGAAAGAAAAATAAATGATTGGGACTAGCACAGGAATATCACAAATTAAATTACAATACCTAAATAAAAGAATTTGTGTGAATTTTGGAAAATACCGCAAATATTTAAACTAAATAAAAAATTCTCAGCTTAACATTTCCACGTATCAAATAGGTACCTACTTACGATCTGTCTTCAAAAAATCCATTAAAAAGTAAAAGAGGCCCAGACGTAATTTTAATATCCATTTTGAGACTCGACAATAAAACAAACACTTGGAAATCCGATCGCGTAATTAATCTACTGTCATCGTTATCCTACGGCAATAAAGGTGAAAATTAGTTCAGTAGGTAGCAGTATCAAATAAGTAATTACTTTAGTCACGTCAAGCATAAACAATGAACTGGGATGAAGGTAAAAGCGGCTCAATATCGGGCCCAATGCGTGTTGTCGGTTGTCTAGGGTTGCACCTTGTGTCGGTAGGGCTGCATCTCGTGCCACTAGGGTTGGCCGTACGTCGTTTGCTAACGAGCTTGGCTCAAACAATCAGAAGTCAAGCAGAAATTGATGGGGTGTTCCAAACGGCGTGCACTGACGTACCCCGCGTTAATTAAAAGACTTCACTCAGGCGTAATTCGCTATATTGGATCGTCTGTCTCTCTGATGTTCTCTACTCTATGGATTTCGATAAGACGGATTACACAATTTCGTTGAGTAGAGTCCGCAGTGTAAATAATTATTTTGTGTAAAACTACTTTATTGGAGACATTACGGCATCAAGTGTCACAATTAAGAATTGCGGAAATAAAAGCAAAATTGGATTATTTTTTTGTGCTTAACAAAACTCGCACTTACAGTACCCGGCGATAAATATTGCACATCGACCTTTGGAAAGAGACAATCGGCTAATTTCGGCTTCGTAGAGCGTTATCTCTGTCGCACGAAATACAAACAGTCCGGTATCTATTAGGAGCTGTTAAAACAATTATGATTTGCTTCTTTTGATAATTATTTTTATTCTTTGTATGAAATGGTTTTGTGTAAAAAGGTCGATGTGCAATATTTATTGCCGGGTACTGTACATAATGAGCCACCACCCACTTGCCTTGCCTTTGTTCCCACTGCTGGGACAAAGGCCTCGTCTCAATGAGAGTGAATGGGCCGTAGTCCACCACGCGGGCCTAGAGCGGGTTGGTAGATGACGTCATATCTTCGAATTTTTGTTGATTTTGTTGTGTTTTCTCTCGATGTTTTCCTTTGCCGTTTTGAGAGCCTACCTACTCGTAAATCTTTATAATAAAATATAGACCGATTAATTTATACACAATAAAATGGTAACGCTTTAATCAAATAGGGAATGCAGGACCCCTAGAAAGGAGTATCAGTATCGGAGCAGGTGGTGTTCTATAGTTTCTGCCCAACCCCATGGGAAGAATTCGTGAGTTTACGTACCATAAAGTCTACTCAAATTTAAATTTAATTTTTTTTTCTGAAAAAAACGTTGCCCCACACTAGGAATTACTCCTGTATCGTGGGTGCGTTTACAAACATTTAAATTCACATACACAAACAGCCAAACCCGGAACAACTACCTGTAGGCAATACAAATATTTGTTCCGTGCGGGAATCGAACCCGCAACACGCAGCGCAGCAGTCGATCGCTCAGCCACTGCGCCAACCGTGTCGTCAAATTTGAAAAAATTGATGTTATTTCAAGTTAAACAAATATCAACTTTATTCTAATGGTTATTAAGTTGATTTCAGAGTGACTAGCACTATTGAAAAAGTTATAAAAATGTTTGAAGTTGTAATGTAAACTGCACTTTATTGTGTAGGAATTAAAGTTACATTTCCATAAACTCATGTTTGTTTACATTTTTGGTAAATAAGTTGCGAATGCACATTATGTAAGTATGTGTAGCCTTTAATAAGGATTCAATCACTGAATATAATTAAGTAACCTACATAATAAACGATCAAACGGGCCTACGATTAAGATTAATTGTTACTAAACGTTTTGAACCATAGTGAAGACGTAGACGGCGAGAGGTAATTAAACATTGAACGTCTATTGACATCCAGGCGTGCGTAAGGCTATATCAAGCTACAATGGCTCTCTCGTACGGAACATACGTCACGACTAATGCCAATAGTTACATATGTAGGTGAACAATGCACTGTGATGTTTTCAACAGTTAATAACTATTATGTACTAGCTGCGCACCGCGGTTTCACCCACATAAATCTTGATCCCGTGATTTTTAATATACATAATTCAATCATGATTTGTAAGACACGTGGCTCCATCTATTATCATAATAACGTTATTGTTGTTTTCCTCGGGAACAGCACTATTCGGGATGACAGATACCTTATGTCCGTTTCTGCCGGTTGATTCTGTAAAAATCTCACCGTGAAAACTTAGGTGAAGTGAGTTTGTTTTTGCTAGATATTGACACTATTAGCAGCTCACTCCACGTTCACTTCACCTAAGTTTTCACGGTGAGATTTTTACAGAATAGCACCGCAGAACACCTGACAACGTAGATATATGCAAAATTTCAGGATGATCGCTTCAGTGGTTTAGGCGTGAAAAGGTAACAAACAAACAATTTCTAATATTAAGTTAGGATTTGTTTAGATATCATAATCACACTAATATTATAAAGGCGAAAGTTTGTGAGTGTGTGTGTTTATATGTTTGTTACTTCTTCACGCTCAAACGACTAGACCAATTTTGATAAAATTTTGTATGGAGATAGCTGACACCCTGGATTAACATATAGGCTACTTTTTATCCAGATATTCCCACGGAATCGACACTTATGCGGGTAAAACCGTGGAGCGCAGCTAGTCAGTCTATAAGGTTTCCACTGCTGGGTCTCAGGCCTCCTCTAGATGAGAGGGAGTGGGCCATAATACACCACGCGGACCCGGTGCGAGTTTGTAGAAAGAAAGAAAAAACATTAAATTTAGCACAGACTAAAAGGCACACGACACAGCATACTATACTACAACTAAAAAAAAAAAACAAATTAAAATGTAAAGTGCGTTATGAGAAATTAGCACGAAAGTGTGTCTCGGTAGATCTGTCACATGTCTTCGAATTTTTGTTGATTGTGTTGTGTTTTCTCACGATGTTTTCCATCAACGTTTTGAGAGAGGTGGTGATGAAATAATAAAATTTAAACGAAGTAAAGCGTCTGCCTGGGTTCGAACCCACTTACAACCAGTAAGTCGAGGATATTACCACTGAGCACCCGCTGCTCCCCAACTATTATGTAGATATTTGTTTAAATTCAAATTCAATAACTTTAATTCGAGACTTATATAGGGTTAGTAACATTGCTCTTAAAACTAAGTGTTAGTAAACAACACGATACGATGGCACATGTAACTGACAGCAGTGAATTATACAACGTGTAACAGAATAAACGCAATTCCTGAAAGTAGTTTGTTCAGAATCGGCTTCTGAATCGATTTCCGTCATCAAAAATAGGTGTTAAATTTTGACGGAAAAATCTTTTAAATGACTTAAATTAGAAACACTGTATCATGACAAATTAATACAATCCTTAATTCAAGGAAATTGAAACCTTAACTCAGAGCAATAAAGGCTACTTAAACGCACGACATTATTTGTATTACGCTCACACGTCGTAATGCACACACGTTAATAATATCAATGCATTTTACAATAAAAGTAGTGTGCGTCAAATTAAATAGGTAATTTAAAGGAATTTCCACTTTATCTCCAATGCGTAAGGCTTGTTTGAATGCACGACCAAACTTAGTGCGGTCATCAGAGTAGCCCTACACACACACAAACAAATTATGGCATTATTACAAAATAAAATTATTAAATTTGAAGAAATTTGAACCTTATTGCAAAGAAATAAAGCATTTGTCGGCAACCTCTTTGACGTTTTTTGCGAAATGCCGACATACGCGCCGCCGCTACCGCCGAATAACATGATTACATGAGTACAAATAACATTAAAATCTAGTCATCCGCCGGTAGCGACCTAGTGTAGTTGTTTTTCAGTTTACTTCCGTGACATTTTTGATTCCGTGCGCGATGGCTTTCCGGTACACCAACATACAATACACGGAGATGGTGAGGACCCTGGCTCGCTGTCTTGATAATGTCGCGTTAGCTTGTCGGGAGTTCAATGACCGTTTTGGCTGCAGTGTGAGCGCTAGGACGATGCTGGCTGCAACTCAGCGACTGAGGGACTCTGGGACGTTCCTTCCTAATACGGCTTTGGAAAGAGGGACGAATGTGCGGACTACTCGTCTGCAAGAGCGTATTCTCGACCATTTTGATGAACATCCAGAGGACAGCTCGAGAGAAGCAGCACCCCAGTTTGACTGCAGCCACATGTACGTGTGGCGAACGTTGCGTGCTGATGGTGAACACCCATATCATCTTCGACGGTGTCAAGACCTAACGCCGGCCGACAACTTGCCACGACTGGAATTCAGTAGGTGGTTGTTGGAGAACTGGCAACAGAACATTCTTTGGACGGACGAGAGTACCTTCACGCGTGTTGGCATGTACAACCAGCACAACCAGCATTTGTGGCGGCATGAGAATCCACATGCTTGCCGTGTGGATTCGTTCCAGCATAGGTTCTCCGTCAACGTGTGGGCTGGTGTACTCGGAACATTCATACTCGGCCCCATTTTCCTTCCACGGTTGACCGGAGATACCTACCTGCGGTTCTTGCAGGAGACATTGCCGGACTTACTGGATGACGTCCCTGTCGGTCTTTCACGTGACATGTATTACCAGCAAGACGGTGCTCCCGCGCATTTCACGTGGACCGTTCGACGGCATCTGGATGCGGAGTATGGCAGTCGCTGGATAGGTCGCGGAGGACCTGTGCCGTGGCCTCCCAGATCGCCAGACTTAACACCGCTAGACTTTTTTTTGTGGGGTCGCATAAAATCGCTCGTGTACGTCAGTCAATGTACAAGTGTCGAGGAGCTAAAAACAAAAATTCAACAAGCATTTGTGACGGTGAAAAGTGATACTGAAGTGCTTACAAAATTAAAATACAATTTAAGAAAGCGTGCTAATAAGTGCATAGATCAAGGCGGCGGTCATTTTGAAACTTTAATGAAAGTGGATCGCAGAAATAGTGCAAATTAATAACCTAAGTGTTAAGTGTAAATAGTCCAGTTCTGTAAGTACCTACTTCTTCCTATCAATACGATTGTATTCTAATCACTGTAAACATTGTTATTATAATCTTTTAAACACGCCGTCTTTGCCTAAGACGACCCACTGACCATATTTTTGTAGTACAAACAATAAACTGGACCTACCTAACAACGAACTTATCAGAGGGATCGCGAGATTCGCGGGGGTGCAATCTCGAAAGATAGGTAGGTAGATAAAACGGCAAGCAGCGGCGCGCGGCGCGGTGCGTAGAGACTAAATTCAAAGCCTGTGAAAGTTTGATAGAAAAAAAATGTTCCTGGTGATATCGCTTATCAATATCACATCTAGCTAATGTTCGGTAATTTAATTATCGTTCGTACGGCCATAGGTAGGTATCTAATGCCTAATGCCTACATTAGAACTAGGCACTCACCGTTTTGGCGCGCGCGCCGCTAAAATTGAACAAACACAAATGCAAAACCTAATTTTTAGGTCCATGATACACACGTGCACATGAATAATATCAAAGCATTTTACATTTGGATTCGAGCGCGCGCGCGTTTAATAAAACAGTTGATGTAAGAGAATTTAATCCTTCCGTCCAAATAATAAGGCTTATTGAAATGCACGACCGATTTGTATTCCGCATGTCTCTCTAATTGATTTGTTGAGAAATGTCGAAATAGGTACTTAGTAGATAATTTTCTTTTGCAAATGTACCGTAAGAATAATGTGAAAGAGCGAGATGCACAAAACCGACGACCCTTTGATATCGCGCGCGCGCGCTACCTCCGGGCTGCCGGCCGGCCATCTTCAAAGTAGGTATTTTTCCATGCGCACAGCAAAGTTTGCTGTTTGTGATTAAAATCTTGTACGCACTGATTTTTGTTTCACGTAATTAGCAGTAAACACGCTTATAAGAGGTAGCTAATAATATCGCGAAAGTTACGCATCTGAGATAAATATTTTTTACCCGCGTGTGCCGTACGGAGTCCGGGCGCTTCGCCCTTCGTTAATTTCGAAATTCGGGTAAAAAGTCGCTATTTTAAATGCATCCCCGTTACTAAGCGTAAAGTCTTAGATTCATGTTGATAATTTCACTTGCTAGAAAATTATCAATCATTACATTACACTGTAAACTCAATTAAGTAGGTATCAAAAGTTATTCATTCATAATATCAGTCTGTGATATTTTAGGTACTTTTTTTTTTACTATTGATAGGCGCGCGTTTGACCACTATCCACTATCTCACCTGATGTAAGTAAAATTCGTTCATTGAACTAACGCACATCAGTCTAATGCCTACAGGCTATGGTCAGCTGGCAAGCGCACGAATGTGCGTGTCGCGTCGGCTGCTAACATTGCATGAGTGTGTGTGTAGGCATGTTGCTGCACATACGTTTTGCGTTTAGTAAGGATAACTATTTTATAAAAAACGACCAGGTTTGGTTTAAATTTATTTAATTACGGGTGTTGTTTTAGACTTATAATTTTATATTCTAATTGGGGTGTCTGAGGTATTGCGCTTAATCCGTTACACGTTGTATACGGACAGTCCACTCTGTCAGCAATCATTTTTAGAACCCTGTTGGGGCTGGCTATGACTCGAGCCACCATCGATGCTGCATCGATTTTTAGAAATATGGAAAGATATTTAGTTTTGTATTTAATTGACGATATAGTATCAGCAAACGCTTTATAAAATCTCAGTTTTATTCGTTACCTTAGATGCATTTTCTTGCAGGTACAGACGCCAGCACATTAAGCTACTATAATCTGTAATTTTTTTTTAATACATTTTCAACTTTATCGCTAACGCATAAGGTTCAAAGTTGATTGGGAAAATTTGACAGTTTCAGGTAGCTTGATGTGCTAGCGTCTGTACATAAGCAACGTTTATCTAAATATGTATTGTGTTTTAATAATTGATAATAATTGATAGTTTAATAATTGATGTAACCATAGATATATAGATATTATTTTAATAATTGATATAACCACAGATATAGATACACCTAGAGACGCAAGAGCAACTACTTCGCGTGCCAAAAATCGCACCAGCTTACGTACAAAAATCGTAAGCCGCCACTTTCGCGCTCAGTCCCGTGTACTGCTGGCTGGGCGAGCGTGTGAGCTGGCGCTAAGCTCCGGGCGTGGGGCAAGATGTGATTTTCCCATCACTAAATCGTGCTTGTGACGTCATAGTAGGTAGTCAAAAAATGGCACGCTTAGTTTTCATACAGATCGTGATACTTGCGTTATCTAAGTCTATCTATATCTGTGGTACTAACAATTGCAGAATAATAGAGAATGTGTGGAAGAAAAAAAACATGTTGCGCCGACCCTAAATATATTGGGATAAGGACAGGAGAATGATGATAGTGACGAACTATTACAGGAATAAAATTTACATTTACCCCCTTACTAATGAACGTTGTATAGCGTCTGTATAGTTACACAACGCTTTGTCTTCTTCTTTCAAATGTCAAATTACTGACGACTGAAAGAGAAAGAATCGGTGTGTAACTAACTATTCATTTGATATAATACCTACGTTTATTCGTAAGGGGATTAGTCGAGAAAAAAATTTGTACCAATTCAAATTTTTCTGATACCTAGCTGAAATAATCCGAAATTAGTTTTTAATTTTTAGGCGGCACGGTTGGCGCAGTGGTTAAGCGATTGACTGCTGCGCTGCGTGTCGCGGGTTCGATTCCCGCACGGAAAAAATATTTGTATGACCTACAAGTAGTTGTTCCGGGTCTGGCTGTTTGTGTATGTGAGTTTTAAATGTTTTTAAACGCACCCACAATACAGGACAAATCTTGTGTGGGGCAACGTTTTTTTTTAAAAAATAAAAACAAAAAACATTTAATAAGTGAACGTTTTGTACAACTACAAGCAAAACCGAGCCGTTTAAGAAAATGTTATCCTGACTGTGTTAAAAGGTCGTAGAAGAAAAAAAAGAAGCTTATAAAAAGCAGTTAGTTTCTCTCTGAGTTTCCTTTGCCTCCGTTCGTTACTCGCTAGTAGTTGGCAGTGCAGATGTATAAACATGGATGTTACGACTCATTGCTTCCGGACTACTGATCTTAAAGTTTTAAGACTTATTGTCTATCTCTTGAGCAGCCAATCGAATTGGTTAAGTTATTTTTTAAGGGGTTGCGTGAGTTTTTTGAAAATGTAACAGGACTTAGTAAAGTTTTAAAATATACAGAGTTGATATGACAGAGGGGCATTAAATTACACTACGTATACTATACGTGTATAGTATTAATTCGATACAGTACAAAAATAGAAAGCGCCAAAAATGAGATTATTTTTTTTTTCAAACAAACTAAATAGCTTAAAGTCAGAGTGAAACGCAACCACCCTTTATAAATAAATTTGACTGACCTTAGATGCCTAGGTAACAAAGTCGCGCGTGTGCGTGTGTGTTATCTCTCTTGGCGGGGGCGCGGGGGGCGGGCGGTTTAGACCGCTCGCGCCGCCCGCGCCCGGCTGGTTGTTAAGTACGCGCACACACAAAAACACAAAATTTTTAAATTCTCGATTCATATTAATGCACAAATTATACCGACGGAGAATATTGTTATTTATTTTTCTAATTAAATCACTGTCCGTCGCTAAGCACTTTAATTCCCGTAATCTTTGTACTGCCAATTGTATGGTGCCGGCGCGCGGCGTTCCTAGGGCTATTGCGCCGGTCACCATACCTTTCTCGGTATGTTCGCAGAGCTAAATATGCGTTTCCACGGCATTCACCGTAAATTAAAATCATGTAAGTGTATTCTGACGCCGTGTAAGTTACACGAGGCATTGCTGAACACTTTAATGATTACACACACACACAACCAACGTTTAATTACGTATCCTATCACAATAAAAACAGTCAAACACAAAAAAAAACACTAACACTAAATAATAATATTCCCAAGTTAAACTTATTTAGTGTCTATCACAATAACAAAACAAAATCACAATTATTGTCAGCGAGTTCGACAAAACATAAAGGCGCGGCGGTCGGGGGGCTCCCGTATTACGTAACGTACGTCCCGAATGAATGACGCGTGCGCACTGTCCACTGAAAGAAAGTTTTTTAGCAAATTCGCAAGGATCTAGGATGCAATAGCAACACACTGACCTATTTCTATTCATTTTACGCGCGGGAAAAAGGCGCGGGGGTTTTGCTATGATTGTCACTCTCATAGTGAAAGTGCAAGTGTGTGTGTATTTATTGCTTCGTGAAATATTTGGTTGTACTTGTGCGGCAACAATGTATCTTATACTCAGATTATCGTTTTAAGGTGCATGACCTATGCATATGAGATATAATCAGCTGTTCGGAAATATACATCGTGTTCAAACGTAGCAAAAACTTCAAAAATCATTTGTGACTAAACTACTGCTCCTATTTAATTGATTTTTGGTACAGAGCTTGAAAATGGTATCTAGTATAGGCAGTTTAAAGGAAAGCCCCTCTGTCGTATCAACTTTGTATATAGGTTTTGGAATTTGTAATTCAGATTGGCATCATGAGGCGACAATAAAGAGGTGAGGAAGACCTTTTACTCCCCTTTTGTGTTTGTACTTTCGGTACCTCTAACTACCCCTTCAAGGAATTATGGCGTGATGTTATGATATGTTATGTGTCTGAAGACTTTTTGCCAGCGGTGGGACAAACATACAAGTTAATAGCAATAACAAATAAAATCATTGGCAGAAACTCTTAAAAACAGCAGTTGAATTGTATACATACACAATAAAAAAGATTTGTGTTGAGTGTAAACTGACATTATTCTTAGTTAAAACATAATCTATCACGTAAAATAATAAGTTAGAGTAGATTGCTTATTAGTCTATTAGGCTAGATTGTAAGCAATTATTAAGAATTTTAACAGTTTCAGGCATAATATTGTCCATTTGCTGTCCAGATTGGCCTATGAACAAATTAGCTTAAGGTGCTACTGGTCGATATTTTTTCCATACAAATTTCGGGAGAGTTTTACTCCACTGTTTGACATTGTGCATCTTAAGTTAAACATGATAACATTTTGTCTTATTATTAATGTTGTCTTTACGGAAACAGAATAGTAAAATAAAAAGTCATTAAAAAGTTATGAGCCAACAAAGATTCGTTTATCTTGGTATTTTTGTTTTGGGTGTAAATAAGTAATAAAAGACCTGTAAAATCTTCAAAACCAAGTCCGTACCGACAAAGATCGGTTATCGAAGAGTTCAATAAACTTTATTTGTAATTGATTTATGCAGGTGTTTCTTCTTTTCCGAAGCACTTTTCGATTTTTTTTTACGCGCCTTTCAGTTTAGAACCGTGTTTCTGTGCGTGAGAACTGACGACGTTGTTCATGTAAACTAGCGTATTAACTGCTCATCACTGATACTAGCTTTGTCGGACACGAAGCTAGGTGGGACAGCGTGCTTTTTGGCCGTGACCACCAGTGAGTTCGAGCACGCGACTAGTTTACTCTTAAGATTGAACGAAATGAACCAACTTTGAGGGAATAAAACTAAATAGAATATAATACATAAGAAGGAAGGAGTACTAATTTTTGTATTTATTTATGGAGGCTTGTAATTAGCAACTTAGTTATATATTATTGTTATTATAATGTTACGAGACTGTATGACTTCCGAAAAAAATCAGTTACTAATTAATATATCATCCAGTAGATGATATCTAGTTCCAAAAATTCTCCACAAAAAGCCTAGTTCAGACACTGGCATATAATAAAAAGTATCGTAAAATCTGTCGCGTACTATTCCATTATGTGGCATAATGTGTTTCCACAGACAAATGGAGACAAATGGTGTAAGTGGCAAAAACTGGCTACACTGCACTATGACTTACAAGTTAATTGTCAACATTTGTGGGTAAAGTTGTCATTTATATTAATGTTTCCGCTCTTTGTTGGCATCGCCTCTTACTGTTGAAAACTGTTTTTAAGACAGAATTTATAGTTTAAAGTTTTATTCGTCGAGCTATGACTTTGAGGTTTTTTGTTTTCACAACGAAGGTTTTGATACCTTCTCCATTAGAAAGAAAGAAAGAAAATACGTTCCATTCTTTCTATGAACATTTTTACTTCAGAAATAAACCAACTCCTTAAAAACGACTGTCATCATCATCTATGGCCATTACCCGCGGGATAATTGCGTACGTCAGCAATGGCTTCCATCTTGACAGTTCAACAACATTCATCATGTTGAGACAGGAGCCTTTTGGCCTCCTATAGGACTTTCTGTTTCATTTTTCTTTTTGTTATTTTTTTTATATAATTAGGTTTTTTATTTTCGACTGTGTTTAGTTTAGTTTGTGGTCTTCCTGTACGAGTCGCAATAAATAGTTTTCTTTTTCTTTATTTTTTTTCTGATTTGTTCATTGCGTTATTTACATTGTTGAACACCCAAATTTTTCTAACATGTGAAGCAATGGATTTGCAATGTCCTTTAAAATGATTCAAATTGTGATAGTATATTACGCAATTAGAATGCCGATTTCACGTTGATTGCGCCAAAAAACTATAAGAATCCTTTTAAGGGGACTACATGATCTAAAGCGCGGTCACTGTCGGACTGCATAGAAAAGAAAGAGAAGCGCGATGACACAACGCTGGTAATTTATTGCAAAATATGAAGCAATTATCTACTTACAAAAAAATCTATTGTTTGGACTAAAAATTAAAACACTAGTGCTTTAGTGTGTTCCTTGTAGAAAAATATTACAAAAAATCAGAATGCTTGTATGTATATTAGTATGGTTTTTATTGTGAAAGGAAAGTTTTTAGAGGTATCTTCATGATTTTTTTCTATCATATAAAATTAATTGTATTATGTTTTTAACACACTATCTACCTAGCATACGAGTATATCCTGAAGAATATCATATATTTTTCTGATTTTGTTCACTGTAGTCGATCATATACTTTTAGGCGTTATAAAACTTGCGTTTTTTGCGTCTAGGTCCTGTAGTCCCTTAAGTTCTACTTTTAAGTTACATTACAGTAGCTGCCTCGTTGATCTGGTATTCGCAAGTGCTACTGCTGAGCATAAGGTACTGGTTTTGATTATCAGGTCGGTCAGAGTGTTGTTTGGTTATTCCATCAGGAATATTTCAACAGCGGTGCTATTCTGTAAAAATCTCACCGTGAAAATTTAAGTGAAGTGAGCGTGGAGTGAGCTGTCAATAGTGTCAATTCCTAGTAAAAACAAACTCACTTCACCTGACTTTTCACGGTGAGATTTTTACAGAATCGACCAGCAGTAGCCCAAGTTCTGGATTTTTGCCAGGTTGATAGCAATACGCTCGCCCCCTATTACGTGGAACTTACATATAACTGACGAAATGTGGGTGTAGATGCCATATTTACAGACGCCAGCACTTCAAGCTATCCGAAACTGACAAATTTTCCCAATCAACCTTGAACCTAATGCTAATAGCGATAAAGTTGAAAATCTATTAAATAAGTTTGACAGATTTTAGTAGCTTGATGTGCTGGCGTCTGTACACCTCTCTCCGATTATGTTGTTTATGTAATTCGGTACTCTTATGTAGTTAGCAGACATCTAATTAGCACCAAGACTGTGCTGCATAATGGTAATTTAATGACCTAGCACATTAATGAGAGGTTTTTTTTGAGTATTAAAAAAAACATAGTTTCCAAGAACTCTGTAGATGGCGTTGAACTGACTACGTTACTGGATGCCAAAGCCAAAATGAAGCTAACTAATTACGTCGTAGTTAATTACTTTTTTATGTACGTTTCGTTTTACGATCTCAAAATTACATCCAAGTGAAATAATAAAAAAATGATGTGACGTTCCGTTCCTTGTAGTAACTTACCAAGTTCAGCGAAATCTATACAGCGACTAAGGAAGAGTTAAAAAAAAAGAAAATCCCTCATTGAACACAACTATAGCACATGAGTAGATAAACTACACATGTGAATATAGTCCGCCTATCCAATGTATGCAACACAGGGACAATCAATATTGTTGATGAACTAATCCTTACGTCAATTTCGGAAACAAGGCCCTAATACGGAATTGCCACCTAATACCTACGGCATTGCCACCTAATTGTGGCACACGGGTCGATCACATCTCGACTCAAGCGTATTGAATAGCCGTTAGCAGCTGTATGGTGCAACTGTGTACCTACTTGTTTGTGTGTATACACTTATACAGGATGTTACAGAACTAAACAATGGACGGCAAAAATATTTGGCAATCACTTTGTGAATTTAGTTGGTACAGCTCATGTAAAAGTATTTTGAATGGTCGATGGTGGTGAAGTGTACCTAGTTATTATAGGTACATCTGTCCCTAACACTTTCTGTGAATTTTAAATGGTATAAAATAAAATATTTTTATTTATAAAATTGCTCGCTACTTAGTATTGTTTAATTACTCAACAAGTTCTACTCTCAAATAAAGACATTAAGAATGTTGATCGGTGCTAATTAAAAAAATCCGATTCGAAAGCAACAAGCTTTTTTTTGGAACTGAATTTCACAAACTTTATTTCTCGAAACAACAAATTACTTGTTGTATAGTACTATTTCATAGATGTCATGAAGAAACAGAATAAACACTACCTACATTCATTATTATATAGGTATCGATTTTCGTATTCATTTGCAACGTCACGCGTTGTTTTGTTTCGATTTCACAATAGCAACATCTGAATTTAACTTGCAAGCTTTAATTCAATTTCGTAGTTCAGTATTGAAAACGAAAAGATTTTCTTTAAAAACTGTAACTGTGTGTTTTAGTAAAACTGTAACGGGTCTCTTGAAATTATTCTTTTTTTCGTAAGAACGTTCAAACTTAGGTAAATACCGCTAGTTCATGTGCTGAACTCTGCGATGAATATGGATTGCTTATCAGGCGTGCGCTAATATTAATTCTTTAATTTTCTTATTTGTTTTAATGGGCTAAAATATATTGTTTTACTGGAATGATTATAATTCTTGTCTACTTGAGGGCAAAAACTTAGTTTGCAATATCTAAAACGATAATTACACGATTTAAAAAAAAATTAATTCGAATTTCCCAAATCTAAATTTAAAAAAATTAGGGTTGGGAACTTATTTTTTTTTTTTACTGAAACTACAATAATTCTTATGTACAGACGCCAGCACATCAAGCTACCCGAAACTGTAAAAGTTTTCCAATAACTTTTTTTTTGGGATAAAGTTGAATATCTAAAAAATTTGACAGTTTGTAGTAGTTTGATGTGCTGGCGTCTGTACTTGAAGGCAATGACTTGGTTTGCTCTATCTATGACAATAATGACACGATTATTTTCAAGAATTTAGATTTTGGTAACAACAATTTATAATGAACAGTTACTGCACTGCACCTCCTATTTCGAGTTACAAATTTTCAATTTCATCCTGTATAGATTATTTTATTTTTACAATGAAAATATAGATTTATGGCATCGAAATTTGTTTTAAAATTATAATTTAACAAGAATAACGTCCGCTAGTAAAATAACGCAAAAATCTGTTAAAAACAAACAACATTTTGATTTCATCCACACCCTTCAAAAAGCCTCCAGCTAAAAAGTCCTTACCTCAACAGTAAATCCCGTTGTCCAATCTGTAACAAAAACAATACACATCGTCAGTAAGAGGCAAGGTGACCTAAAAACTAACGGCGGGCAAAGATATAAGACAAGCAATACACTTATCATGTCGTAAAAGTGAGGAGGTAACAGTTTATTGACCCTTAAGGCGTGTTATCGTTACATTTGCATATGGCCACGCATATACACGACCTCTCTTACTAACCCTCCGTTTTTACGATCAAAGTACGTCTATATATGATCTACGTAGGTTTGGAGCGTCAATGTTTTTCATGTTCGTACTGTGTGGTCTATTTTAATTTATAATTTTTGTCAGTATTCAGAGCCTTTTGTGAAAAGATTGTTCTAGAGAGCCTCATATTATTGGTGACTAGCTTCAGCCCACGTCAGCATGAAATCATCTACCCCCCCGCTCTTACTCCGTTTTCGCATAGCGTTCTTTCTGAGTATCTTTCTTTTCTTTTTGCTCGGCTTCAAGGGTTGTAGTTGATGTTAAATAGCCTATAATCTTCCTCAAGAATTGGGCTATCAAACCAAAAATAATGTTACAAATCCGACGACGAATGGTAGTTCCAGAGATTAACGCGTTCGAACAAACAAAAAAAAAAAAACCTTTCAGCTTTAAGTATTACTAGTACCTATACTATATTATAGATAGGAAAGCTCTTAGAGAAAAGGTCCTTACTGAAGAGTGCTACAACCATAACAGTTTCTGCTTTGATTTTGAAACTTGAACAAGTATGGTCTTGGCAATGTTACAGGTACATGAATCTTTTCAACTTTGCTTTGAAGGTCGGCAATGCATTGGCATTTGATACCACTGATGGCATTCTACTACTTACTTTCAATCAGTTGAACTACCAGTCGTTCAGTTTCACAATGAATAGAAGAGGCAAATGATAGAGCCAATGCCCCACTTACAACGGCCGATCTAATAATAGGTATTATAAAACAAAGTACATTGAAAAGTTCAGTAACTTAATAAACGCGCCCATTTGTATTTGAGTTTTATTTTTAAGATATTCTAAACGCGTCCCCCAGAACAATAATCCTTGTTTGAATGGTAATTAATTTGAATTAATTTCACACTTTGAAAAAGGTATAATTGAATAGACAATGCCGAATTACTTTCCGACGAATCTTTCGGAATTGTAAAGGAGCCGGCTATTACGTTTAAGAATGTATTATTTAACTTTTTTCCGAGGAAATTTTTAGACGTAGAAGTGTTGTGTAGCTAAGTACCTTAACATTCTTCAGTTGATTGCATTCAGAAGTTGAATTTGTAGTTCTTACGTTGCGACGGTAACCATTCAGTAAAGTTGGCTAACTCTAAGAAGTGAATTTGCGCAAACAGAATTTTGAGCAGCATGCTAATTTACAAGCTATCGTATTCGCATTAACAATACAAGTAAATTACAAAGCAGAAAATATTACAGTTTGTTCCTTTTGAAATAAGGCACGACTCGCTTTATTTCATAGCTATTTTGCGAGAGTTAATTCAGGAACGTTCATATTTTGGAATGTCGAATCTAGGTCGAAATAATTACGTAGAAACAACTTCATTAATTTGAAGATAATTACCTACTAGATGTAATTGAGCCGAAATTGATCGGCCGTCGTTGTAAGGATTATTGTTTTATTACTTTAGAATTTATCTAGAATGAAAGCAATTCAATTTCGTAAGTACTTAACTGTATTAAAACCGGTCAGGTAATTATCTACCGGTTTTAATTACACCACGACAAGAACAACAACACAACATTAAGAAGAACAACATACCACACAAACAACAATGACACTAATATTATAAAGGCGAAAGTTTTTGAGAGTGTGTGTGTTTATATGTTTGTTACTTCTTCAAGCTCAAACGGCTGGACCAATTTTAATTTTAATTTTTTTTCGTGGCACACACCCTGGATTAACTTATCGATAATCCCACGGGATCAACATTTACGCGGCTGAAACCGAGGGGCCCAGCTAGTAGTACAGACGCCAGCACATCAAGCTACCCGAAACTGTCAAATTTTCCCAATCAACCTTAAACCTTATGCTTTAGCAATAAAGTTGAAAATCTATTAAAGAAATTTGACAGGTTGTAGTAACTTGATGTGCTGGCGTCTGTACATAAACATGAACATGTACATTTAGAACGTATTGTGTACTTACTTATTTAATTTCTTATTTTGTAATTTTTATCATAATTATCGTACGCATGCTGCACCAGTTGACGTCATCATGTCAACGCCGGCTGTCGCTGAAAACCAGGGTTCTGTCTCGCATAGGGTCGTAGCATTATGCTGAGCGATGCCTGTTATGCGTGGATGTGACGCATATTTTTTCCCAAATTGTTCTTTCTATGTTTGGGTTACGTATTTTCTTTCTTTTCTTATAAATAAGGACAGTAGGTACTAGTACCAGTATGATATTCACAGTATCGGTTCCTTGACGCGATTAAAGATTGAATGGCACCATACACGAGGAGGGACGAGGTACTGTAACATATTTATGTGTGTATCCTACGATGCAAGTCGCCAGTGATTACCTTAAAATATGGATATTGGCGACATGTGGCGTGCGTAATGAGACCGAAAATATTTTATTCAACAAGCACTTTTACATTATTTTGATGTATTTTTATCGTACATTTTTCTGCGTAAGCTGCGTAATAATGACGATTTATTCAGGGCTATTTAAAGACTTTTCTATTCAGTATATATATATAAAAAAAGTTTTTTTTTATTCTAGAATATACTTGAGTTTCTTCGAATACGCATAATCAGCCTATATTGTTCCCCCGCGAGTATAAGATGCCTTATATCTAAAAAAGTTCGTTTAACTTGCAAAATGACAACAAACAGAATTTCAAGAAAGGCTTCTTCACAAAAAAAATTAACGACTGAAAAGCCGAGAAAATATACAGGAATGTTTTAAGTCCCTGTGCAATGTTATTGAAAAACACCAACGAACCGTTAAGAGGTCATTGTACTCATCATTATGAACAACTTTTATTATGGGACTAAACCTGAAATCGCGAAAAAAAAAACCAGCTGTTTCCTACATTTTGACAAGATATACGAACATAAATGTAGGGAATAGCTGTTTTTTTTTCGCGATTTCAGGTTTGGTCCCATAGTAAAAGTTGTTCATAATGATGAATACAATGACCTCTTAAGAGGTAATTGGTGTTTTTCCAATAACCCTGTATATACAAAGTGTTCCTTTGTAAACAGTTTGGAAATGACCTTGCCCACACCCCTATTCGATTTGATCCATACTTGATCAAATCGAATAGGGGCGTGGGCAAGGTCATTCCCAAACTTTTTAACCCTGAGAATGTCGGTAATTTTTTTTACTGTTCAAAAGTAAGACCAATTTTTGTTTTTTTTCAATCTCTTTGCATAGTGCTCAAAGAAAAAAAATCATAAAAAAAGCTATCAGGGCCAGGGATTGAAAAGGTTCCTAAAATACCGGTAAAGTACCGGTATTTAGTGGTTCCGGTTGCTAGAACCCGAACCGGAACCGGAACCTAAATTAGAACCTTTATTTTACCGGTTCTTTAGCGGTACGAGTACGAGACCGAACGAGTTCATACGATGCCGCTCAGCGCAGGACAATAGCGGCAAGATAGGAGATTTTGTAAGAGGAGAGAGGGGTACATTGCATTTGTAGATCATTCGCATCATTCGTTGCATGAACAACGCGTGCGCCCTATATTTGTTTCATTGTTTGATTTATATTATACATTCGTGTACTTGTCTGTTGTACAATGACCTCTTAAGAGGTTGTTGGTGTTTTTCCATTAACCCTGTATATTCAATAAATAAAGGAGATGATAATATCTAAGTGAATACAATACGATTAAACTTACCTTTGTCCATTTTATATTAATTTATTAACAGTAACTGTAGATTATATAAACAACTAATAATAATTACTGTCAATATTTGCTCACCAATAATTCGAAGGCTAACTGAAAGAAAAGATACGCTAGCCACGCGTCAAACATTATCCCTTCTTTCTTAGAGAACCTTTAAATCGGATGATACGGAACCGGTATATTGGAACCTTTATTTGGAACCGGTACTATGGAACCAGAACCAAACCGGAACCTGAACCGGAACCGTACCGAAAAGAAGAACCTTTTTAAGAACCGAAATGAAGAACTGGAACCCATATTCGTACCGGTTTTCAATCCCTGATCAGGGCTATAAATTAAATTTTTTAGATAGCCCTGATAGTTTTTTTAATGAGTTTTTTCATTAAGCACTATAACTTTTGAACCGTATAAAAATTCACTGACATTCTCAGGGTTAAAAAGTTTGGAAATGACCTCGCCTACGCCCCTATTCGATTTGATCCATACTTCCAGGGACATCCTGTATATTATCGTATGTCATATTTTCAGTATTCCATCCCCATACAAAGTTTTGCCGCAGCTTTAAATTATATTACACAAGCGGAAAAGCTCAGTTTTCAATTGAAAGTTAAATTTTGCAATCACTAAACGCAGTGCGGCAGTCAAACTTGAACCCCTGGGGGTAAAACGATGCAATTTAGTCTTTCCTGGAGGTTATACTGCACTTTGTGTGTATATAACCACCCGTACGCAAAATACGCGCATTTACGTGGAGTTGCGGACACCAGCCCGTACTACCTATTACCTATATACCCTGGTTGAAGGCAGGTACAGTACCCGGCGAACCTTTTCTGTATTTTATACAAGAATAAAAATAATTATCAATAGAAGCAAATCATAATTGTTTTAACAGCTCCTAATAGATACCGGACTGTTTGTATTTCGTGCGACAGAGATAACGCTCTACCAAGCCGAAATTAGCCGATTGTCTCTTTCCAAAGGTCGATGTGCAATATTTATCGCCGGGTACTGTAGGTATATCTTTGATTACAGTCCCATGAGAAAAAATACAGCTATGGGAATTTTGGCATATTCATTATTATACTGCACCGACTCCAGTCATGGGCCAGTGGTAAGGAAAACATCGCGAGGAAACCGGCATGTTCTAGAACCAAAAACTTCGAAGACATGTGACATCTACCAGCCCAGCGCGATTACGGCCTACAGGGAGGTCGCTTCACCGAGAGAAGGCATGTGTCCTCGCAGTTGGAACATTGAAGGCTGAATATGCGTATGCTATGCAAATTCTAATAAACTGCGATAAAGGCAAGATAATAATTATGATGAACCATGCTTAGCAGAAGGGTTGATGGCCCAAAAATGCAGGTATGGCCTAATCGGTTGAAGGCACAGATATAAATACACCTAGATAACGCAACTACTTCGTGTGCCAAAAATCGCACGATATACGTTCAAAAATCGTAAGCCGCCACTTTCGCGCTCAGTCCTGTGTACTGCTGGCTGGGCAAGCGTGAGCGAGAGCGCAAGCTTGTGACGTCATAGTAGGTAGTCAAAAAATGGCACGCTTGGTTTTCATACTGTTCAAAATACTTGCGTTATCTAGGCCTATCTATATCTGTGGTTGAAGGACATTGAACGAGACACAATAGAAGTTTTATCGTTATTACGTCCGGGGGAGCTTAGTGTTCTGCAAAGTATTAATTGGGTGCCTAAGGCCCTCTTTGTACACACACGTTTTTCTTGCCATGAAAAACTACGGTTTATTCGTAGGCACGGTCGTCAGTGTTGTATGGACCAATATGGAAGCTTGTACACCCGTATAAACCGCACCGTAAGAAAAACGTGTCCGTCCGTGCGGTTTATACGCCGTACCGTAATGAAACCGTGCCGTTTACAAAGGGGGTTAGTCTGGGTCAAGTTGTTTTTTTTTCTTTCTCTCAGGCCATCCGTAACTTTGTCAACACTAGGCTTATTTTATCATAGGCAAAGCTCAATAAAACTTTCTTCGAATCCAACATGGCTCGTTGATAACCTTATAATATAAATACTACAATGCATTTATCCAAAGAAAACTAAATAAAACGTATGGAACTGACATTGGTGAACCACAAGACGTTCAAGCTTATAAGAATACCTTTGTACTCTCAGGTTCACCACCTCAATATCAATGGAGCGGTATTATTATGTTTTACCTAAGATAAACGAGGTAAATTGTTTACATCGATTTACATATTTTAAGGTAATTATTCCGCAAACTCCACTGAAAGCCTTCAATATCTTTTAGTAAGTCCATAATTCAGTGTTTCGGTAAAAGGTAACTCGACCAAATTGAATTTAGTCACTTAATCGTTTTTGGTCCTCCAAACCAGGGTCACTCTAAACTTTGGTTAGGAATAACTTTGCTGTAATCTTAGTTATTGTCTACACGTATACGTTATTTTAACTTTGGTGTAAGTTAAAACTATATATTTAAAAGTTTTATTAAACGTAGTAAAATTGAGAAAATAGGTATGAATATAATGTTGAAACTCTTGATAAATTATTTAAAATAGCGAGTTAAGAGTACATTATATTAAAAACCTGCAAGCTGGTTTTGTATTTAGTTGAAACTATTTCATTAACCACAAAATATATTTATGTAACATGACTTATTTAGCGCCTTTACATTATTAGCTGTCTTCCGCAACTCATAAAAATTATTTACCTAATTTCCCAGACAGCTAGCTGTCATCAAATCCAAGTTGGGAATTTGTTATGAAATTCATTGTAATGCTCCGTAACGTTACATGCCACATCTTTAATAAACGTGATGTTACGGACAAGCGTGGAAGTTACAAAAAGAAAAAATTACAGGCGCGGAAGTAGGTAACAAAAAGTAACACAATGTTAAATAATTTTGTTTTAAATAAACAAGGCTGATATTCATCAAGACTTTTGTAAATGATTTTTAAGGCAGGCACAACGACTGAATGCCTAATGAGCCCCCGCATTCGGCTCTTTGTTTCAGCATATTCATTACCTGTTTGCATCGCCGTTTGCTAACAAAAAAAAAGTATTCATTGCTTTTCGCCTACCCTCTGGAGAGTAAACAAACAATATCTCTAACAATTTTGGGGTCAAGTGATTTCGTCCGGTGAATATTCAGGAGATAATTAGAAGAGAAAACAAGCTTAATTAGTACAAATCGCGTCGAAAGAAATTACTCTAGGGGCATTTTTGTGAAATGTTTTCATGAAATTAAACAGGTGGGTCAATTGGGGGAAACATTTTTATGTTTTAAAAAGGACAGTGAATGATTTAATAATTTCTTTTAAAAAAATTGTTTATTTTTGCTCTCAAAGACTGCAAAGGTAAGTAATGAGTAACGTCTGCTTAACCATAATTTTTTGACGTGTATTTAAACAACTCATAACTTTAAGTAACGTTTATAAATAAACCCCTGTGTGATGAGTTGATTTTTGTTTGTTTTTCTGGTTCATCATCATCTGCTTACCCAAGTAGCACAAAATAGCTTTATAATCGATGGATAACAGAATTAGCATATTATTATAGCTTTATAAGAAGTCTACATATAGGCATTATAAACCACTGTACAGCTCTTGTAATGCTAATTTGGGCCCCAAATTATACAGCCTTAAGTGTAAGAATGGCATTTTAGCAGCATTATATTGGTTGTCTACCGGAATGATAAACGCATTATAATGGGCTGTGAAAACAGGTTAAAGCAGTGCGCATATGTTAAATGCGTCTCATATACAGCTTGTACCATTACAAAGGCAAAATAAAAACATTTTCAAATATTATTTTTAATTTCTGTTATTATTAATAAATCTTGTGTAAAAAGAACATGGATACTTTCAACAAAAAAATATAAGTGCTACAAGGCAAGTAATTAAACTCTTGTTTTTGTTCTCTATGAGGAATTAAGGTTGCGAGTATCAGTTTACTGTGAAAGTATGTATATATTTGAATCAAATATTTCATGCGCCTTCAAATTAAAGAGCTATTTATTACAAAAATATTATAAAAATATGTGGAATTGTAAAAAAAATTATGCTCTTAAGAAATCTTTAGTTTTAGTCATTATGATACCTGTATTGTACCGGCCGGTCAATACCATAGGTTGAAGTCCTTTCTAAAGGACTATTTACCATAAAATTAAATTTTAAATATTATCGATACAAAAAGCAAAATGGCGTAAGCATAATTAAAAACTTTAGGCATGCGGATGGCCGGTATACGACTTATTGCTTGTTAAAATTCTTGTCATTATACGTTTGTATAGATAAAGGCTATATAATATTATGATGAAATGCTTTTAAAAAGCTGGCATTAAAACAGCACCAATGTACACCGTTAAACAGTTGTGACCCATGCGAAAGGTCGTTATAAAACATAGAGCAGTTTTAAAGAATTTTAAAATGCTTTTTAATAGCCTAAGCCGTAATTAATGCTTACATACGGCCTACACTTTTGTATAATGCTTACAGCTGTATTAGAAGCTGTATAGAGACATAAATTATGTCTAAAATAAAACCTTTAGCTGCACAAAAGATTGAAAAAGAGGATTATATAGCTTTAGGAACTACAAAGTTAATAAAATGCTGTTATACAGAAGCAAGACATTGCTAAAACCCTTCAAATTCTATAACGAAGCTAGAAGAAATTTTCTGGTCATCACTTTTTCCATTATATCGATTTTGTGTTACTTGGGTAGTCTTTTCCCAACTATGTTGGGTTCGGCTTCCAGTCTAACCGGATGCAGCTGAATACTAGTATTTTACATGAAGCGACTGTCTATCTGACCTCTACAGCCCAGTAACTGGGTAATACGATACCCCTTGGTAAGACTGGTACTGGTGGTTTGGTGTTTTTCTGGTTACCCCTGCAAATAAACACTTAACGAAAAGACAATAATGCCATTATGCATACAGATATTTGAACCTCTATCTACCTACAATGAAACCGATGGTCACAGTCGACCACCACAATAAACTTCCCTAAGCAAATATAGCCATTATGGACACGCACAGCTAACTACATAATAAGTGATTGTATTAAGCTGTTGTTATGGAGCTACCCATAAATTCTCACACTCTTCCTTAGTTTTATTTTCCTTTGAAAGTGTTAAGGAATCAGTGTAGAAAGAAAAAGTAATCATATGAAGTTGGTGACATGAGCAATCACCTTGTTTAGAGCAAAAACGAATGGTCGTGGACAAAGATTTAAATCGTAAGATTCGCTCTACGTAATGGTCGCATTTCTATTTCGTTTTGACACCTCTGATACACACAATGTCGCAGTGACTTGACTTCCATTGAGTTGCCATATCCGGGATATGTTAGCTCACACTTCTGAGTTTTTTTTACATAAACGACTTATTCACTGTTAACATAAAGCTTACTAAAAGGAATATTGGTATACGAATATGGTGAATTTGTCACTTAAGAGTACAAAGCAAACTTACATAACATAGTTTTGTTCTTTTTATATTTTACATACGAACTATGCCTACACATAATCAGTCTATAATGTTACCACTGCTGGGGCACAGGTAATCGACCACGCGGGCCCAGTGCGGGTGAGCTATGTATGGTGAGAACAAATCTAACGACTTAAATCTTTGGTCGTAAAAAATCTGTCGCTACTGCAGCCAATTATTTAAGAACCAGACATAAGGCAATGAATTCAAAGACGTACAACGTTAGCTAGAATATTAGATGAAGTGATGTTTGCATGAAACTTCGTAACCGAGTATAAACCAGCGACTTCGGATCTAGTAGCTAGGAATCAAGTTGTAGTAAGTTATGGTAAGTTAGCGCCGTGGCTTATTGCTGTACTCAACAGATTTAATAGTTCGCAATCGGTATGAATAATGCAGTTTTGTTAAGTCCGTTGTTATAATCGAGTTTGGTCGGTAAAGTGGAAGTAAACAATCGGTCGATTTAGTGTTAGGAAAAAAATTAGATCGCTGCTATAACATCTTGGCTTTTGCACTAGACTTCCCATTTATTTAAAGACTTGCTTCTGCCCGCGACTTCGTCCGCGTGAAATTTCTTATTCCATTGACCCATCATGTCGCATCGTAATGCCCGATTTTTTATTTTTGTTCGCTCCTAAGGGTCATAGTCTGATGTTAAATAAGCCTATAACCTTGGATTGAGCTTTCAAATACAAACAGTTTTTTTCACATACGACAGGTAGTTCCAGAGATTAGCGCGTACAAACAAACGAACTCTTCAGCTTTATAACAATAAAGCTGAAGAGTTCGAGACTGAGACTCTTAAATCTATATATATCTTTATACTAATAAGTATAAAGATATATATAGATTTAAGAGTCTCTCTAGGCTTCATTTTATTATTGGATACCCATTTAAGGAGATTTCGCAAGTTAATCTAAGCATGATCAGTAGATGCCGGGTCAGCGGGATTGTTGCCGGATCAGCGGGATTGTTGCCGGATCAGCGGGATTGTTGCCGGGTCAGCGGGATTGTTGCAGGGTCAGCGGGATTGTTGCAGGGTCAGCGGGATTGTTGCAGGGTCAGCGGGATTGTTGCAGGGTCAGCGGGATTGTTGCAGGGTCAGCGGGATTGTCCGAAAGGGTTACCGCTGTCCCGTAACATAAAGGGCTAAGGACGGAACACGGGTGGGTTTTAGTCAGTAAGAGTCTGACATTCCCTTCCGCTCCACCCAGAGTGGGAGGGAGTGGGGTCATTTGAAGATTGGGAAATCGCTGAAAAAAAAGCATGATCAGTTGATCCAGGACAGCTGCAAGTCTTGCTTAGCAACTAAAAGTCAACAACTAAAGGGTTTAGCGGTTTTTAGTAAACGTCTAAAAACCGTTCTAAAATAAGTATTCAAACCCAATAAAATCCTTAACAACTCAACAAGCACTCAACAAAATGAGCACAATATTCACCAAATACTTCCACCATAGCTTCAAATCTTCGAGGTTACCAAATATGGCTACCAAAGAGAATTTTTCGATATATAAAGCACCTTGGCGGGAGTTTGTGGACGAAGTAAGTGTTGTCGAGTAAATCCGATCAAATATGGATAGGGAAATACTAGCGGCAGCCGGTTTCCGGCCGTACAGCCTTTTGCATCGAAAACTGACGCATCACTGCGTAGTGCGGTGCAGCCTTTCATGTTTTATGTTGTTGAGTGTTTTATGCGGAAAAACACGCTCAATAATGAACGGAATATTACCAAAATACACACAAAAACACGTACACACAGCATGTATATTACTACTGCCAGCCGCGCAATTACTTCGTTTTATCTTAACGTTCTTTTTAAGTTTTTTATTTTTGTTTTTGTTCGGCTTCTAATAGTCTGAGCGTAATGTTGTATCGCCTATTAGCCTCCCTCAAGAATTGGGCTATCAGATGCAAAAATAAATTTCAAATCCGACGAGTAGCCCCAGAGATAAGCGCGTTCAAACAAACTCTTTAGCTTTATTTTTAGTATAGATTATGTCACTCTCTGTCATTTTTAGGGTTTCGCACCCAAAGGGTAAAAAACGGCACGCTATTACTAAGACTCCAACGTCCGTCTGTCTGTCCGTCACCAGGCTGTATCTCATGAACCGTGATAGCTAGACAGTTGAAATTTTCACAGGTGATGTATTTCTGTTGCCGCTATAACAACAAATAAAAAAGATAAAATAAAGTTATAAAAGGGTATAAAAGAAACGTTTTTTTTGGCGTTTTATGCCTTGTGGTACGGAACCCTTTGTGTTTTTCTGTGTACTTCGTTATTGGAGTAATGTTTAGAATAATAATAATGTTATATATATACTGTGTGAAGCTACCATAGATAAAATTAATAAAAAATATTACGCCTGTATTCCCCAAAGGGCTGGGCAGAGGTGTAAGTGCAGCACAGTAGTACTCCCACATTTCGCTAGTTATGCTTAAGTCCCAAAGTCCCATATCAGTGAAGCCTGCCGGGTCAGCGGGATTGTCCGAAAGGGTTACCGCTGGCCCGAAACATAAAGGGCTAAGGAAGGAACACGGGTGGGTTTTAGTCAGTAAGAGTCTAACACTCCCTTCCGCTCCGCCCAGAGCGGGAGGGGTCATTTGATGACTTCCCATCCTGAAAAAAAAAAACCCATTGCTGAGCAGAGGTCTCTCTTTTCAAGTGCCATTCCCCGCGCCCCTGTGCTAGCCTCATCCAGGTTCTACTCACGTTGATAGCTATGGATCTATCCATTTTTTTTTTGTTTTTTTTTTTTTTCCATCCTGAAAAAAAAAAAAAAAACAAAAATAAAAGGCCCATATCAGTGGTCGAGCCTATTGCCATCAATCGGACGTAGGTACTCTGAACTCTGGACGGTTTTAACGCGTACGACTTTTTTTTTTCAGTCATCAAATTAATGTCCCCACTCCCTCGGGAGCTCTGGGTGGAGCGGAAGGGAGTGTCAGACTCTTACTGACTACAACCCACCCGTGTCCCTTCCTTAGCCCTTTATGTTCCGGGCCAGTGGTAACCCTTTCAGACAATCCCGCTGATTTCGGACAATCCCACTGAAACGCGTACGTCTTCTTTTTTTACATCGTTCTCATACCTAATTATAAATTCAACAATTGTTTTTGTAAAAATATAATTTAAAAAAGTGTCCATGGAGTTTCTTGGCCATTCTTCTCCATAGGTACCTACCACGCTTTGGAATGGACAACTAGCTTCATATTTTCTGACTGACCAACTTCTTGACAATTCAAAAGTGCCTGTAAATGGTTTAATTGAAATAAATGCTTGGGGTTTGAGTTTCGGGCACAACCCAGAGTCCGAGCTGCTACTGAGAAATTTCTGGTCGAAAAACCCGCTAACATTTTGGCCGATCTGAAAATCAAACTCAGGACCTTGAGCACTGCTGTAGCCTTTGCGATTACAGACCAACGAGGTCGGAGGAAAGGACCCAAATAGTAATAACGTTGCAATATTATCATAACCGATCCTTCATCGACGATCTGCGAATTACAAACGTAATTGTATACCGAAGATGATATTAGGTTTAATTTGACTGGGACGGGACGGATCCTTTAACCAATCATTAGGCACAATGCGAGCTCGAGCTACCCTTCCGATTATATTCATCCCGACGTAGTTGCCCCGATCCGAATTAATTTCAACCCAAAAATTCTCTACAAAAAACTAGCGACGATATTTTATTCCCATTTACTGTACTACTGTACCAGTAATAAAAACTGACACACTTTTGAATTTTATACGCTATTCACATGTTTTACAACGAAACATGACACGTGCGTGACACAACAAGCGTTGTAGTAGTCATCGAAAAATTGTTGTAAAACTAAAAACAACGTGTTGGCGGTGCGAATATGTTTGTGTCTAGAGTTTCCAATTACAGGTAACGTAGTCTGTTAACAAGCTTTTTTTTAATACGGCTTTTGTTCTATGTTCAGTATTTTTATTTATTGTGGCCTAGTTTTTATCTAGTTTTTTATAGAGACTGTACTTGTGCTATTTTATTAAACACAAGTAGTGCCCCGCGGTTTTACCCGCATAAGCGACGATCCCGTGGGAAAATTGGTATAAAAACTATCCTATGTCCTTTCCCGGGACTCAATCATCTCTATACCAAATTTCATCTAAATCGGTTCAGCGTTTTAAGCGTGAAGAGGTAACAGACAGACAGACAGACAGACATACTTTCGCATTTATAATATTAGTATGGACTAGATGTGTGCCCGGTGGAATTTCCTATCGGTAAAAATCATGAGCTTGTTTATTTTCTAAACATCCTATTTTTTAACCGCTTTAAGGTATGAATTTTGCAAAATACTTCCGTAATACTTGCCTTCGTTAAACAGGGTTATTTTAAATTAGCTAGCTAAACTCCTCGGACGCGATGGGTATCCATATCTAAATAAGATGCACAAAAAATAAATAAATTTGATGATTTTTTACGTCTGCTGCGTTTAGTTAGCCAATTAAAAATTACCTTGTATAAGAAACTCTCGTGCTAACTTTCATGCTTCTGGAACCAGCGGCTTAGGCTGTGCGTTGTCTGTCAGTAAATTAATTTAATATTTTTAATTTATGTGGAAAAGTGGCTTGATTACATTGTTTGTCTAAAAGAATACTGTCCTCGTATTCAAAGTTTTGAGTCTAGATGCAACGTGACTTGAAGAAGAACAAAGATGAGTGTTGATAGCAGAATAAAGTCAAATTCATATATTTTATAACGTTCCACTCAAAATATTTTTTTAAATTTTGTAGAGAACACTATCCTCGACATCAAAAAGTCTACTTTACTCAGTGTCAGAGATGCGATACCCAAATAAAAACATAAAAAAACGGGCAAGAGCGAGTCAGCCTCGCGCACCGAGGGTACCGTACCATCATAATATGTTTTTAAATTTTCATTGGCGAGGCCTATATTAGTCAGAGAATTTTAACACTGTGCACTGCGGTGTAGAATATTGTAGTTTTATGTCAGCGCCGTCTCTTGATTGATAGTGGAATTAATGTAACTTTTGTTGATTATTTCTGAAAAAGTGTGCTATTTAGAGACTTCGTTTTATTTTTCCTTTAATCTTTACATAAACTTCTATCACATAGAATTATTTCAGATTTTTTTCTTTGCAAATATCGGAGATAAGGGAGGGAGGTTGGTATATATATATATTTTTTAAAGAAAAAATGTTTGAGAATGTGCAAACTGCGCTCTTTCATATGATACCCCACGCGCCTTAGTACCCCACTTCGAATTTTTCAGACCCCCTTTCAGTCCCTGTTGCAAAAAATATACATATATTTTTATTTCTTTCTTATTTGCAAAATAGTTGGACAAACGTCATCTAAAACTATTCCAAATTTCAAGTTGATAGCACTAGTAGTTCTTGAGATATCCAGCTGTGACAGACAGATAGACTGAGTTTCACCATAAGGGTTCCGTTTTAGCATTTTGATACGGAACCCTAACAATTATAATGAAGTCCATTTGAGTGAGCACGTGCCTTTGCTAGAGACGGGTCATTTAATATTGATAGTACAACGTTATAGTGCACGTGTCTGGTGACGCTTGACCGTAAACCGTGCGATATGGTGCATGTACAGAGTCAATAAAATGCTGGTGGGTTTGAAAATTTTTACTTATATTTTTGGTGGGGACATTAGAAAAGCAGTTTTCAATTGAGTGTGAGTTCACGTCAGTGAATATTGCAAGAGTATTACACTCTTGGGGGTGATCTGCAAACGGACTTCCATAAGGTCGTAACTATTGGTAATCCGTTTGCAGATTTACTCACGAATCACAAACACAATCACTTTATTAACTAACTAAATTTATAAAAAAAATAACAGGCAGTCAGGGTGACTGCCGACAGAAGTCAAAACTATAAAATGCTTTCCCTGCTGGTCAAGCGTAACACGCCATGATCATAGCTACAGATATACTGCTAATATTAGCATGTCGGTGTCGCGAACCCATAAGAATTCCCTTCAAAAACCTGCTCAACGCGCCTAAAACAATTCTCACTTACAAAAAAAAAAACGATTAAATAAATTGTTAAACAAAATCCTTAATTACTTAATAATATATAGTAATAAAATAGTCAGCGTACAAATATAAAAATTAACAAAATAAAACAATTCAATAAATAGCAGATACAATAGAAATGAAAATACATAATAATTAAATAGATTGAATTAAAAGAAATATTTTTTTTTAAGTTTACTTTAATTTTTTTATAGCAAGCACCAATAGATTGAATTAAAAGAAATATTTTTTTTTAAGTTTACTTTCAAGTTTTTATAGCAAGCACTTGTTCAAAATTTCCACTAAAACACACAGTGATTTCTTCTAAAAAATTCTAGGCATACAATAAAACCAGGTTTATCTAACTCGGATTGAGAAATGAAAAATGGGAGTTGATAGTTACGAACTGTGTTAGGCTCGCTAGTAAACGGGGATTACCGATAATGGCCAATTTAAGAGCTAATAAATTTTGTTTACGTACATCTTGAAACATTGGGTTGAGCCTAATTGGTGATTGGGGAGGTCGATCAACCCAAAATGTTCAGAAACGGTAACTACTGTTTTTAGTTTATAAGTACCCAATTGAAGGTAAGTACGTAAGAAAACCTACACAGGTAATCAATTAGGTCCCACCAAGTGACCCCAGGGAAGACGGTGGCACAGTGATCACGTGCTGCCGTGCATAGCGAGGTTCAGGGGAGGCCCCTTTACAGTCTCCCCAGGGATGTGCCTTACAGGCGTTGCACGGGGGGGTTCCGGAATTGGTCTTTTAAGAGGAACCGGGACCACCCCTATGTGCTGATGGTGATCACCGGGGCGGTTTTAGTGAGGTAAGAATCCCACACTACCTGGTCTTTTTCCCCAAAGTTCAGGTGCCTTTTGAAGGTTTCCCCCGGAAAACAAAAAAAAAAAAAAAAAAAGGTAATCAATTAGGAATTAGGACGAAAATAAACTGTATATAGTATATTTTTTGTTTATTGGGTTTTTCTATTAGACATTTCTTAGTAACAGCTCGAAGTTTTGAAGTTGGTGGTGAGATTCACGTGTCTCGGAAAGCACGTTAAAGATCTCCCTCCGGTCGTGTCGGACTGCGTGCCGTCCCATCGGCCTAGGAAAGTGACAGAAGAGAGAGTGCATCTGTGTCTATGCACACGCTTGTGCATTATAATACTCTTATCTCCCGCGCCGAAAACTAGTCACCGTTGAGATTGGCCGCCATGACTGAAATACGGTCTGGAGGACTATTATTACAGTACATTTATCTCGTATAGTGATAGTATACTATACTAATGGATAATATTAATGAGATTCGGAAGCCAATAACCAACAACAAAGAACACACTATACAGATCTGCTACACATTCATGTCTTGCTTATTACAGAGGTCTTGGGCGGCAGCGCTCGCGCTTTCGTCGTGCTACGAAAGCGTCTACGGCGTAGCTTGCGTAGGTAGTGCTACGACTGCGGCTTAGGAATATTGTCGATTTTCTTTTCAATGTCTTTCACACATTCAACTGATCATTTTTATTTACAGTAAAACTAATTTTGGGGCTGGAATAAATCTTAGTGTTCATACTCCGTATACCTACTGCTATTAATTCAGAATTTAAATTGACATGTACATAATGTTGGGCAAATTATAAGCAGCAGCTAGCGTTCTATAGCTTCTGCCTACCCCCATGGGATGAAGGTGTGAGTTTATGTATGTGTATTTGTATAATAGGCAGAATACCTGGTAGTGGCTTGCACCTGGTAAGATGCTTACACACGAGCGACGCGCGGCTACGACCAACTGCCGGCTGCCGCCGACTGCTGCTTGTGTATTTGAACACCATACACGAGCAGCACGTCGTATACGGTTGCCTCTGCCATTAAGCGTGCCGCTCGTGTGTAAGAGCGCTTAAATACCTAGAATACTGATATTTAATCCTTTCAAGTAAGTTTACAGACCGCCTCAAACATTCTTGATAAGGACTTGTATGGGTGACATTTCTATACATGATTTACATCGAAGTTCGTCATATAAAAGCCCATTGAGATGTTGTTACCAAGAAATGTGTGTGACAAGTTCTGTTCAAGAAGTTTATAGTACTTTGGTAAGTCAACTGCTTGACTAGTTGCTTTAAACTAAAGTCTATAGCTGTTGAAAACTTTTTAGTTGAAAATGTATTTCTCTTCTATAATGTCGTCAACCAATCCACCTAACCTTTTTCCAATTATGTTGGGGTCGACTTTCAGTCTTACCAGATATAGTTGAATACCTAGGACAAGTCATCCATCTTGGTAGACATAATTATGAGAAAGAGGCCGACAGAAGGATCCAGTTGGGTTGAGCAGCATTTGGAAAACTTCGTAAAGTCTTCTCGTCGTCTATCCCGCAGTGTTTGAAAACTACGATCTTCAACCAGTGCCGCGTCCTATCCGTCATGACATACAGTACTGAAACGACCCACACTGACGATCTGGCTGGTCCACCAAATTCAAGGTCGCTCAGCGCGTTATGATGGATAAAACAGGAATGAAAAGAGTCGGAGTTACCGACATAGCTTGCAGAATAAGCAAACTGAAGTGGCAGTGGGCTGGCTACGTCTGTGGAAGGACCGACGACCGGTGTCACAAACGAGTCCTGGATTGGAAACCGCGTATAGGTAAGCATAGTGTGGGACGCCCACCAGATAGATGGATGGACGACCTAAAGAAGGTGGCTGGGGTAGACTGGCTGCGACAGGCGGAGGACAGGGTGATGTGGCGCAGTCTGGGAGAGACCTATGTCCAGCAGTGGACTGCGATGGGCTGAGTTGATTGATTGACATCGAGTGAATGCCTATCGGATTTCCACAACCCAGTTGTTTGATCATCATCATCATCTACAGCCCGACCTCACCCACGGCTGAGCGGTCATCGGGACTGTCCGAAAGGGTTACCGCTGGCCCGGAACATAAAGAGCTGAGGAAGGAACACGGGTGGGTTTTAGTCAGTAAGAGTCTGACACTCCCTTCCGCTCCACCCAGAGTGGGAGGGGTCATTTGATGACTTCCCATCCTGAAAAAAAAAACCCATTGCTGAGCAGAGGTCTCTCTTTTCAAGTGCCATTCCCCGCGCCCCTGTGCTAGCCTCATCCAGGTTCTACTCACGTTGATAGCTATGGATCCCACCCATGAACCGACCCTGGCAAGCATTGCTTAACCTATGATCTACCTACTCTAATATAAGTCTCTTCATTTACCTAATTAATAATAGTCTTCACTTTATCTCTATCAAGGATAACCATATATGTAATAAGTTTTAGAAAATAAGTTTTTAAGTTTGCTTCACTGTTGCATTGGGTTTTACCTGTAAAAATAGTTGTAAGTGAGGATATAAATAAATAAATAAATAAATCTACTTTAATATTATTCGTTAATTTATTTAAACCTAATATATCTTAAATAATCTAGTTTTAAAATAACATATACCCAAATAGTAACTCTTTAAGACATTGAAAATTATACCTTCTTTTCAATTAAGGTTATATAACATTTATTGTTTTCTTCTTTTTAAATGTTTGATGTAAATTGATGGCCTGAAACACAGAGAGTTTGAGTTTGAGTTTCAATAGAAGAGTCTATAATATTCAGTTAGAAAGTTTGGATTCACAGCGCAGGCAGGATTATTCTGTAAAAATTTGTAGGGCATTAAATTCTTTTTCGTATCAACAGTGACCACGAAAAGTTTTTACATGACATTGACAACTGACAGTTTGGATACAGAAGTAAGGTCACAGGTGGGTTTTTACAGAATTGCTTAAGATAAAAAAAATGAAATACCTACAAGTGTTTGAGCCTACTGCATTATAAGGCCCTCAGGGGACAGATTTTGTATGGCAAATTTACCAAAAACGCACAATGAAGAGACCATTGCAATGTTTATTAATTAGTAGACTTGGCCCTATAAAGGCATGAGGAAAAGGGTGCAAAGTTCACTCATCCTCCATAGAAAAAGGAGGATCTTCCAACCAGAAGGGTGTTTTGTTTGGTGGGCAACTACCCGACGATTGATGCCGGAACGTTGTAATGCTAATCGTACGGTAAAATATACTTGCGCGATGCTGGATTTTACATGACGTCAGTAAATGATAAATGACTTTATTTCTGTAAGTAGGTTTGTACAAACACTTTTACACGTCAATCATATTTTTTTAAACTAGATGAGGTCCGTGTTACCTATCTGACTACTCTGAGAAGAAAGGTCGAAACAAACTCAGAGGTCACTGTCTCTTTTAAAGTCCATACATAATCTTGGTCAGATCATGTGAAAACCATATAGATTGGTGTCTGAAATTGTGTCTGAAAGTATGATACGTAGTTTGCATGTGACCTTACTGAAACTGTAGATCTAAATTAAATTTTACTTCAAATACCCCTGTAAACTCTCTCTCACAGACATAGATAATGTGTTTTACCTTGTTCAGTGGCGTAATATAAATTTACGACTTAATGCTGTTGGGAATTGAAGTGTCATCGAAACGAGTTGTTATCAGCCATATCGTGTTCCGTTATTAAACGTACGCTCACGTCAATGTGGAGAATGGTGTTTTTTTTTAAATATGTTACTGCTAACATTCATGTTAGAATATTTCTTTTTTCGTGTAAAGGATTTTTTTTGCAGTTCTTGCCGGAGTTTTGAAAATATTTTTTTTATTCCGTATGCAGCGAGATGATTCCTGGGGCGCTGGCTATATTGAAAAAAAAAAACTGATGTTTGCTAATCAACTGACGCAGCTAGCTACTCTTAGCTGCAATGTCGGACTCTCTAGTCCGACATTGCAGCATGGGAAACTATGGTTTTTCATTTTCATTTCAGTAATATTTTAAAAACGGCAGTAAGTCTGTTTGATTGTCGCCACTCAACAGATTTTTAATAAAATTTAGCAGACTTAGAACTTTGAGAAGGATAGTACATAAACCTTGGTAAACCTACTTATTAAAATTTTCACAAGGAGGCGAAGTCGTAGGCAGTAGGTATACGTTTGCCGACTTTCAAATCCGATAGGGTTACGTATCACGCTCAGGCTTTTCTATAGAAAAATAAGTTTACAGTTTGTTTCCCTTTTCAGCCCTGCATAATATGTTTCCTAGATGTGACTTCCAGCCTTGAATCCCTGTGCACTATTCAATAATATGACGCGGGTTCACTTTGTGACAAGTAGGAGCACGTGAATTATTGATATTATTATTTTTCGGCTTAACCCGCTTTGTAATGGTAGGTAATAGGTAATACGGGCTGGTGTCCGCAACTCCACGTCAATGCGCGTATTTTGCGTACGTTTGTAATGGTATTGGTAATAAAACATGACAGGATGATGCTCCATTAAGCTTTTAACGCTCGCAAAAATATAATAAAATATTATTTTAGGCTTCTGAGAATTTAATTGACATATTTTTATTTTCCAATTTATTTTCAATAAATAAGTCATCATCGGCTTAGCCTTTTCCCAATTATATTGGGGTCGGCTTCCAGTCTAACTGGATGCAGCTAAATACCAGTATTTTACATGGAGCGACTGCCTATCTGACCTCCACAACCCAGTTACTGGGTAACACTATCGTGTTTCTTATCGTGTGTGTCTTACCAAGGGGTATCCCCCTTGGTAAGACTGGTTGTCAGACTTTCGGGTTTCTGACTACCCGTAACTATTGTCAAAGATCCACGAATGACAGCCGGGACCAACGGCTTAACGTGCACCGAGGCACGGAGGGGTATTGGTATGTAAAGATGGTCACCCATCCACAGACCAACCGCCGAAAGCGTAGCTTAACCTGATCAATCGACCTGTGCGGCTTTTATTATTTAGCCATGGGTTTACAATGAATAAGAAACATTTTAAAAAATGCCGGCCAATGCGTGTCAGCTCACGCACAATTAAAGGTCATACATAGCACACGTATCAAACCGGAAAGGGATCGGCACCGTATCAACTCGAGCCATTCAGTATTCTTTGTATGAAAGTCCCTACTGCAACGTACACTAATCGGAATTGTAATGTAATCGCCTCGCCTCGGGATAAACTCACGAACCGCGGTACGGTGCGTTACGGCTCGTCGTCCGCGCGCTTACGGCTCATCGTCCCCGCGCTTACGGCTCGTCGTCCCCGCCCTTACGTCTCTCCGTACTCGAGCTGACGTCTCTTCGTCCACCCTTGCCCCTTTCACCCCTCCGGCCTGCCTACTGCACCATCAACCAGCGGTCGGTGAGCCGTAAGCGCGGCGGCGTCGCCTAGCCGTAGCCGAGTCGATGTATCGGAGCTTCTGATCTACTTTGGTTTCGTGCTTACGTTAGGTTGACGCCTGTTTGACGGTGAGGCGAAATGCGATACACTGCCGATCCCTTTCTATGACCTTAAGGGTTCCTTAGTTGGGTTGAATTTATCTCAAGAACAAACTTAACATTGAAGTTGAACAACATGTTCTCCCATACTTCGAATTATGTCACGGTCAATTCTCCAACTGCAAATGTAAATTTGTAATCACAAAAAAAAATGTGATAAACCTATAAATTAACGATTTTCGGACTTTTTTCTTTGCTAGTTTGATAGGTTTTGACTTATTAGCGAGTATCAAAATATGTCGCATAAATGGCCGTATTTTTTATTGCAGTAACTTAGAAGCTTGATTTTTTTAGAGCTCCAAGGGACCGTAGGTACACCTACTTATTTGATATTATTTTCAACTTGACACCTTACTTTCCTGAGAAAAAGGGTCTTGACTGACGGACAGACGGACGGATGGACAACGAAATGATCTTATAAGGGTTCCGTTTTTTGATTTTGTAGGTACGGAACCCTAAAAAAAGCAAAAGCTTTCAATTAAATTCTCAGAAGCCTGAAATATTAATGTTCATTCCATATTATATCCTCGTAAATTAAGGGGTCGTCGCGTCGTAATGTTAATAATTATATGCAAATAAATTCACGTTTAGCTAGGAGATGCATACCTACGTCAACACTGAGACGTGGGTCGTCTTTGGTCGTGTATTAGTAAGCTACAAAATGGATTAAGTACCCTCACGGGAGAGATTTAATTAATAAGAAATTATAATACGTTTGTATGTACAAAATGTTTACATAATTTGACTCTTTTATATTTACAATAGAAGCCTCGGTCTCTACCTAGTGCTCAAACATCTCGTAACAGATCTGCGATCGGATGAAACAGATTTTTCGGCTACCTAAGTATTGTATTTTCTCTCTGTCCCATATTTTAAAATGGCTCATCAAAATGGAATAACTGATTTTTCTGATGAGGCATTTTAAAATACAGTTACAATTTGTAGTCTTCCAAGAGATACTTTATTTTTACTCATTATCATCATTTCAACTGAAATACGTCCACTGCTGGACAAAGATCTCTCCCAAACACCGCCACTTCGACCGTTCCTGTGCTTTTCGCATCCAGCGGATTCTTATGCGGCCTTCACTTCATCAGTCTACCTTATGCGGCGCCTCTGGTCTTAATTTAACTATTCCACAGCGAATAACACAAGATGGTAAATCTTTACTTTTATAATGAATAGAGTAAAATATTTATTCCTTTAGTAAAATTATTTGCACGTTTATAACCTTTGTGGAACTATGAAAAGCTGCTTGAAAAGTTATTTTATTTAATACTCGTTGGCAGTTCAATCGAGTTTGTAAAACTTATTTCTCGTTACTCATGCAGCTTACCATGTTAAGGCAAGTACAGACGCCAGCACATCAAGCTACTACAATCTGTCAAATTTCTTTAATAGATATGAATTCGAAAGTGTCTGTCTGTCTGTTACCTCTTCACGCTTAAACCGCTGAACTTATTTAGATGAAATTTGGTACAGAGATAGTTTGAGTCCCGGGAAAAGACATAGAATAGCTTTTATCCCGATATTCCCACGAGATCAACACTTATGACAACCAAGGCTTAGGCCCTTTGAACTCACGTTTTTGTGACCGTGAAAAACTACGGTTTATTCGCCGTGTGTTTTATGGATCACTACGGAAGCTTGTTTACGGACACGCTTTTTAAAGCGAAAACTTCTTTAGTCGCGTTGGGCATTTTTTGAGATAGAAAAACTATTGAACTCACGACACTGTTACCGTAACCGACACCGCGCGTGTTTTATTTATAAGACGATAAAAAAATACACACGTAATTATTCGAGTTTTCACTTCTGTCGGCACACCCGAAGTGCCACTGTTTTTTTTTAAGGTGCGATTAATACGCCGTACCGTAAACAAAACGTGCCGTATACAAAGCACCGTACTCTTACGTGTTAATTAATAACGATTTAAAACTTTCAATAGTTCTACTAAAATCAGCAAATTAACTCTGACCAGACCATGCCCAAATAATTACATTGTTTTAAACAGTTACTTACATTTCGCTAACTAATCCAACTAACTACTTCAGAATATAATGAGTTAAGCGTGAATTCAAAGTTTGTTCTCATTTATAACTACAGAGTTAAGGTTGGACGTTTCGAGGTACCTACGTTGTATGACGTGGCAGAATCTTGTTAGAAACTGGACATAGAAAACAAAGGATCGTATTTATTTTGGTAAAGTTTCGAATACACACTCTGTTAATAAACGTGTATTTGTATCTTATTATGATGTAAGCTTAGTTTTATGTTGTTATTGAAAAATAAAATGGTGTATAGTAGGAAAAGTGTAATAATTTAATTATTTAAATCAAGGATAAAGTATTGTATAATCGACCAATACCTAATGTTCCCAATGCTGGGAGATACAGGCCTCATCTCTGAGTGAGGAAGTGGGCCGAAATCGAGCACGTGGGCCCAGTGCGGGTTGGTGGATGTAAGGCTCCCAATACTGGGAGATACAGGCCTCATCTCTGAGTGAGGAAGTGGGCCGAAATCGAGCACGTGGGCACAGTGGGGGTTCGTGGATGCAAGGCTCCCAATGCTGGGAGATACAGGCCTCATCTCTGAGTGAGGAAGTGGGGCGAAATCGAGCACGCGGGCCCAGTGCGGGTTGGTGAATGCACATATCTTCGAATTTTTGGTTTCAGTACATGCCGGTTTCCTCACGATGTTTTCCAATGTTTCCTTTTTACACACAGTAAAGTACCTGCATGGGTTCGAACCGAAGACCTTCAACTCCAATTCCGCGCCAATTCAGCTGGGCCACCACTGCTCAAGGATAAAGTATTTATTAATTATGATGAATGAGAAAATTTAACAAAAACATACCTATACAAATTACATCACAAGATTTTCATTTAACTTTGAAATCGAAATGAATATTCTACTAATCATGATTCACAAGGCAGAAAAGAATGTCAAAACAAAAGAAAAAACTACCTAAGTACAAAAATACTTGCAGCTCAAACACAAAACGTTCAAATAAAGTAACTACAACCAGCTTAAGTTCACAAGCTTTCGCCAAAAGACATTAAGTAAGAATCGCTTGAGAGCAGATATCAGTACTGCATTCAAATCAGATATTCAAAACGTTAGGCATACGACCAGTATGGAACTAAGCCTCTCGTCCTGCAAACTGACCTGCCCCTAACTTGATTATCTGTAGAGGTCGACGATATGCCTTGCTGGATGTGACAAGACAAAGGAACTAAAATGTCTGAGTTTTCTATTTGAACTGTCAGGAAAGGCATGGTTTTGGTACTTTTTCTGTAATAGGTGACTGCACAGTGATTTAACAATGAGGTCTTTTGCAAGCTTTAATCATTATCATCATTATCATTCATGTATCTATGACATAATTAATTTACCTGTAATTGCTTTATTTTCAATTATTTTTACCTATTGTATATTCATTTCATTCTAGGTAGTAGGTATAGAGGTGGTAGGTTCACATAATTATAAGAATTATATAATTAATGTACTTATAGAAAAGGGTAAAACTTTCTCAGGGTGGTCCCTTGTGATTTTATTAACTTTGCTTAGGCAGTTTTTTGAGTTAGCATCAATAATACTAATCTTTTCCACTTAGTTTAAATTAATGATGTTTTAATAACTTATAGAAAATATTGTAAAATATTTATAAAAGAGTAACGGTGGAGTTTCTTGCCCATTTTTATCCATATTTTTTTTTACCTTTTGGAAGGGGCGACAAGAATCAATTAATTTTTTTTTGTAAATTTTTACATTCAAAAGTACCTACAGTTTATGTGCTTATCTATATCAATAAAACAAAGCGGGGTTAGTTACACCAATTATAACTCAAGAACGGCTAGACTGATTTTTATGATCTTTGATTTGTTGGATTTGTCTCCGGCCCGAATAGCAGAATAACTATTAAAGAATGGAAAAATATCACGAAAAAATATTATGAAGTTATTTCAATTTCTCATACTTACATTCGATTGGTTCTGAGGCGGTACGAAATCCGCCAGGTTAGCTAGTTTGAAATAAATGATTTGACTTTGACATTGTAGGGTGCAAATGTATAACAATTTTGTTGATATTTTCTTTGTACACTGAATTAATAGACAAATCTTTGTCTTAGAAATAAGTAAGTGAAAAAAACAGGCTCTACTTATGGTAACAAATAATGAGATTACAAAAATAATCTTAATTGCGAATGCATTTAATGCTGGGTAAGCTGGCGCCTGTCAAAAAGTTTCTACATATCAAAACGGTTAACTATTTCCATTACCGTATCCAGTGCAACTCTACATCCAGGTCAAAGCAAAGACATCATATGTCGTAGCACACTCATTCAATAATCTGATTCAATTCCGAGTGAAGGTACAGTTTCATGGGTCCCGACGTCTTATTTAATATTCCTCTCTTGTGTTCACTCGTCTATGAACTAGGTACTAATAATAAATATAGCAACATATGAGAAACATTTTGCCTGTGATTATATATTTTATATTGAGTTACTATTTGAGGGTACACGTGCCACCAATAAAATGTTTTCTGCTGGAGAGAAAATATTTCGTCAAAGAAAACTTAACTTGTGTTGATTTTTTTTTCCTAGAATATTTTACCAATGTCTATTTTGGATAGGTGATCTCGTCTTCTATGGTTAGGACTTAGGAACAGCGCCAAAGTAGCCCGCAAAATTAAATTTTCTTACTTTTTTTTTGCAATTTTCAGGTAAGTGTCAGGTTGTAAGTTAATCAAAATATGATTCGATGAACCGAACACAAACAACAATATCTAACTACAGTACCCGGCGATAAATATTGCACATCGACCTTTGGAAAGAGACAATCGGCTAATTTCGGCTTCGTAGAGCGTTATCTCTGTCGCACGAAATACAAACAGTCCGGTATCTATTAGGAGCTGTTAAAACAATTATGATTTGCTTCTTTTGATAATTATTTTTATTCTTTGTATAATATACACCAATTTGTATTAGTCGATGTGCAATATTTATCGCCGGGTACTGTAGCCTGTATTGTTCCACTGCAGGTCAAAGGCTTCCCTGTCCCTTTTCCACACAGTTCTGACTTTTGCGAGTCCTTACGGTAGGAGTTAAGCTCGTTCCGCCATCTTCGTCTTGGCCTGCCGCGATGGCATCGTGCATTTAGTGGGGACCCAATTGGTGGTTCTCTTAGTCTAATTGTCATCTGACATGCGACAAACATGTCTAAACAATACAAGATAGCAAATGTGACTTTACAGAATTATAATCATACTAGCAGCGCCCCGCGGTTTCACCCGCATAAGTTTCGATCCTGTGGGAATATCGGGATAGAAAGTAGCCTATATGTTCATCCAGTGTGTCAGCTACATCCATACCAAATTTTATCAAAATTGGTCCAGCCGTTTGAGCGCGAAGAAGTAACAAACATGAACACACACATACACTAAAAATCTTTCGCCTTTATAATATTAGTGTGAAGAATGCAGAAGAATTGGCCGTTAATGTCATGAGTTCATGAAAGTCAATATTGAATTTCGTGGGCTATTCAGACGCTTCTACCTTAAACGCTTTCCTTTGTAGACGTGACATGTCATATCACCGAGATTGCGAACACTAATATAGAGGCAAGACGCTAGAGCCCGTCACAAAGCTATTGGTTGTCAAAGGCCCAAACCATTTTGCTTAAAATCAAGAGCCAGAATTCGGTCTATAAATTGATACAGGTATTAGTTTGCCACCTGAGCACAGTCTAACGGCAAACATCCTTTGGCCACTATTCTGTAGTTTAGAACAGAGAAGGGACGAGCATTGATCACAAGGCTATCTTGTGGCGGCATCTACATTGCCACATGAGTACCTTCTACGCATCACACTGACGTCACGCAAAATCCTGCATCGCGCAAGCAGTATTTATCGCGCGACTAGCATATAATACAACGTCCCGACGTCTATCGTCGGGCAGTTGGCCACCAGACACGACCCCCCTCTGGTCGGAAGATCCTCCCATTTCTATGGAGGGTGAGTGAACTTTACACTCTGTTCCTCATACCTCTCAGGTGATTTTTTAACCGTAAAGTCTGAGTTTTCTCAATGTGTTTTTCTTTCGTCATATTGCTACATGGATATTTTGGCACTTAAATGACATTGACAGAAACGCGTTGTTAGCAAACAAGTGTGGAATTTATAAAATTGTTTTAGAAACTGTATTAAAAACAAGGCAGCATTAAACAGAAACTTTAGTTTATTTGTTTAGTCAAAGAAAATAAGGTGCCTTAATGTATCTTAATTTAACAATATTATATTAGAACATAGGTTTTTTAAGTATATTCTGTATATGATATTAAAATAAATAACTACATATTAGGAATTTATGTAAAATTAATTTGCATGCCCTAATGGCAAAATAAGGCCTGTACATTAAACCACAAACTTTTACAACTGCAGGTGAGACCTATATTTTCTGCAAATACCTATATAATTCTTATTCTTTATTCTTAGGCTATTTTCATATTCCATATTTAGTTTATTTACAGTCAACAAGAATGGGCCTTAATTGTCAAAATATTTTATTCGGTTAGTATAATATAATATTAAAATAAAAATACGTTATGTTAGTTAACAGTACAGTAAATGAGCACGTTGGCATTGCCCGCTGTTTGCCGCTAATGGTCTAGAGAGGACGTGACGAGGCCGACAGGCGAAATATGGAGAGAAGTGTCAAATAGTGGGCGAGAATCTTTTAAAAAGGTTGTATCTATACTTTGTTGCACTTATTTTAATGGATGGTAAGCATAGAATGGGTATAAAAACTCCGTTAAGTTTTTACGCACAGGTACTAATATAATTCAGTTATTATTTTAACAGGAAATATTTTCTTTTTAAATTAAGTACCTAATTTAATTATATCGCTTAGCATACAAGGTCGAAGGCATGTCAGTGGTCTAATATGCTAATCCTAACTAATATTATAAATGTGAAAGTAAGTTTGTTTGTTTGTTACGCTTTCACGCTAAAATAGCTAAACGGATTTGGATGAAATTCGGCATATTAGTTGCTAGACCATGGAAAAGGACATAGGCTTCTTTTTATTTTGGTTCGCAGACGAAGTCATGGGCAATAGCTAGTAGTAAATAAATATGGCACTTGTTCTTATAAAGTTAGATTAGTTAAATCGTTTTAGTCATAAAAATCAAAATGACGTAGGTAGGCAAGATAGTTTCCAATGAATTCATGGGACAGTATCATGGCATCTGGTTAATTCATGGGATAGTTAAATACTTCCTAAACTAATTCTAATAAACCCAGGATTATTATAGTAGGTAGCTGTAAAGATAACTAAGCTACGATGACAGCATCGGATATATTTTATACAACAATATAATTGTTGGGCCCGTTTATAGAGGATTTTCCAACATTTAACCCCAAAGGGTAAACAGTCGTAAAATATGTCTTCACGGGTAAACCGAGGCGATCAGACGCACACAATTATATTACCTACATTACGTTAAACATGAATTTTTTAACCCCCGACGCAAAAACGACGGAGTGTTATGTATAAAATATTCGTTTATACATCACTGATCAAAAAATACCTCTAACCCCTGAAAATATTTCATTATTTATGTCAAGGAATAAAACACGTTGAAAATAAACGCAATCATTTGTTTCTTGTCGTTTTGAGACCTTACCAGTCTAATTTGACAGGTTTTAGCCGTCTTTGAAATAGATTCTTGTGTAAAAGCAAATGTTGAAAAAAAAATCAGCTGTTCCCTAAATTTTGACGAGTTATGCGAACATAAATGTAGGGAACAACTGATTTTGTTTTCGCGATTTCAGGTTTGGTCCCTTAGTAAAAGTTGTTCATGAGTACAATCGCCTATTTCAGTTTGTCGCATGTTTTCAATTTCAACATGTATAGAAATCTACACTTTGTGACAAGAAAACTAACTCATTATTAATTCAAAAGTACTAAACCGTACACAATAAACTTTCACCAGAATCACAGGAAAACACCTGCACCAATAAGTAGGTACGTATTTCCATTGATACGTGTGTTAACACTAACAGTCACATAAATCAAAAATTATCTCGCATGCGAGTACATAAAACCAACAGCACTGTATCTCTATTCTGCATTTCTAGCGTACCACCGACAAACGTTACGTCATAATAAATTGCCTGTTTACCATCATGTGGCAGGTATACGCTTCCACGTTATCTACAAACTAACAGATTGTAAAATATGTTATTAAAGCCATTTATTTGGCTTTTGCACCCGAACAAAACAATTTTTTAAATGTTCCTAATAAAATTTAGGCTGCTTCTTTTTCTACTTCTTTATTTTTCGTCTTGTTCCTTTTTATACGTAAAAGGTGTCTGTGGGATTAACGGATAGTTAAAAGACACAGCAAATAATGACAATAAAGTGTACTGTCACTAATTTTACTCATACAAAATTTACATAAATATCAATTTTTTTCATCCTATATTTAAAAGAACCAGGTTCTTAATAATTAATTACATTCTAAGTCTATTGAGCAATTTTAATCTAACTGATTGTTTTATAATAGTTATTTTAAAACTTAGAATAGTGTTGATTGTAGGTACTTTACACAAGCCCGGTTCACTTTCTTAGAGTCTGATATAATGATATAAACACTTTCCTCATGTGTTATTATCTATGTGATTGTCGCTATTTCTACACTTTTACACTAAACAAACTGAAATGGTTTTGTCTGTTTTAGACTTCGCACTACAAATATCTGAATGTTAGTGCAGTTCTAATAACACGCGAAATCAGATGAGAAGTTACATTATAATTGAGAGGGCCCAAATTGTTTGGCACCGAGTGTATGCGCAAATTATATCAAAGGCCTGCTTATGAGGACCAAGGTTTTAAAAATTAAAATGTCTACTCATTTCACAAGATGAACGTTAGGGGATGACATGATTTTAATTAAAATATATGAAAGGTACGAAAATATACGAAAGGTCCAGTCGAACCCCTTTGTTTCCTAACAACCATTCTTATAATCGCGTCAAATCCTTTCCGAGGTATTAATGAAATGAATTTTACTTGTCATAAAATTAGCCTGTTTTGTGTTAAGGGTAGGGACATTAACTTCGTAGAATGGGCGTGTAAGAGGGCCGTAATGGTTAATAAACATGATTATGTAGTGTTCCCTGTGTTGCCTGCAACCGGCGGAAACTTTGTGACTTGCATTTTAATGGGCGGCGAATTTCTTGGTCGCGTTTAGACGTATATTTTGGTACAATGGAATTGTTGTTTTTTCATTTTGGTGTATTGTTTCTGGTGTGGAGGGTATATTAGAGAGCAGGTACCTAAGTACTTAAGAATTTACGGTAAGCACTATGTGGTTGTAACTGTCATATGCGGGTAACCCAAAGGGGCTACCACAGGTAATAAAAGTTAGTTTTTTGGTAGGTTTAGATAATTTAGTATATTATATTTTTATTCTAATAGTTTATTTAGTGTTATTACTGGTATTCAGCTGCATCCGGTTAGACTGGAAGCCGACCCTAACATAGTTGGGAAATGGCTAGGCAGATGATGAGTTAATTTAATATTAGAAGTTTATTCAGTGTATATATTTTTATATTCCTTATAGCGCAACTAACATAATAAATTGTTATGACATAAAATCTCACTCCACCTGCTGTTTGCAACAAAATTCCCGTCGAAAATGCTTACATCACTTAAAAAATAACAAACATTTATAAACGTGAGGGCAACCCAGAAAATTCCATTTACACAAGGCAAAGTGCTCCGACGCGCAACGTCAAGATGCATCGTCGAAAATTATGCATCGCAGCAAGTACATACCGAAATATTGCGAGTAACAAATAGCAGGGTTGGGGCTCGGAGTCTGCCTTCCACAGCAACCAGAATTTCACGGATTATTTCGTACAACGTATTCTTAACATAAATAATGTTCTACAAGAATCCCAAAGCCCGATTATCGAGATACTGCTTAAATGTTTTATTTAGGAAAAATAGGCTGTATCCGTTTGAAGCTGATCTCTTTTGATTTTGCATAAAAACTTGCTAAAAGAAAGAATACATCAAAGTAACTCTTCTGCGTATCAATTTTATATTATCAAATTTTCGTTCGCACCTGTTTTAAATTAAAAAAAAGCTTGTTTGAATTTCCTCATCCGGAGTTTAAAACTGAAAGTGGAATTATTTGGAGGCGATAGAATGAAGCCATAAAATGGCTGGACACTTTGGAACGTGAAGAATGTTCATAGCGCAGCGCTTAAACCCAATCACATAATGTATGGTCGGCGGCATTTCGAGACTGGTATTGCTCTTTTGAGATAAATATAATCTGATACAAAATCTGCAAAGTTGGCTACAGAAAGGCATTGTTTATTTATTTACTTAGTACTATTCATTTAATGTCCCACTCTTGGGCAAAGGAATCCCCCAAGTCCTTCTAGGAACTCTTTTCCCGCGCTCCCTAGAATCAATTCATAATTTATTTTATTGATTTAGCATTTATTAATTAGTTAGTCATTTTAGGCCTCATTGGTCAATATTCAGATCATTTTTAACTGAGGAATAGATATTGCGGTTAGTCGGTTTTTTATAGAAATTATGTCAGTGTCATATTTATTCTCCAAATATACATAAGTTATCGGACTCTTGAAAAATCAGTCTTTAGTCAATTTATATTTTTGTTAGTCATTTGTTATTTGATCAGAATCAAAAACATTGTTACTGGTTGTAGTTTTAGACATCAAAAATCAAAATAAAATACCAAAAAGTAGTTGGTAAATACTATATGGAACAGAGTCGTATCTAATCTATTATTAAAACAAACTAAAACCTGGATACATTTGATTAATTATATTTCTTTTCACTTGAAAAAATGTGTCTTTGTGTATTACTTAAGGGAAGTAGATAATATGAATTTCAGGTCAAGGTTCAGTTTTCTCAGGAGAGGACTGAAAATAAAGCTCTCGAGTCTGAAGAGGGATCATTGTAATGTATGCAAGTGGACAAAGACGATTCATTATAAAGTTTTATGGAAAGTATTATTCCTACTGGAGCTCCTCGTATACCTACTGGAAAATTTAACATTACTCAAAATATTTTTTCTTTCTATTTTTCCGTGCGTTATTAGTTTTTTCAACTGAACTACTACTGTTACATTGGTAAAAATTTACAAAACTGCCATACAAAATGGCTACAACGAATCGCATTTTTTTTCTATCACGCTTCTATATCATATTTCCTGTAAATTGAGAGGTCTGGCTTTTGTGATACAGGACCTCCTAGTACAAGAGCCAGGGCTACACTGATGTTTGTATCTTAAAATGAAAATAAACAAATTATTATTATTATATCTTAGTCAAATTCAAAGCTACAGTAGCTAGAGTGTGGCTCCGTCTCGGTTAAAAATAGCGAGATGAAGTACACTATGAAAACGTTACTTAGCACCCATACTTTGGGTAAACGTATTTCTGTCATTGTCGCACATCTGTCTAACTACAGGGACAAGATAGAGATGGAATAAATCAAAGAACGAGCTCTGTAAATAATGTTTATAGATTTCAAACTTAGTCACGATAAATTTCAGCGAATGGATATTTTATTTACAGTAGGTAGGTACACGTGCCAGTTCAATTGACCATATTTATTATAGACCACTTCAACTTTATTTTCCCCACATGAGACCTCATAAATGTCAGTATTATTTGAAAGCGAACGACAAATTCAACGCATGAAAAGGCATTAAACTATAGTCGAGTCGCCTTACGCCACGTAGCCATTGAGACGCGCCTTTTCAAAAGCTGTGCACTCGGCTTTTCAATAAATGCTCAATGAATACCTCCAGTAACCTACCTGCTTCCCTCAAAATTAATAACGTTTTCGATTCTTGTAGACCCAGATTTTGAATGAAGTGGTTCTGGATTGTGTACGAATAAACTAGACTTTATAATTATGATCAATATCAATATGATCTTTGGTGTCGTTCGTCGAATCGTTGAGCTCCTTGCTCTGAGTTGAGTTGCATGAGTACTGACAAATGCACTGACTGGACTGGTCCACTAAATCTTTATGGTTCTTTCCTCAAAATACCATTTCAGACACCAATCTACATGGTCTTCACATGATCTGACCAAGATTATGTCTGGACTTTAAAAGAGATCTCTGAGTTTGTTTCGGCCTTTCTACTCAGAGTAGTCAGATATGAAACGCCGACCTCAAGTTGCTTTAAAAATATGATTGGCGTGTAAAAGTGTTTGTACAAACCTACTTACAGAAATAAATTCATTTAGGTATATCAAACTAATGACCTGCCCCTGCTTCGCACGGTCTTTTACGACTCGACAAAACATCCTAATTTCTTTACTGTGTGTAAGTTGAATATTAATGTATTATACACATAAACCTTCCGGAATCATTTTTCTAAATGATGGTGAAAACCGAATCAAAATCCGTTACACCGTTTAGAAGAACAACTCGGGCATACAAATTGACACGAAAGACGTCTCTAATTTATAAGATGTCGCAGTAAGATGGTTAAAGCCGTGGTGATATAGTTATACGAGTATGCCTACAGATATGTAACTGTATATCATAATATAGTTATATGAAAACGGTTCATAACGAATATAACTATCTTACTAGACTAATCTAGTGAAATAATTTTATGTTTATACTTTCTTTGATTTACACAACTGGTTACTCATTTTATGTGTGAAGGTATATGAATATGTACAGACACCAGCACATCAAGCTAACCGAAACTGTTAAGTTTTTCCAATCAACTTTGAAGCTTATTCTTTAGCGATAAAGTTGAAAATCTATTAAAGAAAGACAGATTGTAGTAGCTTGATGTGCTGGCGTCTGTACGTCAATCCGCAACTCCCAAGTTTTATTTTTACATTAACTTATACTTTTGTCTCGATTGCCTCGAACTTTTGTGTTTATTTGTCTGAACAAGCGCACCGTATAAATGAAAAAAGTTTCCATTTAAAAAGTTAAAATAAAACCCATGCCCTACCTGCCCAAAAAAAATCTTTTCACAACCCTTGAACCGCTACGCATTAATTACCAGCGACAAAAAAGGCTTATTAATTAGTTTCTTGAGAACAATATACGAGTACGTATAACAATAAAATAACAAAAGGGTATTCATTTATGTTATTTCGAATTAGCGGGATAGAACAAAGGCTCAGTGGCCATAAGAATGGAATATTAATGGAATGGAGGAGAGCTCGCATGATGGCGGAACAATCAACTTGTTTGTGTTGGCATTTACAATATCAAATTCCGGCTGGCGCGGCTATGAAGATTCAGTAAACTGTGAATGTTTTAAAATTTAATGCTTTTTGTTCATTGTTTATGTAGATATAATTGTATGGAAATGGAGGCTGTATGTGTCCGTAGGGTTACGTAGATTGATTGATGAGTGCCTAAAATTCAATATATATCCAATGACAGCTTTTTATTGGCAAATTGAAGCTTAAAATAGATTGTAATTAATTTTACATCAGAAAGAGACTAACGTAGGGGTGGATTTGTTCTGTTGTATCGCGTTGACCACCCCGTTGTACCCCTTCGGAAAACAAAGTAATTACCGCTTGCTATATTTCCGTGATATTATATTCCTTCCTTAGTTTTTTTTTGGTTCACTAACAATTGAATACACTGACACAAATATATGAGATATAACCAATAGCCTTATAGACTAGTGTACCAATTTATTACAGATAAGCACATCATGCATTACTTATTTATCGATTGATATTGAGCGCCTACTTAAAATTAGATGAGTTCTTATACTCACCGAACGTAATTATGTTTTCAACCAAATTCTAAATAGAAATTAAAAAATCATAATTAAAATTAAAATCACATGCAATCAAAATCAAAGTAAAAATAAAAATCCACCATGCACATGTACATTATTGTCTCTTCTTCCCCATTCTAATCTATCAAAAGGTTGTCTATAAAAGATCGCTCATAGCGATAAGACCGCCCATGTGTCAACACTTTGTAAAATGTCTACATTTATATATGTAATTTATATGGTGTATATAATAAAGAGTATTCTATTCTGTGTAGCCTGTACAATTAATACGGGAAGATAAATTCATCATTCTTTACACAATGACACCCTAAAACCTTGGAGCAATCAATCACTTCATTATGTTTCAACTACGGAAAATCACAATTCACCAACGAACTTGACATTGACAATGAGCCAACACACATTATATCCTAAAGGTACTCCAACAGCAATGAGCTAGCATTATGCTCTGCGTTCTGTTCTCATTACTTCTCCCTAATAGTTGTTTTTCCCCACCGACGCTAAGTGCAATTTATATTAATGCCGTCATATTTTCACGTTGGTTACCCGCATTTTCATATTAACTGTGGACCGAGCTCCCATGGTAATGTGGAGGTTCCCACCTTCGTCATTTGTTTGCCAGCTGATTAAATTTACAGGGCTAACGCGGTTCGCTGTAAAATTAATTCCCTTAATACGTGTGCTGTGTAAGATTTAAAAAAAATAATCCAGTGGCGAATGGTCGGTGTAGGAGTGATGACGTCACGTGGTTCGTTACATACGACCTCTGTGGGCAGGATTTGTAGTTTATAGGCGTTTTAGTGAAGAGTGGTCATTGTGTGTAGTCGTAAAGTATATTGGGTTCAAGTGGCGCGGTTTTTTGACGCATTTTCTGTTTTCTACCTTTGTGTTGTTAAACGTTTTAATTTGTAATAAGCAAATCTATTTAAAAATATAATGCCTAAATACATAAAATTAACTATCAAAATTGTTTAAATTGAGAGCTAGGAAAATCATGGAGGTTGGAAGGTTTCACCTATTTAATTTTCGAAGATTTTTTTGGCAAATCTCCGTTATACCTAAAATTATCATATTTTCTTGTTTCAACAAAAATAGAGACACTTTTTCAACACTTAGACCGTGTTGACCCAAAAAGAGACCTATACCGACTTTACATAAGTAACGGGATGAATTCGTAAATAAATTATTTACGGACCCGAGCTTACGGTTTTTTTTCAGTTAAACAAATAATACTAGAGGGAAAAAAATCGTGAACAAAAACCGGCTATGATCTTCGTCCCTCTCGACGGCTCGACGAGGCTTGCCCGCATCACACTAGTAAACCGGATCCGAAAAGCGTATTTTCTTTGAAAACTGATCCCCGGAATGCTTTACTCACACGGGTTGAGGGACTGCGTCAGACTTTATAAAAACAACCCCCGACTTAGGTGGAATTTACACCGGCGATACGACTTAGTTGGCGTTGTCCGTTGCAAAAAATAGCTTCGTGAATTTGGCTGTCGCGTTTTGAGAGCTGGTTGCAGTACGGTTTAACTCCATAAAGCATCGTGAACTAGCAATTTCTGGTCGAAAAACTATTGATTGACAACTATTGATGCGTATTCCCGAACACTAGTTACGGCTATTGGGCGATAATTGACATCCGTTTAGTCTCAGTCTTGAACACAATCCATTTAGTCTGTCTTTTGTTTTATGGGAATCGATGCTTCTGCAAAAGCTTACGACTTGCAAACATTATTTTGTAAAGGCTCCTGCAGACAGGCGCGACGCGCGAAGCGAATCGCGCGCGACACAAAGGCACCGCTCGCTCGTTGCGCGACTTGCGATGCCTTAAAACATGATGTAGAAAGCGTCTGCTGTTGTTTTAAATATGTGTGTTGTAGTCATGAATAATCTGCCTATAACGTTCCTGTGCCTGTGTCCCACTGCTGGGACACAGGCCCCTCCCCGTGAGTGGGCCGTAATCCACCACTCGGGCTCAGTGCGGGTTGTTAGATGTCACATGTCTATTCAATCGAATTTTTGGTTCTAGGACATGCCCGGTTTCCACACGATGTTTTCCTTCACCGTTTTGAGAGCAGTGGTGATAAAATAACTTACACAAAGTAACGTAGTAAACAGCGCCTGACTGGGTTCGTTTCGTACCTATGATTCAAAAGTCGCGACAGTTACCACTGGTCCACTACTGCACTCTATGTCGTGTGTACAGACGCCAGCATATCAAGCTACTACAATCTGTCAAATTTCATTAATAGATTTTCAACTTTATCCCTAAAGCATAAGGTTCAAAGTTGATTGGGAAAATTTGACAGTTTCGGGTAGCTTGATGTGCTGGCTGGATCTGTACTAAGCGTTATTTACACGAAACATAGATATCCGTGACACGAAATATAAAGTCCCTCTGATAAGGGTAGTTCCACTGCGCTTCAAAACCCATTGTTCTCATAATTTTAATGATCATACATTGATTCCACTGCGCTCCAAGAATTTTTAGAAATGACGTGTCAGCGGCTCACAAGGCTCCAGATGTCAATGTTAGAGGACCAACCCATTATATGAAACGTAACCGAGTTCCTTTCAATCAGATTTAATTTTGAATTTACGATTTGGTTCATGAAATCCAATAACAGTGCTCACTTAATGATAAATTCTAAAGGATCTAATTTATTTGAAATCTATTTCGGGAAGGCTTTCTGACTGACAACGTTTGAGCGACGCTATTTTCAAGGGATAACTGTAGCGAGTATTTAGATGCTGGTTCTGTTTTGCTCTATGCGGTCCTGGCAAAGGGGCTCTCCCCTATTCCCTTGGGCGTCGTTAGGGGTGAGAAAGGGATTATGCCAGTTGAATGGGCAGTAGCGCTCATCTATACTTTAATGATATACATGCTGATCACCGGTTCGCACGACATGTGTTCGCCATGGTGATTAAAGAATTTTGCACTTCTAATGAGATGTTTTTGTCTCTGTGTTAGCTGCGGTTAGATGGTCTATTTTAATCGTTTGATTCTTTATTATTTGAAACAGAAAAATTGAGAAAGCGCCTAGACTTTTCTTTTTTCTTTAATCTACTTAAAAGTGTTCTTTTTTCCCGCCATATAGTTTTAAAAATACTGACAAATGTCAGTAATAAATATCAGTTCATGAACAAAAAAAAATATTCAAATAATGAGGAGTATTTGAATAAATTTTCAATCCTCACTGACTGAAGGCTCCTTCAAACAGGCGCGCCACGCGATAAAATCGCGCGCAACACAAAGGCACCCCAAGTCGCTCAACGAGCGTTGCCTTTGTGTCGCGCGCGATTATATCGCGTTTCGCGCCTGTTTCTAGGAGCCTTGAAAATAAAAACCAAAAGTTTCACTATCTTCATAAAATAATTACTTCACAGTGTAAAACAACCTCCAATTTGGAATTGATTCCGATGCCTTGTTTGCCCTACAAATGCGAGGTAGGCGTCGTATTGCCGCCGATAGTCTGTGGTCAGCGCCGCAAACCGCAAGCTGACAAACTATACGCGTTTGTGTACACTGACAGGTAATATTATTGTGCAGACGGATTCGTGTTTAGTTAATATATTGACTTGCTGAGTTACAAGTAATGAAGGGTTGTGGGAGCTGTGTATTGAAATTGAAAGTTTGTAAAATTGATGATGGTTAAGTATGAATTTTCTACTGATTTAGATCTTTGGTTCTAGAATGCATGTGAGTCTAACGAGTTTGTTTGTTGTATATGTATAATATTGTTTTATAATATTATATTAAATAATATGTATAATATTTCTTTTGGAAGTAATTAATCATTCAGTTTTGTTGTTTTTTCTGCTAACACTTTGTTTTTAATTATTTACCAACAAAAAGCTTTTATTACAATATACAAGCTAACACTAAAAAATATATATTATGTAGTTTCAGTTAATTTGTGTTGACTTTTGAAGGACAATGTAGGGATCTGAATAAAAAAATAACATTTTTGTTTTGTTTACATTGTTGGAACATTCTTTTGAAATCGATTTCATACAAGTAAGCACCACTTCAACACTGCTTTGTCCCCTATTTTATATTTCTTAGTCATGAAATAAAAAAACAAACTAAGCACAAGAGAAACTTGTACATCCTTATCTTTATTTATTCATCCTTAAATGGCCGCTGATACCAAGAGGCAGTTAAGTTCAAAGTCTTTGATGTAATCATCTCTAACTTTCATTGTTACGTAATAGAAAAGCTTTCAAAGATTGTATTCCCTTTTTCTTTGTTATAATTTGAGATTAAAAGGTTGACTCTGTAATCTGTGCTTCTTGTGTCAAAATGTAAGTACTTTTAAGTAGGTACTCGTGTCAACTGCGACTATGTTTCAAGTTATTGCGAAGGGAACGTAATCTTTTGATAAGTCTTTAATGAGCCTTCATTTTCCGAAAACTTATTTGACAAATTGGTTTTGTCGTTCTGCTGCCAAGCTTGATTTTAAATGTTAGTCGAATTTACCGTCGTATTGAAAGTTCGGGAAAATTATGGGAACCTGTGATAGGTAAATGTTGACAAAAAAGCCTGCAAGATAATGAACGAATTTCACGAAAATATCGAGTAGGCGTAAATTAATTAGCTGAAAACGTTGTATCGATTCAATTTAGATTTCAGCCTGCTATTGTCCGATTCTAAATTTTCCATAGAAACAGAGATTTCCAGTTATCTTTTTTAAATAAGACATTTCGAAAATGTTCTCAAGTAACTTTTTTTTTCTTATCCTGCTTATGCGTATGAAGTTTCATTAAAATCGGTTCATTCATTTCGTAAAACAAGGGCTTGAAAGTTTTTATGAAATGCCGTACGGCGTAAACGCTCTTAAAATCACATGTGACGACGAAATAGCATTATCGCCTTTCATGGGGCAGTATTTATTAGGTGCGACTGTAAATCCCTTCTGCGAAATGGAGTACCTATTCGCCAAAAGGGTAGCCACGTATCTACAGTACCCCAAAAAGCAGTTCTGTTTAAGTCCTATTTAATATTGGGCCTATTGCCATTAACCGGTAAAAACCCAGACTGAAAAATTCTATTGGATTTGCCCAATAGAAATTTTATTAGGCAGTATTATTACACGGTGAAGGAAAACATACTGTGAAAACCGGCATGTCCCAGAAATAAAAATTCGAAGACGTGACATCTTAAAGCCGCACTGGGCCTGTGTGATGGATTACAGCCCTCTCACCGAGTGGAGGCTCGTGACCCAGTAGTGGGAACATTATAGTCTGAATATGCATGTTATGCATTAATACACTGCCCAATCTGGGAATTGAAACTGAAGAATCCTACGCAATAGGTCTAGACCAGCCTTTCCCAAAGTGGACGATAACGCTCCCTTGTGGGCGCTGCAGGCCTAAAGGGGGGTGATAAGAGACCCAGAAAAAAAATGGGGGCGTTGTGTAGAGGCTTCGGGGGGCGATTTGTTATAGTGGTTTTTAAGTAGGTGAAAAAATGGGGGCGCTAAAAATTAATTTGGGCAGTAGACAAAATAAGTTTGGGAACCCCTGGTCTAGACCATTGAGACATTTCGTAACTTTTATGTTGTATTTCGTCAAAATAATATATTAATGGTAACAGAAACGGATTATATTAAATAAGAATACAGTTCAAGTTTGGATTATTTTAAACTAACAAGGATCCGAATCGTATCGAATAACATGGGTAAAAATGATTCTTTAGATAGATAATATGATTAGGTTGGCTGTAGGTACCTAGGTATAACAATATAAGGTTCTGACAACATTCTACTATCACACTAATATTATAAAGGCGAAAGTTTGTGAATGTGTTTGTATGTTTGTTACTTCTTCACGCACAAACGGCTGAACGGATTTGGATGAAATTTGGCACATAGATAGTTTATAACCAAGATTAACACATAGGATACTTTTTATCCCGATATTTCCACGGGATCGACACTTATTACGCGGAACCACGGGGCGCAGCTAGTAATATTATCAATGTTGTGTGTTTGTGAAGATGTTTGGATGTTTGTAACTCAATCACGCGTAAACCGTTAAACAGATTTGGATGAAAATTGGCACATAGATAGACCATTTCCTGGATTAACACATAGGATACTTTTTATCCTGATACTCCCACGGGATTAAAACATATGCGGGTGAAACCGCGGGGCGCTCCTAGTGAATAATAAAAAATATGATTTGATAAGTTCCTGTTTTTTGATTAAGGTCTGATTTTTGAATAGTCCGATCATTTTTATCTGAGGAATAGATATTGCGGTTTGACAGCTTTTGCAAAGAAATTATGTCAAACTGTCATATTTATTCTTCAGACATAAATTATCTATTGGAAAATCAGCCCTTAGTTATTTTATTGTTACTAGCTTTAACCTGGAATTGAATAGCTACGTATTTATCCCGATAAATGTGAATGGACACGTATGGACAATTTGACAATTTGAATGGATAATTTGATATTTGTAAAATCCAATTTATGCAATTTATTACCTTCAACTACGAGTAACTATTTAACGGCTGATTTATCTATCGCCAGATAATTTTTATTCAAGGAATAAAATTGACGTTTGGCAGTTTTTGTATGAAATAACTATCACAATTTCAAAATTATACCTCGATTAAGGTTATCAGATGATTGCAAAATCAGCCCTTAGTATGATTATTACTCTGTAGCTATTATGTACCAAGAATATCACTACATATTATAAAACAAAGTCCCTCACCGCGTCTATCTACCTGTCTGTTCGTCTGAACGTGATTAACTCAAAAACTACCTAACGGATTTTCATAGCGTTTTCACCTATGGTCGGAGTGATTCATGAGGAAGGTTTACATCTATAATTCACTATGGTTTTGTGTTATTTGGCTCATATATGACGATGAATGTTGAAAATGTCGGAAAAAATTATGCCGTCTGGGAGCTTTACTCGCGTGCGCCGCGTAAACCAATATAGTTAAGTATAAGAGTGTACCTATAAATGGGATATTTTACGACAAAATACTGACAAATTTTCCCAATCAACTTTGGACCTAATGCTTTAGGGATAATGTAGCAAAATCTATTAAAGAAATTTGACAGATTGTAGTAGCTTGATGTGCTGGCTGGCGCCTGTACGATAGACTCGGCCAAAATTTGACTTTGTGCAATAGTGCAGGTTAGACAAAAAGTACTTTATAGTAAGTACATAGTAACTCCATGACAAAAACTGAGCTGCATCTATAAATCAAACCAGTGAAAAATAAAATGATACGGCTATCAATTTCGAAACAGGGTTAGAAAAAGGATAACCAAATAATCTACAGGTACGAGTACAATACAGAAAGCGGCCATTTTAGTCCCAAAATGCAATCCCAATCTGAATAATAAAATATTTACTCACTTGTCATTGTAACGACATCTGTACGCATCCCTACTCACTATACGGTCCCTTTCGCTAAAAAATGAATGTGAAAAAGGCTTTTTTTCCACTCGCCCTTAGTCGTATACGTGCCACGGATAAAGCTATGGAAGGTTGTAAAGGGAAATGTGATCATAATCCGTTACTTCCATATTTGTTTGGGCGGTCCTACTCTAATACACTCCCGAGATGAAAGTATCCACCAGATTTTCCTATCGAGATTGATTCATGTATAAACTTTTTCATATGTAAATATATGATTTCGCAACCTTTCTTCGTGACTTCTTGAAGCTTTTGACTGGTTACTGCTAAATATGGGCTTTTTAATTACGTAGGTAATTACCTACATAGATACATAATATCGAGCAACACAACAAATGAGACAACCGTCAACCATACGATGTGGCGCTGAATTACTAGGAGGGCAACCCTAAATAAAATGCGATAAAAGTCAGGAGAAAGAAGAAGAAGTACTTAGTTACATTGCTAAATACATGGTAAAAGAGAAAATAATAATAATTTGCGCAAATCCCTACGCTTCCTACATTGGCGATCACAGTATATTATTAGATCTTGAATGCTGCATACGCCAATAAACCCTTTACAAGGCACTCACGGTTGAGTAGGGTCACCCCACTATTTGCAGGAAATCAGACTGCCAATAAGTGTCTCTGAAAGAATGAAGTCTTGATTCAGTAAATCTCATTAACTGTTGTGGTTATTTTATCAACATTTCAACAAACAACTTATATGAGTTTCGACAATAGACGAAACTGAATAGGTTTCCAAAAACCTGAGCTCATTGAAAAGTAGATATCCATCTATTTTTGCTTGCATTTGACATTCTATTATGTAGGTATATTTGATGGTTGTTTGTTACCTGGGCAAACCGATGGATGACGCCAGAACTTTGCACAAAGGGAGTTTACGCTACGGGTAACAACACAGGCGTACTCCCCCGATTAGGTGGGCAGGATAATAGAATGAGCTCCCGACTTTTGGGCAACTTGAGACCCGTGTTTACGGATGAAACAGTTTCGAAAAACATCCTATCATAATATTAAACAAGCATTTTGTTGTGTAGAAAAAAGAATTGGAAATTAATCTTAGGTACTTTGTTTGGACTATTTGTCGATAGAAAAAGAGAAGATAAATGTGAGGAGGAATTGGAGAAGATACATTTTCTAGGAATTTAGTCATAATGTTTTCGTGGCCTTCGTATACAAAACTTATTTATTTTTCCTTCAAGTTCATTGAAAGGGCCATCAGGCCTCAGCAGTGGATGGTTAAGGGTTTAGGTATGATGATGAAAACTATTACTAGGAAGCCGTTCTATTTTATAGAGGCTGGACTATTTTAGCCCAACAAAAATAAAACTTCGGTTTTTGAGGTCCACAATTTCTACATATTACACACTGACTAAAGAAAAACATAGAAGATATAATTTTGTGACTATTACAGCCAATCAATCTATCAGCCACGAAGCGCTATTTCCCCACTTCAAAAGGAGAAACGAAATACCATGCATCGCACTAGTGACGCACGTTCGATTCAAACAGTTTAGTGCAATCGGTCTGAATGTGCAACATGTCAGGACTAGGGGTGTGCCATCTTAGTTGAAAAAAAAACAACTTATTGGTGATAAAAATTTTGAGGGGGCAAACTATATTCCACCAAAAAACAGTTTTGCGACTTTGTCACCTAAGTAATTTCTTTGAGGTACATAAATTAAACCAGCTCCACTAAACAGTTGCTCACTTAGATTGAATCTGGCGGTGGCGGTGACATGGGAGCAAAACCTTGAAACTTCGAGTTATAACTTAACAAAAAAAGGTATCTTTGTTTAGTTTGGAGCCGATTTCCTTTTTTAGACCTCTGTTACAACTCCTTTCGTTACTTCGGCCACATTGCCCGTAGAGGTACCAACCACATGGAACGTCAAATCGTGATAAGTAAAATAGAAGGCAAAAGATCTAGAGACCGAAGCCCAAAGCGATGGTTGAATCAAATATCGGAACAATCCAAGTCATTGACCGTAATAGATGGAGAAAGACCTTTGACAATGTGAAACGGAGTCACAATTCTTAGCAGTGAGAGGGCGATTAGGACGCAAGAAAACTCCTTTAAAAACTTGCGGAGGCTGATGCGGATGCGGAGGTACCATTTCTTGCGCATTTGTGTAAGCGGAGGTGGGGTCCCGTCACAACCCTAATCAGAGCATAGTGCAACAGTGCTCGGGTTTAGAGCTAAAACTGAAGTTGGACTTGAACAAGTTGTTTATGACAACATGTCGCGTTCTGTTGAGTTTCCTACCCTGTTTTTAAAAGTCTTGTTGTCTTTTGTTGCTAAAGTTTTAATTTTGTTAGGTTTGTAATGGAGTAGTGTGAAATATTAGTATGACATACCAGTTAAGAGAGAAACTCGTGGTGAAATAATAACAGCCACACGGGTCGATTAAAGGTTAAGTTACGCTTAGGTGACGCAGACGGTCCATGGATGACTGACCATCACTTACATATCAAGAGCCCTCTGTTCATCCGAAAGCACGCTAAGTTGTTGGTCCCGGCTAACATTCGTAGGTCTTCGACAGTCGTTATGGGTAACTCGCTTGATAAGACATGCAGTCTTATTATGGCGGATACAGACATTGCGAGGCATGCGCAGCACACGGCGGTTATCAAATGATTCGCAATGTGTGGACGTTCATATTCGTGGTGAGGCACGTGGTTCCACATGTCCGTCATACGCATCATCGCTGTCAGTAAGAAAAGTGCCCAAGAGGCTGGCTGCCACGTTGGATGACAATTCTGATTCTTTGACCTTAAAATAGGTCAGCCTCCACTTTGTCTCATTATAACAATAAAGTTACAGATCAAACTATTCAGTCTCAGTAAAGCTATTCGATATTCAGTTGGAAACAACTGTACTGAGACGCCGCCATCCATATTAATTGTGTTTATACTAATGAACTATTTATTGCGACTACGACCCTTCTACGAACAATCCGTTTTGTAATACAATCTCAATATGGTCCAAAACTAGGAACTTCTGCTAACTTTGTGACGACGTTTTGGCAAATAGAGCTTTGTTGAATTTTGCTTAGAGCTTCTAGCCAAAGACCGGGATTAGGAAAGTTTTTAGTTTCCTAAAATGTTGCGTTTAGTACAGTTTTAACCGACAATAAACTTAACTGATAATCGTCTATTGCTGACATTTTCAACGGGTAAAGTTGACTTTGGTGCCGAATCCCTGGTTCACAAACTAAATTAAATTTAAGTTCAGTGCATCTTTGTCTTTCTATTTCATTAAGAAAAGGACAGAAGATAAATTTTACACTACTTCATACAAGTTTTGACGTGATTAAAAACTTGCGTACTAAAATTACGTCAATTTACGTCAGGCGCTGATTAATTTGGCAGGACTAAACTAAAATTTAAGTTATAGAGGTATGAGGAACAGGGTGTAAAGTTCACTCAACCTCCATAGAAAAGGGAGGATCCTCCGACCAGACGGGTGTTGGGTCTGGCGGGCAACTGCCCATTGATTCATGTCGGGCCGTTGTATCTATGCTAGTTGCGCGGTAAACTCTGCTTGCGCGATGCAGGATTTGCGTGACGTCAGTATGACGCGTTGTTTGCATGTGGCGTTGTAGATACCGCTACAAAGTTCTCTCCTTTTCTTAACGAAATAGAAGAAACGATGCACTGCATGAATTTAAATTTAGTTTAGTTTACAAGAGAATCGGCACCATTGTCTGCAAAAGCCTAACTTTGCCCATTGCTTCTTATTTTCGTGTCGATGGTAGTCTTAATATAAACTAGCAGCGCCCCGCGGTTTCACCCGCATAAGTGTCGATCCCATGGGAATATCGGGATAAAAACTATCCTAAGTCCTTTCCCGGGACGCAAACTATCTCTATACCAAATTTCATCTAAATCAGTTCAGCGGTTTAAGCGTGAAGAGGTAACAGACAGACACACTTTCGTATTTACAAGGTTAGTATGGATACTATAACATCACGCCTGTAATCCCCCAAGGGTTAGGCAGGGAGCGAGCCTATTGCCACCAATCGGGCACCCTAGGAATCAAACACAGGACCTCATGCTTAGCAGATGCTACTAGAAGAAGACTGCTGAAGTCTACTTCTTTGTTTTTATATTGTTTCAGCCCATAGGTGGCTAGTTTCGATTGCGGCATCAGGGTCATTCTTGCCTTTTGCTAACTTCACCTGTTAAGAAACTACTGTTGGCGCCATCTAGTCACGGGAACGGGCAACTCTCGCCTCGCAATCATCTGTCGCGCGCTCCGCACTGGCTGAGCGCGCCCCTCTCATCACAGCGTCGTGTGGTCTGCAACATCCGTCCGTCTCCGAAACACTGGTCTACGAGGTCTCTGGGCGGCTGCGCGTTCGCGTCGTCCTTATACGTTTTCTAGAATATTTTGTAATTTGATACCTTTAAATAAAACAGTCGAGTCACAAATAATAAATAAACTTTATTGAAGATACCCGCTGCGCCCCGCACACACCAGGAAACGCATACATACTCCAACAAATTGGACCTTCGAGCCGAAGTTCAGAACGAGACGCAGCCATCTTGGCGTCACAAGGAAATCCGAACTGCATCGTGGGAAAGGTAGCGAATCACGGTCTGGAATGGTATCGTATCCCGTCCCATCCTCTCCTCTTTCCAGCAATAAGGATTAACCAGTGATATTTCTCGTGTTTCAGTCGTGCGTTATCCAGTTGCCTAGTTGTGCGTCGTCGTGGACACGTGCTGCGCAGGAAAATTGTAAGTACTTTTGCCTTTCTCAACCGCCAAAATGAGTGATGACGAAGCATTTCAAGATGTTAGTCAGGATCCCGTTACAAAAGATCAAAAAGTAAAGCTCGGGCAATTAAAAAAAAGCCGAAGCACGCTAAAGGGCAGGCTGACGCTTTTTGAGAAGTTCCTATTAAAATTAGAAAAAGTAGATTCCATAAATATTGCTACACGTAAAGAACTTGAGTTACGAATACAGTCAATTTCTGATATGTTTATACAATTTAATTTAATACAAGATGAAATTGAGCAAATAGATTTACAACAGATAGATTATCGGGAAACGTTTGAAGAGCAATATTTTCGTCTTACGGCTGCCGCGAAGTGTTTTATAAGCGATAACGACACTCAAACAAAAAATGTAGGTAGTGGTAATCCAAATCTTTCGTCAATAAAATTACCAGATATTAAATTACCTGCATTTGACGGTTCATTTGATCAATGGCTTGAGTATCGAAACTCGTATATTACCATGATTCATAATCGTAATGATTTAAACAGCATACAAAAGTTCCACTATCTTAAGTCATCACTTAGCAGTTCTGCTTCGCAAGTCATCAGTGCATTAGAATTCACAAGCGAAAACTACCTTCACGCGTGGAATTTATTGGAAAACAGGTTCCATAATAACCGTTTATTGGTACAAAATCATATGAAATCATTGTTTAAATTCAAGCCGCTTCAAAATGAATCTAGTGAACAGATTAGAAAACTTATTGATTCGACTTTACGAAATTTACGTGCACTAAAATCTCTGGATGAACCATCTGATACGTGGGATACCGTTATCATTTATTTAGTTGTAGAAAAGCTAGACCCGGCCACCGAACGCGAGTGGGAAACACATACGGGTTCACTGGTGTCTCAATTAAATGGTGATAAAATAAAACTAAGTCATTTGATGGAGTTTTTGAGAAACCGTGCAGATATGCTATCAATGGTTAATTCTAAGAAAAGTAATGTCGATTCAAAAGGTTCTCATAAAAAAGACAAACCATCAAGTCAACCTCATCACTCGCATTCTTACGTCGCCAAAGGTAAACAAACCACGGATAACAAACAGAAGCGCGTTTGCGAATTATGCGGTAATAATCATCATCTGTATTCGTGTGCGCAGTTTCTTAATATGTCGGTGCAAGATAGGCTTACAATTGTTAATAATAAGAAGGTATGTCAAAATTGTATTCGTTCCAGTCATTCGTTAAATGACTGTTCATATGGCCCTTGCAAATTATGTCAAGGGAAACATAATACGTTACTTCATGGGATGAACGCGTCCACGTTAAGTTCGCGCCCTATGTCAACAGCTGATGCGCAGGTTCAATCGGAGCGTAATGCGCTGACGTGCAGCGCCGCGGTACAACCGGTTTTGTTATCGACGGCTCTTATCGATGTTCCTGATGTTGACAGCCAATATCACACTGTAAAGGCTCTTCTTGACAACGGTAGTCAGAATTGTTTCATTACAGAATCATTATGCAATCGTTTAAAATTGCCGATTATACAGTCCACTGTTCACATAACAGGTGTAGGACAAAGCGTTTCTAAAAGTTCTCACACCTGTAAAATAAAAATACAATCTAAAGTTAGTGATTTCAATACAGATATCCAATGCTTAGTTTTACCTCGAATAACATCAAAGTTACCTTCGTTGAACGTTAGTTGCGAGTACATACGTATACCTAAAAATATGTCGCTCGCAGATCCCAAGTTTAGTGTCCCGTCTGATATAGATGTACTTTTAGGCGCGGATATATTTTGGGACTTATTAAATAATAAAAAAATAAAACTCGCTTCGGGTCCTACGTTATATGACTCGAAAATAGGGTGGATCATTTCTGGCCCTATTCGGAGTAAACATTCGTTTAAAATAAACCAAGTACAATGTAATCTTGTTCACATTGATTCTCAATTGCGTAAATTTTGGGAGTTGGAAGAATTAACTGATTTATCGTTTGCGTTATCAAAAGATGATCGTTATTGTGAAACATTGTTTACAGAGACCACAAAGCGTGATGCACGCGGTAGGTTCACCGTGCGCATTCCTTTGAAGGAATCTGTCGATACGTTAGGTGATTCATACACCACAGCAAAGAATCGATTTTTATCTCTTGAAAGAAAATTAAATCGTTCACCACACTACAAACAATTATATTGTGAATTTATGCGAGAATATGAGGCACTGGGTCACATGTCCCCGGTATCTAATGTTACCGATTTACTAAATAAACCACATTACATATTACCGCATCACGGCGTTTATCGTGAACATAGTCTCACGACAAAATTACGCGTTGTATTTGACGCGAGTGCAACCACGTCAACTAATAGATCTCTGAATGATATACAATACATAGGTCCGCCATTACAAAATGACATTTTTTCAATTTTATTGAGGTTTAGACAGTATAAATACGTCGCTTGCGCTGACGTTGAAAAAATGTACAGGCAGATTTTAATTGATTCAGATCAGCATAACTTACAGTTAATTTTATGGAGGGAAAATCCTGATATACCGTTAAAATTATATACTTTGTTAACCGTAACGTATGGCACTGCATCAGCGCCTTTTTTAAGTATGCGATGCTTGCAACAATTAGCACGGGAATGTGATAATGATATGGTCGCTAGAACAATTAATGACGATTTCTACGTCGACGATTTGATCACTGGTGATGATGACCTTGACTCACTCGTCGATTTATGTAATAAAACGGCAGCAGTGTTGCGTCAAGGTTGTTTTCCGTTACACAAGTGGACATTCAGTCACAAAGTCTGTCCTGACAGTACTAAAGATCTTAACATAGGTAACAATCATTTATCTAAAACATTAGGATTAGGCTGGTCCACAGAAAGTGATGAATTGCATTTTACTACTGAATTCACTCAAAGTGATTCAATAGTCACTAAACGTGTTATGTTATCAATCATCTCACAGGTGTATGATCCGTTAGGTTTGCTGGCGCCAGCAGTTATCACAGCAAAGACATTGTTACAAAACTTATGGCTTCAAAAACTAGACTGGGATGAAGAAGTTCCCATTAAAGTTGCAAATATATGGCATAATTTTGTTTTTAGTCTGCAATATTTACATAATATTAAAATACCTCGTTATATTACCACAACTGATTCGCGATATAAAGAACTGCATATGTAGGGACTGTGTCTTACGTACCCATCCCTTGCATAGTTTTAAGAATGTCATATTTTTATAGAGGAACTTATTGTAATTATTTTTAGAAAGTTTCATTTTTGTGTTTTTCCCACGTTGAACATCTGCAAGCAATTTAAGTTATAGGTACTATTGTCTTTCATGATTCTTTACTTTTAAGGTTCATTGTTCTATTTGTTTAGTTATCTTGTATTGTACCCATTTGCTATTTTTAGTTAAGGTTCATTGTTCTGTTATTTTCAGTTGTCTTGTATTGTACCCATCTGCATTTCTCGTGTTTTATTATACTTTTAAAAGGCTGATGTGGATTTGCCGCGTCCTTTGTTTAGTGAACGGCAGATTTGGGAGAGTTTTGGTTCGGAGCTTCAGTCTGTGCTGAACTACGATCGTGCGAGGTCCTCTCTGACCCCCGATCATATTTTACTCGCCGAAGCTCGCCGTAATAGTTTACGGCGAGCTTCGTGTTTCTATTAGTTTTACTCTTCATGTAACATTATTTAATTTTACTTTTGCGTGTCAAGTGTAACTGCTAGCTTTAGTTACTTGATATCGTAATAAATTAATCGTTACCTATTTACAACTTACTTCAGCGTATTACTTGCCCACCGCGGTCACGAATTCCCCACAGTGGTGACCCCGACGTGATCAAAACTATCATATAGCGTGAGTTCGTGACAGTGTGTAAAGAGTTTCGCGAGTGTTAAATCAAGGTACGTGTTAAAATGGCGAGCGATCCAGCTACCGACGACGTGAAGCATCACCGTCGCAGCAGAGCCGCAATGCGCGCATACAGACGAAACCAGTCGCAGCCGGGAAACGCCAGCGGGAGTCACTAGCCGCGGATAACGCGCATTCCCAGCCAGCCAGCTCCCACGGCTTCAACGGGTATCCTGACCACCAGCATGCAGCGACCGCGCATACCTGGTCATCACCCTCAGCCTCATCAGCAACCTCGGCACAGCACACTGCACTTTCGGCCGGTCAACAAGAAGAGCTCAATTCCTCTCCTGGTCGACGCAGCATCCAGCCTCAACCCGGCGCTGTACCACATCCGACGCACTGGAGCATAACGCAGCGCCCGCGCCACCCCGACTCACTGGGGACATCTTCACAGACAGTTCCGACTCACCGTGAACTATGCGGCAACCGGTTCCGACTCACTGGAACCATAACGCAGCGCCTGCGCCACCCCGACTCACTGGGGACATCTTCGCAGACAGTTCCGACTCACCGTGAACTATGCGGCAACCGGTTCCGACTCACTGGAACCTAAGTTGGCCTGGCAAGCATATTCCTCGCCGTTCTGGTAGGCGAGTTAAATTTCCTGATTACTATCAGGCAGGTGTTTCGTGATCTTTATCACTGGTAGGGGGGTACTGTAGGGACTGTGTCTTACGTACCCATCCCTTGCATAGTTTTAAGAATGTCATATTTTTATAGAGGAACTTATTGTAATTATTTTTAGAAAGTTTCATTTTTGTGTTTTTCCCACGTTGAACATCTGCAAGCAATTTAAGTTATAGGTACTATTGTCTTTCATGATTCTTTACTTTTAAGGTTCATTGTTCTATTTGTTTAGTTATCTTGTATTGTACCCATTTGCTATTTTTAGTTAAGGTTCATTGTTCTGTTATTTTCAGTTGTCTTGTATTGTACCCATCTGCATTTCTCGTGTTTTATTATACTTTTAAAAGGCAGATGTGGATTTGCCGCGTCCTTTGTTTAGTGAACGGCAGATTTGGGAGAGTTTTGGTTCTGAGCTTCAGTCTGTGCTGAACTACGATCGTGCGAGGTCCTCTCTGACCCCCGATCATACTTTACTCGCCGAAGCTCGCCGTAATAGTTTACGGCGAGCTTCGTGTTTCTAGTAGTTTTACCATTCATGTAACCTTATTTAATTTTACTTTTTCGTGTCAAGTGTAACTGCTAGCTTTAGTTACTTGATATCGTAATAAATTAATCGTTACCTATTTACAACTCACTTCTGTGTATTACTTATCCGCACGGTCACGAATCCGCACACATATATTTACAGACGCATCTCAACAGGCGTATGGTGCATGCGCGTATATCAGATCTTGTTGTGATAGCTGTGAGCAGTCTATACCTATCTCTGTGCATCTATTATGCGCAAAAAGCAAATTAGCACCTATAAAAACCGTAAGCATACCTAGGCTCGAATTATGTGGTGCGCTGGTAGGTGCAAAGTTATATAATAAAATTAAAAATTCTCTACGTTTAACATTCGATAAGGTTTATTTTTGGACAGATTCTACCATAGTGCAAGGATGGCTACGTATGTCCCCTCATTCCCTCAAAACGTTTGTACAAAATCGTGTAGTACAAATCAACGAACTTACCGACGATATAATATGGCGGCACGTTAGGGGTACCGAGAACCCTGCTGACCTCATAACAAGAGGAGCTAGCTTAGAATCGTTAAAATATAATAACAATCGCATATGGTGGACCGGTCCAACATTTTTACGTGAACCTAACACATTTATATTCTCGAATAATAATGAAGAAATAATAACCACCGAATTACCGGAAATAAAATCACAAACCATAATTAATTTAAGTTGTAATCGGTCTCTTCAAGTAGTTGACTTTGACCGCTTCTCATTGTTTAATCGTTTACAACGAGCTTGTGCATATATGTTACGATTCATAAATAATGTGCGTGCGCTCATGCCCGGCGACGATCGAAGCCGTAAAACCGGTTCGTTATCAGTAAGCGAACTACTACAGTCACTTACTGTGTTGACTCAATTAGTTCAACAACAGACGTTTAGTGATGAATACTACAATCTTAAAAATAATATACCGTTAAACCATAAAAATAAATCATTTAATAAAATAGCGGGTTTAAATATATTTTTAGATGAATTAAGTATTATTCGTGTAGGAGGTAGGCTAAACAACGCGGTTGATTTTAGTTACGATAAGAAACACCCGATATTACTGAGTAGTAAACATCGTTTTACCAGGTTGTTGTGTGAATACGAACATAAAAAATTACTTCATGCAGGACCTCAGCTTCTAGTATATTCCATGCGTGAACGGTGGTGGGTAGGTACTGGGAGCTCGAAATTTGGCTAGGCAAGTAGTACATAACTGCGTTACATGCACACGTATGAAAGGTAGGACATTGACCCCGATTATGGGTAACTTACCATCCGAAAGATTGGAACCAAACTTTCCTTTTATGCAATGTGGCGTCGACTACGCTGGGCCATTGCTCATATCGGACCGCAAAGGCAGAGGTGCCAAGTTAATAAAGGCATACATTTGTTTGTTTATTTGCTTTACCACTCGAGCCATACATTTGGAGTTAGTTGGTAGCCTATCCACACAAGATTATATCTTAGCTTTGAAACGCTTTATATCACGTCGCGGTAAGCCGTATCAAATCTTTTCAGACAATGGAAAGAATTTTGTAGGTGCTGAAAAGAAATTAGCAGTAATTTTTGAAAATTCGAATGATATCGTAGATTTTACTAATCAAAATCAAATTCGTCTTACGTTCATACCCCCTTATAGTCCTCATTTTGGCGGGTTGTGGGAGGCAGGAGTCAAGTCCTGCAAGTACCATCTGCGGCGTGTACTGGGTAGCGCGCGACTGACACGCGAGGAATTTGAAACTGTGTTAACTCAAATTGAATCCGTCCTCAACTCCCGTCCTTTGTCCCCTCTCTCCTCCGACCCGACCGATTGCCTTCCTCTGACTCCAGCTCACTTCTTGATCGGCCGACCGCTGACCGCGCCAGCCTGCGAAGATCTGACGACCAACAGCGCGCCTACACATCTAGGGCGCTATGCACGAGTGGAGCTGCTGAGGCAACATTTCTGGCAACGGTGGTCCAAGGAGTATGTGTCTGAACTCCAGCAACGTACAAAATGGAAGACTGACGATGAAGACATCGCTGAAGACAGCCTCGTCCTAATCAAAGAGGATAGGCTTCCGCCTTTCAGGTGGAAATTGGGGCGAGTTACGCAAGTTTTCCCTGGGAAGGACGGAATTTCCCGCGTCGCTGACATCCGTACAGCCACGGGCAACATCCGGCGGGCCTTCTCAAAGATCTGCCCGCTACCCACAGCATGATCGTGTTCTTCGTGTTGGAATGGTTCTTCCAAGGCTGCCGGCATGTTAAGAAACTACTGTTGGCGCCATCTAGTCACCGGAACGGGCAACTCTCGCCTCGCAATCATCTGTCGCGCGCTCCGCACTGGCTGAGCGCGCCCCTCTCATCACAGCGTCGTGTGGTCTGCAACATCCGTCCGTCTCCGAAACACTGGTCTACGAGGTCTCTGGGCGGCTGCGCGTTCGCGTCGTCCTTATACGTTTTCTAGAATATTTTGTAATTTGATACCTTTAAATAAAACAGTCGAGTCACAAATAATAAATAAACTTTATTGAAGATACCCGCTGCGCCCCGCACACACCAGGAAACGCATACATACTCCAACATCACCCATCACAATACATTTTTAATTTGATGTAAAACGTATTTAAATCGCATTATTAGTCATTGTAAGCAATAAAACGGCAATGCGAGAATTGAACTGTGAAACCAAGCCACCTAAAAATATTTTCCATTCAATTACTTATGCAAACAGAATCGTGAATTTTATGCAAAATCATAATATACGCAGCCACCGGAAAATTGGGGGATTTAATGTTATTATGATATTGGTCAAATAACAGTGAAATTGTGTGTCGAAGCACTTTTATTTTGGTCAATAAAATCGCGCTATATGTATGTATTTATTAAAATAATTATGTACATTTTTCATCTCATCACCACTGCTCTCAAAACAGTGAAGGAAAACATCATAAGGAAACTGGCCTATCCTAGAATCAAAATTTCGAACACCTGTGCCATGAACCAACCCGCACTGGGCCCGCGTGGTGGATTACGGCCCACTCCCTCTCACAGAGGTCTATGTCCCAGTAGTGGGAACATTATAGACTGATTATGTATGAATGTAAGTATACAATTAATATCAGTTTGTAAAAACAAATATATACCTATATAAGTTTAACCTTTGTTTTAAAGTAGGTAATGGTGTTGGTCGAGACACCTGTATTATAAGGAAACCCGAAACATATATTAGAAGTCCTGTGTGTCTTGTTAGCTTCATGTTACAGGAACTGATGGACGCTCGTGATAGCGCCAAACACGTAGCCCAATTCTGGGTAGAGTCCATTCAGATTGCCATCGGCACGCTAAGAAGAGGAATACCTACTGAGTTCGCCTCATCTACTGTACCCAATCTGTTAACCATTGTAATACTTCAATTAATTGCAGTTTAAATATAATTGTCTTTTTATTATAGTATCTGTAAATTGAACAAGTTTTTATATGAATCAATTTAACTGGAACTTAGATAAACAGGCGACGTACTATGCCGTAAAATGCAAAATTTTAAAATACGACGTGATGTATTCAAAATTTACGATCTGTATTCAACGATAAGAGTTACTCTAATGTAAGTGACAGTAAATTTAGTACACGCCGAATATATCTAGTAAGAACAAATTAGTCATCGCTACAACCGGGTATAAATAGTTTGAACCGTATTCTAGTAACATCGAGTGCTGGTACGAATAGATATTGCTACTCAAATAACGTAGTAGGTATGCTAAGAATGCAGACGGTTATCGGTAAGCAGTTTTTTTTTTACCGTAAATGGATTGATGAGCTACGATTTAGAAGAGCGGTAGATGTCTTATTATTACGGCCGTCGCGATCTGTAATTTTTACCACTGACCAGTATTTGAAATTAAGGTGTCAAACATTGCTCTGTATTTAAACAGCAGTAATTGTGTGACCGTTCACCGCTTTCTTAGTAAACCAAAGCTTTAGGAAATCTTACAGATTTTTGTAACAGTCCGTTGTGGTTTCCTGGTTTTGCCTAAATTGAGTTGCCTTATCATCATCATTTCAGCTGAAAGACGTCCACTGCTGGACATAGGCCTCCCCCAAGCACCTCCACTTTGACCGGTTCTGTGCTTCTCGCATCCAACGGATTCCTGCGGCCCTCACAAGGTCGTCGGACCACTCTGTGGGAGGCCTTCCAACGTTACGTCTTCCGGTACGCGGTCGCCACTCCTGAACCTTTCGGCCCCATCGCCCATCTGTTCTGCGAGCAATGTGCCCTGCCCACTGCCACTTAAGTTTGGCAATTGAGTTGCCTAGGATTAATAGTTAGAGCGTTGTGATAAAAATACCTTATTATCTATATTAGCATTGCCAACAACAAATTACCACATCAGCGGGGTAATTGCGTAACACACTATCAGTCAGCAACGAGGGTTTTCTGAAATGACGTTCGCTAGGTGGCAGCACTGACACGGCAAGTCCAGGCATCTGTCAAAGAGCATATATTTTCTTTAGTCATTTCGGAATGATGAACGAATGAATGAATCGAATGATGAACGTCATCATATATTTTATATTCATTGTCGAAATGGAAGACCTCTTGTCAAAGTGGTGCCAACTGGTGTCGTAAATTTTCACGAAAACCCCCATTAGTTTCATTTTGACAGTTCAATAACATACATTGCGCTATTTAAGTTGTTGAGCAGAAAGTTTTCGAACTTATGAAGCAAGGTTTAGCAATATCTTTCAAAATTATTCAGATTGAGATTGATAATGTGTTACGCAGTTAGGGTGCTAGTTCCTTTGTAATTTCATGAGTATTATGAAATGAGTTCTCTAAAAAGACCCGACAAGAAACTCAATCAGTATTTTGTTTAATCCTAAAACCCCCACTTATCTTAAAGAACGTTTCAAGTTCCTTCATGACACACATAATAGATATCTGAGGTCATCGGAAAACCTGAGACTAGAGATGCCGATGCATTCCACCAGTTTTTATGACAAATCTTTTACTATTCAAGCAGTACGGTTATGGAATGACTTGCCCGTGTCGGTAAGGCGTGCTCAATCTTTGTCCACATTTAAAATTATGGTAAAAAAGCACTTCCTCTCTCCTTAAACATCATTATTATATTTTCTCTGCTCCTGTTTCATGTTTATTATTATATGGATATATTTATATGTATGTGTATATATTTATTTAGATTAGTATAATATACTATATGTATGTATTTATTGTATTATGTAAATGCTACACCGCGGACTACCTACAGTATTTGTCTGTCCTTCCCCTTTTTAAATCCATCCTAAGGTTGTCTTTAAAAGATCGCTCTTAGCGATAAGACCGCCCATTGTGTCACCCTTTGTACAGTTTCTATATTATTATGTCTGTAATTTATATGGTGTACATAATAAAGAGTATTCTATTCTATTCTATTCTCAATCGATAGGTACAGACGCCAGCACATCAAGCTACTACAATCTGTCAAATTTCTTTAATAGATTTTGAACTTTATCCCCAAAGTATAAGGTTCAAAGTTGATTGGGAAAGTTTGACAGTTTCGGGTAGCTTGATGTGCTGGCGTCTGTACCTTACAAAATTAGTGACATTCAGCAGACTGACCCATTTTATTGGGAAAATATCGGATAGGTCATAAGTGTTTTAAAAGGCGACCGTCTAAAACAAACTCACCGACTAACTCCAAATCTGAACTACAAAGGGCAAGAAGATACCTATAATATAATATATTATTTCTTACATAATCAGCTTATAATGTTCTCACTGCTGGGACACACGCCTCCCATTAATGAGGGGGACTGGCCTTATTTATTTATTTAATACTTCAAGCACATAAATGTATAGAGGCGGACTTAAGGCCATAGGCATTTTTTGGCTTTAATCCACCACGAAGGCCCATGGTGGATATCGCATGTTTTCGAATTTTTGGTTCTAGGACATGCAGATTTCCTCACGATGTTTTCCTTCACCGTTTTAAGACTAGTGGTGATGAAATAATTTACACAAAGTAATGCGCCTGACTGGGTTCGACCCCCCACGATTTACTGCTCATATTATTCCTTAAATCAACCTAAATACAAGCTCAGGGGACAGACAGACAGATTAATAATTTCCCTTAGTCAGAGATACGCCATAAAGAGAATTATAAATGTGAAGTCTAATCTCTAATTTACTTAACGTTTGAGAGCTCGGAGATTATAAAATATAATTTTCCTTTATGTATTCTCAAAGGTGTTCTCAATATGTTTGAAAGTAAGGTACCTACCTCGCGCTTATCTTACTAATATTTTAAACTAGCTCCGCTCCACCGTTTCACCCATATAAGGTTCAATTCCATGGAAATATCGGGATTAACGGTATCCTATGTCTTAATCTAGGTCATGGTCTACTAATGTGCCAAATTTTATTCAAATTTGTTTAATCGTTTTAGCGTAAAAGCGTAACAAACAAACATACAAAAAATCAAAGCTAAAAATATTAGTTTTGATTGAGAAGTTTTTGTGTTGGTTTGTTTGTTACTCAATTTATCCGAAACTGCTAACTATTCTAGATACAATATCTATTTGCATAAATCTACCATAAAAATATTGGTGTGGTGAAGTGTATGTATATATTTGGCTATGTAGTTCCAGGAAAATAATAAATAGTCATTCGAATGTAAAATCCTAACTAAATTTTTTCAGGAGCGTCGTCTACTAACTAGCTGTATAAAATGACACAAAAATGACATCATACTGGTTTATCACCACAATATAGGTTTTGGTTTTTTTTATCTGCTTTTGGTTTTCGTAATGATCCCTTTTGTTCCTCATGGCAGTTTTCAAGGTAGCCATGTTATCAAACTTGCATTGCGTCCGCTGCGGTGTGTAGATACAGACAGCATAACAAACTACCCGAAACTGTCATATTTTCCCAATCAACTTTGAACCTTATGACTTAGCGATAGAGTTGAAAATCTATTAAAGAAATTTGAGAGATTTTAGTAGCTTGATGTGCTGGCATCTGTACAATATAAATTGTTACGTTGTATATGGACAACTAATCGTATAAAATATTTAAATTTGAATGTGTAGACTTACTTAGTATTCATAACACAGCAGCACGCCTGTTTCACCGAAGCGTTAATAAGTAGAGGTGCACCTAATATTACCTAAACCCACATTTTGCTAGTAATGTTTATTAAAGCCCACGTAAAATACCCGGCGATAAATATTGCACATCGACCTTTGGAAAGAGACAATCGGCTAATTTCGGCTTCGTAGAGCGTTATCTCTGTCGCACGAAATACAAACAGTCCGGTATCTATTAGGAGCTGTTAAAACAATTATGATTTGCTTCTTTTGATATTTATTTTTTGTATAAAATACAAAAAAAGGTAAAGGTCGATGTGCAATATTTATCGCCGGGTACTGTAAAAGGCGGTTGCCATCAACAAATCCTAATTCCGGTGTGCTACTGAGAAATTGCTGACGAAAAAACCCACTAACACTTTGGTCAACCTAGAAATTTATACCAGGATCTCATGTTCAGCTACTGCTGCTGCTGAGCGCGTGCGACCGCTAAACAAACGAAGGAGACATTTCCCTTTACAAATAACTTTATATAAAAATACCAGCACACACTGGACAAGAGTAAAGCACGCCCAAAGTCCGTTAAACAGTTCTCCTAAGCCATAAACAAACTCTAGGTGGGTATCGAAACTAATCAAAAGTTTTCGCACAAAGAACTCGAATGCAGTCAGAGCAACCAAGACATTGCTGTTTTATTGAAGGTAGTAGGAAAAACTTATTGAATTGGTGTAACAGAAACTTTGAAGCGGTGTCGGGTTAAATATTGACTGAGTCGTGTCTCACAAACTGCAGATGAAACTTTCAATACAGGGTTTTATTTTTCAATTTGCCTTTCTGGAATGTTTTGAATCGTTCACTTTGGTTATTTTGTAAGAGATATCTACTGTATTTTATTGATGTCATATAACTACTTAATCCAAGTCCTAGTGTCCAGACGCCAGCACATCAAGTTACTACAATCTGTCAAATTTCTTTAATAGATTTTCAACTTTATCTCTAAAGCATAAGGTTGAAAGTTGATTGGGAAAATTTGACAGATTGTAGTAACTTGATGTGCTGGCGTCTGTACATGGGAACTTCCATTACTTAATAAGCTTATAATGGTCCCACTGCTGGGATACAGGCCTCCTCTCTGTGAGCGGGAGTGGGCCGTAATCCACTCGGTGTGGGCAGGAAACACGCATGTCCTAGAACCAAAAAATCGCAGACATGTGACATCTACGAACCCGCACTGGACCCGCGACAGAGAGGAGATCTATGTCTCAGAAGTGGGATCATTAGAGGCTGATTATGCTGAAAGTGCTTGCTTGGGTCCGAATGGTCCTTTACTCATAAGTAAAGTCTCTAGTGGGCCACCACTGGGCTCCATGTGAGACTTGCCATTTATCCGTCTTTCAAAAAGTCAAAAGACGGACGGTTTGTAGAAATACCTACTCTTCTTCTTGTGGGATTTTTACCTTGCTATACTAACAGCTAGTACAGTTTACAACGCTATCGGAAGAAGTTATAAAGCCATAGATATCAGTAAGTACTAATAACGCCCCATAATTTATAGGATACCCGATAGAAACAATCATCGGTTATCACTCGAACATATTGCTCCAACAGTTCACCAAACTCACTTAATCCAAAATAACTTCCGCGAATTTAGCATATCCCTCGTACAAAATTAATAGTTGTCCATTTACTCAAACTAGGCATTGTAATAAGTAGACAATAAGAGATTGTTTGGAACTAATTCCGAAGTTATCTTGAGGTCTCGTCTTGATGGTTCTAAGGCAGGGTGTAGACTACAGCGGACTTTAATTTCGCACCTACTGTGCGCTCAGTCAGTCGTGCATCGCTAACTACGAGCCAACTTATTAGCATCTCTATAACCTCTCGTGTCTACACGCCCTATTGAGCTGTATTTGCTGAATGTCAGGCTGTGTTTTTAATGGCAATTGCTTGTGTAGAGATCGGTGACGTCAGTTTACAAGGACGAGTCGTTGTAGGCACTAGGATTTGTTCAATTGTTTAATCAAGTACCTACCGTTACAATGAGATTTTTTAAGACACAGGGATTTATTTATAAGCGTTGCTTAAAGTTTAGTGATGTTTGAACGTCAGAAATGTATGGTTAAAAAGTCGCTAATCGTTACTTAACTTTAAGTAACGCTTTTATATAAACCCCTAAATGTGCGCTTTTATAATTTCTGACGTGGCGATGTTATCGTGGACGTCCACGGCACCACGATCACACAGGGAAGTAAAATGTATTAAATTATAATATACTAGCAGTGGTTCGCGGTTTCACTGTCGATCCCGTGGGAATATCGGCATAAAAAATATTCTATATGTTATTCTGATGAATAAACTATAACTGTACAGTTTCATCAAAATCCGTTCAGTAGTTTTTGCGTGAAAGACTAACAAAAATCCATCCATCCATTCATCCTTACAAACTTTCGCGTCTATCATTTTAGTAGGATGAAGACTCTTTTAAAATGTCCGCACCTAATAACCTAATAACGTGCACGTATTTCCATGTGTTTTACTTCCCAGCCGTGGACGTCATGTTAGAAATTAGAAAAGCGCTCAATGTCGTATAAATGTCGTAATGCCAATGACTCATAATTATGAAAAACTACAACATACTATGGATACCAGCATAAAGTTAGTATGTGTTAATGATATTTGCACCCACTAGAACTCAACCCCACCGTGAGCGAAAACAGTATCCTTACATCAACAAATCTGTATTGTATGTAAAAAAATCACGTATCGCGGCGTTAAGCGGTAGGGGCACAAACCGTGACAAACGCGCTAGAAAGGTGAAACAAATTTTAATTAAATTCTTCGTGGTGTCTATCCTGGATTAGCGCATAGATTTCTCACTTTTCATTCTCTAAAACCCGCCCTCGAATACAGTTTTTGAAAAGCTTGTTTAACCTGCCAATAAATCTCATATCTACTTTAATTTTATGATTGCTTGTTGTAATTTTAGATTAGCCTAGACAGCAGACACTTTACCGGACTTTCAAGATACCTTTACAGGGTGTAGTTTCTGGTGTCATCATCATCATTTTAGCCGAAAGACATCCACTGCTGGACATAGGCCTCCCCCAAGCACCTCCACTTCGACCGGTTCTGTGCTTCTCGCATCCAACGGGTTCCTGCGGCCTTCACGAGGTCGTCGAACCACCTTGTGGGAAGCCTTCCAACGCTACGTCTTCCGGTACGCGGGCAACCGAAGGCGTAGCGTTGGAGTGGCGACACTCCAGAACCTTTCGACCCCATCGGCCATCTGTTCTGCAAGCAATGTGCCCTGCCCACTGCCACTTAAGTTTTGGCAATTCTTTGGGCTATGTCGGTTACCATGGTTCTCCTGCGGATCTGCTCATTTCTGATTCGATCACCCAGGGAAACTCCAAGCATAGCCCTCTCCATTGCCCTTTAGGTGGCTTTTAGCTTTATTACAAGGCATATTGTGAGCGACCACGTTTCAGTGCCATAAGTCATCACTGGCAACACGCACTGGTCAAAGACTTTCGTCTTGAGACACTGCGGTATGTGGGACGAGAAGATATTGCGTAGCTTCCCGAACGCTGCCCAGCCGAGTCGGATTCGACGATTGACCTCTTTCTCGAAGTTAGTCCTACCTAACTGGACAGTTTGTCCTAGGTAAACATACTCGTCCATGATTTCAAGTGTAGCGTCTCCGATCTTTATAAGAGTGGATGTTACTTATTTTAATTTTTTTTATTTTACCATTTATGTACACACATATATAAATAGACACGAAATAAAACAGAACAGTAAAATAGGTACAAAGGTGATGCTTATTTCATAAGAAATCTCTTCCAGCATAACATTACATGGGCATTTGACATGACCTTCGTTTCGTCCATGTTCATTTTAAGACCCATTCTTTCGGAGGCTCTACTGAGGTCATCGAGCATTGTACTGAGGTCCTCCATAGTCTCAGCCATGACTACGATATCGTCGGCAAACCGAAGATGAGCTATGTACTTGCCATTGATGTTAAGTTCCGGGACGAAAAAATCACAACTCCACCGAAGAAAAAGAAACTAGTCAATTAAGCTGCATAACACAGAGTCAGTCAATAAACCAATCGCATCACAACGTATAGGTACCGTTTAACGTTAAAGGCTGCAGTATACAGTCTCTTAATTAGCCACGTTTGTGGCTTGTTTGTACCCAACCGTGACACACGGGCGCAACGCGACGCGACGACACGCGGCTAGCGTCCCTTCCCACCTACTAATAACATTTGCAAAATTAAACAAGCGGTTACTCGGGACGCCGCATATGCACAATTAAAACGGGCAAGCCAGCTTTTAGCACCTAGCCACCCAATAACAATTACATAAACAAACCGTAAAGCCGACTACAAAATGTTATTAAATAAGTACGTGTGCTACATGAAATGCCGAAAGTTTTACAAGCTTTGATTCTACCTTTTGTGGGTTAAGTCTGATTTCTTTTTTGGGTTAATATTTTTTTTTGTTAGGGTTCGCCCGAGTAAGATTTCAAGTACATGTTGTTGTATGATTAAGGTCACTTGGGAAGCCAAGCCCAACATAATTACGTAGTTGGGAAAAGGCTAAGGAGCTGATGATCGTGATTAAGGCTACTTGGGTATAGATTTTTGTTGGATTGTGAAGAAAAAACAGTGAAGAGACAAAAACATTCATCCTACTAAAACATTCTGGGTAAAGTTGCATCCTACAAAAAATAATCAAAAGAAATTGTGGCATAGTTTCCAACTAAATACACAAATAAATCGAGTAACTGGATCGCACGCTTGAAAAACTCAAGCATCTACGATTTCATATTAAATATCGAATGTATCACACAAACTAACTGAAGCTCTAGAAAAATAATTGGCATGAACGTCCAAATTGTCTAGGAGGCGTCTTACAAAGACAACTGACGCAATCTTTTGTAGTCAAAGCTTGACAATATTGTTATTATTATTCATAGTTGTTTTATACGAATGGTTACTCTCTCTGAGCTCTGGCAGCCTGGTAAATTTGATCCTGTTACTGGTACCGGTGGAATACAAGGCCTTAAAAGTACCCAAGAACCTTTTCACAGATGGAATAGAGCGTTGTGAAGTTTAATATGTAGTTTCGGTGAAAAATATCTAGGAAGAGAGACCTGAATTTCATAGTGCATCACACACCATTTGAATTCAAATATTACTTTACCAACTGAAAGCCGTTTATTTTGTACTTATCTTAGGGTATATTAAGAGCTCCCCTTAACCAATCTTCCTTTTAAGGAAGATCCACCACGCTGCGCTCCATAACTCAAGTAGCGGATGTTGGAGAAAAAAATCCAGGCTAAGTGGGAGTGGGGCAAGCTTCGTCACTCACTGGACGCCTGAAGGAGGACATCGCTGTCGAGGTTGACCACGGCGAAGGTAGTGTGACGTAGGTTTGGAAGTAAAAAGGGAAGGCCTTTTTCCAACAGTGGGACACAACGAAACGAAACTACGAACGACGACGAATGTGGGCTAACGAAAAAAAAAGATCTTCCACGAAAGGATCTACGTTACACCATTCCAGAAAAAAAAAACACATTGAAAAACATCACAAAAGTCATGAAGTTGGCAAAAACTTTATGTTTCGTGCTTTTACATCGCAGGCTACGACGTGGAATGCATTCTATTGTTTTCCGATGGCAGTCGACAGGAGATGGATGCCTGCCATTGTCTGCATATACAGATTGAGTGTTATAGAATTATACGCCCGTACGCCAATTGCATAGCAACATTGTATGACATCCTGATTTAGATGGAAAGTTATTAATAGAGCTATTTACAGTTCCGTGAAACCGCTTGCGAATATGTTTCCGGATGACGTCATTTAGTCTCGTGTAATGGGCTTTTAGTCAGAAATTTTAACCACAAGACGTAATTGACTATTTATCTTGCAAAACAACTTAGGGCCGGTTTTTCAATCATCTGATAACTTTATTCGAGGAATAATTTAGAAAATGTTGACAGTAATTTCACACAAAAACTGTCAAACGTCAATTTTATTCCTCGAATAAAAGTTATCTGGCGTTGGAAAAATCAGCCCTTAATAAAATAAAAACAATAAGAAGATTAGAACACCCGATATTGAGCAGTAGATTTATTTTGGTCGACGTCATTTTTTCCTAGCAGTGTTGTGAATCAATCGCATTTTTTTCGAACCGAGGAAAGCTTTGCTTGCCACACAGGATTTGTACGGATTTGTCGGCTGCCAATCTGGGCCGCAACCGCTAGAGGCGACCGAACATTTCGACCGGATAAAAAGATCCGCTTATTCCTTGTTAACAGATTCCTGAAGTTTCGAACAAGAGAACACAAAAATATTCCCCTCTCTATTTAGAGCAACAAATCAACAATGAATGCAGGTGACAGTACTTATTTTGCGACCCACTTTAAGGTACAATCATTTACAGAATCTTAGATTTACACTCGACCGACCGCTCCGAATAAAAATAGGACCACGGAAACGAAAATTTAATTTGGCTCGTTTCCCTCCGACTTTTATTTCGTAATCTAAACAAGAAAAATAATGCTTACTAACAAAGTACAGTGGGATTTTTTTCGAGCGGCCAACTTTTTTGGTGGGAGGGAGATAAAACAACAAGGGCACAGGTGGCAGCACTCAGCAAATTATGCAGAACCATATGGGCGCTAATCCATCAAGTGATCGGGATCGTGTGCCGGCTTTCATTAATCATCCTTTATTGATTAATGTGTCCACACAAAGTAAGTAATTTACTCGGCATCAACACATGGATGAAGTGTGCCTTGATTTTTTGGTATAGTTGAGCTTTAGGTGATTTTTATAATGGCGTAGTTTTGAGAATCGGTACGCCTTTTCGTCAGAGGTTGCTTGAGTCTGTTTGAAGATTTGTGGTAATGCTCTCAAAACGAACCCCAGGAACAAAATAATCCTACTCCGAAACATCCCTATTTATAGCAAAACACAATTTAACTTCCGCGATTTTCCTCATGATATTTTCGGGTAAAACGCTCGTTGTTATGAAATCTGGGTGACACGTATCACGAATCATTTTTGAGGGTAATGTGTGTGGCTCATTAAATAGTTACGGCAGACATATTGTTTAATCCCGATGCCATCCCGAATGGTCTGTTATTAACCCGGAACATCAAGCTGGCGGCTCGCATAATTAATATTGCAAATGTTGTTAGCAGTTAGGGTACGGATTGTGTGAGCGAGCGTGCCTATGGTACATATTACATGTATGTAGTGGCCTGGTTGAAGGACGGTTGAAATGTTTGATATATTATCTAAGCGCAGGCGCATTTTCGAATTTGTAAACTATAGTTTAGATCATAATGTAGGTATTCTTCGTTCACAGATAGTTGCTGATTTTGCTTGAGCAGACATCTCTTTTATCTGGAGTTAGGAACATCTAGTTCTGTGATCTAACGGCTTCGGGCCAACCTTAGTTATCATAATAGTGAAGCACTAAAGTTCTTTTATAAGTTTTTTTATGCGAAAATATGTATGGTCTTTGAAGATTTTCTTGTCGTTCTTTTGAGTAGAACCTTGGAGTTTGTAAGTTCTAATGCTAATATTTAGAATTTCGAGAACTAAAAAATGAGACTCCATTCGCTTTCTTGTCATTATTTTACGAGCAGTTTATCCTGATTTTAAAGTTTTCATTACCAAGCTAACAATAATTTTATGCAAAAGTCCAAATAATGGATTCATATATCATATTTATATTTCATGTTTAATGTATTCTGTTTACAAAGGGTCACGAGTTGATTCATTATAAATATATTAATTACGATTTACGTTGACATTCTCGCTCGTTATTACAGTTCAGAATAGTTTAAAACTTTTTGGTATTTAGTTTATTCCGTATGAATGTAGTAATAAACATACATTTTAATAACTTATAATTTCAGGATGACCTTGTACTAGCACCTATTTAATTACATTATCTATGGGTAAACTAGCGACCCGCGCCTGCCTCGCACGGTTTTTATAACTTGACAAAACATCAAGATTTCTTTATTATAATTTTGTTAGTTAGTAAGTAATAATAATAATAACAACAACAACAATCATTTTATAATAATGGTAATACATTATAAAACTTCCAGAAATTTAGAGGAGAGTTTAGGGGGCTGGATTTAGAGGATTTATTCTGGATTGAATCCTCTAAATATGAGTAGGTAGTGGTTTCGGTCCCGACTCATGAGTTCAGTTGTTCGAATACAGGCAGGCGATTTAGTTTGTGTATGATTTCATCACCACTGCACTTAAAACGATGAAGGAAAACAACGCGACGAAACCAAACCAACCTAGAACCAAAAATTCTAAGATATGTGACATCTATCAACTCACAACGGGCCCGCGTGGTAGATTACAGCCCACTCCTTCTCGAAGAGAGAAAGCCTGTGTCACAGCTGTGGGTCATAATAGGCTGATTATGCTATACGATTAGAAAATGCTTATTCCTTCACTGTATGAAAAGAGTCTTGTACCATTTTTTTAAAAATAATTTTATGTGTGAATCCAAAAACCCATAAACCTTTTATATGTAACAATGTTAACGCTTAGGTACTGTAATTGATATTAATTACAGTTTTAAACCCAGTTATTATCATAAAAATCATCAATACATCTCTCTATTATTATAAAAATATCTCTCTCTATTATAAAAATATCTCTCTATTATAAAAATATTTAACAAGCTACCTGAGACATTAAAATCGTTAACCCTTGACAAATTCAAAAAAGAGCTTATGAAAATGTTAATTGATAAATGTTACTACTCGCTGAAGGACTATTTGGACGACAGTTCTATAACGCCTCCTATAGATAATAAGTATTAGGTCATCTATTTTGACATTACTGTACCTATTTATTTTTACTAATCGACATTTCAATCTTAGATTTAATTGTTGACATTGAAGGTATAGTTTATTGATTTAATAATTGTTTTGCCATTTCTGTATTAATTTTAAATTTTATGATTGATATTATTTTCTACATTTTTATTTTTTTTATTTTATCTAAATTATTTTATTTTTTCCTGACATTTTTATTATTGTTATTTCTTAAATTTTATTGTTGACAATTTGAAAGTATTTATGCATCGCTTACACTTTAGCATTCTTGTTTTTTATAATTTTAATTGATAATAGATAGTATTTGGTGCACGTAGATAATTAATAATGAAATGTAAAATTGATCATCATATTTGTACGCCAAATGGCAAAACATAGAGCGCATAAGAAAATGTAACACCTGTTTGTAACCACCTATGTTAAATAAAGAGTCTGAATCTGAATCTGAAACTAAATTCATATCACACTATTGAATAAAGTCGTGACATTTGAAGCCATTTCTAACTTAAGGAGTTGTATTGCACATTTTAATGATTATAATTCTGTAAAGCTATATTTGTTACGATCGCGAAACATATTTTAATCAACGTACAACCCTGACAAAATGCAAAACCAAAATGATACAGTTCCAAACATATAATAGTATGCGTCCACAGTTAAAAATACAACACGATAATGACGCAATTGAAGAAGTTAAAAGTACCAAATTCCTAGGGATAACAATAGACAAACACTGTAACTGGAAAGCTCATATTGATGAAATAAGCAAAAAGGTAGATAGATTCGTATTCGTTCTATACAGATTAACACGTGTGGCTAGTTAGTGTTGATGCGGCACTATGTGCATATCATGGCTATGTCTCATCAATTTTGCGTTATGGCATTATAATATGGGGTAATTCTGTAGAACTTAACTCAGTGTTTCGAGCTCAAAAGAAATGCATTCGCTCAATATGTAGAGCGCACCCTCTGGACAGCTGTGTTCCATTATTCAAAAAAATAAAAATATTACCACTCCCAGCCCTATATATTATTTTTGAAATTCGTATTTTTGTGTACCAAAATAAGCATGAATTTAATCTGCATAATGATCTTGTATCTAGACCTAGCCGCAAAGTCCACATGCTTCGTGTACCTAGACGAAATAATAAACTATTTTCTAATAATGCATTTTGTATGGCGACCAAAGTTTATAATAAACTACCAGACGGTTTTAAAACTCTTAACTTTAGGACATTTTAATCTAAATTGTTCAATTATCTCTTATGTAAATGCTATTACTCGACTAATGATTTTATGAATGAAATGAAAAGTTGACTTAAATATTAGAATAATTATATTCTATTCTTATTATCTCTTTGACTTAATTTAATCTTTTTGACATTTCCATTCCTAATATTTGACTAATTTGCAATTTTAATGTTATTCTAATTTATTTAATTCAATGATATATCTAACAAGTAAGCAAAACCCTGAAAATGTATTTGTACGCCGGAAACGGCAGAATATTATGAACTTTTAAAAGCATGTAACGACTCTGTAACAATATTCTGACAAATAATTGGACAATGACTATGGAAGTGATTTGCACATTACAAAAAACGTAAGTAAATTTCGCGGGTTACCTTAGCATATCCCCCTAAAATTTTGACTCAAACTTCATAAATCGCTGCCCTCATTAGGAAAAAATCAATAGTATAATAATGTACAATGTAATTGAATACTTGACAGACAAAAATGAACAGTACTTATAAAATCATTTCGCCGCCTTCATTACGATTCCTCATTAATTTCCATATATTAGAGCGATAGAGAACTAAATAAACTGTTATAACCATTCGTTACTGTTTTAAGATTTAAGTAATACGTTTTTAACTAGAAGTACCAGAAAGCCAGCAATAAGTAGAATGTTCGCATTCATTAGCAGAACAGGATCATTGGTCTGCTAGATGTACACAGTTGATACCATTACAAGTTTTTTTTTGCCAGCGTCACGTGACCATTATCAGTTCATAAAGCAAGTACAATGATTGATTGCAACAATGATCGATACATGAATGTATACCTACAAAATATTCTTAAACATTTTAAAAGAGTAACGGTGGAGCTTTTGCCCATTCTTTTGCATACGAAACTACCTTTTGGAAGGGGCGACTATGATCATTTTTTTTTTTAATTTTGACGTTCAAAACTGCCTTCTATGTGCTTATTTGAAAAATGATTTGACTTTGACAGTTCATTAATTAATTATCAATGTCATTTTGACAGATACTGTAACCTATTTTTTTTTAAGACGTAGGTACTCATATCTATTTTTGAATTGTTAATACAAATAAAATGCTGTTCGGTAGTAAGCACATCACTTGAGAACGGCTGTACCGATTTAGATATAATTTGTTTTAAAATAATCGTAATAGTCCGAATTAGGTTGTTGTGGAAATAGATTTTTATAAAGATTCTCGGAAAAAAAATGGGATAAAACGTCTTTTATTTATAAGGGATTTTAGTGTGAATTATTGGAATTCGGACAGGACGTCTGTCGGGTCACCTAGTAAAGGCTCCTTCAAACAAGCGCGACACGCGATAAAATCGCGCACGACACAAAGGCACCGCAAGTCGCACAGTGAGCGGTGCCTTTGTATTGCGCGCGATTCACGTCGCGCGTCGCGCCTGTTTGTAGGAGCCTTAAAACATAATATTCACATACCTATAAATAATAACAGTAGGTATAATTTTATTTGATTAATTATGTACACACAGTAAAATGGATACAAAAACGACATATAGTAGTTATTTCAAAGGTACTGCTTATTTCTTAAATAATAGCGTGTGAGAAAAAGAAGAGAAGAAATTGATTTTGTGACGTCTTCAATTTTAATTTATTTTTGTTGTTTTTTTTTTTTATTATTTGATTGATTGTAGAATGTTATTTTATGTCTGGCTATGGGCGAAAATTACCTGAAATTAAATGGGTTTATTTATGTATTTATTTTATTTTATTTTAATTATGACACATTCAAATAAAGTTGTTTAAAAAGCCTCGCTATTTTTGCACAATGATATGTCATCCAAAAACCTGTATAATTATAGAACATAATTTCAAATGTTGAAATCAGTTATTATTGGAACTTAGCTGTTTCCAATAAACTCGTCTATAAAGTTTTATTTGCTTAAGGGGCTTACAGGACCTAAACACAAAAAATGCAAGTTTTAGAAACAATAAAAGTATATGACCGACAACAGCAAACTAAATCAGAAATATATATGACATTCTTCAGGATATATGCTTGGTAGATAGTATGCTGAAAACATAATACAACTAATTTATTACGATAGAAAAAAATCATGAAGATGCCTCAAAAAACTTTCTTTTTACAATAAAAACCATACCAATTTACATACAATCATTCTGATTTTTTGTCAGATTATTCTACGAGCAACATATTAAAAGACCAATGTTTTATTATTTTAGTCCAAATAATAGAATTTTTGTAAGTAATAAAATAATTGCTTCATATTTTGCAATGAATTCCCAGCGTCGTGTCATCGCGCTTCTCTTTCTTTTCTGTGCAGTCCGACAGTGACCGCGCTTTAGGCCATGTAAGCCCCTTAATAATTATTGCTACAAAATAACTACATATTTTGAATAATTTTCAAAGAAAACTTAAACGCTGTCTCGCTTTTAATATTGACAGTTCAATACTGTAACCTAGAACCTTGAAGAAGTTTAATTAAAATCACAAACCTACAATCTAACTGTCCATTAAAATAACTCAACAGACACATCAAATTAAATAACCTAACAGTACATCTATCAAGAAAAACAGAACCCATGCTACAGCAAAATACCTTTGCCTCAAGCTCACAGCAAAAAAAGCCGCCTCCGCTATTCCAGTAGCGGTATATCTTAGGCTTTATACTGACAGGTTGACGACCTATAAAAGGCTTCATATGTATTGCGAAGCCAGGAACTCTCCCTCGCCTAGAGAGTGTCGTTAGTCAGCGAAGGTAACTGGATAGTCGTAGTCGTTCGTGTCTATATACGGCTGTATGATGCGAGTAGCGGCCATTTTTTAAATTATGAGTTATGTTTGTCTTATGAATTAATGTACTGAGATTTTATATTAGGTGGATTTTATCTTTTGTCTTACTTACTTGGATGTTGAATATATTTTGTTGTTCTTGTTTGGTGATAAATTAGAAGTTTACCTGTAGCAGACAAAATAAATTAAAGTAATTGGAGACATACAACTGCGACTCTAATAACTACGATAAATATAATACTCTTAGTTTTAAAAGTAAAATCTATTTTATTTTTGGCAATGAAATGAAAAAAAATGTCATTCTCAATTATCAGTCTTTTGCAGTGTCACATCTCTATGCTCTGCTGGCAGCCTTTTGGGTACTTTTTCCATTAACAGCGATGCGGACGATATATATATTAGTGATAGCTTGTATATTGTATTCAAGATTTCTCAAAAGGAGATAAAGTTTATTAATTAGAGTTAAAAATCTCTACTTAGTTGACATTTATTTTAAAAATAAAAATCACTAGACCGCGAGTTTTAAATGATTTTCCCAATAACGAATAAGGGTCTCTCGTGAGATTTCTAGGAGCTCAGCAGTGCGTGAACATCGAGACTACACCCTCCTCCCCCTTTTCAGTCGTAGCTACTACCCTTAACAAATCGTAGCTCCGTGTATGTTCAATAAAAAGGTTGTTTACATCGACGGCTGGTAAACCAACATCAATAACGCTATAGGCTGTAATGTGACAAATAGTGGGCTCAATGGAATTTGGTTTGAATTGGGAGTAGAGCGCTAAGAATAGTTGTTATTACTTTAAAATAAACTCGATAACATAAGTTATACTTTAGAGAGAAATGTTGCATCTTCAACATAAAAAGTAACTGGGTTCGCAACAAGAAGAAATCAACAACAAAACAAAGTCGGTTCAGCTGTTTGGGAGCTGCGATGTCGCAGACAGACGCACAGATACACACGTTATACTTACAACATCCCACTTTTACCGTCGGGGGTTGTTAATATAGTAATTGAAAAAATACGAGTAGTTTATAGATTTAAAATGCTGTCTGTACTTTTTCTGAGAAATTATATTTCTTTGCAATCGTTTAAGTAGTTTAGGCATTTTACTTGTACATATTTTCAAGTGTGTATGTGTGTTGTTGTGTGTGTGTGTGTGTGTGTGTATATACAATCTGTATCAGGCTACACCGTAGAATTAAATTAGCTTAAAAATCCCACAAGCGCTCTATTGTTAATTATTCATACTTGCTCAAAACACACAATCTTTATGAAGTCGGAAGAGAAGCGTCAGCTCCATTGAACAGATTTTACTAGCCGAAGAGCACCACACAGGTCTAATCCAATAACTGTCTACGATGGTGCAGAGAGGATCCATATTTAAAATAATCGTAGCGTAAGCAAGGGCAGAAGGCTCATGAAAATATGTGTTTCTTAAGGGCTAGAAAACCGCTTGACAAATTGAATAACAAAGATAAGTATGCTTCCGGGGATCCTGGCATCACAGTGTTTATTATGTACAGTATATAAATTACAGATATAAAACTGTAGAAAGTTTACATAGGGTGTTACAAAGGGCCAATAAATCTACGATATTGGATATAACAGTGCCTAATATTCAAGGCTCGTACAAACAGGCGCGACACGCGATATAATCGCGCGCGACGCAAAGGCACCGCTCGTTGCGCGACTTGCGGTGCCTTTGTGTCGCGTGTCGTGTCGCGTCTGTTTGAAGGAGCCTTCAATTTGATTGATGTAAGTGGTTTTCATTATTGTGTTCGTTGTCATACATTATGTAAAAAAATGCTGCCATTGCAAGGTTGTATTTTTTACAAAATTTAGCAACACGTCCAATGTCCAAAATAGTCTCAAGAAGTAAAAACAAAAAAAAAATTAAGTATTTTTTTTTCGATAAAATTATATTTAATTTTGTCTAGTAACTGCCTGTATTGAGCAGGCTACATCTGCCGCATGTCGCAACAGAATTGGGCAAAAGTAGCCACTGACTGGATTCCGAATAACACGAATCGGCGACGCGGTAGGCCCAGATAGAGATGCCGTGACGAATTGGACGCCTATCTAAAGGATTGGCCAGATGTAGCAAGAGACAGGAAAAAATTAAAAGACAAAAGGGAGGCCTTTGCCCTGCAGTGGGTCATAACAGGCTCATAATAATAATTAAAAAATAATAATAACTGCCTGCATAATTAATATAACTATACGATACTCTCGTCTCGCTAGCTCTGGCACCGAATAACTAATAGTACAGTACCCGGCGATAAATATTGCACATAAATTAAAAACTCATATCTACTGTTATACGCAGTAATTAATAAACGTTAACCTCGCCCTCCTCTTCAAAAATCATGAATCGACGTCTGTCCTCTTTACATATCAAAATAAATCAAAGACGGAGGATTGGTGAAGCATGGACGTCTTTGTATAACAAGACGACACAAAATCTATCTCGCGAGCAAAAAAAAACATTTACTCAACTTAGCACTCATATTTTCTTTATAAACAAAACATACAGCGTCGGATGTCTGCTTCTTTTGTCACTACGTTTGTAGAAACTGTATTTATGTTATCTTTTATCTTTATTTTGTTGCTTCACTAGACTTTTCTCGAGGACTGTTGACTTATTTAAATGGTTAAAGGACTTTAAGGGGTGAAACCAAAGGAAGTTCGTTTCAAAGGTGAAATACATACTTTTTGGCTTCAGCGAGGAACAGTGCTTATACATATATGTAACTGTTGAATACTGGCCGACACGTACAAATAACTTTTTAAAAAATAACAGTTAAAATGTTTTATTAAAATTCTGCCATAAAAATAGGTATGTTAACACGATGGTTGTCACATTACGAAAGCACACATGCCTAATAATTTTTCTTTCTTACAAACGTAGGTAACCGTGCGAAGCACCTAAAATGAGAGCTAACTACATCTAATTACATGTTCCAAGCGCCAAACCTTTGCAAACTTCCGTTGTATTTGAACACAGCGCTCGGAGAGCGCTGTCATTGCAGTAGTCGATTTATAGTGGTTCAAATACTCGAAATGGAACCGGCCGGTCACTTGTCATTGGAATCGATTCGTTTGATTAACTAGAACATCCCTATTTTGTAAAAGGTTTTTGATGCGATGTAGGCAATCGTGTCGCCGCTCTTTTTATATGTTTTTAGTAGACGGTATTCACAGTTTCGGACTTTTATAAAACCTTAAAAAATTGGTACAGCCCCTAAGAAATATTTTCTTCATATTATTCGAGCGTCTGTGCTTTAGTTTGTTTGTACATTATCCCTTCAAACTACTCAATGGTTAACTAGCACCAACTTTTTTCTTTCTTAAATCTTTTTAAGTATAATGTATGTCTGTCTATCTCGAAACCATACGCCAAGATGGTAGCTCACCTCTGTAAACAGGAAAATAGCACAATTTCTCACCTACTGAATAAAATACTAACACCAGAAGCTCGAATGAATAAGTTACCCTAATTTGCTGGAAGGTAGGTACATAATATAAAACTGTTACCCTATTTGTAGGTAATGCTGTAAGAAAACGATGAAATCTATTTGGGGTCATGAACTCACGTTACGTCTTGTCACGTGTGCCAAGCGCCACTTACACACTTATGAATTTATACATTCTTTTGTTAATTTTATTTACGTAACAGGCTAACTGGAAAGTGAGATCTTTGGTTAGCGGTCAAACATAGAAAAAAACTTAAAACTCACTATAACATCAAAAATTGTAATGTTTTTTTTTTATTACAACTGCAACTATCCTTCACCAGCGAGAGACCAATGTTGCACCCTAATAGCTACTCCAATTCTAGAAGACACCTGCATAAAACTACCACACCAGTTTGAATAACAATGAAATCCACTCGAAGTCGAGACGTTAACGTCGCGAAGCGGCGACATACGTCACTCTCTCTCACACACACAGCCCCGCCATACAATACACCCCACACTTACACACACATACGTACCTAGGTGCTCCCAGATATTGAGACGAGCATTCGATTCTCATATTGACACGAAGTGCACCTTGAACCGATAATAATGTTTTCCGCGGAATCGCATTGAATGGCGCAAACTTTTCTATGACTTTTAAATGGCGGAGAAGGAGCATTGTAAAGTTATTTTATTGTAGGTAAGTATGAAAAATAAGGGCCGAAAGATTAAATAAAAAAATTGTAAAATGCATCTTTGGTTTGTTTTAAATAAGTACAACAGAATCATTATTACTGTCAGTATCCAAAAGATTTGTTTTTTTAAAACTTTGGAAACACACACACTAGGAATTTCTCCTGTATTGTGGGTGCGTATACAAGCATTTAAACTCACATACACAAACAGCCAGGCCAGATTGAATTAAATATAATTATTCAGAATTCTTACGAAATTAAATAACCCAACAATTGTTTACAGTCTCTGCCAAAGAATAAGCAAACAATGAAATACCTAAATATAAAAAGATTAACAAAGCAGTGTAAAGGCTCCTGCAAACAGGCGCGACACGCGATATAATCGCACACGACACAAAGGCACCGCTCGTTGAGCGACTTGCGGTGCTTTGTGTCGCGTGTCGTGTCGCGCCTGTATGAACGAGCCTTAAATTACAGTGGCGAACGTTCCATACAACTCGATTGCTATCGGCTTCCCTTTGAAAAGTGGCATAGTCAGAATTCTATAGACACACAATAATAGATATAGACAAATAAAGCTTCCGCCCGCGGCTTCACCCGCGAGGTATGTCGATAAAAACTACCGTATGTCCTTCCCCGGGATGCAATCTTTCTCTCTGCCAAATTTTATCGAAATCCGTTCATTGGTTTAGGCGTAAAAAGGTAACATACTGACAGACAGACAGAGTTACTTTCGAATTTATAATATTAGTATGGATTGAAGATATCTACTCCGGCTTACCTCTTACAAAAAATTGACCCTTCGCTACTGGTAAGTTATTTGTCTATTTTAATAATTTGGATAGGAGTTTTATTTCTACACGAAATATTGTTTCAGGAGGTTATTTTAGTACTTACCTAAAACAAAGACCTAAGATAATCTCGGCTGCGCAATTTCAAAACCTAGCAACTGATATTAAACAATAAAATCGGTGTTTTTGCATATTTGACTTGCTAAATATCTAACAAGTCAAATATGCAAAAACGTCGATTTTATTTTGGGGCCTAAAAAGGTCACTTTGGCAGAATCATAAAAGGATAACATTATGATTCATAATATGGCGAAGACAGTCCGTGATTTCCTTTTTTTCGCTGTAGGTACTAACTAGGTATAATCAAAGAGATTGGGAAAGGATTTGAATTGGATTGATTGGTATTTTAGCACAGACAAAAAAAAATAACTGTAAAATACTTCACCAATGGGATTTGATACGATTAACTTAACAGTTAACTGTCCATTATGATTCATAATGTTATCCTTTTATGATTCTGCCAAAGTGGCCATTTTAGGCCCTCAGTTCTGTTGATTCAACACTAGTTAATTATAAGGAAAAGTAATATCGTTGTAATACAAAAATTCGTCGAGGTGCAGTGGTGGCCCCGTTATAACGGTCACGACTTCCGAGTTTATTGGTCGTAGAGTAGAACCCAATCAAGTACTACTATGAAAACTATATTTAACATTGTATCAAAGTTTTATTAAACCCCGGTAATTGTACATTTGAAAAACATTTTACTTGCCCCACACTACGACATTCTACATTTTATTACTACTATAAATTACTTCGTCACCCAGGATCTTAAAACAGAGAAGGATAAAATCGTGTGGAAATCGGCATGTCCATAATCCAAAATTAATAAATAACACTACTAAAGAGTAAAAAATAATAAATGGCAGTACCGAGAGATATCCGAAGATATCACACAAAACAAGCAAAAGGCTCACACGTGTGGCGCATCTTCTTCAGGTACCTACACAATTTATTTTTCTCATGGAAAACATATCATCACATCATAAAGTACGGAATCCTACGGATAAACAATTATCGAGGACTCGGGAAGAGGCGAGGTTGCAAGAGAAGGTGGCCCATTCTCTCTCCTACTGTCCTACAAGGTCACATTAGCATAAGATAGCGTAATCAGTCTATAATGTTCCCACTGCTGGGACACTGGCTTCCTCTAGGTGAGATGGAGTGGGCGGTAATCCGCCACGCGGGCCCTATGCGGGTTGGGAGATGTCATATATCAGCGAATTTTTTTTATCTAGGACATGCCAGTTTTCTCACAATGTTTCCCTTCAGCGTTTTGAAAGCAGTGGTGAATAATTTACATAAAGGACCTGTCTGGGATCGAACCTACGACCTACAACTCGTAAGTCGCGGCCGTTACCACTGTGCTACCGCTGCTCACATTATTGTGAACATATTAACGCAGAAACTAATACCAACTAAACAATATAAACATTGTTAATACTATTGCAAACAACTTGCACCGTGTTTAATTGGAAATCCTAGGTTCATAAACAAAGTTTGTTCATTTGAACTGCAAGTGCGAAGTGTTCGGGTGTTAGATACTTTTAATTAAGATAGGAGTTATATGTTACACGTATGTAAAGATGTTTTTTGGGTGGGTCTTTATCTGTGTCATCTCTGACCTAGATTAGAGTCAAGAGCAAACCCATTTCGAATAAAAAAAAAATCTGACGTAAGGTTATGAAAATGAAGAGTTGAAAGAAATTGCTACGTTAAATTCTCCCTTAAAATAGTATTTATTTATTAAAGTCATTAAATCTGCCTCTATACATATTATTATGTATATCTAAAGTATTAAATAAATTGTACCTCCACATAAAATAAAAAGTACAACATTTTTATTTAAAACTAGTGTAGTAAATGTATTGAAACATTTCAGTAACACAGCACGGACTCTAGATTTATATCCGTTTAGGAGTAACGGGAGTGCCATCTGTCACATGGAAATAATGATAAAGGTAACTAACGAAATGAGGGTATATCATACCGAACAATACTTCTGCTTCTGCCACCCTGTTTGGTGTATTCAGACGTGATATTATGAGCCGACATAACGTCCCTTATTTTGACAATAAACCAGACACATAATGCGCCAGCACATCAAGCTATTACAATCTGTCAAATTTCTCTAATAGATTTTCAACTTTATCGCTAAAGCATTAGGTTCAATGTTGATTGGGAAAATTTGACTTTGATATACGGAAAAAATAAATGTCTTATCGACATCAGCGAAGTGGAAGTTTATCGTAAAATCTCGTGAATTTTTCACGTGTTAATATCAATTGGTATGGCAGGTGAGCTCATTTTGTATGAATTCGTCGTAAAATTTACGCTTCCTTTGATCTTTCACCTCAAGTCGTAAAGGCATGTAAGTAACATTTTTGCCGCTTCGTCTGTACCCATACCCAAATATCAATTATCGTATCAAAGAAATTGAAATGTTTTAACGTAATAATTCTGGGAACATCTCTTTTTTAGTAGATAGAATATTTTATTTAAGCGTTGTAATTTGAGCGAGGTAAATAACGATTTCTAATGAAGTTGCTTAATAAAACAACTATTCCATGATTAATTATTCTATTCTTTAGAACTTAGTTTCGACATAAATAAATTATCTACTTTTACAGTATTTGTAAATATGTGAGTACCATGTATCTATCACATAATTGATTTTCCTGTCATTGCTTTAAATTTAATTCTTTTTACCTTTTGTGGAAGAGTAATTTTATTCTGGGTGCCTCGTCTTCACATATAATTAAATAATGAATGTACACAAAACCTTGTAAAACATTTTAAAAGAGTGACGGTGGAGTTTCTTGCCCATTCTTCTCCATACGAAAACTACCTTTTGGAAGGGGCGACTAGAATCAATTCTATTTTATTGTAATTTTTGACGTTCAAAAGTGCCTTTTATGGGCCTATTTGAAATAAATGATTTGACTTTGACTTTATTTTCAAGTAATGGAAAAAGTCAAAATTGATACCACCCAAGCCATTAAAGGCGCCACAAAAGGCGTGGTCACAAGCAGGGCTAAAATAATTGAGCAATATTTTTTTTGTTTCATATTCATACATATTACTATCGACACGAAAAGAAGCACATAATGTTCCTTGAAGTTAAACCAGATGTTCAAGCACTTGTACTAGTTACATTAATTATCAGCTTGTGATCCACCCTTGGGCTGAGCCTAAGCCAAATCTTATCCTTCTGCGAAGCAGTCATCCTAGCGAAGGAGGTGGCGGGATGGCTGAAGGAGAGAGCCTCCCGTCCCAGCCGCCGCGGGAGACGCTCCGGGTGTCGGGAGCCGCGCGGCGATTCCCAGCCACCGTAGGAGAGTAATGGGTAGCTCACCGTCCGATCAGGACCAGGCTCATGCCGGACGGTGCGTACCTACGTGTTCCACGCGCGCCTCAAAGAGATGTCAGCGTCATGTGAAGGGGCCCGGCCGAAGCCTGCCAGGTCAGCGGGAATGTCCGATAGGGTTACAGCTGGCCCGGAACATAAAGGGCTAAGGAAGGAACACGGATGGGTTTTAGTCAGGAGTTTGACACTCCCTTCCGATATACCCAGAGCGGCAGGGGTCATTGATTGATTGATGATTTTCCATTCTCAAAAGAAAAAAAAAGTCTTATAAGGAAAATGTAGAAAAAAAGTTACATCTTCCAAAGACACAAGTGCTTACATTATGCATCCATTCCGTTCTGTCATCATTTAGATCCGATGGTTGTTCGGGTCTCAAGGAACCAGTTCTGGGATTTACACGCAAGAATAGAATAGAATACTCTTTATTATGTACACCATAATATATAGAGAGAGTCAAGAGGCAAGAGGCAAGAGTTAGTCAATACACTCTTATCGTATTATTAAAATTATTTTCGAAAAAGCTCTGAGGTCTTAATGTCTCGATTGCGTAATGATCGATTCAATAAAGTCATTAAACATATCGATTTTCAGCTTAATACCTTTTCAAAATATTAATTTGAATAAAAGCGTTATCTTCACAGACCAAGGTTATCAAATTAGTTAAAGTATCATGTGGTTCGGTTGTTTTATCGAAGTATTTATCGAGAGGACTGTTGTATCCATGTTTATGTATACGTGCACTCATGGTACATAAATACGTTTAGCAACAGTCATTGATAACTTAGATTTTTTGACTTGTTTTCTTAGTTGGAAACATCAACGGCGACTCAAAGAAGAGAAGTAACGAAATTTTTGGAAGTGAAAACTTCTTAAGGCGTGTTGGACATTTTTTGAGATGGAAAAAAACCATTGAACTTGCGCCACTATTACCGTAAGCGACACCGCGCGTGTTTTGTTTATAAGACGATTAAAAAAATACCTGCTTCGGATGTGTTCGGCTATCCTCGGTATGTATGCGGTTTTAATGTATGTCAGTGAGTGATGGCAAAGTATTCTGTTTGTGTTTTGTTTTCACTTCTGTCGGCACTCCCGGAGTGCCATTGTTTTTTTTTTAATTTATGTAATTATTATGCGAGTTCCTAGGGAGAGATTGCAAATTATTGGTATTGAGCGTGCAATTGCCTCTACAAGCTAACTTATGAATGACAACAACTGACACTGGCAGACACAGCGCAGTTTTACTTTTCAGTCCCGTAACACCGAAAACTATGTTGAGCAGCAATCTCGCAGTATTGTTGGCGATGTTCTTTTGTTTACCATGAATAGGGCACACATAACCACATTCCATATGGCCCGCAACGCTGTTTCAGCAACACATACGAGTAAACATGTTGCTCAAAAAATGTTGCGCATCTTTTATTCCGGTGTAGGGCTTTATCCAATGTTAACACGTGCGAGTATGATTTTGTGTTGCTTCGAACGAGTACTCGAAAACACTTTACGCTCTCATAGTCATAAACTCAGTTAGTTATGTCGTATCATGAATTTTGTCCGTCTAACTACCAACTTTTACATGTGAGAAGCTTGTTAGAACTTTAGCAGTTATCAGTTAGCTAGGACCTAAATGGATCCCAGGAAACAATATATGAATATTGTGAAAGATGATGTTGCTAGATAATCACCACATTATCACAATAATATTATAAAGGCGAAAGTTTGTGAGTTTGTGTGTGTGTGTGTGTGTGTTTCTGTGTTTGTTACTTCTTCGCGCTCAAACGGCTGGACCAATTTTGGTAAAATTTTGTATGGAGGTAGCCGACACCCTGGATTAACACATAGGCTACTTTTTATCCCGATATTCCTCCGGGATCAACACCTATGCGCGTGAAACCGCGGGGCGCAGCTAGTATCAAATAATGATAATACCAATGTCCCACTGCAGAGCAAAGGCTACTTTTTCATACAGACAAAGCTTGAGCATTGATCACTATGCTTGATAGAGGCGGATTGGCGTCGTCCCAGACTTAAAAGTTGTACGTCGTGGGTTCAAACCCAATCAGGCCGGTTACTTTGTTTTATTTATTTCATCACCGCTGCTCTCAAAACGGTGAAGGAAAACATCGTGAGGAAACTGGCATGCCCTAGAATTTAAAGACATGTGACATCTATACATTAAAAGACATGTGACATCAAACATTTAAAGACATGTGACATCTATACATTTAAAGACATGTGACATCAAACATTTAAAGACATGTGACATCTACCAACCCGCACTGGGCCTGCGTGGTGGATTACGGCCCACTCCCTCTCACTGAGAGGAGGCCTGTGTCCCAGCAGTGGGAACATTATAGGCTGATTATGGTTGTTACCAAAACCATCAGGTGAGCAAGCATGATAAAGCTTCAGGACTAATTAGGTTTAGATATTTAGTTACCGATTAAGCAAGCTGTCAAACGCAGCGACTAACTAAACCACAGTACCATTTCATTCGTAAAAGCGCCGATCCTGCAAAGCATCCCGTGTGCTTTAAACTAAAAGCTATAATAGTTGGTTTAACAGTTAAGGGGGAAGCGCTAAGGTAGCCCGCGAAATTCAAATTTTCTTACGTTTTTTTGGAATTTGCTGGTCAGCATTAAGTTGTACGTTGATTAATATATGAATCGCGGCCGTAAGAAATATGTGTTTACAGAATTATAATCATTAAAGTCATCAACACAACTCTCTAAGACCACGTAAGTCCAAAGAATGATGATTTCATGAAACAGTTATTCTTGAGACTTACGTGGTCTTAGAGAGTCGTGTTGATGACTTTAATGATTATAATTCTGTAAACACATATTTCTTACGGCCGCGATTCATATATTAATCAACGTACAACTTAATACTGACCAGCAAATTCCAAAAAACCTAAAAAAAATTGAATTTCGCGGGCTACCCTGGCGCTTTCGCCTTAATAAAAAGTCCCTTGTGGCGGTTGCATTGTGCGTCCGCGTGAACCCAGATAACGGAATGATAAAATATGCATTAGTAGTTTATCATAGCTATCTCGTTACCTATGGGAGTTCCCACAAGAATTTTGTTAAGTGAGAGTAGTCTGTGGTAAGAGGTCTCATCTAAATTAATTGTATTCGTGAAGTGCAGACCATCTCGTTCTATTTCTTTGCGAAAAAAAGTTGTTGCTTTTCGTCTAATATTTGTGTTGACTGCCAATGCAGGTTTTTTATCTCCAAGTGCTATATGCTTCTTCACTGTGGCTGTCTTCAACAGTACGACATTAAAGGCTTCTTCAAACAGGCGCGACACGACACGCGACATAAAGGCACCGCAAGTCGCGCAACGAGCGGTGCCTTTGTGTCGCGCGCGATTATATCGCGTGTCGCGCCTGTTTGATCGCCTTAATACAGAATGACAAAAAGACGGCGATTATTTCTAATGTAGGTAAATTAATTATCACGTCATAATACTGCCTAAATTTCTTTATAGAATTTATCAGTCAGAAGTCTAGCCATGGAGCGTTCCATGTTTGGCATAAGGCTTATAGACCGAGTCCCAAACGTCGAGATCCCCAGACGTACGAAGGTTTTCGATATCGAAAAATGAATTACCTACCGAGCTCAAATGGAATTGGGCAGGACACCTGGCAAGGCGAAGTGACGACAGGTGAAGAAAGGCAATGACCGAGTGGCATCCAAGGACTGGGAGACGATGTGTCGGTCGTCCAGCGGCGAAATGGGTGGGAGTCATTGTTACCATCGCGAGTAGAACCTGGATGACGCTCGCTAAGAAGGATTGGCACATAAAAAGAGAGGCCTATGCTCAGGAATAGGTGAGTCGCGCTGTGGATGATGATGTTTCTAGCAATAAATTAAACTGGAATATAACAGTTATTTCTTAGCATGTGTAGTGTCGGTACAGGCAAGGAATTATCAAAATATGAAATGGGAATTATAAAAATATGATATGGGAATTATAAAACATAATATAGGAATATATCAAAATATGATATGGAAATTATCAAAATATGTATGGAAATTATGAAAATATGATAAAAACCAGCGTCATGCTAGGACATTGCTCTTTAATATTTTACAGTAGATAGTGAAACTAGAAACCACAAAGACAGAGAACAAAATATAGCGTTGATTATATGAAATACATCCCAATTAATTGCGTTGATAATCAGCCGGTTGATGTTTATGTGTGTGTGATGTGGAGCGACTGCCTATCTGAGCTCCACAACCCAGTAACTGGGCTGTAGCTGGTCTTACCATGGTAAGACTGGTTGTCAGACTTTCGGGCTTTTGATGACCCGTAATGACTGTCAAAGATCCACGACTGTCAAAGATCCACGACTGACAGCCGGGACCAACAGCTAAACATGCTTTCGGAGGCACGGAGGGGTCTTGGTATGTAAAGATGGTCACCCATTCACGGACCAAATGCGGCAAGCGTATCTTAAACTGATCGATCAACCCATGCGGCTGTTATAATTAGCCACAAAAGCCCCTCTATGAATAAACTATGAAAAAGTCAATGCCTTTTATGTGATTGATATAACTTTTTACTTACATAATTATATCGCATAAATATTAGGATTGTATAATCCTAATATTTATGCGAAATCAAAAGTCGAAAGTCTAAACAAGTAGAATTAGAGATATCTCTAATTCTCCTTGTTTAGACTTTCGACTTTTGTTCTTGAAATCTTGTAGGTATGTGTACCTGCGTGTGTGGACTTTGGACAACAACGTACCGGCTTTCATTAATTTTCCGTAGATACGTACCCACTTCAGGCTGATGAAGGCTTAGAAATATTATATAATATGTTATCAAACAAACAGCGAATTCAATAAAAAAGGAATCTTGAATAAATATGTTATGAAACGATCATTCGTAAAGGTTGCGTTCGAGTTACATCGCTTCCGCATCGGTCGAATTTGATCCCGAGGCCCATCGGAAAAACGTGGAGTCAGTCACGCGTAGCAGATTGACAACTGACGAAAACACCGACACAAGCGAGGGACACATCGACGGGAACTCGCGGAAAAATTCCGATTATGTAGAACAAGGGAATGAAGTTTACTGAATTATTTTCGGACTGAGTTGCTGGTACTTGCTGGGTCAATTGAGAAGTGAGCTTATTTACGTTATCTTTTAATACTTCTAGGTGATTATATTTGCTATTTTTAATTAGCTCCTTTAATTTATATACAAAGAAATATTAATATCATCATCATCATCATCAGCCTATAATGTTCCCACTGCTGGGACACAGGCCTCCTCTCAGCGAGAGGGAATATTAATATACATATTATAATTTTTATATGAATATTAATTGTTTATTTTCCAATTTAGGTTTTAATATAACTATTATGGAATTTTAATAATTTATAAGCTATATTAAGGCAGAATGTACATGGATCATAATATATAATTAACAATTAATTTTTATGTAAGTACCTACATTCTAAGCAAATACAGACATATTCTATTCTATTCGATTCTAAACCCTTTTTCAACCACAATCAATTCTCTGCACAATATGTGTTTTTTTTTTTCTGAAAAGTATTAACAAAGCGAGAATAGTTTTACATTACACTGTATGTACGGTCAACAAAAAAGATAAGTATGCAAGATCGTCGGATATAGTTGAAGTTTAGTAAGAAACCGATGGATGTTGTCGACTGAAATTTAAACTGATAAATGAGCTGTTTGTTTTCTATTAATAAAATTATTTTTTATTCGAGAACATCCATAAACTTCAACTATATCCGGCGATCCTGCATATTTATCTCTTTTGTTGACTGTACCTACACATAAAATAAGTTTTTTATAAAAAAGTAAGTTGACTTTTGTGCAAATCTCGCTTCACATTCAAAACCTAATATACTGGCTGTCAAATACAAATCAAATCCAGGCCCATTTCGCATTGTGAAAAAGCGTTTACACCTGAATAACAAACCTTGGAAACGCAAAAGAAAATGTAGTTACATTATTTACGTCGCCGGAGCAAAATTAAATCGTATCTAAGAAGTGCGCACTTTTCTGCAGCGTCGGTTGTAAAAAGAAATAATAAAAAATCCCTTCAGTCCGTAAAACAAATTTATTTTGATGTTCTTTGAGTCCGTTTCGAATATTTAACGAAACACTGAGAGCGAGGGACGGACGTCTAAATGTATTATTATGTCTAGCTATTGTGACGATTGCAATAAGCCCTGTGACAATGTTTTTGGAGACAAAGCAGTCTACAGCTCTATATTTTAAAAGCTTATATTGTACCTAACAATATGAGCTTGTAAAGTTAAAAGCTGTAGGTAATGTCTACGTGGAGTCCGCGACAAAAGCTGATTAATATTTCAGTTTTTATGATCTTAATTATTGAGCTAAATATTTAATTAAAATCAGTACGGAATTAAAACTAAAAGAATAATAACTTTTAGTTACTTAAATGGTAAAATACCGAATGCTGAATACCGTATCGAAGATTTTTTTCGTATTGGTTGATTCGCACGAATTTACTCGCCCGAAATGGGCGAATCGATACTTTTAAAAAATAAATTATTTTGGTTAGGTGATTTTTGTGTCAATTTAGATGATGTGTAAAAGTTGTATTTTTAATCGACTGCTGTCGCTGACCATAAATACAGGTTTTAGTTTACAATTATTATGGATTTAAAAGTGTACAGGAGCGTTAAGACTTATTAAAGGCAAAAGAAGTAGTATAACTTGGTCAGCGGGATTGTCCGAAAGGGTTACCGCTGGCCCGGAACATAAAGGGCTAAGGAAAGAACACGGGTGGGTTTTAGTCAGTAAGAGTCTGACACTCCCTTCCGCTCCACCCAGAGCGGGAGGAGTCATTTGATGATTTCCCATCCTGAAAAAAAAAAAAGTAGTATAACTTAAAACATAACATATACTTAGTAAAAGTGCGCAGTGCTGCACACCCCCACCTTATTTCAAGTTAAACAAATACCTATCAACTTTATTTCAATGATGATTAAGTTGATTTCAGAGTGACAAGCACTATTGAAAAATTCATAAAAATGTTTGAAGTTGTAGCGTAAATTGAACTTTATTGTGGAGGAATTAAAGTTATTTTTCCAATAATTCATATTTGTTTACATTTTTGGCAAATAAATCGCGAACGCAGATTAGGTACATCACACCTGTAATCGCCGAAGGGTTAGGCAAAGGTGCACCTGTAGAAAACTCACATTTCGCCAGTTATGCTTAAGTCTCATACATATAATAGGGGCAGAGTACCATCAACCGAACTCAAATCCAGACTCCGAGCTGTAAATACCTGTCCATATTTTTAATACCATTTCTCCCAAGTCATCGTATTAAGTTGAGGACATGCCTTTCAGTTCAGTAGGCAGACAGATAACCACTGCAAACAGTCCAATAACCAATGCCAGTGACTCTGAATGGAGCGAACTCAATAAAACGAGACTTGAGCGTTCAGAAATCCAATTTGAATTTGACAGTTGATGCATAAACCTTTGATTAGTCATGGAGAAATTTAAATTCAGAATTGTGACGAAAACAAAACAGTATTTCGGTACAACATTCTTTTTTCATGTGTGCACGTTTCATATCGATATTGAAAACGATGGAAGGACTGTGTGAATTATGATATGGTTAGTAAGGGGGTGACTACCGAGATGACGACAAGACACGCGACACAAAGGCACCGCTGTTTGCGGTTCCTTTGTGTCGCGTGTCGCGTCGCGCCTGTGTGCACGAGCCTTAAAAGAGAAGTATGGGGGAAAAAGACATGTTGCGCCGACCACAAATAAATTAGCTTAAGGACAGGAGAATGATGATAGTGATGTGTTTGACGTATCGATGTTTACGGTTTAAAGCACACAGACCACCTAAACAAATGTCAACGAGTTTCGGCAGAATTTACCGAAATATTTTCTTAATGTTTTATTTATTTATTAATACTTTATACACAATAAAAAAATACTGTACAAAAGCGTACTTAATGTTTGATGAATTTTCGACGAGTCAACCTTAGGGTGATGCAGAGACAAAACATGGCAGATACAACATAAGTGCTTGGCCAGACTCGCAGCGCGGAGCGGGGAGCCGCGTGAGTGCGGGAACGCGCGCGATCTGCCTGTCCGAAGTCGAGCGCAGCTTCGTTCTGAGTGTTGCCTCGTCCAGTGTTTGTCAAAATATGATATGGATGAAGAAGATTTATTTTAATTAGAAAAAAGCTCGAACTAGTCTGAGAACCCCGGTCAAAGAGGTATAGCATGAGTTGCCCGCGTGCTCCCCGTGCCAAGCAGCCCTCGCCGGTCACCGTGCCAGCGTGCCCTATATGGACGCTCAAATGAAGTTCAACGAAAATAAACTTTTTCCGGAGAATTAATAAGGATAAGTAGAGGAGAGAACAGATCCAGCAAATCAAAGCTGCACACTTCTTACGAATACGTTCACGTGCCTTTTTTTTTCATTGCCTTCACTTTACAATATAACCGACTGGTTGCCATCATGATGTTCAGAGGGAGCGCATTCCAAAGAAAGATCACCTGGACAAAGAAAGAAGAGTGAATGAAACCAGAGCGGCAAAATGGACATCGTATAAGACGATTGTTGGTTCAACCGACTTAAACGTACGTCCATTGAATCAACAATAATCAAGTCCATTGGCAATTAATGGGCATTGTGAACAGTCTTACCTGCTCAAGTGCAATTGTCATTGCTTCATTAGTTTGCGACTAGAGATTATCTGCGGCCATGATCTTGTCGTTTCATATAGACACAATTACACAGCTTATAAAATTTACGATATTATCAGCCATCAGGCGTGGCATTAAAATCCTCGAATATGGTGTTTGTAAAATTCATAGTATATAAATCAAGGTTTTCAATGTGCCCAATAAATGATAATAATGCTTACCTCTACAGGGTTAAATTAAATTAGCTAGCGAAACTCCGCAGACGTGAATGGGTATCGACATCTAAACATGATAAAACAGAAAGAAATTAATTTGATGATGCAGTTTCGCTAGTTAAATTTACTCTGTGTATTAGACTGAGTACCATAATTCGCAAACTACACGTTTGTTGAGTGCAATGGATGTTGGAGTACTCAAGGACAGACTTATAAAATACTAGCTTTCGCCCGCGGCCTCGCTCGCAAGGTATTTCGATAAAAACTATTCTATGTCCTTCCCCGGGATGCAATCTATCACTCTATCAAATTTTATCGAAATCCGTTCAGTGGTTTAGGCGTGAAAAGGACAGACAGAGTTACTTTCGAATTTAAAACATTAGTATGGATGCTGATATGAAAGAATACTTCAGTAGGTATTCAGTTCGAAATGAAGATGTGTATTCACGTTTTTTCCTCTCCGAACGACAAAAGCGGACAACAAACTGAATTCAACGAAAACAAAGGAGTGTTAAATTCGTTGTCTATTTTAAACAATTCGAAAAGTCATCTCTTTTAGTTTAAAACAACGGCCCAGTTTCCGAATAAATTTTAATGCCTTTTCTCACCGACGATGCTGCCGAAAATAGTAGCCAGAAATACGGCAAATCAATATCGGCTGCTGAGCCTGGCCTACTAAGTTATTTAAAATGCAGTTGACACTTCATTCGAGTGAAAATGCAATATTCGCCTTGCCCATGCGGAAACACGGTTATTTTCAATCGCGTTTTTCCGGGAATATTCGGTACATTGATTTCGATGGCTTTTAAATAATTTTGATGTCTATTAAATTATAATCGTCAGCTGCATTTTCATTTTTTTTCATAAAGATGAAATCTTTTTTGTGGTTTTATTTTTGTATCACAGTAGGTATGACAGCCGCAGCCTGGTTAAAAATACATTGAGTTATCATACTGATGAAGTTACTACAAACAAGATATTCATACACAGTTGCGTTGCAATTGTTTTAGGTACCTATTGTGGGATACCTATTCGTTGGTTTTTGTACTAATATAAACTGTTAGTGCTTGGCAAGACTGCAAACGCGCGGGCGCGAGGTGGGCGCGGCGTACTCAAACATAAGAACTTCATTTGAGCGCCCATATAGGGCTTGCGGGCGCGGTGAGCGGCGCGGGATGCTTGGGGCGGGAAGCGCGTGGGCAACTCACGCCTTAGGTCGTTCATACAAGTGCCCATAGAGAGTGCGCGGGCGGCCCACGCGGGAACCAGGGTTCTCAGACTAGTTCGAGCTTTTTTCTAGTAAAAATAAGTCTTCTTCATCCATATTATATTTTCACTAACACTGGACACGATAACACTCAGAACGAAGCCACGCTCGACTGGGGACAGGCAGATCGCGCGCGTTCCCGCACCCGCGCCGCTCCCCGCCCCGCGCTGCCAGTCTGGCCAAGCCAAGTAAATAGAGATCTGAATTGATGTGAAGCATAATCAGCCTATAATGTTCCCACTGCTGGGACACAGGCCTCCTCTCTTCGAAAGGGAGTGGGCTATAATCTACCACGAGGGCCCAGTGCGGGTTGGTGAATAATATAATCATTTAAAAACCGAATTAAGAATGCGATATTGAACCATAACTGTTAAATACTAATATTATCACACAGATAAATAAATTTTAAATAGAATGTGGAGACCTACCCCCTTACTAATAAACGTTGTATAGCGTCTGTACCTACAGTTACACAATGCTTTGTCTTCTTCTTTCGAAAGTCAAATTACTTATTAAGTACAAACCAACAAACTATTCAACTTTATTAATAGTATGGATCGATATTACAGACTTTTTTTTCTTTTTTTTTTTGAGGCCCACTGGCAACACATATAACTAGAAGCATTTAACGCTTAACATGTTAAAACATCATTCTCCAACATCATCTGCCTAGCCTTTTCCCAACTATGTTGGGGTCAGCTTCCAGTCTAACCGGATGCAGCTAAATACCAATATTTTACATGGAGCGACTGCCTATCTGACCTCCACAACCCAATTACTAGGTAATACGATACCCCTTGGTAAGACTGGTTGTCAGACTCTCTGACGACCCGTAACGATTATCAAAGATCCACGAATGACAGCCGGGACCAACGGCTTAACGTACTGTCTGAGGCACGGAGAGGTCTTGATATGTGAAGATGGTCACCCATCCACAGACCAACCGCGGCAAGCGTAGCTTAACCTGATCAATCGACCCGTGCGGCTGTTATTACTTGGCCACAAGCCTCTCATCATTCTCAAACGATTAACAAAAATGAAACGATGCTTTAAATTTGCTTAGCGCTAAATGCATGATTGAGCAGTGGTGGCTCAGTGGTAACGGTCGCGACTTGCGAGTATGTAGGTCGTGGGTTCGAAGTCAAGCAGGCACTGTACTTTGTGTACCACTGCTTTCAAAACGGTGAAGAGTTTTTCTTCGCCGTTTCATCGTGAGGAAACTGGCATGTCCTAGAACCATACATTCGAAGACATCTGACATCTGTCAACCCGCACTGGGCCCGCGTGGTGTATTACGTTCCACTCCCTCTCGAGCAGAGGAGGCCTGTGTCCCGGGAATGGGAACATTATAGACTGATTATCCTTATGCTGCATTTAGTGATTTGTAGTGCAAGAGGGTCTTAACTATGGATTATTTACCAGAACAGTGGATTTCGATACTTATATAAAGTACAACGACAAAAAAAGCAAAAGTCGATATAGTTCCTAAATAAATACATATGAATCTATTTAAACTGAAAAAGATTTATTTCATGTTACAGCTGAAAACAATGTTTTCTTTATTAATTTGTGAAACAAGAACTCGTTACATGTTTTTGCAAGATAATTTAGCGAACTTTGAGCTTACGAGGCGTCACATTATGAAAATGTTTGACATTTCATGTTAACTTGAACGTGCTGTCACTTGTTTTGAGATTTCAGGATGTTACAGGTGCCTTGAATTTATTATTCTGTTTTTTAGGGTTCCGTGCCCAAGGGGTGCCAACGGAACTAAGCCTCCGCTCTCCGTCCGTCTGTCTGTCAGTAACGTGTATCTCATGAACCGTATAAAAGATTGACAGTTAAAATTTTCACAGAGTGTATATTTCTATTGCTGCTGTAACAGAAAATAAAAATTAAATAAAGTAAAAAATTAAAGGGGATATACAAGAAATGTGTTTTTTTTTATATGTAATCCATACTAATATTATAAATGCGAAAGTGTGTCTGTCTGTTACCTACCTCTTCACGCTGAACCAATTTAGATGTAGAGAGATAGTTTGAGTCCCGGGAAAGGACATAGGATAGTTTGTATCCCGATATTCTCACGGGATCGACACTTATGCGGGTGAAACCGCGGGGCGTTGCTAGTGCTAAATATTGTACGGTAGTACGGAACCCTTCGTGTGCGAGTCCGACTCGCACTTGGCCGGTTTTCGTTGTATTTTTCATTGCAAATGATGTAATTAAAATTTGTTACATTTACGAAAGGTACGTACTAAATAATAACAGCCGCACAGGTCGATCGATCAGGTTAAGCTACACTTGCCGCGGTTGGTCTGTGGATGGGTGACCATATGTACATACCGTGACCCCTCCGTGCCTCGGAAAAGACGTTAAGCCGTTGAGCCCGGCTGTCATTCGTGGATCTTTGACAGTTGTTACGGGTAGTCAGAAGCCCGAAAGTCTGACAACCAGTCTTACCAAGAGGTATCGTATCATCCAGTAACTGGGTTGTGGAGGTCAGATAGGCAGTCGCTCCATGTAAATTACTGGTATTCAGCTGCATCCGGTTAGACTGGAAGCTGACCCCAATATAGTTGGGAAAAGGCTAGGCAGATGATGACATAGAGTTTTCAACCTCTAAATTACAAGAAGAGAATCTCTTTCTCGAAGTACCTAAGTAAATTTTATAAGTAAATCTGTCAGCATTAGGTAAGAAGGTAAAGTGAAGAGTAGTGACCATTATGTTTGCAATTTATATCATTTTTACATTTTATATTTGACATTTTATTTATTTATTATATTCGATTCTGACATTTTAATATATTATTTTTTTGACAAATTTTATTACTAATTATTTTTAATTGATCACAATTTTATTCTGGGTTTTTATCTGTTTTGAATTTAATATTATATTTTATAAGTAATTTTAATGTATGAGTTTGAATCTATGGACTAGAATTATGTCTAAAATAAATAAATAATTATTATTATTAGATGCTGGCTGACTTTGCATAACCTAGCAGGCTTTCTAGTCTCAACTACAGGTAAATATATACTTAATGGTTCATAAAAAACCACCAATACTAACCTCAAGTTATTCCCTCCATCCCACACAGTAATAGCATGTTTCCCTTCATGAGGTAAAGTCTTGTTGACACACGGAACCGGATGCCAGCGGTTGTTGCTCTGAGCCTTACAAATGATAGCTTTCCTTCACACAGGTCATAGGTGGCCTGTACTGACAAATCCCGCGTAAATTCTGTGACGTTGTATATCTTTCATTTTGATAGATGTCGGTTAAAACCGTTGCTGAAAGATGCGCGCTCAGTACCGAAATGTAAGAGAGCTCTTAATAATACGTAACCATTTTGTTGCCGATTGTACAAAAAAGTATGTTTGGCATATACAAAAAACATATAGTCCGTAGAAGGAATATCAAATAGGACGAAGCGGGAATAAAACAATTAAAATTATATTTTGGGACGAAGGAAGCATATTGTTTGGGACGACCGAGGGTGTTTTGGAATGTGGGACAAAACTTCAGGACGAACAAAGAATAAATCCTATTTATTTATGGAGTTTGAAGGATTTGGTGTTGGCACTATTTCCAATAATAATTTAGTTATGAAGTTTGAAGGATTTGGTGTTGGCCCTATTTCCAGTAATAAGACTTTTTGAAGTGAAATCTTTAGGCGTGTTGACTGATTTTTGGATGCGGGGAAATCTTATGGGTTCGCGTCACTGACATGTAATGTAATGTTTACAGTTTATCTGTAGCTATGAGTATTTACAGGATGTGGCGTAAATAGTGGTCCACCGTTAGGAATTCGATATACCAAATAATTTACTATAACATAATTAGGTACAGTTTTAACCATTTTAGTAGTAAATTTTTTTACAAAAATTGCTCTTGAATTTGCATGATTGTGTGAAAAATTATGGTTCAAATAGAGAAGAACTAACTTTTTCTTCAAAAGTTCTAAATTTACATAAAAACCATAATTTTACACGATAACTCTAGTATTTCAGCAGTAAATACCAGAAATCAAAATGAAAATATAATGGTTTTTGTTGAAACTGCAACCAAATTTGTAACAAAAGATAGAAATGTTATAAATAAAAAACAAAAAAAAAATTATTTTCGAAACGCTTGGGTAAAAATGGTTAAAATTGTAATATTTTATAGTAAATTGTCTGGTATATCAAATCCTTAACGATGAACCACTATTTACGCTACTATTTACACACTATTTACTTAATCCCGGGATTTAATCCCGGGAAAGGACATGAGATAGTTTTTATCCCGATATTTCCACGGGATCGAAACTTATGCGGGTGAAACCGCGTGGCGCAGTTAGTACAATTATAACACTCTTACTACTATCTTCTAAGGTAGGTTAATTTGTTTTATTATTTGTTCCTTAGAAGACGTAGTATGTGTGCGTATATAGTCTACGTACACTACCTACATAATGAATGTAAACGACCACTCATACAAATGTAACACTTTTTCAGCCCGTGGAAGGATACTTACCTAATTTATTTCCGCAGTTACCGTTATGCGTGTTTGTCACGCGCGCCGTTTTATGGCCCAAGTATCTTCTATAACACCTTGGTTTAGTGCCAAGTAAAAGGTCGTGAAGACCTTGGGTATTAATAGGAATATGGAATAAAAAGGTTACTTTACTCCCCCCTCCCCTCTTTACTTTTCTGCCTCGTTGGTCTAGTTGTTAGGTACAAGTTTTAAAAGAGTAACGGTGGAGTTTCTTGCCCATTCTTCTCCATACGAAAACTACCTTTTGGAATGGGTGACTGGAATCAATTCTATTTGTTGTAATTTCTTACGTTCAAAAGTGCCTTTTATGTGCCTATTTGAAATAAATGCTTTGACTTTGACTTTGAAGTGCTGCTGCTCAGCATGGGGTCCCGGGCTCGATTCCCAGATCTGGCAAAGTGTTATTGGGTTTTTCCATCAGGAATGTCTCGTTAGCAGCCTGGAGTCTGAATTTGTGCCCAGTTAATGGCAGTAGGCTCACCCTCTATTACATGGGACTTAAACATTGCTGGCGAAATGTGGGTGTACTATAGCTAAACCTCCGTCCGATCAGGACCAGGCCCGTGCCGGACGGCGCGTACGTGTTCCACGCGCGCCTCAAACAGATGTCAGCATCAACCGAAGGGGCCCGTCAGGACCGAAGCCTGCCGGGTCAGCGGGATTGTCCGAAAGGGTTACCGCTGGCCCGGAACATAAAGGTCTAAGGAAGGAACACGGGTGGGTTTTAGTCAGTAAGAGTCTGACACTCCCTTCCGCTCCACCCAGAGCGGGAGGGATCATTTGATGATTTCTCACCCTGAAAAAAAAAACCTTGCTTAGGGTTCTTTCTAACTTTTTGCTGGCGTGAGGTTATAGCCTATAGTATTACTTAAGAATTGGGCTATCAAATGCAAAAAGAATTTTTCAAATCCGCCTGGTAGTTCCAGAGATTACCCGCCTACATACTAACTTTAAACAAACAAACCTCTACCTCTTTATAATATTAGTATAGATAATGATTGATAACAAAAAACAGTTGTAAGTATATGACAATAGACTCTACACTAAAAAAAGACACTAATCATCAGCTAAACGTTGATAGAATAAAAGCTGTCCAAGGTGACCAGAATCTGGTTATAGTTAAGAGACGGCAAGGTAACTACTCTTCGCATTTTCCGGGTAAATTGTATCTATGAATATCTTCTTAATTAAAATATAGGTAATAGGTAATACGGGCTGGTGTCCGCAACTCCACGTCAATGCGCGTATTTTGCGTACGGGTAATTAAAATGTAATGAAAGAAAGAAAGAAAGAAAATACGTTTATTTGCGGCAAACATGACGCATAAAAATAAAAACACAAACAACAGAAAAGCAAAAATAACAATTTGGGAGAAAGTATGGAGTACGTAATATAAAACTAATATACATCCGAAACCTCATACAGAAAACCATCAGGCACTAGTTGTCTGGTGATTTTGCAGGTAATATATTATATCACATTTTGATTTTTTATCTATTGATCATTTTTGCTGAACTTGACCTATTTGGCGCAGCCGTGAGGTACACATCATCATCATCTACCTAGCCTTTTCCCAAATACGTTGAGGTCGGCTTCCAGTCTAACCGGATGCAGCTATGCCTATCTGACCTCCACAACCCAGTAACTGGGTAATACGATACTCCTTCGTAAGACTGGTTGAGCTATGTGTACCGTGCGGTACAAATTCCTGCTAGTTGCATTAAGTTTGCGCTAATTTTTTTTCATTTTCTTTCTTTTCCTGTTCCTCACGCAAAGGAAAAGGCTTGTTCCTAACTCTCCGGTAAAGTAACAGGATTGACTGTTTACTTCCGTAAACAATACAATAACCGCATCACTAATATTTATATTACACAACTCCACAACAGTCAAAGGCATTCCGTCTCACGTCGGTCGCTATTCGGATTATGACATACGTTTCAATAACTGGAATACACAAATACATAATATATAATCCAATTACAATAGCATTAGCGATGTTATACGCTAGTAATTAAATTAGTTACATAAACATGCTCCTATAGGGAATCTACACTTCCATACTTAGCGGCTTATACTTTCTCTGTTAGCTGCTGTTTCAAATTAAATTATAGATGTTTGCATTACACAATTGTCAGTCACATTATAAACCGGATGAATTTTTTACCGTCTCGAAAATAATATGGTGTGTTGTGCAAGTGGAACAAAAGCCATACACGAGAATATTTGCAAGTGAAGTCTAGGATCCGGCTATAAATTCATTGATAAATTCCGCGCATTTAATAGTATAATTGTGCGAGTATGATTGTGCGATTTTGAATTGTTATATTTATTAATCAACTAGCTGCGCTCCGCGGTTTCACCCGCATAACTCTCAATCCCGTAGAAATATCGAAATGGAAAGTAGCCTATATATTAATCTAGGGTGTCAGCTACCTCCATACCAAATTTTATCAAAATTGGTCCCGCCGTTTGAGCGTGAAGAAGTAACAAACATATAAATACACACACACAAACTCGCAAACTTTCGCTTTTATAATATTAGTGTGATGATTAGTTTTGAAAAAACCATTGAACTCGCGACACTGTTACCGTAACCGTCACCGTACATGTTTTGTTTATAAGACGATTCAAAAAATACACACGTATTGTTCAACTTTTCACTTCTGTGTGGCAAAAGTGGCACTCCCGGAGTGCCACTATTTTTTTCAAAGCTAATATGACAAGTTAACTTCAAATGTGTAGTATTTATTGCTAGATCAATTTCTTAGTATGTTATTGAAAAATAAAATATATAAAATTTCTATGCCGTAAGGCTTCCACTCCGTTCACCTATTGTACATACCTTATTTTTATCAATACGGCAAATAATATTATCCGGTATAATTGCAGTTTATTAATATGCCATTGCACAGCTTCTTTTCATATAGGTGATTTAAGTCAAAAAAGTTAAAGTTAGTAAAGATTGTACTAGTAAATATACTACAGATCTTCTATTTAGCTATCATTGATCAATAGGATTTCTGAATCTATAAACATGAATATTTCAAAGACTAAATAGAGTACTGAAAAGCCTAAGTAGGTAAATATAGATTTTTTGAAAAAAAGTATATCTTGAACCTTGCCAATATCGTAGTTACAAGTAAAAATATTTATAGTTTACATTTTTTTTTCAAACGCTGTGCTGACCGACGTCAATCAAGATTGTTTTTGAGCTTGTAAGTTTCATCACTGCATCAAATTATTAGAATATAGCGAATCACTCACCGACTGTTGACATCTAAATAATTTCAATGACAGTACATCTAGAAACAATATTTATATTTACTACAAGTACAACCGCAAAGTGGCGACATGAACTGTTAAATTACAATTTTTTTTACTCTGTGGCTATAGTCGTGATCTGCGGTCCTAGTCTAAGGTTGCGGTGAGGTATAAGGTACAGACGCCAGCACATCAAGCTACTACAAACTGTAAAATTTCTCTAATAGATTTTCAACGTTATTGCAAAAGCATAAGGTTCAAAGTTGATTGGGAAAATTTGACAGTTTCGGGTAGTTTGATGTGCTGGCGTCTGTACAATCGCGGAAAGTGGCAATTGACTACTTCTCACCTAAACACCCTTAGTAATTTATTAATTTATTGGATCGCCAACAGAGGCTTCACAATTATGCCTTGAATACTATGACTTTCGTGTCATTTTAAACTTTGATATTTTGAATGTTGATTTTGAATTCCAATTATTTTTTATTTTATTAATTTTTTTTTATTTTTTAACGTTGCCCTATACTAGGAATTACTCCTGTATCGTGGGTGCGTTTACAAACATTTAAATTCACATACACAAACAGCCAGACCCGGAACAACTACCTGTAGGCAATACAAATATTTGTTCCGTGCGGGAATCGAACCCGCGACACGCAGCGCAGTAGTCGATCGCTCAGCCACTGTGCCAACCGTGTCGTCAATTCATTATGCTTCGATAAGTATAAGGTTGAAAAGGTAATAAGGCTGAAAAGTGATCCACTGCCAGTGACCACGATGTTACCTCTTCCAACCCATAGTACAGCCTCATATGTATTTCATTGATGCAGCCATTGATATATATCTATGCACAAACAATGAGATGACGTCGCTAATTGTGCATATCTCGTCTGTATTATGCCGTAATTATCCGTAACGTTACATAGCAGATGAATATATCCGAACCATTGATACAAAATCATTATTGGCATTTCATATCTTCAGCTTTCAGAAGCAATCACTCTGGAAATTATTGTAATTATTGGAATGGGGAAACGAATGGGAAACTATCGCAATATATGGTGATAGAGAGAGAACCATAGGGTGATAAACCTTCATAACCTAAAAATCATTAAAATACAACTTCTGTGTACACTATACACATTATCTACATATAAAGCCGAAGAGTTTGTTTGTTTGGACGCGCTAATCTCTGGAACTACCGGTCGGATTTGAAAAATCTTTTTGCATTTGGTAGACCAATTATTGAGCAAAGCTATGGACTATTTAACGTCACGCTACGACCCTTAGGAACCGAGCAAAAATAAAAAAGTCGGAGAGAATGCTAAGCGACAACTAAATAATAGCACGGGCTGGCGATGCGATGTGACACGGTAAGAAATTTCACGCGGACGAAATCGCGGGCAAAAGGTAGTTATTAATAAATAAGGATGATAATACTCTACATCTCTATACAATACCACAGCTCAACGCCCCTGCGATGCAAATACCCAAACATAATTACTGAATACCAGCACGAAGGAATCCGGAGCTAATAAATAGTTAAGTGTATTATCAGCACGACGTTATATGACATAGGTCCTGTTCACAAGGATTACCTACTAGTCCTGGGGAACCTGTTCAGGAAGACTGCGCTAAGACCTGTCAGGTTGTTGACACTGTCGTGCACCTACGTTAGTCGCGAGCACAGTTAGGTACGGATGGCAAAAACAATCGGACTTGATTTTTTTTTGTCCGTTTTTTGAAGTGAAAACTTTTTTAGCATCGTTGTGATTTGAAATTTTATGAAACGAAAAAGCAACAGTATAAAGAGACATATAAGATTTAACGTGGGTGTTTTTGTGGGTTAGTGTTTTTGTTTTTTTATTAGTACAAATGACATCACATTTAATGGATGTGTGGATGTGGATGTGGATGGATGGATGGATGGATGTATGTTCTTTAGCATCGTTGTGATTTGAAAGTTTATGAAACGAAAAAGCGACAGTAAAAAGAGACATGTAAATTCATAAGATTTAACGTGGGAGAATATGAGATAGGAAGCATTATACAGTGTTTTTAAAGGTTTCACTTCTACCACGTGTGAATTGCACACATGCTGTTTTTTTAAAGATTTTGGTATTTTCTACTGTATTGTACACAATCAGCCTATACTGTTTCCACTCTGAGACACAGGCCTCTTCTCTGTAAGAAAGAGTGGGCCATACTCTACCACGTAGGCCCAGTGCAGGTTGGTAGATGTTACATGTCTTCACATTTTTGGTTCTAGTGTATGCCAGTTTCCTCACGATGTTTTCCTTCACCGTTTTGAGAGCAGTGGTGATGAAATAATTTACACAAAGTAAAGCGTCAGTCAGACTGACTGAGTTCGCGCAGCTAAATTTTGGGCCAAAGATGTTTGAAATTTTTGCCATCGATACGCTAAGAAGACAATAATTGCAGTAGCTTGAAATGGTTTTTTCAATAGTGTAACACGACGTACAGGCCCTAACCTCTCGATCTTTGCTCAATAGTTTGAAGCTTGAGAAATTGTTCATTGCTTGTAAAAAGTAATATAAATTATAAAGCTCTCTTATTGGTTACCTTTGCTGTTTAATGTCTTACACTTGAAACCGACTTAACAGCCCAGAACGGTAGAACCACGTTTTTCAAAACAAAGATTTTCATTTTATGACCTTTCGCGTTTTCCCCATTCCATTGGAATTTCTCTAAACGCCATATTTTATGAAAAAAGTATAAAAATCACGCAGAAGCTGCGGTCTTGCTTAATAGCATAAAATGCCCATAAAACATGGGGCGGTATTGATGATAACAACGAAACTTGCTTAGAGTATTTTATAAGTACTTTATCGAAGGAAGTGGGTACTTATCTAGGTACTATCGATGTAAAAATGCGTTCGGAACTTTATGGTGTGAAAGCAATAAAATCGATTTTACAACTCGCTTTAAACTCAGATCGAATGGAAATTCTCATTTTATGGTGTACTTTTCTGTTCTAATGTGCTCCATTAGATAAATAGGTTTTATTAAAACGTGTAAATACCTATGTATAACTATTAGCGTGAAAGCTGAAGAGTTTGTTTGTTTGTTTGAAAGCACTAATCTCTGAAATTCGGATCAGTCGGATTTGAAAAAATCTTTTCGCCTTAGATAGCCCTATATCCTTGAGGAATGCTATAGGCTATTTTAATATCACGCTACGACTCATGGGGGCCGAATAAAAAGAAAAAAAGTAAGAAAGAACGCTAAGCCATAACGAAATAGTACCGCAGGCAGGCGATGCGATGCGACGGGGTGGGTTGGGGGAACAAGAAATTTCACACAGCCAAAGTCGCGGGCAGAAGCTAGTATCTAGATAAATAATGTTTCTTCGTGATATGAAGCTATCACGAGTGTTTTAATGGATCGGATTTAGTAAAACATTTATTATCTCATTTTTCAAATCGGGGCAGATATTATATTACGCCCCCAATTATTTTACGCTTAGGAAGGGTGCTCAGAATCCATAATATCGAAGTGCTTTATGTTATTAAGTAGGCATTTTCCATTAAGCTTTTCCGGGATTTATAAAATAAATCTATTATTATATATTTATTTACAAGTTCAATAATATTTTAATTAACAAAGGAGAAAATTATATTTACACTACTTACATTTTTTTAATTCCATTCTATTAATTTTAAATAATATGTATTTATTTTATTTTATTCTGTTCGGGAAACTTACAGCTAATATAAGGTTAACAAAAAAAGGTCGGTAAAAATACCTATAAGTAATATAAATTAATACAATAACTTTTCAACCTTATTTCCAAATTTATTTTAAACAATCTTTGTTCGTTTTGTCGAGGAAACAATACAATCACATCGAAATCCAAAGTTCAAGCTTCAGGAAGTTTACATTTAACCGATTCGATATTATCTGTTTTATTTGATGTTAAAGTCAAACAAGGAAAATGTGCACGCTAATAAAATTATAAGCTCTGATTGTGAATTGAATATTATTTAACAGTGTAATATTATTTTCTTTAACTTATTTTTCTGAAGCATTTTCTGCTCTGATTTATAAACGTTTTTTTTAAGAAACTCTTAGCTATTTTTGTAAGAAACACTGTAATGAAACATTTTCTATCGTTATCAAGAACGGGCCCTTACCGAAAAAAAATGGTGTGCGCTTATGACTACACGATAAGAGTAAAAACTTACGACTGAAGCCGAGATTACGCGATTCAGCGACACTGACGGACTGGACCCGAGTATGCCCGATTCAGCGTCACCGACCCGAGCGTGACGGTTAGGTTTCGTTCACTGTTTACAAAGAAGAAAGAAGTTTTCACTTTAAACATCCGAAGTGGACATACATTTTTTTTCGTCTCATTTGATTTTGCTGACGTTACAAGTGCTTAGCGACACGTTGCTTAGTAAAAACTAATCTAAGCATCCATTGCGGCTTTCGTTTCGCGGTAGTGAGTTTCACTGGCGCACTGTACTCGCCGCACCGGTATCTGGGACTCTGACATTACAGCAAGTTTATTGCAATAACCTTTAAGAGAATAGTAACTTCTTTCTTTCTTTTAACATTTTTCAAGAGCTGTTCTCTACCCCTCCACCTATATTTTTTTTATTTTCCTACAACTAGTATATTATAGTGTTCAACCACGCCAAATAATTAATAAAAATAATTTCCAGTGACGTCATTTAACGGTAAATTGCAGACGCTATGTGTCGACAACCACAGTTTTAGGAAACCTAAGCTTTAGCTAAGTTTATCATACCTTTTTTTCTACATGTCAGTTGATAGACGGCAAATATGTTTCAATTCGATCTGTGTTGTGTAGAAAATACCTCCATCGTGATCTAAATCCGAGCAATGCACCAGATTACTTAACTGATCCACCAATATCAATCCGCCATCAACAAATATTGGAGTAGCCCTTTCCATTGGTTGAACGCTGCGTGGGAATAGAGCAACGGGTACACTTTGTGTTTTTCTTCCGCTCAAAGATCAGAGAGAAAGGAAGCAAAAGCTTATATCAATAACAAAAGGATGTAGACAATTACTTTGCTAGAAGTTCCTCCATTATTCTTTGAGCAATTCATTTTATGACGACATCACTTAGCCTTGCGCGTAGTTGCCGCGACAGTTTTATTTATTTTTACTAGTTGTTGCCTCCGGTTTCACTAGCATCCTAGAGAAACTAAGTCATGTGCTCAGATAAAAGATACTTTTTGTTTTAATCTGGGACATAATCTGTGTGCGAATTTTTATCTAAATACGCTCTGCCATAGTGTAGGTATGCGTTATTGGCGGTCGTCTTGGCGCTCTACCGTCTGTAAAAATGTAAAAACTTTCGAAAAAAAAAAACACCTCGGTACACTAACCGAAAAATGCCAAATAAGTATTTGGCATTTTTCGGTTAGTGTACTGAGGCGTTTTTTTTTTAAACAGAAGATCTAAGTCGAGCTATACCTGTACCTTTAACTCTGCCGGCCAACTCTATTGCATTAGTTGTGATCGAGTATTTAAAACAAAATTCGGTCTGGCGAGTCATATTCTATTAAATAATAATTTTAATTTAATTGAATTTTCTGTATAGTTTTAGTTAAGTTAGAATTTAATTGTGTTATTTATGGTTCTGTTTCTCCTTTTTTGTAAATTTTTAACAAGAGCGAATGAGCATTGAATAATAATAATTAATGTTAAATCGTTATCGGAATCTTTAAGGAGGTCTATATGCGTTATTGAGTAATAAACATTTGCATAGATAGGACATCTTGGGCTGGTTTAGCAAGATGGATCTTGTGGATCTTTAGTAACCGGTGAAGGGTGAATTGCTTTTCATGTTTTTGGTTTTTCTTGCTAAAGTTTTTTTCCATTTAGAGTCCATTTTCGAAAATAAATCGTTCTCTTTTTTTATTTTTTTACTAGCCTTAAATGTCCCACTGCTAGAAAAAGGCCTCCCTACGCTCTTTTCACCTCACTCTGTCACAGACAGAGGTCTGTGACCAATCTTTATGAAAGGAGTTTAGGTCACCCCGCCATCTTCGTCTGGGGCTGCCTGTTCTCCTTTTATGCATTCTTTACCTCTAGTTGCTAAAACTACTTCTTGTTGCACAAATACCTTCTATTTGAAACATTGTATGTTTTAGATGACTCTCTGGTTTGCTTACTGTCAAGGGGAACAAAATTAAAGTGACGTCGTCTCAAAGAGCTTTTGAAGGCCATTATTTTAGACAAGGTATTATCTTACTTAAAAGTTAAGGTAGCAACAGTAATTATGTAATATAAAATATGTCACAATAAATTATTATTTAAGGTGTAAAATTGTATGAAGCTAAGTCATGTTTTGTTAGAATTAGTATTTCATTTCTTGTTATAACAGTGTTTTGTATGCATGAGTTGTGGGGCTTTTCTTTAAGCAGACGTTAAGCTTAATGTTCTACTGGCTTTATAAGATTACTGGAACAATTAAAATTATGTTTATACTGGATAGCTTCGTAGTTATTATGTTCAGCAGTGGATGTATGCTGGCTGATATGAATAATTACAATGATATTGGTTTCAGACCCGTTACAGATCGAATTTCTGACTTAAACGATGCATTTAGGGGTATTTTTTAAAACTACTTTTACATCCAAGCAGAAACACGGAACTAGAATAGAATGCCTTTTATTATGTCATATGAATTTACAGATATAAATTAGAAATTTTACATAGGGTAACACAATGGGCGGTGTCATCCCTTCCAGCGATCTTTTAAAGATATCCTTTTGATGGATTTTTAAAGGAAAACGGAGAGACAATACTGTAAGTATATACAAATAATGCCTCAAAACCCAATAAACACATCTGATCCCCTACACTGCACATAAGTTCAAAAAGTAGTCATTAAAGTAAATACCATTATAGGGTTAGTTTTATGTACATCATTGCCTCTGGACCATTCCCACGTCCGAAGAAAAACCTACGTCATGAGCTGGTAATTTTTCTCCCAAGCCTCCATAGATTGTATCGGAGTAGTTACCTATGTTCCGTAAAAGTTGCGGCCACAGCTACCTATTCAATAGCCCAGAGTCTCGTGTAATGGAATATAAAATATGGATAGAGTAGCACTTTCTAGCCATGTAGGTCGCCTGCTGTAACTCTCGGGTCCCCAAAGTGGCATACGTCTCCATTTTTGCACCCCAAGCGTATATAATTTAGCCTTTAAAGAGCCAAAAAGGGGAAAGTTAGCGATGTATTTATTTTATTTGCAGAAATAAATAACTTGGTTGACGTTTGTGGGACGTTTTTGTTGATTTTACAGTGCAGTTTGTGCTTTATGTGGTTTAGTTGGTTTTTTGACGTTTTTTCAACTTGTCGGAATTATTTTTATGTGATACAAATGTGTTTTTGGCAGAGTTGACTTTTCTGGATTTTCCGAATAGAGATAAAATGTCAACGAACCGAAGAAGAAAATTTCCGGTGTTTTATCTGAGTTGACGATGTTTGGTTTGAAGTTATGTCCGAAAAAAAATTGGAAACAGGCATTCTTTTATTCTCGATAAAACGTCGTAACAAACCGTCAAAATTCCAAGCAAACTGTCAATTTAAAAATACATTCTTTTGTTATCGATAAACGTTGAAAAAAGCGACAAAATTCCGACCGAACAAAAAATCTCTATTACGGAGAATTTTAAGTAAATTGAATGAAAAAGAAAAAAATATAGAATACCTTTGAAAACAAATACAGGAGATAAATAATTTTGCGTGAAGTAATTGAATCAAAGAGTCATCAATTTTCATTAGGGTCCATTACAATAATGACGTGCCGACAGATTGAAACCAACTCAGTGAGATAACTTTTATCTCAATGACTTTATACTGATACCCTTGACAATACTGGATGAGGATCAGGAGTATAAAAACCAGGTGTTTTTCTTCCTGTTTTAGTTACTGAAATAGAGTTATGTACAAAATAACTGTTGTTAATCTCTGCTACAGTCAAATAATCTGTTATTTATTAACTTTATCGGCAACTTCAGCGACTTGCAAAAGTTACAGTATTTATTTTAACTCGATTTTGTAACGTTGAAAATAAGGCACATTTTTCTAAAAGTAACGACAAGCTTGCTTGACAAGTTTGCATGGCTAACCTGATTTTTATAGGATAGGCAGGTACTTAGTTTATGTAAATATATTCTACCCTTCGAGATACACTTGAGTCAATAACATTTTCATAAACCACTCTTAAAGCTAGATAAAGTGCTTTAAAAATGTCAGTTAAGTAAGTAAGAAAAAGTATCTAATCATCGAAATATGTATGACATCTGAAACCCAAAGAATTTACAAGGGTGACACACAGTACGGTGTTCACTGACCCGCCTTAATACCAATATGGAAGAGATCAGTTTACGTTCATACATGCATGAGCCACGCGAGCTACCCGAGCCATCCGAGCCATGCAACCACACGGGACTAGTGGCTCTCTGTCTTATAGGAAACCTCTTCCGCAATCTAATATCTTAGCCACAAACGTATGCGGATTGGATGACATTGTTTCTGAATAAAACACTCTAAAACAAGAGTTACTAAGCAACATTTTACTGTGTAGGTAGGTACACAATAGTAGGTACCTACGCTATTCAAGGAAAAAAGAAATTAAAACCGAGTCAAAGTCAACGAAACTTTTCCTTAATAAAATCGTCGTCAAATAATTCCAATGGAAAATGGAATTGTTACAAAACGTTGTTCAAACGTAATTTATTATGTTTTAATTAATAGTTGGTGAGACTAGTTTGTACCCAAATTAGAGGGAAGTTTCAAACTTCCGCAATAGTCTTATCTCCCTTTCCCGCGCTTTTACGAAAATTGCGTTTTGTAATAATACATTGGAAACTAAAGTTTAATGTGGAACTAGGTATGTAGGTACTTACTCTTTTCGAAATTAACGTTGTAGAGAAAGATGGCAGTAAAGTTATGTCAGACATTTTTCAATAAACATAATTACATCGCTCTTTTAGGGTAGAGTTCAGTGTAATATGAAAACTTCTCGAGTTGTTCCGAAACATGTTATTAAAAATACATGTAATAAAAATTCAGTTGACGACAAAGACGGAAACAGTCCTCATTATAGACAAACATAAATCGCGTACGTAATTAGTAGTATTTAGAATATCAACACCAAATTTAAAATCCACTTTGAAACAAAGAATTCCAGACATGCAGATTTATCGAAAATTTTAATTTCACAGATTGCCCACCGCAAGGTAATTAGAATGATGACAAAATAATTAAAGTTGCTACCCTCCGTTTGTTTAGCAATCACGCTGTGTCAAGATTAAAGCTATCCAAGAAAGATCTCCTCAAGGACACTTAAAAAAAGCAGAAGGATTTTTAAAAGCAGACGCAGCAGGTACTTACCTAGTGCTTGACGGATGCAAATGAGACCGGGCGGCGCGAGGCCGGCCGCTTTTCTATACGGACGCTTTTCCTTTACCACAATCCAAACAATCCTTTATTTGCACCGACCTACAGAATTCTACAATGCCGACTAACCACGTGTTAAGTCTAAAATATAACGGTCCTTTAATTCACTATGAAAAGTCCAAAACAAAAACTTAATAATTAAATGAAACTTTACTGACCGTAGTCCGGAGAGCTGGTGATGGGACCGTGGAGGGTAATTCACGAAATATGGGATATGTTTTTGATAAACGTCGCGTCAGACGCGGTACGCTCGATTTAGTACCGGTAGATTTCGGAGAGATCGTACGTCGCGGGTAGGAGAGGATCGGACACACGATCGGGGAGACCGAAACGATGTGAGTGACGCCGGGCCGGTGCGGGTGCCTCCCGCCGCCGGGCCGCGTCCGCGAGCAAGAGGGATGCAGCGAGCGAACCCCCCAACTCGCGAATATCGCCACTCGGATCACCTCGCCAGAGTCTCAAGTGCTCTTCGCCGCCGGCAACGCTCTCTCCTAGAGGGAGGGCTCCCGATGTACCACAAGCGAAACGGCGCAAGTGACAACCGCGATCACACTCCCGTTTGAAACTTAAAGCTGTTGTTTTAAAATAGAATTTGATAACTAGGTCACGAGATGAACACCTGACGTTCGGCGTCATATCGAAAAACGTATGCCCCCGTTGGCTAGGTGTAGCAAATACCATAACGAATACTTTGGCTGAACACGCGCCATATTATGCAACGTTACGTCTCGTATCCTACGGCCGAGCTTTTACAGTTCAGATGCTTCGTAGCATATGGGGGAGTTGTCCTTTGTTTATTAATAAAAAGATTTTTTCCTTAAATGTTGCCGAGTTTTATAGCTTGTAGCAATTAGGATTACCTCCATGACAAACGATTCGCAACCTGAACTTTTCTGTTAGGATGATTAAATTATGGCAAAACGCGTTCCCGGAAGTTCTTGCAAGGTGGGGTGTGTTCTCGAAGAACGCAACACAACAGCTATCCATCAATCAATTAGGGAAGGTTAACTCCTGTTATTTATTGAACATAAACTTGTAATGTTATGGTTTTGTTGCTTGCAGAGTTTCCGTGGGAATGCGAAAAAGTTTTTCTTCAAAACTATACCTATTAGTGTTATTTTTAGTTTGTCACTTTTAGCCAGTCACAAAGTGAAAATATGAATAATGTATGTGATTATAGCAACTTTGTAAGTTTGAGTCGACAAAAAAGCTGGACATTTTTCTTAAAATAATGTGTTAAGCTGAGTTCTATAGATTTGTTTTGTTTATTTTTCAATTATAATTATTTTACATTATAATTTTATGTGCGCGTCTTTCTCTGACAGATAAACCTACTTTTCTTTCTTTCTATGGGGTAAAGTAAGCACTTTTGCGTTTTGAAATGGGCAACTAGCTTCAACTTTCTGACTAACTGACAGACTATTTAAATTTTAACAATTCAAAAGTGCCTTTACAAGGTTTAATTAATATAAATGCTTTGAGTTTGAGTTTGAGTTTGACTTACTCTGAACGTCAAACTGACTAAACCTACCTGGTTGTCAAACTTAATAAATACTCTATTGAAAGAAGAAAATGGTGGTTATAAACCCTTGTAAAACATAATATTGTATCCACATTACAGCACAAGTGTACAAACACAGGTAATACAAGCTATAGCGCTACTTCAGCCGTAAATCATTTTATTTCCGAGCGCACGGAAATAATTTTATGCGAGATCTGTATGGAATTAGGTTTTAAACTGCAAAAATGTTGCAGTTAGATAGAAATAAATTGTTATTTAGTTTACTCCGCCGCTGCAAGTCTCTTTGTCTTTTGGTAGATTTTGATGTTAACGTGGCGTTGATCAAAGATACTCGTGACGTAATATTACTTAGTAACAATAGTAAGATTAAAAAAAAAATACTTTTAGGGTATTTAATATTTATACATAGTATTCATATATTTATTTGCATTGCATATTGTTCAAAGATCTTACAATGGCTTAAAGCTAAGGTCAATTATGGATTTATGGACATTTAATTTAATTTACATATGTTTAGAAATAGAGTCATAATTATCACTATAGCCATTTTATAACCAACAACACACGAAGATGAACAATCTAGCTTATTCCGTTAAAAGCTAGTTCGCAACAAATAGAGTAAGTAGGTAATAAAATAAAGCGGCGACATGAATGACATACAACTATTAGTAAACTATTGCAATGTAACTATTCCGTCATTGTAATCTATACCTACATATAACAAAGATTAAAGTCGATTTTCGTGTCTGTCTGTGTGCCCGCGTTGATCTTTTAAATTACGCAACGGATTTTGTTGCAGTTTTCGCCGTCATTTCAGGAATTTATTCCGGAAGGTTTATGTATCTATAACACTTATATTAAACTTACATATGATACAGAAAACTCTATGTTTTGTCATGTCCGAAACCGTGCGAAGTAGCGGCCGGTGACTAGTATACTATAAATTAGAATGATTGTCATGAGTTTGATAAAACTCTAGGCAATCATTTTAATGCTACCTGCCTTACCTAGCTGACCTTACCTTACCGAGATAAGAGTTACATTGTTATGAATTACTGATGGCTTTACGTCGATCGTTAATGTACTACTTTAATAATATTGCCCACAACCATATTCTGATAAATTTCTTTCCCCAAGTGTACGACAAAGGAAAGTATTAACAAACCAAGTAATTAAAGAATGACTCGAATATTTCAGATTCCTACCTAAACTATTTATGAAGCATTTAAATTGAAAATGGAAGCTCTTGCTAGCCATTCTAAATCGTGGTCGAAACTAGGCAGGTGTCCAAAAAGTGAACTCAGAAACGCGGTTAAAATCAATGTTTTGTCGAGAAGAATCAAAATAAGGAAAAATATGCCTGTAACTATCTAATAACTTCTAAATTATGTGAAAGGTTAATTTTGTTTTTATTTCTTGTGAAAATCAACGTATTTAAAGATATTTCCGTAAATTTAGATATTAAAAATTTCTGATATTTTCCGTCAGAGAAAGATAAATAAATAATAGAATAATCTGAAAAGAGCGGGGTATATTGAGTTAATACAACTTATACCTATTAAAGAGATCAGTTACTACCTATAAGTCTGATTCAAAAGTATCTGATCAAAGTGTAAACAAACCCTGTTCAGGTGAAATTCTTACACAATCACTCATTATTCGTATGGAACAAGTATCTAACACTTCTAATCTTTATTTTTATGGTTTTAACTTTGCATACCAGCACTTCTTCTTACAGTTATTTCAAATAACATTAATTTGTACCTAATTCAAAATCATCGACGAAAATTGAGGTAACAAAATTAAGCCCAACTGTCTAATGAAAAACGGTCTTTAAGGTGATTTAAAATAATTAGAATAGCTAGTTTCATCATTCAACTAAACAAATCAAAGCACTCAATTTGTATGTGGCACAACCAATTGGCATCCATTTTCTAGACGTTTTTTTGTTTTTTCAAGAAATACTTTTGGAATAGCCTTAGGTACAATCTTCCAGAGAGAAATAGAAACTGGCTTTTATACATAAACGCATTGAAAACACAACTTAAGTTACAAAACGAAAGCACATCATATTTCTATTTGAAAATCTCAGGAGCTTGAACTTCCGCGTGAAATCTTAAAAGTAATTGCTCTGAGGAGAAATCGCTAACAGGTAAAATGTATTCGCATCGGAAAACATCCTATAGTCTTTTATTATATTATTTTTGTTACATTTCTACACATTATATTTCTACTACATTTTCTGCCATCTGTATGATGTATAAACATTTAAGGGTACGATCACACGTATCAGAACCACACCACATTGCAGCGACAAAATATAGGCAAGCAGTGGTTACTTGTGAATAGTTTCGCTGCAGCTTCTTGCAGTTGCGTTGTGGTAACTGCCCAATCAAATAAAGTGGTCGATGCAACGTTGTGTTTGCAATGTGCCCGGTCGCTATTGGGCAGCCTCGCTGGTGGTTGCGATGTGGCTGCGTTCTGGCTGCGACGTGGCCTTGATGTGGTCTGTATCGCCCACAGGGTTGATTTCGACGGCCAAATGTGGTCCGTGTGAATGAACTATTTATTTTTATACAAATTAGCGCTCGTCCACGTGGAGTCGTTGTGGTGTGGTTATGGTGTGTTTGTGATATGTGTGTTCGGACCCTAAAAGAGAAATGTAAGCGAACGATGGCCGGAACGTACCGACAGACCGGGCAACGGTAAACATGCGAGCTCCACCGAAACATTTTCAAGCTTTTTGCTAATTTTATTTCAATGGCCGTCGATATTTGCTTCACTTTACATTATAAGCATAGTTCGCTAAACAGACTTTCGTTTTGATATAACATAACAAGCTTTAAGGCCTTGACATACGTGCTTTTTCAGTGCTATGTCGATTTGCAACTGGAGGGAAAAGCTTGAGCTTCACATGATCGCGATAACGCAGCGATCGACGTGTTACTGAAAAGGCTTTTGTGTTGTTGCTATGGTAACTTTTAGCTGGCTCAAAATTATTGTTTTACATCGGAGGGGCAATTAACGTATTTTTAAGGACCTTCACATTGTAAGTAATCTCAGCGGTCGATTCTGTAAAAATCTCACCGTGAAAACTTAGGTGATGTGAGTTTGTTTTTGCTAGGAATTGACACTATTGACAGCTCACTCCACGCTCACTTCACCTAAGTTTTCACGGTGAGATGGTTACAAAATCGCACTGCAGTACCTATCAATCTGTCACTAATGTCATCTCTAATTTGACAAGAAAAAACAATAAAACTTATTTAGCCTATATTGTTCCCACTGCTGGGACACAGACCTCTCTTTAAGGAGGGAGTGAAGTGGAATTACTTTGTGTAATTTATATCATCACTACTGTTTTCAATACGGTGAAGGAAAACATCATAAGGAAGCCGGCATGTCCTCTAACTTACCTATACGAGTAGGTACTTATTACTGACAAGTTTTTGACATTCATTGTCGCCGAGTTGAGATTTGGAACGTTTTGAAACACGGAAATTGGCCATATAAATAAACTCAAGCGCAAAAACTATCATTAATCGCTACTGCTACATTGGTCTGAAAGTCTTCCTTACAATAAATAAATAAAACTTAGATCAACCAATATGGTTATCAAACCTTCCAAACCGACAAAGATCTGACATGAAAAAAGTATCGAAACAAATTATATCATAATAATCTTCACGGTTATAATTCCCGATACAATGCGCAGGGTAGATTATCGAATACCCGCAGTTTTCCGATGTATAGAGTCCCGTTGGGATAGGGGTCCGGCCTATTCATTGGGAACGTTCCATTCCTCTATATCTGGGATTTTCTTTTGTAATAGAAAAACCCAATTACGGGCCGAAAGTTGAAAAGTCATGTTTCTACTGAAAATCATTGAATTGAATGTTTACAAAGATGTAGGTACAGACGCCAGCACATCAAGTTACCCGAAACTGTCAAATTTTCCCAATCAACCTTGAACTTTATGCTGTCGCGATAGAGTTGAAAATCTATTAAAGAAATTTGACATTTTGTAGTAGCTTGATGTGCTGGCGTCTGTACATAAATCATCATCATCTGCCTAGCTTTTTAACCACTATGTTGGGGTCGGCTTCCAGTCCAACCGGATGCAGCTGAATACCAGTATTTTACATTGAGCGACTGCCTATCTGACCTCCACAACCCAGTTACTGTGTAAAGGCTCCTGCAAATAGGCGCAACGCGCGACGCGAACCGCGCCTGTTTGTAGGAGCTTTAATACGATACCCCTTGTTAAGACTGGTATTAATATTACTGGTATTTTATGTAGGTACAGACGCCAGCATATCAAGCTACCCGAAACTGTCACATTTTCCCAATCAACATTGAACCTTATGCTTTAGCAATAAAGTTGAAAATCTATTAAAGACATTTGACAGATTGTAGTAGCTTGATGTGCTGGCGTCTGTACATAAATATGTAGGTTAATTAAAATTTTTAGTGATCCACATTACTTTGGTATGAAGTTAGCTGACACCCTGGATTAACATATAGGCTACTTTTTATTCCGATATTCCCACGGGATCGAAACATATCCGCATATGTTGGAAGGATTAGTTTATTAGTATTAGTATATTATTATTAGTAGTATTATGTATGATGGTCTGGCAGTTTGAGTACTTTATGCGGCGTACCCAAATGTCCTTTCTTTGGTATTTATTTCTCCAATCATTAAGCTATGTAATACTAGCTGCGCCCCGCGGATTCACCCGCGTGAATCCGCGGGGCGCAGCTAGTATTACATATTTCCAAAAAAATTCGCTGAAAATTTATCAACGAGGAAATAATTTATTATACCGACTCATCATATGCAGAAAGCCTTTCAATACATAATGAAATTAAGCAAAGTGAGCGCTTTGGTAAGCCAATGTAAGATTTATATTTATCGATTTCGTGCCAGTAAAATGTTACAATATAAACATTTATATAAGTAGTCATCTCATCGTCATCTAAGTTGTATTTGTGCTTTTTTATTACCCAAAGGGTTAAAAAGGGACCCTATTACTAAGATTCCACTGTCCGTCTGACTGTCTGTCTGTCACCAGCCTGTATCTTATGATATCGTGATAGCTAGACAGTTGAAATTTTCACAAATGATGTATTTCTATTGCCGCTATAACAAAAAATACTAAGAACAGAATAAAAGAAATATTTAAGGGTGGCTCCCATACAACAAACTTGTTTTTTTCGGCGTTTTTGCGTTGTGGTACGGAACCCTTCATGTGCGAGTTCGACTCTCACTTGGCCACTTTTATTTAATGCCTTACTAATAAACGTTGTATAGCGTCTGTATAGTTACACAACGCTTTGTCTTCGTCTTTCGAAAATCAAATTACTGGCTGAGAGAGAAATCGGTGTGTTACTATTCATCTGTTAAAATACGTTTATTAGTAAAGGGGTTAGTGAAATTAAACAAACAATATTAGGTAAACCCCAAAATGTAACGAAAACATTAAATTAAAAACCCCTTTATTCTATTAAATTTTTCTCTATGGCAATGGTGCCGATGTCGATAATTCTGCCAATGTCAGACGTGATATGAGAAAACGTGCGAAGAGAAAAGAAACCCCTTTATTAATAATATACGTTGAACGTTACTTAAAATTAAGTATTGATTAGCGACTTTAACCATACATTTTGACGTTTAAACGTCACTACAAAAAAAAAAACTACTAAACTTTAATCATTTATACTAATATTATAAATTCGAAAGTAACTCTGTCCGTCTGTGTGTTACCTTTTCACGCCTAAACCACTGAACAGATTTCGATAAAGTTTGGCAGAGAGATAGATTGCATCCCGGGAAAGGACATAGAATAGTTTTTATCCCGATATTCACACGCGATCGACACTTGTGCGAATGAAACCGCGGTGCGCAGCTAGTTGTTATAAATAAACCCCTTAGGGCGCATTCGACCAAACTTTTATACATAGAATAAGTCTTATCCTGAGAATAAATTTTGAATTTTTGACAGTTTTACTATACTAGAACTTTCAGACGTCCATTTTATTCCACGAATAAAAGATATCTGACTTTGGTAAAATCAGCCCTTTTTTTTTAAATCATCACTAAGGCCGCTATCCCACTGGGGTTTTACGAGCGTTGACGTCAACGTCGCGTCTGCGCGGCGTCGACGCTGCGCAGACGCGACGTTGACGTCGCGTCATCGCGTAACAAGCATAAAACGTCCGCTGAACGCGACGTCAACGTCGCGTCTGCTTAACGTTAACGTCGCGTTTGTTGGCAATAGTATCATCTGCGCGACGTTAACGTCGCGTTCAGCGGACGTTTTATGCTTGTTACGCGATGACGCGACGTTGACGTCAACGCTCGTAAAACGCCAGTGGGATAGCGGCCTTAATATAAGAATTCATTAGTAGGTAAGGTAATACCTATAAAAAATGTAAAGAAAACAAAAAATCAAAAGGAATTAAAGCAAGGTTTTTATATAAGTACCTAAAACTAGCTGTTGCCCGCGGCTTCGCCCGCGTGGAGTTCGGAAATTATCCCACGGAAACGTATTAATACCGAGATAAAAAGTCCTAGATAGTAAATCCTATATGTGAATGTAGGTTATAATAAACTATGTGTATGCCAAATATCATCGAAATTCTATTAAAATCATAATGCTAATGATTAAAATACAATCGTAAATTCATGCAAGCTTAAGTAGTACTTTTTTCTAGAATACAACATACATAAAGTCGGGTCATAATTCAATCAAGATTCGAAAGACACATAGCGCCATCTAGCGTCCTAAAGCAATTGTGACCGTTGAAAGTTCTTGTAATTCTTTTTCTCGGGAGCAGTATTTTTTCTGGATGAAATGTACCCTATTTCCTTTTCTATACCCTTGACAACGTCTATATGCAAAATTTCATGATGATCGGTTCAGTGGATTAGCTGTAAAAAGGTAACAAACAAACTTACTTTCGCATTTATAATATTTGTTAGGATTGTTTATCCATACTTAATTTATAATTGTGAAAGTGTGTCTGTCTGTTACCTCTTCACGCTTATATAGCTGAAACGATTTAAATGAAATTTGGTATAGAGATAGTTTGAGTCCCGGGAAAAGACATAGGATAGTTTTTATCCCGATATTCTCACGGGATTAAAACTTATGCCCGTGAAACCGAGGGACGCTGCTAGTTGTAAATAAATGATAGTTGCTGTTCCTTATAAATAAATAAAGAGCTCCATTTCGAATTCGCTCTACTTACAGTCACTTGTTATCGAACTAGACGGACGCCCCATAGTTGCGAATTGGACCAATTGCGAATTGGACCAATTACGAACTGGACCAATTGCGAACTGGACCAATTGCGAACTGGACCAATTGCGAACTGGACCAGTTGAGAATTGGACAGTTGGACATTTTGCGAATTGGACATAATGCGCCCAAACGGTTATTTCACCCCGCTCTCGCTGCGTCCGCGCCCTTCCAACAATACGGCACGTTTATGTTGCCAGCACGCGTGACTTTGCATGACACAAACCAATATGTCTCACACCAATGTGCCACAAATCGATCCTGATACGGTTTGTCACCCCTTTGATGGATGGATTGCCGTTTCATTTACCCAATTGCCTGTTTATGCGTAATTTCTCCTGTTAACTTCATAAAATAAGTGTGGATGGGATTTATGTTCTAATCTAGCGTGTTACCTTGGAGGATTGTTATAGTTTTGTTAATAAAGCTATTGTTCCATCTGCTTTGACACAGACCTCCTCTTTTCGAGAGGGACTTGACTGTAATCTGACACGAGGGCCCAGTGCGGGTTGGTAGATGTCACATGTCTTCGATACCTGGTTTGTTCTAGGACATGCCGGTTTCCTTACGATGTTTTCCTTTACCATTTTGTTAATAGATAATAGTATTTAGTGTCATTTAATAAGTCTATTAGGCCTCTCCTAGTTTGCGTTACAACACCCTGACTTCGACCTTCCACATCTAGTCTGTCCCAGCCATCTTTTTAAGGCCGTTTGGTCCATCTAGCTTGGGGGCGTCCCACACTATGCTGGCCTGGGAGAGGCCTATTTCCAATAGTTGGCTGTGATAGAATGAGTTGATTTGATTGAACAAAACTATTGTCACTCAGGTACCTGCCATCTCTTCTGTCATTTAAGCCCGCACTCACATCTCCATTGTAATCGTAATTTAGGATTCTCTAGTGTTAAAACGGAAGCTACACTCACAAACACTTCACCTTTACTTCAGGTAGTTTCCTCAGGGAGTTTTTATAAGAAACACTACACGTCAATTCTTTTGTACGGTAACTATACTAGGAATTTTCTATACGAAGAGAATATTTTATCTTTTCCACAGCAACTATTCTCTTCTATATGCGCGATGGGCATTTTTTGAGATGGGGAAAAAACCATTGAACTCGCGACACTGTTACCGTAACCGACACTGCGCGTGTTTTGTTTATATGACGATTAAAATAATACACAACGTAATTGTTCAAGTTTTCACTTCTGTCGGCACTCCCGGAGTGCCACTGCTTTTTTATAAACACCACTTGTAACAAATTAATTTAATACATTTTTTTTACACTGCTAACCTCGTATACGTCTATTCAATTTGAGACAACCATTGATATACAAAACAGAGACAACGTAAAAACTTAGTGAAGACATCGTAACTAAGTTTTTGTAAGATCAGATAGGCAGTACAGGCTACGTCTGATAAAATACTGGTATTCAGCAGCATCCGAATAGACTGGAAGTTGACCCTAACTTAGTTGGAAAAAGGCTAGGCAAATGATGAGGTTAGTGAGATTTATTTCGAACGCCACAAAGTTGATAATTTGATGAATGAAACCCCATCAATAAGTTCTATTTAGATCCGCGAATGTGATTTGTCAAACAAAATATTGTAAATTCATGAAATGAGAGCTCTTCGATATTCGAATCGCGGCTAATACTAACCGTCAATTTGATTAAAAGCTTTGTTATTATGTCATTAAATTTGAATACTAGCTGACACTGATCATATGATATTCGAATTTAGTCTGAAATGCGTATCCTACTTCCTACTATATAATATTATAAACGCGAAAGTTTGTGAGGATGGATAGATGGATGGATGGATGTTTGTTACTCTTTCACGCAAAAACTACTGGACGGATTTTGATGAAACTTTATATTGATAAGTATAGCTTAGATAAACATCAGAATAACACGTAGGATAATTTTTATCCTGATATTCCGGCGAGATTGACACTTTTGCGGGCGAAACCCCGGGGTCAGTGCTAGTCTTTTATAAATATAAGTATTCATATTAACTACAATTAATTCATTTAAAGTTATGGTAACATTTAATTATGCAAGTGTTAGATAGTTTTAGTATTGATAAAAATAAATGGTAACTTAAAAAATTAGGAATAATAAATGTCAAGATCAAATTGTAATACATATTATTATTTTGCCAAAAAAAAACTATTTTGGTTTCATTTCTAATATGGTCATTGAATCGTAATAGACACATTATTTTATAAAAATAGACAGTAGGTAAGGCCTACTAATGTTTTTAACCAAACAAGGTACAAAACGGAAACCATAGCCTACAAAATATATCAAGCCTGCATTCAGACTGTTGGCAACATCGTCAGTCATAAAATATTTCGCTGTTATTAATATTTGTCAATATTACACAATTAAGTTATAATATATCTCTCTGCGCGCGTAATTATTTATTATTAATTGCAATAATTAATATCGTAACACTTAATATTAAACTAGACTTATAAAAAAGTGTGAAAACTTTCCAAAATGCTTTTTTATCCATAAATATTCACTGTATTCTAGCTGTCTGCACCTTCTGAAACAGTGATCAGATGCAAAGCGGCTTTTACTCTCAACTAGCTATCCCAACAGACTTCGTACTGTCCAAACAATAGTCCATAGAAAAGACCTTTACTTTTCTCAATCTTCAAATTTTTCGGGAGATTTTTCAAATTTTTCTTTCCATAACAATCTTATTCGGACTCTCAGAGCAAATAAAAAGTCAAGACATAGCGTTGCGAACACTACAGTGAAGCATGCAAAAACTACACCTCCGTTCTGTGCATACACGTTCACACGCACATTTTTTTTACAACCCATTTACAATCAAACTACACCTCACTATGTGCACACATGTTTACGTAACCAGCTTCACTTTACTGTTGACAGCCTTCTGTCTTGGTTTTTTATTTGGTTTGAGTTCGGATTATTAGGAACAATTAGGGTATAATTTTGTTATTTTTATTTCTATTGTTGTTAACTTACTTAAGACTTACTCTAGAATAATTTTAATTCAAAAGTTTACAAACAATAAAAAACCAAATCGATCCAGCCGGTTAGTCAGCCGGTATAGACATACCGGCTGACTTTTTTTTCCGTCTGGACAAAAACGGGGCATAAAAGGATAGATTCAAAACAGTTTTGAATACTTACACCATCAAACATGTTATCACCAATATACCTTTATTAAACACTGACAGACAACATAACACAACGCCTAATAATCACACGTCCATACCGGCTATAAATAGGACTGACCGCAAATTGCCAGCAATATTAGCCGATCTATAGTCTATACTATCTAGACATTCTGCACTGAAACTCAATAACCAAACGACCATGACTAAACTGTATCTAAGTAGCTAATAATAATATACCATCGTCTGGGTGTCACAGTGTAAGTAGTAAATGGAAGGATCGTTTTAACTTTTATGAGTTTTTATTCTGACAAGTTTAGTGTTCCTGAAAACAACGGCAATGGTCATCTTGCCAGATGTTTCAGCTCCTGTTAATCATATGCAAAGTCTGAAACTGTTCAAACATATCCAATTAACTATATTAACATGCAAAGCCGTGTTATTTTGCAGTAAATGGTAGACAAATGTAAGTCCTTAACTCAATTCTCAGCTCCCTCTAAAGCCCACTTACGCAACGTAGTAACCCGCGTACTTACAATGAATCTAAGGAAAGCCGTATAAACAAAAAAAACAAGGGTGATAAACAAGTTTTACTTTTGACTGTTTTGCTATTAGCAGCTATGCAACCAATGACCATCGTCAATCCATTGGTACCGATACAACTCACTTATTTTTAAAAGGATATCATCATCGAAAAAACTTCTATTCGTAAAATATTATGATTCCACTAAATTCACACATATTGTAAAATAAAATCACTTTCTGTGTGTGTCTGACTGTTTGACCGCATTATTCTCCTAAACTTTTGATTTTGATGCGGTTTACACCATCATTCAGAGAATTATTTTATTCCAGAAAGTTTATGTTCTTAATACATATCTAAATATTAAACTTACAGAAAATAATCTAGATGTCTTGGTCAAGTTGCAAAAGCCGTGCGAAGCAGGTAATGAATAGTCTATATGTATTCTATTCACCTATCATCACTCCATTTACCACCTATTCCGTGTTGTCCACATAATGCGGATGTTTCCCGCGCTCAACTTAAACTAACTTCCGGTTCCGGTGTAATCGCATTTCCTTTGTTTCTGGCGGCGCCGGTGAAAATGTGCAAGCAAAATGTTTCTATAGAAAGTTAATTTTGTCGATAATGTGGTCATATTACTTAGTTGTGAACCATAATCGATATCGACTCTTTGGAAAGGTATTGTGAGAATTTTAAGGAGTATAAAACAGCGGGGTAATTGCGTAATACGCTAACAGTTTCATAGCAATGGCTTACATTTTGACAACGTTAATTGCGTTATTTACGTTGTTGAGCAGACAAATGTTTCCAACATTTTATGAAGTAATGGAGAAGCGGTATCCTTAAAAATGATCCAGGTTGTAATTGAAAGTGTATTACACAAATAGGGTGCTATTCACAGATAACGCTAAAGCTAGGGTTTCCTAAGGCTGCGAAGGCCGCCACATAGCGTCCGCAACTTACCGTCCGATGACGTCACTGAAACGATATTTATGAAAGTAAAGGCTCCTGCAAACAGGCGTGACGCGCGGCGCGAATCACGCGCGACACAAAGGCACCGCTCGTTGCGCGACTTGCGGTGCCTTTGTGTCGGTGACTTTATCGCGTGTCGCGTCTATTTGAAGGAGCCTTAAGTCGGTGTGTTTACGGAGAGAGCGTTTTTTGACGCCGCGCGCCGTAGAATCAAGCCCCATTGCCTTCATTTTCGTGACAGCCGTTATGTGGCGGTCACCGCTCTTCTAGGAAACTGTAGCTTAAGTAAGTACTATAAGGGACTCTCCCTTAGAGTAATTAAACACTGATAGGACTTCTTTAAATTTATATTAATAAAATATCTTTACAAATTCCCGACCAAACTAGCACTGACATAACTAAACAAAACACTACCTATTTTAAAAAAAACTTGATACTTGCTTGAATGTTCGAATGGAACCCGCGCTAAATTATAGCCCGCCTGCACTACATAGATAGCCTCCATAGTACTTATTAAAGTAAAATCAGGAATATTATTTTCTCATCATCAAATGACTCCTCCCGCTCTGGGTGAAGCGGAAGGGAGTGTCAGGCTCTTACTGATTAAAACCAACCCGTGTTCCTTCCTTAGCCTTTTATGTTCCGGGCCAGCGGTAACCCTATCGGACAATCCCGCTGACCTGGCAGGCTTCGGCCGGGCCCCTTCACATGACGCTGACATCTTTTTGAGGCGCGCGTGGAACACGTACGCGCCGTCCGGCACGGGCCTGGTCCTGATCGGACGGTGAGCTACCCATTACTCTCCGCCCGCAGGCCCGCGCCTACGGTGGCCGGGAGTCGTCGCGCGGCTCCCGACGCCCGGAGCGTCTCCCGCGGCGGCTGGGACGGGAGGCTCCCTCCCTAAATGTACAGCCCCTTAGACCTCTGCTACATCTCCATTAAAACTAGCGGAGGTATAGATATACGGATACGATTACGATAGGTACGATTCCTTGCAAAAGTTCCACATTTGTGGAGGTTTTGGTGAGGTTCCGTACTAGATAGCATAACATACCATCACGCCTGTATCCCTCAAAGGTTTGAGCAGAGGTGTACCTTAGTACTTCCAGATTTGGCCAGCTATGTTCTAGTTTCATGGGTGCAAGCATATTGCCATCAATCGGGTACAAATTGGGCTGCTACTGAGAAATTCCTGATAAAAAAAGCCCAATAATACTTTGCCCGACGGGAATTGAACACAGGACCGCTAAAACAACGAGGCAGTTACTCAAAACCCGCCCTAAAATGAATGAAAAAAAATCAGTAAATATAAATGAAAAAACATTAACCTGAACTGCTTGAAACAGTTCCATATGAGCCTAACGTTCAAAACAGTATTTTTTACAGATCCAAAAACAGTTAAAGCTTGAGGCAAAATATTACAGTCATGAAAGTAAACTTTAACGTTTTAAGTAGCTAAAAGGTCACAAAATTAACTGTTTTATTCGTTTGGTGATATCGTTCAAACCATTGAAATTTACTTAGATTACAGTAATGGTGGTTTTCTTTTTTTTTCAGTAAATAGTATGTTCATTTATTAAAAGTTACTGTTTTGTCTTTTACTGTTTTACAAAGATTTCTTCTTACTGCATAAAGATTTAATGAAATCGCTTTAACCCTTAAATTGGCAGTGTACTCCACCAAAGACATAAATTTTGAAAAAAGCAATTGTAGTCATAATCTTAAAAAGAATAACATTTATGTTTTTTTTTAGCTTGCAATACTTGTATATTTTGGTTAAAAAAAATATTAGGATGTGGTGACATCGAAAATTATCTGTCAAATTCAAAATGTTTTCGAAGCGGTTTGGTGTCTCTGCGTTACGGATAAGTTTTTTAAGTTTTTCTAAACTTTTTTGAATGAGACTTGTGGTTATTGGGCTGTAAATTGCTTATGGACATTATAAATAATATCAATCATTCGTAATTTATTGTGTAAATTACGTAATCATCATTTTATGAGTTCGAAACTTTGTGTGTACTCCGTGAATACCGTTGCCAAGTACTTAGTAAAGAACACAAAATAAAGTTCGGTATACACGAAGTACATTGCCAAGAATATAAAGAAATGCAAACTGGCTTTTTTGTTTGTTTTGATATAAAATAATATCGATTGAGGTGTGGATTGTATGTCGTACAACATGTTCTTTTTTCTTTTTCTGCAGTGCTTGAACCTGACACGATCGCATAAGATATTAGCTTTGATCCCGAAAGAAAATGCATGTTCCGATGAAAGTTCTAGTTCTGAAGACGAATCACACTTCCTTCCACCATTTCAGCTGGAAAAATCTTATTTACGCCATAGGTGGATGAGGGAGTACACAAGCTTCGTAAAACTCAAAATGAAACAGTATTGGAATACTTTCGCTGTTTTTTAAGTCCAAGAACCAAAGTCTTTTGTACAAAGAGCAAAATGTAGGTATCTGTGTTTTGTGGTAGGAGAAACAAACAAAAGAAATTGCTTCCGTCAATTTCACACTCAATAAATTTTGTTCAGTAAGAACTTTGAAATTATTATGATTAATAAACTAAAGATTTAACTTAGATGTGTTTAATTGATACCTTGGCACCGTACTCTACGTAGTACAAACATAAGAAGAAATACTTTATACTATAGTTGGCAATGTACTCTCCGGAGTACATAGATTTTCGCGAAAACTGTAATAAGTAAATTTTTTTCACAATTTTTTTCAGTTCTCTGGGATCATAATGAACCAGGAAATAACAAAAAAATATTACATTTTAGAAATAGATTCATTTGCCAATTTAAGGGTTAATGTGCTGTAGTAAGAAATATTTTTTTTAGTGTACTACATACCTAGCTATGTCATAGTCATTGTATTTTCCCTATCAATAGTTAAATTCACCAGTTTATATGTAAAACTTGTCATTAAACTCTGGTGGAATACGTCATTTCAACGCAACGACTGTTAATTACAGCAATTGATTAGTTTGTGACGCTCACGCATCTAATTAAACCGGTGATCATACTGTGACGTCACATATATTTTGTATAGACTAGACTTATTCTGATAGTAACTTACGTGAGATATACATAAATGCTGTTTTGTATAGAGTGATTCCAATGGTGTTTGAACCAAACCAATCACACTAATAATATCATAAAGGCGAAAGTTTGTGAGTGTGTGTGTGTTTATATGTTTGTTACTTCTTCACGCTGAAACGGCTGGGCCAATTTTGATAAAATTTGGTATGTAGGTAGCTGACACCTTGAATTAACATATAGGTTACTTTTTATCCTGATATTTTTACGGGATCGAAACTTATGCGGGTCAAACCGCGGGGCGCAGCTAGTCGTAAATAAACTAACCTCTATGAATAAATAGTTGAATCATAATTAAGCTATAACATCCCCACTGCTGGGAGACAGGTCTCCTCTCTATGAGGGGGAGTCGGCCGTAATCCACCACGCGGGCCCAATGCGGGTTGGTAGATGACACAAATGTTCTTTACCTACGCACATAATGAGGGTTTTCGTGAAAATTTACGACACCAGTTGGCACCACTGTGACAAGAGGTCTTCCAATATAAAATATTATGATGACGTTCATCATTCGATTCATTCATTCGTTCATCATTCCGTCATGACTAAAGAAAATATAGGCTCTTTGACAGATGCCTGGACCTGACGTGCCAGTGCTGCCACCTAGCGAACGTCATTTCAGAAAACCCTCATTGAAATGTGTTTAGACACACTTATTGAAAATCTTCGAATTTTGAACAGGAGTTTTATTGTTTCTTGTATTACAAAAGGCGGGAAGACGCCGATCCCGACATGACAGTTCCGAGAAGACGCGAAGAAAAAAAATCTATGAATATTAGTGTCGCCACTTATGGAGCACAGATTATACAAAAATGTCTTTAACGAGTAGTAGGCTCGTACACATGTCTTCGTTCATGTTTGGTTCTAACATTTTTTTGTTACATTCACCGTTTCAAAACAGTGGTGACGAAATAATTTACACAAATTAACAAATTAAAGGATCTAGGTTCGAACTTACGAACAACAACTCGTTAGTTGCGGCTGTTACCACTTGGCCACCACTGCTTACAATACGTGAATATTTATCTTGAATTTAAAATAAATTATACAATACAATAAATTAAAAATTTCAATAACCTATATTAAAGTTTTTAATAGGTACCCTTGCAATAAAGATTATGACTGGCGACCGGCTTAAGACTCCTTCAAACAGTCGCGCCTGTTTTCAGGAGCCTTTACGATTAAGTAGGTTTTAGGCATGAAACGCCGAAAAAACGTTTCTTTTATGCCCCCTTAAATTCTAACATTATTTTACTTTTATTATTTGGTTTTATAGCGGCAACAGAAATACATCATCTGTGAAAATTTCAACTGTCTACCTATCACGGTTCATGAGATACAGCCTGGTGACAGACAGACAGACAGACAGACAGACGGACAGTGGACCCTTTGGGTACGGAATCCTTAAACAGTCTATATAATCAGACTAGCTTCTGCCCGCGACTTCGTCCGCGTGAAATTTCACCCTCCCGCCTTTCACCCTCTTAGAGGTGGACTTTCGAAAAACCCTTTCTTAGTGGATACCTGTGTGGATTCACAAAGAACACACCCTCCGAATTTCATGTCTCTAGGACCAGCAGTTTAGGCTGTGCGTTGATATATCAGTCAGTCAGGACTTTGAATTTTATATATACAAAATTGATTTCAAGTACAGACGCCAGCACATCAAGCTACTACAATCTGTCAAATTTCTTTAATAGATTTTCAACTTTATCGCTAAAGCATGAGGTTCAAAATTGATTGGGAAAATTTGACAGTTTCGGGTAGCTTGATGTGCTGGCGTCTGTACCTACAATCGACTAACTAAATAAAATTAGTTTTTATAGTACGAAGTGACCTCAACTGTCACAATTTCACAACGTAAAATATAGCGGAATAGATTCAACAGCCCTATTACAACATACGCCGTGCTCACAGAATCTGTTATTAGATTTAGAAGTCAAAGCATAAACTGAATATCTATGAGTCGGCGTTTGAGATGCTCTATTAGGTCGCATTAAATTGGAAGTAACTCGACACAGTTTGTAGCCTTTGAGGCCCGTCTACAAGAATGGAATATAGACCGCTTATTATTTATATTTTATGAAAATGTTTTTTTTTTTATAAAACATTTATTTATTCGCAAACTTAGTAACTTAGTATAATGCATGTGCAGTATACTAACTTTAAAATATATGAGGAAACAGCTTATTGGGAATAAAAAAACTCGTTTGCATCGCTGTCAATGGTAAAACTGCCCAAAATTCAGCATTGCCACGTTGGATGGCAATGCTGATTCTTAGACCAAAAAAAACGGTCACGTGACCAGTCATGTGAAGAGTCGACCAACCGCTAGGCGGTGCCCCGAATTACTCAGTGAGCACTCGGACGCCACGATACTTGTGTAGATTAGGAATAGAATGTTATACATTGTAGTCAATCATAGTGCCTGCTCGTGTCATCGGCTGCCGCGCAGTTAAGTTAGAAGTTTATTTAAAAAAGTTAATTTAAGTTTATTTTTAAATAGTTAAATACATAGTGCTTCTCTAGATAACAAACTCTGCATTTAGTGAAGCTTAGTTTTTAGGCTGATTCCAGAAATACCACCTCCTCGGTCAATAGGTAAATTGATTTTTCATTTTCGAAAAACAAGAACGCACCACATTGATATTGTTTTTAATATAAGAAAAAACAAGTTGATACGACGCCAATTTGCCAGCAGCCATTCTATACAACTGGCAAAGAATGATAGTTGTGATTTGAAATACGGACAATATAAGTTGGTAGTCGATTTGAAAAGCATTACCATCGTGGCAATGCTGCCAGCCTTGTGGGCACTTATACCACTGATAGCGATACGGACGAATTTTTTGATGACCAATGAGCTCTTCTTCTTTTATAAGCTTTTATTTATAATATACTTGTGCAGACGCCAGCACATTAAGCTACCCGAAACTCAAATTTTCCCAATTAACTTTGAACCTTATGCTTTAGCGATAAAGTTGAAATCTATTAAAGCAATTTGACAGATTGTAGTAGCTTGATGTGCTGGCGTCTGTACATAGTATAAATATTTTAGTGTTAGTAATGAAGGTTTTTCAAAATTACATTGGATAAACAATACATAAGTACAGCAGTAACGATCAGACTGTAGGTACAAACGCCAGCACATCAATCTACTACAGTCTGTCAGCTTTCTTTTGTAGATTTTCAACTTAGGGCGCATTCCACCAAACATTTATACCTAGAATAAGTCTTATTCTGAGAATAAATTTTCAGTTTTTGACAGTATTTCCATACTAGAACTGTCAGACGTCAATTTTATTCCAAGAATAAAAGATATCTGACTTTGGTAAAATCAGCCCTTAATCGCTAAAGCATAAGGTTCAAAGTTGATTGGGAATATTTCAAATCAGTATAGAAAAACCTTACATCTACTCAAAAATCAATAAAACATAAACTATTTACCAGGATACGGATTTGCCACCATAAACAAGATGTTAATGTTTTATTTCCATTTTTAAATTTTCTTAACACGTTGTGCATAAAATACGGTGTATTTTAAAGTGTAGTAAACCCCATATTTATGTGTATACACTACAACACAATTAATACGGCAAACCAGTAGATATTTTATTTTACACTTATTTCTAAATTTAGAACCTGCATAATTTAAACTAAAGTAAACAAAGTGGCTAATTTATTTTGTTTCGTATTTAATAATCATAAATACATACATAAGAAATAAAGAAACCACGCCATTTTTATTCTTCAGCAAAAATAGATAATCGATACTACAAACAAATTATAGAGTAAATAATAATCGAAATGTTACGTTGCTGCAATCACTAGTTCCATCTGTCAAAATACGGTTTACCTAATGGACAGGGAATAGGGCACATTTAACTGTTGTATAACGTAACTCTGGGAAGCGTTCGACCCGTCATGTTACATTACAAACGTCTTTGAGTTCAAACGCGTGTGTTACCCTGATAACAGACAAAAGGATAGGCAGCTATACAAATAATACAATGACATGATGCTGAAGACTTTGTCGTGTGAAATAATTTGTATCACTTCCGTGTTTACTGTCGTTTATGTAATAAAACCAGATCAAATAGTTGTCATTTATTATTTAAAATCGCAAAGAAACATTTTTAATGACTTGGCAGTATGAAGTACCCAAGTCGAATGGCACAATATGTTGAAAACTAAAATAAAAAACATTTTAAATTTCGTTGCGGGAATCAGATATTTCTTCAATTTTGCAACATTTTGGAACAGTGAAAATAATGTTATATATTTTATGCCGGTTTCATTTTCTCTGAATCGAAGTGAAAAGCAGACTGTATAACTCGGACATAAACGAGCCATTTTACCCCTCGACTTAACTATCCACCCGAGCCGCGTCTCGGGGTACAATGGCTTCTTGTATGCACTAGTTTTACAATCTACTATTATTTACCAAAATATTGTGTTTGATATACGACGGCGGCTGTCAAAACTAAGTTACTTCGTACTCTAAGACGAAGTGACTCAGATTTAGGTACCTACTCGTATTTAAGAATACTTATTTATAACGTCCATTTCGTGCCTTGGGTATTTTGCTGTATTATTATTATTTAGTTTTTTTCAGCTTTTGATATAATATAATAATAATGCCTTTTATTCCGAATCTAGAAAGCAAAATTTACAATAGAAAATGGAAAAATGTCTTGAATTTCGGTATGCCTCATGGCATAGCTAGGCCTACTCTGACAATTAGATATAAATCGAGGCCTAAAAGATAAATTCCAGCTCAAAAACTCTCGGGTCAGTTATAGGCTGAAGACAGATGATGCATGTTCTAGATTTTCAGAACATAATTCCCACATCAAATTATACATAGTCGTGAGCGTATTGGATGAATTTTGAACTTGGAATAAACTTGCAATCTAAATTCATGGGACGCCGGATCTGACCGGACGGTGGCCAGCCTTACTTATTCGAACATTTGCACTGCGTTTGTTTGGGAACGAAAATATTGCAGCTGGCCAGTAGGTACGTGACTTCAATGTTGCTAAATGATTAGGGTTTGAATTTCGGTCAATCGATTTAAATATGGAAATTGATACTGTTCTTTTTTTTCGGAACAAGTAAGGTTGCTACGTGTTCTGAAACTTTTTTTCTGAGAGCGTACCTTATCGTTTGGTGGATTTTAAAAACGAAACACAATGTGCATCGAAAAAAACATCATACTTGTTGTTTTCTTCCATGAAGATGAAACGAAGTTTGGTGTTAGCATATGTGTAGGTACATAACTGTCGAAACGTGGATGTAAGTACAACCTAATCCTTCAGGGAATACAGACGAGATGTTATGTTAGGTTATTGGCACTATGGAAGCAAAAAAGAGACCTGCTGATCTGTTCTGCAAAAATCTAAACGTAAAAACTTAGGTGACGTGAGCTGTCAATAGTGTCAAACCATCGGGTGAAACGGGTGATGACAGCTCACTTCAAGCTCACCTCACCTTAATTTTCACAATCAGATTTTTACAGAATAAACCGGCTTGTTAAGCTTTTAATTACAAGACTACGTTGTACCCAATTTTCCCGATAACACAAATAGGTATTTTAGAGTAGCTACTCTAGCTGGCTAAATATTTTCGTTCGCCATTACCTACTGCACTAGTAACCACCTGCGGTAATATAGATAAACTCGTAAGATAATATGTATGTTGAGGTCGGCTTCCGGATGCATTTGAGTACCAGTATTTTACATGGAGCGACTGCCTATCTGACTTCCAAAACCTAGTTACTGGGTAATACGATACCCCTTGGTAAGTCTGGTTGTCAGACTTTCGGACTACTGACGACCCGTAACGATTGTCAAAGATCCACGAATGACAGCCGGGACCAACGGCTTAACGTGCTTTCCGCGGCACGGAGGGGTCTTGTTACGTAAAGGTGGTCACCCATCCACTGGCCAACAGCAGCAAGCGTAGCTTAACCTGATCGATCGGACCGTGCGGCTGTTATTACTTACCCACAAGCCTCTTCTATACATATAAGATAATACATAATAAACAATAAATAACCTTGTATTTTCCAGTATAGAATTACATACAAATATTATTATATATAAACTCACACATTCCTTCCTATAAGGGGAGGCAGAAACAATTACAATTGTTTTATTTATTTTGATCGGTATTTTTTTTTTCGCCATTATTGTCCCCCTGCTGGGGAAAGGCCTACCTACTCTCATTCCACCCCTCTCTGTCCAAAGCTGACAAGGGCCAATCTAAAGATTGGTCCTTGGCAGCTCTAGGTAGCTCAAAGGAGTCCAACTCAATCCGCCATCAGTATTCATCAATTTTAATTAATTAAAAACTTATTGAGGGGTCGTTAATAAATCACAATGGCTTAAAAACTTTAATAATTTTATTTTGAGACTAGCTTCTGCCCGCGACTTTGTCCGCGTGAAATTTCGGCGGTAAATAATCGAGTTGTAAGTAATTTATCTGACCTGGGGGCTTACTCTCCAAACTAATTTTAATTCCAATGAGATGCCAATATGATTCCAATGTTAATTTTACAGTCACGTGATTCGGTACTCTTGAAAACAATTGTCAACAATTATCCCACGCCAAGCCTGAACCCAATTCCACTTAGTTTTGCAAAATGGACACCCAATCTAAAAATCATTTGACGCTAGCATCGAACTCAAGAGTACGAAACGTCACAATTCCAATGTCGATCTATCGGAATTAAATTGAAGAGTAAGCACCCTGTAGAGGCAAACATCGGACAATTCCTACAATACAATCCGATCCAATACAATCCAAGTGCACCAGTCAGGGACGATATCTTTTTCTTACTTTCTCAATGTGTACGTGACAATTCCTGTTCTTTTTCTTCGTCATGTCGCTAGCACGAGACTGTATTTCAGATCTTGTGGGCCCAAAACTTCGCCACTTCCACTGCGTCATCGGTGGCAGCGCAGACGTCACTTTGACTGCATGTTTTAGGACACAATGGGCAGGATAGGCTGTGGAGCATAGTTTGCGACATAGCTCCACATCCAACCCTACTCGAAAGGAATTGTACCTCTACAGAACAATTCCTGTTTAGAACTACATTTCCTGTCTATTTTACTCCATGTACTGCTGCTCTGTGCGAGTCCTTTTAAAATTAGTTGTTCTAAACTCGTCCAACCATTCAAAAGAAGATTAACTATATAGGTAATACTAGTCATACTACTACCTTCCTAATTTTTCTTTCAGCTTGATGCTTGGCACCCTAATGTGCCTCCCTATAGGTATTGTGAACCATTACCTACACCCGTTAACCAAATACGTCACATTACATAGTAGTTTACCCTTCACATATGTCTGGCATCAAAGGCGCAATTGTTAACTTATCTAACTACCATCTCGTATCTAACAATGATACAGCATTGTCAGCCCACGGAAGGCGCTGGAAATAATAGCCGTTCCAATATGAACAAAATACACGACAATGGCGGTGCTATCTTATTGTGACGTGACGGAGCGCACGCGTGATTGGGCTTCGTTCAAATGTAAACATGAGCCACTACTACAGCACTGAGTATGTTAAATGGGTATTTTTTTTTTTAGAATATGGCATCTCGTAGTTGACCTTGAGAGGTCGTGACTACTTAACCGGACAATTATTTTAAATGGGTAGAGTAGTGTATCGTATAAATATTTATTAGATACTGGCCGCTACTTCGTCCGCGTGAAATTTCTTGTTCCCCCTGACCTACCCCGTCGCGTCGCATCGCATCACCTGCCCGCGCTATCGCTTCCTTTTCGCTTAGCGTCCTTTTGTGACTTTTTCAAAAAGAAAAAGAGTGTGATGTTATATAGCCTATATACGTATAGCCTTCTTTAAAAGTCGGGCTATGAAATGCAAAAGTTATTTTTCCCAGATGGACTGCCAAACTGATTTCTACCCCAATCAGCGTTGCTGCATTCCAATTTGACAGTATGGGTGATAATGTAATTAAGGCTCCCGCAGACTGGCGGGCTGCGACTCTAGTAGAATAATTTTCATGAAAACTTCATGGAAATTGATCTATCAGAAACGCGTCGCCCGTTGCGACGTCGCACCTGTCTGTGTGAGCCTTTTTCACTTTAGTTAAGTGATGAAGTAGTGTCTTTGTAAAAACTTGGATGGGGAAGAACCACCATACTTATTTAATTCGCAAAGCAGCGTTATAAATGATCGCAACTGCCCATAGACGACGAATTGGCAGACGCACTGCAGTAACGCCTTCTGCCGTTCCGGCTAAAGTTGGAGTTACTTTTTTTTATTATTATAAATTATTTTCAGTAATTAGAATTTAATTTAATTTTTATTTTAGTCCGTAAAAATATTATAAGTCGAAACGAAGAAGAAGAAACCTCGCAAAAAAGATATTAAAAAAACATATTTTCACCCTATCACTTATACCTACTCGATCGATACTCTATGGTAGGGCCTCTGAACATTCAGATGTATAACATGATAACGCTTCTGTAAAATTTCTGTATAAGCGTTGATTTTTGAATCGAAATTGTATTAAAGTATGGTTAACTAAATTAATATCATTCTATATTAGAAGTTTGGTGTTTGGTTATTTAGAATACGTGGTAAGGTGGTAATTGACATCCTATTGGTTAGGTATAACCAATAGGATGTCAATTTTCGTTCTAGCCATTCCAACTGAAAATGTATGTTTGTTCGCACAATATTGAGAGATTTACCATGTTTTTTTAGACCACAGACTTCTTATAGGTTTTCCTGTAATCTATAGGTAGGTATATAATTATTTTCTGTATTTTTTTAACTTTTAGGCTCAGTAGTTTCGGAGATAAAAGGGGGGGAATGGTAAATTTTTGTCTATTTTCCTAAATAACTATTATAAAATTTATTTTTTTAAAAATTATGAAAAAAAAACAAAATATTTGAGATCCTCACAGGAAGCCCTTTCATTTGTCACACGGTACAGATTGCGAAACTTTTTTCTAATTTTCTGTTTGCCCCCCCCACAAATGACTTCCATATTCAAAATTCATTTATTTACGTTACTCGTCTGTGTTTGGGTCACAGAGATTCATATGTGCACCAAATTTTAACTTAATCGGCCCATTAGATTCGGAGCAAATTAGCTGTGACAGACGGACGGACAGACAAACGAGGGATCCTATAAGGGTTCTGTTTTTTCCTTTTGAGTATGGAACCCTAAAAGTAATATTTAGTCACAGCCGTAGGTACCCTTTGAGTCTCGGTAACCTCAGTGTCATAACGATATCTCTAGAGTAAACGTACTCTTTTAACTTTATTAAAAGTTTTCTACGTGATATTTTCTTCGCATAGTAGTTAGGTGAGTAAGCTTGCTACAATTTCTGTTAGAAAGTTATATTATATCCATTATAACTATTACATGATGCAGGTATGCAAATAAGTAAGTGGCCTATGTGTTTAAAATATCTTACATACACGATTACCTAGGGAAAAACCCTGGTAATTTATTTATTTATTTATATATACTTTATTGTACACCAGAAAATAGATAACAAAAAAATACAATTAAGTATGAATACAAAACATACAATGGGCGGCCCTATCGCTTTCTGCGATCTCTTCCAGGCAACCAAGGAATGGACAGTGAATGCGTGGTTATAAAAAAATGGGGTTGTCAATGGTGCAACATAATATACTATAATAGATACATACATAGATATATATACTGCTGCATAATAATCGTCCCTGGTTATCGTTCTTAGTTAGTTACCCTTCGTTAATTTACGGCAAAAATACTGAAACATGACAGCACCTACCTCAAAAAGCGAACTGAATTACTGTAGGAAAAGAGCATGCAATTGTGTATTTTTTTTTTCATTATAAAACAATGAATACCTTACCCATCAAGTATAGACGAGGACCCTATGGTTTTGTTTAAGTATAATTTTGACAGAAAGAATAATATTAGGTAGGTACCTAAATCGTAATTTTAAAACTAACCAGCATATTTTTAGGTACCTGCTTACCAATTCAATTCAATTCAAAGACATAATAAACCTCAACATGAAACTAATTTGACTACCGTGACGGATTTAACTGACCTTTAATCGTACGTGATCAATTAAACTAGGAAACGTCGGCATCGCATACATCAGTCAACGTTCCGACAGAGATACATTATGAATTAAATGTCAACCACAAGATGTCAACATTATAATTGACATCAAGTATCTGCTAACAGAGAAGTCCAGTTGACGTTATTCGGTTAGTTATCTATATACTTAATACATTACATAACATTATAAATTAAGGGGTTTATTTCATAAACGCTGATTCCAAACGTCAAAGTGGTTAAACAGTCGCTAATCACTACTTAATTTTAAGTAACGTTTACGAATAAAGGGTGTAATCGCTTTTCGTGTCTATCTTTGTGAACTCGTTGGCAACGGATTTTGATACGAATTTCACGATCATTTAGGGAATTTACTCCGGCAGATATTTGCTCATATAATATTAATATTAAACTTACATATTTTCAGATTCAGATATTCAGAAATCCAGTATGCCGGTTGGGCATACATGGATTTAGGAAAGAAGGCTGCCAGGCTCAAATGGGATTCGGGTCACATCAGCCGCATGCATGATGACCGAGTGAGTTTACAATTCTGTCAGCAGTACCCATACTGCTGACAGATATGTAAACTTAAAGCTATGAAACGCTTTCACTGCTGGCCAAGCGCAACACTTCATTCAGTCTCATAGCTACAGATATATTGATAGCGTGTCGGCTTATATTCGTCAGAGAATTTTAACACTGTGCACTGCGATGTAAAATATTGCAGTTTTATGTCAGCGCCATCTCTTAACCGATAGTGGAACTAATATAACTTTTGTTGATGGATTCTGAAAAAGTGTGCTATTTAGAGACTTCGTTTTATTTTTCCTGTGATCTTTACACAAACTTCAATCATATTATTATAGAATAATTTCAGATTTTTCTCTTTGCAAACTTCAAAGATAAGGGGGGGGACGGTGTTTTTTTTTTACATTTTTCATCAAAAGTCGAAAACAACAAACAAACGTAGCCACACAAAAATACACATGATATATTTTTATTTCTTTCTTATTTGCAAAATAACTGGGCAAACGTCATCTAAAACTATTCCTTTCAAGTTGATAGCATTAGAAGTTCTTGAGATATCCAGCTGTGACAGACAGACAGACAGACAGACTGAGTCACACCAATAAGGGTTCCGTTTTACCATTTTGGTACGAATCCCTAAGAACACACACAACACAGTCATCAATATTAATAATAAAGTTAGTTTTTAAAAAATTTTGCATTTGATAGTCCAATTCTTGAGGAAGGCTATAGGTTAACATCGCGCTAAGACCCTTAGGAGCCGAGCAAAAAGAAAAAAGTCAGAAACAAGGCTAAGCGAAAACGAAGTAATAGCGCGGGCAGGCGATGCGATGCGACGGGGTGGGTCGGGAGAACAAGGAATTTCAAGCGGACGAGGTCGCGGGCAGAAAGCTAGTTTCACATAAAACAGTTTTACCTTTAACAAAATAAGAACTCCTTTGTTTCTCACATAATGTTATGAACACGCCTTTAGAAGTGATTTTGTGCATACTCGCCGTAGACCACTAGTTCCCCCGACTAAGTTTGCACATAACTTAATACTACCCGCGTATTCACTGCACTATACACTGTTATTAAAAGTAGACAATGTATCTTATTGTCTACTTTTAATAACGCTACGAAATAGAATAAAAAGTAAATTGGAAGTTTTTGGTCCTTAAAGTTTATCGTTCCGTACAACAGAGTGTTGTAAGCTTATTGAATTAATGTGTTGCAGCTTAGTAATGTAACCTTTATCCTTAAGTACAGTTTTTAGGGTTCCGCACCCAAAGGGTGCCAACAGTATCCTATTATTAGTAATCTATCTCATGAACCGTAATAGGTAGACAGTTGAAAGTTGTGTTCACGAGTGTGTATTTCTATTGCCAACTAATAATAAAAATAAAATAAAGTTAAAAATTAAAGAGGGTGCCTTTCTATGCCTCGGAAAGCACGTTAAGCCGTTGGTCCTGGTTGCCATTCGTGGATCTTTGACAGTCGTTACGGGTAGTCAGAAGCCCGAAAGTCTGACAGCCAGTCATACCAAGGGGTGTCGTATTACCCAGTAACTGGGTTGTGGAGGTCAGATAGGCAGTCGCTCTGTGTAAAATACAAGCATCCAGTTAGACTGGAAGCTGACCCCAACATAGTTGGGAAAAGGCTAGGCAGATGAAGATGGTCTCTATACAATAAACGCGTTTTTTTGGGCGATTTTTGACTTGTTGTACGGAACCCTTCGTGTGTGAGTCCACCTCCCACGTGGCCGCTTTTTTTAACGATTTTTTTATTTATTTTTTTTACTTGCGTTTTTGAAGTGTAAACTTCTCTAGGCGCGTTGAGTGATTTTTGGTAAGGAAAAATCTTATGATTTCGCGACACCTACATACTATACTAATGTTAGCAGTATATCTGTAGCTATGAGAGGTATGATTTGTTTCGCTTGACCAGCAGTGAAAGCAAAATTATTATTTAATAAATTAATAAGGAGAGAAAAGAAGACTTTAATTTACAAATTATAACATTTTAATTTTTGATTCTACAATTTCTTTGAAAAACCACTTTGATTACCTAATTATAAGTTTTCACTTCTGTCGGTAATTTGACGAGGCAGCACTAATTATGAACTGAAACAGTCTTCTTCAATAACAAAGAGAAAAAGTCAATTAAACTTAGCCTGAGCTTAAGGTCACGAAGATCTACTGAAAAACACAGAAACGATCTAATTTATTTCAAAATTATAGTTAAACTCTTTTTTTTTCACATCAATCTATCCATCGTTTTTCATTACAAACAATACCTAATCTGCATTCGCGATTTATTTGCCAAAAATTTACACAAATGAGTTTCTGGAAAAATAACTTTAATTCCTACACAATAAATTTCAGTTGACTTGAAACATTTTATAACTTTTTCAATTGTGCTCTGAAATCAACTTAATTTTCATTAAAATAAAGTTGATATTTGTTTAACTTGAAATAATATCAATTTGAAATAAGTTTGAATAGACTACTTACACATACATATATAAACTCACGCTTTATTCCCATGGGGATAGGCAGAAACTACAGAACAGAACAGAACGTTACCTGCTACGATCCTTACATACTCTTTTTGCTTTGTATACGTTCATTCATCCATCTGGTCATACACGCCCGGTTGCGAGTAGGTATTACGCATCTGACCAACTGACATTTCTGAAAAATATCACCAATAAGGTCAATAAATATCTCACAAATAATAATTACTTTTCAAAAACCTACCAATGTAGTACCTACATCTGAACAGCGCGGCGTCGTAATAATAATCTCACAAACCAAACAGAACGATTCCCAAGAAACATCAGAAAACATAATCTTTGATCGTACCCTTTAATATCTACCTCCGAGGGAGTTTGTATGTATTTGAAAAATATCAATTTGTTGACTAACAGGAGACGCTTAGATCGGCACACGTGACTGCAATACTAAGAAGGACAGAACAGATTTTGAAGAAACAAGTCGGGTCGGGATATTGATAGGGTTTACAGTCTGCGAAAAACTACGTGAATTATTTATCATATTTATTTAGGAAGGGTTGTTTTTGTAGTGTTTTCGTTTTTTGCACACACACACACACATATCTGGGAATTAATCAATCTATGTACCTATAAGTACAGAAGCCAGCACATCAAGTTACCCGAAACTGTCAAATTTTTCCAATCAACTTTAAACCTTATTCTTTAGCAATAGAGTCGAAAATCTATTAAAGAATTTTGACAGACTGTAGTAACTTGATGTGCTGGCGTCTATACACTACATGATGTATCTTTTCTTGCGATCACGATGTTGGTTCCACAAAGAAAGTTGAGGCCAGTTTGATGGCCAGTGACCCTTAAATTTGACCATACCTTTCTGAAACATACTGTCGATATACCTACCATAGAAACTCAAATATTCGCGTTGTTTATTCAAATAGACAAAGATTTACGATACCCTTGGTCTTAAATCTCACTAAGACCACACTCCATCGTGCAGATGAGCTTTAAGCAATCGAATGATCAACAAAAAACAAATTACAACTTTTTATATGCTTGAGTACGAGGCTTTTGACTACTTTGTATATATAATATATATATTTATCTTTTTTTTTGTAATGTGCCTTTCATTTGTGCAAAATAAACAACTTTTCTTTCTTTTTTTTTAAATCATAATGTCTAAAGCTCTATTAGGCTCAATAAGAAATTTAAAAAAAGCATTTCTGTAATAGGTTATTGATATATCAATCCTTACGCCCTTATAATGCCAAATCCTGTCGTCGTACAAAGTAACGGCTCCTATTTACAAAAGGATTATCATCATCATCATCATCGGCCTACAGCCTACAGCCTACAAATAAATGTATTTTCTTTCTTTCTGTCTTTCTTTCTTTCTTTCTTTCTTTCTTTCTTTACAGCAGTCCACTGCTGGACACAGGCTTCTCATATTGCACGCCATTCAACTCGATTTCCGGCTACTCTCATCCAGCTGTTATACCTGTCTTAACCACGGTTGCCGATTCGCGGTCCCTCTCAAGAACACGTCAACCCCAACGGTCACCGGTTCTACGTCTAATATGCCACTTCACCTCGCTTATTCTCACAGAATAAGCAGATGATAAAAAAAGGATGGCATTTTCCAAATATTTCAAAAACATTTCTCCCTACACACAAACACAGTATTCACACTCCAAATGTAGGTTAACAAACCTGGAGTGTCTGTTTGTCCCGAAAGTCGAACAAGGTAATCGCAGTGCAACTTGCTCGGAAATAACCTTGACTAACAAAGTTCATATCGTTAAAAGTTAGCGTTTTGAAGAGGACTACATACGACACCGTTGGAATCTTTGAATGAGAATAGTGGACGTTACAGAGAACAGAGGGGCAATTCTCGTAATTTTAAGAACGTTCACAGTCAGGATCTCAGTCTCAATCTGTCAAAAATACCTCAAATTTCCCCACATTTTAACAAGTTTTTGACATTTGTTTGTCGCCGAGATCAGAGCCGTCTTTACCCAGGGGTGCAAGGGTTGCGTGGCACCCAGACGCAGGGTCTTAGGGGGCGCAAGCCGATCAGGTCATCACTGATCACTCATTATAAACCGCAACGCTCCGCGCTCCAGCGCTGTAACCGCATGTCGCCACCTCGAAAAAAATACCTTGGAAAAATTGGTGGAAATCATCCTTTGAAAATGGAACACAAAAATTAAGTTTAATTTGTTTTTGTTGGCAAGTGGGGTGCAAGCTGATTTACGCACCCCGTCGCCCAATATAGTTAAGACGACCCTGGCCGAGATGACACTGCGACTAGATTGTGAACGTTTTAAATTAATTTAAATGTTATATTATTTTAAATAAAGAATTGGCCTTCTGAACTGTTGATAATTATAATAAACGGCGAAACTTCTGGAAATATAATGAAAATAATGCTACATGTGTTGGAAACGTCTACTTAATATCTATTTTTATCTACACGTGTCTGTCTGTGTAACCACGTTGTTCTTCTAAATAGTTATAGCACGTCATTATCACCTACCTAGCCTTTTCCCAATTATGTTAGGGTCGGCTTCCAGTTAACCGAATGCAGCTGAATACCAGTACTTTACATGGAATTACTGCCTATTTGACCTCCTCATCCCAGTTACTGGGTAATACGATACCCCTTGTTAAGACTTTCAGGCTTCTGACGACCCGTATCGACTGTCAAAGATCTGCGAATTACAGCGGGGACCAACAAAGGCTTAACGTGCTTTCCGAGGAACGGAGGGGTCTCGGTGTGTAAAGATCCCATCCACCCATCCACGACCCATCCACGGACCAACCGTAGCTTAACCTCATCGATCGACCCGTGCGGCTGTTATTACATGGCCACAAGCCCCTCTTAAACAGTTAACAAGTCATAATATAGAGAATCTATTCCGAAAGGTTTATATGTATAACGAAGAAGGTAAGTGTGTCTCGTTATTATCAGCCATATTTTAACTACTGTGGGCGTATTATGTGGGTAGTATTGGTAATTGCGCAATAGAAAAACCGTTTGCAGTTCAAATAAGATTATAATTTCACGAACAAATTAATCACACTAGCAAATTACACACTGTAGGTACACGACACAACCAGATACGGAACGCGGGACGGTTTCTGAGCACATGTTGTCCGTACGATGTCCAATGTCTAAGAGCGCCCCGCTGCACCTCGCTGCTCGCTCTCCTCGACCCTCCCACGGATTCAGGCTAGACTCTGTTCAGCGCCACCAGATGGCGCTGGCGTTCCGAACACTCAAACGAATGACGTATTTCCGACATGTATAATAAATACATACATTGAAATTTTGAATCTGAAACAGTTCTCCGACATTCGCTTCTCCGATGAACGGACCGCAGACTGAACGATTCACTTTAAATTACATATGATAAATAAATCTCGATGTTTTTGTCAATTCGTAGAAACCATCCGAAGCCGGGGCGGGTCGCTGGTTATAAATAAGTAAGAGATACGCTCTAAACTGTATCAACTTATTAACATTAGGCTTCATAGACTTATTACACATATTTTAGCACAGATTTCCCATCCTATTTCCCCGTAATTTTCTTCATCAGCGATTCATCAGAAACCATAAAACTATCCAAAATTAGATATTTAATTAGGCAATTACTCCCCACTGGGATAAACGATGGTATATAACAGGGAATAAGATGAAGTAGGTAAGTATATCGGATAACAGAAAATGTTCTAGTGAACGATAATGGCCTTGTTTTTTCCGCTTTAGATGTTTTATTAGGAAGGTACTAGCTGTGCCCGCGACCTGGTTCGCGTGCATGTCGGAAAACAAATTGGATTTCATGGGGTTGTTTTTTTTTGGCGGAACCTTATTCTTTTTTAAAATAAAAGTCGCCTAACTAACTAGCCATCTGCCAGTGAAATTCCCGTCAAAGTCGGTCCAGCCATTTCGGAGATTAGCTAGAACAAAGAGACAGATAGACAAACATTAAAAAAAATGTTTTAGGTACCGTAATATATATTTTCATGTAATTATAAATTTTGTAAAAATCTGTTATTTTGACATTACACCCAGACACTTAAATTTTATTTATTTGTATAGATTTTTTCGTCTTGGAGGCTAATAGCAGTTTGAGGGATATATGAATGACTCGTAACGAGAAGAATATTTCATAAATAACACTAACTTTTGTTCGGATATTTTTATTATTGATAGTCATAGTTGTCTTTCTCATAAAAGACTAGCTTCCGCCCGCGGCTTCGCCCACAAGGTATGTTGATAAAACTATCCTATATCCTTCCCCGGGATGTGTATCTCTCTGCCAAATTTTATCGAAATCCGTTCAGTGGTTTAGGCGTGAAAAGGTAACATACAGACAGACAGACAGAGTTACTTTCGAATTTATAATATTAGTATGGATTTTAAAATTGTTTCTTATAAATACACTGCTGGGTTCCCAGCATTGTATTTATAAGAAACAATTTTAAAATCCATAAAACAATTTTTAAAAATATTTTGGAGGAGTACTGAATACCGTTCTCCTCCAAAATTTTTTTTTTATGTATTTCAATTATGGTAAGTTTGAAATTAGATTATAACAGGGAAATGTGTTAATGTTTATCAAAATGGTACACTGCGTCAATTTTTCATACAACTGTCGAAGAAATATGGTCGTGATTTGAAAAAACGGACAATTTAAGTTAGTGTAGATAATTAACTTCCCTGACTTAACATAATTAGTATGTTTTCTTTTTTTTCTGAGGTATTTCTGGGCCAAAATCGTGCTCTATAAGCTGACATAATACATCTCACCTTCAATCATATTATTATGACACACATTATCAGGCAAACACTGCTCTTTTTTGTAGAGAAAACTTTAACAACTCCAAAACCACACTTTACCTTTACCTAAACAATAAATATCTTAGCTTTACATACAGGTAACTAGGTCTTTAAAGGAAAATCCCAACAATTAAGGCTCCTATAAACAGGCGCGACACGCGATATAATCGCGCCTGTTTGAAGGAGCCTTTACGTCAACAACGTGGGGAACATTAACCCAAAAGTGTTATTGTTTATTTTATGGCTTGTTGGTGTAGGATAGCATGTTAACAGAGCCTGTTATTAGACTTCTAGCACGCATTATCATTTCCCGGCGCAGCTGCAAGTGAATGAGCTGGGTATTTTAAGCGCAAATGTACCGAGATTGAGGTCTTTTATGCTGAATTTGGCGTGTCTAATCTTTAAGGTCTTATCTCGATAATTGTAGTGAATCTGTTATTGCTTCAGTTATTCGTTGTTTCAAATCAAGTAAACTACGGAATGTCAGTTATGAGACCGTAACACGAGCACGCGACGTAAATTCGAACGAGTTTTTAATCGAAAATACATTTTCTTTAAATTTATTTTACGAGAAGCATATAATTAGTATCACCCATGGACACAAATAGTCTTAAAACTAGGGACCTCTTAATATTATGTGCGAAATGAGTTTTATGAGCACAACTGTCACTAATGAGATACAATTATTTTTTCTATTGTTACCGAACTTAAGAGCGTTTACGCCGTACGGCATTTCATACAAACTTTCAAGCTCTTGTTTTTCGAAATGAATGAACCGATTTTAATGAAACTTCTTACGCCTAAGTAGGATACAAAGGTCTAAAAAGTTAATATGAACATTTTAAAAATGTCTTATTTAAAAATAGATAACTGGAAATCTCTGTTTCTATAGAAAATTTAAAATCAGTCTAATTTGGCTGCAACAGTATTTTTTGAAAATGTTCTTAAGTAACTTTATAGAATTCGTATCCTGCTTATGCGTATGAAGTTTCATTAAAATCTGTTTATTCATTCCGAAAAACAAGGGCTTGAAAGTTTGTATGAAATGCTGTATGGCGTAAAATGCCTAGCAGCCGAGGAGTATATAATTTTGAAATGATTATAATTTACATTATGATTACTCCACACGTTCGTGCTGGGCCCGCAGGACATACCTAACCTATCTACTTATATAACCTGGAATGAAGCTTAGTCTTTATGTTTATGTTAATTTTTTGTCAGTTTTTCTGGATGTATGTTCTGGATTGGCGCAAAAACAGCTGCACGGATTTCGATGATGTTTGATACACAGATAGTTTGTAACCTGGATTAAGAAATACTTTTAATCCCGGTAATACGTATATATATTATTATTATATAATTTATGTAAGCAAAATAAGGTAAAACATTTTAAAAGAGTTACGGTGGAGTTTCTTGCCCATTCTTCTCCATACGAAAACTACCATTTGGAATGGGTGACTAGAATCAATTCTAATTTTGTTGTCATTTTTGACGTTCAAAAGTGCCATTTATGTGCCTATTTGAAATAAATGCTTTAACTTTGACTTAACGTTTCCGTGGGATATTTTCCGACATGCACACGGACGAAGCCACGAGCAAAAGCTAGTTTAATATAAACAATGTAAGGTGGACATTTTGTTCACTTAATTCGTAATGTATTTGACTGCACATACAATTTTGGAGCTGTGACAATAACACAACAAAGATGTTTACGTATGTAATAAAACTCTAGACAATGTCGGATATGAGAGATAATCATTATGTCATCATATTTCACTTCAGACAGCTATTAAAACAAAGTTGCTTTCGTGTCTGTCTGTGTGATCTTCTAAATTACAGAATGGATATAGACAGGTATTTTTTTTTTATTTGAAATGGGTTTGCTCTTGACTACAGTCTAGGTCAGAGATGACACAGACAAAGTCTACGATGGAGTGAGCTTATCCAGAAGAAGCCTCTCTCATTAACTCATATTTGTTTACATTTTTGGAAAATAAATCGCGAAGGGTAAGTAATAGATGATATAAAAACAAAATCTCTAATATTAACAACATATAACAACGGAACCTATAATTTTATTTAATATAGTGATTAGTTAATATAATGAACGATTGATATAATTTTAAAATATGTAACTAATTTTTATAAGCATAACATACATTAAATATAACATCGTTTGACATAACATACATTAAATATAAAATCGTTTGACATACCACTCAATACTTTAAAACATAAAAAAAAAACTTTGTTTTATTCTTTGTAAGTTCTATCGTAGTTATAGGTAATAGTAACCTAAGTAGATATTAAACATAACTAGTAACTGATTACCACCTGCGCTAAGATAGGTCGACGGAGCCCCGCGAAGCGGGGCTCCTATTTCTGGGTGGTTTAAAAAAAATATAACCACGAAGGCTAAGGCGGGAGCTCCGCTCCGCTTCGCTCCCACCTTAGCCTTCTAACCTAACCTATCCTAGTCGGGGTACTCTGAGTCGGGGTGTTAACCATAATAACGTTTTTATATATATTAAACGTTAGACCTAATGATTTTCGATTAAATAAACAATATACATATTAAACGTTAGACCAAATGATTTTCGATTACATAAACGTTATATCAAACAACGTTACACTAATTAAGTTTTAGAATAAATAAATGTTATAAATGTAAAGAAATTATATCAACAGTTGGTATATCTCACGTTGATTATATCTTATGAACGATAATAAAATAAAATTAGACCATATGAGTTTATACGTTATGAGACGCACCCAATCGCGAATGCAGATTAGTTGATTTCCATTTCAACTAGTCAGGTAGGTACATTGTAACAACATTTCCGAAGTATTGCGGCACTAGCTGCGACCCGCATAAGTTTCGATCCCGTGGGAATATCGGGATAAAATGCCTATATGTTAATCCAGGGTAACAGCTACCTCCATACCAAATTTTATCAAAACTGGTCCAGCCGTTTTAGCGTGAAGAAGTAACAAACATATAAACACACACCCACAAAAACGTTGTATAGCATCTGTATAGTTACACAATGCTTTGTCTTTTTCTTTAGAAAGTCAAATTACTGACGACTGAAAGAGAGAAATTGGTGTGTAACTATTCATCTATTTTACATATTTTAAATTTGATTTACAAAACAATTATACGATATATATTCAATGTAGTGATCGATTTATTTTCGCTACAGTATATATCAGTAAAAAATAAATGTATTTACGAATCCATAGCCGATGCCACTGTACAAATAGGTACCTACTAGGGTACTCAGTAAAATGAATGTAACAAAGCATAAAGAACTTTCAAAATAAATAATCACCAATCCACGTCGAAGTGACACACGTATGATCATTATGCTCAGAACTCGATGCCTTACGTGATCGTTCAGCGGCTGAAAACGTGCAAGCATTCAGAGCGTAAGCCCCAGCGTGTCAGCCTGCGCCTCGAAGATAAGTCACGTTTTCATTACACTAACTTTGGATTAACCAACATACGTCGTATAAACGTAGGCTATATGACTACTTGAGTCTTTAGCATCTAAATAACGTATGGTTAATCTTTTTGTGTGAATTAGTCCATACTAATTAATATCCATACAGATTAATGTTTGGGTTGTGATATGCAAAAAGTATATTGGTTTAAACAAAAAGTATCGTAAACTATACACTGATTTAGGAAGTGAGAACAATCTCCTGTTCGAAGAAGTTAGGAATACTTTACCAGTCAAATAACTTTCATCATCAGCCTCTTTAATTATTTACTTCATTCATTTGAAGTAAAGGTTGAATGAGCTAAGGGTACAAATCAGCTGAATATTAAAAAACAAAATTGCTAATATCATGCGTCGCAAATTTTGGGACCTTTAAGATATCCTCACATGCGTAGCGTAAGTAAAATCAGCCTATAATGTTCCCACTGGTGGGATACAGGCCTCCGCTCGGTGAGAGGGAATGGGCCGAAATCCACCACGCAGCCCATTGCGGGTTGGTAGGTTTCACATATCTTCGATTTTTTTGTTCTTGGACATGCCGGTTACCTCACAATGTTTGCCTTCACCCTTTTGAATAGAAATAATAAAAATAAAATAATTTACACTAAGTAAAGCGCCAGTCTGGGTTCAAACTTACCACCTACAACTCATAAGTCGCGGCCACTGGACCATGGATTCCACAATATTTAGTCATAATATCAGTCGATATTTAGTCATACAACACGATAATATCAGTGGCAACCTTAAGATCTTTTGACTACTTACTCAACTTTACTTTCGACTACACGAATTTAAACTAGTCTTTACTCCTCACTAAAGAGTATTAACTGATTGTTGGTTTGCCTTTCTTAAAGTCGCCACAATTCTAGAAAACATTTTAAAGCCCATTCATATTTACTTTCCCGAGTTTCAACGTTTGCGTAGTTTTAACCAAGATATAGGTATCCTAAAGGACTATAAACAAGGCTTTAATTTATTTACACTCCCCTTATTCTTCCCTTGAGAAAGGAGAGCTCATATCAGGGTGCATTAGCATAGCTTGAAACCACACGTGCGTGCATATTAAACTAACGTGGAATTTAAACTCTGGGCTTTAAGCGAACGACGTATTACAATAGATACCTTTGCTGTTCATCACTGGGTCTTATGAGGTTGGTAAGAGTAATCCAATTCGTTAAACTAAAGCATAAACATACTTATGTGTTGCTGTAAACATTTCTAATCTATCTGAGCATGTTAGACTCTTTTGTCTGGTTCGGACTATATTAGTAATTCTAGTCAAGTGGCGAGTAGTAACTAAATACGAGTATGTCTGAACAACAAACATTTTGTCGAGTAGTTTTGTAAGTGATTTAATCAAGTTAATCCATTTTCTTCTATATTTTCGGGTCAGTAGCGGCCCCCACCGTGCCTCGTACGATTTTTGGTGAGTTAATAAACGTTTAGTTAGGTACTAAATTACTCGTCACTTGATTAAATAACTAACATATTCCGAACAAGGCTTTACAGACAGATAAAATCCTAACGATTCTTCTCAGAATATAGCGATAGCAGCTTCCAGGATCTTTGCAGGAATACCTACTCGTCTTGTGGTTGGTTTTCTTTTGGTTGGTCAACAGCACTTGGCTGTCGCTGGGAATTCCTAATAATCCACGCAGGATATATTTTATGAGTTTGATTCGATGTTTCTTCTCAGAGTAGTCGGGTAATAAACTCCCGACTTTATCTAGTTGTAAAAATATTATTGACGTGTAAAAGTGGTTGTATAAACCTACATACAAAAGTAAAATCATTTTTTTTTCATTATTTATTTATTTATCTTTTATTGATTTCATAAGGTAAACCCCTCTTTCCGTATAACGCCCAATCTAAGTACATTTATCAAACCTGCTGCTTATGTTTTCACCCCTTACTATCATATCGTCACTAAGCTATCATAGAGTGTTCCACAAAATCCGAAAATTAAGAATCAATCTAATAAAAAACATAACACATGTCGTTTTCATTATAATTGCGAGTAAAACGGACCGGACGATCGGTCTCTGCCACCGTTCCGGTCCTGACCCCATTACGGACACATATTAATTTTTCGCATCCGGCACCGGACACGGTCCTAATTGAGCTCTTACACCTCCGCTCAACATTGAAGATGATTAGTAGAAACCGGATTATTCCGGCCGGAATGCATATTAGACTTTTGGATTGCTTTCGGTTTCTCAACTAACTTTAGACTAAAACGGAGGACCATATTCATGAACTAATTATGCGCAAAGTCAAGATACAGGTCTACGTACAGTTGAAGCCTCAACTACTGACTTCTAAATAGAAATATAACCACAAACACAGAACCTAAAAAGTATATTCTTCTAGAAAGATTCAAGGCTACTGAATATTAATTTTCACACATACTTACGTCTAGTTCAGTGAATACGATTTTTCCATAATCATAGCTCAGCGAGCAATTTTTCTAGCACATCTATTTCTACAATGCTTAAAAAAGTCATTGGTAGGTACTGTAGAGATTATAGCCTATTTGGTGCTTACATGGAACCTTTGCGAGTCCATTAAAAGTTATTGGCAAGAAATACGAGACAAACATTAATTTTATTTAAGATTAAAATATAAAACAAGTAGGAGTCTATCGAGCTGCCAAGCAGAAAGACTATAGAGTTAAATTTATTTATTAATAATTATTCACAATTTGTACAAGAATAGATTGGACGGTTAACCCTAAACTAGGCATTTGCATGTATGTCATGGCGTCAGACTTGCGACATTTTCAAAGTGTGGTACTTAGTGACTATTGCATGACAAGAAAACAAAAGTTAACCTAAACCAAAATAATATATAACTGTTTTTACATTTACGTTAATTCCATTCTAGGAACATGGATATTATATAACAACTGATTGTTTTACTCAGGTACTCATCCCGGTTCGGAGAACTTGCAAGAGCTCTCACAGTATTATGAATCGCACCACTAAATATATATTTTAAAAGGCAGAATCTTTTAAGTTAAATAAATAATAGGTAAAAAGCAAACAGTCCAAAATAAAATCGAGCCCGAAAAAGTATCCACATTCCACAGTAGGAAAAGTAATTACCTACATAACAGTGAGTGTAACTAGCTCGCGTTACGGACCAACGGAATGTAATTGCAAATCAACAGCCAATCATAGCTTACTGGATTACTAATCAGTCAATACTATTACGCGTAATGAAATTCTGTGCTGTGCCACTCGTAATTCGAACCTTTTTAGTTTTTCGTCCAATGAATACTTGATATTTTTATTTTTCTGTATTGCTAATGGGTAATTTGAATAAGAACAAACTTAACATTGTAGTTGAAAAAACCTGTTCATTCCAACTGAAAATGTAAGTTTGTACGCACAATATTGAGAGATTTACCATGTTGTTTTAAGACCACAGACTTCTATAGGATTTCCTGTAATCTATAGGTATAGCACTATTTTCTCTATTTTTTTTCAAGATTTTAGGCTCTGTAGTTTCGAATATAAGGGGGCGTATGGTCAATTTTCGTCTATTTTCTTAAATAAATTTAATGAAATTTACTTTAAAATTATGAAAAAAATATATTTGAGATCCTCACAGTATGCCCTTTCATTTGATATGTCACATAGTACAGATTGTGAACCTTTTTTTCTATTTGGCGCCCAAAAATGACCCCCATATTAAAAATTCATTTATTTACGTTGCACATCTATGTTTGGGTCACAGAGATTCATATGTGTACCAAATTTTTACTTAATCGGTCTATTAGATGTGAAGCAAATTGGTTGTGACAGTCTCGGACGCACAGACAGACACACGAGTGATCCTACAAGGGTTCCGTTTTTCCTTTTGAGGTACGGAACTCTAAAAAGGTATAAACAAGACATCGATATCGAAATTTTTCGGTCTTCGTACAGCCGGAGTCACATGTCATTACTAACGCATGTAATTAAGGCAAAAATCGTACAAATTACCCCTTCCTTAACTTAACCCTTTCCTGAAACTTTTACTTTTAGCTTTTGAAATGTTGACGTTCAAAAGTGCCTTATAAGTGCATATTTGAAATAAATGACTTTGACTTTGCTTCGCCGTAGTCGGGTAAAAAATATATTAACCTTTTAATTTTTCAGGGTTTTCAAGGAGCAATCTTGTAAATTATTATAATAACTCAAACAAAGTCATCCGTTACTTATAACTCAGTATCATATTATATATTTCTACCAATTATACCAGTGTTGGATATTACTACCCGGCCCAGGAGCGCGGGGGACGCGGTCACTGAAAGGAGGCTGCCGCAGGCGGCAGGCCAGGCTCTCTGGTCTTTGTTTGGCGGTCTATGGTTTTTGACAGCGTTGCGTGCAGAAGCGCTATCCGTCAGCCGTCAGCCGTTCGGTGTAATCTGGTATCTCAATAATCTCTTATCTAGTAATATATAAGTCAATGTCTCTTGTTGATTTCTTTCATTTGATTAGAGATGATTTGGTTCCTCTGATTGTAATTTTGCTATAGTTGATAATTCTTTTTATAATTCATGTGATTAGTTTTTAGAATATCAAATGATTTTTCTATTTAATTGTGATCTCACTTCTGTCCTAACACCAGATTAATAATGCTTACGTCCGAATTCACAACACAATGCCAAAATAAAACAAGTCGCTTGTACTCAATTAAGCATCCAAACCCCCTCTCTAATATCAGACGCTCCAAAAATATAAAACAGAACCCACGCGAGATACTCATATCAAACGAATAACTCGAATTCACAGACTGTAAAATACTCCCGACTCTCACAGATATTAGCAGATTAAATTGTTACAAATTGTAGTTAACAGTAATAATTACGGGTAGGTAAAGCTCCTGCTACACCTGCGTTAATGTTAATGTTAACGTCTGTTCCAAACTGCGCCTTGACTGTGGCGTTAAAATAAGCCCGTTAAACGATTGGCTACATTAATGGGGTTCAGCGCCAAAAGGTATTGCTAAAAAATTAGAGCGTTAACCACGTTCAAAATGGAAATTAAAACTGCTGCGGTACTTTTTGACACTTTCTCGGCGCGTGCGGTAATGGAATGAGACGGCCCAAATGTAACCTATGCGGTTTGATGAATATTTCAATTTGCTAAAACCCTTTGTTGTGGCGTAAAAACCGCCACCCGAGTTATCGCATAAGATCTAACGACATTTAGAGCCTATACTACCTCAAATGGCTTAGCATGATCCTCCGTTATGTCGAAAATAACGCAGCATTAGTTTTGAAATAAATATATGGTAAAGTTGAGGATTAATGTTAAGTACTGTGTTCGACGAAAACACATTTCCATAAAATTTCCTCGATAGAAAAAAATTCCAAAGTTACTTCCAAACCGAACAATAAATCGCTGGTATTCAAAAAAATACTTCAAATTAGATCATGAAACTTTGCATACTAACTGAACTAACTATAAAGCAGGTCTTATGTTCTTTAATATTTTGAAATACCTTTATTTTCACCGTAAAAAGCAAATACCTAAACTATTGGCGCTGCCTTCCGCCCAACACCGCACTGTCTCGCTCTCACACAGTCAGCGTGCAGTATTGTGCGAGCGAGATAAAGAGTGAACTTTAGCTGAGGCACTTAGCAATTACACATGTAAATGAACGTATTAAATTATTGGTCACATCTGAGTAGTGTCTTACTTAACGCGTTAATTTGCGTGTAACGATACTGGTGTGGCAGAAGCATTATACGAGTAGAAGCACCGGTAACAAAGCTACGGTTTATCTGCAACCAGCTGTGTCTCGGGAGTTGTAAACGTTCGGCGAATCGTTTAAGTGTTACTCCAAAGACAATTTGTTTTAACTGACTTTGTATTAAAGGATTGAGAGGTAATCAATGGTTAGCTAATTCCTTTTGGAGAGAGAGTTACTATTTTAGGACTTTTTAGATGGATTCTTTTATTGGCATAGATATGGATTTATTTGTAGGGAAAATCGATTTAATGTCAAAGTGAATTCCTAGCATCAGCGGTGCTATTCTGTAAAAATCTCACCGTGAAAACTGAGATGAAGTGAGCGTGGAGTGAGCTGTCAATAGTGTCAATTCCTACCAATAACAAACTCAGTTCACCTAAGTTTTCACGGGGGGATTTTTACAGGATCGACCGGCTGGTGGACTGACAGCTCACTTCACCTAAATTATCATAGTGTGTTTTTTACAGAATAGATCAGCTGTTATCGAAGTTCATAAATTATGCCTCTAGCCTCGGTACACCCGCACCTAAAGTGTTAAAAGTTCCTGAGGGGCTATGTCAAGGTCAAGGGCAGCAGCATTCTTCGTTTATCTGGTTACAAGTTACAACATACCTATTGCTATCGTCAGTCAATCATGGTGAGAATATTAGAGTTATAGCCGCCGAAATGGCCCAGCCATGTAAAAAAGGAATGAAAGAATAAAATGTGAAAATTATGACCAACAACGATAGTGTAGAGATTTATTAAAGTCTCATGTTGAGCTCCTATATTATAATACCTAGGTATTCTTTGACGACGAAATTTTTTTTTTGTTTTGACTAATTGAATTCCAATCGATACTCTAGAGCAGGGGTGGCCAACCGGTTGATCGCGACTATTAGTCCAGTCGATCGCAGCAAGGAAAAAAAATATAAATACCTAGAACAGACTGCGCAACGTACCACTAACTGCTGCACGCATCATCTTGTATCATTTTTCAATCGCCGTTCTGTCACGTTATTTATCCTCTCTTCTATGCAGTATAGCTCTCTTTTGTTTTCGGTGCGCGATAACAATAAGCGGAAAGCGTGTGGGACGCGGGAGTGGGGCGCGGGCGGTTGTCAATCCGTCAGTCAGTTGACGACAGACTAGCGGAGTTACGAGTTATATTTTCCCTCTTAATAAAATAAAAAATACTACATAATTGTGTACTGAATGAACTATGCTGTTTCATTTAAGATTTCAAGAAGTATGTAATTGGTAGATCGCACAGGGTGTCGTCAGTGAACAGTAGATCTTGGGTCTAGCCAAGTTGGCCACCCCTGCTCTAGAGAGATCATCATTTTCTTGCCCTTATCCCAATTTATTTGGAGTCGGCGCAACATGTCATTTTCTTCCATACTTCTCTAAAATAGTCGTCATCTCGGTATTCAACCCCTTTCTAACCATATCATCCTTCACAGAGTCTATCCATCGTTTTTTGACCTTCCTCTACTCTTCAACATCTACGTCTCTACTCGTCTACATTCCAAAGAGATCTTCCCCTTGATATTTTATCATTTAATTTCCTCAAATATTAGCAGCAATCTTCAAACACTAGCGACCTCCCATTTGATAGCCGTTTTATCGTAGCCAAGGACGCTTTTTACTAGCCACTTCGTAGCTTCTTGAAGCGATGCAGCTAAATGCTTGCCATAATTGGCCTTCGGAATGATAGCCCAGAAAATGTCAGGCTATAAAAGAAGACATTTCCAGTCATTTTTATTATCACACAAACATTATTAGGCGTTAAAGAATGACGTAAATTATGGAGACGAATTATAATAGCAGTAATTAACAATTTGAAACCAATGTTTAACATAGTAAGGGAACTTAAATTTCTACATTTATATCTGTAATATTTATGGTGTACATAATAAAGATTATTCTATTCTATTCTCTTTTCAAGAAACAAAGACCAACTCTAAAAACTTAGTTTATTTTCCACTGATTGGTGTTACAGATTCTTAATCCATTATCAGTAGCATCCGTTGTAAAATTGTTTTCATTTTCAGTTCACAGTCAAAATACGTTCAAAAACTGAAATAACCCATCAAACTTATAAAATTCAACGCCCAAAAAACGCAGGCTTGTTTTTAATTTCCAAAAGGAGCTAGTTTCAATTAACTCCTTTTTTCCGAGGTACATGTGTACCAGTTATCGACCGCCTGGAATTTTTGGGTATGGAGTTGACGTCAGACCTAAACTTCGGCTCAACCATCGAGTCAAAAGCACAGGCTGCAGCCAAAAAGCTGCGTATCCTAAATAAGGTAAGGCGGTAAAAAACAATCGTTATCTGGTTATTCGCTTTTTGTATAAAGAGACAGAGCGCTGTATTCCGAAAAATAACTACAATAGCACATTTATGTATATAAAATGGGTGTAAAACTATAAAGGGCGATAAAAACCATTCGTGGAAAAACAAAGTTACGACAACTTTCCAGTTTTAATTAAATTCTGACTATGTAGTATTCTAGAAGTTCAGCAAAAATACTGTAGAAGTAACTCTGTAACATATTTGTTTGTATAAAGTGTGAACTACCCATCTTTTTGTTTTTAATGCTGACATCAATTTTCCTAAACTACTGAAAGCTTATTCAAATTCACCTTAATTTAAACCTCAACTGCCCTTCAAAAACACTTTCTATCATAAATTGTAATAAAGTGTGTACCTACCTAATAAATTTCATTAGTATTACACGTTATCATTTTATATAACACCTTACCATTTTCGTTAACGTATCCAGATTTTAATTATTTCGCCATAAAACATTACAAAATGGGCTTTTTCACAATCACTTAGCGAACGACATTGCCCCGAGCGAATAATACAGCAAATACAGGGTTATTTGGCTCTCGGAATTACTGGTCAGAAAATATCGGGCACATAATAAAAGACAAGACATTTTCTACTCAATTGAACTATTATCGGATGTGTTGAATTCGTGTCTTATATTTCTATTACGTACTAAATATATGTATTATATTTCTATAACAGAAACCATGCCTGCTGCATGTTGCATGCTCGCTTGCAATACTAAGTTTCCGAAAACATATTTATGAACGAGCGAAGCACCCCGAGGTTAGGTTTGATTAGGTTACTTTAAACCCTTTACACAGAAATAGGTCGTCGACATAGAATGTAAGAGCGAGCGTATGAGAATACAAATACCTTTACCTAAGTATATATTAATTGATTAGAGACTCTTATAGCAATAAACGGTCATATTTATTTTTTTCGAAGATTTGAGTATCTCATTCGGTCGTTTCATCATTTTTATTCAGACAAAAGTAGTCGGAAAGTTAGTATTTTAGGCAATAGATTTAATATGTTAAGTAAGGACAATTCTTATTTTTTTGTCGGAGCTGTTATTAGACTCTTAGACTAAATAGGTTTTATGTCGTTTGCGTGATATATCAAACGATTTTATATTAATTGTCTGGTATGCTTATAGAAATTAGTTACTTTTTTATTGATTGCAAATAATAATTTTAACAACCGCTTCCATAATATTGGATTTAATAGTAATTTGCCTCTGACACTTTGCAAATATGATATGCGAGTTCTTGTTGAATGCTTGAGCTTTTATCACTCCCTTGGGTTCTAAGATTTAGAGAACTGTAGTTAGAGCAAGCTTTGCTATTGGGAAGATACGTAAACTGCTAATCTGGTCCATTAATTAATATAGGTACTGGATGTGGTTCTTCTCTCTCTCTCTCTCTCCGTGGATGTAAAAGGCGAATAAGAAAATTGTCAGTGCTTTGATTTGGTATTAAAATAAATGGTAACCAAATACGGCAAAATCATTGGGATGCTATTAATTGTTGCTATGATAGAATCTTGTAGAACTCTGATCTGGTAACAAAATTTCACTGGTCTTGTTTATCAAAAATCCCGTGCAAAATATGAAGCAAAGTGAAGAGCCACTTCATTATATTAACTGTTAATAAAAAACAGGACTCACGTGTTGTAAACAACTTTTATGTTTTCTGCATTTTAAATAATGCGATAAACATGGACCACTGAAATGATTACACAGGAATGTTTTGGAAGCAGTGTTTTTTTATGTTTACACTAGCTTCTGCCCGCGACTTCGTCCGGGTGAAATTCGTACTTTCCTCTAAAAATTTCGAAAATGCATGTTTATGATCGTATCATTTATTTAGATAAATAAGTATTCGGGCCAATTTTTAAGTTCATAGATCATAGGGTTTTTGTAGTTTCAAATAAACTGTATCCCCGCTTTTCACCCCCACAGGGGTGGAATTTTGAAAAATCGTTTAGGATGTGTTCATAACTTGACTCAAAAACCCATACCCATTTTCGAGTTAATGGAAGCAAGCAGTAAAATCCAACCCTCAAACTTTATTACCCTTTTCCACCTTGGTAGGAGTCGATTTTTTAAAAACCCTAAAACAAACTTTTTTATTTATAACCGACTTCAAAAAAAGGAGAGTTCTCAGTTCGTCAGAATCTTTTTTTTATGTAGGTATGTTCCCGATTACTCGCAGACGGCTAGACCGATTTAAAAAAATATATTTTTTGTTTGAAAGGGTATACTTTCCAGGTGGTGGTCCCATTGTCATCAGATCAGGCTCTAATGATAGGATCCTGGAGAAATCGAAAGAACTCTTCAAATGTTATAGGCACACCTATAGCGATTTGGGTATTTTTTATAGTAACTTGTGCATTTGAAACCCTGATACGCGTTATTCTTTATTTTTGGTCTTAAGTATAAATAGTTAAATACTGACTTTCGAGTTAATTGGACCGCGCGTGAAAATTCTTCTATTCAAATTTTGATACCCCCCAATCCTCCTTTATCAACTCAAGGAATAAGATTTTTCATACAAGCAAAATCTCCCCTTTTGATCCCCTTAGAGGGTGAGTTTTGGAAAATCCTTTCTTAGCGCACGCCTACAACATAATAGCTACATGTGTGCCAAATTTCAGCGCAATCCATTTAATGGTTTGATCTGTACGTTGATAGATCAGTCAGTAACGGTTGCCTTTTATATATATAGATAGACGATTGCATTGCTAATAATGTTGCTGAAAAATAGAAAATAGTATCTAACGCCTTCCTCAAATTAAAGTATTGGCTTAATTTTACTCTATGACGTGATGTTCGATTTAAAAATGGCGAAGACGAAGTCAGTACTTACCTAACTAGTTTTGCCAAATAATAGCACAAATAGGTTTTAGTCATAATAACTTAAGAGGGCGCCGACCAAACGCGCGGTTGCGCAGTGGCGCCCTCATCGTTTGTTTGGTTATTTCTTTTATTTTAGAATGAAAATGCAGAAAATAGTGCCCACTTTTATCCGTTTTAGTGATTATAATAAAACTAAACAACATAAAACTACCGTTTATAATAATATTATTAACGTATAATCTTGTGGAGCACAACTTAACGTGCTTATTTTCTGCATTTTCATTCTAAAATAAAAGAAATAACCAAACAAACGATGAGGGCGCCACTAGGCGGTCGGCACAGCCTTAACCAATGGCATTGCCTAAGGCACAATGCCTCAGGCGCAATGCAGCAAATATACGGGGTTGTTAGGGCCAAAAAATTACTGGCCAGAAATATATTTGATAGGTAGGTAGAACATAATGAGAGGGAAGACGATTAATTCTACGAAACCATACTTGCGAAGGATTGAATACGTGTCATGATATGGGGGATTCTATGTTAGTTAGAAATTGAAATATTTGATATCTGAAAAAAACTGTGATCCAATTGCAGCCTTCCTGTGTAAAATTCCGGTACTCTACCGATTTACATTATTTTAAAATATCACCTAGGGCTATTGTAAATAGATAAAAACCAGAAGAAAGTGACTCATCATTATTTAATAAATAGAAGCAATAGGTAGTAGAGTACCAACCGGTTTAAAGATGTAACATGTGTTTCATACTAAGATGTGCTTCCCATATAAAGCATTCCCTTGAAAGCATTTCCTAATGCAATAGCAATAAAAACTGTATGTCTAATATGGAATGTGAAATTCACAACAATTCAATAGCAATTCACTGTATTCAGTCAAGCTTCTCAAGACAAACGGTCACCATGATAAAAAAAATTAAATCATTTTACAACAAAGACCACTCTGATTTCTCTACAGGATATGTCGATCCTTTTGAGTTTCATCAAACATTCTATCAAGTGTTAGTCGCTTTTAAAGTTGCAGATCTCGAAAACGAGAATCCACCATCGTAAGTTTAATAGTAACACATTTCCTTTTTTGGCGACGGCGCAGTTGCACCAACATCTTCATACTTCTTAATTAGTCGTATCTTGAAAATAAGAGGGTGAACCTTTTTGCTATAAATTATCTATTATATGCACAATCTATCCATTGTGTCATTGGTCTGTTTCTACTTTTAAAACCGTTCACTATACATTTTCAAAACATTCCGCACGAGGCGTCCCTAATTCCTGACCGAATTATTGTAGACCATCATAACATAGGTGCTACCATTGCTGTGCATTGGAATCAAAGTGACTGGTCATAAGATAATAATATATTGAATTTCAGGTACTTCAATCAAAATGCTATTCTGTTCGTTGTTGGGCTCATAGCTACATTACTTTCATTTACGTCCTTCTATCATGGTCTGGAGACCTTAGACATACCACATATGACGGAGGCTGGAACTTATACTTTCATACTTAGCTATAAGTTGCTAATAATCTCCTGTACAAGAAGGAATATACTGCAGTATCACAACTTGTTGCGAGCATTAAAAGCAGATTTTCATTATATTTGTACGGTGGGAGAAAAATACCGGTTAGTATGTAGATGCTCTTTAGTTTCGCTACAGTTTTATAATTGTTTTCGTTACATCTATGCAGATTATGAAATTCTCCAGTTGCTGCATTTACAGTAGATGTTTCTTACTTTAAATGTTTTAATTATTTGTAGATAGGTACCTAACAAATTTTGTTTGCCCTTGTTTCAGAGCACGGTATTTTGTGAATCAACTGATAACTTGGAAGATCTGTATATTCACGTGCATATTTGTTGCTGTTATCCTGATTGGGATGAACATATTCACTTTTCTTTCGCTCTTTTACTTTCTGGCTACTAATGATGCCGATTCAGAAGGGAGCAGACCTCTTATGTTTCCATATTGGATGCCTAACGTTGATTTTAGCAAATCACCGATCTATGAGGTGGCTTTCATGTTTGCTAATATTACTGTTCTGCTTTACGGCTATAATTATACTTGTGAGTTGTGTTCTCCTTACAATAGGTTCCATTAGAAGATTTGTTTGTAAACACAATTTAGCATTCCCGTTTTTTTTATCTCTTTTCATTATTGTGATTTTCTTTTCGTATTTTTAACCTTTTTATTTCAGTTATGATTCAAACACTAATTGTATGGATCAGGCAAATAACCTCGAAAGTTGATATTGTAACATGGAGTCTTCAAGATCTTCTGGTGGACATACACCCAACCACCAATAAAGAGGAAAGTGAATATTACTCTAATTTGATTGTGACTCGAATGAGAGACATTGTGATTCACCATCAATCTATGTGCAGGTACGGGACACGGAGGAGGGTTATAACAGTTTTCGATACGTATATGTATAGCTAGTTCTATCCTCTATAGGATTTTCATAAAAATCAGTACAACTAATTATCTAGATCAGATAAAAAGTACATAAACTGGAAAGAATCGTTATGTTTTACAACTCTCCTAGTACCGAGGTAGGTTGTGACAAAGGTGGAGGTAAGTTGTGACACAGGTGATTTCTGAACTGTAAAGGAAATAAAATAACATTTAAATGGACTGACTGATTTCAATGGAATTTAAATTTGAATGGATGGTGGAATGGAATTAAATAAATGTAGGTAAATAAGCAACATTAATCTTAAATCAACTTTAATAAACTTTCAAAGATAGGAAAAATCTTCAAAAACTCATATTATTTCAATACTTTAATAACTTGGATCATACTTTGGTACAAAATTGAGGCAATTTGTGTTTCGTTCGAAGTCACGCCCCTTTCTATCTTCCGAACATGTATTAGGCATTCTGAAATAATAAAACAATAACCCATGCATAAACACATAAAAGAGATTTTTTCGCCATCGACTTCGCACAGTCTCATCCCCGTAGGTGTCCGCCGCGACAAACTGCATCGGCTACCGCGTCAAGAAAAAGACAACGCGATGTTACCAGCTCGCTAACGATTATAGAATCCGAAACTGGATTTTGTAACAACTCTCCTCGGTCTCCCCTACAAAACCTTCGAATACCTTATTCAAAACTCCCTTCTACAGATCTATCTATCATTGCTCATACATGCCTCCACCCGGTGTTTACTGGCTGCGACTGTCCGACCCTCCAAAGAACTGATTCTATAAAATACTTAGGAGTCATTATAGACCAATCCCTTTCATTCAAATCCCACTTGGAGGTACTGGTTACCAGACTTCGCAAGGTAATTTACATATTTAAGACACTTAGACACGCTGCTGACCGCCAAACAATCAAAATGGTATATGATGCCCTTTGCCAATCTCTTATTAACTATTGCGTAACCTCGTGGGGAGGGGCCGCAAAAACTCACATCTTGGAGGTTGAAAGAGCGCAGCGGGCAATTCTCAAGGTTGGCGCCGGACTTCCTTTTCGATTTCCTACTGCACATGTTTACAAAAAATGGGATCTCCTGACGGTCAGACAGACGTTCTTATTACACATAATATTAAAAAAACACTCCCAGTTAAAGTACAATAAGGACTTATCTAAAGGAAAACGCAGGAAGGGTACGGTATGCTACAACCCCTTATTTAAAACCAGCTTTTCTCACAAATTCTATTGCTTCCTTGGTTCATTCATCTATAACAAGGCAAACACCGCTCTTTCCATTTACCAGAAGCCCAGAAGTAGTTGTAAAGCTTCTGTGAGTAAATGGCTAAAAAGTATGGACTATGAAGCAACTGAAAAATTATTGATTCCCTTATCTTGACACTTCTTACTTACATCAATTATCTCATATAAAACTACTTACGCTACACTTACACACATCAACTCACTTACACTTATACATGCACACAACACTCAGATTAATTCACGCTTTAAAGTTTCGTTTATCGTTATGTTATTCTAATTACGTTAATTTATTTTTTATATTTTTTGTATTTTTTTCTCTTATAATGTTAATTCTCTTCAGTCTCATAAAATCACCCAATTTAAGCTTATGTACATATTATGAAGCGTCGTGGGGGCCCTGGTGACTTGTACTACAGGCATTGCTCGCAATGCCTATTTCAAGCACCAGTCTCTCTCAAATGTAAATTTATCCTTAAGCTAGTTTTTTTAAGCACCACTACTGTACATTTGTGAAGAGAAAATAAATAAACTTATTATTATTAAAAACAAAAAATATAGGATTTGTATAATATAATTTTCGTTATTTATTGTAGCCTAATGGAAGATTATGCGATTGTCTACAAGAAAGTATTGTTGTTCGAACAAACTATATGTGGACCTGTGGTTTGTTTGACTGCTTACTGTATTGCAGAGGTGCTTAATATTCAACTATGAATAATCATTATTTTCAATAAGCAAACAGGGTTTCATAGAAATAATAAATTTTCTTTAGAAATTGGATCGAGGGGAGTTTCAAGCTATACTTCTACTACTTTGTGTTGCTACCATTGTGCTGCATTTCGTACCAAGTTTTATGTGCACCTGTCTTACCATCAAGGTATGTATTAGAAACTAATATTTATTCACACAAAGATAACTAACCTCAAAAAAAAACACCCTCGATATACATTTTCAGGTAAAATCTGTGTGTGATGCGTGTTGGAGCATGCCTTTTTGGAATGCAGGCCCAGTGATACGTCCATACATGGTCTTTATAATGCAACGCTCGTTACGACCTTTGCCACTTCAGGCTCCTGGTTTTAAAGATATTTCTCTTGAAACATTCTCCCAAGTAAGTTAAAGTAAACTAACATGTCTTCAAAATATTTAGTAGGTACTTAAAATTAACTTAGTACTTCAATAAAACAATATCGTTTTTTTTTTCTTCAGAAAATGTCATCTGCTTATTCGCTCTTCAATATGCTACGGCAAACAAATCTCTAAAAAGTTGAAAAGAATATTCACATGTTAAAATATAATTCTACAAATTAAAGAATGTTTAATAAATTAATAGGAAGCACAAAATATCAAAATACATATCTATGTATTAGACAAAAATAAATGATTATATAATCGATATTTGTCTTATTATCAGCGGCGGATTTTCCCTAAGGTCGGATTTTACAGGCGGCAAACCTGCGCCTACGGCTGGGAATAGATATCGGAAGCGAGAGATCACCGGAACGAAGTGTCACGACGAGAGCACAGTGCTCTTAGGCTCAAGCTGAACACCCCTCCAGTATATCGTTTACGCCTGAAACAAGTTTTAAATACAGAATTTACTGCTTGATTTAGAATGTCATATGCCCGACGGCTAAGTCATCCTGAAGTCATCGGATCGAACATCGTTTCGCCGAAAAGCCATTGCAACGATAGTCATAGGACTATTGTTTCATACCTAATTATTTAGCTTGTCAGTTGCTTGTTGCTATTTCAAAATAGCATAATGTAATCAAATACCTCCCATTTCGCTTTTCTAAAAATATTATTTAAAACTCTAATATAATGAATGGCGCCTCTTATTGTGAACCTCAAATAACTCCTATTTTGGGGTCCTAAAAACACTAAATAACCAAGTAACTGCAACCAACTTAAACGCGGGTAGTCACATAACTAACCTAACCCGTTTGGCCTGGGTGCCCAAGTTAAGTTATTGCGACCAATTCGGTTCGCGCGTGGTTGGTCGCAGTTCTTCTAACCTAACCTAATCCATTTGTTCGGGGTGCCCTCACAAAGTTATTGCAACCAACTTTGGGAAAAGGCCGGAAAGTTAAATAAAAGTTTCATTTATTAAAAAAGTGTGCATCATTAGAAGCCTAAATTTGTTTGGAGGTCCTGTTAAATATTTCCCTTTCGAAATTACGTTTAACCAAGAAGCTGATTAAAGATACAAGTTTTATGTAATAGGTAAGTAGGTATGATTGAGGGGCCCATGGCTAAATAATAGCAACCGCACAGGTCGATCGATCAGGTTAAGCTACGCTTGCCGCGGTTGGTCTGTGGATGGGTGACTCCCTTTACATACCGTGACCCCTCCGTGCCTTGGAAAGCACGTTAAGCCTTGGTCCCGGCTGTCATTAGTGGATCTTTGACAGTCGTTACGGGTAGTCAGAAGCCCGAAAGTTTGACGACCAGTCTTAGCAAGGGGTATCGTATTACCCAGTAACTGGGTTGTGAAGGTCAGATAGACACTCGCTCCATGTTAAATACTGGTATTCAGCTAAATATTCTGATTCCTACTACGGAATACGGACACTTTATGGACTGTGGGAAAGATGATATTGCTAGAAAGGGAATGACTACTGAAATGATGACTAATATAGAAAAGTATGGAAGAAAAAAAAAACATGTTGCGCCAACCTCAAATAAATTAGGATAAGGGCAGTAGAATGATGATGATGATTATGACTTTGTAAAACAAAACATTTCAATGGAAATCGATTGCAAGTATGAATTTATTAACAACCGCTTCCTATTTTACATCCAAAATATTAGATTTATAATTTGCCTCTGATAGTTTGCTTTATGTTATGCGCGTTCCTGGTAAATTCTTGAGCTTTTATCACTCCCTTGGGTCCTAAGATTAGGAGAAATGTAGTTAGAGCAAGCTTTGCTGTTGGAAAGATACGTAAACTGCTAATCTAATTCGTTAATTAATATACTGGATGTGGTTCTTCTGTCTCTCTCTCCGTGGACGTAAAAGTAATAGTAATTTACTTCCAAAACTTCAGTTCACGATATATCTATGAGGTTTCGACCCCTGAACTAGAACATCCTGTATGACAGGGGACGAGGTTTATCAAGTTACATAAATCAGCATGAGAAGGCTTAGACGAAATACAATTAAATGAATTTAAAAATAATGAAAAGAAAATTGATAAAAAGACAAATTAACAAGAAAAAGAGTTATTTTTTTTAATTTGTGATTCTAAAACATTTTCTGTCTAACAAAATAATTAACGAATTAGAGAATTTCCAGTGATAGATTTGATATATATACCAATAAATATAACAATAACGTAAACTATTCTCCCAATATGTCAAAACTATTGAAATGCTAATAATTGTAGCTACAAACAGGATCCTGTAGATTTCTGTTCTGGTAACAAAATGTTCACTGGACTTGTTTATCAAAAATCCTGCGCATAAAAATAATATGAAACACAGTAAAGAGCTCCACTTCATTATATTAACTGTTAATGAAAAACAGGACTCACATGTTGTAAACATCTTTTACCATTAAACATGGACCGCTCAAATGGTTACATAGTAATATTTAGGCACTGTATTTTTTGTTTTTACATTGTGTTGCTATAATATAGTATTCCTGTCCTTAATTCCACCGTTTAATGTTGCTGAAACAGAAAATACACCGAAGAGCAATATAAAAAAGCCACTAACTTATCATAAAACATTTTCGAAACCACGAAAGATAGCTTCTTGAAGTGTGAAAAGCAACATTCAAATGTATTTAATAACGCATCAAAAACACCAAATTGAAGCAAATAACTAAAAATAGGGCAATTTGGACAAAAAAAACAATTAACTCAGTAGGTTTACGAAATCGAAACTTTGTATTGCCTCCGTGTGCTCTCAATACGGCTTCTACACGATTTAGCATGCAGAGTACCAGATGTCTCAGCTTATGCTGAGGAACAATCTCAAGTGCATTTTTGAGGGCAATTCGGCTTCTAACGGTCTCCCAAGCTCGACCCAGTTCGATAGGGATTAGGTCAGGACTTCTCGCTGGCCACTCCATTTCATGGATTCCCACGTCTTGAAGGTGCTCGTTTACCACATGAGATGTGTGGGGCTGGGGCACTATCGTGCATAAACAGTGCATTGTCGCCCATATTGACCAAATACGGATGTTCTTTGGGAATCTCGTTTTCGTAGCTTACAGCGGTCAGATTGCCATTTTGTATAGGCACTAACGCAGTGCGACCATGTGATGAAATACAGGCCCACACCCCTTATGGGACTTTTTCTTCGAAACATGGTTGTGTGAAACTTTCTCCTGGCCTTCGTCACTCGACGTTTCCCGTCGTGATTGAACATCACGAATCTCTATTCATCAGAGAACATTACTCTGCCAAATTCGCGAGACTATTGAAAACATTTTTTTTGTTTGAAAGTGTATATCTTTCAGGTTGTCTCATTATCATCAGGTCAGGATCTGATGATGGGATCCTGGAGAAATCGAAGGAACTCTCCAATTATTATAGGCACACTCATAGCGATTTGGGTATTTTTTTATAGTAACTCGTGCATTTGCTCTCGGAAAGCACAATTTAGTGAAGTGTTACTGATGATGAAGACCACAGATGGCCACCGGAACTACTCAATAATAAGTATTTCACGCTGATGGTGAAATACCAGGAGAACTCGTCAACAATTAACGTCCCTGCATAGAGAAAAGCCATATTTTGTAAAAGACGATGATGAGCATGTTGACATTAGGCTATTGTAACTTAGATAAAATAAACAGACCCAATAAAAAGCGAGAAATAAAAACTATTTAACCAAAAAAAATACAAAGTGAAAAAAAAAACTATACTTATTCGTGTCATGATAACGGGGACTCTATATTTATTAGTAAGCAATAATTTGCAACAGTTTTTTGTTTCAGATTTGTGATTTTTTCGTTTGACTGGGTTGTGGAGGTCAGATACACAGTCGCTCGATGTAAAATACTGGTATTCAGCTGCATCCGGTTAGACTGGAAGCCGACCCCGACAGAGTTGGGAAAAGGCTAGGCAGATGATGATAATTTCAAATATTTCATCCGACATGTGAAAAGAAAAACTTTGATCCGAACGCAACCTTCCCGTGTAAAATTCCGGTATTCTACAGATTATGTTTATATGGCATTGAAAACCTATGAAAATCGGAAGAAAACCACTGATTATTATTTTACAGATAAAAGTAGGTAATTGCGAACCAATCTGTTTAAATACGTAAAATATTTTTCATACCGAGTTGTGCTTACCCCTAACAGACCCTTGAAAGCATTTCATAATGCAATAGCAATAAAAATTGTATCTCTAATACAGAATGTGAAATTCCTAACAACTTGATAGCAATTCACTGTATTCGGTCAAGTTTATCAAGAAGAACAGTGACAATGATGAAAAAAATTAAATCAATTTACAACAAAGACATACCGATTTCTCTACAGGATATAGTCGACCCTTTTGAGTTTCATCAGACATTCTATAAACTGTTAGTCGCTTTTAATGTTGCGGATCTCAGAAACGAGAATCCACCTTAGTAAGTCACTATGGTAAGATTTTTTTATAGTGTATAATAGTGTACCACATTACATACTCCCATTATAAGTAAAAATAGCACCTCTAAATTTCTTTCTAACAGTCTACAGACAGGATACTGCAGTGCGATTCTGTAACCATCTCACCGTGAAAACTTAGGTGGAGTGAGCGTGGAGTGAACTGTCAATAGTGTCAATTCCTAGCAAAAACAAACGTACATCACCTAAGTTTTCACGGTGAGATTTTTACAGAATCGACCGGCTGGACAGGACAGGTTCAGTCAGTCTCATGATGATATCAACGACAGCAATTTATTTAATTGTCTACAATCTGTGTTACATAATATTATTTTTGTACACCTCCTTGTTTGATAAATTTCAGGTACTTCAATCAAAATGCTTTTCTCTTCATAACTGCGTTAGGGGCTTTTCTAGCCATGTTCATCTCCATCTGTCATGGTCTGAAGACTTTCGACATACCTGTCATAACTGAAGCTGGAACATATACCATTGTGCTGAGTTATGAATTGCTCATACTTTCATGTCAAAGAAGAAATTGGCTGCAATATCACAACTTTTTGCGAACTCTGAAAGAAGATTCTGAATTTATTTGTACAACAGGTGAAAAATACCGGTTAGTAGGCATTTGGATGACTATTTGTAATTTGTACTTTTTTTTCTTTATCGTTACTTTTTATCATTACACTGCTTTTTTTGTTAATATGGTGTACTAATATTTTTGCCCTTTTTATAAATTTCAGAGCACCGTACTTTGAGAATCAACTGAAAACTTGGAAGATCTGTATATTTGCATGCATATTCGTTCTTAGCACTGCATTTGGAATGGTCGTATTCGCTTCTCTGTCACTAGTCTACTTTCTGGCTACTACCTATGTCGATGTTGTACAAAGTAGATCACTATTGTTTCCATTTTGGTTGCCAATCGTTGATTTTGGCAAATCACCGGTTTAAGAGTTGACTTTTATGTATGCTAACATATGCGTCGTGCTTTACGCCTATAATTATATCTGTGAGTTTGCGTTTTTGTTTTTCATGTTATAATATTTTAACCCGATGTTAATTTTTTACTCTCCTTTACGGTGTTTCAGTTATGATTCAAACACAAATAGTCTGGATCAGGCAGATATCGTCGATACTGTATATTGTAGTGTATCCAAGATCTTCTAGTGGGTATATATCCAGCCACAACTGAAGAGGAAAGTCTTTACTTCTCTTATTTGATTTGGAGTCGAATGAGAAAAATGATATTCACCATCAATCTATGTACACACCGCTCCATTAAGTGATTACCCCTCCAAAAGACATGTGCGTTCAAATCCGTGATAGGCCCAAGTTGGTTTTTGTATTTTGCAAAAACATTTTATTTTAAATAATTTATTGTTTTTGTGAATAAATATGTTTAAGATAGTATTTATTTTTTAAAATTCTGTTTTTATTATTGTTTTTTTCAATAAAACGTTAATACTTTTATTATTGCGAAAACGACAAGCAATAATAGGATTAACATTTACGAACGTTTTATTCATCGTCTAAATAGACTAGAGGTTTCAAGACCGCTTGCCGTGCCTATGAGTGGAAGTTCAAATCATGGGCACGAAATGTGCTTTTTGTTCATTATAATTATTATTTTAATATATTTTTCTATTTTGTTTTAATTAGTAATTATTTATAAAGAATTTAAAAATAAAGAAAAATAAAATAACTTAATAATCATATAATAATATTTATTATTGCTATTATTTAACAAAACTATGATCTTATTTTACAACAAAGATTTATTTTGATTTGATAATTTTATTTACAGTTATCATAATATACTATTTTGCCAACTGACACAATTGGGTTCCTAGACAAGTGGCATCCTATTAACGTAAACGATAAAACAGTAAGCGGCAGAAATATTTTAGATTGACATAACCTAACGAAATGTCACGTGACCTGTCATGTCGTCACAGCATACAAATTTGACATTTGACAGTCTGACAAGTGACATCGAAAGAGACAAGTTTTGAAGCGTTTGCAACTTGTCTAGGAACTAGAAGTTAGTTTGGCAGGATTACAATCATGAGCATAATAAGTGAATAAACATGTTATCAATAGATAATCAATTAACATCTCTTATTAGCTCATGATATCTACTTAGAATATTTTGCTATACAAAGTAAAATAGTGGGATCAAATGAGTTAAATGTCTTCGTTGTTTATTTTGTTGTCATACTTAATTAATATAACTGCTATTTCTGGGCTAACCGCAATCGTTCTCTTCGATGTTCTTCTGTTCGACATATTTTGCAGGTCGATAACTGTGAATGTTCGCTGCGTGTTAATGTCTTCGAACCGTGGACAGAGATAGTCCATGCCGTTGCGAACTGTAACGAGTGGATGTAAACGGCGGTGTAGTGTGAACCTTAATAATATCCCGATGATGTTCAGATTTGTCCGTATAGATCCCAGTAGTTCTCCGACCCATGGACATTGTCTTAACATCGCTGGTTTCTTGAAATCTGCGCACCCATGAGCGCACCGTTTGTCTGTGTATAGAAAAAAATGGTTTTAAATAAGTTATTAAATACCACACACAAGATACCGCAAATAGCTCAACAAGAAAAAAATCGGAGAACACAATTAATATTATAATGAACTTACTGCTATGCCAAGCTGTCTCGCAATTCCTTTTATGCTTACTCACATTTTGTTCACACAGAACAACTATTTTAGTTCTCATAAAATCATAAATCATTTTAAAAATTAATGGATAAATCGTAGTCGTTTACTCTTCGCCGTTTTAAGTGAACGTATACATCAAACGTCGTAGTTATAACTTGAGGGTATGGATTAATTTTATAAAGACAACGTAAGTAAGTAAAATTAATGGATACCCTCAAATTATAACATCTATCGATTAGACATCCCACCTAAAGATAAAATGACTCAGACCATAGTAGATAACAATTTCAACGCAATTCATATGGGCTCGCTGGCTAGTTCGTCAAACTGCCGGTATGAGTATGACGACGTTCGGTGATGCGATGGTTCGAATCTGAGTCGAAACAATGGGTTCTTTTTGAAGTATTCTTTAGATTATTTGTAAGGAATTTAATGTGTATCATTTTAAAACTTGAGGGGTTAGCACATACTGACGCTGTCTGTACAGGTACTCGTAGATTTCCACTTCTGCCCATGTTTATAGCAACACAGTAAAAGGCTTCAGACAATGTAATTAAACTTGGCCTAATGATGAACGTGGCTCACATATTGTAAACAACTTTCATGATACAAGTAAGACAGAAAGAAACGAAGAAAAAAGGAAGGATTGTGATACAATAGAATAAAAGTGATAGCTTACGCTATAACGGATCATCAAGCGTCGTTTTAATTTGTTTTTCTATTTGAGCTTCGTTTGATCATTTCGGTTGAGAAGGCTTACTTATGTAACATGGCGCCATAGTGGCGTGTCTTCCAAGAATCTTTACTACCTAGAACAAACTAAGTAGTACGCAGAATATACATCGTATGTCCTTCCTTGTTTAATTTCCTTAGGGCATGAATTTGTTCACGGCACAGACATGCTTGGACACACTACTATGCCTAGAAATGTGGCCGCTAATTCAATTAATGTCCTCCGGCCACTAATTAGGTCATGTTCAGTGGACATTTACGGGCACTCATGGTATGGTATGGACCAATTAATTATTGCTTTCTCGAGGTTATTATTGGAATTCGAACATTGTGTTAATTTGGGGTTTGTTACCTAAGGCTATAGATAGTTGTTGTTTCTAGCTAGTTATACATATGTACATTTTCAGAGCTAGGTTTATTAAATCATTGTCAATAAAAATATTTTGTAATCCTACCTCTGAAAATGTATGTACACGGTACTTTAAGGACCGATTTTATCAAGATAATTATTGACTTATCTTGATTAAAAACCCTGTGGAACACTAGTTTATGATATTAACTGATACAATTTCCGAGGTTACAGTCACTGTAGGCTATTACCTAAATAAGTTCTATTTTCCTGTATTTAAAGACTAATTTAAGAATCCATATAACATGCAATCAACTGATAATAAAGACTCATATTAAATGTATCGAAGGCCTAACTAAAAATAATATTTTTTTTATTTTTTTTTATAATTGCTTCTTCATGGATCTTTTAATATTATATTTAACTACATGTCCAAATTTACCTCACTTAATTAAAAATGTTTCTAAATATTTGTCAACTTTACTATATTTTAGCCTAATGAATGATTACGCGATTGTCTACAAGAAATTATTGCTATTCCAACAAGCATGTTGTGGTCCTGTGGTTTGCCTAACTGCCTACTGTTTAGCAAGGGTACATAATATATGTCGGCGCATCATCGCCGGTGTTGTCACGTTCACACATAATTTTTACGAAAGTTCACACAAATATAGATTTAGATAATAATGGCGAAAAGGAAAACACTTACTTAAACTTGAGGTGTTTATTCACTGCTGAGCGTACAAAGTCTACCCTTACTGGCCACATTACGGCCTATTTATACCGATTTCTCACAACGGTTCACAATCAAATTCGTCAAAACAAAAAGCGGAAGCGATATAAAAATAGAATAAACCAATCAGAAATGCTGTCGAAGTCAAAATAAAATCCTAACATACTAATTTAATTCTTAAACGGAAATAAAAACTTACTATATTTTAAATTAAATCGCAAACGGAAGTTCAAATCAAAAACTAATAATTTAATTCACAAACGGAAATTCAAAATAGAAACTTACTACATTTTAAATTAAATCGGAAACGGAAGTTCAAATCAAAAACTAGTAATGTAATTCACAAACGGAAATTCAAAATAGTAAAATACAGTGGATGTGACGTAACAGGACAGATATTTTAAATCAACCGGAAGTTAAAAATAAATAGTTAAGAAATACAGTGGATGTGACGTAGGTAATATCAACATTATTTTAAATTGACCGGAAGAACAAAAAAATGAAATAGTTACAAGGTGTGAAAACTAAAGCTGTCAAAACAAATACCAATTAAACGGAAATGATATTTAGAATGAATTCTAGGACTTATTAAATATATGAAAAATAATCAAATTATTACAATTTAAATTCAATTATTAGCTCTGCGCCCATACGGCCATTCTGGTCCAGCGCGCTCTCTGCGCTGTATATAAGTTCAATAAGCATGACCTATATAGGATCAGCTCCATTACATGGCATCACCCGCCTTGGATCTAGCCATACCATATGGCGTCACCCGCCTGGGATCTAGCCAAAAACCCTAACATGGCATCACCCGCCTTGGATCTAGCCAATCATATGGCATCACCCGCCTAGGATATAGCCCTCAGACCGGGAGCAAGGATAAGCTTGGTGGCCAACCAGCGCTTAAGGAAGGAAAGGTGGATAGGTTAGCTACAATATTTTTTGCAATTACAATATTTATTCAAACATTACAAAGGCACCACACATTTAAGATCTAGCCTATCTAGATGGCATCACCCGCCTTGGATCTAGCCATACCACATGGCATCACCCGCCTGGGGTCTAGCCCTAAGACCGGGAACAAGGATACACATGGTGATCAGCCAGTGTTTAAGGAAGGAAAAGTGGATAGGTAAACTAATATTTTTTTTTTTGTCCGCCCATACGGTCGGTTAATCATGAGCATTATTATCAATACAATTAATATCATTACAATCATCCATAAATGGATCTTTTTGAGCCAGAGGTGCTGGTCTCAAAAAATCATGACTAGCGATCTTTTCGGAACAACCCCGTAAATTGACATGCTTAACTTTATAACGATTGTTTGGCAAAATCTCTAAAACTTCCATAGGGCCTTCATATTTAGGGCCAAGCTTAGTAGTATGTCTTTCATGTTTGTGCATTAAGACAAAATCTCCAACTTTAAAAGGATTTACACGAGCTTTACCCTTATCAAATCGTAATTTGTCCTGAAATGATCGCTCGTCCATCCTTAATTTACACAATGATCTTACAGCGTTAAGATCTTCAATTGGTTCATCACTGTCAATTTGTAAGAGCTTAATACCTGGTGGTGAACACTTTTTCCCAAATAACAACTCCATCGGAGATATTCCCGTACTTTTAGATATAGTAGCGTTAATAGCCAACTGTAAATCTCGAATAGCACTATGCCAAGGTTTATTAAGCTCTACAACCGACATATTATCTTTAATTATTTTCATAATCCGATCCACCTGACCATTTGCCCGACTAGCACCTTTAGCTACTACGTGATGTTCAATACCGAAGCGCTGGCAAAAGTTTTTAAAGTCAGTTGAGGTCATACTTTTGTCCTGGTCTGTTATGAGTCTGTTTGGGGTACCAAAAATAGAAATTACTTCTTGTAAACAAGATATAGCTGTATCTGACGTCCGATCATTGGTGTAAATTAAATGAGTATATTTAGTGAAAGCGTCTATAAATACAAATGCATATTCAGTATTGTTACGTTTACCATTCATACGTCCAGTTATATCAGCATGGATGGTGTGAAAAGGGATAGCGATTTTGTCTATAGGATGGAGAGTGACCTGTTTAGCACCGGACATACCTTTTCGAATTCTACAACTAACGCAATTTTCAATAAACTTTCGAACTAATTTTGACATACTTGGGAACCAATACTGTTCTCTTAGTTTAGCGAGTACTTTCTCCCAACTAAAATGCTGAAGGTTATCGTGATAATGGGAAATAAGATTCCATCTGTAATTTTGAGGCACTATAATAAGTTTACGAGTTTTATTATCAATCTGAACTTTACGTCTTAAGAGTTTATCTTGAGATATGATATAAGTGTCTGCTATATCTTTTGGAATTGTATCGGATCCCAGTTGTTCAACTATGTTTTTAAGAACAGGATCTCGCTTTTGTTCAATAAGCAGCCAGTTATGATCTAATGTAGAGGAGTTTACTGAAAATTCTAACGGAACATTTTCACTACGAGTTTTATTAGCGCGGAATTCTACGGGATTACGGCTAAAGAAATCGGCATGAGAAAGTCTGTCACCCTTCCTATATTCAATGTCAAACTGAAAATTTTGCAGGAATGCCCACCAGCGGTGCACTCTAGGCGTTAGTTCTCTTTTTGTTCTAGATGCTTTAAGTGAATTACAATCTGTTATGACTTTGAAACATCTACCGTATAAGAAATGGCGAAAATGTTTAATAGCTTTAACTACAGCCAATGTTTCGAGCTCATATGAATGATATCTGCTCTCGGCACTGGTTGTTCGCATGCTGAAATAACCCACTACATGAGGATTATTATCATGGCGTTGAATTAGAACAGCACCATAACCAAGAGAACTAGCGTCTGTATGGAGTTCACACGGAAAGTCGGGATCAAAAATTGTCAAGAGCGGGGAGGACGTCAGTCTAGCAATTACTTCATTCCTTGCATTGTCCTGACGTTCTGTCCACTTCCAAGGCACGCCCGTTTTCGTTAATTCGTATAAAGGAGCCATAATCTTCGAAAAGTTTGGAACAAATTTCCTAAAATAACCAGCTAAACCGTTGAACTGACGCAACTCTTTACAGTTTTTTGGGACTGAGGTCTTAGAAAGTGCATCTATTTTTCTAGGACTAGGCTTTACAGTTCCGTTTTCTACTATATTTCCTAAATATTCAACAGATCCTTTTAAAAAAGAGCACTTTTTAATATTTAAAGAAAAACCAGCGTTAGTTAACCTTTCCAAAACGAGTTGCAGATTAGTTAATCCTTCTTCTACGGTAGCAGATATTACAAGCACATCATCAATATAAACTAGAGCGATTTTATCTTTATAATCAGCTAACGCGTTATTAATGGCACGTTGGTAAATGGACGGTGCATTACAAAGCCCAAAGGGCATTCGTAAAAACTCATATTGGCCGTCAGGTGTAACAAACGCTGTCTTTTCAATGGATTTGACTGCAATAGGTATTTGATAAAAGCCTGCAGTCATATCTAAACAAGTGAAATAACGAGCTTTACCTAACCTATCTATTTGATCGGCAATAAGTGGCAGCGGAAAATTATCCCTAACAGTATTTGCATTCAATTCCCGAAAATCTACGCATAACCTATCGGACCCATCCTTTTTCTTAACTAATAGAATGGGACTGCTGAATGGAGATGAACTGTCTCGGATTATACCGTTTTGCTTAAGATCATCAATTATCTCCTTGACCTTCTCACGTTCCATTGGTGATAATCTGTATGGCCTACGTTGTACAATTTTCTCAGGATTTTTTAATCTAATATTTAACTGACCAGTTTTAACCTCTGAAACCTTGTTACCAGAAGTAAAACTATCCTTGAATTTTTCCAAAACTACATTTAACTTTTTCAATAAAATAGGATCATCGACATCGGTATTTAGTTTTGTTTCCGACTCTGTCAGGGTACATTCATTTGCAATCATATTTCTGGTCACAGTTAACTTTGTATCTGATAAAGTAATAGCAAGACCAGGAATTTGAACTAAATTATAGCCAATTAAGATATCGAACTGGATTTGATGATCTTCCATAATAAATAACTCTAGCTCTACACTTACTTGATCTATCTCAACAATGGTTGTAATACTTTGGGAACACATAACATCAATGCCACCAATTCCAGTAAAAATTGTATTGACCGTCTTTCTTTTGCCTGGAATTGCACCAGAAATACTTTTTCGTACTAATGAACAGTCTGCGCCAGAATCAAACAGACAAGGGTAGGTATTTGCTCCAATTTTAACGGTAGTCATGCATCGATTTATAGGACCACAAAAATTTACCTGGGGATTGGATTTTTCATCATACCGTTTACGAAAACAATTTTTCTCTACATGCCCCTTTTTATGGCAATATTTACACTCTACTGAATTACTCGTACGATCGGACGTAACCTGAGGTGCGGACGTTGCGGGTGGATTCGATTCTGAAGCGACTGCTAAGTTTTCTTTACAGTCACGCATGAGATGACCGGGCTTTTTACATTTAAAACAAGTATTTGGGGTAGCTGCGGGAGTTTCAGAAAGTCTGGGTTTTTTGTTGAGAGGGTTTTTGTCTGTACTGTCAGTTTTTGCTCGTTCACGCTTACGGTAAGTTTTTAAAACTGAGACAAGTTTGGGCAAAGAGTCAGGCGTATTACGTAACAATTCACATTTTATAAAATCAGGGTAGATACCGGTAATAAGAGCATCAATTACCTCGGCATCTGTGGCTTCAGGCCGCACTCGTTTGAACAGCGTCCACCCCGTAGTCGCATAGTCCGCGTAGCTGCTCGCCTGCTCCGACGTGAAGTTGCGCCACCGCTGGACGTCGTCAGCATACCGGAACTCTTCGCCAAATGTCTGGATCAGGTCCTGTTTCACCTGCTCCCATGTAGTGGACTGCAGCGACCATGTGTCTGCCCAGGTTTTCGCTCTGCCTTTCAACTGCAGTATTGCCTTCATACGAGCTTCGTGGGGCGATATACCAATCGTTGAAATAGTTTGGTCAACGTTGGCACACCAGTCCCGGATGTCATGTGAGCGCACATCAGGGTCAAATGGTGGTAGGTAGAAATTACCGCGATCTCGAGACGGCACTGGAGTAGCATTTAGCGCAGCGGTCACAGCGCTAGAGGCAGCGCTGGATGCAGCTTGCTTCGTAATGGAGGTCACGAGGCTCATCACTTGCTCCAGAGAGAAGGTGGGTTCCGGCTGCGTAGCCGGGGCGGGCTTACGGGCCCTGGATCCGGAAGACCTCAACAGGGGCGAGGTGGATCCCACCGCTGCTGTCGGCGCATCATCGCCGGTGTTGTCACGTTCACACATAATTTTTACGAAAGTTCACACAAATATAGATTTAGATAATAATGGCGAAAAGGAAAACACTTACTTAAACTTGAGGTGTTTATTCACTGCTGAGCGTACAAAGTCTACCCTTACTGGCCACATTACGGCCTATTTATACCGATTTCTCACAACGGTTCACAATCAAATTCGTCAAAACAAAAAGCGGAAGCGATATAAAAATAGAATAAACCAATCAGAAATGCTGTCGAAGTCAAAATAAAATCCTAACATACTAATTTAATTCTTAAACGGAAATAAAAACTTACTATATTTTAAATTAAATCGCAAACGGAAGTTCAAATCAAAAACTAATAATTTAATTCACAAACGGAAATTCAAAATAGAAACTTACTACATTTTAAATTAAATCGGAAACGGAAGTTCAAATCAAAAACTAGTAATGTAATTCACAAACGGAAATTCAAAATAGTAAAATACAGTGGATGTGACGTAACAGGACAGATATTTTAAATCAACCGGAAGTTAAAAATAAATAGTTAAGAAATACAGTGGATGTGACGTAGGTAATATCAACATTATTTTAAATTGACCGGAAGAACAAAAAAATGAAATAGTTACAAGGTGTGAAAACTAAAGCTGTCAAAACAAATACCAATTAAACGGAAATGATATTTAGAATGAATTCTAGGACTTATTAAATATATGAAAAATAATCAAATTATTACAATTTAAATTCAATTATTAGCTCTGCGCCCATATATACTATAATTTTATAATAACGTGCAACTTAAACACTCACAAAATTAAAATCAAATAAATCAATAAATACATTTCAGGAATTCGACGAAGGCGAGTTTCAGGCTATACTTCTAATTAGTGTTGCCCAAATGCAAGACCAAGACAAGACCTTAGCCAGTCTTGGTCTTGGTCTTGCGTCAATACACCTGGTCTTGGTCTTGGTCTTGGTATTGCGCTCTCAGTCTTGGTCTTGGTCTTGGTCTTGCAGCAAGAGTCTCGCAAGTCTTGCGAGACTCTACTACTTAGACTAGACTACATTCAAATTAGCCTATTGCTCAGGGTGGTAGGGACATCGACGCGCAACCGCTTACCATGGATTCAGTAGGTACAGACGCCAGCACATCAACCTACTACAATCTGTCAAACTTCTTTAATAGATTTTCAACTTTATCGCTAAAGCATAAGGTTCAAAATTGATTGGGGAAAATTTGACAGTTTCGGGTAGCTTGATGTGCTGGCGTCTGTACATGATTCTGGACCCCCTGCGTTGAAATTTTTCGTCGGCTTTTTCTTAATTTTTACGTTTTTTTCTGCAATTTTTTTACTGTAAACTGTATACAATCATTATTTCTATCTGATGACCCAATGAGATTTTTAATTAAAAAATAGTAAATTCACTTGTTTCACTTAAAACAGCAATGTAAATAAAACTCGAAAGGGCTACCTGATCAGCTGTATCGCTAAAGTTCATTTGCGAGGTCAACACTGTCTTCGTACCTACGTTATTCGCTTTCAAATGCCGCCACAAAGGGACCGCAGCGCCAAGCGGTCTCCTCGTACTTGAAAATAAACCTTAAAATTATTACAATAAAGTGCATAAATGCTTGAACCTGACAAAAAATGCGGAAGATTGCGGGAATCCCCGCGCGGCGTCGAGTCGGCCATGAATCTCAATGAATCTAACAGACGCGTCACATGAGGCATTTTAATCATCTACATAATTGAATGACCCATTTACTACTTTTATTTTAGATTCGTTATGAGGGGATAATTATTTTTCTAAAGCTTCATCGATTTAAGGGGAAAGCGCTAAGGTAGCCCGCGAAATTAAAATTTTCTTACGTTTTTTGCAATTTGCTGGTCAGTGAATTTCGCGGGCTACCTAATACCGCTTTCGCCTTAAGTAAAGAAGATTAAAGAAAACGTGCAGAAGTGTATTGATAGTCACGTAATTTTTCGATATTTTTTTATTATCAACAATAATTTTAGTTTTCAATGCAATTCAACAATGTAATTTACTGTTTCATAAAAAAATACATCCATTTTCGCATAATCGGGATTGAAACCAAATACCTACTATAACGCCCAAATCTCAGTTTGACTTAACTGCGAGACGCAAGAGTCTTGCAGGCTTAGTCTTGTTCTTGCTCAAGTCTTGCAGGGTTCAGTCTTGGTCTTGGTATTGGTCTTGGTCTTGCAAAAATGCAAGAACAAGACCAAGACTGCAAGACCAAGACCGATTTTGGGCAACACTACTTCTAATGCTCTGCGTTGCTACTGTTGTGATGCATTTCGTATCAAGTTATTTATATGCACCTTACTTGCCTATAAGGTAATTAATTATAAGAAAATATAATTGTGTTAAAACACAGATTTTTTAATAATTTTAATTTCATTATACTAAACTGAGATATATTTCCCGTATAAATAATTTACATCTACCCTCAATTTACGCTTTTAGGCAAGTTCTCTGTGTAACGCGTGTTGGAACATTCCTTTCTGGAATGCAGGCCCCGTGATACGTCTTTACATGGTCCTTATAATGCAACGCTCATTACGACCTTTGCCGCTTCAAGCTGACGGCTTTGAAGACGTTTCTATTGAAACATTCTCCATAGTAAGTCAAAGAAAACAAACATTTTCTACGAAATACCCTATAGCGTATTTTTAAATGTGTTCCAGAAAATGACGAATGTTTATTCGCTTTTCAATATGATGAGGTAAACTAAACCGTAATAAGATATTAAATGAAATAAGGTAAGTCACAATCCTACACCTGGCCACCAATTAGCTCGACGATCACAGTCCTAATTAATCCGATAAGATGCACAGAACAAGAAATAAATCATGAAGTGGTACTACTGTCATTATTTGTTTTATTGTTCAACTTGTTTGCTATTTAAACTTCCCGAACGGGACATTTTGTACGAGTGAATTCGCAAACGTTGAAATTCGTGTCACGTAAAAGTGGCGCCCAACGTGGGCCAAACAAGCACATTGGTGTTACCTGCTAATCTTATTATTTACCTCTTTACTTGATTCGTGCTATTTTAACCCTGGATTTAACAATGAAGTATTTTGGACTGGTGATAAAATTAGGTTTTCCGTTATTTAGGATCGATTTTAGCGCTTTACTCAGACAGGTCAGTAAGGTAAGTTTATTAATATTTTGGACTATTTTTGACTACAAAAAAACCAAAGGTTGACAAAACACACTAGCTCAGATTTTCTGAAAGAACACGTAGATCATTATTTTAATGAATATCTATCTCAGAAGTCAAACGATCATAACTAGAAAGTACTTTCACAGCGCAATATCCAATACAACACGTAAATTATTACACTCCACCGGACACTGAAAATAGACAAGAAGGAAAGAGGCGAGCTTTATCCAATAATAATTCTCACTTGAAACGCTCTATTTGCTCGCCGTCGCACGATCTGATATTGAATATGGATAAAGTGAATTATATTCCAAACGGCGAGCGTCGACTCGCAGAGTTTCAGATAAGCGGATTACTTACAAGTTATAATTGGTTCTCGCTATTCGAGTGACTAAGAGAAAAACCCGGAGTCATTTCAAGCACCTCTTAAGTTCTTAGATAAAGGCAGCAATTTCTTTTTCCCCCTTTTTTAATTTTTTATCTGTGGTGAACGCAGTTTTGCGCTGTTTGTAAATTATCGCAGTCATAACAGAGATTAACGAAATAATTGGTGAATTTCATACGATTTCTATTTTGAAAAGCTTAAATTCAGCAAAAAGGAAATGGGTGCCCATTTCAAAATTGGGGTGTAGAAATAATGAAGCTTTGAGCAGGTTCAGTAAGTAATATTAGAACTGATAAACAGGCATACAAGAGACTGCTGTTTTGAGCATCAAGTAATTGTTCCCATGTGCCGTGAAATTAAGATAAAACTACATATGTATTTTGTTGTCAGTATGAAAAACTGGAATGATTTAAATAAATAACGAAAATAAATGTCGACTGAGAAGTTTAAACTACATTACAAAGACAATACCCACTCAGATGACAACATTTTACATTTACATAATAGGAGACCAAGACCCAGAAGATTTTCTGAGAGCCCTAAAACTTGATTAACAACTTACAAACAACACTTACCACCGATTTCTAAAAGCTTGAAAGCTAAATCAATTTAGTCTATTGTCAAATCTCAAGCCACTAGTGCTTGTTATTTTGGTCATCACGGCTGATTTACTTGATCATGTTGGCAGGCTTTGAGTCCGGGAGTTAAACTCCAAATCACATTGTTTTACGAGCTGTATTCCTAGATTCAATTCATTCGTACGTCGCATCCATTAACAATAAAATTCCCATCCAGCCCGTATGTAAAAAATGGTCACATCGAATGAGCACAGTTAGAGGACTGGACATGTTTGTAGCTAACGCAATTACCAGTGCCGCCGACAGCGTCCTGCAATCTGAAGCCGATTCAATTAACAGCGGCTTTTAAGTTCATCCATTGTACGTATGCTTCTACTGCCAGTCGTGTGCAGTCTGTGGGTGTGAATGTTAATACGTGTTTATCATGTTTTAGTGAGTGTTGTATTTTTTCCCTGATCTTGTCCTTTGTTTAAAGTTGACACTTGACTAGATTGGTACTACATATTAACTATTAGATCTTCCTGTCCACCTACTGGTCTCTAGATATATCTATTTCATTTGATACCTTCGTTTGTTTTCAAATGATGACGAATCAGGACGTCTTGTATGAAAAAAGAATTTGGTGACTAGTTAAATCAGTGACGAGTCCGCCATAATTTATTACAGATTTAAAAACTTATGAAGTGACAACATTTCTCCAGAAAATTTCGTTAAAATATTTGCACCAATAACAGCACACTTAAAAACCAACCAATAGAATAATACTTGTTCGAAATTCAAACCTCAACACGTAAACAATCACTATACTAAAAACCATGGTACACTATGGAAAAAAATTGAATAAAAATCTGCATGGAGTCCAGCAGGGTATAGGGTGTTGCCAATATTTGATTGTTTTCACGCTCCAGCGATGCAAGCCGTACTCGCGTCATTTATGTATAGCCGTGCTATGTAGTCAACCCAGTTCGAACCACTGTTAACTTTTGCTATGTAAAAACGATTTTTTACACTCAACTTATTGCATAAACTATGGGGATCTGGAATTAACTCAATAAACATTATGAAGATTATTGTAGCCTAATAAACAGAAATCTGAGAATCTATGTTTGGAAGATCGACCAGTAATTATTTATTATTCTTATAATTTACCACAGGAAGAAACATCCACCATCATTTAGGCATCAACATTTTTACTTTGTCTTGGTACCTGGTGCTGCTAGTTTAAAGTCACAACGAATAGTCATGGATATGTGGGAATTCGTGACCGTGGTGGGCAGGTAATACACTGAAGTGAGTTGATTATAGGTAACTATTAATTTATTACGATATCAAGTAACTAAAGCTAGTAGTTACACTTGACACGAAAAGGTAAAATTAAATAATGTTACATGAAGAGTAAAACTAATAGAAACACGAAGCTCGCCGTAAACTATTACGGCGAGCTTCGGCGAGTACAGTATGATCGGGGGTCAGAGAGGACCTCGCACGATCGTAGTTCAGCACAGACTGAAGCTCAGAACCAAAACTCTCCCAAATCTGCCGTTCACTAAACAAAGGACGCGGCAAATCCACATCTGCCTTTTAAAAGTATAATAAAACACGAGAAATGCAGATGGGTACAATACAAGACAACTGAAAATAACAGAACAATGAATCTTAACTATAAATAGCAAATAGGTACAATACGAGATAACTAAACAAATAGAACAATGAACCTTAAAAGTAAAGAATCATGAAAGACAATAGTACCTATAACTTAAATCGCTTGCAGATGTTCAACGTGGGAAAAACACAAAAATGAAACTTTCTAAAAATAATTACAATAAGTTCCTCTATAAAAAATATTACATTCTTAAAACTATGCAAGGGATGGGTACGTAAGACACAGTCCCTACAGTACCCCCCTACCAGTGATAAAGATCACGAAACACCTGCCTGATAGTAATCAGGAAATTTAACTCGCCTACCAGAACGGCGAGGAATATGCTTGCCAGGCCAACTTAGGTTCCAGTGAGTCGGAACCGGTTGCCGCATAGTTCACGGTGAGTCGGAACTGTCTGCGAAGATGTCCCCAGTGAGTCGGGGTGGCGCGGGCGCTGCGTTATGGTTCCAGTGAGTCGGAACCGGTTGCCGCATAGTTCACGGTGAGTCGGAACTGTCTGCGATGATGTCCCCAGTGAGTCGGGGTGGCGCGGGCGCTGCGTTATGGTTCCAGTGAGTCGGAACCGGTTGCCGCATAGTTCACGGTGAGTCGGAACTGTCTGCGGAGATGTCCCCAGTGAGTCGGGGTGGCGCGGGCGCTGCGTTATGGTTCCAGTGCGTCGGATGGGGTACAGCGCCGGGTTGAGGCTGGATGCTGCGTCGACCAGGAGAGGAATTGAGCTCTGCTTGTTGACCGGCCGAAAGTGCAGTGTGCTGTGCCGAGGTTGCTGATGAGGCTGAGGGTGATGACCAGGTATGCGCGGTCGCTGCATGCTGGTGGTCAGGATACCCGTTGAAGCCGTGGGAGCTGGCTGGCTGGGAATGCGCGTTATCCGCGGCTAGTGACTCCCGCTGGATCGCTCGCCATTTTAACACGTACTTTGATTTAGCACTCGCGAAACTCTTTCCGCACTGTCACGAACTCACGCTATATGATAGTTTTTATCACGTCGGGGTCACCACTGTGGGAATTCGTGACCGTGGTGGGCAGGTAATACACTGAAGTGAGTTGATTATAGGTAACTATTAATTTATTACGATATCAAGTAACTAAAGCTAGTAGTTACACTTGACACGAAAAGGTAAAATTAAATAATGTTACATGAAGAGTAAAACTAATAGAAACACGAAGCTCGCCGTAAACTATTACGGCGAGCTTCGGCGAGTACAGTATGATCGGGGGTCAGAGAGGACCTCGCACGATCGTAGTTCAGCACAGACTGAAGCTCAGAACCAAAACTCTCCCAAATCTGCCGTTCACTAAACAAAGGACGCGGCAAATCCACATCTGCCTTTTAAAAGTATAATAAAACACGAGAAATGCAGATGGGTACAATACAAGACAACTGAAAATAACAGAACAATGAATCTTAACTATAAATAGCAAATAGGTACAATACGAGATAACTAAACAAATAGAACAATGAACCTTAAAAGTAAAGAATCATGAAAGACAATAGTACCTATAACTTAAATCGCTTGCAGATGTTCAACGTGGGAAAAACACAAAAATGAAACTTTCTAAAAATAATTACAATAAGTTCCTCTATAAAAAATATTACATTCTTAAAACTATGCAAGGGATGGGTACGTAAGACACAGTCCCTACAGATATTAATCGCACCAGCCCGAAAACGACCAATAAACTAATATTTATGTCTCACCTCAATGTCATCAGCACCATACATAAAAGATTGAACAGAAATGTGTCACGGCAAGTAATATATGGTATAATTACAAAACCTCTAACATTTACAAGATATAACAACTGAACATATAATTTTATTTCATATAATGATCATTAAATTTAATATAATAAACTATTAATATAATTTTAAAGTAACTAATTTCTATAAGTATGCTTATAGAAATTAGTTACTTTAAAATTACTGTTAATATAGTTTCTTATTAACAGTTGGTATATCTCACGTTTATTATATTATATTGTGAACGTTATTGAAATGAAAATATATCAAAAACCTTTTTATGATATGGGACGCACCAAATGTGTCAAGTTTATTTTCAAGAAGGTATCTGCAATCACATAGTACTTATCCGCGCTATTTATGAACCCTACAGGCCTTATTCAATGAAAAGAATAGCACAAAACCATAAATATTTTTTTGCATAATTAACCTGTTCGACAATCGCTAGTCATTATTTATACAAAGTTTTTTCACATTTGTTTTACTCTGCTGTTATGGTTGAGTGAAGACGGCAAATGAGCCCGCGCCCCACTTGTTATCAATTTGTGTGAAACTAACTATGAAGTTCCTTGGAAAAACGTTTCTGATGTTAAAATATGTAACGGAACCGTACCCTTATAATGTATTTTATCTAGAACTAAGAGTTCGATTACCTAATGTTAAATGAATTGTTTTGTCACTATTATCGTTAACTGTTTATTTATCACATAATTGTTACACATAATTGTTTTCTGTTTTTATTAGCTTAATACCAACGACACACGATCTAGAACAACAACCTCCGAAAAATGACTCTCCTACAATTGCTTACAAAAATAAAATTCGTTAATTACACATTGTTGAAAAATTCTTTAGAACCAAACAATATAAATGTAACATTTAAATTAATTTCAAGATAAGAGTATTAAACATTTTCTGAATATGCCCCAAAAAGGTGGTCCTTTCTGACGCCTTTGAGATAAAGAGGAGTATTACAAAATGTTCAGTTACATCTGCATTCTGGAGATGTCGACCGCAGTTCGTGGTCAGCTGGAACACGGATCATAGAAACAAATGAGCTGGCCACATGATCATTAGCGCAGTTGGTACTCCTTAATTGAGTTGTCTATGTAGAGTAGAGATAGAATATTTTATACATGAATGTGAGATCGTTGGTATTAAAAAGGGTTGTTGTGCAATTAAGCTTCTTATGCCGACGTAGATATGTATAAAAGCTTCCGGGAAACTCTCGGAAATCAGTGAGACTTCCCAATAGACCTATTTGCAAATACAGATCGTTCCTCGTAGGTATGTCGAGCCAAATTTATTTCTCAGAAGGATGAAGTCTGTTATTTGACTTACAAAGAATAAACTAACATAATACATTAAATAGACTTTATATCCAACTAGGCCGCAGCAAGGACAACCTCCACAAGTGGGAGTTTATGGAAGGTTCAGACCTCCGGTGTGTATGCGGTGTCTCTCTACAGACAATGGCTCACCTCTCATTTTGCACCGCATGCCCTGTCATCTGCACAAGTGGGGACCTAATGGCTGCATCAGCGAATGGTATTCGCGTTTCTGAAATTTGGGCATAACTAATTTAAAAAAGGATACGAACAGACAGCTGCGCTGCTGGGTAGTTTGTTGCGCCACTTCTTCTTCCCAACGAAAGCACCAGAAAGTGGTGAAGGGCGGGCGTTTTGGGGGACTGGCTTATGTAATTTTGACGTTCGAAAAGTGCTGACTCTCAGCCTAATTTGAATAAATGACTTTTGATTCTGATATTTTTGCCATCGACAAGCTAAGAAGAAGAATAATGTGCGCCCCAAACAACACAACAGTACCATAAAATCAATTCAGGACATACAAAAAGTCAACCGGTCCTTGTCGCATCCTCCATTCGTTGATCTTCGCCGAACCTATTTGCCGGACCGACATTATCGGCTCGGCAAATTTCTACAATCTCTGACCCTTTGTGACCGCTACTGGTCATGACATATCAATTACGATATCCTGTAAGGCCGCTCTTGATACATTATAATCACATTATATTCTTTTTCAAAGGAAATCTCATTCGTAATTTTTGGTTTGTAATTTACTTTCTGTGGAGTGTGGAGAAATGTTGGTGAATTGGATCTTAAAAATTATAGTAGTATACAAATTTGAATAGTAGGAGTAAAAATACGGGACAAATTTAGCAATTTTTTTTTGTTACCCAATACTGCTTCGGTGCTTGGCAAAGGCCTTCTTCAAATCCTGCCAGGAACACTTTTCCCACGCCACCTCGAACTAGCCCTCGCGGTGCGCATCCAAATCATCTCGCCGTCGCTTTCTGGACCGGCCTCGGGGCGGCGCTGTCCATCTTCTGGCACCCATTGTGTAAAGGCTTATAAAGAAATGAATTAATGAAAATTAAGTGGATGTTGAGAGCTATAAAATAATCAAAGGGACGCCTTGGAATGGAACCGTGCATGTTTTTGATAATAAAATATATAACTATGAGTGCTCGCAAGTTTCAGTAACGTGGACCGTTTGAATCTTTTAAAAGTTTGGCAAAAAATGGATATGTAATTACAGTATTCAGAAAAAAAAACTGCGTTAAATTAACTCTCCGCCCTGTATGACAGCTGAAACCTACTAAACAATTTTGAGAAACTTGAAATAACAATAGACACGTTTATTGTTATTTCGAGTTTTTGTTTAAGAAATTTCTTAAACAAATACTAAAATTTATATTTAACTAGCTGACCCGGCGACCTTCGTACCGTCTCAGACTTTTTTTTATTAGTCTTCCCATGTTTTAATAATTAGAAACCGTCACGGGCGTCCCCAGAACACTACCAAAATTTCATCACAATGGTTTCGGAACGCAAAGAGGACAAACATTGATTTTTATTTATATAGATAGTTAGAACACACAATATAAATTCCCACACGCACCAAACCCGTGTAGATCCTCCCTTATAACAGCAATCACAGTTTAATGACGTCATATCCTAGTTATTGGTGACGTCACCAATCAGCCGGGTGTCAGCGACGCAACGAGCCCACTTAACGAATTCGGACGCAAATCCCGCCGCCGACTGATCCGATTAAAAGCGTCCGAATTTTCTGCTTATATGCGTATCTATGTGGAGGCTTAGGGTTTATGGTTTACAAGTTGTAAATACGTGGAAAATATTGTTTTATGGGAGATTAGTGGCTTTTTCAACTGTTTCTGGACTTTTGTTTATGTCCCTGAAAGTTTTCCTAGCACGTTATTGAATTCATTGTGGATTTTTTAAATCAATTCTTCTAATGAAGTAATTCATGTTCTTTTCTATTCTTAAAATTGTATCGGCTGAATGATGTATCCTGCTGAAATCTTCGGACGAGCAAGGATAAAAAAGCTTTGATAGACTGAAAAATCAGTAACTATTATATTGTTTTTTTATCGTTTATTAATCAAAAACAAAACAGTAACTAATCCTTGTTGAACAATTAAACATACCACACAAACAATCGCGGGTTTAACAGCGGTATGGCCAGACTCGGCAACTCGGTGCACTTAGGTACAGACGGCAGCACATTAAGCTACTACAATCTGTCAAATTTCTTTAATAGATTTTCAACTTTATTGCTAAAGGTAGTTCAAAGTTGATTGGGAAAATTTTACAGTTTCGTGTAGCTTGATGTGCTGGCGTCTGTACATAGATTTTTTTTTCTAGGTCGATGAATTGAATTGATTATGAATTCATGAATTGTCGTCTGCGATTTATGATCTTTGGTTTTCCAGCGACCGTAAGTTTACCGTGTACCAACTACACATACATATGTACACACATACAATACATTGTAATAAATCGGTGACCATAAATTAGTTGCTTTAGAAATAGAAAATCTTTATCATTACCTACACGAAAAGATAAAAGCAGACACTGCCATTTTCCTAACAGTCAATTTTCATTTTTTATTTTATTTATTTTAGGAAAACTTATAGCTAAACAAATATAGTAAGTAATAATTTATACAAAATAAGGCCAATTACAATTTTCCACGTGTTCATCCTCAAATGCTTCAATGAAACAAAAATGTTATCTTTTATCGACTAACGAGCTTCAATACTGAAAATAGAAAGACTTTAATACCTCGGAAATGTCACTGCGACCTGGAAGCTCAACTTCCACATTTACATTCTATTTATATCCTGTTATGCAAGCCTGAATTTAGCTTAACGTAAAAGCTTTTCCCTGTATGTGCAGCAGCAATTAAAAACCCTTTTAACATTGTCTTATGGATCCGATAATGGCCAATGATGGCGCGTTCTGGAGGTAGGTATGTCGATAGATCGTTTATTGGTTTTGATTGGCTTTTTGAACATGGAAACATTATTTTGTATTAGGATTTTGAACTTAATTTGTTTGTACTTTTATATTTCAATGGGCTCTTTTACCAGGTGTTAATTCGAATAAATTTATTATGTACAGCAGCAATTAAAAACCCTTATAACAATGTCTTATGGGGATCCATAAGACATTGTCATGAGGGTTTTTAATTGCGCCAATGATGGCGCGTTCTGGATGTAAGTACGTTGATAAATCGTTTGTGGTTTTGATTGGCATTTTGAACATGGAAAAATGGGAACTTTGTATTGGGATTTTTAACTTAATCTGTTCATTAATTTTTAAGCCTATGATTCATTGTTATTTCTACAAGTAGGTACGTTAATTTTTATAATTTTATACGGTTCTGGTCATGAATGTTTGTGTGAGCACATTAGAAAAGAAAATTATTAAAATTGTGTTTGTATGTTCAAAAAGCCAATCAAAACCAAAATCGATCTATCTCTGTAGATAGTTCGATTTTGGTTTTGATTATAATATGTATTATGAATTTAAGTTAATACTCGTATCGTATGAATACTCGTATCGTTAAGCTTTTGAGCATTCAAGTATTTGTTTATGGCTGGTAAAATAGTTTCAGGTAGGTGACATAAGTATTAGGTAGGTACCTATCACAATATATCTTCATGCCTTCTTTGGGGATAGCTGAAGCCACGAAATAACTATACATAGCGAATTCAAATAAAGTCGGGCTTACTTATTTGGGCGCTATAGAATTTATTAACTTCTATAAACGCCTCCATTCTAATTCCGACCACACATCAGGTCCGTTCCATAAATACCACTTTCTTCCTTTAAAATATCAACGATTCAAAATAACGGGTCCGACAGTAACACGCGTGACACGTCCGCTAGTCACCGCTGCCGAGTTTTGAGTGACATCTTATTTCCTCAGCACACTAGCGCCGCGTCCGTGTAATAGCCATGTGCTATTCTATTGAACGTTGCCGGAACTACCGTCCTACTTTACATACTACATAAACGTCATTGTTTTTGCATTTCAACTTGTACTAACATGTCATCTGTTTTGATAAGTTTGATGAAGGTCTACTGCCTTATAAAGGTAGGTAGGTATCCTTTGGGTTATTTTTAGATTGAAGGGCTGTTGGAGTTTGCAGCACTTCGGTCCTGATCCTAAAAAAAAATCGATTGCAATCTGATATTATCTTCGGACAACGTTTACGTTCGGAAATCTGATTTAGGGACGTAATACATTTTCCTCACTTCCCTTTTGTGATGCATTTGTATTGCAATTGGTAGATGTTTGTGTTTATTAATGCAGTAAACAACAGTTAATATTTAAAAAAGCACGTCTTCGATAGATGTGCTTAAAACTAACTTTAAGGGATATTTTTTATGATTACCAAAGTATATTTTGGGATAACATCAAAAAGCTAAAAGCAAATAGAACCAATTTTGTGTAACTTTTTACCTAAAATGGCAGACGCCCGTCGCCCCGGCTTTAGCCGAAACGAGTTTCAGTTCTTCCAACTACCTTCGTCCAGTTAAAAATAAACACGTCGGGCGCGTCTGAGCAGAGTGTCAGACTTATCTCTGTTTAAAGTGAAAATTATAACAAATTCTAGTCTCATTGGTTAATTAATGTTACTTGGAAATATTATAGGATTACTTAAAAACTTGAAATCGATAATATGATCGCAGAACCATAGTCAGCTTAGGTACTACAGCTTTTTCAGGCTTTTCTTGACGTAAATCAAGACACCAAAAATAATAAAATATTTATTATTACTTTAAAAGTAAAGTCAGCGTTCTAAACTAAACTTACTAACTTTGTAATCCTATATATCCCTTTGTAATACTATAACGTCAAAACACCTACAGTAGAATTCACAGTTGGCAGATTTTTATCAGCCAGCCCCCGACAACAAATCAATATTTTTTACTCGCATTTAACAAAACATTTACAACCCCAGTGCCATTTATTATTCAAATTATAAGATCGCTTGCGGACATAAAGCGAAGGCGGTAACTTTCAGGTCCCTAGGAAGAGCTCGTAAGTAAGGCACTGTTATTGCGGAAGCAGGTTAACGTTTGTAGAGAACGACTTCACAGACTGTTGGCTAACCAGTGCACTGAGGGAGCTACCTACTCTGACAGGGGTAGCACAGCTTTGGTTGCTTGAGAATTACGGAGCAAGGATTTAAATAGAATGAAATTGCAGAACAAAGGCCCTACGGGGTAAGGGGTAATTGCGTAACACGCTTAAAATGGTAATCGATTGCATATATTATTTCTAAGATTTATACTGTATTTTACCAATTTTTTTTAATAGTATTCTTTCCTTTATTTGATTAAATACCTACATAAATAAATTATATTTTTAAATATTAGAATATAAAAAATAGTAGTCACCGGTATCCGGAATAGGGTCCAAGCTACGTCGGCGGTCAGGGCTACAGAGAGGAACCTCCTGACAATGCGGGCCGTGTCAAGAAGTACCGCTTTCTGAATCAAGCCGTTGATCCAGCTGCCCAACGAGATCCTCCTCAGGTTAATAGCCAAGGTCGAAGCTCTTGGCTATTAATCCACTTTTTTTTAATTTCTTTCCTTTGACATCCATTTCTCATAGGTTTGAAAGATGCATCTGCTCAATAACGTAAATAACTTAATAAACGTTGGTGAATTGTCAAGATGAAAGGCATTGCAATCGATTGCTACTTTATTTGTGTTACGCAACTACCCCGCTGGCCGCTGAGTGTCACCAAAGAAAGAAAGAAAAAGTACCTACGTTAAATATTTATTGGGACTTGCACAGAAAAGGTAAAAAAATAAAATAAAACAACATCATCTGCCTAGCGTTTTCCCAACTATGTTGGGGTCGGCTTCCAGTCTAACCGGATGCAGCTGAATACCAGTATTTTACATGGAGCGACTGCCCATCTGACTTCCTCAGCCCAATTTCAAAATAAAATAAAACAATGGTATAAAAAATAAAAATTGTAGCCTGCAAATTATTTGAAAGTATGTGTCATGCTTCCTCTTCAAACTGGATTTAAATGAGACAATATTGGATTAAATTTTATATGAATATTTGGCTGTATGCTATGTGTGTTTATTTTCCTAACGTAACAACTGAAGGCGCCACTATGTATCCGGTTACGTCGTTGTTATTTACAGTGCAATGTGTGTGATTTTTCTAAATCAAATTTTATTGTTCATTTAAATTCTTAGGCCTGCCTCGGTAACGACGGCGACGCCCGTCTTCAGGCACCCACTGTGTGACGACTTTGGTCCATCTGTCTGGATGTATCCTATAGGTGTGACACTGAACATAGTTTATTTTAAATAAATCACATGCATGAGACACATTGTACCTCAAAGTTTATTACTTATTAGGTTTTATTGTTTCATGTATTTCATGAACAAGTTTCGGTTTGAACGAACATTTAAAAAGTACTTTTTCCATCAATTTCACAGAAGCAATATTGTGCTCCATAACCTGTGTGTCTCCTGTGTAACGGCTGGATAATGGAGATTTCAATTATGCCGAAAGTGCCCGACACTAGCCGGCTCAATAAAAACCTTTGTTTACATTGCCGGCAATAAAGTACTGCCGAACGTAGGTGCACAAGGCGACACACCAAGCTATACATTTCCAGTTTTAGCTGACCTCGTATTATACAGGTTTTTCGTATAATCAGAAGTCAGCTTATACTAGAAAAATACAGTTTGATGTGCGCGTACGGTGTAGTGTGTACCTGCTCTTGTGTATGTATTTGTGTGTTACCTTTGTTATTGAAAGGTGAATACAATGTTCTTTTTATCGATTTAAAAACTGACACAAAGCAAATAAAAGGTCACAAGATCTTACTTCAAAAAGGAAGATACCGAAAGAATCTCTTTTTTTAAAGTTGGATAAGAATTATAAGGAAAACACCTCAATGGTTTTTCATTTATTTATATAAACGGGTATCTGATCTACTAATATTTTTGCTGCCTTACGAATTTACTGTATCTAAATATTTTCTATGAAAATCAAAAGGTACACTGTCTCTGCCTTTCGAGAACCTACCTACCCATAGGAACTCGCCTCGAGATGTACAAACGATCAACTGTCGCGCAATGGTTTTAAGGCTATAAAAGACGTTATAGTAATAGCGTTCACGACCTTTATTTACCTTATCTAAGGTACCTACCTATCTCAAAAAACAATAATATCTACATCAAAATGTATCATTAAAATAATTTGTTAATTATTACCTTTAAGGGCTGATTTTTCCAACGCCAGATAATTTCATCCGAGGAATAATTTTAAATTTTTTGCAGTTTTTTTACATACAAAATTTATCAGACGTCAATTTTATTCCACGAATAACAAATATCTGTCGATTGAAAAATCAGCCTTAAGATTAATATACACGCACTGTTCTGGGGAGAGGGGCAGGTCTGTATGACAGGATCTTAGTACAGGTACCAGTCCCTCACAAAGTATTTATCAGATGTTATAATGTTCTTATTATGTTTAATGCGTCTTTGTGGAAGAGAAATGAAATGTTTGTTTATTTATATTTTTATTATTTCCTTATTAGTAGTTAAGATTTGTACATACTCGTATTAGTACGACATTGCATTGTTTAGCGGTGCACAGAATACAACTTCTTTCCAAATTTTCTTCTATATTATGCCAATAGTCTCGAGTAAAATGGCTGTTTGACTTCCGAAATTATAAAGGTCTCGTTTTGCCATTTGGCTACGAAACCCTAAAAATATATTTTCCAAATTCAAACAATACGGTTCGGATCAGACCCTTTTAGGTATGAAACCCCAAATGATATTATATCAAATTGTATTCTAATAAATATAAATAAAATTAATGCATCAATGCGCTTCTCACCTCACACATTAGATCGTGTGAGAAAATCACGTTTTTATGTATCTTTTTTCGTCGGTTTTTATGTGTCTCTATTATTATTCAAATCTGATTTAATTAGTACCTACCAACAGAAAAGGCACTAGAATGTTAATTCAAATTTAAGTGCATCATAGACAAAAAAAATATTATTTTATAGGGCAACACAAATAAATGTTGTAAAGTGCGAAAAAAAACGCCACGAAAGAGGAGGATTGATGAAAGTGTTTTTGCTTTAAGAATTAATCCCCTGATGATTGAAATAACTTTGTATATCTATGACTAAGTATGAGTTCCAGATTTTAATTTCCGTAATTCCCCTCCACCGTTCGATATCTTCTCAATCATTTTGTACACAATTTCCTGTCGGTGACAAAAAAAGATTCAGAATTCAGCCATCCACTCGAAAGGTTTTCAAAGCGGTGTCAGTAATAAAGGTGCATGCAGACTCATCGGCGACGCCCGTTAATAATTCATGAACATGCTTAGCGTGCTCTCGTCATGTCACACTTAACCTGGCGATCGGTTGCACACCCTTTATGTGAACTCCACGGAAAATTCTCCTTTAATTCTTGCGCAGATGAAATTTTTGTAGGTTGTAACATAGTCAGATTTTATTGTTTAGGTCTGGGGCAAGAATGTTTGTAGTTAGTTACAGACCGTGGCACCAATGATTATAAAACTGGCAACCCGCTCGCTTCTGCTTTGCACGATTTTTACGACTTGACAAATCCTCGATATTTCTTTATTATCTGCAAGTTCGATACTAATGTATTACACACCTAAACCTTCCTGAATAAATTCTCTACATGATGGTGAAAACCACATGCAAAGCAGTTGAGGAGTTTAAAAGAATAACGCCGTCACACAGACAGACACGAAAAGCCAATTTAATTTATAATATTACTAGCTGCGCCCCGCGGTTTCGGTTTCGATCCCGTGGGAATATCGGGATAAAAACCTGGCCTATATGTTAATCCAGGATGTCAGCTATCTCCATACAAATTTTATCAAAATTGGTCCAGCCGTTTGAGCATAAAGAAGTAACAAACATATAAACACACGCACACACATACACTCACAAGCTTTCGCCTTTATAACATTAGTGTGATATGTATAGATTCTGGTTTATTCACAACTAGCTGTGCCCTGCAGTTTTACCTGCATAAGTTTCGATCATATGAGAATATCGGGATAAAAAGTATTCTATATCCTAATCCTGGTCATGGTCATGGTGCTAAGTTTCATCCAAATCCGTTTTAGCCTGAAATCGTAACAAACAGGCACAAAAATCAAATCTTTTCTCTTTATACTTAGTATATTAGTTTAGAAAAGAGCTCATTTTTAGAACCGTACAAAGTGTACAGCCCTCGTTACTTCCCACGAATATAACAACTACTTACAGTAGCCGGCGATAAATATTGCACATCGACTAATTCAAATTGGTGTATTTTATACAAAGAGTAAAAATAATTACCAAAAGAAGCAAATCATAATTGTTTTAACAGCTCCTAATAGATACCGGACTGTTTGTATTTCGTGCGACAGAGATAACGCTCTACGAAGCCGAAATTAGCCGATTGTCGCTTTCCAAAGGTTGATGTGCAATATTTATCGCCGGGTACTGTAACTACTACACGCCAATTCATATTTATATCCCTATTCCGGCGTCGTCGTCGACAGTTTACCTACCGTTGACTTGTCACTTAGTAAGGCCAAAGCTGCCATTGCCACCATTAAGAATTCATAGGAGCTAGCTAATACATAATGTCACAACATTTAAACACAAGATTAGGCAACTGTTGTTTACTGATGCCGTGATCTGTATGCTAATTTGCTTGTCTTAGCATTGACACTGTAACTACAATTGGGTAAATAAAAACCAATACAAACGGTTACAAAAGATCGTGCAATATTTTCAATGAAAAACTAATCAATGAGCAATACAAAAAGATCTAAATAATGTATATTTGATAGTGTAATCGATACACAATTAAAGGTATCACCACCTATCTGCATACAGGGTTAAGTTAAATTAGTATTATTATATCTAAACATACTTCAAGTAACAATACTACCAGCAGTCGTTCACCCTCCAAAAAAATTTTATTTTTTATTTTTTTTTATTTCATCGTGTTTAAATACCGATATCTATTACGTCTCCAGAGTTTCGTTAGCTAATTTAATTTGACCCGGTAGATATCTAATTTATGGCTAAGTCTACATTTTATCTTGACTCACTCATGAGTGAAAGTCAAGATAAAATGTAGATTAAATATTAAATACGCAGGCTTAGGATTAATAATGTTCATCAAAGTATCTAAAGCTTTACTATACAGAAGATTTCTTCCTAACAAAAAACAAAAATTTGTTTGCCCTGAAACTTATTAAATTCTATTTTATATTATATACAACCTGTGTGGATACCGACGTAGTTTTTATCATACGTTGGTTGTATATAAAGCGGTTATCAGGCAGATGAAAAGCTTTTAAAACAATTAGTTGTGTTGTTCGGGGCTCCAAAGCACTCAATATAATTTACGCGAATTCACAGTGAAGTATCAATCATAAACATGTAGGTGCATTATTAATAATACGAGGGGATTATATTGTACCTACGTAATCATGTTGAAGTGATTTTAAAGTTAACCCGGCGTGAATGAGGTGAGAAATTGTTACACCAGCTATGAGGTGGGTATGAGATACCCAAAATTTTGGTGTTCAATTTTTGATACTATGGTTGTATAATTAGCATTTATGCTTGAGATATATAAATAATAGTATCCATTCAACAAGATTAGTAAATAAAATACCAGCATTAAGTACAAAAAGCGTTATTTCTATTGGAATAACAAAGTACCTAAATTTTCTTTGAAAAAAAAAAAACAAGTTTAGGTAGTTAACGTCTTTACCCATAAAATCTAACAAAATTCTAACTTCTTTGGTAAATTAACATAACAATAGTGTCTTCTAATTATTATTATTATAAAAAATAAAAAATATTATAAATAAAAATTTTCTTCACTTTTCTGAGAAACGTTATCAATTTCTTCTTCGCTCTCGGAGTCACAGGAGCTAGCACTTGAGCAGTTTCTAATAATTCTCGTAGCCGACGTTCATTTTCTTCATAAGACATTTAAAAATATAAAAATTAATCATAAAATACTATAAATCAAAAACTTACTGTCAACACAAAAATGTAACACCGACTACGAGGTCGGGTGTGACGTACCCCAGCCACATGTACGCCCGTGTATCTACCGTTGCCGCTGGCGCAACACTACACTCGATACTGTACCTCGCCCCTAGCACCCTTACCTCCAGCTACTGAAACGACAGGACTCGCATGGCAACAGTAACATTAAATAATCTGCGTTTAAAAACTTCTCGGGTATGACATACCCGACCTCACTTACGCCGGGTTAAGTGCCTGGGCTCGGTTTGAATTCTATTTGGGTTAATGGGCGCTTCACCCTAAATCACAATTACCACTTATTATCATGATTGTGGTTATAGAAATATCTACACTTTTACTAAAAAAAACACACACAGAACGTGAGATTGGTTGATTGGTATTGGATAATAATGAGCCCTGAATTTTGACAACACCTTCGACAACACAGAAAGATGTTACATAAATCTTAAGTTTCATTATTGTAATTTATGCCCCACTAGATCTAGCTTCTACCCGCGACTTCGACCGCGTGTGATTTCTTATTTCCTTGACCCACCCCGTCGCATCGCATCGCATGCCCGCGCTATTGCCTCGTTTTCATTCTGGATTTTTTTTTTTTGCTCTTGAGGTTTCTAGCGTGATGTTAAATAGCCTTCCTCAAGAAATGGGCTATCAAATTAATGCAAAAAAATCAAATACGTCTGGTAGTCCCACAGATTAGCGCGTTCAAATAAACAAACAAAAAAAAAGGTTTATTATGAGCTCAACTGCCACTAATGAGACACAATTACTTTTTCTATTGTTACCGATCTTTAGGAGATTCCATGACATAGGTTATATATCCTCGGAATCCAGCGCACTGTTGACATTCATTACTCCCACTTATCTACATATCCTAATTTAGTCCTAAACCACCTACCCCCCAAATTCCCCTAACATACTCAGCGTTCGCAGCCAGTGAGCAAAGCACATAATCACGTGTATTTAAAATAGGTTGTTACCTTCTCCCAAATATAACACTTGAGTACATAATTATCATCAATAGATAAACCAGCGTTTTCAAACATATTAACCTAAATGATTTACTCCACTTAACACATTAGCCTAGCAGCACCGCCCCGGTGAATTTTATTTATGCCCATCACTTTGAAGTGAACCAGTCCTCTGAAAGGGTTAATTAAGTGAAAGATTCTCACGGCCTGCGGACTGAATGATCATGTTAGAACGTATTATTGAGCAAAGAACCCATATAACCCGACAAATATAACAATGATGCACCCTTTTCACATTGTAACTTTTAGTATAGAGGTGTATGAGGGATATATTCAATAAATATTGGTGAAATGTATGCTTTTTAACCGAATTCTTGTAAGTATTGATACATAAAGGCAGGCTTTCAATAGCATATTGGTTTGGAACATTAAACGATATTAGTAGGTACCTAAATTAGCATTTGGTGCGGTACATGATTGTGATCATAGATTCTATGGCTTAAGTTAATTTGTAAATTTTTAAGTTATAGGTACTAGTGATTCATAAAACTTTTTTTAAAGAATGAAGAAAAAGTGTAAGATCAAAGCTGTTGTCTATAAAATGTCGTAAGACCCACCTTGGCCTCCTTTTTTTTCTTTGGATAAACAATAGACATTTAAGTTGAAGTACAATTAAAAAGTGCGATAGATATGCAAATACTCGTAAAGTTTCTTAGATTCATGTATTATAAAAATTATTGGTTCTTCGAGCCGGCTCGTCACCGCCATCTTCTTCACATATTATTATAATAATATTATTATAATTAATGTAAGTATAAAATATATTGTAAAACATTTTGAAAGAGTAACGGTAGAGTTTCTTGCTCATTCTTCACCATACGAAGCTGCTCTTTGAAAGTGGCAACCAGAATCAATTCTATTTTTTTGTAAATATTGACGTTTAAAAATCCGTTTTATGTGCCCATTTGAAATAAATGATTTAACTTTAGATGTTCTTTCTCCAACTGCATTGACAGTTTTATGAAAGGTTGCAAATATGAGGCTTCAATAAATATATTTTATAATTACTACCATGACCCCTTAAAACACATTAAAACCCAAATTTTAAGGTCCCAAAGCACGCAACCCACACAATCTAAAGATTCGTTGTATTAGTATGTAGGTTTTTCTTGCAACCTCTGTAACTTATAACTTATATCATTTTATATTTCTCTTTACATAATTAGTTACCACTTTATTTTTATACATTACGGTTTTACCATCGGTTATCACAAAGTAAAGTATTTGAGAATGTTGGTTCACCTGTTATTGGTAACTGTATAAGTTACCTACTGATGTTTCATATTTTGTATACTAGAAGCTTTTGTTAATTAAATTTTTTATTCATTATCTTGGCAACTGGTTGCAAACTAAGAAATGCTTTTCTCCCATCGCAACTATGTAATTTTGCAAAGTTCTTCTTTCGCAACCAAAGTAAAAGTTTTCTTGATTCGCAACTGGTTGCGAACAAAGAATAAAAATTCTTAATTCGCAACTGGTTGCAAATTGTAGTTGTAAAAACGGCCAGAGGGGTTGGTGTACCTTTATAAATAAATAAATAAAATAAACTACCTGTTTAAAATCAGAGGCACTAGAATCATACGTCAGACCTATTAAAGTGTTTAATTATTCCAAAGTGATAAACACAGTACGTTTTACTGTAACAGTAACACAATATTGTTGCACTTAATAGCCTGAAGTCATAAACAGTATAATGTTGATTGGTTTGTTCTATATTCCCCGAGTTACCTCCGAGCTATAGTTTTCGGCAGTATTCGGTAACGCGGTAGCAATATACATCGTAATTTTATTATGAAAAATAATCATTATGTTCACAGTATGTCATCTGAAATTGGGATGATTTATAAACCAGGAGTTGTCAAACAGGTCAGTAGAAATAAGGTGAAAAATGTTTTACACGGCCATGGACACTTGCGCCACCAAGGATTATTGGAAAAAAGTGTACATGGTGTCTTAACTAAATCAGTAGCTGTAGCAGTAGATTTTCTAAGTCCTATTTAGTAAGATTCAGTTCAGCTGGTATTTTAAAGGTATAGGTAATCTAATTTATAGGATGGATGGCGTAGCGCCGCCGACCCGGCCCAGGAAGAGGAGGCAAAGGACCTAGACGCATACCGCAAGGCGAGAGATGGCGTTGAGATGACTCTAGAAAAGGATGCCTGTAAGGATTTGGAGGAGGCCTTTGCTCAGCTTGGGAGTAAAAAAAACCGGTCAAGAGCTCACCATCATGTTTTTAAATTTTCATCGGCGAGGCCTATATTCTTCAGAGAATTTTAGCACGTTGCGGTTTAGAATGTTACAGTTTTAGGTCAGCGCCATCTCTTGACCAATAGTCGAACTAATGTAACTTTTATTGATAATTTCAAAAAGTGTGCTATTTAGAGACATCGTTTTATTTTTCCTGTAATCTTCTTCCACATAGAATAATTTCAGATTTTTCTCTATGCAAACTTCGGAGACGATGTTTTTTTTTTACATTTTCCATCAAAAATCGAAAACTAAACGGCCTAAAAAAAAGAAAAAGTGTCTGAGATTGTACAAACTGCGCACTTTCATATGATACTCCACATGCCCTAGTAGCCCCTCTTCAATTTTTCAGACCCCCTTTCAGTTCCTGTTCCTAAAAAGATATATTCATTTTTATTTCTTTCTTATTTGCAAAATAGTTGGGCAAACGTCATCTAAAACTATTCTAAATTTCAAGTTGATAACATTAGTAGTTCTTGAGATATCCAGCTGTGACAGACGGACAGACAGACAGATAGTCTGAGTCGCACCATAAAGATTCCTTTTTACCATTTTGGTACGGAACCCTGCAAAGTTGTATCTAATAATGTAACGGTTAAAATATACCTATACCTTACCCATAAATTACAAATATTTTTCATGCCTGGCTTTCGGGGAGAAAAACACTAAACACTTTTAGTGCGTACCTAATAGTATTTTCCCTTCTGTACAAAAATAGCAGTTATTCGAAATTGGAAGCCAGCCACTTCTTTTTTAAACGCTTTAACTAAGTTGACAGGAGGTTTATAGCAGTTCTATTTTTAAAAAGATGCCGTTTAATCAAACAGCCGTCGCAAAAGCAGCACGTATTTGACTGAAGCAAAATTTTGTTCATTACGGACGTAACTGAGAGATACTCGGCATTTTCAGCTTGATGCAATAATTTAAAAAAACAACGAATGCTTGTCTTCAAAAAGAATTGTGATATTGCATCTGACTGGAATTAATTAAATGTTTCCTAATATAATTAGATTATAAGGGGCTTTTGGCTAAATTATAACAGCAGCAAGGTTCGATTGATCAGGTTAAGCTATGCTTGTCACGGTCGATCCGTGGATGGGTGACCATCTTTACATTCCAAGACCCGTCTGTGCATCGGAAAGCACGGTAAGCCGTTGGTCCCGGCTTTCATTCATAAATCTTTGGCAGTCGTTACGGGTCGTCAGAAGCCCGAAATCTGACAACCAGTCTTACCAAGGGGTATCGTATTACCTAGTAACTGAGTTGTGAAAGTCAGATAGGCAGTCGCTCCATGTAAAATACTGGTATTCAACTGCATCGAGGTTAGACTGGAAGCCGACCCCGACATAGTTGGAAAAGGCTGGGCAGATGATGATGATCGTTAGATTATAATGAATTACAAAATAATGCTGGCGTCTACCTTTTGTTAAACTAACGTGCAGATAATTTGTTACAAATTCTATTTTATAATTAATTTATCCGCGATTATGATGAATATCAGAATATCATAAATATTATATGAAAAGTTAGACCTCGTTATAGCAGAACCACAAAAGTGCAAAATTAAAATCAACCGACAAGTCCACTTAACCAACATAGATCCACATCTATAAGTATCGGAATTTAATAGGGAGCACTTAAAAGCGACCGCATGTAAATTACGTTATATGAAAGTAGGAAGCCTCATACACTTATTGCTTGCACAAGTAATACAATATTCCCATTATTTCAAGCACTCGAGAAAAGTCAATCAGGCGTTCACTTATCTTATATATCTTTTTAAAGTAACATTTTTCGCTATGCCATGTTACTTTCGGTTGTCGTTTATTGGAGCTGGAAGCCCTGTAAGTTTGTACAGGTGTCATGTTCCATAGGAAAACATGGATGAAGGGTTATCTTTTATGCTGTGTTGTTTATTTTTAGGATTAGCGAAGCGAAGCGCAGCGAAGTTCCGTTCATTCAGTTCTTAGAAATTATTCTTAGGTAGCGGAAGTTATAATAAGGTATCTAAGCTTCAAAAAATTGTAAGAAAGCTGAGAGAAAGTATCTGAAAAACTGAAGTTTTTCTGAAAGACGAACATATTTTCATAAGTATTTATAACAATCACAGACGCAAAACGAAAAGACTCGAGCAAAATACGAACTCCAAATACAAAACGAAGCAAATATGATATGAAAAAAAAACGTTTCCATGAAAATTTTGAATGAAATTCAATTAAAAAGTGTGGTGTGTAACAGACGTTCGCTTTTTAGACGTTTTCTATTTACCCAGTTCATTCTTTTGTTCGCAGCGGAATTTGACAGTTCAATTTTTGAGAGGAAAGTTGGATTACCGTGAATCCGTAGGCACAGGTAGAAGTAGAGGTAAAAGTGAGTATAAGATGTTAATTCATTATATTTAATATATTCTGAATACGCTATTGTGAAAAAGATTTTAGTCACTACAGCCAGTCAAAGATTGGCAAAACACATAGTCAACCTATCACTACTATTAAGTTTGTTAGAAAAAATCACTTTTTAAATTTTGATGCTAGGATTTATTTCATAGTTACAAAATATTCTTATGCATCAGTATTACTAGTGTTTTCATTAATTGTCATACTGTTGTCTCCACATTATACACTTTATCGATTTAACAAAGTAAATAATATGACTGCAGTAACAGTACGAGACGGTCTATATCCACCGAACAAAAGCGCAGCAAAAGCAATTTTTAATCCAAAAAAAAATCACCGGCAGTTCACCGCCGTATTCGAACACGTTTCACAAACGCAGGAGCCATGTTTCTATTTCGATTACCGAAATATTGGAAATAAAATATAACCGCTATCGTATTTCCACGCGACAGGCGGAAATAAAGCTTGCCGACAAATCGACACGGCAGCCGCATCGCGGTGTAGGAGCGTGCCGTCGCACAGCCCTACGCTGACGAAATTATATTACTAGGTAGGTACTGAAAATGCTGCATTCTCCCTTTCTGAATATTAAAACTCAAACGCAAAACATTTTCTTTCTTCAAATTAAAGGGGATGCGCTAAAAATTCTAATTTTCTTACGTTTTTTGCAATTTGCAAGTCAGTGTCAGGTTATAATGTTGAACGAAATATGATTCGCGAGTGTAGCAAGTATATATTTACAGAATTATAATCAGTAGAATCATCAATACAACCCTCTAAGTTCATAATTATAATCCCATTGATTCATATTTCATGAAATAGTCTTTCAAAAGAAAGTAAAATTAGAGGGTTGTATAATAATGGGTAGCTCACCGTCCGATCAGGACCAGGCCCGTGCCGGATGGCGCGTACGTGTTCCACGCGCGCCTCAAAGAGATGTCAGCATCGAGTGAAGGGCCCGTTAGGGCCGAAGCCTGCCGGGTCAGCGGGATTGTCCGAAAGGGTTACCGTTGGCCCGGAACATAAAGGGCTAAGGAAGGAACACGGGTGGGTTTTAGTCAGTAAGAATCTGACACTCCCTTCCGCTCCACCCAGAGCGGAAGGGGTCATTTGATGACTACCCATCCTGAAAAAAAAAAGAAAAGGACACTGTTATTAATAAGGGGGTAGAAGTCTAGAAATTAGGAAGGGATCACTTACCTTTTTATTAATTCAGTCTTGATAGAACAGCTATTTAAGTCTTTATATCTGGATGCAATCAATAAAATAATCAGCTTGTCCATTTTACATACAGAGATGACGAAGAAACTTTGAAGGCCTCAGTAGGCTAATAGTCCTAATAATGGGAATGGGAACTTACATCACTAAGGGCTTGATGAGCTACGCGAATTAGTGTCGCTTAACTCAACGATTATTGAGTCATTTTCCAGTTGCAACACGTAATCACATTGCATTAGGCCCTTGTAGGTTTTTATTTTGTTTCTAAGTAGTTTATCTGGTTAACATTTTTTACACCATTTGAAAGCACTGATTCCATTTTATTCCATAATACACTTATAGCTTAAGTTACACTACTGCCGTTATCTACATCAGTGTCACAAGCTAATTCCTTTCTAACAGATCTGCTGGTAGCCAATTCGGCTAGATCTGCCGATCGATTCCGGAAAAATCGCACAGTGAAAACTTAGGTGAAGTGAGTTTGTTTTTGCTAGGAATTGACACTATTGACAGCTCACTCCACGCTCACTTCACCTAAGTTATCATGATGAGATTTTTACAGAATAGCACCGCTGTACCTGCATTGTAACAGAAGTCTTGCTCTCATGAAGCTCTGGTCTTTCCTTACCCAGTATGACTTGATGCATCAGCCTTTCATCCATCTTTAGATGCCTACCAATTTTGATGCTTAGTCTGCACTCGCGCTTGTGAGAAAAAAATGTATCTTATTTATTTTACGCCTACATCATAATGAACTATTATAAAAAAAACACTACCCTTGCTTTTTAGGGTTCCGTACCAAAATGGTAAAAAGTAACCCTTATGGTGCGACTCAGTCTGTCTGTCCGTCTGTCCGTCTGTCACAGCTCGATATCTCAAGAACTACTAATGCTATCAACTTGAAATTTAGGATAGTTTTAGATGACGTTAACCAACTAGGTATTTTGCAAATAAGAAAGAAATGAAAATATATTTTTTTTTGCAACAGGGACTGAAAGGATTTCTGAAAAATTGGAAGTGGGGGTACTAGGGCATGTGGGGTATCTGATACCCCACATGCCCTAGTACCCCCACTTCCAATTTTTAAAGTGTTTGCGCATTCTCAAACACATTTTCTTTTTTTTAGGCCGTTAAGTTTTCGACTTTTGATGTAAAATGTTAGAAAAAATACTGTTGCCGAGAGAGAGCCTGAAGTTTGTGTACAGAAAAATCTGAAATTATTCTGTGATAGAAGTTTATGTAAAATAAAAAAAATTAGAGACATCGTTTTATTTTTTTTTTAATAAAACGATGTCTCTAAATAGCACACTTTTTCAGAAATCATCAACAAAAGTTACATTAGTTCCACTGACGGTCAAGAGATGGCGCTGATCTAAAACGAAAATATTCTACACCGCAGTATTAAAATTCTCTGACAAATATAGGCCTCGCCGATAAAAATTTAAAACATTTCACGTTTCACAATACGGAACCCTCGGTGCGCGAGTCTCACTCGCTCTTGACCGGTTTTTTTTACTATTTTTCCGTTTACGAAATTCATTGACGCCTCTCCGTGCCGTTTTTAATATCCGTTTATTAAAATGGGACGCTAATGCTGGTTTTCCTTCATATTATTAGCTTAATACTTCTAGCCTTCCAGTCCAAGATTTTCTCGGGTTTCCAGGAAATTAGCTTTGCTCTTTTCAAATTTCCTTTTCTTAGAATTTGGTCCTGCAAGCCTAGCTAGTACAGTCGGTGACCAACACTGTCTGACCCACCCAACATTGTCTGACCCACTGGCATAGATATGCCGGTGGGTCAGACAATGTTGGCACCGACTGTAATAAGATTGTTATGCCATTTTAATCATTATCTTCTTGTCGTTAAAGTTGTTGTTGCTTTTAAGTAACACGGCAATACTTACTACCTAATCTTTAATTTCGCGTATTCTTAACTAGTCATTGCGGCTTCGCGTTTCGAAGCTGGATTGGCGACGTTCTTACATGTGGGTTCGAAAACACAATCCACCTATTATCAATTTCTTTTTAATTGATACTAAATTGATACTAAACTGATCTAAGTGAAAAAAGTCAGTCTACCTTGTGGTCACTTGTGGACCTACGCCTGCAGTGACTGCGCACAAACATTTCTAAAACGTTTGAAGTAACTCGTGAAAAGTATTTTTATCATTGTTTTTAATGAATTTGGTGTAATCAAAGCGTCATGTCGCAACATAATGACTATACAAAACATTGCTGGCTGGATGTCGTCTATAGGACCTGATGAATTGGTAGAAGTTGGTGGTCGATTTAATAGTAGTCAGTCAGTATTTGGAGATTCTGCGTGACGTCATGCTGCCGACTGTGCGAATTGCCTATCCAAAAACAGATATTTACTCGGTGCAAGATAACTGCTCCATCCACCTTGCAGGTTTTGTGCAGAATTGGTTTGCTGTTCAAGAAGGTGTAACTGTTATTAACTGGCCATCTAAAAGTCCCGATTTGAACCCTATAGAAAACCTATGGAGTCAAATGGTTTTAAATTTGGACAAATCCGAAGTGCGAAATAAAAACAATTTGATCGATCGTGCCATCGACATGGGAGCACATGAGAGGAAAAGATTTGTGTTGGAACATGGTGTTGCGGTATGCGTAGCCGCTTACAGCAAATAAGAGACGGTGCGCCACTCCGTTACTAACTAATCTACTTGTAAGTATTTTGAAACACAATTAAGTAAATGCTCAATTTAATGAATGCACCTCACCACAGAATCTGCAATATTTTAATGGTTTACATTAAAATGTTGCAGATCCATTCTGTGGTGATGTTATTGTTATAAATGGAAATGCATTTTTCTATTTATATTATAACATGTTGATTCACTACTTAAAGCTATAAATCTGTAAAACATTTCACAAATTAATTAATTTTCTCGCATTTATACATCAATGTTTTCTCGAAAACAAACTTCCAAGCATTAGCATGACTTTTTTTAAATGTTTATAAATGGTTAGGTTTGAAGATATTATAAAATGTATTAGTTTTGAACTATGAGCATTTACTTACTTTATCTTACTTATGTATATTTCAATGAAATAATAAATATTTTCATTACTTGTAATAATTTTGTTTCATTTCTATACAAACTGCCCATTTAAAAAGATATTTCACGACTTTGTTCGTTAAAGAAAGGTAAAAAAAAGTTAATAATTAGAAACAAAACATTGTTAATAAAAAGCTGTGTTTAGGTTATTCCTGGTTTCGAACGCAGACAACAATGAATATCGAACTGCCTTAGTGACCATGAGACCAACTCAACTCTTGTAATATGTTTTGAAATACGACCTTAGTTGTGATGCTAGAAGCAATATTCTAATCAATTTTAATTATATCGTATATTTTCATACAGTTCATTATCGCACAATCACAAGCATTAAAATGGATCACGGAATCGGCTAACTTTAATGTTACTGATGCGCGATATTTTTTTTTTATTAATATACCCTCGCCTTGGTTATTTTTTATAGTAGTCGTGATACTCATTAGCCTTCCAACCTTAACGACAACAATATAATGATTAAAATTGCTTAACAACATGATTTATTGAAATGCTTGCACGGAGTATTCCAAATGTTCACGATAAGTTTCAAATTCGCTATCACTCAATTGGATTTGATAATTTTGGCCCCGACTATACCAAAAACTGAAAAGGTAATAAAAGTGATAATGTATAAACTAAACATGTAATCGAAGGAGGTCAAACAGATGTTGACATTGATCATCTGCTTAAAACTGTTAAGTAAGTAACTGTTAAGTCCGATTTTCTGATGCCAAATCAAACAACGTATCAAGTCAAGGTATTTTGTTATAAATTTTTTGACTCTGACTTTGAAACTACTTAGTCGCTATGGTGCGGTATGGTGCGAATAATTGAATCTATTCAATGATGTGATAGATCTGAAATTTTAGAAAAGGCCTTTTGGTCCGTCGTTAACCGCAATGACAAGCGGTTACCAGCTGGACTGAAAGACCTCTGCCAATGTCAAGTTTAAAATACTTCCTCAGCCGCGACTTACGGGTTGTCGTGGTTCGATCCGAAGCTGGTACCTAATTTACTTTTTGTAAATTATTTTATCGCCACTGCTTTCAAAACAGTATAGAATAGAATATAATACTCTTTATTATGTACACTATAATAAATATTACAGATATACCTAAATGTAGAAATTTTACACGGGGTAACGCAATGGGCGGTCTTATCGCTAAACGCGATCGTTTATAGACAACCTGGAGTAGGTACGCATCGTCAGGAAACTGGTATGTCCTAGAACCTAAAATTCGGAGACATGTGACATCCGCCAACCCGCACTGGGCCCGCGTGGTGGAATATGGCCCATTCCTTTTTACAGAGAGAAGGGCTGTGTCTCAGCAGTGGAGCGTGTGTCCCAGCAATGGAAACATGATAAGCTGATTATGTACGATTTGTGTATCATCCTTTGATCATAAACAGTTTTCCAGTAACTTTTTAAGCCATTGACGTTAAGAGGCTGATGTGATGAGGACAAAGTAAAAACTTTTTAACAAATAAAAACCGACTTCCAAAAAAAACTACAAAGTGGAAAATAACTTTAATTTCGGAAGTCGGTGGCAAAAATTAAAATACATATCCAAAGACACCGACTTCCGAAATTAAAGTTATTTTTCACTTTGTAGTGTTTTTTTTTTTGGAAGTCGGTTTTTTTTTTGTTAACAAGTTTTTATTTCTCGCTTTTTAGTGAGTCTGTTTATAATGTATCTAATGTCAACTTGCCCATCGCCTTTTACAAAATATTGCTTTACCCGATGCAGGGACGTTAATTGTTGAGGAGTTCTCCTGGTATTCCACCATCAGCTCTATTTCACCATTCGCATTGTGACGAGCATACATTGCTTAGCAACCATATTAAAATAATCGAACCGCAACCGGTGAAATACTTATTATTGAGTAATTCCAGTGGCCATCTGTAGTCTTCTTCATCAGTTCCACTTCACCAAATGGTGGTTTCCGAGAGCAAATGCACGAGTTACTATAAAAATACCCAAATCGCTATAGGTGTGTCTATAATATTTGAGGAGTTCCCTCAATTCTTCATGGATCCCATCATCAGAATTGGATTTTGATAAAAATGGGGCCAATCTGGAAGCATATCCTAAAAATTAAAAAAAAATCCAAATTGGTTTATAAATGACGGCGTACTGAGGTAACAAACATAAAAAAAAATAAAAAGTAAAAAAATCGCTTCTCCTTTTTTTTGAATTCGGTTAAAAAGGTCTATAAACCGAACCGACCCACAAAAGATGTGATAACCTCCTTTAGTAACTGTGTTTAATATCTATTAACTAAAAATAATGTTCTAAAGTTGTTTTAGCACAATGAAACACTGTGTAATAGTGTACCATAATAAATATATATAGCACTTAGATTGCGAGCGTTTGTTAGTTTAAACTTAACTGCTATTTTTTAGAATCTGTTAACAGTAATAAAAAACTGGCAAAGTGCGAGTCGGACTCGCACACGAAGGGTTCCGTACCACAAGGCAAAACCGCCGAAAAAACACGTTTGTTGTATGGGAGCCCCCCTTAAATATTTATTATATTGTTTTTAGTATTTTTTGTTATAGCGGCAACAGAAATAAATACATCATCTGTGAAATTTTCAACTGTCTAGCTATCACGGTTCATTAGATACAGGCTGGTGACAGCCGGACAAACAGACGGACAGTGGAGTCTTAGTAATAGGGTCCCATTTTTACCCTTTGGATACGGAACCCTAAAAACATCGTACAGGCCCAAATAAATATCTTTCAACAAAATTGTTTGATATTAAACTGTATCCTCAAAACTCAATAGTTTTATCATCATTCATTTATTAAAAGATATTGAACACACTAAAACTGACATCGTTTTATCAAATGAAACGCTGGATGGGCTCTGATTACTTTTGATGCAAAATTCGCTGATAGTTTTTTTCTATTGCCGCATCAAATAACGGTGATTTAATTATATTTCGCTATGTTTGATATTTAGTCCAGGTTTTTATTTTTTATAGCAGATTTATGTTATGCTATTTATAAAAGTATTCCTTCAACAAAGCAACGGTACCAAATTAATTAAATTGTAAATTAGGATAACTTTGTAAAAACATTAGGCAGGCGAAACCATAGGAAACGTTAGTTAATTTTATTGAAACCCTTATCATTTTCGTGGAATACCAGTATATATTTCACAGACTTCAGGTTTTCTTGCATTAATTTTCCAATTGTGAAAGTATTGCTACATTCGTTACAGTGTGGCTGTGTTTTAATACAAGGTACGTTTAAAAATAACCTTAGATTATCACACTAATATTATAGACGAAAGTTTGTGAGTGTGTTTGTATGTTTGTTACTTCTTCACGCACACACTACTAAACGGATTTAGATGAAATTTGGTACACAGATAGTTCATAACCTGCACTAGTGTTGCCCAAATGCAAGACCAAGACAAGACCTTAGCCAGTCTTGGTCTTGGTCTTGCGTCAATACACCTGGTCTTGGTCTTGGTATTGCATTCTCAGTCTTGGTCTTGGTCTTGGTCTTGCAGCAAGAGTCTCGCAAGTCTTGCGAGACTCTACTACTTAGCCTAGACTACATTCAAATACCTATTAGCCTATTGCTCAGGGTGGCAGGGACATCGACGCGCAAACGCTTACCAGGACGCTTACGCTTTATGGATTCAGTACATGATTCTAGAACCCTGCGTTGGCTTTTTCTTAATTTTTACGTTTTTTTTCTGCAATTTCTTTTACTGTAAACTGTATAAAATCATTATTTTTATCTGACCCAATGAGATTTTTAATTCAAAAATAGTAAATTCACTTGTTTCACTTAAAACAGCAATGTAAATAAAACTCGAAAGGGCTACCTGATCAGCTGTATTGCTAAAGTTCATTTGCGAGGTCAACACTGTCTTCGTACCTACGCTATACGCTTTCAAATGCCGCGACAAAGGGACCGCAGCGCCAAGCGGTCTCCTCGTATTATTACCGCACTTGAAAATAAACTTTAAAATTATTACAATAAAGTGCATAAATGCTTGAACCTGACAAAAAATGCGGGAATCCCCGCGCGGCGTCGAGTTGGCCATGAATCCCAATGAATCTAACAGACGCGTCACATGAGGCATTTTAATCATCTACATAATTGAATGAGCCATTTACTACTTTTATTTTAGATTCGTTATGAGGGGATAATTATTTTTCATTAATTACACACAATTAATTATTTTTTAAAGCTTCATCGATTTAAGGGGAAGCGCTAAGGTAGCCCGAGAAATTAAAATTTTCTTACGTTTTTTGCAATTTGCTGGTCAGTGAATTTCACGGGCTACCTTACCGCTTTCGCCTTATGTAAAGAAGATTTAAAAAAAAAAAAACGTGCAGAATTGTATTGATAGTCACGTAATTTTTCGATATTTTTTATTATCAACATTAATTTTAGTTTTGAATGCAATTCAACAATGTAATTTACTGTTTCTTAAAAAAAATACATCCATTTTCGCAATTAATTTCGTGAGTAGGTAACAAGGTATAACTAAATGAGTTTGTACACTCTATCATTTTGTTGATCTGTGTTCGGTGCATGCACTGTAGGTACAATGCGTGCCACAAAAGATGAGACTTGACACACCACGTGGTTTGACATGCGCAGTACACGATTTTAGGTATCTTTAGCGGTATGAGGTCTGAGTGCGGGACGGGACCGGACGTCATAGGGGCGGCGGAAAGAGCGGGGGAGGCGGGGTCAAGTCTCATCTTTAGTGGCACGCATTTTACGTAATACACTCGACCGACCCACAGTTTATTCGCGGAACGTCATATTTTACCAATCAACCATGAACCTAATGCTTTAGCGATAAAGTTGAAAATCTTTTAAAGAAATATGGCAGATTGTAGTAGCTTGATGTGCTGGCGTCTGTACCATAAAATCGGCTGGCTTAAAAACTGCTACTAGTACTAGAACTACTCGACTCGCTGTTAGTTTTAAATTTTGCTGAATAGAAGAATAATATAAACTTTGAAACATAAATACCTACATAATTTTTACCAACCTACTAACGTTAGATCTGCGCATTAGACTTATACAAGTATAATATAATACTCTAAGTAGATAACCTACAAGGTATGAAATGAACTTTGCTAGAAAGTTATGCTAGGTACATTTTTATCACATATGGGAACAAATTTGTAAGTAAAACGCTACCTACCTCCTTAATAAATAGTTGAAACATATACATAATAATCAATACAATTAAATACCTTTTAGTGTTATGACGATACGATTTTGATACTGGGGAACGTCTATCAAAATCGGGATTGAAACCAATTACCTACTATAACGCCCAAATCTCAGTTTGACTTAACTGCGAGACGCAAGAGTCTTGCAGGCTTAGTCTTGTTCTTGCTCAAGTCTTGCAGGGGTCAGTCTTGGTCTTGGTCTTGCTACAATAAGTCGGTCTTGGTCTTGGTCTTGGTCTTGCAAAAATGCAAGAACAAGACCAAGACTGCAAGACCAAGACCGATTTTGGGCAACACTAACCTGCACTAACACATAAGATACATTTTATCCCAACATACCCACGGGACCGAAACTTATGCAAGTGAAACCGCGGGGAACAGCTAGTGTGTAATAGGTATATAAAAAGTAAACCTTTTAAAAATAAATAAATCTTGATGTGACTTTGAGAACGACAATATCATCGATGTGGAGGATAACATGTGTGTTGAAGTAGGTACAGACGCCAAGCACATCAAACTACCCGAAACTGTAAAATGTTCCCAATAAACTTTATATGCTTTAGAGATAAAGTCCGAAAATGAGGTCGGCGTTTCCTATCTGACTACTTGAGAAGAAAGGCCGAAACAAAGTCAGAGGTCACAGTCTCTCAAAGTTCAGACATAGGTAATCTTGGTCAGATCATGTGAAGACCATGTAGATGTTCAGTTGCATCGTTTTAAAGAATCATTAAAACCGCTTCTTTTACCAAACACGTCTAACGCCTATATATCCTGTATATTTAAACAGAGGAGTATTGCATATTACACCTACATTACGCTACATTTATCAAAAGCTTACTTACATACTAATGTTTTTACAAAACTAATGAGCGGTGCATCTCTAAATGAACTGACCCCATATTGTCCCCTTGTCCTCTTTCGCACGTGGCGCGTTGTCGTGCCAATTTACCCATCCTCCCCTCGACACATTATCGCTCTTCTGGAAGCATACCTTATGATGTGTTCACGGATGAATGAAAGCATTTGGGGTGTAGTGGAGTATTGTGAGTACCTACGTGGTTAGTGTCTGTAATTAGCGTGATCAAGTATTATATCGACGGCGAAGTGCCAATACCTCCTAACTGATTTTTTTTTTGAGAAATTCCTTTTTTTTTCGTTTTGATTTTAAAGGCGTTATTCGCATGTTTTAGTGAAATCGCCTAAGTGTATCTTTAGTTGCAACAGCATTAAATTAAAATGTGGAAATATGTACCTCCCAACTAAACCAACGTGTCTATTTTTGAACGTTTTTATCCAGTATGTGTAAATTTTTGACTTTGTTAGTTAGGAGTTATTGGCACTTCGCCGTCGATATAGGGATATCAGAATTATGTTTCTATGGCAAATGTTTTTTGTTCATTAGGGTGGTAGGTATCCCGTTACCCAGTTCTGTCACAGTTATGGTATCAGGCGCTAATTTGCGGAAATCCATGACAGAAAACGATAAAACGAAAAAAAAAATTCGTTTAAGTTTTAAGGGGACTACAGGACCTATACGCAAAAAACGCAAGTTTTATAAATACAAAGAATAAAAAAAACTTTTAAGTGTAACTAAGATATTTTATTCTTTTTTTTTTTGTTCGAAATAAAAAATCCTTTCTTTCTTTCTAAAATGTTATCTAAAAATATTTAGTATTTTTTCCGTTTAACTAGATGCAGACTCGCATGCCGAATGCAGCACCCGGCTACCAACATTATGTACGGACGCCAGCACATCAACCTACCACAATCTGTCAGATTTCTTAAACAGATTTTCAACTTTATTGCTAAAGCATAAGGTTCAAAGTTGATTGGGAAAATCTGACAGATTGTGGTAGCATGATGTGCTGGCGTCTGTACATGCAGAAGATGCGATGCTGTCTTATTGATAACTAGCAGCGCCCCGCGGTTACACCCGCATAAGTGGTCATTCCGTGGGAATATCGGGATAAAAACTATCCTAGGCCCCGGGATGCAATCTCTGCCAAATTTTATCGAAATCCGTTCAGTGGTTTAGGCGTGAAAAGGTAACATACAGACAGACAGACAGAGTTACTTTCGAATTTATAATATTAGTATGGATGTTCGCTAAAGATGTTACAAGTTTCAGTTTAGTCACTTATCATCATCATTATCTGCCAAGCCTTTTTCCAACTATGTTGGGGTCGGCTTCCAGTCTAACCGGATGCAGCTGAATAAAGATAAGTCACTCATTAATCCCTAATTAGCTTTTAAGTCAACAGTTTACAAAAATGTATTTTAGAGCAGTTCAGAAATCCTAAGATTTATCAGGTTAACCACTCTATATTTAGAAGTACAGAGCCTAGTCTCCTGGACAACGCATGAAAGAAATACCTACGCTTTTCCAAGTTACATTTCCTCTGCATTCACGCGTACCGCCAAACGCCACCTACTCAAGCCCCATAACATTCATCAAAAATCCAATATATTTATTAGCTTATTGTTATCCCTTAGTATAATTACAGTAAGTATCTACCCGGCGATAAATATTGCACATCGACCTTTACCTTTTTTTGTATTTTATACAAAGAATAAAAATAATTATCAAAAGAAGCAAATCATAATTGTTTTAACAGCTCCTAATAGATACCTACCGGACTGTTTGTATTTCGTGCGACAGAGATAACGCTCTACGAAGCCGAAATTAGCCGATTGTCTCTTTCCAAACGTCGATGTGCAATATTTATCGCCGGGTACTGTAGAATATAATTTTCCCACTGCTGGGACTCAGGCCTCCTCTCTTCAAGAGGGAAATGGGCTGTAATCTACCACTGCGGGTTGGTAGTTGTCACATGACTTCGAACTTTTGGTTCTAGGACATGCCAGTTAGGTCACGATGTTCTCCTTCACAGTTTTGAAAGCAGTGGTAATAAAATTATATACACAAAGTAAAGCGCCTATCTGGGTTCGAGCCCCCGACCTACAACTCCTAAGTCGGGGCTATTACCACTGGGCCAACACCCCTCTGTTATTTGTTAATGTAACACATAACAATTATGTATTAAACTTGTTTCGCAAAAAAAATCAAGTTCGTGAATCAAGGTGATAATAACCATTCAAGGTCAACTAGTCTAAAAAATCTGTATTTCATATTCGTAAGTCTAAGTAATACATATTTGCGGAAGAGGAAGTATTATATTCTAGTATCTATTAGAATGTCTACTTAGTATATAAATGTATGGGTAAAAGTGAATGACCTCAGTTCTTTTGAATTTAAAACATTTTTAGTAAAAGGTGATTTAATGAATTTCAAGGATTTTTTTGACTTGAATAAGTTTATAGCAAATTAAAATCATTAAAAAAATACGCAAGTACCTATTTATACTCAAAAAGAAACAGGAATGTTTCAATGAGTATTAAATATTTTTGCGCTAAATTAAAAAAAAAATTGCAGCTATAGCCTATTTTTTTAACCCAAAAACTTCGAATCCATAAGTAAGCAACACAAATTTAGAACCCAAAATACTGTACAAAACCTCTCAACTCAATGTTAGCACATTTTGTTGGAGTTACCAACAAAAGTACCGAAGTGCTCATTGGTCCAGTATTTGCGTTAGGTAATCGTGATTCGTAAATGAAGAGCTCGTTGACTGTCCCAGGCCAGGTAGCACGTTCATTACCTAGACAATGCAGAGTGTTTTTCAAGATTAAATTGACCGCGGAGAGGCAATTTGAACAGGGCGGCTGTTCGTGACACCAGCGTTTCGGTCAGACTGAGTTTTTTTAATTTTTCGTCTCTCCGCTCACCAGATTATACGTACATAGGCGTACGTAGGGGTTAGAGCTGAGATATTTTGCTGTCTGTTATCTGTATTTGTGTACTGTCTTTGTTGATAAAGATCACAGAAGCTGTAGGTAATTCGAATACAGTGGTTAGTGTTTATGTCTGTTTCAGGAAGAGTTCTTTTTTGTAAAGATTTAGGTAGGTCTGTTAGCCGTTACTCAAACTCAAAGCATTTATTTTAATTAATCCATTTACAGGCACTTTTAAATTGTCAAGACCTATGTGTTAGTCTAACTCTATAATATTATATCAACCAAATAATTAGTTAGGTGCTTTCATGATTTTGGAGTAACGGTTTTATTACATCCATTTTATCACAGAACAGACCAATCAAATGAAAATCGTGCTTTCGTTCCGTTCAGTTCCACATACAGATCGGAAGCCACGTTTATTTTTTTTCAGCACTCTAACCTATGTACAGACGCCAAGCACATCAAGCTACTAAAAACAGTCAAATTTCTTCAACAGATTTTCAACTTTATCGCTAAAGCATAAGGTTCAAGGTTAATTGGGAAAATTTGACAGTTTCAGGTAGCTTGATGTGCTGGCGTGTGAACATATACCTACATACACAGTTATGTTTGAATTTGCGTTAGTTTTGAACGATACAGGTGCGTTGTGTGTTGTGTGCGACTTTTCAATTATGTCCGCGAACTCGCCGATATTTATAAAATGTTTTTTCGACGAAACCTATTCAATATTTGCGGCACATGTTCCAAACAAATGATCGTTGATGGACGCGTAGTTATTAAAAATGTTGTACAGTTTCGTTGTAGTTAGGTATTCTGAAAAAAGTGGAGCTCGCTTTGTGGGTTTACAAACATTCTCTGTCATCTAATTGGATCAGCATTGTGGTCTGACAAGCGTTGTCATTATGGAATACTCGACCCTTGAAACTGGTTGTCAATTTAATACTACTGTAGTGCTGTTCAAATATGAGTAACTATTGTGCATTTTAATAATTTATTTCTAACGTCATAATATAATCGTGGACTTCCACGTCCACGTCGATAAAGTGTATGGAAATACGTGCACGTTATAACATTATCATGGACGGTTTAAAAGTCTTCATAAATATTACTTCCTTGTGTTACTGTGATGCCGTGACGTGGACGTGGACGTCCACGATTATATCGTTATGTTAGAAATAATAAAGACGCACATTAACGCCTTTTTTAATAAACGTTGCCATTAAAGTTAAGAAGTGATTACTTAGCGGCTCTTTAACCATACATTTTTGATGTTCAAACGTCACTTGACTTCAATCATCCATACTAACATTATAAATGCGAAAGGATGTCTGTCTGTCTGTCTGTTACCTCTTTACGCTTAAACCGCTGAACCGATTTAGATAAAATTCGGTATAGAGATAGTTTGAGTCCCGGGAAAGGACATAGGATAGTTTTTATCCCGATATTCCCACGGGATCGACACTTATGCGGGTGAAACCGCGGGGCATTGCTAGTCGTTTATAAATAAACCCCTTTATTGGAAAAAAGTTATTATTTACGTCAGAAATATCTTTTGACGTATTTTCATGACATGCGATGTCATAAATTAATTTCTTTGAGTTGTACAGACGCCAGCACATCAAGCTACCCGAAACTGTCAATTTCTCCCAGTCAACATTGGATCTTATGCTTTAGAGATAAAGTTGAAAATCTATTAAAGAAATTTGACAGATTGTAGTAGCTTGACGTGCTGTCGTCTGTACATAGACGATAGTTCAACAACAAGGTAACCTGTATTCTGCATCTACACTATGTCCACTAGGTTATTAATTTTTTGACAGCTAACTTAGAACGTAACCATTCCAGATTACATAAAAGTTAAGTTGAAAATGCGTAATAAAATAAATAACATAAACTGCCTTATCTTATTAAATTACCTTATTTATGAGTTTTTACAGGCATAATAATACCGTATGTGTATCATAGTCATATGTATTAGCTTCAAATGAATAAATCGAAAATAATCATTTTATATTACCTATAGGTAAATCCAGTATAGAAAAACTGCATCTAAAATAATATAAAACAAACAATCCTCAAATCTATATATTTTTAAAAGAATACTAGTAGACAGAGTGTAATGGTACCTAACATATGAAAATGGTATGTGTACAATCCCCCAAAGCTGTGTGTAAGTACCTACAAAGTTTTGTTTTTTTATACACAGCTTAGTAAAGAATGCGAATGTTTTGATAGAGGGTGGATAGAAATACCGAGCTGAGTGTCATCGAGCCTTTTAACCCCGCATACATCCATTATTGCACTGTTAGATATTTAAAAAAACATTTATACCGAAAATAAAGAACCAATTGAGAATAGGCACACAGATTTATTTAAGATAGACGCTGTACTTGTACATACATATTGGTACGAGTAAGTTAAGATAGCTATTATACAGGGTGCACTTTACAGAGTTATGAATTTGTCATGTTCGCTTGATAAAAACTTAAGTACCTACCGTTATTCTTGTTATGGTATATATGACCATAAAAACGTATCATAATAATAATAATTATAACGTCTTTATTCATAAATACTTGCGGAACACGCAATGAGTAGCAGTGGCTTTCATTTTGACAGTCAAACAACATTCATTGCGTTATTACCTTTGCCGAGCAGACAAATTTTTTGATCATATGAAGAAATGGATTAGCAATAGATATCCTTTAAAATGATTCAGAATCTAATGAAAATGGGTTATACAATCAAGGTGCTGATCACCAATAGATTTTTTTTAACAGTTTTACGTACTAAATCATGATTCACAATTTTTTTTTTATTTATAAGATAAACACAACTACTTAAATCAGCTAAGTAAATAAAAAAAAAACAAAGTGACAAAGATAAACTAACTAAACTCTGATTTTTAATTTACTAGACCAAAATGACAACTAATGTATACCAAATACTGTCTAGTCGACAAAAAAGGTCGACATCAGGTGTCAATTTAGTCTAGCAAATTAAAAATCAGAGCTTATGGAAGTAAGTAGGTATGTGAAAGTTATAAGTAGGTATTAACCGGCTATTTGTTAATATTTGATTAACGTGACCAGCAAATGTACATTTGTTGGTCACGCGACAAACATTTCAGCATAATTTTAAATCACAGTTTAACATGAAACGAGTTTTCATTGCAATTTTGAGTGTGAATTTTCACATGTCAAATATTGTTACGTTATAAACTAAATAATAAATGAATGTGTTAATAATAGAATACGTAACTAGCACGCTACTTGACACATTAGGTTGATTGCAGAGTCAGAATTTTAGCACAACGTTAATTTCCCCGATTTAAAATAACTCTTTTATAAATAAAATAATCCTAAATATATCGTATAAAATAAAGTTTATGTCCAATGATTCGAATGATAGTAGGTATGGTCTGTATACACGGTCGATCGGAGGCAAATTAAACCATCCGATCGAAAGCACTGCCGCAGGCTTCACTGCCCATTGAATATTTACACCCTAAACTTAGATGAACGATTCCAGTTTATATTACACAACTGTATTTACACTGGATAGTGTAAAAGGTGCTTAATTACATGGTTTACATAGTATTTTGTAATTCAATAAATATTAGGTTATCGCACTGCCCATGGAATATTTACAACGTAAACTTAGGTTCATCTCGTCATACGTTAGTCTATCATAATAAATATATAATCTGTCTATGTATAGGGTGTAAAAAAATAAATAAATTACTTACACCCCTGTAAGTAATTTATTTATTTTTGTGCCTAAGTAATAACAGCCTCACGGGTCGATCGATCAGGTTAAGCTACGCTTGCCGCGGTTGGTCCGTGGATGGGTGATCATATTTACATATTTACCAAGTTAAGCCGTCGGTCCCGGTTGTCTTTTTCGTGGATCTTTGACAGTCGTTACGGATCATCAAAAGCCCGAAAGTCTGACAACCAGTCTTACAAAGAGATTTCGTATTACCCAGTAACGGGTTGTGGAGGTCAGCTGCATCGGTTAGACTGAAAGCTGACCCCAAGTCCCCAACATAGTTGGGAAAAAGTTAGGCATATGTTGATGACTTATTTTGTTACTTAATAAATATTTGGTTTCGTATTTAGATACTAAAGGTTTTAAGTATTTATATTTGTGATTAAAGTTAAGAGCGTTTACGTACGGCATTTCATACAAACTTTCAAGCTCTTGTTTTTCGAAATGCATGTACCGATTTTAATGAAACTTAATACGCATAAGCAGGATACAAAGGTCTAAAAAGTTACTTAAGAACATTTTCAAAAAATGGTGTTACAGCCGAATTAGATTGATTATAAATTTTCCATAGAAACAGAGATTTCAGTTATCTTTTTCTAAATAAATATTTCGAAAAATGTTCTTAAGCAACGTTTTAGACATTTATATCCTGCTTATGCGTATGAAGTTTCATTAAAATCGGTTCATTCATTGTGAAAAGCAAGGGCTTGAAAGTGTGTATCAAATGCCGTACGGCGTAAACGCTCTTAAGGGACGCCAAAGTATCTATATATATAGTTAAGAAGTGGTTAATCAGTAATTAACTTTACGTGACATTTATAAATAAACCTAATAATAATGATGAACTTAAAGTTGTAATTTTTTGGTGAAATAAAATCAAATCACAATTCATTACCTAAGTAAATGAACACCTCGAATCTGAAAATTAATTATCTCGAAAGCAAATTAATGTAATTACATTAACAACACAAAGCATTTTTATTAATATCTAAGTATTCTCTACATTAACATAATTTGTAGCAAATAAAAATATACGTAATTCGCAAGTATGATTCATATAGGTACACTAAGTACACTGAAAGAAATAAGCAGTAAATACAAACGAAAAAACATTGATCTGAACTGCTTTAAACAGTTCCATATGAGCATAACGTTCAAAACAGTATTTTTGGAGTAGTAAGAAATTATTTTTTCAGTGTAGGTAGGTACGTAGAGTCACAAAAAGATGTTTACATCGACATGAATTTATTTGATTGTCTGAAATTTGTTTTGCTTAATATTGTATCAATGTGTAGCTAAAATTAAGTACCCAATAACAATATTATGGAACAAAGACTGTAGACAATTAAATTTTATCTTGTCGATGTTTACATCTGTTTGAGGCTGACTCAGATTCAACTTTTTGAGGCTGATTGTACTGTTGAAACAAAGAAACTTCCTTCAATTATTATTTACATAATTTTATATTTGATGTTGAGTGTTTGTACTTATTTATCACAATATCAATTATACTGTGATTTTTTATTTACCTAATGCTTTTTTTAATTTAATGACAGCTGCGATTGACCAAAATGGATCGATCGCCGTCGATCTATTCTGTAAAAAGCTCACGGTGACTACCTACTTAGTTGGAGCTGTCATCAGAGTCAATCCCAACCATCAGGTGAAATGACAGCTCACCTCACCTAAGTAAGATATCACTGTGAGACTTTTTACAGAATAGACAGGCTATTGTCATTGAAATGACCTCTCAATCTCCGCTAATGAGACACAATTGATTTTCTATTGTATCGTGCTACAGAGGGTACGCGCGGAGCTTGACCGATTAAAAGAGGCATCAACCACTATTAGTAATAAGTAGGTACTTATTAAAAGTAACAATCTACCTACTTAGCAATAAAGGCTCCTTCAAACAGGCGCGACACGCGATAAAATCGCGCCTGTTTGTAGGAGCCTTTACGAGCAAAAATAACCTACATTCTCCAATAAATTTTTCAAAATATCGCAATTTTGCAAACCCATTGGTCCCCCGTTTCGTCCCCTACGCAATTTTACCCCTATCAAGTATCAATTCACCCTTTGGTCCCACACAGAAAACCAAACGTGTGTTTATTTTACTTTGCATTTATTAAAACGGCATATTATATACCAGTTTTCCCTTTTTGCTTTATTTTAACCCATAGATATTCTATTGATATGCTGATTCTCATAAATTATTGTTATTAGGGTTTCGTAGCCATCAGGAACCTACTAAGCCTTCGCCACCGTCTATTTGTTCGTCCGTTCTTTTGTCTGTCACAGGGCTAGATATCTTTTTATAGGCAGGAACCCTTAGCACACGTCCGACTCGCACTTGGCCGGTTTAATTAATTTATTAATTATGTTCTAAACGCAGTATGTACATATACTAGACAATACACTCGGAATTCCATAAGTTATACCAATAATAAAAAATAAATCATAAATAATCATAATGCTGGGAATGTTAAGAACACAATATGCAAACCTACCAAGAAATATACTCGTAGAGTTTGAATAGAGAAGGTTTTGAAATGAATGGCCGATTCCTATAATTTACGGACTTTTATGGTTAACATTAAGTCTCTTGTGTCTATTATCAATACCAAAGCAAAGACCTCGTAGCTTTCCACAGTAGACCCATATGGAAGTAGCTATTACTGGTAAAATCCTGGTTTTCTAAACGCGAAGACTTGTATTTGGCTTTCTGTCGACTATTATTTCCTTTTTTTTGTTTTTTTTTTGCTGTATATTTTCCATGCTGTAATAAATCACACTAGTGTTATAAAGGCGAAAGTTTGTGAGTGTGTGTGTGTTTATGTTTGTTACTTCTTCACACTCACACGGCTAAACCAATTTAGATAAAATTTTGTATGGAGGTAGCTGACACCCTGGATTAACATACCTATAGGCTACGTTTTATCCTGGTATTCCCACGAGATCGACATTTACGCGGATGAGACCGCGGGGCGCAGCTAGTAAATAAATAAAATTAGCTTACGAATCCATTTATACATATTATGCTCAATTTGGCAATAAAAAATGCTACCGTCGCTGCGAATCATTTTGCTTATCGATATAAGCAAAATGATTCGTTTTTGTTTATAGGAACCGAGCATATTTTGCTTACCGATGGTAGCATCTTTTCTTTTTCATCTACTTACTTTACAACTTTAATTACTTATTACATTTACTATTGCAAACGCTTTTTCTACCTGCCTATTATAATTTGTTATAATTTATTTACCTGTATACAATTTGTAGGTGTAGCCTGCAGCAACAAAAAACTTAATTACATCTATACTTCCTACTGCAAATGAGTTGTAGGTAAACTCTAATTTTATATTTGCTAGACTATATTGATAGCTAATATATAACTACTAAACAATGTCATGTTGACAAAAAAGGTCGACCCCAGCTGCCATTTTAGTCTAGCAAATTAAAAACCAGAGTATAAATGAAGCAACCATATGAATAATTAAACTGATTGGTACAGTGAAGTAAACAATAACAGCTTAATTAATGGAACTAGGTACAATATTAAAATTGTATAAAATTTCGATATACCTACCTCTTATTTTATCTCCATTTTAAAACTAGATAATTGTTACCACAAATTTTTATCTGCAAACACCTACCTACCTAAGTATGTATTCTGACAAAAAAATAAAAACATATGTTTTCGTGTTTTTTTATGTCTCAGCTACGTCATCATCTTCCTGCTCATGCTCTTGTCCCATGTTACTTGGGGTCGACGCTGCACGTTTTCTTTTCCATTCACCTCTGTCATCTGTCAGACTACCAATCATTTCCTTCTCTTTCATATCTCTCCGTTAAGTATATTTTTAATATCATTATTTACTATTTCATTAACTCGTGAACCATAAATAAACTCTAAATGAGTAAAATCTACGGATTTATCCAACTTAACATGCCTAACAACATTAGGGAGACCAGTTCGAAGTCTTTCAACATCTACAGGAGTACTGAACCAGTCAGACTCACTACTGAACATATAAATTGGAACAGTTATCAATGAGAGATCGAAAGAAGGAGGCTGCATAGAAGAATACGCCTCCTGATTCATTCTTGAACCGTAGTCAAATCTTCGGAACCTTTTACTTGAGTAACTTTGAAAATAATGAACAAACGTCTTCGTAGACACTCCAGCAGGTATATGACTAGCAAGCACTGGAAGCCTTTCTGAATACAGGTTAGTAATATTCCTTAATCCATAACTTATATAATACTCTAACTTACACAAAATATTTTCAGGCACGTCGTCCCGACACACTTTAGCATGATAAAGATTACTCAATACATTATTAGCAAACAAATCGTACACTCCGATGCTATCAAGAAACGATGCTAAAACGTCCAAATTTTGCGCTAAAATGTCCATAAACGGATACTGTGTTTCGGTCAACCACGCTATCGGAGCTAATAATACTGCTTGCTTGATCTTCTCGTTGTACTCCGGCTTCATGCTACACATCACGAAAAAAATGGCCGTTCCTTGAGAAAACCCAATATAAGACAGGTTACGTCGAGACGTTATTTGGAGTATATAATCAATCACCGCAGGCAAATCTTGCGTTCCCATCTCTTCATAGCTGAAATTCCAATATTCTTTTTCGGGGAGGTTTTTGATATGTCCTTTACTGTATTTATTTCCCCTGGCATTATATAACCAAACATCGTATCCTTGCTCAGCTAACTGAAACGCTACAGACTTTTCTGGTCCTAGAACCAACCACGAATCAGAACTGTCACCAATTCCATGAACTAACAACACTGGAGGTCCACTGTTCGGTATTCTGTAAGTGTTCACTGTATAACCATCGTTCGTTATCACTGTATGCTTTTCAGGCCGATGACCGTACTTAGCTATCAGTTGCAAAGAATTTAAATAAATGTCCGAGTTCCGGTTCCGAAAGTCTGCGTCACTACTAATTTTTATTTTACGTCTGTTCTGTACGTGTCCGAAACAAAACACGAAGATAACACATCGAAATATATTCGCGTCACCGAAATTCATCGTGATTGCGAAACGTCTCGCAGTCGCAAAAACAAAAAATTATCTGTAGTTGAACACACACAACTGCGTTATTTACTCGCTTTTCGTCAGTCAATGCCATGCTACGGACAACTTGCTACCTAGGATCAGGTAGCTTTAACCTCAGACAACGACCTACAGTCAAGTTTCCGACGTGCCGATCGGAAGCAAACAAATTTACACCATCAACCTGATAAACTAGTTTAAACTGTTGACTGTTAGCACCTTTAATAACACAAGAATGATTACAAACACCAAAACCAGTTGCGTGTTACTAACGCAATGTCAACAAAATAAGTAATTAATTATTCATTTATTGTAAGCATCAAACTTGTTTCTATGGAAAACAGCTATGATTAACCTAAATTCTGTCAGTTGCACGTTCAATTCGTCTAATATATGAACATGAACCGTAGAACATGATCCTCATGCAACAGTAGAATGGTAATGAAGCCGACGATTATTTAAACAACCACTGTTTTAAACAAAACAAGACGTATCAAATTGTAGCCATGCGGAAAGTAGGAGATCCTCCGTATACTATCGATATCCCCATTATTAAACAAGGTTATTTCACACGACCTTTCGCTATCAATGAACAGTTTTTGCTTACTTACGTAATCACATACAAATGATTCTGTCCTTAAACATCCATAGGTACTACAATTGCCATAATCGCACTATTAAAGATATGTTGCAACATCCTCTAACAAATTACTGATGAAGAGTTTTCGGAAGTTTCACAAAGGTCTAGGTCGCAAACTTATGGCACCTTGTAAGACTAGCCAGAATATAATTATTTATAATTTCATAATTTTAACGAAAATTTGGAGGGTGTCTTGGCAAAAAATATGATAAATAGGTTTTTATAATGCAAGTTTAAGATGCAATTGCTGCCGTCAGTCTGTAGATAATTATGTAGTTGTGAATTACCATTTTAAAACATTGAGACTACTCTAGACCCTGTTTCTTAGAAAGGAGAGCTTATCCCGTACTTAATACCTGCAAAGTTATCCTGTCTCGGACACTCAACTAACAGTCTCCTTCTTCGTTTTCTGCCACCCACTGTCACATGTTTTTTGGGGTTTTTGCAAAAATGTTTTCCCATTATGTTAGCTGTCACGTTATCACTGCCTCATTTTCATTTATAATTATCATCTCTCAAACAATTCATCCGTGTTTGCTTTGGTCTCCACCTTTCCTTCCACACTAATCCTCTGTCTATCTCTGGGCACGATCTTGAGTTGCTGCTTAGATAATTTTTCATCCAGTGATGTCCCGATTTTTTTTAAAGAATGTAAGTATAATATCCATTTCCTGTATTATGGTTTTCTTTTAGCAAGAGAACGAGCTATGCCTGCTTGCCTAACAGTAAGACAAGTACTGATCATGAAACCTCTTGAATTAACAAAAAATATTGTCATAGGACTGACAGTTTCGTAAATATTGATAATTTAGATTATGAAAATAACAGAGAATTTCACTAACAAAATATTTAAGACGATAATATAGGCCGTCCTAGGTTCGTATTGGAAGAATATATTTTCAATACCCATTCAATTTCCTGTTCTATTTAATAGTGAATTATTATAGTCAACCAAGTTTGGACGTTTGGTACTACCAAGTGCATCGTCATTTTAATTGTAAATAATAGTTTATATGAATTATCTAAACGCAATTGGACAGTGATTTTTTATTTAAGAAGTCCTCTCTCATTACCCTCCAGTGAGCAAATATGTGTTTCTGTTTGTATAACTTCAGGCTCCGTAACGTGACAACTAAATTGTTTACCGTAAGTAGATTCAAATATAAGAAAATAGGAAGCAGAATACGACTTAGCATTGTAAACCGGCTTCTACAAGATCCGAGATGCTGAGGTGAAATCATGAACACTATAATATTTGCTACTAAATATGTTTACCTGTATTTTAATTGAATTCAAAGCATTGAGCTTTAACTTTTATTCAATGTTATTCAACTTGATGGCAAACTACATACTTGACGAGGTGAGCATCTAAAAATTTAGACAATTTACCATTAAATCAATATTAAATTTTATCAAATCAGATGTCATTACAAGGCTATTAATAACATCCGTACGATTTGATGGACCAAGGACAAGCTACGCTTGCTGTGGTCGGTCCGTGGATGGATGGTTGGGGTATCATCTCGGAAAGTGCGTTAAGCCGTTGGTGCCAGTTATCATTCCTAGACCTTTGATACTCGTTACGGATAGTTAGAAGCCCAAAAGCCTCACAACCAGTCTTGCTAACGGAAATTTTGTTAACCAGTTACTGAGTTGTAGAGGTCAGATAGGCAGTCGCTCCATGTAAAATTATGATATTCAGCTGCATTTGCTTAGATTGGAAGCTGACTCCAAAATAGGAAAATAACCTAACCTAACTAACTTAAATTAAATTTTCGATAACATTTTGTAGATTGATAACATCTAGATGTTATCAATCACAAAGTACAAAGTGTTATCGACTTAACTAAATACATATATAGAATTTACGCTTCGATAATGAAGACGACAGGAACCCTGGCCACGTGTAAAACAAAAACATTTTATTGTTATTATGTCATCATAATAAGATGATTAACAGTAGCAAGAGTCATCACGGAATGGGATAGCCATTATACCATAATATTGATGAATAATTTCGTCATATTTGTAAACACGGGGTTCAGAAGCGTGGTGTCATAATAAACACTTTCATTCAGAGAGCGCCTCGAGTAGGACAGTTTTTCGCCCATTGTTTGTGGAAATCCTCTATGAATAGCGAAAAACAATGGTATCGTGTCAACGAAGGCTATAATATGAGATGACTACGGTGTCTGAACTCATTTGTCACTTGAGGAAAATGAGATCAACCAGGGGTCAAAGTTAAAGGTTAGTGAGATAAGTAATATTTCTTTTTTTATTGACGGCTATTAAATTGACTTCCTTGTTGACTAGTAGGTTCATACTTATTATTATTTATTAAATTTTCTATTTTCTTTTTCCAGCATAGGTAAAATAACATATCTTGTAACGGTCAATGCACTGGTTGGCAGTGACCGTTAACCGTTAATATGGTTAATTTTACAGAATTAAACTACCTTTATTTTATTGGGTTTGTAAATACTTATTATTATATTAATAGATATAATAATAATGGTTTGACTAGGAATCTCTAAGTACCTACTTAGAGATATTTAATTACTATAGTTGTTAAAGCCGGAAGCAGATCTATCAAATAATTAAAAGTGACAATTAATTAAATTAAATTAAAATGAAATAATTTAGCGTTCAAATGCAACCGTTTTAGTGGGTTTTATCGCAAATGTTAAATAACATCAAGAATCAAAACCCAATCACGGCATTCGACAGGTCCGCTTTATGGACAATTAAAATAATTAAATATGGTCATATCTAACTAAGATTATTATTAAGTGCGTATAGCACATTGGTTACCTACTTATGTATAGCAATTACAGGCAATGTAATAAGTCGTATCAACCAACTGAAAAATACTTAGACATCTGCATTCATCATACCTAAGTGTAATTTGGTAATCGTTTCCCATAAAATATTTTACCTAAACCATTAAGAGCACGAATAAAATCTAAACGAAAAACACGATGTAAGTTGAACCAGCTTCCTCATTGGCATTTTTGAAGGACCACTTTTCCCGCAATTTCCAAAGCCTAATTCTAAAACTTCTTGGCCACTAAAGTCGTCGCTTGTCAGAGCATGCTCTAGTAAAAGTGTGAAGCAGTAAAGCGAATGTCATGGCCGTCAATTCACTTAGGGGAAGTCGATCATGCCCCGCTTGATACTAAAAGCTACTAAAAGCCCTCCATAAAAGCAATAATTAAATTGTTGTAACTCAATTTAGTAAGGCGATGCTTCCGAAGGTGAACCTACCTATGTATGCGAACCTCTTCTGTGCAATAGACTTAAACTATTAGTGCCTGTGCCCTCTTCTATTAAATACGTTTTTTCCCTTTTGTGAGTGCTTCTTGAAGTCTTGGCTAGAGTAGAATTTAATTCCCTTGTTAAGTTATTTTTATTTACATAGATCCAATATTTTTAAATAGCTACCTAGTACCTTACAGTTGTGTTTTTTCAAATACATTATTAATGAGTAATTATAAATAAAATAATAAATAAATTAATATAATTAGATACTTCAAACATGGTCTTAAAGAGATCATAAATGTACGGGTAGAATAACGGACGATTTTCGGCGTTTGAGAGACTGCTAACGCCATCTTCCGAAATTTAAGTGAAGCCCGACGACCTGTGGTCTGTAGACTGTAGAAGTGTAGACATTGAAAATGAGTTAAAATCTCCTTTCAGTTATGAGGTGGCACTGTGGATCAAGCATTTTGAGGGGTTAAAAATATGTATGGCCCGGTGAGTGACACAGGCTTACCAATCTAGAAGAAGTCAGTGCAGGGCACGGGGGTGAGGTCGCAGAAAAAAGCTAGCAACTTCTAAACGCAAAAAAAAAACAGAATAAAGATGATCAAGCAATGGCCAGTTTTTAGAAAACACAAATAGCTATAGTTACTCCCATAACCTACTTCCTTCTAATATTATAAATGTGAAAGTTTGTGAAGATGTTTGGATGTTTGTTACTCAATCACGCGTAAACCGTTGAACAGATTTGGATGAAAATTGGCACATAATATATAGACCTTTTCTTGGATTAACACATAGGATAGGTACCTACCTACTTTTATCCCGATATTCCCACGGGATCGAAACTTACGGACGCGGGCGAAACCGCTTACAATAGGTTGTTAGTTATGTTATGTGTATTTTCTTATCTTCCCAAGCGCCCTAAAGCTTGATAAAACTCAAACTCAAACTCATGGGCAAAATTTGAGTTGAATCCGACCATAGGTTTATCAAAATATTAATTTTTGGCTTGTATTTCACTCAACTATTGATTGACTATTTGACTATACCTCAGTGCAGAAAGTAAAATATGTTATAAAACTATAAGTATTTAAAGAACAAAGGAAAAGGAAATCAATATTTCCCGCGAAGATTCTTGTGTACAGTTGCCATAACAGTGCAACCACTGTTAATTGTTATGAATTAATTACTTATCCAACGGTAAGTAATTAATTGGAGACGAAAAACGAGACATTAACATTTTAACATGATTTGTCATTTTTTAACTTTATTTTATTAACTTTGCATACTTAGCTCAGCGCATGAATAGTCATAAAGCATTACCCAATGACAATACCTTATAGCTATTGTAAGGGGTGATTTCAATCCGCAGCGCGCATGACACAATTTAGTCAGGCCATTAAAGGAAAATTAGTTTGTATAAACACTTCAAAAAGAAACTTAGTAAGAATATTTCCTGTTAGGTTAATCAATATTTATAGACATTTGACGACAATTTATAAACTATTCAAGGCAATAATTATGTAAACTACAATGGGAAATTGTAGATAAGTTTCTGGTAACTCTAAACAATGAATTATTACTCTGTGTCAAAACAAACAACTGTCATTCAGACAGCTGTCGGCTGTCACTATAAACGTCAGTCAGTTACACATCTAATAATTTTGCTTCCGAGTGTATGTTTTTGCGCGTATTTATTATATGATAATAGTTTATTATTACGAACAGTTGTTACATTACTGGAGTACAAGGTTATAGAAACGAGTTGTGGCTATTTGTTAAGTTCATCATTACAAACTACGTTCGTTCATTTAGTTTTTAGTTTAATTTTAAGTACGTAGTGAGAGTCGTGAGTTCGTGAACTTTTTATAATTATTTTAACATCTGTTTATCAGTTGGCTTAACTATGTCAGGTTCCTATGAAGAGCCCCCCGAGATGAACACATTGAGTCAAGTAATTGATGCCGAGCATATGAACAAAATTACATCGAATTTCACAAGGTTAGGAGGTAAGTGTTTTTTAATTAGTTTCTTATTACATACATGACTTACGTACAAGTACTTCATGTCTTTTTTTTAATAAACTTTAAGAAGGTGACTAAATTATAAACTGGAAAGGAATGAGAAAGTACTGTCACTGGATGCATCTTATACGAAGTTTTATACTTTCGAATTGCAGCTTTCATTTGTTTTATTACCAGAAGATACCATGTGCTTATGGTGTACAATATTACACAATATTGTTATCATTTGTTTTGGCAATGTAGTCGGTAATATTATCATCAACTTTTAATAAAATTGTCTGCTCCTTTTATTTTATAAATGACATCAAAACGAATGAAAATTGTAACTAATAAGTACTATAGTCTAGATCCTCTTTAATACACCACTAAAAATCCTTAAGGTGAATGCACAGTTGTAACTTACAATATTCAATTTTCCTTACGTTTTTTGCAATTTTCAGATCAGTGTCTGCTTGTATCTTGATCAAAATATGATTCGCGACTATAACAGGTACGTATTTACAGAATTTTCATCATTAGAATCAATAATACATCTTTCTAAGTTAGTCCCATAAGAACAAATCTCATATGGGGAAGTGCTTATGGTACAAAAGAGATATTTTAATGACAATAATTCTGTAAATACATATTTATTATAGGTGCGAATCATATTTTGTTCAAGATACAACCTGACACTGACCTGCAAATTGCAAAAAACGTAAGAAAATTTGAGTTTTGCAGTCTACCACTGCACATTCACCTTAATAGTTTTGTCATAACAACACCCAAAGCAAGTAGTATATATTTAATTGTAAAAATGCTTTACCAAGTAGTTTGCAATTACTCAATAATTATACATATTAAGATTTCTCTATCCTTCATAAGCTGTTTCCTTGCTTAATATTGTACTTCAATAAAGGCTACTTTTAAAGTGTATTCAGCTGTACACATATCACATGAATATTTAAAAAAGTTGTTGATTATTGTCCAAATAAAATTTTCATTTTATCTTTTGTGTCATTACAGAAAAATGTTACTTGGAAAATGCTGGGGCCACATTATATCCACAATGTTTACTTTCTGTTGTACATCAAGACCTTATGGATAACGTCTACATGAACCCTCATTCAGACAAATATACCAAGGACTGTGTCGAGCAGATCCGAAGTCACATTCTAAACCATTTCAATACAGATCCTTCTAACTACACAGTTGTATTTACTGCAGGAACAACATCTGCACTAAAACTAGTTGTGGAGTCATTTCAATTTTCTCTAGACGATGATGACGATGAAGAAAGTACCAGTGGATCATTTGTATATTTGAGAGACAATCATACGTCAGTGCTTGGTCTGAGAGAAATTGCTACTGAAAAAAATGCTGACATAATACACATATCACATCATGATTTCTTAGATGCATTAAAACAAAATTATGAGAAAACAAATACATTGCAGAGGGTAAAATTTCCAAGTAAAAATAATGCCAACACATTGCTGGCATACCCTGCACAAAGCAACTTTAACGGCTATAAGTACCCCATTGACTGTATACACAATATAAAAAATGGTTGCCTGAATAGTCATTTAAAAAAGCAATTATGTAAAATAAATAATAGCTGGTACGTTCTACTTGATGCAGCTTCGTTTGTATCAACAAGTAGACTAGATTTATCTGAAACAAAACCAGACTTTGTGTGCTTGTCATTCTACAAGATATTTGGGTACCCAAGTGGTTTGGGGGCAATTTTAGTTAAAAATAGTAGTAGCGATACGCTTTGCCAAAAGAAGTATTTTGGAGGTGGTACAGTCGATTTCGTGTTAAGTACAGAAGATGTTCATGTGAAGAGGAAAGACTTGTATGAAAGGTGATTTTTTCTTTAATTTTTTTTTTTGACTATCCCTGCGATAGGTAGTTATTCAATTTAAAAGAGTTAAGGCTATGTATGTGGGTCCTTAGTCTGAAATCGAAGTTGGTTTGGTGTTGCCAGTAAAGTTTTTGTTACAGTGTAACCTGGATAAGTGGGATCTAGGATTATTTGTCACTTAAAGATGTTTTTCATTTACCGTTTCCCAAGGCAGGTGTTTGTATATTGACTTCATTTCCATCTGAATAAACCAATATTCTGAAAACAACCGAAATGTAGAATTATACAGGACAAATAATAAACATTGTGCATGATGTAGCATATTTGGAACAATACATACAACATTGGAGTAGCTGTTCTATAATTTTAGCAACAAGTACCTGCTTTATTTATAATATTAGGTAGTAAAAGTAAATTCGTATTGTTTAAATAACTGTACCATACAAAATATGTCAAAAACACTACATGACGTTTTTAAAAAATATGTTTATATCAATAATTGTTTTGTTTTCAATTTCAGGTTGGAGGACGGAACTATACCGTTTTTAGCAGTAATTGCTTTAAAGCATTGTTTTGACACAATGCATAGATTGATACCTAAAACAATATACGACGATTGGATGGACACCATTTCTTACCATACATATTATTTAGCGAGAGACCTGTACTATCAACTGCATGACCTAAGGCATGCAAATGGTAACAAGGCTGCAGTAACGTACATGGATTCCGACTTTACTAATATTAAGACACAAGGTGCAATTGTTACATTTAACCTTCTAAGAGCAGATGGATCATATATTGGCTTTGTTGAGGTAAGAACTGTTATTTTCAGTAAGTATTACAGAATTGACTTAACCAACTAGCAGGAAAACTTTTACACCTGTGGCATGGCAACACATCTGAGATGCATTTAGTATTGTAGGTGTCCACAGGCATCAGTACCTATAAAAGGTCACTGTTACCTCACTTCAGTTGAGCCGTTCCTTTGTTTGCCGTCGCGTATGTCTATCCTAGCCCATTCCCCAACTATGTTGGCTTCGGCTTTCAGTTTAACCAGATGCAGCTAATTGCCATGATTTTACATGGGGCCATTGCGTATCTGACCACAACCTTACTGGGTGGCACAATACCTCTTGGTAAGACTTTTCCTAGAATTTCTGGCTTCTGACTACTGTCAAGACTTAAGATCGATTGACCCTTTCGGTTGTTACTGAAAACAAGCCCCACCAGTTACAGGAATTTGGACGTTTTTAAGTAGGTACGGAAAATAGGAGTGGCGCAATATAGGTACCTCCTATTTTTTAATCGACTCTTGTTGCTGTTACCGAGCCATGAGCTCCACCAGTTACAATAATTTTGACATTTTTGGGTACTTACAGAAAATAGGAGTGTACTTATGAGTAAGTAGTTACTATTGCAGCAACTGGCTACTAGCTGTTTACATACATCTCGGGCTTTTTGGTTGCAGCAACTGGCAATTTTTAAAGGAAAATTTAAAAAATTTGATAGTTGCCTCAACTAAAGTTGCTCCATCTGCAAAGCACCTTACGGTTTCGGGGATGCTCGATAACGATTAGGTACCTAGTTGAGATCTGTGATGTCGTGACCTCGAAACATGCACGCTGAGTCAAAGTCAAAGCATTTATTTCAAATAGGCACATAAAAGGCACTTGAACGTCAGAAATTACAACAAATAGAATTGATTCTAGTCGCCCATTCCAAAAGGTAGTTTTCGTATGGAGAAGAATGGGCAAGAAACTCCACCGTTACTCTTTTAAAATGTTTTACAATATTTTGTATAAGTAGGTACATTAATTAAGTATATAATAATAAAATGTGAAGACGATGCACCTAAAATAAAATTACTATACTTACCACAATAGGTAAAAGAATCAAAAATGAAACCATGACATATAAATTAATTATCTGATTGAAACATGGTGCTCACATATTTGCAAACATGGTAAAAGTAAACGATTTTCATTTTAATAAAATAAAATAAAAATTACAAGTAGGTACCTAATAAGTAATGAGAGAAAGCTGTTACACAACTAGATTACATTTCAATTGTTATTTAAACGCCGCATACAATCCTACAAACATTGCAAAATAACTTGTATAATACCTACTTGGTCTATTGATTTTCGTAAACAAGATGATGAAAGATTGTTTAGTGGGCAGCCTTATCACACGGTAATATTATCATTTCGTGTGTGACGCACTTATTTAAGTAATAGGTAAGTACCTTCTGTTGTTTACAGACTCGTATACTTAATTTGTTTACAGTTAGGAACTATGTTATGGAATTACCTACATTTTGTTTTACTTTCGTTGTTATGTTTTATACAGTTCTTCACTAAAATACTACCTATTAAATGCGAATAAGAAATGACCTATTGATCTCCTGCTTTTGACACATTGTCATTCTGAGTTAGCGCAACATTGTTCCATACATCTCTATCAATTGTCAATCCCTATACAGACACGTCAGTCACGTCACAGTTTTTAGTCCTTTTATAGTCACGTCATTTTAGTTTTTATTCCTTTTATAGGCACGTCATTTTAGTATTTAGTCCTTTTATAGGCACGCCATTTCAGTTTTTATTTCTTTCATAGTCACCTCATCTCAGTTTTTAGTCCTTTTATAGCCACGTTATCTCGGCTTTTAGTATTTTTATAGTCATATCATCTCAGTTTTTAGACCGTTTGTAGGCACATCAGCTTTCAGGTTTTCACACAGTCTACCTATCCACTGTTTCTTTGGTTCTTCGCTTTTCCATATTCACAATTAAGCACCTAACTATAACAATAACACGGTTTTCAAAAATATGCTGACCAAGTGACTACGTAGGTAAGTACTTACCTACATAAATCTATCTCGATGCATAAATCAATATCTCAAATAAAATGAAATGCTGTTCGTTGGTAAGCACCTGAGAACGGCTGGACCGATATGGCTATTTTTGGCTTTAAAATGTTCGGAATAGTCCGAATTAGGTATTTAAGGAATAAAAATTAGAATAGTGTCCCGGTAAATATTCAAATTCGAGAAAAACTGAACGTCCTATTTTCTATGGGATTTTTGTATGAATTATTGAAATGTTGACAGGACAACATCTGTCGGGTCAGTTAATCAATAATAAAGTAGCCTAGGTAACCTAGGTAATCTTATGCAATCTCTGGTACCTAATTAGGTTGCCGGATAATTATAACATTTATGTATTGATAGAAATCATCTTGATAGTTAATAAGTTTGAAAGAGAAATTCTATGTTTCAGTTTCAACATATGGCCGACCTATTTAACATAAGTGTCCGAACGGGATGCTTTTGTAATTCCGGCTCCTGCCAGCGGCATCTAGTGGCGACGAATAAAGAACTAAAAGAAATGTTCAAATCGGGACACGTGTGTGGCGACGAGATAGATCTTATTGATGGAAAGCCAACTGGAGCTATAAGAGCCTCCTTCGGCTTTTTTAACACTTTCAAGGATGTCGACAAACTGTTAAATATGATAAGCAGATGCTTCGTTAAAACCAAAAGGAAACCAAGAAAACGTATACTATCACACATTATGGATTCATTAAAATCTAGTAAATTGTATAATGGCATAACAAATACACATAAAATTTTAGCAGAACAACAAGAGTTTATTATTCAAGAAGTAGAAGATGTTTCACCTAATATGGATTCTGCGATTGTATTAAAAGAAGCAGCTATCTTTCCTATAAAATCGTGTGGTGCTTTTAAAATTAGGTCTACTTGGAAAATTGGACCGAAAGGGTTCGAATATGACAGAGATTGGATGATCATTAAGGATAATGGTGTATGTTTAACACAAAAACAAAACACAAGAATGTGTATGATACGACCAAAAATAGATCTGAATATAAGAAAAATGACATTATATTTTGAAGGTATGGAGTGTTCTTAATGAGCAATGACCGTTTTCACTAAAACTAGCGACAGAAGTAGGATTTTCAAAGCTTGGCTCAGCGCGGAATGTTGAAAATTCAACAGCGCGGTTTTATTTAGGAATTCATTCTTGTGTCTCCTACTGTTAGTGAAAACGGTCATAAGTATCCTAAAATAAAACTTCAGGAAAATCAAGAATCATTTTTAATTTAAATAATTCACTATTTCAGGTAAACCCCCAATATCGGTACCTTTGGATATTATGTCTGAAAATAAACATATAAATTCATCACTTTGTCGCAGCAAAGTTTGTAGCGACACGATACAGGGTTACGACTGTGGTGATGAAATAGCAGACTGGATTTCAGAAGCGTTAGAAATTTCGTACCTACGACTCATCAGGCAAGCAAGCGACGACAATAGAACTCAAAAGAAGAAACATGATGGAGAGAAAAAACTGCTTTCGTTAAGCAATCAGGCTCAATTCCTTTTGATAAACAAAGCTACAGTGCGATGGTTGAGGGCGAAGATTCAGGATCCACAATTCTCTGACGATGTGGATAGTTTAACAGATCGTTTCAGAGGAAACCTTATAATTGAAATGGATGAGGAACTTGCCGAACGAGATTGGCACAGAGTTATCATTGGGAATCAAGAGTTCAAGGTAAACATCTGCTTCGACATTTTCGATGGTTTTCCCTGAATTTTTCGGGCAACTTTTCTAAGATTCCAGAACATCTTAAAACTATAAAATAGCCAATTCGGTCCAGCCATTCTCTAGTGATGCGTTTACTAACGAACAGCATTTAATTTTTATTTATATAGCTAGATCAAAGTAAAATGGTATTCAAAAACTTTACTTAGTTCTTTTTCGTTTATCAAGTGGGCTGGTGTATGCGGTAGAATATCATTGCGCAAACTGGCAAAATTGTTTTATCAGTTTAATCATTTCTTTTCAGGTCGAAGGCCTTTGTCCTAGGTGCCAAATGGTGTGCATCGATCAAAAAACCGGTGAAAAAACCGTAGAACCACTGAGAACTATATCCGAACAGTTTGCAGGAAAGTTACGGTTTGGTATATATTTAAGTTATGTAGGTGCAGCTGACGGGTCGAAAGACCGTCTCCTCAAAATATATTCACCAGTAAAACCTGTAATTAATGATGATGATATAAGTAGGTGAAATATTTAGATAAATGTGTGGTTTCTTAAAAAATATTATAATTTAAGAAAATATCTTTTCTTATTTGGGTGGTGGGGTATAACTAATTGGGATTTATCATTTAAGTTTGATGCTGAGAAAAATGAGAGGTACCTACTTATTACAATGATATGAAGGTAATATTATTTTATCACTATAAGATGTACCTACCTCTCATTTTGTCTTCTGGGGCTATGATCCGTATCTCATAAAGTAGTCATTATGATATGATGTGTTAAACCAATTATTTTGTGTTTCCCCAATCACATGCCATCATAATAATATGACAATGATTGCATTTTTACATAAGTACTTACGTATTTCTGAAGTTATATCTGAACTTAATTAAACCAAACATAACATGAAAGTACGAAAAATATTCCGCTTTGTTAATTTAATTCATGTAATTTACGAAAGGTGAAACGCAACGCCACCGCTAATGCCTATCGGTTACGGCAAAGCTCGTACTGTGCTACCCCTTCGTCAACTTTTGTCTGACCCGTTACCGCAGGGCTTTTCACTTACAGAAAATAATCTTATTATGCAAGTCCATCAACCTGTATTCATTCAAATATTTCATGTACTGGTGCCAGCACATCAAGCTACTACAATTTTTCAACTTTATCGCTAAAGCATAAGGTTCAAAGTTCATTGGGAAAATTTGACAGTTTTGGGTAGCTTGATGTGCTGGCGTCTGTACCTATTGCCCATTTAACATTTCTTTGTATTCATTCATAAAGCCCCAAGCCCCTCCATTCATCCTCCATTTCTGAGTAAATAAATAGCATTTATTATAGATCTAACTAGTCCAATCACAATGTTTCTAATTAGACAATAATAATAATAATTTTGAAAACGGTATTTAATATTTTTCTGTCAATTCAGACATAGCAGTACAATCTGTACATCTGATTTGTAAGTTTCTTTAACATAATGTTGTGTTTAATATGACGTCACTATGCATATAAGTACTGAGAATAAAGTAAACCTAAATAAATCATCTAAAAAAAATGGTTTACCTAATGAATGAGTGAAAGATACTACTTAAAACTAATTCACTGCATGTCTCTCACTTAAATATATTTTAATAGGTATCGTACATACAAAAGCAATGCAATATTTGTCACAACACATTGAGAATAATCCCTTGCTTAGTTTGACGTAACAAGTAATCTTATTGTTATAAGGCCTTAATGAGATATGGACCTGTCCTTAATATTGTTAACATAATATTATTAAGTTAACCTAGTTTTACTAATATTTTCTATAAAATATTTTATAGATACTTGCGCACATATTGTATTTTATATAAAGTTTATATCTTTATAATACAAATGTATAACGAGTGCAGGAATTTATGGCTGTGAAGTTTTGATTTAAAAAAAATCCACTTTAATACAAAAGTAAAAGAAATAATTGGATTCTAGTTACTATTTAATTAAAATATTTAAATGGCTTACCTGTCACGTTCCTAATACTTATTTCAAAATGTTGAATGATGAGTGATATTATTTATTATAATAATGGAGTGTTTGAGAAAATTGTTTAGTTTTGTGCCGATAGATGGCGTTGTACCGTTACGTCAGTTTTCTGAATCGCGGTGACAAGATGCGTAGTGGATTTACTTAGGTCAAAATTATTGTCAAGCAAAAATGAGCTCAATACATGGTTGAAAGTATTTATATTGTTTTAATATCATTATCTTCACCCCTGCTAAAGTAAAGAGTGCTGCAGAAGTGTCTTTCCGTGAAAGTTTGTTGTGACGCCTAGTAAACGGGTTGTTCATATGGTCCTTCGAGACGGAGCGGATGTGTTTTTGGGTATCAACCTTGGTCGGGCAAGTGGATCGCTTGCGATAACTGACCAAGCTCATAGCATCAGTGAAGTGCTAGTGGCATCAGCATCAGCGGCGGTGACAATCAGCAGCAACTCTGGGAGCAGCAGCAGCAGCGCGAGAAGCGAGCTACTGCAGACGGTGCCGGGTGAACGACATCTGCATCGTCAGGAATCAGCAGCAGGGTGAACTCTGGACCTGGAGGTGTGGGACGTGCGTGACGTGACGCAACGTCAATCTACCCGTGGACTCATCAGGTGGTATCAAATGAAGTTATAACCGTGAGTGAACTTTCAATAATAACTTAGTGCAGTTTGTGATTTGATCTTCATAATTCGGAGTTTTGGGACTATTAAGTCGGATAAAAACTTTATTATTTTAGAACTTAAAAGTTGTGGGTATATGTGTAATTTAGTAGTAGTGTTTTAAAAACTTGCAATTTTATACTTGAATTGTGGGTCTCGAATTGATATTTCTGTGTTATTCTCAAGTTAGTTTAGTTATAATTTTCTCGTTCCAACTTGTGTGCTGTTATATATTTCAATTGTCACTGGGTTCAATTCAATATGGAATCGATAAGCAATAAATTAGAGGACAATTGTTCGAGAATAGTCAAAGCTTATAGTAACTTTAAGAAATCGCCTAAGGATCGAATAACACGTCCATATGTTAAAGTAAGATTGGAAAACTTAGATACATTGTGGCAACAATTAACAGAGGATCATAGTAAATTGTACGAAGCATATGGTCCGCAGGAGTTAAAAGCATGTCTTTATGTTAAGCAAGATAGTTATGATCAGACACAAGAACTTTACATTCAATATAAAACTGAGTTAGAAACTATTTTAGAGTCATTTGAAGTAAAAGAGCAAAGCCAAACAGAATATTCTAAACATGTACAAAGCAATGTAAAACAGTGTCAAGTTAAATTACCAAAAATTGTTATCCCAACATTTTCCGGGAAATACACTGAGTGGGTAACCTTTCGAGATTTGTTCGTATCGCTCATTCACCATAATAAGTCTATAGATAACGTACAGCGGATGCAATATTTAAAAGGATATTTATCTGGGGAAGCGGAACAACTACTTAGACACATTCCTATATCAGAGTCCAATTATGAACGGTGCTGGGAACAACTTAACGAGCGATACAATAATAAGAGATACTTGTCACATTTTATACTAAAAAGGTTACTTAGTCAGAAGAATATGAATAACGAATCAGCTGTTAGTCTCAAAGAATTGATTGATAACACTTCCGATTGTTTAAATGCTCTAGCTAATCTTGGTATCGATGTCGGTAATTGGGATCTTATCGTTGTACATATAATCTCTTTGAAGTTAGATCCAGAATCCCGAAAACAGTGGGAATTAAACGTCACTAGTGAAAAATCGTGCAGCAATGAGATTCCAACCTTTGAGCAATTTAAAAGTTTCTTGACCAGCCGATATCGCGCTCTTGAATTTTTGACCGCTGGCTCTAATGCGGGTAGAGGGAAAAACACAGAGACGTCAAAAGCCTTCCACGCGGCGACTGATTCTGTATTAGAATGTAAATGCTGTAAGGAAAACCATAAAATTATACATTGTAAGAATTTTATAAAAATGGATGTAAATACCAAACGGGAGTTCATTAAACAAAACAGTTTATGTTTTAACTGTTTACGGAACAACCACTCGGCTAAGCAGTGTCTGAGTTCAAGTGTATGTCGTGTTTGCAAACGCAAACATCATTCTTTGCTGCATGCCGCGGGTCCAGTTCATACCGATGACAGTTCCGATCATAAAAATAGTAATGTATCTCAAAACGAGAATGAGAGAGACGCGGCGCAAAGTGCTAAATCATCCGGATCGGCTAACTCGGACACAGTGGCCACGTTCTTCTCGGCTAACCAATTACATAGGACAAATCAAGTTTTGTTGGCCACGGTTCTAGTTAACGCCACAGCCAACAACGGTAGTTATCGTACAATAAGGGCGTTGCTAGATCAAGGGTCCCAAGCCTCATTTGTAACCGAGGCCACGGCACAGTATTTAGGGCTGAAAAGGACGCCAGTAAGGGGACACATCTCGGGATTGGAAGGTAATAATAAAATTATATCAAAATTTATGGTGGAAGTTACTCTGAGGTCCATACACAACCCCAACGTTCAGCTTAAGGTTGCCGCATACATACTAAAGAGTATAACCACTTTTCTACCTGGCAAGCAACTTGTACCTGTGGGGTGGGTTTGTGATTTCCCGTTAGCGGATCCGCATTATCACACACCAAACAAAATTGACATGTTGCTAGGGGCAGAAATTTATGGGCAAATTATCCAGGAAGGAGTTAAGAAGGGACCTCAGGGTAATCTCGTGGCGCAAGCGACTTCATTGGGCTGGGTTTTATCGGGTGTGGTGGAAAAATCACACCAACCACATGACAATGTTTTAGTCATGCATTCGCATGTGGAGGAAACAGACCTCATGAAACGCTTCTGGGAACTGGAGGACAATATGACGAACAGTCCCAACATATTATCCGAGGAAGAAAAACAGTGCGAACGTTTCTTCGCTACAACAACGCGAAGAGACAGTGACGGGTGCTATATAGTACGGTTGCCATTTAAAAGCCAAGATGCAACACCTATAGTAAGAAATTCTAAAAGGATAGCTGAAAAAAGATTGTCTTCATTAGTCACAAAGTTAAGTAAAAATACAAACATGGAAACGAAGTATCAAGAGGTATTGGAAGAATACTTACTGCTGGGTCATATGGAGAAAATACCTGAAAAGGAAATAAATAACCGTAAAGGAATTTACCTACCTCATTTTGCGGTTGTTCGGGAGGATAAGGATACCACGCAAGTGAGAATAGTATTCGATGCATCCTGTAAAGGTGAAAACGGTGTTTCATTAAATGATCTGTTAATGATAGGCCCTACTTTACAGCCAACGCTAAGACATATTTTAATGAAATGGAGAACATATCCAATATGTTTATCTGCGGACATAGTAAAAATGTACCGTCAAATCAAGGTTGATGAAAACGACGTGGACTTTCAGAGAATTCTGTGGAAAGGAACTGCAGATAATCAAACTCAAGAATACCGTTTATTGCGGGTTACTTTTGGTACAGCATGTGCCCCATATCTTGCTGTTAAGGTGCTTCAACAGGTAGCCATAGACGAGAAGGAGAAATACCCTACAGCTGCTGTAAAGGTTAAAGAAGATTTTTACATGGATGATCTGCTTACGGGCGTTGAAAGCGTTGAGGAAGGAGTCAAACTGTATTCTGAAATGAATCACTTAGTAGAAAAAGGAGGGTTTTCTTTGCAAAAGTGGTCAAGCAATAGTGAGGAGCTGTTGAAAAGTTTGAAAACTAAAGATAAAAATACTACAGAAGAAGGAAGGAAAATTAAAATAGATGAAGTTATTAAATTATTGGGACTTACCTGGGATCGAACAGGAGATGCGTTCCGCTACACAGTGACACTCCTACCGACGAAGAAGCCTGTAACAAAAAGAATAATTATATCGGACATATCACGTTTATTTGATCCACTTGGATGGGTTTCTCCAAGTGTTATAGTTGCAAAAATAATCATACAAAAGCTGTGGTTATCAGGTATAGGCTGGGATGATGAAGTTCCCGAAACAATATTAAATGAGTGGCTCACTTACCGTGATGACTTGTGCCAGTTGTCGGAGTTGCAAATACCTCGCTGGATCAATACAAAACGTAATAACACACTCGTTGAATTACATGGATTTAGCGACGCATCCAAGATGGCTTATGCAGCCGTGATTTATCTTCGGTCCATCGACGATCAGGGCCACGTGTCTGTGAACTTGGTAACATCAAGAACAAAAGTAGCACCAATAAAACAAATATCGATTCCACGTTTGGAGCTCTGTGGAGCAGTTCTTCTGAGTAGGTTATTGGTTGAGGTAGCTCGCACATTGAGTATTCCGAAGGAGAACATTTATGCCTGGTGTGACTCCACCGTCGTGCTGGCCTGGCTTAATAGCCACCCAAATCGGTGGCAAACATTTGTGGCGAATAGGGTATCTGAGATTTTAACCACTTTAGACGCACAACAGTGGTCTCATGTGCGGTCTGACGTAAATCCGGCTGATTGCGCGTCAAGAGGACTCAACCCGTCTGATCTCAGGAAACAAACAGCATGGTTTAATGGTCCTACCTTTTTATATTCAGGAAAAATAGATTATAACAAACCTAAAGACATAGATACAGACTTAGAAGCTATAAAAAGGGTGCACTTCTCGGGCACAGAAACAAACTTGTTTGATCGGTTTTCAAACCTAACGAAATTAATAAGAGTGGTAGCGTACTGCAGACGTATGTGGATAAAACGAAAGAAGGATCAAGGTGAAAAAACAGGGTTGTCAGCGCAAGAATTAGCGGAAGCGTTACGTGTTTGTATCCGACAGTGTCAAACAGAAGGTTTTGGAGAAGAAATAGAAAAGATCTCAAAGGATGGTTATTCAGTTACGTTAAAAGGACCTTTAAAATCGTTAAACCCATTCATAGACAGAAACAGAATATTACGAGTAGGAGGTAGGTTACAGAAGTCGGAACTAAGTGAAGACAAGAAACACCCAATGTTGTTACCAAAGAAGTCAAACTTAACCAATTTACTCGTGGCAGACGCTCATGACAACACCTTGCACGGGGGGCCTCAACTCATGTTGGCGTATTTGAGGACTAAATACTGGATTTTGGGGGCCAAGGAACTGGTCAAATCACACGTTCGTAAGTGCGTTAAATGTGTTAGACATTCGGCAACTACATCAAATCAGTTAATGGGGCAATTACCGGCTGCGAGGGTAACGCCTACAAGACCCTTTAAATGTACTGGGATTGATTATGCTGGTCCTATAAGTATAAGGACTTCCAAAGGTCGGGGTCATCATGCTTACAAGGGCTACATTTGTTTGTTTGTCTGTATGGCCACGAAAGCCGTACACATCGAGGCTGTAAGTGACATGACTACTCAAGGATTTTTAGCAGCATTCAGGAGATTTGTCTCTCGCAGAGGCCATTGTTCGGATATTTGGTCAGACAATGGCACTAACTTCGTAGGAGCATCAAGGGAGTTAAAGCAGTTATTCTCGGCGGAGCAAGCTAGTCTAACAAAGGAAATCGCTGACTGTTTAGCGTCTAAGGGAACGAAGTGGCATTTTATCCCTCCATACTCGCCTAACTTTGGTGGTCTTTGGGAAGCCGGAATCAAATCGATAAAATTCCACCTTCGGCGAGTAGTTGGAGATTCAACCCTTACTTACGAGGAGCTATCAACAGTTCTGACACAAATTGAAGCTTGCCTGAACTCGCGACCACTGTCGAGGATGGATGGGGATCCGGATGGCTTAGACGCATTGACGCCAAGTCATTTTCTGGTGGGTGAGCCATTAGTGGCAGTGCCGGAGTATAACTTTGAATCTAGCACTCTGAGTAGTCTACGCCGGTGGCAACTGACCCAACGGATGGCGCAACAGTTTTGGCGACGATGGTCGCAGGAATACTTAGTAATGTTTCTGAATCGCTATAAGTGGAATAAACAAACTCCAGAACCATCGGTCGGTATTTTAGTTTTAGTTAAAGAGGACGACTTGCCGCCTTGTCGATGGCTGCTTGGTCGTGTGGTTGCTACACACCCTGGCAGCGATGACATCACTAGAGTTGTATCTATACGTACAAAAAATGGTATAATAAAAAGGTCTATTTCAAAGATTTGCATCTTACCTGTAATGTCCACTTAGACAAACAGATGCGTTTATTTAGAATTATAAGGTTTAATGTGATTAATTTTAAGGATTTAATTTTATAGCAGTAACTAGTGTTTCATGGTGGGCGGAATTTAAACGGAAAATGTAATGGAAGGCCAAATTTGTTAATTTGCCCTTGGTGGGCGGAATGTTTGAGAAAATTGTTTAGTTTTGTGCCGATAGATGGCGTTGTACCGTTACGTCAGTTTTCTGAATCGCGGTGACAAGATGCGTAGTGGATTTACTTAGGTCAAAATTATTGTCAAGCAAAAATGAGCTCAATACACGGTTGAAAGTATTTATATTGTTTTAATATCATTATCTTCACCCCTGCTAAAGTAAAGAGTGCTGCAGAAGTGTCTTTCCGTGAAAGTTTGTTGTGACGCCTAGTAAACGGGTTGTTCATGGAGTCATTTCATGCATGTACGCAACACAGCTAAATTTGCTAATTTGGAATAAGTTATATCCATACTAATATTATAAATGCGAAAGTGTGCCTGTTACCTCTTCACGCTTAAACCGCTGAGCCCATTTACATGAAATTTGGTATAGAGATAGATTGCATCCCGGGGCCTTCCCCGGACATAGGTTAGTTTTTATCCCGATATTCCCACGGGATCGACACTTATGCGGGTGAAACCGCGGGGTGCCGCTAGTAATTCATATATAGTACCTATACCATGTTGCCAGTTCCTGTACCTACAGCTACCTTTTTATAAATATTTAGAGATTAAGAAGATAATGTTTTATAAATTTATAAAAAAGATTTTATTACCTATATATACTATTTGATGCTGACTACTTATTTGGTTTTTTATAACTAAGTGAGAGAGCTCTGAAAAACTATATTGTGTACTTTAATATATTAGTATTTTTTAGGTAATTATCTGCCATGAACATTCCATTAGAATAATTGTATGATATACTTATATTAATACGGTAAGAGATAAATAGTTCGAAGGATACATAGATCTCTACATAATAATTTAAACCAAAAATAAAATTATTTTGTTATAAAATAACAATGATAATGTAAATTAATTTTAGTGAAAAATCTTTTTGTATACCTACTTGAACGGTAAAAACATATGGACAGTCAAATTTTGAAACTGAAACAATAAGACATTATTTTCATAAAGAAATTATTTATTTTCTTTACAAAATAGAGTTATTATTTTCTCATTTATATTTATTATTCTATGACTAGTTTTATATAACAGTTGTTTGTGATTTAATATATTTTATGATATTGCACAGTTTATTGGTTGTTCTCCTTTTATTAGCCGCGGCTCCTCTCCTAGTGACACATTGTTGACTACTTCTGCTACCTCATTAAAGTCTGGCAATGCCATTGTCTGTAGCTTTGAATATACTAACTTATCATTTACTTCAACCTCAAATGCACCTGTAAGAGAAAGAATAACTACTTAGTTTACTTGACACCTATTCACTGAACCTGTTGAGAAATTTTGGCTGTATCTGCAAGCGTTTTTCACTTCTGCATTAAGTCTTATGGATATCTAGTATATCTAATCATATTGTACTGAAAAAGTACATTAGTTTAAAAAGTACCTTGTCATAAGCTATGGCATAATATATGATAAGGTACTTGTTAAACTATCTGATGATAACCGAACAGACAGTCAGTAACAGCTTATAGCATCATGCACATCACAGGTACACACACAGCACAGCACAGGTAGTTGTTCCGGGTCTGGCTGTTTGTGTATGTGAATTTAAATGTTTGTAAACGCACCCACGATACAGGAGTAATTCCTAGTGTGGGGCAACATTTTTAAAATAAATAATACTAGCAACTTGAGCGCAGGTAAATGAAGCTTGGTGTCAGTGTTAAGAATGTTTGCATCAGTAGTGTTAATTCATATAATATAAATGCTTTAAAAAGTAATACATACCTTGTCTTCCACGAGCACAGTTCACTGTTGCATTAGGAGTAATCTTCCTAATAGTTTGTCCAAGTGCCAAGCAGTGACCGCTATAATCACAAGCACCGCTGAAAAATGAAGAAAATCATTGCACAATTTAATTAAGTGCAGATGATAAAGAATAGAAAGTCTGTTTCTGTAGTTTCTGCCATGTGGAAAAAGGCGCGAGTTTGTTTTGTCTGTATGATATACCAATAAGTATAAATTTATAGCTGGATGCTGGACTATATTGACGATTTATTGATATTACTCGACTGCCCTTTACCAAAACTAACCTTACTGAGATGCTCCATAATTAGCTAGATCTATGGGGACACGCAATGATATATAGGGTCACGAGTACATTTCTAGTTCTTTGGCATTTTTAAAAAATCACTTTGATATATTCAGAAAATATCGATAGCATTGCAGTGTGCAGTTCATTCATAACACAAGATAATTACTTCTTACGTACCAGTACTCCACCTTCACTATTGGATTAATCACCTTTAAAGTCTCATTGCTGGCCATGGTTAAAAGTTTTATTAGTGGTTTTCTCTCACATTCTTAGAAATATCTTACAAAATAAGGAGAATTTAAGTTTTTCTAATACCCATATTACGTTACCATTTCACTTTGACTTTTGACTTTGATGTTGATAAACTTAAGAACAGCTGATTGCGTAATGTTGCCAGTAGCCAAACAGTTGACATCAAATAGGGGATCTATTTGATGTCAACTTTTGTTCAAAATCCTCCTAATTTATATATAAGAAGCAAACATTTAAATAAGTTAAATTGCAGTTTATGTGTGAATCATAAAAAAAACATATAATAAAATATTACGTGAAATCAATCTTTTGGTGCTGCTGTTATCTGATACGGACAGTTGTCAATTTGTCATTTTATATTGACAGTGACATTTTATGAAAGCGATCGATTGTTGATGTTTTTACTATTTCTAATTTACGTTGAGTCCAATTAAACATACTATGTATCACTATTATCAATAAAGCAGCATTTGTGCAAATAAATCCTCAACTACCGGCAGGTGACTTATGGGAGGTGATACACCAATGCAACTTCCCTGGAATTTCATTGTTGCACTCTCGTTATCAATATGGACTACGATTATCTCATTAAATTACTCTGTGTGGGGGACTCTGGCGTCGGGAAAACAAGCTTCTTATACAAATATACTGATGGGGTCTTCCACACTCAGTTCATTTCAACAGTTGGTATAGACTTCAGGGAGAAAAGTGTGGTAAGATTATCATCAAATATTAATATTTTATCACATTCATTTACCTACGTACTTTATCTCAATTGATTGATACCGATAAAATTAATTAACGATGGGAGCTTTTTGTAGTGCCTTTAATTGAGTGCTTGTATAAATTCTACTGCAAGTTTGGTGTCCTACTTAATATTTTAATATTAATTTATTATTTTGAATATTCAGCTCTATCAACAAAACGGGAGGCAACACCGTGTTCACTTACAACTATGGGATACAGCTGGACAAGAACGGTAAATAACAAGTTATCATATTTACTTAAAAGTATTATTATATTCCTTTTATTCTCTGATACCATAATACAATTTAATGATTGCCATCTATTTTTATTATTTGAAACAGTTTATCTTCTTCATTACAGGTTCCGTAGCCTGACTACAGCGTTCTACCGTGATGCTATGGGATTTCTTTTGCTATTTGATCTCACCAATGAGGCCTCTTTCCTTGAAGTCAGGAATTGGATTGAGCAATTAAAGGTAATTGCCCCATTATTGGCAATGATTTTATAACATAAAAATTGATGTAAGAACCTAGAACTTTTTCCAGTAAGTATTTTAGAAAAGAGGTTCTCATACCTTTTTGTGTTCTGGTTTGGTTATGATCCTAAAAAAAAACAAATACAATATTAGTATTACTTGGTTGAAGACATATTAGATACATAAATAAGTAATATTGATATTATTAATAAAACTAACTTAAATTATTACTTTATAATTTCAGACTCACAGCCTGTCAGAAGACCCTGACATAGTGCTATGCGGGCATAAATGTGATTTACAAGAGAAGAGACTGGTTAACCAGAATCGTGCCCGTGAATTTGCCAAGAACTACAACCTTCCATATTTAGAGACCAGTGCCAAATCAGGTCAGAACATTGACCGTGCCATTGAGATTTTACTTGACCGCATCATGAATAGGTAAGAAATGATTGATACTTTTTCTCTGAACTTTACATAATAAGAAAGAAAGAAAGAAAATACGTTTATTTGCGGTGAACATCACGCAAAAAAGAACAAACAATAATAAAATAGTAGGGTGAAACATGTGTCACATCCATGCAAGACGGCTATTGCTCAGAATTATGCTACGACCCTATGCAAGACAAAGCCCCAGGCTGGTTTTCAGCGAAAGCTGGCGCCGACGTAATGACGTCATATAATAATTGTATCATAATAAGAGTTCGGCAGAAACACGATTTTCAGCCGAAACCGAAACCGTAACCAAATCTTCGGCTCCTCTTCTAATTTTGGCCGAAACAGAAACTTATGTGATTAAGTAAAAGTTAGTTAAAAGCCCTCTTACATTTCGGCACTGTGCACGCATATATTTTTTTTTATAAGTGGCATCTCGCAGTTCAACCTGTACGTAGTACGTTCTCATCTGCATAGCCGGGCTTGCTTGTGGGTGCCTCAATAAATTAAGGCCTCCAGTCAGGTCGAGCGCGCATCGCCTGCGCAGTGAAATATATAGTACTTTTATTTTATTTATTAAAAAATTAAAGTATCAACTTTTTAGGGTTCCGTAGTCAACTAGGAACCCTCATAGTTTCGCCATGTCTGTCTGTCCGTCTGTCCGTCCTCGCTTAATCTCTGTGACCGTTAGCACTAGAAAGCTGAAATTTGGTACCAATATGTATATCAATCACGCCGACAAAGTGGTAAAATAAAAATTGGAAAAAAATGTTTTATTAGGGTAGCCCCCCTATATGTAAAGTGGGAAGTGATTTTTTTTTTATATTCAAACCTAACGTGTGATATATTGTTGGAAAGGTATTTAAAAATGAATAGGGGTTTACTAAAATCATTTTTTGATAATGTCAATAATTTCGGAAATAATCGCTCCGAAAGTAAAAAACAATGTGTCCCCCCCCCCTCTAACTTTTGAACCATAAGTTTAAAAAATATGAAAAAAATCTGCAAAGTAGAACTTTGTAAGGACTTTCTAGGAAAATTATTTTGAACTTGATGGAAACAACAGTTTTTGTAAGTACAAAAAAGACAAAAAGTTGTACAAAATAATTTCTGGACTAAGTTTGTAGTATAATCGTATATGCAAGCATTTTTTTAACTTCGTTTACATATTTTATTATCCTGAACGTATCCCTTTGTGTTCGCGCTAAAAACCGTCACGAGTTGCAGCGCCTGCCGCGGAGCGTGCAATGATGCACGCTCCGTGTTCGCGCACGTACCCACTACCGGGAGCAGTTGCAGGAGCGCGGAGCGCTGCTGGAGCGCGAACATAATGGATACCCACTTTTAAACTTATGGGAACACTTATTGTGACGGACGGGAAACTACGGAACCCTACACTGAGCGTGGCCCGACACGCTCTTGGCCGGTTTTTTTTAAATTGATATTGTTTATGCAATTATTGGAGACTATTTTGGTATACTACGTAAAAATGTTGTAGAAGTTCGTAGATATTCAGACTTGATTCCAGTAGAAAATTTAATTAGGTCCTGTCATTTTCTCTTTATTTATAAGACATTATATAACAAAAATGTATTCTATTATTATAAAAGTATATGACATTTGTGATATGAGAAAAAAAAAATTTGATGGATTATATTCAACAAATTCTGCAAATTAGAGCTCTCAAATCAACTCTCCATGAGTTTTTGCCTAAACATGCATCAGGAGAACGATTATTGCTAAATAAGTAGATGAATTATAAAAAATCGTTTTATTATTATTATAGAAGAGAAAACGAACTATCTTTACCAATTAATTGTTATTTATACCAACCAACGAATAGTATTCAATGTCAACGAGGAAATCATGCTTCTACGCGTATTTTTGTCATACTCCCCTTAAATTGACTGCCGGAAACCTAACTTTCTGACCAAAACTAGCCGAAACTGAAACCAAACCTTTGGTCAGACACTAAATTCATACAAGACAATGAACAATTTCATTGAAAAATTTAACATCTTGTTTAAAGATGTTGTAATTCAACCACGGCAAGGCAAGTGCTTGCACATCACGTTTTCCTACAACTATCTAAAATTTTGCAAACTTTTTTTATTAAGAAAATTGTTTCCTTGCAGGATGGAGTCTTCAGTGGAATACGCGATGCTGTGTGCATCAGGACGCCGCCGTCAATCGCTCCAAAAACTACAGGCGAATAAAGACAAGAAGTTTTGTTCTTGCTAAAGTTTTATATTTTGTGATTATATACTGTCTTTTACATTCTACTGTCTACCTGTGAAACTAAAAGTATTTGCTATACAATTTATAAAATACTTTGAAAACGTCATAAAGGTTTTATATTATTATAACTTGGAACCAAAATTATTTATTCCAAAAGGGTCTATGGTTAATGAGACTGATTTTTGTTTTCTAGTATCTGTTCATGGATGTATTTATCTTTACATTCCATCATTTCCATCCTAATGTAATTTTAACTTTAAAATTGTAATGAGTATGCATTTGCTGTCTTTGTTATTTTGTTTTTGATATTTGTGGAAATCTTTTCACTATTTGCAATATTTCTGATCTGAACTTCATATTTAATAAATTTTATTGTTAGATAGGTATGATCTGAAAATGGGTTCTGGCGAATACTAATTTTTGATTTATAGTTCGGCGAAACATTATGCCGAATCAACTATTCGGCAGTCAGCTACGATCGCTTTGCCATTTCAAAATTTGAATGTCTTCATACTCAAAACTCTGTGTCCTGTATTGAACGTTTGTATCACTATTACCGAATATTCATTAGATCTTATACTTTGTTCCTTATGATAAGTGCAGGGTACATAATCCTATTCACATGGAAGTTGTGAGTTAAAAGTTAAGAGGTATTAAGTTATTGTTACCTAGTACACAATGATGACATGGTTTGCAAATTAACATTGTCTTATGTCTGGCGGTGTAACCGTATTTTGGCTTGGCTTTATGTTGTTCGGCTAAAGTTGCATAAGTTTACCTTTATTGAGCTTTTTCGCCATGAAACCTAGGTGTTACCGATTTATAGCTCGGTTCTCTGGGATCTCGAATAACTGACTTTATGTTTGGCTAAACCTAGCATAACAACTAACACGTTTTTGGTATTTTTGTTTGTAACAGTTTTTCAGTTCAGCCAAATTTAAGTGTAAGTAACCGAATTTCGGCTAGCCTAAACCCGGGTTTCAGTTCGGCTAAATCTAAGGGTTTTTTCCGTTTATCCACCCTAAGGTGGTAAGGGTAAGGAAACCCGGGAACGCGTTTCCGAAAATCCACCCTTAACTTAGGCCTAGTTGGATAAATGGTTCACCTTAGGGCGAATTTTTGACAAATGGAATAACCGAAATCTAACGAACCGAGTTTCGGTTCTGCTAAACCAGTGTAATCAATTTTCCATCGAAAATTGCAATATGCATTCATGAGTCATTGTGTACTAGAAGCCTATTGTTATTAGCTTGTTTTTGTTGTTGAATGCTTTGCACAAGTGTGATATTTTAATAGCACAAAATAATTATACAAAGTATACCTACTGAGTTTTAAACCTTGTGAAGTTTTTGGGAAAATCATATGATATTTGATATTCATGAATTAACCCTGGTCTATTGAAGTAAACATAATTTGAAAGAATTGTTATACACTTTTACATTTGAATAATATGTAGATTGTAAGTGAACATTATCATAAAGGTGTGCTTAGACCAGACGAGCATTATAGAGAAGATTTATACATTGGGTATATCTTGCAGAGTCTCGGCCCCAACCGTAGGTCTCCAAGTAGTTTTCTTTTTTGTGATTTTGCCCGTTCTTTGTGTAGTCTAAACACACCTAGTGTTTTTTTTTTTATTTTAAATAAGTATACTTAATCAATAATGTTTTTGTCTATTTTTAAGCCTGTTTATTGAAATAGTGACCCCACCGAGACTTCGTTCCCTTAGAAATATTCGTACCTATAGAATCCGTTCATCGTAAAGAAGAATTAAGCCAAAACCATTCCCTTAGGAGTTAAGTCATAGTAAAAACTATAGAAAAGGCTGTATGAAAAGCTCTCGAAAACTTGAATTCACTGAAGTTGCTACCAAAATGTAGTTTCCAGCATCTCATCCAAGAGAGAGGGCAGTTTATAAAGAATGAGAGACTCGAAATGCTCTATGGTTCCACCTTTGTTTTTTTAATATAGTTATTAAACCTACATTTACTTAATTAAGTCTTGCCATAATCATTAAGTTAATCTTAATCAATTCTAGTCATATTTAACAAATTTTGTAAAAGCGTAAAATTATGAAAAGTGCATAAAATTCGAACGAAAACTTTGTAATTATTGTGATCGGCTTAAATATTTATTAAATAATACAATTTTGTAATGTATTAATAAAAATATTGAAATTTTACCCTTGACCAAATTGCGATTTATATACATACCTAATATAAAGTGTCAATTTTGTGTACAATTATTATCTATTTGATGTTTTCTGTGTCATTGAATTAAATAATTATTAAAGTTTGTTTGTATTTTTACCCTCAGGCATAATCTCAATATTATATGTAGGTATTATCTATTATTATAGATAAATCACAGACAACCTGGTGATTTCATCAACTACTAGTGCTTTCGTTTATTTCTTGATTTACTAAATACGACACACTTTCAATCTTAATAGGAATAATTTTGAAAGATATTTCTAATCTATCGCTTCATATGTTCCAAAAATTTATCTGCTCAACAACGTTAATAACGCAATGAACTTTGTTGAACTGTCAAAATGAGGGCCCGCTGATTTAGACAGTGCGATTGCATATGGCATACCATAAGATAAAGCAACGATAAAAGTCGCACCGTCTAAACAGTGTTTAATTAATGATGCATGTCATTTATTGCTTCATTTTTATTGTATGCCACAAGTAAGAAACTTGAATCGTGTAAATGGGGATTTATGTTAGCCATTGAATGTGTGACATACAAAACTAAATGATTGAGAGCAGTGGTGGTCCAGTGGTAACGGCCGCGACTAACGAGTTGGAGGTCGTAGATTCGAACTCAGGCAGATGCTTTACTGTGTGTAAATAATTTCATCAACACTGCTTTCAAAACGGCGAAGAAAAACATCGTGAGGAAACCGGCATGCCCTAGAACAGAAAAATCGGAGACGTGATTTCTACCAATCCGCACTGGGCCCGCGTGGTGGATTAGGGCCCACTCCTCACAGAGAGGAGGCCTGTGTCCCAGCAGTGGGAACTTTGTAGATAATGCTTATGCTACAATTAAATGTAGTGTGAACAAAGGTTTATATTTAGCTCAATCTAGATTATACAGGATTTCAGAAACATTGACGCGCAACTACCTGTTACCATGGATTCAGTAGGTACCTACATGATTCTAAACCACCCTTTTTTGCGTTAACATTTTGGTCGGTGTTAAAAAAAATTGTTGTTCCATTAATAGGTATTTTGACCGCATAGGTATTAGTCACTTTTCTATGCATGTAGCAGCAGATTTTTTTTTATAACTTACAAAGAATTTCTGCGTTAGGAGATCTAAGATTATGTGCTGAATCATGGTTTCGGTTTACGGGTCGATGTTCCTACAAACTGTAAAAGAGTGTAGGTTCTCGCCTGCCGCCATTGACGTTCAATGATGGTGGCTATCGGTGCTACAAATCTGCATAGCTACCTATACCGCACCGCGCTGCTACCTCAGGCAACGTCTCAGTTAAGTGGTCGGCCTATAGGGAGGTTAGTTAATAATTCAAGTCATTTTAATTAAAAAAGCAAATTTTTAGCATAGCCAAAAAATTGCATCGCTACACCAGTGGGCATCGTTGCACCATTGTAGGACTGATAATCAGATACGAGCTGCCTTCATTAGCAAAAAAATAGGGTAGGTAGGCTACTTAACTTTGGTGCCCACCACTCCGTGGTAGGTAGTGTGCGCAAGTTAAGTCTGTGCGCGGTTAAAATCGGAAATAATCAGTTGCCGCTTTTTGGACGTTTATTTCAGGTGTCAAAAGAGTGTGAAATTTATTTAAAAATTATTTAGTGTGAAATTTACTTAAAAAATTATTTAAAAGATCTGGCAAGGATAATTATAATCTTGAAGCCAAACATCGCGCGCAGACTTATTCGTCGGTGCACGCACTCTACCTTTCGATGAGCCAGTTTAGTGTTCAATAGCGTCAAAGATTATGATGGTCGGTCTCGTTCGAGGTCTAGAAAAGTGGTTACCTACTGTTCAGTTTTTACTAATATTAGGGAACGACGACCTTCAGGGGCAATGTGGATTGTTAACAGTCTGCCGACTCTACAGCGAATAATCGGCGTGGTGTACTGTACCTACTTACCTAACTACTATTTGACATTTATGATCACAATGGCTATCTGGGGGCACGGCAGTGCCCTCACCAAGTCGAGCAAAAAGCGGCACGGGCGGCCGTACCATCCTTTTCTCGAAGCAGTTCGGGCCATTTTCGACCCTCTATAACTTTGTTGTGGATAAAACTAGAAGCCTGAATTTTCAGTAACCAAGAAAACATTGTATAAACACGGTATATTTCAAATTTTATTCAATTTGAACCAGTAGTTTAAGAATTATAACTAGTCAAAGTTTCTTAATTTTGTCACTCACTCACTCACTGACCGACTGACTATTATGTATAATATAATTGAATAATAGGTACAGACGCCAGCACATCAAGCTACTACAATCTGTCAAAGGACATCAACCGCTTTGTATGGCGTTTGGGCTTGAACATGAACATAAAAATATTGCACTATTATTGATTTTATTAAGTGGTTTACAGTACAAAGAAAACGTATAGATAAGAAGTTTTGTGTCAAATTAGTTAAATCGTACAAAAAAAAAACTTCAATACTTGTAAAAGGCTCACTACTGGCTCTATCAATGCACACGACCTTGTACGCTATCTTACACCCACAGGTTGACTGCGAGAGAACTAGTGATGGATTTTAGCCAACTCAAATATTCAATAAATAAAGAACAAAAAACAATGTACATACATAATCATTTCAGAAGTTGGGACTTACCACGAAAGTCCATGTTCACGTGCAAGTCTTCATGTAAAGCGGGTTCATTATACGGAGAAATGCCAGGGTTAACGTTTGAAGCGGGTACTGAGTCCGAGAGTGAGCCGGGGTCGTCGAATAGAAAATCATCAGAATCCATTTTGAACAGTCTTCAAAAATAGCTAAAGTCGGAATAATATGAATTCACAATACGATACGAAAAAGAGCGGCAAACGCAAAGCGAATGACATTGACAATTTGAAAATCGAGCGCCAGTCGCGTCTGGGTCAGTGTTGCCAGTTCTCTGCACTGTCAGTCGAACACTCGATTTGAAATCGATTCCATCATGCTGTGATGTATTGTTTTGCGTAATTGTTTTGGTTATGGATCATGCCGCATTACAATTAGAATCTTCAAGAAAAGCACGTGTTAATAATACCCGCTACCATGACGGACAAAACACAAACGAACGAAGACGAATTACCAATTACGAACGATTCTTATTATTTTTCCCCGATAGAGGATAAAGGCTCCTTCAAACAGGCGCGACACGCGATAAATTCGCGCGCGACACAGAGACACCGCAAGTCGCGCAACGAGCGGTGAGCGGTGATTATATCGCGTATCGCGCCTGTTTGTAGGAGCCTTAAACGACTTCCAACGTTTGTTCTACGTGGGCATGCTATAATCATGGCGGTAAGTCTCCTCTTTGAGGAGTGGCTAGAGTGGCGACACGGCGTCCTTACTTTCCACAAGACGCAAAAAGTCTGACACGAGGAGCCTAGCGCGGGGGAAATAAACGGATGATTTTACCATCACAAAAAAAAAATGTTTTTACGTAAACTATACCTTTTTATTTATGTAAGGTTAAGATGATGATGGTGATGCTGATGATGAATCCTCCAACGACTAGAGTAAAGCTCAGTCTTCCAGGAAAACATTTTAATGTTTCGAAGCTCTCGAATCGAAACATTAAAAATATCGATATTATTTTTTCTGTGTCTTTATTCTTTAGGCAACCCTAACACAACGCGCCCCGCACGCCGCGCCGCAACTGTCACCATACAAATACAAATCAATTAAAAATCTATTTAATTCGTTTTTAATATTATTTATTTTGACACTCCCGAATAGGGACCAATGTTCAGTAAATATTATTACTAAATTATTTATGAATTCCTTTTTTCCCAATATGGTTGTTCACGGTTAGCCCATTTTGGTTGAAGTCCTTTATTTAATAGATTGATAAATTGACTTGGCAATCGCACTTAACAATCTAATTTAATAGATATAATATGTATTATTTATGATACATTGTGTTTTCATGCGATGGCCAAGTCAATCTATTTATTTAAAACATAAAAGATTTTTAATATTGATATGGTCACTATAAGATGTTGTTATGTTAGCTAATTACGTACTAACTTAAGACAGAAGGTCCCTTAAGTAGGGACTGAATAAATTAACCGACTTGGTATTACATGGATCTCACAACTTTTTACGGTAGAAGAACTGAGTTGCGAGACTTTATTTTTTTACGAGTTATGTTTTTGATGGCATAAACATATACATGCTATATAATAATGTTTAGGTATAACTATTCCACGTCATGGTAATAACAACAGACTGTCAACTGTCAGTCTTAACTACCCACAAAACACTTTGAACTGATAGAGCATAATGAATAGTGAAATCTAACCAAATCAAAGTTTATTTTGAAATTGTATTTAGCTCAGAGCCGTACACCGAGGGGTCGTGGGTGAGTTCACCAAACTGCGATCATCTGGCCCCCTTGCACGCACGTGATACGTCGGCCTGCAGTATTATACACCAGCCACGCAAAATTAAACTAAATCACGTAGGGACAAAGCCCAAAATTGTGTGCACCACACTGATAAGCTGCAATACTCAGTGACAATGCCTCTCCACATGGACTCTGATGCAAGGACATAGTGTCGAAATTGGCCTTTCTGAAGGACACGACCCCATCACGCAGACGCGGAAGCTTTAGTACTACGTCACACTAGCGCTAATCTCGCTCCTACTTAGCGTTGTTTTCGTTGTTCTACGATACTAAACCATCATGTGATCTTTTGTTTTGCTTATAAATTAAACCTTTCTTCATTTTTGTTTCTGTATGTTTTGTGTGTTGAAGTTTTCGTGTTGAGAGCCGTCTGTTTCCTCCTGAAGCGAGAGTGTACTGTGTTATAGTACCGCTTCGTCCGTAGCTAGCTTCATTCCGTTTGCCAGTTTGTTTATGAGTTGGAAGACAACAGATTGGTGCAGCCGGCTTCTCCGAGCTCCGTAATTCGAAGCAGCGTGTGTTTTCAGTAAGACGCGAGTTATCAATGAAGCCGCCTGAAACGGCGATCGAAACATGAACACAGTGAACAACCGCGTGCTTGTACCGGAGTGAATAACATAATATCCGCGTGGTTTCAGTGAAGTGTTGACATTTTGTATTACCTATCGAACTGCAAACAATTCGACAACGATATTGTATTGAGAATAATTCGAGAATTAATCATAATCGAGTAGTATTACTTAGTTTGAGCAGTGATTAATGAGGATCTTAAAAGGGTAAGTTAATTTATTTATTTTATAAAAACTAGTGAGTTAAAATAAGAATTTTCGTAAACCTACTGCGTTATTATTTATTTAGATAGTAACACAGCCCAATATAAAATACCTACTATACTATTGACTTACATTTTATAATTTTAAATTTCAGTTTAGGGTAAAGATGCAATGTCGTGACCAAAACAAAAATTCATCACCTATTAGATTCTTATTAGAAACTAATAATGAATTAATTAATAATCCACAAACGAACTATAAATAGATATCACATTATTGAAGTAATGGGATTCAGGAACACGTGTTTCTTATTTACATTCTTTTTTTTAATGTTACGAATCCTGTCTTGGGCAACGTGCTACGGGAAGTCTAGTCTTTGAGAGAAAATGTATTTCCCCGTATTTTCGCCGTAACGTAAATTGTATTTAGTTATTGGAATTATTTTACTGTGAAAATGAGGCAACACCTACTACCTAGGTACCTAAGTATAGATTGCCTAGCCAGTATTAGCTACCTAGGTACCTATGTGCTATATGCAAGAGTGCAAGGCCTACGACGTTGCTAAACAAATTTGGACCTATGGACATGGTGCATACCACCCTTGATTATTTAATGTCTGAGACTGGGGTGTCATTATACTATGCCTTAATTGGTTCTGAATTATTAGAACGTTAACATATTTTATGGCTTTGTTAAAATAAAGTCTGGTAAATAAATTGTTACTCAATTTGACTTTCAACTTAAAGGTTCCTTCAAACAGGCGCGACACGACACGCGACACAAAGGCACCGCAAGTCGCGCAACGAGCGGTACCTTTGTGTCGCGCGCGATTATATCGCGTGTCGCGCCTGTTTGTAGGAGCCCTAATTGTTCGTTCCTTTATTCAAATCAAACTGTCATTCTCTTACAGAAGTATGAAATGGCTACAGGCCATGGCTTTACCTATTATAATGACGTAGAGTATCAATTTGAGTCAGAATTCATTTTTCTGGCTGTGCTTAATATATATAATAGATGATTGTAAAATCGTCCTACCCCAACCTTTTCCCCAAGGTCTCCCCTTTTTCCTTCCAAATCTCCTAAAAAAAAACATTTATTTTAGACCAGACATTTTATAAACCTGCCAAACGGCGTGGTGCCTGCTAGGTACAGGCATTTCGAAATTGACAGCAGTTGAGTGTGAAAACAGATCCCAATGTGGTTACAATTTGTCCTACTAAACGAATCCGCAATCCGAACCTGCAGATTACTTTCGCAGTACCGTAAACTAATATTAAAAATTCAGGGTTTAATCTCGGGGAAGAGAAGGCAAACTGAATTAACTTTTTTTAATGGAATCACATTAAATACAGAGAAGTTCAATGTAACTGCGGAATTGTTGTGTCCCTATTATTTACGCGCAATGAGTAAAGGCTCGTAAACACAGGCGCGACGCGACACGCGACACAAAGGAACCGCTAGTTGCGCGACTTGCGGTGCCTTTGTGTCGCGTGTCGCGTCGCGCCTGTGTGTACGAGCCTTAATGCTATGGGGTAGGTGACTAGATTCCTACTGAACGCTTTTCTTTATGTCCAACTAGCAGCGCCCCGCGGTTTCACTCGAATAAGTGCCGATCCTGTGGGAATATCGAGATAAAAACTATCCTATGTCCTTCCCCGGGATGCAATCTATCTCTCTGCCAAATTTTATCGAAATCGGTTCAGTGGTTTAAGTGTGAAAAGGCAACATACAGACAGACAGACAGAGTTACTTTCGAATTTATAATATTAGTATGGATACAGAAAAAGAAAGATAAATTGGTTGGTTGGTTGGTTAATTGATTGGTTAATTGGTTGGTTGGTTGATTGGTTGGTTGGTTGGTTGTTTGTTTGGGTGGGTGACGTCCTTAGGTACCTAGCAAACCACATTTTTTGGTTAATACCTATAAGACCGAGACGTTTTGTCCCCTGTGGAATTCTTATTGGATACCCTACCAATCGTATGGGGAAACACTTCTAACAAAAGGTAGGGTCGCAAGTCCAAAATCTAGTTCTAATGGAGAAAAGTTACTAAGCAGTTGGATCCCATTCTTCGTAGATAAGTACCTACTTTAAAAGTTACTTCCTCATATCCTTGATTATGATAATTAAAGCATTAATATAGGGTGGGAGTTTCGAAGTACTATCCTCATATTCTATTACAGCCAATTAGTTTTAATTAATCTCAATAACTCGTTAATTTACACTCAGGGTTGTTGCCAAAACAAGCTAGCAAGTGTAGAGTACAATGGGAATGTTTAGAACATTTCTACTAAGGATAAGATTCACAGACCGCTTTTTGAATTAACTTTGGTAAGTAAGTAGGTATGCCTAAAATAACCGTCTCATTTGACTTTGAACTTAGTTCGTGTAACATTAAAATATTTACCTACACGTGTACTTGCTCTGCTATAGCAAGTAACTCTATTCATCATCATCTGTATAGCCTTTTCCCAACTATGTTGGCGTCGGCTTCCAGTCTAACCGGATGCAGCTGAATACCAGTATTTTACATGGAGCGACTGCCTATCTGACCTCCACAACGCAGTCACTGGGTAATACGATACCTCTTGGTGAGACTGGTTGACAGACTTTCAGGCTTCTGACGGCCCGTAACAACTGTCAAAGATACACGAATGACAGCCGGGACCTACAGCTTAATGTGGTTTCCGAGACACGGACGGGTCTTGGTATGTAAAGATGGTCACCCATCCACGGACCAAAAGCGGCAAGCGTAGCTTAACCTGATCGATAGTTACTTGCAAGTATTACCTATAGTAAATTCAAACGTTCTGTGAATCTTACTTTAAGAGTGAGGGCCTTTCGATCTGTGCTTTCAGAAAGAGGCTTTAGGAGAAAACAGAAAATATGTCGGAAATTAGATGGAACATGGTTCGTTTTCGCTCAGCACTTTGTCTGATGGTCGCATTGAGTTGATAAAAAAAAGTGGTAACAGGACTAATATCAGGGTGCATCAAGGAATCTCTGAAAGCTACTTGAAAAGGTTGCTGGTTCGAACAGAGTAGATACTGCAGCAAGCCAAAACTTCCAAAAGTTACAGACGACGCTTGTCTCCGCCGAAAAATCTACCTATAGGTTATAAGAAATAATTATTTTGTTTCTAAAAATTCTAGCCAGTTGGTCTCCAATAATGTTCTTCGATAGTAATGTCTAGAGCAAATGGTTTCAAATTCTCCATGAAACAATCAACAGGGTATCTATATCTTAAAATGATTTCTCGTCTTTCAGTTCCTCACCAAATTGTCCTTGACGGGGGATAAAAGCTCAGGATCCAGCTCAGCTAGTCGCTTCTGTAAAAATCTCACCGTGAAAACTTAGGTGATGTGAGTGTGATTTTGTTAGGAATTGACACTATTGACAGCTCACTCCACGCTCACTTCACCTAAGTTTTCACGGTGAGATGGTTAGCGAATCGCACCGAATCCAGGCCAATGAGGGGGTAGATGATTGAAATATAAACTGTTTACATTCCGTGGGAAAACCAAATAATTTATAACATTCACGTGAACCTGATTCATGACTATATTTTCGGTTTTTGAACAAGCATGTATATATATGATTGGAGATAAGAATTTTGATGGAGCTCAAAACTGTATGACGTCAAAGTTTGATGGACTGGTTCTAAAATACGATGCTTTAGACGTTATTTTGTTTTTTTAGTTGAACCTGAAACAGTATTTTTAGCTTTTGATGGTCTTGTGATCTCAAATCCGGATTAAAGATGGTTTTCTGGAAGCGTAGGTTCCTTCTTCACTATTAGTACAGTGAAGAAGGAACGCAACATCTATTTATAGGCACTGATTAATAGAATGCAAATCTTATATAGAGAAAGGTGTCTGAGATAGGAGGGTCTCGAACTACAGCCCTACAGGTCACCCGGCTTGTTTTGATAGGACATATTAATTTACAAAACGCTTATAGTCAAGATATTATATCATATAAGTTTAAAATTGCAATTAAGTATAAGCAGAACCTACAAAATTAAGAGAAAAATTGAAGAAAAAAAAACAAAATGTTTTCGATACCTACTCCCATAATGGAATAGCTTCGTAATAATGTACCCATAAACGTTTACAGCTGAACTCAGTTGAGGATTTTGTATCATACCATCTTCCTGTCCTTTTATCCATTCCGGTTGGGTAGGTATATCAGACCTCGTCTTAATGCTTCCTTCCTTTGTTGCCATTACCTATCTCACACACAATGCGTCCATCATTAATCTATTCTCTTTTCCTAAAAACCACAGGGCTCCAAGTTTAAGGACCTAGGATGTGAATAAAACTCAACTTAACCCTATTGACAATGCATCCATCATTTATCTATTCACTTTTTCTGGAGTCATACACTTGGCTCTAACTTTAGAGACCTAGGATGTGAAAACAAAAACTTCCTAAGTAAACCAATTGACAATGCATCCATCGTTTATATATTCTCCTGTCCTAGATTCACAGGACTCCAAGTTTAGGGACCTAGGATGTGAAAAGCCCTACCTAATCCTATTGACCGCTCACAATGGGAATTATAGGAAGGCTAAAAGTCACCCAAAGGGCATTGGAGAGGGCTATGCTTGGAGTTGCCCTGCGTGATCGAATCAGGAATGAGGAGATCCGCAGGAGAACCAAGGTAAACGACATAGCCCGAAGAATTGCCAAACTTAAGTGGCAGTGGGCAGGGCACATTGCTCGCAGAACAGATGGCCTATGGGGCCGAAAGGTTCAGGAGTGGCGACCGCGTACTGGAAGACGTTGCGTTGGAAGGCCTCCCACAAGGCGGTCCGACGATCTTGTGAAGGCCGCAGGAACCCGCTGGATGCGAGAAGCACAGAACCGGTCGAAGTGGAAGTGCTTGGGGGAGGCCTATGTCCAGCAGTGGACGTGTTTCGGCTGAAATGATGATAATGATGATGAACCTATTGACAACGCATCCATCATTTATCTATTCTCGAGTCATTTACAGGGCTCTAGCTTTAGGGACCTAGAATGTGAAAACAAAACCTTCCTAAGCCTAGATTGACAATGCATACAACGTTTATCTATTCTCTTTTCCTAGAATGATTCACAGGTCTCCAAGTTTAAGGGCCTAGGATGTGAAAACAAAACCCTATCTAACCCTATTGATATTAATCGTACCTATCACACTATGCAGTTCTATTTTGATCGTTCTTTCTAAAAATCTTTATACTAACGCGTCGTTGGCTTTGGCAGTAACCGTGGGCCGCATAGTTTGATAGTCTTCAGATAACAGACGTAAACAAACGTATTTCCATACAACTGTCATGGTTATTTCTGTGCAGTAAACTATGGACGTATAAACAGACCGTTTGCGTCTACGGTAACTTCACTCCTTGACGTAGGTAATTATAATGAATCTTTCGTAAACATGTGTAGACGTGCCAAGTAGAGCGTGCATTAGTAATATTAGTATTAACATGTTCTCTGAAATTGAGTTTTCAGTTGTATGTTTATCTTCAAAGACAAATGACAACATATCATCCTAGCTTTTCAAGTAGGTTTAGATATTGACAGGATCAAGGGATTTTAAACAGTGTCGATCATGCTAGAACCTTTTAGCCCTACGTCCATCTAAACTAGACTAATGGTTGCCCAGTGATAACGGTCGCGACTTACGAGTCGTAGGTTTGCACCTAGACAAGCGTTTCACTTTGTGTAAATTATTTCATCACCACTGCTCTCAAAACGGTGAAGGAAAACATCGTGAGGGAACCGGAATGTCCTAGAACCAAAAATTCAAAGACATGTGACATCTGCCAACCCGCACCAGGTCCGCGTGGTGGATTACGGCCCACTCCCTCTCACAGAGAGGAGGCCTGTGTCCCAGGCTAATTCTGATGAATAATAGTGTTCAACAATACTTACTTATTTCACTGTCTATACATTATATACATTAACTTCTGCAGGTAATATCAGCAAATATTCAAGCATTGTTATCTTCACTGATTGTAGATTATCCCCCTTATTTGTAAACGTTGCTTAATGTTAAATAATGAAAATGCGAATGCGTGAAATGGGTGAAAATGGTTGTATAAGTTGAAGAGGATAATTCGATAAACTTCAAAAATATATCAGAATCAACGATTACTAAGGAAGCCGCATGCCATCATTAGATCGCAGGCTAACGAGACGGGTATTACGCCTGGACAGGAACAGCCTGCGCCTGGTGACAGGGACTATCACTGGACATTGCTGGCTAAACAAACACTTCGACACAATAGTCATAATGGACAGTCTCCTTTGCAGGGCTTGTATAGAGGCTGAGGAAACCATTGCGCATGTGCTCCTTGAATGCACAGGCGTCACCCAGATTAGGTCGGAACCCCTCGAGGGTTTCTGACACCCAGATCTTACACAGATGTTCTCAACTGGCCAGGAGAGGAGATGTAATCAACCACTGACAGCCGCCGTGGCCCACTTATAATAGTCCATTTGAAGAACTAAGCGCGGAAACCAAACCTTCTAACATAGAACGTAGAACGTACATATATCAGAATCGAGACAAAATAGAATTGAAGCTCTAATAATACGTAGATCTAATATGTATATCTAATATCTCCATTCATATTGTGTTGACCATTCTATCTTTGTTACCTCATAGTTAATAGCGCTTATTGTACAGTCATTGCTAATTGAAGCGTTCTCTGTTCCACAATAGATAATCAAATTGGTGGACGTGGGTACTCTGGACGTGGGTACTATGTAATTTGTAGATATTACTTACTAGCAGCGGCCCGCGGTTTCACCCGCATACGTTTTGATCCCGAAGATAAAACAATAAGTATTTAAATACAGTATAAACTCTTTATAACGTTATCCTTTATAACAATAAACTCCCTGTAACGTTGAAGTGAGCCCAAATTGGTTGGTTTGCGTTAAAACCCACATATTGAAACACTCTTTATAGCGATACGCCATTCTCTATTACGAAGAAATGTGTTCATATTTTTAGACAGTAAATATTTATTATCGGTATTATTGTTTATGTTATGTTATCAGGTAACAAGACTTGAAAGCTCCGAAACATCCGAGGTCGGTCTAGCTTTTGTTATCCTTAATTGCCTTGAACACGTGCAGTATGACGCATTGAGTTCTCGGAAGTGATGGTCTTCGACCAAGCATACTGGGTACCTATCGTATTATCAGTCGTAAACCTACTTTGAAACTGTTAACATGGCCAGTAAACTGAAAGCGATTAGTGTTGACGAAAAAGTTTGTGTGATATTTTTGTTCACTCCATATAACGATAACTCTCTATAACGTCAAAAAATGCTCAGTCCCTTGAGTTTCGTTATAAAGAGTTTACACTGTATAAATAATCTTCAAGCTGACAAAGGTTACAGTTTAAATATATACTAATAATAAGTTGAAGAGTTTGTTTGTGTATTTCAACGCGCTGATCTCTGGAACGTTCAATAGGATTAGAAAAAAATATTTTTGCATTTGATAGCCAATTCTTGAGGAAGGCTATAGGCAGGCTATTTAACTTCACGACCCTTATGAGTCGAACAAAAACAAAAAAAAATCCGAAAGAATCCTTAGCGAAAACGAATTAATAGCGGGAGCAGGCGATACGGGTCGGAGAACATGAAATTTCACGCGGTCGAAGTCGCGGGCAGAAGCTAGTAAATGATAAAATAATACAACATTTCTACCGTTTGCTCCCACACACGTTAAAGGAGTCAAATAAGGGTCACTCCATGAATGAGCGCGACTAAACGCTTTCTGTATCTATCGTACCGCTAGAGGGCGTGGGATATGTTAATCATGAGTAATGGGTTTTTAAGAGTTCTTATTAGGAACTATTATACCGATAATTGTTTATTTAATTCTGGAAATGACTAAATTCTTGGTCACATATTTAGGGTCGGCACAGTTGGTACCGGCTGTCATTCGTGGATCTTTGGGAGTCGTTACGGATCGTCAGAAACCCGAAAGTCTGACAACCAGTCTTATCAAGGGTATCTTATTACCCTGTTCGGGTTGTGGAGGTCAGGTAGGCAGTCACTTCATGTAAAATACTGATATTCAGCTGTATCCAGTTAGACTGGAAGCTGACCCCAGCATAGTTGGGAAAAGGCTAGGCAGATGATGGCAGCATGTCTTCTTTAGTAATAATTATCACTATCATCTGTCATCTCAGTATTTACCTCTTTCTACCCGTTTTAATTCATACCGTTTCTTTGGCAATCCTTTGTTAGCTAGAATGTTCAATTCACATTCATACTCATAACTTTCCTCCCTATACGGGTCCCATCATTCATCCTTTTCATCGTGTCCTCACTCACTACCCACTGACCTCAATTAACATGTATAATACAGGTCAGTGTCACTACCCCAATGTGGTGCCTTATAAACATTATTTTTCGTTTCTGGCCAGCATTGTAATTAAAATTAGTCGGCGATACATTGGCGTAGGTCGTAGCGTGACTCGCACAACTGACACACCCTTTATCAGCCAGGATATAAAAGTCAGCTGTTTACCCAGTGCTTGCACATTCGCCGCGCATTCACATTTATGTATGCACCCTAAGATACATACAATTACACAAATTAACATACAGACAGACATTCCTCGGGGCAATGCAGCGTATCACGTAATGGGACTGAACATTATCATTCTGGGCTGTCCTTAAAAGATTCATGTAATGCGATATTTAACAGATGGTAATTTGTTAATTTGAATGCAGCGCTGTTAGAGAGTTTTATCTTTCAGATCGCTTAACTCTCGCTAATTAGTATATCTGGTTTATATTTGCACATGAACAGATAACTGAAGAAAATTTGTTGCATGTAAGAATTATTGAAAACAGTTTTGGACACATCTATGGTCCGTAATACAGAACGTCACTCAATATTCAAGCATTACTTAAAACTAGATTCAAGCTACTTAATTGGTTGAAACTAGTTTTAAGTAATGCTTTAATATTAAGGTGAATGCGCAGTGGTAGACCGCGAAATTAGTTTTTTGCAATTGGCAGGTCAGTGTCAGGTTGTATCTTGATCAAAATATGATTTGCGATTATAATAGATAAGCATTTACAGAATTAGAGTCATTAAAATTATGTATTAAAATATCTCTTTACGTTAGATCTATAATACCATAAGCACTTTTCCATTTAAAGAGATTTGTTCTTATGGTACAAATCTAACTTAGAAAGTTGCATTAATGATTGTAATGATTATAATTCTGTAAATCCGTACCTGTTAGAGTCGCGAATCATGTTTTGATCAATATACAACCTGACACTGACCTGAAAATTGCAAAAAACGTAAGAAAAATTGAAATTCGCGGGCTACAACTGCGCATTCACCTAAAGTGACGTTCTGTAAAACGGGACTACGTCTGTACATCTCTACATACAAATAAATAAAATTGAAGTGTCTGTTTGTAATATCAAAAAAACAGCTTTTTACTAAAGGCATATGAACGTATATACGGTACCTACATTATAAAAAAAAACAATTTTTAAAATGTTTGTCTGTCTGCTTGTCGGTTTGTTCCGGCTAATCTCCAAAACGGCAAAACTGATTTTGACGTAACTTTCACTGACAAATAGCTGATGCAACAAGGAGTAACTTAGGATACATTTATTAAAAAAAAATAGGGCACAAAAAAAACAGCATGAAAATCAATTTGTTTTCCGACTTGCACGCGAACGAAGTCGCAGGCACAGCTAGTTAAAATTAAAAAAGCAGTAACTGGTGTCTCCAGAAGCTTTATAACCTTTTATTGCAATAAAATTCTCTTAACTCTAAAATAAAGAGAAGGTACAGACGCCAGCACATCAAGCTACTACAATCAGTCAAATTTCTTTAATAGATTTTCAACTTTATCGCTAAGGTATAAGGTTCAAAGTTGATTGGGAAAATTTGACAGTTTCGGGTAACTTGATGTGCTGGCGTCTGTACCTAAAAGAAAAGATCAAACCAAACAAATCAAATAAAATGCGTTCCACAAATTGCGGAAGCTGTGACGGCGCGGCCTTTAAACAGTTTTTCTTTCCAATATCCGTCCGTCCCGATGACTGACGTGAAACATTCTTAAATAAAATATCGCTTCAAATTGAAATTTTCTAAAAGATCTTGATAATACTGGGTCTTTGGGGCTTTATGGTCTGACAATGACGCGGCCAACTGTCCGGTGGCGTCCGTCCTTATCTATCGGTGACCCAACCCTTTTCACTGCCACTCTGAACATTCTGTGCCTATACTTACGTTGATGCCCTCATGAAGTCGTGAGGCACGTATGTACTTAAGTGCGAAGGTACGTACTTGAAGGCAGTTGCGAAAATTCGAGGGTATTTCGTTTTTGGCAGAAAAAATCGTGAGTGGTTAAGGATTTCTAAATGGATTGACACAAGTGTGGTGGGAATGATGTTACTTATGTGTCAAGCATTGGAGATTGCATTTAGCTCAGTAATTTAAAGAAGATAGTTATTTTTATAAATTAGTCTTTCCTTTGAGATAGGTACCCATGATTCACAAAATAGAATTTTTAATTTATCTATTGCTAGCTGACCGTTGGATTGAACGTTGTCCTGTTTCCTGGAACTCGATCGCAGCGCCGCTAGCGGATCCAATTGTGAATCTAAACCATCCAGGGACCCTCATAATTACACAAAAAAATCATCAAATTCGGACCAGCCGTTTAGGAGGAGTTCATTGACATACACACGCAGAGAGGAATTATATTTATAAAGATAGGTGCAAAGGTGACCAAAATTATCACCTACCCGTGTCCGAAAGACGGAAAAAGCGTTTCCAAAAAAAAACTCCCATTTAACCCTTATAAATTTCAAGTTCATTAACATTTTCCCATTAAAATTACCATCACAATTACAATGACCTTCTAAATGTTTCATGATATGTAAATTTAGAGAACAACACCGAATTCTAGACAATTTAATAGGTCATAATCATTTTATGAGTCCCAATTAAGCTGGGATGACGTAGTTTTGGACAGTATATTGTCTGAATTTAAATTTTATTGATACTTATGTTGGAATGACAAGTATGTGTTGGGTTGTAAGATGAAACGCCACGTTTCTAATACGAATATTTAGTAGAGTGGCCTTTAGAGCAGTGGTGGCTCCAGTGGTAACGGCCGCGACTTAAGAATTGTTGGTCGTAGGTTCGACCTCAGACAGGTGGTTTACTTTGTGTAAATTATTTCATCACCACTGCTCTCAAAAGGGTGAAGGAACACATCGTGAGGAAACCGGCATGTCCTAGAACCAAAAATTCGAAGACATGTGACATCTACCAACCCGCACTGAGCCCGCGTGGTAGATTACAGCTCACTCCCTTTTGAAGAGGCCTGTGTCCCAGGCAGCGATGGGAACATTATAGGTTTATTATGAGTAGAGTTCTGGGTTTGGTTTGACCTTTTAAGAATATAGTTAACACCAGAATTTATTCAGTCTCTAGAGATATTCAAGTTCGCACCTGTATGATCTTTTATTACTAACAAAACAACTGATCATGCAGAATATCAATTCTCTGATCCTTTTTAATGTAGATCCAAGAAAGCAAACGTTTTAAGGCTCCTACAAACAGGCGCGACACGCGATATAATCGCGCGCGACACAAAGGCACCGCAAGTCGCGCAACGAGCGGTGCCTTTGTGTTGCGCGCTATTCGCATCGCGCGTCGCGCCTGTTTGCAGAACCCTTTATGTATAAAACCGAAGAAAACATTCACATCAACGGGACCACAGAATAATTACAATTGTTACCGCTAGGGTCTCCCAGAGGACGCAAAACTCTTGAAACCCGAAACAAACTTATCTAATTAGGCTAAATACTTTTAGTAGAAGCAAAAGTAATAAGTTAAAATAGAAAATATCTACAGAAACTAACTAGGTAGAAGGTAACTCTAAAGTTCCCGGAATACCTACATTTGACTTAAGGTCTGCCGGGTCTAGACCATCCATTCCCGATGGTTTCCGTCTAAGGTCTGCCGGGTGTTGACCATCCATTCCCGATGGTTTCCGTCTAAGGTCTGCCGGGTGTAGACCATCCATTCCCGATGGTTTCCGTCTAAGAAACGATAGGGATTCCGATGTCGAACTGTCATCCCCTTAAGCATCAGTCCGCCATTTGTGGCAAAATTCGTGTCATGACATGACATGATTGACAAACGTCAATTTTCCACTTTTGGGTTTACCTAAAAAATTTGGTATTCCAATAGTACGTCTATTAGAAGACCTAAATTTTTTTAGCAGAAGAAGTTTAGGTTTAATGAGGTTATTGACAGCTTTTTGTTTGAAAATCCAATAAAATTTAACTCAATGAATAGACAGAAATAGATTCACTTGTTTTGTTTAATAATAAAGACGAAAGTTAAGCCATGATAAGCTGCTTTTGGAACAACTCATGAAAATACTCAACAAAAAATTAAACTGTTTACTAAAACGTTCATTTGTTGGTTTGTTTGCTGTACCTGAAAGGATTACGAAACTTAACCGAAGATAAGAGGTTATAAAAAAATTACCTGCATCTAATAACATTCTCCAACTGTTCCAATTAATATCAAAATGTTTGATGTTAGAGGCATAAAATAAGCAATAACTGCGCTAGTGGTTCGAAATTTCTCCCATAACCGATATTAAATTAATCAGACCCAATAAAGCTCATAAATTGAAAATAATTGGCGTTACAGGGTGAAAATTATTTCCATAAATGTATCAATTTGGTTTATCATTTAAAAGCTTCCATTCAAAAATTCCTCCTTCATCACAATTTAAAATAAAAAACTGGGATTGTTTCATCTATATGTTCCGAAAACTATCCTATATAATCATTTGCTGCAGCTGCATTTAGGAAGCTCTTAGACAAAATTTGGTCCTCACCAAAATGTAGCACTATATTGGATGGTGCACTGTAGCGTTTTGTTAACTTCATTATAAGCCCATGGCATGCTACTGCAGGGCAAAAGCCTCCACCTTTCCACTTTTCCCGGTCTAATGCAGTTGTGAGCCAATCCTTTGAAAATGAGTCTAGCCCATCCTGCCAGCTACTTTGGGGCTACCGCGCAGAAAACGGTAGTTTTCTACCAGTAGAGGTCCACTGAGTAGTTATTTTTGCCCGTTGTTCCTCCGACATGCGAGAGATAAAGTTCCATTTTAACGGAGACTAGCAGCTGTAAGGCCAGCGTCAGGTTTTTGTGTTTTAGAACGAATTTTGTCAATTTTGGCAACTATTTATTTAGAGTTTTCTAAATAAATAGTTGCCAAAATTGAGAAAATTGACACACACTGCTCACAAAACGGTGAAGGAAAACATCGTGAGGAAACCGGCATATCCTAGGACCAAAAATTCGAAGACATGTGACATCTACCAACCCGCACTGGGCCTGCGTTGTGGATTACGGCCCACTGCCTCTCACTGAGAGGAGGCCTGTGTCCCAGAAATGGGAACGTTATAGGCCGATTGTATTGTGTTGTGTTGTATTAGAAAACTATCCTTATATTAGTGTGTTACCCTTCGTAAATCTGTTGACAGATGTGACTTCAGTTATCGACCTGACCATTCAACCCTCTGCCCTCGCCCCCACGTTACGGTCCCGGTTTGTTATCGACGGATTTAGTTTTTTTATTGCGGGCTCTAAGTGCCCTTGCCTTATCCTCGAATTTATTGCGGACTGATGCATGGTTTAGGAATAAATTATAGTATTATTAAGCTTTGTAGTAGGTAGCTGATTATCTACTAACACTAACGTAATTAGGTAGGCAGGGTCTTAAGCCTGTAAATGCTTTTAGATTGGAAATAGAACCCATGGTTGAACGTTGACCCCCAAAACACAGGTCCAGGCCTAGTTTGGGGGGGTTAGGATCAGTTTTGTGGCAATACATTCGTGTTTATTTAATTTTTAACATGACTGGTTTATAACATGTAGTTCTTAGTTTCAAATAAATATTTTTATTTTATTTTATTTAGGCCGCGGTTAAGTTTTCAATGGATTAAAATACCTAATTTTACTAAAAGCCTTTTCCACTGACTGCGAATAGGCACTCATTAGAAAGTAAAAAGATGAAGCAGGATTGAATTTAAACTATCTGCTAGCTTCAGAGGTGGTGAAACTGGCCTCAACTCAAGAAAACGAAATGCATTGATCATTCGAACAATCGTTGGACAAACAAAGAAACTCACTTACACGAAGTTATGATTTAAGCTAAATCTCTTTTCAGCTACCTCTAGTTACGGGTTATCTATTCTAGTCTTTGTTACAGTACTATTTTACGTAACATTTTTATCTTTTTTAGTTTTCTCGGATGCTTAGTAAACAGTGGCATTCGAGCCAGTAACAGTATTACCTTACCTTTCTTTGTCTTATCGCAAATTCCAAGACAGAGTTTTCTTTTTAAAGGCAATGCAGTTGAAGCATTTTAACAAAAATTGTTTACGAAGTTTTGCCGTTAAGGTTTTACATTTTCCATATTTTTCTTTTGTACTGATACCGTTTGTTTGTTGAATACTGTATCAAAGAACTTTCTGAACAGAAGCTCCGGTACTTTTTTGCAAGAATTAAAAATATTTTTTAAGCGCCACTCCACTTGTAGTGAATGCTGTGTTGCCACAAAAAACCATTTGTTCTGCGGCGAATTCATGTGAATATAATAAACCGGCGTGTTTTCAGCTTGAAAAGCGTTAATTGTTGTAAACTTCAGAGTAGATAAAATTTAGATATGTGTGTAATCATAGTCGTTCACACTGTATAAGTATTTGAAACAGTTTCGTTCAATTCCTGAAACTTGTCGCCGAATCGAATCTCGTCTTTTGCCTTCGGGACTAGTGCTTAGGAATATGTATTGATGTGTCTTATTATCTGTTTGGCCTCGAATTCTACGAACCCCAATTATTGGGCCGCTTATTAACAACCACTACGCTAATAGTTCTTACAGAAATCCTATTTCAATCAATACTTACTTAAAATAGAACTTTTGAAAGTAAGACGTTTTTCAGAATGGAATATTCCCCTCTTCATGTTTTACAAGGAATTTTATTTGTTAAATATATATACATGGTTATTGGTAAAACATTAACAACCTCTTGAGGGAGGGACTGACTTATTCTGTTGCTCTCTGAGTGAATTCACAAGGAATGCATTATTTATAATAAGTTATAGATTTCAGTATTTTTAAGTTAGGATATAAGCGCATTTACCGAAATGGGTTATATCCTGTAATGGTATATGTAAGTAGATAAATAAATAAATAAAGAAGTCATTGTACTCATCATTATGAACAATTCTTACTATGGGAGCAAACCTGAAATTGCGAAAAAAAAAACAGCTGTTCCCTACATTTATCTATACTAATATTATAAAGCTGAAGAGTTTGTCGGATTTGAAAAATTCGTTTTGCATTTGATAGCCCAATTCTTCAGGAAGGCTATAGGCTGTTTAACATCACGCTATGACCTTTAGGAGCCGAGCAAAAAGAAAAAAAGTCAGAAAGAACGCTAAGCAAAAACTAAGTAATAGCGCGGGCAGGCGATGCGATGTGACGGGATGGGTCGGAGTAACAAGAAATTTCACGCGGACGAAGTCGCGGGCAGAAGCTAGTGTTCGTATAACTCGTCAAAATGTAGGAAACAGCTGAATTTCTTTTCGCGATTTCAGGTTTGGTCCCATTGTAAAAGTTGTCCATAATGATGAGTACAATGACCTCTTAAGAGGTTGTTAATAATTTACCAACAACCCTGTATAAATAATGAAAAAGAAGACAACTCGTTCAAAAATATTGTATCCGTTGGCATAGGTCACTTGGTACTAATATCCTTGGTAAGGGATACAGTTTTAGTGCCGCAGTTAAAACCTCGATTATCTCTAGGCTCGTAGGCAAGAGGACCATACTTCCGCGTCTATCAAATACAGATAGCTATGATTGTCATCTTCTTACGATTGTATTGCCTTCACGGAGCTGACCTTTTCTTTATCTGCTAGTGTCCAATCTGTATGGGTAGTGAAATGTGTTACTTTTACTGTACTTACATGACTGTTTGTGATGTTAGGTATGCTGAGAATAAGATTAAGAGAATTACAGGACCTAAACGCAAAAAAAACGCAAGTTTTAGAAGCAATAAAAGTATATGATCGACTACAGTAAACAAAATCAGAAAAATATATGATATTCTTCAGGATATATGCTAGGTAGATATGTTGAAAACATAATACAACTAATTTGATATGATAGAAAAAAATCATGAAGATACCTCAAAAAACTTTCTTTTTACAATAAAAACCGTACTAATTACATACAATCGTTCTGATTTTTGTCAAATTATTCTACGAGCAAAATAACTACTAAACCATTACTGTTTTAATTTTTTAGTCGAAACAATAGATTTTTTTTTAAATAGATAAGTAATTGCTTTATACCAGCGTTGTGTCATCGCGCTTCTCTTTCTTTTCTATGCAGTCCGCCAGTGACCGCGCCTTAGGTCATGTAGTTCCCTAAACAGTCTTCATATACATTTACCATAAACGAAGGCTAATCGATCATTATCATCATCCTCACCCGACTTCACTCACTGCTGGGCATGGGGCCTCTCTTTTCTTGTGCCAATCCCCACGCCCCTGTGCCAGCCTCATCCAGGTTTTGCCCGCGATGGCAACAATGTCGTCAGCCCATCTCGCCGCCGGACGAAGGCTAATAAATATATTTAAATTTTGAATGCCATAAATCAGCCATAATTTCATAGTTCTACTCGATTTATGAAACCAAAAATATTTATGGTTTTTCGTGACAAAGCGTTCGAATATATTTTAAAGGATATTTGACAGCGGCGACCAAATGAGGAGTTGGCAAAATTCCAACGGAAATAAAATTCTACTGCTTTAAAATATGTGCCTATTACGTCACCAATATCTTGCTCAAATGGCCGGGCAACCTATAAACTTATATCTGGGTAACACAACGTAACAACGTTAAAATTTCACGCGTGCTTGCGGTCATATGTAGCCAATTTTGTGATAATGCTTCTTGTATTCCTCTCTCTTCTTATACGAGTCCTGCTGGTTCTAGGACCAGGAGAGGGCTGAAAAAGGGAGAACTTGGACCAAAGCGTGTGTAACTTGTGGAAGGACAGATGCATATAGAGTAGTTAGCTCTATTTCATATCTTGATGGTATCGGGTTTATAATGAAGTCTCACCAAGAAAGACCAAACAAAAATTTGGCCTTTTGAGCCATTCACCTTATTTTTAACCGACGACAAAAACGGAGGAGATTCTCAAGTCGACGCGTATATATATATTTTTTTTTATGTAGGACCACGCATAATTTTATACAGTGTAGTCCGATTTTGTTAGATCTGTTTTTATTGGATAGGGTACCTCGAAGTTGGTCCCATATTTTGGAAAGAAAAATTCTTATCCTAAGGGTGGGAAAATAGGGGTGATTTTTAAAGTATTCAAATTATACAACAAATAATACCTAGTTAAAGTAGGATTATAATATAACAGTTAATAGCTAACATAAGGTAGGTAGCCATTTTAAAAGTAATAAAAAATTAAGCATGTAGTAATTAGTAAATTATAGTCACAAAAAAATATAAAATAAAAACTTTTTAACAAAAAAATTAAACCGCCGAAAAAACTGAAAAACTAAAAATAATAAACCTTTTTTATTTTACCTTAATAACTAAGTTCTTAAACTTATGTAAGTAGGTATACCTAAGTAATTTTGAGTCGTTAATAAGTTTTATTGAGTGTTGCAATGGCTTGAAACTAATATTATAAAGGGATTTCCTTATACTTATAATTCGAGATTTTAACGCCTAGCAGTAAAACTAAGTAACACTGCCAACTAAACTCACATTTTCCCTTCACACTTCACAAGAATTATAGCTCGTTTTATTCTCATAGTAAGCTCAATACAGTAAAGCATTGTAATGCTCAAAGTGCTCAGTTTCATATACAAAGTGAGGTAAGTACTCGTTCACTAATATTATCTTGGACCAACAAAGTGCTCTTTGAGATGGAGCAGCTGACTGCAGTTAATACCACAAAAGCGCATAGATATGCTACTGTTATTCATTATTGCATGAGAAGTTATGCTGTGTTCTTAGAAGTAAGTTATTATTAGTTAATATTTTAGTATATTTTGTAGGGTTTTGATATGTTTTAGGAGCTCCTTGATCTTGACAGGAAAAGTTCGGATATCAAAGTGTCATGATAATTATATTATAAGTTAGTGCAGCATTGGAATACTGAAGTAAGTCAGCAAATATGTCGAAATATTTATTTTTAAGACCTTTTATTGAACATATTTCATGCAATTTTTTTTTAATAAAATGGTTATTGATATTCTTCAATTTTTAAATATAGTCGAACAATCGAGCCTTAGAAAAATATCAATATTCTTTATAAATATATTCTAGTTTTTCAATAATTTTAAATGCAACATATTTTATGTAAAATTAAAATTTTAATAAAATGTTTATTCATATTCACATATTTTTAAATATAGTCGAACAATCGAACCTTGGAAAAGGGCGCATATCTTTATTTTAAAATAATAAATATGTAAATGGGTTGTGAGAAATAACATGAAATGGAAATAAGACAAATATACGATCACAATATTAGGTGGTTATTGGGACTTGGGAGTTAACCCATTTAATAAATAAATAATAATACGACTGGAGACTAAGAGTAGGTTTTAGAAGAAAAAACAGTTATTCAAATAACCCTTATTCTAATAAGCCCTTTGTACAATTTGTACTGGCTCGCAAAGAAGACAACAAAAACAAGTAATAAAAACAACAACAACGAAAACACACAATATGTAAATAATAATGTCATCATTATAATATTTATTGGCTTCTCATTTCTATGTAAATTGACGTGGGACCCAATATACGCAGTGAGTTTTTTTAAACACATGTAGGCAATAACATGGTTAATAATACTGTTTTAACAATATAAAAAAACACTGGCACTCCGGTAGTGCCGACAGAAGTGAAAACTTGAACAATTACGAGTGTATTTTGTGAATCGTCTTATAATCAAAACACGCGTGTTAAGGTGTGTTCCTTATTTTATAGGGTTTTTTGCAAATCAGGTATGATGACCAAAGTGACTGGTTTATTCTTCTCGTGAAAGGAATTTATTCAGATTTACAAATAAGCACACAGGATAGACTTCAGTTCGTGGTGTTGGTCGCGGCAGTGGTAAGAGAAGCAAGCCGCTCGCATGGAGCTCGTCGTCAGTTATATATCCGTGGTTCAGCGCCATCTCGTCGTTGTTGGATGAACTACGTAGTTAGTACGCGAGGCCCTCGTAGTTCTTCCCGATATGCATAGATGGCGCTGTCCTCAACAACGCGCGTCTTACGTTTTACGTCTTACGAATTTTCGATCAGGGTCACGTGACCTGACGCGAGTTTAGAAGTTTTTACCCATTCCAAAAAAAGTACACAGCGCCGCTAAAGAAGTTTTCACTTCAATAATAATAATAAACCCGCAGGGCAGTATGTGGCGACCTGTTGGGCGTAGCGACACCCTATCTCCCGGGAGTAGTATTGTTCCTCACCTCTGGCTTGCCTTTATTGGCCGGCTGTAGTGAACAATGACGAAGAACAGAGCTACCACTTCATTCTTGCCTTTATTGGCCGGCTTGAGTGGAGATTCGCAAGAGCAAACGTGCTCGGAGGAAGGAAGTATTCCAGTAAGATGCTGATAGGGATCTTTACCGTACTTTCGGGATTGTCCTGATAGCCGTGGAATACCTCTCCACTCCTCATAAGCACCGCAGGACAGTTGCCCCCTTGTCGCTACGTCACTATGTGCTAGCGACCGTTTCCGGGGGCTCATTATTAAGTGTGCAAGTCACCCCCTGCCATTTTATCTGTGTATATTTAAAACATTGATCAGGTAGGGGTCATAGTTCTTGGTAACCAGTACACTTTAGCCACCCAAACCCCTAGTCTAACTTTTTATTTTTCCATATCTTGCAATAGTCCTACACCAACCGGGGGTTATCCTTGGGTGCACTTGCATAATGCATACAGGGATAATCGTCGGTTGGAGCCGCATTTCATTAAAATTTCCTAAGGGGCCTCTGTGAGTTGGCTTCGGCCCCTCGTACGCCTTCCAAAGGACCGGGATCCCATGGTCCCGAGATATGTAAAATAAAATATAAAATCATAATAATAATGATTTTTATTTCGGACCAAAGAATCCATAGAGTCTTAGTAACATAATATTAAAACAACTTATTATCTAGTGTTAGATAGTACCAATCACCCTCCGCACAAACTGATTTACGAGTACAATTGGAGAGCTGAAACTCTCCGCTACAGTTCTCAGGATGCTGTTGCGACTGCTTCTCACTCTCCTCAGTAGTGACGCTCTTTTTTGCGTATAATCGCGTGAAACCCGTCGGTACGAGCTTGCGCAAACATTTCCGATGCGCTGCAGTAGCCAGGAAGTCCCAACAACATCCTGAAACCATTATTGTACTGGACGCGCAGGACATCCAGCGACCTTTTAGTGCTCGTGTACAGACTCTGGCAGTACGCCTTGAAAATAGGTATTTTTACTTGGTCTGTACACCGAGCAAATCTACGGGCCAACATGTTGCACCGGAGAGGGAGTGCTCCACGCTCTCTCTCTATATCTACATGGTACTTAAGGTCTTCGGGAAGAAAGTGACCTAGACATTTAAAAGTGGATACCCTTTTAATTACTGACCCGTTTACAAGTAGCTCGAGTCCCACTTCACGGCATTTGAGACCATATATTCACATTTCTTCACATTATAAATTAATCCATGTGAATACGCAGGGTGGCTTTAATTCACTATGGCCACTTAATAATTCCTTACTTCGTAACCACGTCAATTTCTTAGCTAATTACGACATCTGCTAATAACGTATTCTCTATTATACAATGAACGAAACCGCGCGAAAAAACGCGAAGTTGGCACACCAACTTCGCGTTTTTTCGCGCGGTTCAAACCACAGTTTGAACTGTCAAAATACCACGCTTGACAACCGTACGTGGTTTGCACGCACGTAGTAAGATTACGCGGGGAATAATAATTAACATACCACAGGTCAGAGGCTCCATACGTTCCATAGGAAATTTCTAAGATTATCTTGGACATCACTGACATCAGTGAAATTAATTATCGTGAAATTAAATTACTTGGACATTTAATTTAATATAAGTCTGAAATAGCCAATCCGCCTTGACCTAACTAGCGTGGTAATCAATGCACATGCCTTCTCTGTATAAGAACAGGCCTTTGACCTTGTTGGAGTTTTCTCGTCGTTGACGGATACCCCGGTAGTTATTGTAGGTAGCAAGTTAAGTTACACCAAACCACGGATACGTTTAATAGTTTATTTGTGGAAACAGTTTAAAGCGTTCGCTTAGTTATCTGAGCCGCACTTAATATATGTTTATTAGGTAGTTATCGACCCGCACATTAGCGCGTGACCTAGTTTTAGTGACGACTGACTTGACTGATTTGTCATTAAAGTACACGTAAACGTACTTTTGCTGTATGAGCATTATTGGCTCGTACAGACCTGGTACAGTAATAGACAGGTATTGTAAAATGAACAAAATGCTATTTCAGTTGATCATCATCATCCAGTACCAACCGGTATGTCCTAGAACTAAAAATTCGAAGACATGTGACATCTACCAACCCGCACTGGGCCCGCGTGGTGCATTACCACCCATTCCCTTTCACAGAGAGGAGGCCTGTGTCCTATCAGTGGGAATGTTACAGACTGATTATGTATATGCTACCATGCCATATTATACCATGCTCCGTACCTGCATTCTTCTACGAGTAGGTATCAATTGTTGATGGATCGATGTAACCACAGATATAGATACACCTAGATAACGCAAGAGCAACAACTTTGCGTGCTAAAAATCGCTCCAGCTTACGTTCAAAAATCGTAAGCCGCTACTTTCGAGCTCAGTCCTGTGTACTGCTGGCTGGGTAAGCGTGAGCTTGTGACGTCATAGTGGATAGTCAAAAAATGGCACGCTTGGTTCTCATACAGTTCGTGATACTTGCGTTATCCAGTTCTATCTATATCTGTGGATGTAGCTATATAATATTGAATAATTTGACTGAACTTAATCCCATACTCAGGAGAATACAAATAAGGCCCTAAACTTCCGACAGACATCGGCCCAGAACTTGATATTAGTTTAAGGTCTACGTTTACCAAGCGATCCACATGTTATTATGGCTTAGTTCAATAGATTAAGGGTTATTGAAATTATATTAAATATGTAGGTATGAACCTATGCAAATACTTGTAGGTCCTTTGTGATTCCTCCTTCAGACTAACTTCAAACTTTGACCACACCGTAGCAACAAAAGAAATGAAACAAAATGACAGATTGTATACAGCACTTAGTCAAAAATTAAGAAAATAAATATCACTGGGATAGAAAGAGATGTGTTCATTCTTCATAGAGATAGATGTGGTCATGCTACGCGTGCTGATGGAAACTGTAGCTCACAGAATCAACTGCCATCTGAACTCATTTACACAATACGAGTACAGTACCCGGCGAATATTGCACATCGACCTTTGGAAATTGGTGTATTTTATACAAAGAATAAAAATAATTATCAAAAGAAGCAAATCATAATTGTTTTAATAGCTCTTAATAGATACCGGACTGTTTGTATTTCGTGCGACAGAGATAACGCTCTACGAAGCCGAAATTAGCCGATTGTCTCTTTCCAAAGGTCGATGTGCAATATTTATCGTCGGGTACTGTATATGGCCTTCACCAAGACGAAGATGGAGGGACGAACTTGGGCCAGTCCTTTCGGTAGGATTACCGAAAGAACTAGCCCACAGTGGCAGTGGACAGATGTGTGTGGGAAAGGGAAAGAGTGGCGTTTGCCCCGAAGTCAGACATAAACAGCCTATAATGTTCCCACTACTAAGACACAGGCCTCCTAACGGTGAGAGGGAGTGGGCCATAATCCACCATGCGGGCCCAGTGCGGGTTAATTGGTAGACGTCACATGTCTTAAAAATTTTCGTTCTAGAACAAGCCGGTCTTCTCACGATGTTTTACTTCAACGTTTTGAGAGCAGTGGTCATGAAATAATTTACAGAAAGTAAAGCGCCTGTTTGGGATTGAACGTATAACTCGTAAGTCGTGGCCGTTACTACTGGGCCACCACTGAGTACAGAAGTCAGACATTACGGACTAACCCCTTTACTAGTAAACGTTGTATAGCGTCTGTATAGTTACACAACGCTTTGTCTTCTTCTTTCGAAAGTCAAATTTCTGACGACTGAAAGAGAGAAATCTGTGAGTGAATATTCTTCTGATAAAATACGTTTATTATTAAGGGGCCTAAGAGGGTAAATAGATAGATAGATACATAGATTGAAAATAGCAACACAAAGAAAAACTGTTTTTTTCGAACAAAACCCATCTGATGAAAATAAAACACTTTCATTCCCACTTAGTCAACGTAACAGCATACATATACGTGCCGAAAAATATATCAAGCATTCCCAGCGTTGTAAATCCGGGCAAATGAAAAGTGTCGCATTTTATATTTCCCGCGGAAAGCCGTGCAATAAAGTATGTTAGCGATTTGAGTAGAATATGCATTTAGTGGGCCGACAGCCATAAATTCAGGGGCAGCGAATGAACGAGCATCCGTTGCCGCAACATTTTGTGGGCCTTTGTTACTGGGTCGCGAGTCCGCGAGATACGGAATTAAACGAAAGGCTTGGAAAATGTAGTTTTTGTAAGGTCGAAATTTTTGCACTTATCTGTAATGTTTACTGTTGTACATAAGCTATAGCATAGGCTTGTGGCCTAGCCACATAATAGGTAAAAATAATAATAAAAAATAATAGTAAAAAAATAATAGAAAAAATGGTCTTGACTGTTTCGAAAGTCAATATATGTTTGGTCAGTTTTCAGAACGCTGACACAACATAGATCAAACTCAAATTATTATCAAATAGCTGTTGCCTGCGACTTCTTCGATACAGGATGAAAAGCCCTTCACTAGATCATGGTCTACCCATGTGCCAAATTTCATCAAAATCCGTTCAGCCTTTTTAGCGTGAAAGCGTAACAAACAAACAAACGTACTTTCGCATTAATAATATTAGTTCGAATTAAAAAAAAAAACAATCCACTAAACACTTTTTGGTAAAAAGTCAGTCATAAGTAGACCAAGTACATAACATAATCACCCTATAATGTTCCCACTGCTGGGACACAGGCCTCCTCTCAGAGAGAGGGAGTGAGCCGTAATCCACCACACGGGCCCAGGGCGGGTTGGTAGATATCACATGTCTTCGAATGTTTGTTTCTATTCTAGGACACGCCGGTCTTCTCACGATGTTTTCCTTCACCGTTTTGAGAGCAGTGGCGATGAAATTATTTACAGAAAGTAAAGCGCCTGTCTGGGTTCGAACCTACGACCTACAACACGTAAGTCGCGGTAGTTACCACTGGGCCACCACTGCTCTATCAGACCAAGTACACGGTTTCGAATAAAACTGCAACAAAAACGGAACGTAGGTACACTTAAGCTTCGAAACGAAGAACCTGAAAGAACTCCCCCCTGTTTTCCGCGACAGAGCTTAAAAATATAAGTAGGTTATTTGCAGCCGAACTTTTCAATACTTATGTTCAAAACTTATTAGCCGACAAAGTGACAAAGTTTCTTGTATTTATTTGTTTTCGTAAGGCGATTAAAATTTTAATGTTACCTCGCCATACTGACAAAGAATCTTGCAATAAATCAAAATATTTCGACAAACAACAACCAGAATTTAAACTTCAGGGTTATTAATTTATGAAACTGACACGGAGGACAAACATTTAAGCTTAAAGGCTCCTTTAAACAGGCACGACACGCGATAAAATCGCGCGCGACATAAAGGCACCGCAAGTCGCGCAACGAGCGGTGCTTTTGTGTCACGCGCGATTCGCATCGCCGCCTTAATTTGTACCCAAAGACTCATTTTGTAAAATAAATTATTTTCCGCTCCTCTTTCGTAGTAGCGTGTGGTAGGTACAGAATTTTCAGTTTTCACAATTGCCATGTTAAAATAGTTGTCGTCCTTTTAGATGGATGAGTTACTTTACTCGAAAGCTTGTCTTTAGAATTTCGAATTAAAAAAGCATTAATTCGAATTCAAACCCAAACTCTAAGCATTTATTTTATATAAACCAATTACAGGCACTTATGAATTGTCTAGGGGTGGGTCAGTCAGAAAGATGAAGCTAGTTGCCCATTCCAAAGCGTAGTAGGTACCTATGGAGAAGAACGGGCAAGAAACTCCACGGACACTATTTTAAATCATAAAATTATGTTTGATGTGTGATTGATAATTACGATAGTTCGAGTCCCTTTAGAGTTACTTTTATGGTTGCAAATTATGTTATATTTTGTGGGTCTTTCTTTGGTAGAAGAATTAGCATTGCCAGCAGCATGGCAATGCTGACAGACTTCTGGGTACGTTTTCGGATGACAGCGATGCGTACGAGCACTTCGACGCTTACGTGTCCTCTTGTTTTTGTATTTCTCATATAGTTAGTTAATCAAAAATTTTGTATCTAGTGTAAATAGTTAGTAAATATTGTAAAAGTTATGTAAGTAAACTAATGCCCAATTATATTTCTTTCCAGTTATTGTATATTTTCTCGATTTTTAATGTATGTACGAGTATATGACACGTATGGCACGTGTGTCTATAACTGGATTTACATGCCGGCCATGCAACTGTTAAGCAATATTGCTCCGACATTAGTGCATTTCCGATTAACATTAATAGATTACAGATTACCGACGACTTTGATCGAAGTGTGGATTATTTTATAATGTTTTGCTAATATAATTGTCGGTAACCAACTATATAGACACCATTTTGGAAGACAGTACGTACCTAATACTACCAAACAACTGTTTCTTCAGACTTACTTTCTTCCCAAACTTATTTTATAGCAGTTACAACTTCCACAGTTCCATTGTGAACAAAGGCTGGTCACTCTCTTAATGACATCTTGTTTGTACCGTTGGTAATTACCTGATGTCTGTAACGACCCTCAGGTCTCATTATTTCCTACCTATTACGTGATTATACTAAATTGCTGACTCTAAATTGCAACGGTCACACGATGATTCAATCCATCTTGAAATAATCAGCGGCTTTGTTGATAGGCATTGAGAACTAGCCAACTTTATCAATAGAAATATCTCATAGGTAATACACTTATTCTTGAAAAACGTAAAGCCCATTAAAATAGGTTGATTGCGTGTCCGGCTCTTAAATGCGTAAAGTTTGTTTTTAGACAATGAAATATTAAAGAGCATTCTCATGTGAAGATCCGATGAAAGAACGTTTAGCTGGGAACAGGTTGACCTCTCGTAAAATTGATAGCATACTTAAACTCCTCGAGAACTATTATTCTATGACGTAATGACATTACACGTTCCTAGGTGGCCAGCACCAAACTATGGTATCAACGTCAGATATTTACGAACGCTGCTAGCTCGTGCAATCACATTGACCTAGATTGTATGATCCAATATTACAGTCCAGCCGCATGGTGTGGATTTAAACGTAAATTAGAAAAAAACTAAAAAGTTCGGAAACATCTGTACTAACATATCAATCGAGAATTCCGATTGGATGTTATGCATTGAACATTTTACAACTGGAGCTATTAGCAAAATTAGGAGAGCTGAAAATGATGTTCGACATACCTACGTAGCACGAAATAGATATTGTTCATTGAGATGATATTGGAACGGAACACGTGAACTTGTTGTGAATTAACGCAAAGTAAATATTGTGCAAAGCTGCAGTTCGTGCTTTAGTTACATATTTGATGTTCAGTAGATACGGAATAACTAATTAACTTGAGTGGATTGTAGCTAATTGACTTCCACGTAAACTGGACGAATTTCCGACGGAAAGTAACAGTTGTCAGAGTGAAACCGTGGATTGGATAGCATTTGTTACTTGTATCAAAAAGAACATTACCAAATGCAATGTATTAACTCTTTCTCAAATGCAGACGGTCCGGCAGGAGTGTAAACAGTTTGCAAAGTAAGTATTAGTTGGCAAACTATTTTACTTGATCTTCGATGCCATTGAATTTATCAAGGACAGAAAAGAAGACCCCGAACCAAATGATAATGAAGCAACGTAAAAACCACAGGTGTAGGACACGTTAACATATATTTTCAAGTAGGACCCTTACAATATTGTGTGTCATGTATAAACATGGTATTGTATCGAGGGAATAATAAAGTGGGATCGAATAAGGCGCCTCGAATAAATCAAGGTCCCAAGGCTGCCTCGCCGCAGCCGCCTCTGTCCTCACGGTGTTAGATGGAGGTGTATATTAAATTGCCGAGATTAAATGGGATTGGATAGTGAAACACTGAACAGAAACGATTAAGAAAATGTTTCGTTTAAAAGATAGACGATTATAAAAGATAGACGATAAATGAAATCAGGCATGAACTGCAATGAATTAGGCATACGAGATGTAAACGGAGTCTTACAATGTATAAAAATTACAGTTATCTTACATTAGTTGCAACGTAAAATTCTCGAGTAAGTTCAAACTAGACGTATAAATGCAAACATGCCCAAAGCACTAACATACTCTGGCGGTTGTCGGCTTTATAATAAATAAGCAAATGCATCTGGATACCAGATGGCAGTTGATCCGCGTTAAATTAATTTTGAATCTTGAATGCAAGGGATTACTGATTTGAATCACTTGCTCGTGAGAATGTACAAAAATGTGTTGATGAGTAGAAGCTGCTACAGATTTGCTGCAGCTTTATTTTCGAGAGTAGTTGAGGTTTTACTGTTCTAAATTGGTACTGCCTGAAGATGGTGTCGAATGTAGGTCAAAGGTAGTGAAATCATTACAAATATCTTTAATGTTCCATTTAGCCTTCTCCACAAAAATCGTGTGTTTTCATAGGTCACATTGTTGATTCTCACGCTTTCTCAGCATCCAGCCAACGCTTGCCAGACCTCCCACGAGCTCAAACTTCAGCTTATACATAATTTTGAATGAACCCAAATGACTCACCTAATAGTTTATTAAATGACTTTCCAACTTTGTGGACATTGGATTTGTTAGAATCGTAAAATTTAAGCTGAAATACGAAATGTCTCTCTAATAACACTAAATATAAACACGTTGCTAGAGTCGGAAAGAGGGATAAACCCACTCCCTTAATAGCAGACCCTTTAGGAATCACTAGGTGAGCCATTAGAACTAATAAAATACGAAATTCTTGGACACTTCTAATTTTGACACGGTAACACCTAAAATCAATTTTATTGTAGAGATTTAAAGTTCAAATTGGATTGCGTGCTGGATGTTTGGGTGCTTTCTGTGGTCCAAGGGTAAGGGTCAATTTAATTAATTACAGAAACCACGACATGCACCCTATTAAACCTTTGTTACGCGGTGCTATTATTTTACTTTCTACGAATGTTGTTGGTAGTGTTGGTACCTATTCAATGTTATTATTTTTTTCTTTTGTGATTGATGTTGGCTCATCAAGCACAGCTATGTTTGTTATGTTTGTTTGTTGTACATTATTAGGTACCTCATCATGTAAACAATTATTTGAGTATTGCTTGAAAACTATGCTCGCTCAGATTAAAAAAACAAACATTTTTCTTAGATACATTTCGGTTCTCAAAAATATTATATTTTTGAGATAGAAATTGCGTGAATTGAGATTCCTACCTAATTGGTGAAATGTTCATCAAAAAGTTTATCCTAGTTATTAAACGTGGCTAATGTTAGCTCAGACCGTAATTTACATTTTTGTCGGCCTTAATCTTAATTAATCCTTACCACTATTAAAAATACGAAAATGAGTTTGTCCTTTCTTTTCTCTTCGTTCCACTTTCACGGGTCGCCTGTTAAAACGATCTCCATAAAGTTTTGCATAGATATAGCCTGCTAACATGTTGATGATGCAGTTAAGTTTTTCTTGCATAAGAGCAGGCCTATTATTTTTTTTGTTCCAAGTACAGTCTCGAATATTTAAATACCTGGTATTGACGCAAACTTCAAAAACGATTTTCTAGTGAAACTGCGATTACAACTTATTCATATCCATATTTCATACTTGAGGCTACTATGTTTGTTAGCGTTTAGTGTAAAGTAATGTACTATGTCTGTCCGGTGTCATATGTTGGCTTGCAGGTTTGCACGATGTACTAGACCAGTAAAGGTGACTTTATTATCAGTCGTTTTACACGTGCTGCCTGTGGACCATCTTAACGCAGCGGGCGTACAGCGCACTGCGCGTACAGTACAACAATGCTTACAGGATGTTGTTAGGGTTTCCGCGGTGTTGTAGTGCTTCGACTATGTTTGGTGAGGCGCGGACTGATGGACTTGATGACTGTTTCGACTTTTTCGCGATTATAAGGAAACGGAGCGCTTCGCTATTAAGTCGCCTATAAAACAGCTCAAACAGCGGCCTGAAGGTATTCTCCGAGCGGTGGGATCTGCCCCTGTTGCAGAGGTGGATGCAGCTTCATAGTAGCACATTATTATGTAATATTATGTGTTTTTATTTTATTAGTTGTTTGTTTTGGATGACGTGTGTATGTATTTTGTTAATTTTTATTTCTATATTAATTTTATGTTTTCATTATTTATTTTAATTTGATTTAATTTGGTTTATTCTGTTTGCATTTAATTTGATTTGTATTGATTTTATTTAATTTGAATTTTATCTGATTTTATACGTGTACTAATAAAATGGGTGTTATTTACCTGAAATAAATATTTTTTTTATTATTATAACACACTATCAATATCAATCTGAATCATTTTGAAGGATATTGCTAATCCATTTGCTTCATAATTTTGTTCGAAAAAGGTGCCTGCTCAACAATGTAAATAACGCAATTAGGCTGCCATTCCACCAGAGATGAGCGAGGATGCGCAGCGAGGGATGTGTGTGAAACCAACCAATAACATCGCTTCATTTTTATAACTTGAACTAAGAAGCGTTGCTATTGGTTAGTTTTACACACATCTGACATCCCTCGCTATGCATCCTCGCTCATCTCTGGTAGAAAAGCTGCCTAAATATTGTGGAACTGTCAAAATGAAACCTATTGCTACTGATGTGTTACGCAATCACCCCCGCAGGAGAGTAAACTGCCCTATATTTCACAACAGCAAAAAACCTAATTACACTGTCAGTTTGTAGCTGGCAGTGTAATTACGTTGGTTTTGCCATGGTCAAAAGTAGCCAAACATTTTTAAAATAAATACCTTACATCAGCGTCTACGCAGTCAACTGATAAACATTACATAACACATATTAATGTTATTTAACCTTCGATTAGCCAAATGCAGGATGACTCAGACCGCTGGTCTATAATAAGACCAGTCTGCGCTGACGGTGATCTATTTGAGTCAATAATGTCCTATGTGTGTCGATTATCGATTCAAGACGATCTAATTTCGAATAGGGAAGACGTCATGGTGCTTTTAGAACTAAAAGGTCGGCAGTCATTTTCTTTAGCATCACGCATGTGCTCCCCAAAGGGTAAGGTAGAGTCATTCGGGGTAAAAGGACGCAGTAGGCATAAGTACGCAGTGCCTAAGGAGGGTGAAATCAGAATTGGACATAATTCCACGCAAATATATTTTTAAAAAACTCCAGAGAGACAGTTGGTTTCGGACGAGAGGAATATTGCTGTAAAAAAAAACTAATAGAAGAGGAAATAAGTAAACAATATGCAGCGGAATATGTTTATTTTATTTTATCATACCCAAATGTGTACTTTTTTCTGCATGCGTTCTTTTACCCAAATAACCTACCACGTATTTTTACCCACACGTTGGCAAAGGCACGCAGCCTGACAAAGGCACAGGTTAATATAGAAAAAAATAGAATATTTGTTGCGTTTTAGGAGCCTAATAGTCTTGTTACAGATAGCACAAATAAACGATCCTAATATTTTAATAGTTTCGGTTCAATGGAGAGAAATAAGAAAAGTGCATCCTTTTGCACCGAATGATTGTAGGTACAGACGCCAGCACATCAAGCTACCCGAAACTGTCAAATTTTCCCAATCAACTTTGAACCTTATGCGTTTGCAATAAAGTTGAAAATCTATTAAATAAATTTGACAGATTTTAGTAGCTTGATGTGCTGGCGTCTGTACCTATACTACACCCACATTTTGCCATTTATGTATAAATCCCATTTAATAGGAGGCGAACCTATTGTTATCAACCGGGCATAGATACAGACTCCGTACTGAGAAATTTCAGATGGATAAACCCAATTACCCATTCCCTAACCGGGAATCGAAGCATCAAGCATTCATTGTTTGGTTATTAGATTGATTCACATCCTGTGTAATAAAAGAGCAATGGATATGATAGCTACTCTATCATACCCATTGCTCTATTAATATATGAGATTGAGTAGGTATATGAGAAATGGTACAAAGTACATTTTTACAAAATTAAATTTAAATTCACAATTTGTACAAGAATAGAATACATGGTGATCCCCAAACTAGGCATTTGCCTGTACCTTCGGAGTCAGTGTTGCGACATTTTCAAAGTGGTACAGACGCCAGCACATCAAGCTATCCGAAACTGTCAAATTTTCCCAATCAACATTGAATCATATGCTGTAGAGATAAAGTTGAAATCTATTAAAGAAATTTGACAGATTGTAGTAGCTTGATATGCTAGCGTCTCATAGTGCAGTGATTATTGCAAGACAGGAAAAGAGAAACTTAAATTTAACTAATTTAGAAACAATTAAAATTAAAAATTTTATAATTTTCCTTAGAATAGGTATACATTGCCATCAGCGTGAAATCAAACTAAGCAAAATAAAATCAACAGTGTAAGATCAATTAAATAGCGATTATGTCTATGTACATATGTATAATAAATTGCTAATGCATTAATTACTGCTGGTCTTTAAATCGATGAAAATGTGAACCACTAGGGCTTTGTTTTAAAATTCAGTAGAGCTATTAAATGAAAAGTGGTCGTTCGTTTGGTCGATCGTGGTGACTGGTTTGGAATTGACATGTTCATTTCCACGTCAAAAACAGTCCTGACGTCATTTGAACGTTTTAACTCAGATACAAATATTTAAGTAAACAGTTTATCTGCAGAATAATCGGACTAATGTAGGCGTTTTCATAGAGGCACTTATCTTTGGTTTTAGTTCAATAACAATCACGAAAAGATATAAAGAAAATAAGTTTATTTGCGCCTGAATAGTGGGCCATTCCTCTTTGAGAGATGATAGTTTTATACGTGGAAAACATTCTAGGCATGGCAGTCAGCTTTGCGTACCTGTTAAACTTTTGCTATTACACTCGACCTTGCTCATCATAATTATAATGTTATGTTGTGAAATTTAAGATTGTCTGCTTAAATACATTGACAGACAACGCACCTAAACCTCTGGTTCTAGAAGCATGAAATGCACAAGAGTTCCTTTTATAACAAAGGTTAGCACTAAGGCGGGAGGTTTTTGAAAATGAGGGGCTAAATAGGCGTTGAAAGTTCGTCTAATTTGACGATGGGAAATACCATCTGGCACACAGCTTGCAAGATATTTATATTCTTAATAGCTGCGCCCAGCGATTTCACCCGCAGAAGTGTCGATACCGTGGGAATATTGGCATAAAAAGTAGCCTATATGTTAATCCAGGGAGTCAGCTACCTCCATACAAAATTTTATCAAAGTTGGTCCAGCCGTTTCAGCGTGAAAAAGTAACAAACACGTAGGAAATCAGGATGGCAACCAATCGATTATCCTTTAAGGTTAAGGTTCGCGAGCACATTCGCAAGAAGCTGGCAGTATCATCACAACGGTAATATTTTCTCATTGTATGTCTTATTTCTTTTTATTAAGTTCATTTATGTATTTATGTATATTTATTTGTAATATATTTATATGTAATTAGGTATATATTATATTCAGTTTTAATAGGTTTATGCCTATCTTTATATTTAAAATATTTATTCCACAATGGTCTGATTGCACCTACCACTGTTTGTCTCTGCATCACCCAAAGGTTGACTGGTAGAAAATGCCTATGGCATTAAGTCCGCCTCTGTACATTTATGTGCTTGAAGTATTAAATAAATAAATAAACACGTAAACACACACACACATACTCACAAACTTTCGCCTTTATAATATTAGTATGATGGCTATATATTCTCGATATATATTGTCGTGGCTAAGTAATAACAGCCGCACGGGTCGATTGATCAGGTTAAGCTACGCTTGCCGCGGTTGGTCCGTGGATGGGTGACCATATTTACATTTACAAGACGTCTCCGTGCCTCAGAAAGCACGTTAAGCCGTTGGTTCCAGCTGTCATTCGTGGATCTTTGACAGTCGTTACGGGTCGTCAGAAGCCCGAAAGTCTGACAACCAGCCTTACCAAGTCGTATCGTATTACCTAGTAATTGGGTTGTAGAGGTCAGATAGGCAGTCGCTCCATGTAAAATACTTGTATTCAGCTGAATCCGGTTAGACTGGAAGCTGACTCCAACAAAGTTGGGAAAAGGCTAGGCAGATGATGATGGCACGGCTGCATTCTTCTGCTCTTATGTCACCTCAACACCCATTTTGTTGTAAGAAATAATCAATTGCAATTAAAGGCATTATCAACATCTTTAGACTTAACCTGACGAGGGTACACCATAACCATGTTACCATTGATTAAGTAAATGATTCTAAACTCGCCAACGATGAAATTTTTCATCGGTTATTAAAAAAAAAAACAGTGGCACTCCGGGAGTGCCGACAGAACTGAAAACAAAACACAAACAGAATACTTTGCCATCACTCACTGACATATCGGATATACAATAAAACCGAGTACATCCCGAGGACAGCCGAACACATCCGAAGCGGGTATTTTTTAATCGTATTACAAACAAAACACGCGCGGTGTCGCTTACGGTAACAGTGGCGCGAGTTCAATGGTTTTTCCCCATCTCAAAAAATGCCCAACGCGCCTAAAGAAGTTTTCACTTCAAAAATGTTGTTCTTTGCATTTTAACCACGTACCTATTGCACTTTTCTATGAAACAACAGATTTTTCTGTCAAATTTCTTTGATAGATTTTCAACTTTATTGCTAAAGCATAACGTTTAAAGTTGATTGGGAAAATTTGACAGCTTCGGATAGCTTGATGTGCCGCCAGCACATCTAGCTAAGTACCCGAAACAGTCAAATATTTCGTATAAAATAATGCTACCATATATTTCATCTCGAAGATAAGAGAAGGATAGAACCTTTACAAAGAATTCCATAGCCAACCGTATGAACATACCTCCCCATAATTTCCGAAATGCTAGATGTATGTTACTCGTGGTTCAGACGTGCGGCTGGCAGGCCATTCACGCGTCACTCACACTTCCGACAGATATTGAGCCTTGTTCTCGATAGCTGTCCTCTGTTCCTTATGTAGCTATGTATCTGTATGTACAATAGGGTTTTAGATTCAGTAGCTATACTCAGGTACATACTTCAACCTGAAGTAAGTTTTAAATGAAAAACTTTTTTTGCTTTTAACCTGACCTAAACTAATTCTACTTATAAATATTATGTTTGGTTGTTTGACACTCAATTGGTTACAGGCTGATCGGGTAAAGGGTAGATTTTGACTTCAATTAAATGATCGGTTTTGACTGTAGTATACTTTATCCGATTACATGTAGGTATTACTTTACCTAGATGTGAATCGCGATGAACGTCTAGTTCCGACAACCCACACCTATTAACATTGTACGAGTATTTTGAAATCATTGTAAAAGTAAATTATTTTTAAAGAGTAACCGTGGAGTTTCTTGCCGGCTCTTCTCCACAGGAAACGATCGACGTTCCATAAGTGACCATGTAGGTTTATATTTAGTACTAGCTGTGCCCGCGACTTCGTCCGCATGTAATAGTGACTTTTCGGACAGCATATTTTGAATTACATATACCGTCGTTTGGGTAGCTAAAAATTTACTTTTTATTACACCTGCTCTGAAAATACATACTAATTATACCAATTAGAGGGAAGAAACGCCTTTATACCGCCCTTCAAATCCTTTCATCCCAAGGTATGGAAATTTGTATGAAAATCCTTCCGACCCAAGGGCGGGAAATATGTATGAAATTCCATTACATACCCGGTTTTTCTTTTTTTTTAATTTGTCAGCAGTCATACTGCCAAGAGACTTTAACTGTCTACTGATTAAATTTCAAGTATAAATTGTTACTGGCCACATACAGTTTTTTTTTACCAGTTACCAACCTCCTTGGTGCATACAGAAAATTAAAAACGAAATTATTTTTGTATATAAAACGCGCGGAATCACGGAAGAAGTGGCTGCATGACCTTACGATCTTAGCCTACTCCAGAAACGGGCGAATAAAAAATGGAAAAGCCCGCGCATTTTCGCAAAAACACATTTATCTTTGTGTTTTTTGTAAAATATGGATACTTCGAGCGACAGTGATGATGTTATCCCTAACACACCGCCAGAACTATTAGAGACGGCCCAAGAAGTTGTTGATAATCTGTTGCCGTGTCTCAAAATATCAAGATACCCGGACAAAATGTAACATCTTATAATAGCTGCACTTTTAATAATTGTACTTTTAACTAAATATAAACATTTCTATGCATTTATGTCCATAATTTTCCTCGTAGGTGTAATAAAAAGCACTATACATCCCTCAGGATAAAGTACAGTTCCATACCTCAAATGGTTTGCGCCCCTCGCAAGCTCGTGGCGCAAATGCCATAATCTCGGTATGGAACTGTCACTTTCTTCCCTCTGAAGTAATGTACTATTACAGTAATGCTCCTCTGTGTACGATATTTGACGTATGGCCATCGGGCATGAAAGCATACAGGCTCCTAGGATTGCTAACCCGTGACAGAGCCACATACAACTGAGCGTGCGAGAAACAGCTGATACTTAGATCTACACACACAACTTTCAGCGTCTGACCTTGGGCTTTATTAATTGTCATCGCAAAACATAGGCTCACTGGAAACTGGACTCGTTTAAAACTAAATGGAAAATTGTTTGGAATGAGAGGAATCCGAGGAATGAAAACACTTTCACCTTTTCCACACCCTGTTAAAATCTCTGCTTCTATCAGATTTCGTTGTAAATTGGTCACTTTTAACCTGGTGCCATTGCAAAGTTTTGGGGGGCTTAAATTTCTAAGAAGCATTATGGGTACGCCTACTTTTAATTTTATTTTATGTGCTGGTAGTCCAGGAGCATTGAGGGATTCTAAAAATTCTACTGGGTAGCTTGTAGATTCTCCTTCTTCCATGACTCTGTTAATGGAGATATACTCAACATAATCCCCCGGAACATAGCTCAAAATTTCAGCGTTTATTGTTGCTGCTTGGTCGTTATACGTGCGTTCGCTACGAATAACTGAATCCTTAATAACTATGGCATCTCGTAGTTGACCTTGAGAGGTCGTGACTACTTAACCGGACTATCCTGTGGCTGCCTTGAGAGAACTCAAAGCCTCCAGCCAGGGGCTTAAATTGACTAAGTATACTAAGTGACTACACGCTAAGGGCACCCCCTGTGGGGTATGAACCTCGGCTTAGGGCATCGCTGGGGAGAGGGCAGCAAGTTGAGATAGGCTGGATCGATTTTTGATTATTTAAGAACGATGGGGTCGGCTTTTCCTAATTGACTACTCTGAGAAGAAAGGCCGAAACAAACTCAGAGGTCACAGTCGGGAATTTAAATCTACAGGCTCAGCTGCGGCGCGGGCTGGCACTACATCGAGCAAGGGTCGGTGGGGAGGGCACGCCACGATAGCGGCGGTAAGACCCCTCTTTGAGGAGTGGCTAGAGAGGCGTCATGGCGCCCTCACCTACGGCCTGACGCAGGTCCTCACCGTACACGGAAGTTTTGGGAGGTTCCTGCACATAATCAAGCGGAAGGAAACGCCCGGGTGTCACCATTGCCAGGATCGCCCAGAAGACACGGTGAAGCATACGATGGAGGTGTGCTTAGCTTGGGCGGAGCACCGCCGTGTCCTCGTTGGGCCGATCGGCAGCAGCAGCGACCTCTCGCGTCCGGGCCTGTTTCAAGCACTGGTCCGGGGCGAGAGGGAGTGGGGGGCAGTCGCCTCCTTCTGCGAAGCAGTCATGCTAGCGAAGCAGGCGGCGGGACGGCTGAGGGAAAGAGCCTCCCGTCTCACCGCCGCGGGAGACGCTCCGGGCGTCGGGAGCCGCGCGACGACTCCCGGCCACCGTAGGCGCGGGCCTGCGGGCAGTGAGTAATGGGTAGCTCACCGTCCGATCAGGACCAGGCCCGTGCCGGACGGCGCGTACGTGTTCCACGCGCGCCACAAAGAGATGTCAGCATCATTCGGAGGGGCCCGTGAGGGCCGAAGCCTGCCGGGTCAGCGGCATTGTCCGAAAGGGTTACCGCTGGCCCGTAACATAAAGGGCTAAGGAAGGAACACGGGTGGGTTTTAGTCAGTAAGAGTCTGACACTCCCTTCCGCTCTACCCAGAGCGGGAGGGGTCATTTGATGATTTCCCATACTGAAAAAAAAAGCGTCGGTGGGGCGGGCAGCGGCGTGGCTCTCAGCGCGCTTTATATAGCCACGGACGTGCAGGCGCGAGGCGTGTCGTGTACGTACTCTGATAGAATACCTTAACAAATGTTCGCCGTGATTCTTTAAATTGACATAACTTTTTTATTTATGAACCGATTGACATGAAATAAACACTAAATGTTAAGTGAAGCGTACTACAATATATTAGTGAAAACCACATCTGAATCGAATAAGCCGTTTCTGATATTAGCGTGCACAAACACACAGACAAACAGACAAACAGACAAAAAAAATGTAGTTACAATTTCGGATTCGGCATCGATATAATAACAACTCCTGCTACTTTTTTTTTATATATTTCTATTGTACAGACACCACTTTTCTACAATTTTATTATATATATAGATTTTCTGTATTTTCCCTTTTGTATTTTCTGTAAAATGTTGGTGCATACGCATTTAATTAGTTTGGAAGTCGAGATCTTCATACTCTGACATGTTGGCAGTTCTATTTCCTCTTCAGTCAGTCACAACACAGGAAGCCTGACTGCATAACACAGTCACAAGGCGAGCTTCCATTTTCGAACCTCAAAAATATTCATTGATTTTCTTCATATATTTTTTGTATCGCTTACTGAATTTACTATTGAAAATTGTGGATTGCATAAAGGTTACTGAGCTGCAGTTCGATTCTGTAACCATCTCACTGTGAACACTTAGGTGAACTGAGCGTGGAGTGAGCTGTCAATAATGTCAATTCCTAGCAAAAACAATCTCACTCCAGCTAAGTTTCACGGTGAGATTTTTACAGAATCGACCGGCTGTTTCCTAATACCTCATAATCGAATAATGAGTTTAATGTCAACTCTATGTAACTAAGAACTAACATTACCATTCAACGAGACAATGCTGCCACACTGAAAAAAATAATTTCTTACTATACCACATTAAAGCGATTTCATTACGACTTACTGACTTTATACAGTAAGAAGAAATGTTTTTAAAACAGTAAAAGACAAAACAGTAACTTTAAATGATTGAATATACTATTAACTGAAAAAAAAAACAACAAAAAATAAGGAAAACCATCATTACTGTAAAGTAAGTAAATTTCAATGGTTTGAACGATATCACCAAATGAATAAAACAGTTAATTTTGTGACCTTTTAGCTACATAAAACATTAAAGTTTACTGTCATGAATGACGGTAATATTTTGCCTCAAGGTTTAACTGTTTTCGGATCAGTAAAAAATACTGTTTTGAACGTTAGGCTCATATGGAACTGTTTATAGCAGTTCAGATCAATGTTTTTTCATTTTTATTTACTGCTTATTTCTTTCAGTGCAGTCTTCTGGGCACGTTTCCGTATGACAGCGATGCGGACGAGTCCTTAGGCGCCTAAGTGTCCTATTGTTTTTGTATTTATTTGTTTTAGTTACTTAGTGATTTCATTTAGTACCTAGTGTAAATAGTTATCTATAATCTACCCATACCAAACTACTTAATTAAATCTAAACAGTAACCTACAAAATAGCCGTATCTTTCCTCTTTCTGTACTCTATACATAATTTTGAAGTGGTTTGTGTTGAAGGTGAAGATGACGAAAGTGACTACATACTAGTCTCATTAAACGTAAACAATACACTATCGTTCTTAGCATACATTAGAATTATCATAGTAACCATGTCACTTATTATTGCACAGATGGTTGCCCTTGCCCATTAAATCGATAACCTTTAGTAGCTCCTTACATCACCTCCAGGAATGTAGATGATAGCTCCCATATCGTAGGTAGGTAGATAGATAAGTACGCTTCAATAAATATGATCCATTTTATAGGTACCTACTTCCTTGTTGTACCCAATACGCCTTCATCCAATTGAGCGATTAAAAGTTGATTGGTTAATTCATATCGGGCAATAAATCTACTAGGCGCTCATCGTATGAAGTACGTTTTGTAACGTAGAACACAATACAAGCATCTGAAGTTGCTACAGTCTAGCCGTCGACGAGAGGGCTTCTATACGTCCATAACTCCATACTCTTCCCTAGTTCGAACCCGCCCGGTACGTTCCTGACACCTGTCAGTGTCAGTGTGAAAATACTAGTAGCTAATAAAGATCAAATTCGAAAACCACGTATTCGTCTTAATGAAACTGACAAGTGTCAAGAACGCATTCTCTCGTCAGACGCACTGTAAGTTTTACTTCATTCCTTGTTACAAAAACGGCGTTATCACGAATTTCACCCTCCCCCATTCACCCTCTTAGGGGAGGAATTTCGAAAAACTATTTCGTAATGGATACCTACTCTTCACAAAGAACACACCCTCTAAATTTTATGTCTTTAGGACCAGCGGTTTAGGCTGTGCGTTGATATATCAGTCAGTCAGGACTTAGAATTTTATATATATAGAAAGAAAATACGACGAAACAGAACACACACATGTTTTGTATAGACTTATCTTTTGTACCTATATTTTGGTCAGTGGGTCGCCTTTTTGTTCAGGTTTGTAAAGGTGTGTATAAACATAGATCAGATTTTCAGTATTCAAGAAAATAAAAAAGTGATATCTGAAAAAGGGTAGAAATCTCCAAATTTCGACTTCTGTGCATCACCGAATACATTTATAGTCACGCTCTGACATTTGGTACCCAGCTATCATAATCTATTACTCCCGCAAACCCACCACTACCAGAACCGCGACAGCTCACAATCTCAGTATCAATCACAATTTAATTCCACAGAGTATGTACCGTACAACCAGTACTGTGTCACATAACAGGGAACATGTTTACGCATTTGTCAAACTGTTCGCTGTTCGCTTGAAGGACGGACAGACGGACAGACCGCAACGTTTCAGTTAGATCCCGTTGGAAACAGTGCGGTTACAGTCATATGTGCGGTTATCTGCGTTAGTGTTGCGTTTGCTGCGGGAATTTGTGCTGTAGCTGGAAAATTTATTGATAAATTATTTGTTGCTTTGATAAATAAATGAAAGGGACATCAGCGGAATAATTGCTTATCCGACTCACAATAGGAATTTTTATTTATTTCATTTTGACAGTTCAACAACATTCATTGCGGTATTTACTTTGTTGAGCAGAAAAATTTTTCGAACATATGACGCAAACGATTTGCAATATCCTTCAAAATTATTCAGATTGTGGTTAATATTGTATTACGCAATTAGGATGCGGGATAACTGCATACGGTTATGAGATTCGTAAGAGATGGCAGAGGATTTATGAAGCTCCCCAAAATGTTAACTTTGGCAGAATACAGTGCTTTTGCCTTGCTGGAATTTAACCACTCAATCCCGGCGTGGTAAGATATCAGCCCATTACAATAGAAAATCAATTGTGTCTCATTTAGAGGTTAACATTCTAACACCTTTGAAAATCTGAAATCCAAGGTTTGAAAATTTGTGTGATGAAAATACATCAACCATCTGGTAATAAGGGACTCGCGTAGTGACTGTATGTTCTTCTCAATACCAGGGGTGTTCCAGCCCTCATGCTCTCTCTTTATGTGGAAAAAAGTGCTCCATGTCGACAGTGAAACGAGTTTAGAAGATGATTATTCCATTTTATCTAAAATGTCTGCAGTTTATTGATAGACTAAGATCTGTTAAACATCGCAACAATTCCCATCTTCATCACAACACACCTACAACCCCATCTGCCATCAACCTTCTTCTCGAAAAATCCAATTACTGCTCCCTGACATATTTAATACCTCAAGATGCCACTTTTACTCCAAATAAACCAGTAACCTGTTATTACACATTTGCTAAGAGTAAATTGAAAAATGATTCATAGAGCACGAACATTCGACCTTCATACTCCATGGAGTGCATCATGGTCTGAAAATAATTCAGCTGTTACACACTGACCTCGTTTTAAATAAAATTACTTTTAGTTTACGACACTGTTCTTTACCTAGTTATAATTTAATGTTGTACTGAGAATTTTGGATCTAGTGTTTGATAATTATTATGGTTCTATACCTAGAAGATACATGATAAGTACCATAGTTGGTCTGAAGATTTTTTCAAACAGATGAATATTATTGAATTAAAAAAATAACACATTAATAACAAATAATACCTACAAAAGAGAATACTCTATCCATTTATTAAGTTCTTATTTTATTGTATGTATAGATTAATAACAATATACACTCTAGCTGACGAATTAAATGACTAACAGTTAGCCAACAGTCCAACACATACATATATACAAATAAATACAAAAACAAAAGGATTAAGAATTAATTAATCATCAACCCATTTTGCGATGGCTAAAATCAGATGTTATAATCTACCAAAACATTAATTAATATGATTGCTACATCAAATTATAGGAAATTGGATGTTTCATTAAATGTATTTAATTAGGTAAACCGATAATTCTATCCGGCACTACAAAGCGTCCATCCCTAAATAGGTTAATCGATTTTCGTTCAAATCGAGTTTTGTTTAATAGCATCTGTCGACTAAGCATATATTACTTTATGAACATCTTTATGGGGTATTTAAAAGATCCCGAAGACTGTTCATAAAACTAAATTTATACCTTCAAACTTGTTAGGAGTGATTAAGTAACGAACCGTTCGATAGATGTATCTTATTCTCCTATTCCAATATCGGAAGCCCGCAACTGCGGCCGCCGAACCGAACAACGTAATTACTCACTTCACTTTCAAACTCCTAAACTGCTTCCCGTAATTAGTTATGTCAGTCAACATGTGTTACCGTATTATTAAGTCAAACCGTCTCACCTAATCTTGTTACTCATTTAATTTTATTTGTTACAGGCTCAAATCCCGACGCTCAAGCTTCCAGCGCAAAATTGACTGAATATAACGAAATTGTGATATAAAAATGACTGCGGGCTTCCACTTTACACTTTAATATTTTCTACGACATGAAGAGAAGTTGGCAATCCATTGACAGTTAGGTTGGAAGTGAAGTTGTGTATTGTGAATTTGTGAAGCAATGGAGTGAAAATAAGGCGATGACTGCTCGGGAGGTGGAGCTGGCAGGCGGTGCGCCGTGGGGCTTCCGCATGCACGGCGGCACCGATCAAAACCAACCACTCAGGATCTCAAGGGTACGTTCAACAAAATGCTTTCTACGTTATACTGAACATACTTTCACGCAAACGAGCGCGACGCTTATAACCTATGCTCGCGAAATATTAAACGTTGCTGTGGCTTCCACTTTATAGCACACACGGCTCCAGTTCCATAAATTGTTTCTAAATTCAGTGCCGACTGTTCCATATACTTTTTACAACATCCGTTGAACCCTTTTCCTACGAATCGGATTACGTCATCAGACCGACGCTTTACACAGATAAACGAAATCAATTGGTGCGAAATAAGTCTTCAATAATAAAGCAGATTGCAATACGAACCGAGTTCGTAATAAGTGAAGCGAGTGTTTCTTCAAACTCCTCACAGGATCAGATTACGCAATTAAAGTTCGTTGTAAATGGTGAAGCAGCTCGTTCTCGTCGAAAGCACTTTGTTTGTGGGAACTCGGCACAATTTATCAAGAGAATTGTACTGTTGAAAGGGAACTAACTACTTGTTATATTACTGGGTTTGCCGGGAGTAGGTTGTAGCTGGTAGTAGCACTATCTGGTTGTTTAATTCTTTCCTTTGAGAAAATAATAATTTGTTGATAACTGATTTAATGTTTGGAAAGTTTCACCACCTGTTGAGTTGTTGTTTCGTTTTGTAACTAAAGAAGTTTTCTTTTTGTTTTTTATTTTTTTTTTTTTTTTTCTTTTTCTTTTTTACTTTGGCAGGTGTGAAATCGTAATGGATTACACTTGTTAGATAATTGTTTATATATTATGGAGTTAACTTCTGCCCGCCGCTTCGGCCGCGTGGATGTCGGAAATTATCCAATGGGAATGTGCTCTCGGGACAAAAAGTATAAGTAAGGCTGTGTCCTTGTCAGCGGGATTGTCCGAAAGGGTTACCGCTGGCCCGGAACATGAAGGGTTAATGAAGGAACACGGGTGGGTTTTAGTCAGTAAGAGTCTGACACTCCCTTCCGCTCCACCCAGAGCGGGAGGGGTCATTAAAAAAAAGGCTGTGTCCTTGCCTAGGATGCGATCGATCTCTTTGCCAAATTTTATCGAAATCCATTTAGTGGTTTAGGCTTGAAAATGTATATTGGATTTCGTTTTTTTTGAACGGTACCCTTATTATTTTTCTAAAATAAATGTAACCCATTACTATTGTACAGTCTTAAACTGTACATATTTTGCTGACGCGGTGCCTCGCACCATACGTGCGTCAATTTAGTGGTATAAATTACTTGGCTTTACAATAAATCGATGAGTGCGATTACTGCAACGCGGTGACTAACATTAGAGAAAGGAATCGTCAACAATTTTACCTGTAAACACGAATAAATCTATCGGGAACTAAGTGATATTTTCTCTACGCGCTCCAACCTCAACTTTAACTACTCTACAAGTGTACGAACCGTACAACTATTTCTTTCTACTTTAATTTATGCATTTAATATAAAGCTGTTATTTTGGCATTACAAACAGACACTTCATTTTTTTTTTATAGATAACATCTAATCTAAGAAAGGAGATATCTTAAAACTTATATAAAGTTAATTTCCCTGAAATTGGAATAGAAAACTGATCTTTTCAATCAAAAGGCAGGTAATTTACTTTAATTCCATTATTGGTATCAATTTCTACAATACCAAACAACAATAAAAACTTTTCCAAAAAAGACACTACAAAGTGAAAAACAACATTAATTTCAGAAGTCGGTGTCATTTCGTTGGATTCGTTTTTTCGTTGTTTGCCACCCCACACAAATTCGTATAAAACTACTCACGGTGTAAATTTCAGTGACGGCAAGTTATTAGGTATAGCATCGTCAATATAAACTAAGTGGCAAAAATACATATTATTGAAGCTAACTCAAAAACTACCAAAGCAAAGTTAATAAAATTTATACGAGACCACTCCTGAGGTATACCCTTTGGATTAAAATAGATGAGATATCGCGTAACATACATTCAAAAATAATTTCGTATACTTGAATTTTTACCAGTAATTTAGGTTTAAATACCAAACTCCTGAACCGATTTTGATGATTTTTATGAGACTAATCTGAAAGTATATCCTTTCAAATAAAAATAAGAATTTTGTAAATTGGCTTATAAATAACGGAATTCTGAGGTAACAAACATAAATTCAACACATACATACATATTTTCAACCGAATGGAGAACCTCCTTCTTTTTTGAAGTCGGTTAAACAAGAATCTTTTGAAATGTACCTAAGAGGTATCCAAGATATATGAAGTCTTTACACCTTAGCCGGGTGTATGTAGGTAGAACTTTCAGAGGTTTCTTCAGGATATATTTAAAGACCTCTTTTACCGCCAGGCTAGGTTTTCGAAATTATACATTTAAATCAGGACAGCCCAATGCAATCATAATTACGACCACTAAAGTTACAGTCCACAACCCTGTGACCTTCTTATTTTTGAAGTGAAAACTTCTTTAGCGGCGCTGTGTACTTTTTTTGGAATGGGTAAAAACTTCTAAACTGGCGTCAGGTCACGTGACCCTGATCGAAAATTCGTAAGACGTAAAACGTAAGACAGCGCCATCTATGCACATCGGGAAGAACTACGAGGGCCTCGCGTACTAACTACGTAGTTCATCCAACAACGACGAGATGGCGCTGAACCACGGATATATAACATTTTGTTTATAAGACGATTCACAAAATACACTCGTAATTGTTCAAGTTTTCACTTCTGTCGGCACTACCGGAGTGCCAGTGTTTTTTTTCTTTCGGAACATCGCCCAGAGGTTGGTCGACTCTTCCCGTAACCAGAGGGCTGGCCTGTTTTTAGGCCAAAGTATCAGGATTTAACCTGGCAATGCTGTCAGCCTTTTGGGCATTTATCCCATTGACAGCAATGCGAAGCTCTTCCCTTTTTTATATATATAATCGTAAATAACATGTAGCTATATTTTAGTGTTGCCTTGTATATTGTTTTTAAAAATATGTATATCGACCTAAAAACTTTTCCTTTTTCTTATTTCTTACGTTTTTGTTATTTTTCCAGCGCTACAGCGATACTCTCGAACGCTGCCTTGACGTAAGTAAGATTGTGCCAAATCGTTTGTTCACCAAACAGTAATCGATCATTCACCGTAACGAGAGCGATATCTTCTTTAATAAAATTTGTTTTTGTTTACTAAGCAACGATAGCGCAAGTGGAATTTTTCTCATTTGTCTTGCTTTTTATTAACTTGCATATTTAGCCACGTAATTGCTGAAGTTTGTGTGAGATTGTCGACTAATGACTATGAGGTTTATTTCGGATATCAGTAATGTTGTCTGTCCTATGCTTTGGACGCTTATTATAGCGATTCCGTGATATTATTATATCAGCCGTCATGAAAATCTGTCATTTCCACCAGTATACCTATACAAAAAAAAAAATACAATAAGTTTTGTCGCCAAAAAGAAAAGGTGCTGACAGACAGTCATTTTATGCGACTAAGTAATAAGAGCCGCACGGTTCGATCGATCAGGTTAAGCTACGCTTGCCGCGGTTTGTCCGTGGATGGGTGACCATCTTCACATATCAATATTCGTCCATGCCTCGGAAAGCACGTTAAGCCGTTGGTCCCAGCTGTCATTCGTGGATCTTTGACGGTCGTCAGAAGCCCGAAAGTCTGACAACCAGTCTTACCTAGGGGTATCGTATTACCCAGTAACTGGGTTGTGGAGGTCAGATAGGCAGTCGCTCCATGTTAAATACTGGTATTCAGCTGCATCCGGTTAGACTAGAAGCCGACCCTAACATAGTTGGAAAAAGGATAGGCAGATGAGACAGTAATTTTACATACACAGCTTCGAAACGTTTGCAAATCACAATTTTTGGTTTGACCGTTGATCCCCAAACTAATCAGGACTTGTATATTGGGGGTCGGAGTGAGAATGAACAGAAATAAATATGTCTGTCTGTTTACAAGGCTAGTTTAGCAAATCGTGTAATATGTTGTGAGTGTGTGTTTGTGTGAGCATTTGGACAGCCGTTATAGTGTGACCGTTCACGGCTTTCTTAAGAAAACAAAGCTTTGGGTACCAAGCAAAATATCGTAGTACTTAATGAGGTGTCATTTGGGTGTTTTACATTTCTTTACAAAACAAAGCTTTTTAAAAAATTTGTTAGGGATAGGTATAGCCTACCACTTTCTGTAAAGAGTTATTTCCAGTAACATCCCGTTTAGTGCTTTACGGGAATATTCTTCGAATTAAAATAAAATAAGTTCAAAGAACAAGATTATAAGAATCTTCAATCTTAAATTAAACCTACCTACTGATTTCTAACAGACTTGTGTTATTTATTTCCTGAGCTTAACGAAAGCATGTTGGCACTTTAAGGGGCTTCCAGGACCTAAACACAAAAAACGCAAGTTTTAGAAACAATAAAAGTTTGACTAGTACAGTAAACAAAATCAGAAAAATATATGATATTCTGCAGGATTTTTGCTAGGTAGATAGTGTGTTGAAAACAAATTTAACTAATTGGATACGATAGAAAAAAATCATGAAGATACCTCTTAAAACTTTCTTTTTACAATAGAAACCATATTAATATACATTTTACAATCATTATGATTTTTTGTCAGATTATTCTACAAGGAACATTCTAAAACACTAGTGTTTTAATTTTATAGTCCAAACAATAGATTTTTTGTAAATAGATACCTAATTGCTTCATATTTTATTTTTTCAGTTATTGAGCAAAATATTTACACTTCAGTTTTTTTTAATCTCAGTTATTGAGCAAAATATTTGTTGAAAATTGCATCGTACTTCTGCTGCAATTTTGAATAAATATTTTGCTCAATAACTGAGATTAAAAAAACTGAAGTGTTAATCGACTTTTGATGCTGACCGTACGTGTTTTAATTTGGTTTGATTGAAGATGAATTTGTGATGGGATTTTCATCTTTATGGAGTCAGTTTCTACGGCCTTTTTGGTCTAGTGTTCCATAGCGCTACTGTTGAGCATGAGGTCCTGGGTTTGATTCCCAAGTCGTGCAGTATTTTTGGGGTTTTTCAATCAGGATTTTCTCAGTATCAGCCCGTAGTCTGGATTTGTGACCGCTTGACGCCAATAGGTTCGCCTATTAGATGGGACTTAAGGCGAAAGCGCCAGGGTAGCCCGCGAAATTCAATTTTTTTTTAGGTTTTTTGGAATTTGCTGGTCAGTATTAAGTTGTACGTTGATGTGTTTACAGAATTATAATCATTAAAGTCATCAACACAACTTTCTAAGACCACGTAAGTCCAAAGAATAACTGTTTCATGAAATCATCATTCTTTGGACTTACGTGGTCTTAGAGAGTTGTGTTGATGACTTTAATGATTATAATTCTGTAAACACATATTTCTTACGGCCGCGATTCATCAGCAAATTGCAAAAAACGTAAGAAAAATTGAATTTCGCGGGCTACCTTAGCGCTTCCCCCTTAAGCATAACTGGCGAAATATGGGTGTACTATAGGTATAACTCTAACCAACCCTTCGACGATTACTCGCGTGGTGATGTTATGTTTCCACTTTTTTAATTTTCATAAACAATATCTACAAAGACAAGTGATTGCAAAATTTAAATAAGGGTCAATCCCCACTGAAAGAGCAGCGGCCGGCAGCGGCCATAATCCATGGTCATTTGAAGGCAAAGCAGGGACAACGCGGCGCCGCTGCGCGAACCTTCTAGCGACTAGTCAAAAGAGGAAAGTCACTTGCTCTTACGGCCGCTGCTCCTTCAGTGGGGATTGACCCTAAGTATCACTAAAGTCTGAAAATACGTCGAAAAAATTGATGTAGAAGAATTGAGAATCTTCTTTTATTCTCGAATTCGGTTAAAAGAAAAACTATCCCGAAAATACACTGTTATTTTCTTTCCGTTTTTCCAGTTTCTCCCGCGTATCAATAGATGCCGCTAACAGTAGGGCGAATCCCCCGCTTAATGGACAAGATACCGTAATCCCTTTGTATAGCCAAAGATTATTGTTTGATGGCCCGATGAGGAGATAGGACCTAAATTAAGGACCTTTTCGTACCAATGTTTATTGTCCGTATAAGATACGGAATGGTTTTGTTACGGTTACGACTGTGTGGGGGAAAAAGAATTTGTTGGAGTTAGAATGAAGTAGTCTAGTTACCGAATTATAAACAAATTTATAATGTTTCTGGATTTTTTTTTTATCATATTAATTAGAGACTTTGGCAACTTTGTATGTGTACATTTTGTCTGTTTTATAATGTGCTTTTTTGTGCAGAACAAACAATATTTCTTTCTTTCTTTACTTTGTTTTAGAGAAAGACAGGGAGAGACATTGCAGAACAATCTGTTAAAAATGAATTTATAAGTATCCTTTTTTATGTTATAAAATTCAGTTTACCTTCGTAGGTTAGGTATTGATTGTATGGTTGACTCTACTTATTTCGGTAGAAGGTTTATTTACAAATCGATGTTCTGATTACATTCTGAAGATACCTTCGATACCTCGTTATCACGGTTTAGCTTGCTACCTAAATGTCACCTCAATGTAAAACAAATGTATACTAATAGACACGCACGCATAATAAATGCCGAAGGATACCTCACTGCGATAGATCGGAGCGAGAGGGATTGGGAGGCAGTCACCTCCTTCTGTGAAGCAGTTATGCTAGCGAAGGAGATGGGGGGATGGCTGAGGGAGAGAGCCTCCCGGCCACCGTAGGCGCGGGCCTGCGGACGGAGAGTAATGGGTAGCTCACCGTCCGATCAGGATCAGGCCCGTGCCGGACGGCGCGTACGTGTTCCACACGCGCCTCAAAGAGATGTCAGCATCAAATGAAGGGACCCGTTAGGGCCGAAGCCTGCCGGGTCAGCGGGATTGTCCGAAAGGGTTACCGCTTTGCCGGAACATAAAGGGCTAAGGAAGGAACACGGGTGGGTTTTAGTCAGTAAGAGTCTGACACTCCCTTCCGCTCCACCCAGAGCAGGAGAAGTCATTTGATGATCACCAATCCCCAAAAAAAAAACTGCGATAGATCGCGGACTGCTCGGGGAATTACCTCGATACCTACCTAGGGCATGTGCGGACGTTTTTATTAGCATGCATTTGTTTTACATGATGGTGACATCGAGGTAGCGAGCTAAACCGGGACCTCGAGGTATCGCAGTGTGATGCCTCACTGCGATACCTCGCGGTCCTCCGGCATGTAATTATACCCTTAGCAGTTTCAGTATTTAGTCAAGACCATCTAAAGCCCTTTCACAGTTACTTATCTCTAATAGCAATGAGATTATAGATTACTCTGATGCAAAATTAGAGGTAATAATACATAACAGTAGAAAGACTGTACAGTGTAAAACGAATGTAGCAGTCAACTGCTGGACAAAGGCATCTCTCCCTTAATCCGCAAACTCAAAGCATTTATTTTAATTAAACAATTTACATTTGATTTGTCAAAGAGTCGGTGAGTTAGAAAGTTGAAGGTAGTTGCCAATTTGTCCATTCCAAAACGTAGATCTCTATGTAGAATAATTTTAACTCGATACCTCCACGCGTTCCCGAGATAAAGGGTCTTGACAGACAGACAGACGGCTAACAAAGTGATCCTATAAGGGTTCCGTTTTTTCCTTTTGGGGTACAGAACCCTAAAAAAGGCAAAAAAACTCCAAGTGCACTCTTATAAATCAAGATATTACAAAATCCTGGATACAGACGTCAGCACATCAAGCTACTACAATCTGTCAAATTTCTTTAATAGATTTTCAACTTTATCACTAATGCATAAGGTTCAAAGTTGATTGGGAAAATTTTACATTTTCGGATCGCTTGATGTGCTGGCGTCTGTACATTATTCTTGTTGCTTCTTCATGTGAGAACAATGTAAAAAATTAAATGAAGAAACAATTAAAAGTATCATCATTCTCCTGCGCTTATCCCAATTTATTTGGGGTCGGTGCAACATTTTTTTCTTCCATACTTCTTTATTAGTTGCCCTTCCTAACCATTCACATAGCAATTCAAAATATAACATCAAAAATAAGCCGTTAATAAGCAGTTAAGCATAATTACAAAGCCTCGCAGTCAGTCTCATCCTTCTTTTACCAGCCAGACATTCTGAACGGATGATGACGTACCCACTTTGACCTGGTTTTAATAGGACAGCTCACAACCCACTGTGGTGCAATTAACCTTTTTCATGTTAATTACGTTAAGATCGTCTGAAGTCCAAAGTTATTCATAGTTCATGAAAGTTTGGATCATAACAGTGGTTCTGCAGCAAGATATTATTTATAAAGTGATTTTATTTCATTATCCAAGCCACTGGGTGCAGGGAATGTTTCTGCAATCAACTCGAAATGTTTAGTTGTATATTGTACAAAAAAGGTATACATACCGTTGTGTATAATGCAAGCTCTTGCCAAAGCTAGAGAAGTATCGCTTATACCTAAGTTCAGACTATGTTTAAAGTCGCTAAGATAAACGAATAACTCAGAGAAAACCGTGTACGGACATGTGATGAGGTTATGTGGGGATATGACTAAAAGAGTCGTGAATGTAAAGTATGGAAAAATAGGCCGTGGACGACCAAACTTGTCTACAAACAATAAAAAAATACATGATATCGACCAACACAACAAAAGAGACAACCCACAACCGTAAGGTGTGGCGCAGAAGTAAAAAAAGAAGGAAAGAAAATACATTTATTTAGTACAGACTAAAAGACACCCAATACACCAGATACATACATCAGAAAAAAGATCAAACAAAAAAAAGTTCGATGTAAGAAATTAGCAGGAATATGTGCCTCACGACTGCGCCAAAAAGGCCCAGTTCAGCAGAAATGCCAGGCAACTAGTGCCTCTCGCTGGTTTTCAACTGGACCTGATGAAGTACTAGGAGGGCTACCTCCAAATTAATTGGGATAGTAACCAGGGGAAAGAAAAACAACTCAATTAATTTCGAACAGCCTGAAGATGCGACTTAAACGCTTAAATAGTCTTTGTATGCACTAGATGTCCCAAGACAAGTCTTCTAGGTACTAAAACCCTTTGAGAGATCTCCGTGTCTACGAATGTCGTGTGACTACGAATGCGTTGTACGAGCATATCTTGGTTATTCATGATGGCCCTGATTTTAAATGTATAATGAAAAAATAGAGAGAAATACGAGTAGAGGTTACTACCCTCAATGTTTCGTTTTTTTTGGCAAAGAACAATATTTTTGATAAGTGATTTTATTTTTGAGCAGGTTTGTACAAACACTTTTACTCGTCAATCATATTTTATCAACTAGATGAGGCCGGCCTTTCCTATCTGACCAGTCTGAGAAGAAAGGCTGAAACGAACTCAAAGGACACATTCTCTTTTAAAGTCCAGACATAATCTTTGTCTTTTTGGTTCTGGAGAATCCAAAACGAACTCTTGTTTCTTTATCAAAAATGTTTATTAATTGTTTGACAATATTTATAATGCAATAAACTAAGACGAACGAAGGATTAAACGAAGACTTTTAATCGAAGATCTTCGCTTGATAAATAACCGTGAATCATTTATACAGCATGTGTAAGAAATGTGTGGTCATATTTAAAGGTGTGGTACAGATCGCCCAACTGAACTAGGTACAGACACCAGCACATCAAGCTACCCGGAACTGTCAAATTTTCCCAATCAACCTTGAACCTTATGCTTTAGCAATAAAGTTGAAAATCTATTAAAGAAATTTGACAGATTGTAGTAGGTTGATGTGCTGGCGTCTGTACATTATCCATGGGATCAAATCGTAATCTCGAAAAAATAATCTGCCGTTTCATACATTTGGTCCGAGTAGGTATTAAAGCTTTGTATGGGACACTTGATTTTTCTTTTGGATGTCAATGTTGGTCCCATGAAAAAAGTTGTTCAGTTCTATACCACACTCTTATTATAGGACCACAACTCTCTGATACATACCATATTTTCTCAAAAACTCTTATCATCCTCAGTAAACCAAAATCTAATACAGAATGTACTTCCTAATTTAATATAATGAATCAGTTAATCAACGAGCCTTTTCGTTGACATATTCGCGAGCCAGAGACAAACTTATCGGTTAGCCCTGCTCGTTAGCAGGCCAGTGACGTCGTTAATCTTTTTTAATGTCGTGGTACCCATTTCAGCCGTCCAGTTGATATGCAAACTGTACTGTGCAGTACTTGAGTGGATTGTTAGGGGTACCGGTAGTGGTATGTCCAACGTTTTCTGAAAAATCACAAATAATGGAAACGCAGGATTATTGACCTTTTTTTGTGAGAGGTATTACTTCCGAAGAATCCTCGTATTGAGGTAGTGAGGTAAACCGCAACCGCGAGGTATCGCAGTGAGGCATCTTCAGCATGTAATTACCCTCTCTAACTTTTGTTTGTCATTCACAAGGTTAATATCCAAACTTTTGTGAAAACTTTTGAAATTCCGGGAGTTTCAAATAATTCATAACCATTTGAACCCAGTTCAACCTACATTTATGTTTCGTTACTTATAGGATACTTTCATTAAAAATACGAATTTCGTAAAAGAGTTAAAATACCTTAATGAATTCTACGTATTTCATCAAGTTACCGGTAGCTTAATTAACATTGAATTTTAATTTTGTTTCAGACGAAAAAAAATTGTGGCACTGTTAAAAGGTAGACTTAATGGAATGATAAAGTACCTGAAAATAGATTTTGTTTCATTTTTCCTCAAAAAACTTGTTCGTTCTTTTGGTCGACTCGAAAAATCATCGAAAGCAATTTGTTAGCATTTTTGCTGGAGACCTTAGGCTTTCATAAACTAGAGGTTCTAGTCCCAAAGTCGTTCTTATAGTCAAGAAAAAATTATCCATGTCGCCAACAATGAATAATAGATTATAATTATATGTATGTGCTGAAACAGCAATCTTATGTACAGACGCCAGCACATCAAGCTACCCGAAACCGTCAAATTTTCCCAATCAACTTTGAATCTTATGCTTTAGCGATAAAGTTGAAAATCTATTACAGAAATTTGACAGATTGTAGTAACTTGATGTGCTGGCGTCAGTACAATCTCTTGGGGAACACATCCTTAGACCGTTTGTACACCGCCACGTCAACGGGACGAATAAATTTCATATAAGTACCCTAAAATGCTTACAACTATACAGTATAGATATAACACAACTATTAAAATAAAAATTGAATATCCTAACCTATTCGTAGATCTTAACCTAACTAAAACTATTAACAAACTAAAATATGGCGTCGAAATATTCCTCCACATCGCTTTCGAAACAACTTACCTACTATCTACGTATTTACACTAGATACTAAATTACGTATTTACGCTAGATACTAAATTACGTATTTACGCTAGATACTAAATTACGTATTTACACTAGATACTAAATTACGTATTTACACTAGATACTAAATTACGTATTTACACTAGATACCAAATTACGCGAAATACATCTAATAGGTGCAACTTTAGTCATATGTCCCAAAACGCTTTTTGTTTTTATCAAATCAAAAGTTGTGTTTATTGGTTTACTTACATAACTTTTACAATATTGAATACAACTAACTTTTTACACTAGCTACGAAGTTAAATGACTAACTAACTATAAAAATAAATACAAAAGATATTTAATCAAACTGGGAGAATCGGCACATTTTTTAAAATTATACACGACAGTTCCCCAAATCCAAGGGGGATTTCTCTTACCTAATTAGTTTCATCCTTTCAAGTACCTATGCTTAGATGCATCTAATAGAAATTGATTAAATAATATTGTTTTTGGTGATTGAACTCGTAATATAATGCTATCCGATAAACTTTACACCAAGCACAGTTAATAAATGATTTTAGAAACAGTTTATTCCAGAACTTTTGGCCAAAACATAAAATACAGTACAATACCTATTATTGGCAGATAAGGAGATAATTATGTAATAGTAGGTCAGTAGGATTATCCACACCATCAAACCCGAATGCGATGCGAGACAATGTATCGATCAAAGCTCGCGTTAATTCCAGTCAGCGATGACATCTGACTGGGTACACATTGCATTAACATAGACGGAGTATTAACTGGAGTGTACAAGGCTAGGATTAAGGTGAAGTCACAACAGGAGCATAGCTGTGTCGACGTTAAGCGAGGATTATGCTTCAAAAACGTCGGAAGTTACATTGGAACTTGAATTTTCGTCCTACAAAAGGAATAATTTATTGCTTAAAAATCCAATCGACTTGTATAGTGTTTTCATATGCCGGCCGTCAGGTGAAGGCACATCGTATATTTTCAATAACACTCTTGATTGCTTACTAAAATTTATCCAGACTCAAATAAAGAAGTTACAGACTGAGGATCAGTCAGCCTACCACCATCTTTTGTAACAGTATTATTATAATCATACTTTATCTTTTCGTACCATAACGTCCCTAAAATAAGCTTATTTCATCCTTGAAACAATGTTTTTTTCTGAGCAATTTTACCTCAAACTCAAAGCATTTATTTCAATTAAACTATTAACAGCCAATTTTGAATTCTCAAGAAGTCGGTCAGAAAATATGAAGCTAGTTGCATTTAGTCACGTCACCTCTAAAAGTTCAATCAATTCGTACCACGACATCAAAATTCTCATGAAATAAAATTGTTTTGTAAAAGATGGTGGTAAGCCGCCTTAAAATGGAACCAATAACGTATGTTTTCAAGTACCTACCTAAGTATACATATCTAAATTAAAAGTCAGGGTAACAAACCACTTCCCCCTATTTCATGCACGCTCTCTTTTGAGCCCGTCTATTCTTCAAAAGAAAAACGCCACACAGGTGTCATTAAGGTAGGTGCTATTACTAAATAACCTGTAGTTTCCATGCAGGCGTGTGACCCCCACACACCCCTGTTCCGCGCTAAAAGTCAAAAGGTAAGCGTCATTACACAGAGATTGCGACGCTCACAACGCTTTGTCGTTTGTTCGCGCGTAAATTATACTTACGCGCAACAATTACACGTGCTCATTTAGAAAATCGTCATGTAACTTTTACGTTTACGCGCTTTTAAAACGGAGCGCTACAGGGTGGTTTAAAGTGCTTTCGGAGTCTGAATTAATAATTATGTCGTATTCAGCTTAATGGTAAACATGATATTAGGTAAGTATTGTTGTTTAATTTTACGAGTGATAAAATCGCACAGATTGTGAACCTTGTCGGTAAGAACAGGTTCGTTCACAATTTGACGGTTTGACATGGATAGATTATTATATACCACCGAAAAAGGATAGGAATAATATATTGTAAGCAGTTTGCAATTTATCGACAGTTTACAATCTCGCGAGATAGATTATAAACTATAGGCCGACCGTTGCCTGAGGTAGCAGCGCGGTGCGGAAGGGGTGTGTTGACTTGATGCGAGAGCTCAGTGATTCATCAACTTGTGACAACTATCACCCCTCCCGCACCGCGCAGCTTCCTCAGGCAACGCCTCAGTTAAGGGGGCGCATTAAGCCAGAAAAAATCAAGTTTCACCCGCGCCTCCTTGCCTTCTCCTCTCATCAAATACGACGAAAACAAAACACAATCCCTTCCCGCCAGCAGAAACTTTCTGCCCGGACTATATATTATATTTGTGTTTGAATTTGAATTTTCTGTAGTAAGTATATGCAAAATAACCAGATGATACGGCTCTATTCAATGTAGTACCTAAGTATGATCGCTGTGCAAGTAGGTATATTATTCAATATTGTATATTCGTGAATCTGTTCCGACGCCGGTAACAGATTCACGGACATACAAGTAATACATATAGCCAATTCCAGATTGAATGACAAACTTTGCAGTAAAAAATATTTTGTCAAATTGGAGAGTAAACAGAGTTCAGTGGACTAAATTCAAGATACGGCCTATAAATTTGCGATTCCGAATAAAATGAAAAATGAACGATTTTCGGATAATTTACTGTATCTATTTGTGCTGCGAGACCTTGCATCTTGCCAAATTTCTTGATTCTAGGTCAACGAAAATAATTAAAGCCCATAAGATACACCCATTAGACTTTAATTTATTTGCGAGTGTCAAAATATGCGACATAAACTTATGCCAGCTTCTAAGTCGACATCTTAGAGGCTTGATATTTCTACAGCTCCAAGGAACCGTAGATCTAAGTATTTGATATAAATTTCAAATTGGTATCCCCACGCATTCCAGAGAAAAACGGTTAGACAGATAAACAACGAAGTGATCCTATAAGGGTTTCAATTTTTCCTTTTGAGGTACGGAACCCTAAAAATCAAAAGCACTTCCATCAAAGTATTATAATACATACTCCTGATCATGAATCATGATGAAAGCAAACTCAATAAATTTGTTTTTTTAACGATATAAAGATCATTATAATCGCATCACTTACCTTACACTTTTTACTTTAAGCTAATGAAATGAAGCATTTTAGAATGACGACGTCATAATGGTCATATTCGGGACGAACATTATTGAAAAAATCTATCAAAATTTTGTTTTACTGCACAGTGATCAGCAACCCTATGTATCGCAATGGTGTCTCAAATTACAATATTTAAACGGAATATGATCTTTGGCATTCTCTTTATTTTCAATGAAATTCTTCAGTACGTAAAAACATCTCTTTATTTTGCATATACCTACTATACGCTAAGTTTGAATTCAGAATCTAAGAATCATATCTTAGTTATGATTTGGATCGGCGTAATGTTGGCGTAACAAGATTCAAATTCCAATGTAACCAAATTTTATTTAGAACTTTGTAAATGTTGGACGTCACGACATCTTGGTGGAAAATAGTGTTATCCAGTAAACAATTATAATAGTATATTATCTTGGACTTTGCTTTGCAGGATCGTGGAAAGTCAATAAAATAGCAACACTGATACCCAAGTAAAAAATAATATTTGTATGGCGGATTATGCACCGTATTATGAAAACCTTTCCAGCGCGAAGTACGAGTAGGAAAAAATCCCTGCCGAAAACATTTGTAGAACAAGAGGCCAAGTTCGGAGAATACACGATTGTCGGATTGACCGATAAAAAAATTTGCAACTATAATTAAATGGGTAGGTACCAGAATAAGTCGAAAGTTCATTAGGTACCTAACTATTAAAACTTTAGCTTTGAAAACTTGCCAAGTTACATTATGAACTTTAGACTTTCATTGAACTCTATAGAATTTAGCATCCATTTAGATCTCAACTCTTTTATCGGCGAAGCCGATATTCCCAAACATTGTTATCCGTTGAAACCATCATACTCATCCCCACCATAAAAAGAAGGCTAGTCATGAGAACACTATCCGTATGAAATATTTCATGTGACACCGTTTCGTACTTTTGTCCACAATAAACCCATTAACCTGTTTAATTTCCGATTTATTTCTTTTGTAAACACCAATAATAAAATACCCATAACATACCTTTATGTTTCAACTTAATTTAGGGAATGGTCAAAAGTCACTCAAAATGGATCGTCGCAATTTGTGGACGTTCATATTCGTGGTGATGCATGTGCTTCCGCATGCCACACATCCAACGTCCACACATTGCGAAACATGCGATGAGCACCGTGCGCTGTGCATGCCTCGCAATGTCTGTATCCGCCTTTAGGGTGACATTACAAGGAGTTTGTCAAGAAAAGGAGGAGTAGACGAATTCGGTTTCTGAGTTAATCGTAATAAGGTGTAAAATCTCCAGTATAAACTTTCAAAAGACCGCGAAATTGGCTATGTTGTAAATTTTCTCCGCAAGAAAATGGATTGAAATGCAGAACAATTGCGCTAGTTGTACTATACCAGTCAAAAATCTGTTAAAAATGTATGTCATCTTGACTTTACAAATATCAACATGTAGAATTCTAGTTTTAATTATTTTGTCTCCCCCACGTTTTATCATAACACATTTGACATTGGCAGAATTGTCGACATCAGCACTATTGCCATAGAGAAAAATAGAATTACTTTAATATTTTTATTTAATAGTTTTGCCTCGGTATTTATTTAGTTTATTAAGTCTTATTGTTTTTAATAATCGTTTCGGGAGTGAGAGTGGTGTTAGTTATTTTTCCATGTTTTCTATTTCACAGTGTCTTTCCTACAAAGTTATAAATTACGCAGCCGAAAATTTGAGCTCAGTCCTATCGTCTCAATAGAGTGACGGCGACTGATTTGTGAAACAAAAATATGTTTGAAGTTCCCGCCACGTGCGACGGGAGATGACTTCTTCCACGAACTAAGAACGTCGTAAGTGCTATAAGCTTGTCGTCGTAATAAAACCAGAAATAAAATGAATAAAAAAAATTCCTGCACAATTTTTGTCGCCTTGTGTAAATTAAATACATTAATCATCAAATTTTTATCCTATTAGTCTTAAGCATATAAATCTAAAAGTTGTGAAAATTGGACGTAACTTCGTGATGTTTTTTTTATCATGAAATTTTCAATATTTTGTGTTTCTGTTGTACACAAAGTGTGGAAATATCATGTAGTTACTCATGTTATTTTTGTTTTATACCTAGTCTTATCAATTTCATGAAAAATCATATTGAAGTTAAGCTATTTTGGTTACTTCCGCCTCTAAAGCAGTCGACCTATAACGGTGTTCATGATCTTACGGTATATGTATATTAAACTGTGATTTGCTTAATAGATTTGTCTTTCAAACTTCAAAGAATAACGCACCGTTTTACTATTTATTTAAAAAAAAACCTCTTCTAAACTATCACGAACTCTAAGAAAAACTCAGTCTGGCATTTCTATCCAGCAAGTCGGACAGCGTTCCGTTTACCGGGAATCCATTAGATTGTATTGATTTATACCGGGAGCGTTTTTCCGTCGAATACTACGGTAAAACCATGATAAAAGTGCACAGAATGTACCGAAATAAGTAGGATAAATTGGGCTTAGGATTCGAGTAGTATGTTGAGTGTGCGATCGTGAAGCCACGCACGTGCGTCGTGGAGTCACGAGAGACACGTGCCTTGCATTCGACTCCGGAGTTAAGTGGCTGCCCAATAACGGTAGACCCTCGATAGTTTCACCAGTTATTCGTTTTTTGTGGATATTACTACTGGTTTAGTTGGAGATGGAAGTTCAATTAAATTGGTGCCTGGTCTTGTCTTCTTGTACCTACTCCGAGCCTGCAGCCTTTATCCTTTGTAGCGAATTGTTTTAGTTAAATTGGCTAAATTGTATTGTGGTTAGAAGTCATTTGTTTTATTGACATTCATTTGTTTGTTGTACTGGACGGTTGATTGATAAAGGAGATGTTTCAAAATGTATGGAGCCCCGGCCAGGTCTTTGTACACCATACTAAAAATGGGGAAACACAATTAATAGTACATTACTTCAGAGGGAAGAAAGTGACAGTTCCATACCGAGATTATGGCATTTGCGCCACGAGCTTGCGAGGGGCGCAAACCATTTGAGGTATGGAACTGTACTTTATCCTGAGGGATGTATAGTGCTTTTTATTACACCTACGAGGAAAATTATGGACATAAATGCATAGAAATGTATATATTTAGTTAAAAATACAATTATTAAAAGTGCAGCTATTTTTTACACGACGCCTTAGTAACAAAAAATACTTAGGTACACGTTGAAGTGTATCAAAATCATACATAATCAGTCTATAATGTTCCCACTGGTGAGACACAGGCCTCCTTTCTGTTCTCAAACTCAAACCATTTATTTTCAATTAAACCATTTACAGGCACTTTTGAATTGTTAAGAAGTCCGCGTTTTATATACAAAAATAATTTCGTTTTTAATTTTCTGTATGCACCAAGGAGGTTGGTAACTGGTAAAAAAAAACTGTATGTAGCCAGTAACAATTTACTTGAAATTTAATTAGTAGACAGTTAAAGTCTCTTGGCAGTATGACTGCTGAGAAATTAAAAAAAAAGAAAAACCGGGTATGTAATGGAATTTCATACATACTTCCCACCCTTGGGTCGGAAGGATTTTCATACAAACTTCCATACCTTGGGATGAAAGGATTTGAAGGGCGGGATAAAGGCGTTTCTTCCCTCTAATTGGTATAATTAGTATGTATTTTCAGAGCAGGTGTGATAAAAAACAATTTTCAATCATCCAATTACTATAGATTGGCTTTGTTTGGTAGTCAAGCACAAGAATGTACACTTGAAATTGCAACACACAACAAAAACCCGTCATGGCGGTAAGCTGTCATGTTGATTGATTATTGACGTTTGACATGTCAAAGCGAATAGTGATTCTCTTTGACAATGTAGACTAAAAGTACGGTAACGTCACTACGCTACCGTACTTTTAGTCTTTTGTAATATTTTTTTAGACCTAGTTGTAGTTTGTACACAAAGTATAGTCCAGTTAAACAGACGACAACCTCATAGGTTGACCCGCGAGATGCCGTAAAAAATGATTTAAAATTTTTACTAAGAGCATAAATATACACAGAATACAGACATTCAATCTATGATCCATGATCGATCTATGGTATACTATCATATCATTGTTTTTAACCACAGAGTACCTAAATAGGCGAGACGCCATATTCAAAGTCGATAAAAATAATTGATAAATATCAAATGATTGCAAGAAAAATATGCATTAATGCAATTTATCTGTATTTTTCCCGAATTCCAGGGATTTTTCTCGATTTTTCGAGGTACTGTAAATATACTGGGCCCGTTTCAAACATCTCCTTTGATAGACTACCGAAGATCAAGCTCACCGCTTTATCACACAACTAGCTTCTGCCCGCGACTAAATCCGCGTGAAACTCCTTGTTCCCCCAACCCACCCTGTCGCATCGCATCGCCTGCCGGCGCTATTACTTCGTTTTCACTTAGCGTTCTTTTTGAAATTTTTCATTTGCCACTCGTCTCCTATGGGTCCTAACGTGTTCTCCCTCAAGAAATGGGTTATCCAATGCAAAAATATTATTACAAATCCGGCTAAAAGTTCCAGAGATTAGCATGTTCCAACAAATGAAGTCTTCAGCTTTATTAATAGTATAGATACAACGCAATATTGTAATGGTTCTGTAAGATGTCAAGGTAGGTACTATGTGTTTAAAGAATACCTAACTCTTTCAATACATCCATGAACATCTTGAAATATAAAATTAGATTTACTATAATGGCATACAGTGTATTGTAACACATTCGTGTCAACACTAACTCAATTCCACATACCTACTACATTTAAATATTCCACACAAATCTAAGTTTAAAACGAATCAAATTTGTAGTAGCGACTACGACTCTTGATTTAATTGCACTAACAAGAGACCGCTCGCAAGTTGTGCATTTAATTATAACAATCTGCAAGACGGAACGCTTCTAGACTCTAGTGAGGAGTGTTGCCTCCAACACGCTCTGTGTTCACTACTGTTTCACGCAGTTTTGGGGACACATCTAGTTACGTAGCATTCATGTTCAACTTAAAAGATATACATGAAGATCTAGATTTGAAATACTGGCAGCAATGCAGCATATCTTATAATTATGGTATTGAACGTGGAGGGCTTAACAGTTGATAAGATAGATGTTTGTTCCCTATTTGCTCTAGTATTCCTGCGCGTGTAGTCGCTCGCGAAGCGTGATGAGAAAATAGCCCTTAACGACATTGACAGTACTAAAGCTTAGGGAATACATTTCGTTGTGGCGATCTTGTAGGAAAAGAAAGTCCAATAGCTATGTTCAAATGTCGACATATTACTAACTAATTATCATCATCATCTGCCTAGCCTTTTCTCAACTATGTTGGAGTCAGCTTCCAGTCTAAATGCAGCTGAATACCAGTATTTTACATAGTGCGACTGTCTACCTGTCCTCCACCAACCAATGACTGGGTAAAACTGGTTGTTAGACTTTGGGGCTTCTGACCATCCGTAACGACTGTCAAAGATCCAAGAATGACAACTGGGAGCTAATACTAATCAGACGTCCTCAAAATTATATTACCCTCTCTCAATCAAATTTTAGTGACGTCAGGAATTATATAAGCTCCAAGCCTTATCTACGCAAACTTCAGCGACATAAAACTCACAACATACATAAAGAACTTGAAACGTAAATAAAATTATTGACATCGCGACCTACAATTTCCATATATTGAGGAAACTCTTACCGTTTCGAAGAAATACCATTAATCTGTAACTTAGCTCGAACGTTTGCTACATGGTTAAGCTCTTTGTTCGTCGACTTACATGGGCTTGAAACAATGGCTTGCACTTGCAATTTGAATTTCCCTTACACGAGCAACCGCCATTTCTTTTCCATATTCATCGGTTGACTGCAATTGTGCTGCCTTCATAAGGCTCGTTTTTGTTAGATTTCTTTTGTTTAGTATAGAATCTGCAGCACTTAACACAAAGATGTAGTCTTTTATAAGGGTATGGTACAGACCATCAAACTGAACCACTTTATACCAACATGAAATAATAATCAGCCATCCCCTACATTTGGGTCGAGTAGGTATTAAGGCCAAAGAAACCAGGGCCGTCCAAAAGTGCGTTGGGTTGACGATATCGTTAAAGTCGCGGGGAACACCTGGATGAGGGACGCCGCCGGGACTTATGGTAGAAGAAAGGCGAGGCCTAGACCCATCAGTCGGTAATTGCGGGCTTAAATGATGATGACGAAGATATTAAGCTAAATATGGGACAGTTGTCCCTTTTTGCGATTACGATGTTGTTGCCATGGAGAAAGTTGGTCAGTTTGATGGTCTGTACCTACCACACCCTTAAATATGACCACATTTTTCTGATACATGCTGTATATCGTTTTTGGTACGAGCTTTTGGGGTCATTAATACAGAAATGTCATTATCAGCCCGTGAAGGGCCGGGTGAACTAATAGACCGCGACAATTAGCGATCGTGTGGACATATTGCCATAATTCGGTTTGGAAATTGAATTGGTGATCGTAGTTTGTTGTTAGTAGCACCGGAGAATATTGCTGGCAGTGTAGGTAAATGAGGATCATATTCGCGTAAAATTTCACACCTACTGGTATTGTTTGACGCAAAAACGTTCGGGTTCTAAAATGTTTTGTTTCTCATATAGACGACTGCTGTTCAGCTTCTTGATACAATATCTTGTTTGATTTTCATAACACCTAATGAATAAACTGTAGTAGGTACTTTTCATTGTCGTGAGAACCTCTAAATGATAATCCTTACCGTAACATCATTAATACAGTAATTTGAAATATTCGCCAGTATCCTAATCTCATATTATTTCCATACAATGTGAGTCCACAGTTCATTGTCCTATTGGGAATCAGAATCCTTTAGCACGATCGCATGACTTAAGGCGGTATTACGCCTCCGTCGCACCTTCCACAAGATTAATATTCGAAGCGAGTGATGAGCAACATAACAATGGGTGTGTGACCAACGCGCATGCATTTTCTATAATGCCCATATAATGTTTCTATAGAATTGGTTAGTTCGCGTGCTACCTCCTTTGCCTTAGTAGCGTTCACGACTTTCTTCGGGCATGTCTCGGTTTTGGGCAAAGTATTGACCTCGTTTTGTGTATTGACGTTTGAAATAATTTGGGCTTGTTATATATCGTTATTTTTTTGTAATTTTTGTTAATCTAGTGATTTATCAGTCATTGTTTTTGTGTCGTGTCGTAGAATAACGTTGTAACAATGACCTTTCTCAACGTAAAGTCGCGTGCGTAGGTGTATTAAGTGTTTTTGTGACCTTGGCTTGCAGTGTGTGCAAAGGGTAGGTCGCCCCCGGAAATGTTGAAGTTCTGTTCACCGGCGGCCAGGCGGAGGGAGCCCAATGCGGTTTGTAACTTTACCTTACCCTGTTCAGTACTTACCAATAAAATTATATGGAGGTTACGTAAAATCAAATATGGAAAGTTTTGTTTACAAGCATCTCTCTCTCTCTCTCACTCGCTATTTAGACTGTATTCTATGGGTCCTTTGTTTGTATTGATGTTTAGCGGTCTTTACCCTTACTCAATTTAATATTTGACATTTACAAGAACAATATTAGGGTAAAACACATACCTCCCTACATTTACATAAACGCTCAGTCACGTATTACTCGTATAAGTTAACATAAACACTTGCACACATGTCCCAATTGTGAACAGAAGAACAGAAATGACTGTCCTTAAAAAAAATTCATGCTTGAGCTATACTTAGATAGGCTGTTTCTAAGTTCAATGGAGTTTTGTATTAATTAGTTTACCTACTTGTCCCTTTTTAGTACAATCATTATCTTCCAACCCAACATCTACAGACCTGTCTGAAAGAGGATTTTTGGCCGAAAGGTGTCGTATATCGACGTTTCCGAGGACACCACGCAGTGAAACACGACGCCGACAACGTTACATGTATAGTCATAGTTTTAAGGTTTTTAATATGTGTTAGTTTATTATTGTATAAGATTATTTTGTGTATTTTTAACCTATGGGCCTTAGTTGCCTGATAATAAAATGATTATTATTTATCTCGTACTGAGTGTATGCAGTGTTTAGGTATCAGTGTTATTTAGATTCTGGCAGGCGCTACTATGCATATCAGATACTGTTGAACAAGAAATTGCTTTGGATGTTAGTGCCCATAGTCTAGGAAACCACAAGCCCCTTTGTGTTTATACCGAGCCAATTGTGCAAGCGTATAATAATTGTGTAGGGTTCATGGGTCCTAAAGCAAAATTGAGAGCTGTATATGAAAACAGGTCTTTGTAAACAAAAGCCATTATTACTATCTTATCTCAATTATGTTTGGGGTCGAGCAGCATTGTCTTCTTCTATTTACCTCTAGTAGTTGTCATCTCAGTGGCCACGTCTTTTCTACAAACCAGCCATTGTTTCTTTGATCTCCCTCTCTAACATCCTCATTTATACTCGAGACCTTCCTTGCGACATTTTTCAAACAAACAAAACAAAAATGTGTTTAAAGGGGGTGACCCTTATCATATCATGTAAGCAACTTTACTAGTGTGAAGAAGGAGAAGAATCTAAAAAAAATCAGCCACGGACAAGCAGCCATTTTTATATGAGTCATGAGAGACCAAACTAATGACTTGCTCAAAGCACGTTATGTAAGATCCGGTCGCACTTCCGATAGGTACCTGAGATTCAGAAACCTCTCTATAATTTCCACTGAGGAACCACATACTAATTAAGGGCCTATATATATACTACCTCAAATAGCTTAGCGCCGTTAAGTTGAAAGTATTGCAGCGTTTTGAAACAAATAAGATGATGAGTAATGTTAAGTGCTATGTTTATCTGAAACACGGTTCCACAAAATTTTCTCGATAAAAGAAAAATTACAAAGTTACCTCCAAACCGAAAAATACATCGCTATTATTAAAAAATACTCGAAATTAGATCTTAATCGTTTGCATTACAACTAAACTAAATATAAAGCAGATACCATGTTTTTTTTTCAAATTTACCTTTATTTTCACTGTAAAAAAATTCAAATAAGTACCTAAACTATTCGGCGCTGTTTGGAGTCGATTTTATGTTTTTTTTTTTATATTGTAAATTTTAGTGTTAAAGTCTGCTCGCCTAGTACATTGCTTCATAAAATGTTAGTTTGATCTGTGTGATTTTTTCTAATCACAAGCATTTTTGGCGTTGAGTGTACTTTTAGGTAGAACGACTATAACGCGACTGATCTGAGAAAAAATCATCACCTTCAAGTATACAATAGGGCCATAAACGGACGCTACGCGTAGCGAACGTAACGCGATTCCCTCAAAAAAAACATATTGGGGGAAAATATGCGTCCCATCCACGCAAAACGCAAAAAAAAACGCTTAGCATAATGCTAAGACCATATGTGAGACGGAGCCCTAGCGCTGCTGCTCGCTAACACATGCATCTCCTTGTACCTCTCACTGTTGACTTACCTACTTATATAGCGTCCCTTTTTGCCATGCTTCCCTGGTCTGCGCGAGTTTCACCCAAATCATAGAGCAGATTATCTTAAACATCCTTTTCTCTCTTTCCAGGTGAATCCTGGACGCAAGGCTTCGCTGAGCGGCATCAGGGAGGGTGACGTGATATCCTCCATCAATGGTCGGCCTACCAAGAGTATGAGCAATGCTGATGCTCACGCCATGCTCAGGTCGGCTGGCCCCGTATTGCGGCTTGGATTGAACGAGTAAGAATTTAATCTATACATTACTTCTTCGTATTAAGATTCCGGGGTCCAAAGAAGGATATCACTTCAGAAATTATTTGAATGTTTATAAATGACTCGCTGGGAGATTCGGAGATGATCAAAACATTATAGGATTTATTTAAAAAAAAACCATGCAATGAAGACATTTTTTGTGCTACAATTCTTAACAGACTATGAGGAAAAGTAAGTCTTGAAGTGTTTTTACTGCAATATATCCATTGATCATAAGTTAGTCTACAAAATATCTAGTTATTTGTATTATTACTAGTTCAGTGTCGAACTCTCAGTAACACTAAAAATTGGTTTAAAGAAAGCAAATATTCCTCAATATCCGAGCTCTCACAAACGTGCTCCACTCAAATTTCCGCCGGCATCTTCGATTCTCAGACGCATGATCCGATTCTGCAGTCCAGTTTTAATCCGATCACTCTTCAGCGTTTCACACGAGAATCGAACTGTGGGCCGTCTGTAGAATAGGCATGGCATAAATTGGACCACTTAGGTTTCTCATACAGACTCGCAAAATAGGTTCGGAGCCGGTACATCAGAAGTATGTACTTCTAATCTCTGAGGGCATTGACAGGTTTAATTTGTCTGACAGTAAAGCACCGTCGGAATACATTACGCCGGCTAGAGCAAACTCAATCACTCTATTTGGTCCTCTGAATGGATATTGCGTTGCGATTATTCAGTTTTGTTTAGCTAGTCGTAAAAAAGGGAAGTAGTGAAAGAGATACATCGATGTTTTGAAATGTATTTATGTGATTGTAAATATAAGTATATTGATATTACAAAAAAATAAAAAATTGTCAGTTTGTATGTAGGGCGGTAATCTTCGGAACTACTCATCCAATTCCGAAAAATTCTTTCACTAGTTGCGAGTGTCATAGGATTATGTCAAAACAAGAACTTCACGCGGACGAAGTCGCGGAAAGAAGCTAGTGTGTCAATAAAATGAGACCTTGTTCTGACTCGAACTTGTTAAATAATAAGCCCATAAAAACAAAACAATGTGAAATAATAAAGTGCCTACGTAAATATTATTATCGTAGCACAACTGCTACGAGCTACAAAATTATGACGTAGCATTCTTTAAGTTCTGCGTACAACCGAAAAATTATTGATGATGCTTTTACTAGCTACGAATAGGTATAACTATGCATTGTTAATAGATATCTATATACAGTATGGAAACCACTTACTCGTTTATGCGAAAATAAATGAGCTGTTCCCTACATTTTGACGAGTCATGCGAACATAAATGTAGGGAACAGCGGATTTTTTTTCGTGATCGATTTCGTTAATTTTTTAGGGTTCCGTACCAAAATGGTAAAACGGAACCCTTATGTTGAGATTCAGTATATCTGTCTGTCTGTCTGTCACAGCTGGATATCTCAAAACTACTAATGCTATCAACTTGAAATTTGGAACAGTTTTAGATGACGTTTGCCCAACTATTTTGCAAATAAGAAATAATAAATAAATAATAAGAAAGAAATAAATAGGTATATATACTTTTTGCAACAGGGACTGAAAGCGGGTCTGAAAAATTCGAAGTGGGGCTACTAGGGCATGTGGGGTATCATATGAAAGAGCGTAGCTTACACATTCTCAATAATTTTTTCTTTTTTTTTAGGCCGCATAGTTTTCGACTTTAGATAAAAAAAAAACCGTTCCCCCTTATCTCCGAAGTTTGCAAAGAGAAAAATCTGAAATAATTCTATGTGATAGAAATTTATGTAAAGATTACAGAAAAAATAAAACGATGTCTCTAAATAGCACACTTTTTCAGAAATCGTCAACAAAAGTTACACTAGTTCCAGTATCGGTCAAGAGATGGTGGTGACCTAATACTGCAATATTCTACACCGCAGTGCGCAGTGTTAAAATTCTCTAACAAATATAGGCCTCGCCGCCGAAAATTGAAAAAAAAAAATGATGGTACGGAATGGTTGCTCGGTTTTTTTTTTGTATAACGTCTTAAAAAACAATCACAAGTATGTGGTATAATTTATTGCGTGTATTTTCCATACTGTATGTATCTACACCGATATCCGTGATCTACACGGTGTACGGGACATGACGCGCAAACTGTTACCAGAAATTCAGTATCAGCCGATGTATTCTGTAAAAATCTCACCATGACAATTTAGGTGAAGTGACCTGAAAGTGAGCTGTCATTCCACATGCTAGGGATTGACACTACTGACAGCTTAATTTAAGCTCACCTCACCTACGTTTTCATTGTGTGCTTTTTACAGAATACATCGACTGATTCTAGACCCACCAATGTTGAAAATTTTGTAAGTTATTTAAAAAAAACCAGCTGTTCCATACATTTTCACGGTGTAGGTTTTACAGTTTTGTATGAAACGGCAGATTTTTTACACTATTTAATATAATATAGGCGAATTAATTACTGCTAAATGATTGATCATAATCTAGAAAAGAGTTGATGGTCATTTAAACATTACAAAGTTTTAAAAGAAATAAAGAATGGATTTTTATTCATTAACGCGAGACGTTTGTCGTGTTTCCTATTTCTTGACATAGAATTTCTAGGAACCTAAAAAGTAATACTAAGTTACATTATTTGTTAGTTTTTACCTCATTCACAAGCTTTAATCTAAGTTTTCTTGTCGCCAGAGACAGGGAGGTGTCACCGAGAAGAAGATCTATTGGCAAAGGCTCCGAGTTGAAAAGTAAGTTTTAAGTAGATACATGACATGCTTACATACTTGTCACTACTTAATTTGTACCTCTTACTTAATATACCACGTGTAGGTACTATACGTATTTTGGATTCTGATAATCTGATAATATCCGATGGATAGCGAATTAATATGACTCATTGTCCTGGTTAAACACACACTTAGACATAGTGTATATTGCGGGTTCCACTAGTCGCGATGGCTCGAACTCGTTGGTGAGTGTTGCTAACATGCCTGCTATTTCGTTTTATTTATTTAGAATTATTTCCTTTAGTTTATATTTATCTATTACTTATTTATTTAGTGAAAGATATTTTAATTCTTGAAAAAAATATCTACGAGATCTCTGTACGGTAATAATTTTGCCATTTTCATACTCCGGGAGTTATTCCTTTACGCCCAAAAATTTGTGTTTAAATTTGTGTGAAAATTTGTATTTAAATAGGGAAGTTTGACTCTCATAACTTTCAAACCAATATTATTTTTGTATATTCTGTGTACAGGGCTAGATAATGACGATACAAGTAAATATAATTTTTAATGTAAACTGCATATTATATTGTGACGTTAGTATGGAAGAATAACTGACTAGTGTACCCTTAATCTATTTTATTGTTTTAATTTCACTTGTTTAAATCTATACAATGTGTAATTTTTAATAACTTTAAAATAATAACACTCATTAATGTTATGCTTATTTTCATTATATGGTAATACCATGAACTCCAAGAGACAGACTCGACATAGTGTGGAGTGTATAAGCAAAACGCTTCCGTTGCGTCTTATTTTTGTTTTTTTTTTTTTAACATGAACTTAGCTAATAATGTAAACTATAAGGAATTGTAAAGCACTGTTTTTGGCAAATAAACATCATCTTATGGTAACAAAATACATTTATGAATAATGCTTCAGCGATTTTTTAACGTTTTAATGACGTTGACAGAGGAGAGCGCTGTTCTGACAATTGTGCTCTTGACAATTCAAAAGTGCCTGTAAATTCTTGACAATTCAAAAGTGCCTGTAAATGGTTTAATTGAAATAAATGCTTTGAGTTTGAGTTCATGGACTAATGGACTAATTTCACAAAACGATAATTCGTTTTGTGAAATTTATTGAAAAAATCAGATGGTATCGTTATTTCAGATTTTGGCCACACGTCAAAGATTTCATTCTGCAGCTTTACTTTTATAATTATTGTACAAGTAATTAAATGTGAAAGATTTACTCTCGCAACGAAAGTTAATTAGAAGTCACTGCTGCCCATTCTCCTGTCATGGTTTCTAGATTGTATTTGAACATTTCTTCACGAATATTTAGGACCGATACCTCTTTTGACAGAGGCTTGAGAGAGCTTGTGGCTAAATAATAACAGCCGCACGGGTCCAGGTTTAACTACGCTTGACGCGGTTGGTCCGTAGATGGTTGACCATCGTTACATGTCTCCATTCCTCGGAAAGTACGTTAAGCTGTTCGCACGGGCGTAGCCAGGGGGAGGGTTTTGGGGGTTCAAACCCCCCCGAAATATTCAAAATCATTATCATCTTCCAGCCCTGCATCTTCCTGACCTTTGAGTGTGGTCGGCACAGCATGCGATTATTTGTAATCATTATTATCATCTATTACGTTAAAATTAAGAGAGTATAAATTATTGCATTAACATTTTGAATTTGCCGCGCTGTCACCTGTCGCCGATAATTTGATGACACCGCATCATATTCGGTAAACTACGTGTTTTCGTGCACCGCTCGGTCGCCAGTCAGCACCGATTACCGCGAATGAATTAGTAGGTATATTCTAGTCATCTAGTGTGACGTGTCGGACTGCAGTGAATGAAGTATTTTGTTGTTTTGTTAACATTACGCATTACGATTTTAATAATAAACTTGCCTGATTCATACAGAAGTAAGTAAATAAAAATAACTAAATAGTAATAATAATTATTTTATTCATTCTAGATGTGCAGTGTAGAAAAATAGAAACTTTAAGGTTACTTTTTAAATTAAATCGTCAATTTGTCAGATGTAAACGGATTCTATTTAATAACTTATTCAAAATTAGAAATAATTATTGGACATTGGTTTTAAAAATCTAAAAATCGAATGGATGCCTGTTGCGTGACGTAATGTTTCAGTTAGGTATTCTTTTAAATATTACTTCAGTAATTTTTCTTATTTCTTTATAAGGAAACCATAATTTTTGAACAAATGGAGAAGAAAAGAAAAGGCGATCAGCTTAAGGGTATAGACTACTGGAAAAAGTGGTGTGGACAAGCGGTTTCCAATAAAGAATGAATCTCATGAATATACATTTTGGGACTGAAATTGATGCGGATCAAGTAGTGGATATATTTAAGAACAAAAACAGAAGATTGATTCTCTAATGCGTTTGGGTTCATATAAATATAAACGTTATTTCATATACATTATTGTTGTTTTATTTTCATGAACCCCCCCCGATACAGAATTCTGGCTACGCCCGTGAGCTGTTGGTCCCGGCTCTCATTCGTGGATCTTTGGCAGCCGTTACGGGTCGTCAGAAGCCCAAAAGTCTGAAAACCAGTCTTATCAAGGGGTATCCAAATTAGTACCTAGTAACTGGGTTGTGGAGGTCAGCTAGGCAGTCGCTTCATGCAAAATACTGGTCTGCTGCATCCGGATAGACTAGAAGCCGACCCGAAAAGGCTAGGCAGATTAGAATTCTTTTGAAAGAAGAATCCATTGCTTACAACCGTTTTGCATTGGAAGGTTGGTAGCTGATCGAAGGTATCTTTAGTGTAATTATTTCATCATGAATGGCACTGAAGCAAGGGCGACCATTACTTTTTATTTATCAAAACTTTATGCATAAAGGCTCCTTCGAATAGGCGCGACACGCTATAAAATCGCGCGCGACACAAAGGCACCGCAACTCGATTCGCGTCGCGCGTCGCTCCTGTTTGCAGTAAATAAAAATACTGCACACACGAAGACATATCGAGCTATAATGTATACCTTGATATGTCATCGTGCGTACAAAGTCGGACTTAATATTTGAGGCATTTTCTACCAGTCAACCTGCACCCTCCAGTGCTACATGGATCTTTCGGCGCTTGAACGACATTAGCATGGATCCGTTGTTGGTAAACATTTTGTGAAATTACATACATGAACTATTGCTTTCTTCCCTCCCGTGTGGGTAGGCAGGAACTACGTAACATGAACCAGAAAAAATATTTTTGAAAAAAATAAAAGTCGGTTTAATTTCTGATTTTCAGCCGACTTCAAAAAAAGGAGGAGGTTGTCAATTAGGTTGTATTTTTTTATGTTTGTTACCTCAGTACGCCGTCATTTATAAACCGATTTGGAAAATTCTTTTTTTATTTAAAAGGGTCTATTTCCAGATTGGTCCCATTTTTATCAAAATCCGGTTTTGATGATGGGATCTATGAGGAATTGAGGGAATTGCTCAAATATTATAGGCACACCTATAGCGATTTGGGTATTTTTTATACTCAAACTCGTGCATTTGCTCTTAGCTAAAAAAGACCACAGATGGCGACAGGAACTACTCAATAATAAGTATTTCACGGGTTGCGATTCGATTTAATATGGTTGCTAAGCAATTAATGCTCATCACAATGCGAATGGTAAAATAGAGCTGATGAATACCAGGAGAACTCCTCAACAATTAACGTCCCTGCACCGGGAAAATCAATATTTTGTAAAAGGCGATATGCAAGTTGACATTAGGGTATTGTAACTTAGATACATTATAAACAGACCCACTAAAAAGCGAAAAATAAAAACTTTTAACAAAAAAAAAACCGACTTCCAACTAAAACACTTACAAAGTGAAAAATAATTTTAATTTCGGTGATCGGTGGCAAATTCTAAAATACAGATCCAAAGACACCGACTTCCGTAATTAAAGTTATTTTTCACTTTGTAGTGTTTTAGTTGGAAGTTGTTTTTTTTTTTTCTTTTTTTCTTCTTTCTTATTTGAGCGAAATTGATTCAATTTGTGCTTCTAGCCCAGTAACTTAATATCAACGCCCTCTGCAGGATATTTTTCGATCGGAGTTTCTCACAAAAGTGCTACGCGGAGCATAAAGGGACCTAGAAATATAACCTTTTAATGGATGTTGAAACAATATCAAAGGAACACAATGTCCTTATTCGCTACATTTTACTTCACTTTTCGTTCAGAGAGTGCAGTTTAAAACATAATAACAAAAGAAATGTTTGCTCACCTTTTTACCTAATAGCTTCGTGGTGGCCTAGTAGTCACGGCCTCGTCTCTCACGCACGAGGTTGGGTTCAAATCCGGGCAAGCGAAAAGTTCATATGAATGGAAAAAATCACGTTGGACTTTATCAATTAGTATGAACTTTCTGAGTTTATCTTGGACATTACTGACATCTGTGAAGGAAAACATCGTGAAGAAACCTGCTCTTAGGCGGATCACACACTGCAACACGCCACGCAACGAGGCGCGGGAAACTGAGCCAAATTGTCCGCACGGAAGCGCGTTTTTATTGAATTTGTATGTAAAAAATCACGCGCGGGGGCACGTTATCTGCATCCCGTCGCGTGGCGCGTTGTAGTGTGTGATCCGCTTTATCTATACATATAATAAAATTGTAGAAAAGTGGTGTCTGTACAATAGAAATATATAAAAAAAAAGTAGCAGGAGTTGTTATTATATCGATGCCGAACCCGAAATTGTAATTACATTTTTTTTTTGTCTGTTTGTCTGTTTGTCTGTGTGTTTGTGTACGCTAATATCAGAAACGCCTTATTCAATTCAGATGCGGTTTTCACTAATATATTGTAGTCAGCTTCACTTAACATTTAGTGTTTATTTCATGTCAATCGGTTCATAAATAAAAAAGTTATGTCAATTTAAAGAATCACGGCGAACATTTGTTAAGGTATTCTATCAGAGTACGTACACGACACGCCTCGCGCCTGCGCGTCCGTGGCTATATAAAGCGCGCTGAGAGCCACGCTGCTGCCCGCCCCACCGACGCTTTTTTTTTTTTCAGTATCGGAAATCATCAAATGACCCCTCCCGCTCTGGGTGGAGCGGAAGGGAGTGTCAGACTCTTACTGACTAAAACCCACCCGTGTTCCTTCCTTAGCCCTTTATGTTCCGGGCCAGCGGTAACCCTTTCGGACAATCCCGCTGACCCGGAAGGCTTCGGCCCTGACGGGCCCCTCCGAATGATGCTGACATCTCTTTGAGGCGCGCGTGGAACACGTACGCGCCGTCCGGCACGGGCCTGGTCCTGATCGGACGGTGAGCTACCCATTACTCACTGCCCGCAGGCCCGCGCCTACGTTGGCCGGGAGTCGTCGCGTGGCTCCCGACGCCCGGAGCATCTCCCGCGGCGGCTGGGACGGGAGGCTCTCTCCCCCAGTCGTCTCGCCGCCTCCTTCGCCAGTATGACTGCTTCGCAGAAGGAGGCGACTGCCCCCCACTCCCTCTCGCCCCGGACCATGGCTTGAAACAGGCCCGGACGCGAGAGGTCGCCGCCGCTGCCGATCGCCTCAACGAGGACACGGCGGTGCTTCGCCCAAGCGGGGCAGACCTCCACCGTATGCTCCACCGTGTCCTCTGGGCGATCCTGGCAATGGTGACTCCCGGGCGTTTCCTCCCGCCTGATTATGTGCAGGAATCTCCCAAAACTTCCGTGTCCGGTGAGGACCTGCGTCAGGCCGTAGGTGAGGGCGCCATGACGCCTCTCTAGCCACTCCTCAAAGAGGGGTCTTACCGCCGCTATCGTGGCGTGCCCTCCCCACCGACCCTTGCTCTATGTAGCTGGGCCGCAGCTGAGCCTGTAGATTTAAATTCCCGACTGTGACCTCCGAGTTTGTTTCGGCCTTTCTTCTCAGAGTAGTCAATTAGGAAAAGCCGACCCCATCGTTCTTGAATGATGATGATGTTCGTGATGCGGAAGCGGTGCGCATCCTTGGTCCGTAGGGTGAGGGGCAGCGCCAACAGCATCCTGTCTATGATAGCGAGCAGGCTTGATTGTGCGTTTGTGAACCACTGCTGCAGGGTTTCGGCTGGGCCTGTCACCGTGCATCAGTGATGTCACAATCTGTTTTTGTGTTTTTGGTTTTGTTGTATTACTAACATAGTCTGTAAGTATATTGTTACTAACACTATGAGTCTTGCTACTTGAAATAAATTATTATTATTATTAAATAATCAAAAATCGATCCAGCCTATCTCAACTTGCTGCCTTCTCCCCAGCGATGCCCTAAGCCGAGGTTCGTACCCCACAGGGGGTGCCCTTAGCGTGTAGTCACTTAGTATACTTAGTTAATTTAAGCCCCTGGCTGGAGGCTTTGAGTTCTCTCAAGGCAGTCACAGGATAGTCCGGTTAAGTAGTCACGACCTCTCAAGGTCAACTACGAGATGCCATAATTAAAAAAAAACACGCCGCTGCCATAAGGATTCAGTTATTCGTAGCGAACGCACGTATAACGACCAAGCAGCAACAATAAACGCTGAAATTTTGAGCTATGTTCCGGGGGATTATGTTGAGTATATCTCCATTAACAGAGTCATGGAAGAAGGAGAATCTACAAGCTACCCAGTAGAATTTTTAGAATCCCTCAATGCTCCTGGACTACCAGCACATAAAATAAAATTAAAAGTAGGCGTACCCATAATGCTTCTTAGAAATTTAAGCCCCCAAAACTTTGCAATGGCACCAGGTTAAAAGTGACCAATTTACAACGAAATCTGATAGAAGCAGAGATTTTAACAGGGTGTGGAAAAGGTGAAAGTGTTTTCATTCCTCGGATTCCTCTCATTCCAAACAATTTTCCATTTAGTTTTAAACGAGTCCAGTTTCCAGTCAGCCTATATTTTGCGATGACAATTAATAAAGCCCAAGGTCAGACGCTGAAAGTTGTGGGTGTAGATCTAAGTATCAGCTGTTTCTCGCACGGTCAGTTGTATGTGGCTCTGTCGCGGGTTAGCGATCCTAGGAGCCTGTATGCTTTCATCCCCGATGGCCATACGTCAAATATCGTATACAGAGAAGCATTACTGTAAAGTAAATTTTTAGCTAGGTACCCAAACGACGGTATTTATATAATTCAAAATATGCTGCCCGAAAAGTCACTATTGCACGCGGACGAAGTCGCGGGCACAGCCAGACAGAAGTCGCGGGAAAACCATTAGATGAGAAACGTTATACGTCATTCTTAAAAGTGCTCTGCACAGAGTAAATTTTATTAGATACTAGCTGTGCCCGCGACTTCGTCCGCGTGCAATAGTGACTTTTCGGGCAGCATATTTTGAATTATATAAATACCGTCGTTTGGGTACCTAGCTAAAAATTTACTTTACAGTAATGCTTCTCTGTATACGATATTTGACGTATGGCCATCGGGGATGAAAGCATACAGGCTCCTAGGATTGCTAACCCGCGACAGAGCCACATACAACTGACCGTGCGAGAAACAGCTGATACTTAGATCTACACCCACAACTTTCAGCGTCTGACCTTGGGCTTTATTAATTGTCATCGCAAAATATAGGCTGACTGGAAACTGGACTCGTTTAAAACTAAATGGAAAATTGTTTGGAATGAGAGGAATCCGAGGAATGAAAACACTTTCACCTTTTCCACACCCTGTTAAAATCTCTGCTTCTATCAGATTTCGTTGTAAATTGGTCACTTTTAACCTGGTGCCATTGCAAAGTTTTGGGGGCTTAAATTTCTAAGAAGCATTATGGGTACGCCTACTTTTAATTTTATTTTATGTGCTGGTAGTCCAGGAGCATTGAGGGATTCTAAAAATTCTACTGGGTAGCTTGTAGATTCTCCTTCTTCCATGACTCTGTTAATGGAGATATACTCAACATAATCCCCCGGAACATAGCTCAAAATTTCAGCGTTTATTGTTGCTGCTTGGTCGTTATACGTGCGTTCGCTACGAATAACTGAATCCTTATGGCAGCGGCGTGTTTTTTTTTTAATTATGGCATCTCGTAGTTGACCTTGAGAGGTCGTGACTACTTAACCGGACTATCCTGTGACTGCCTTGAGAGAACTCAAAGCCTCCAGCCAGGGGCTTAAATTAACTAAGTATACTAAGTGACTACACGCTAAGGGCACCCCCTGTGGGGTACGAACCTCGGCTTAGGGCATCGCTGGGGAGAAGGCAGCAAGTTGAGATAGGCTGGATCGATTTTTGATTATTTAATAATAATAATAATTTATTTCAAGTAGCAAGACTCATAGTGTTAGTAACAATATACTTACAGACTATGTTAGTAATACAACAAAACCAAAAACACAAAAACAGATTGTGACATCACTGATGCACGGTGACAGGCCCAGCCGAAACCCTGCAGCAGTGGTTCACAAACGCACAATCAAGCCTGCTCGCTATCATAGACAGGATGCTGTTGGCGCTGCCCCTCACCCTACGGACCAAGGATGCGCACCGCTTCCGCATCACGAACATCATCATCATTCAAGAACGATGGGGTCGGCTTTTCCTAATTGACTACTCTGAGAAGAAAGGCCGAAACAAACTCGGAGGTCACAGTCGGGAATTTAAATCTACAGGCTCAGCTGCGGCCCAGCTACATAGAGCAAGGGTCGGTGGGGAGGGCACGCCACGATAGCGGCGGTAAGACCCCTCTTTGAGGAGTGGCTAGAGAGGCGTCATGGCGCCCTCACCTACGGCCTGACGCAGGTCCTCACCGGACACGGAAGTTTTGGGAGATTCCTGCACATAATCAGGCGGGAGGAAACGCCCGGGAGTCACCATTGCCAGGATCGCCCAGAGGACACGGTGGAGCATACGGTGGAGGTCTGCCCCGCTTGGGCGGAGCACCGCCGTGTCCTTGTTGAGGCGATCGGCAGCGGCGGCGACCTCTCGCGTCCGGGCCTGTTTCAAGCCATGGTCCGGGGCGAGAGGGAGTGGGGGGCAGTCGCCTCCTTCTGCGAAGCAGTCATACTGGCGAAGGAGGCGGCGAGACGACTGGGGGAGAGAGCCTCCCGTCCCAGCCACCGCGGGAGACGCTCCGGGCGTCGGGAGCCACGCGACGACTGTTAAAGTTAGGTGGCGAGGATATAGGAAAACAGTTAAGAGAAACGAGAAAAGTATATTTTATATCTTACTAGAAAAAACGAATAGAATCGGATGACATATTTTATCAATAGTCAGTACTGCTAGGCAACACAACCATAGAGTACTAACTAAGGAGTATACATTCCTCAACATCCACCCTTGTTGATGATAATGCCAGCCATCTTCTTTAGCATTTCAAGTCTGGGCCCATATAATGGTTTTGTTAACATGTCAGCTATCTGTCTGGTTGCTGGCACATGGCTGATTGCCATGCTTCCATCTTGTAAGCATTCTCTCGACGAAGAAAGATCTTATCCTGATGTGTTTTGTCTTCTGGTGAAATTCTGTAGGGTTCTTCGCCAGCTTTATTGCACTTTCATTGTCAACACCTAAGGTCGCAGGGCAGTTAGTACCAGTAAGATCTTTAAATATCTTCTGTAACCATATAGTTTCTTTGGCGGTTTCGCTGGCTGCTACAATTTCCGCCTCTGTCGAGGATATTGCAACGGTGCTCTGCCGTTTGCTATACCAGGAAACAGCACCTCCAGCGTAAATACAGAGAATGCCTGATGTAGATCGCGCAGTTTCCATATCACCACCATGATCTGCATCGCTATAACATTCCAAACTATAAACGTTATCTGTCCTGTAACATATACCTTCATCCATAGTTCCTTTTAGGTATCGCATAATTCTTTTTACGTTCAGGATGTTCTCTTTTGTTGGTTTCTCCAAATTTCGCGACACAACGCTTACTGCATAGGCAATATCAGGTCTTGTGTTTGTCATCAAATAGGACAAGGCACCAACAGCTTCACGGTATGGAAATGTCTCCGAAGTATGTTCCTTAACCTGAGTATTGTTTGCCTTTAAAATTGGTGTTTTCACTGGCTTGCATTCGCCCATGCCAAATCTATCCAACAACCTAGTGACGTATGCTTTCTGATACAGGAAAATGGAACCATCAGAGTACCTTTTTATCTCTATTCCTAGAAAGTAGCTTGCGGGTTTTACTGTTATCTTAAAATGTGCTTTCAATTCATTTAGGAAACAGTTAGCCATTTTCTCGCTAGTATATGCCAATAGACCGTCGTCAACATAAAGGGCCAGAATAATTTTCTCCTTTCCTTGTCGTCTTACAAACAAACAGGGGTCAGAATTACTCTGCTTGAATCCTGCCTTTACAATGTAGTCTGTGATGCATCTGTTCCAGCAGAGTGGGGCTTGCTTTAGTCCATACAAGCTCTTCTTTAACTTGAAGACATACCTCTCGTCAGCATAACCTTCAGGCGGTTTCATGTAAATCTCCTCGTCTAACGTGCCATAAAGGAAGGCTGTAGACACATCGAATTGTGATAGCTTGAGTTTCTCCCTTGCAGCTACGCTTAAGACGGCTCTTATCGTGCTGCTTCTAGCTACAGGACTAAAAGTTTCGTGGAAATCAATATCTTTCTTCTGCGAATATCCCTTTATCACCAGCCGAGCCTTGTATTTATCAATAGAGCCATCCGGATTGGTCTTTATTTTGAAAATCCACTTGCATGGGATGGCTTTTCTACCTTTTGGTAGTTCGACTAGTTCCCATGTTTCGTTCTCTCTTAACGAGTTTATTTCGCTCTCGATAGCATTTGTCCACTTTTCTTTGTCTTTACATGACATTGCCTGCTTATATGTTTGGGGCTCGTATAGATTGTTGGCTTCCAGAGCCATAATATGATCATTAAACCTTACAGGAGGCTTTAGGTTTGCTCTATCTCTGAGAACCATGCGGTTTTCATCAGAATTGTGGCTTTCGTTTTCTTCAGCTAGGTTTTCGTTTTCTTCTTCAGAAGGCAAGGACTCGAAATCTGATTCATTCATATCATCTACCATTTCTTCATTGGTTTTGATATGTGCCCTTGATGAAGAAGGTCTTGAAATTATTTCGATTTCATCCTCTAAAGCATGTCCTTCTCCAATCTCTTTATTAACATTCATTTCATGTTCACTCTCGAGACTTGGGAAATTATGATTGAAGTTTCTCTGAAGAACAGGAGTCGGCTGTTTCGGTTTCTGTACATCCTCTTTTGATTTTCCCAGTAAAGGTACCTCTTCAAAAGTGACATCTCTGGATCTAATCAATTTAAATGCTTCTTTGTCCCAGATCCTATAGCCTTCATCTCCTTCATAACCAATAAGTATCCCTTTTTGTGCCTTTTTGTGCAGCTTCTTCCGATTAGCTTTAGGAACATGGGCATAGCAGGTGCAACCAAGTATTCTAAGATGTTTTATCGCTGGCTTCTGTCCGTACCACAACTCATGTGGAGACTTGCTTGGCACGTTCGTTGGCCCTGTGCGATTCAACACGTAGACTGTCGCATTTACTATCTCTGCCCACAAGTCATCAGGAATTTTATCATGTGCGTGCATGATGGCGCGTGCGGCTTCTACAACCGTTCGATTTTCACGCTCTACGCAGCCTGCTTGCTCTGGGGTGTGGGGCATTGTGAGTCTTTGCTTGATTCCGTTTTCAGTTAGGATATTTTTGAATTCCGCACTAACAAATTCTCCTCCGTTGTCACTTAACATTTCTTTAATAACATGTCCTGCTGCTTTAGCTTCATTTAAGAATATCTTAAGCTTTGAAGCTGCTTCAGACTTTTGTCGAAGAAAGTAGATATGACGATAACGTGTGAAGTCGTCTTTGAACAGGATGTAATATCGAAACTTCGAAATCGAATAAGGAAATGGCCCGCATAAATCTGCATGGATTAGTTCTCCAGATTTAGTAGCTCTAACCCTTGTTCCAAATGAATGCCTGTGCGCCTTTCCATAGACACAGCCTTCACAAATGTTGGATTGGTTGTTCTCCATTTTTAATCCTAGCTCTTTTTCGATGACCTGACAAACATGTCTTTTGTTCTGATGTACCAGCCTTTCATGATATACTTGTAAAGGGTTTGTCAGTAATTGATTGACTTCCTGATTTTTAGGCGCGACACATTTCAACTCCAGCTTGAATAGTCCCCCTTTAATCGTTCTAGTTCCAATTACTTTTGCTTCTCCATTTACTTTAACTACACATTGCTTAGGTTTAGATTCGAACGTACTTGTGACCAAATTATCATGCACAGACAGCATTGAGAATAAGTTTCTTTTAATCTTTGGGACATACCAAACGTCTTTCAAAAGTATTTGCTCAACTTTTCCATTAACGATGGCTTCAGCTCTAATGTTGCCTTTACCAATTGCTTCAATGGTTTCTCCATTTGCCGCAGTCACCGTATGTGTTCCTTTGAAGTGCTCGAAGCTATCGAAGAAGTCACCTCTGTTAGTAACATGACTTGTCGCTCCGTTATCAACGTACCAGTTAACTTTATCTATTGGCAATCCATTCTCAATAGCTAACACAGTCATATTTACAGACACATTTGGGTCTTGTCTAGCGTTTGACGGCTTTGGCGGTCTACCATCTTTTATCCATTTTTGGCATTTCCGCACAACATGGCCTGCTTCTCCACAATAATTACATTTGAAAACTGTATTCTTCATCTTCTTCTGAATCTTCACGGCTAATACTTCCTCGGTATTCTCAGTTTCTTTAGTAGTCAATGCTTTTTCATAAGCGCTCAGTTGCGACGTCAGATTCTCCACTGTCCGATCCTTTTTTGTTATTAAAAGCCAACTTGACTTAAAAGCAAAATATTCTTGTGGCAAAGTTCCAAGTATCTTACAAATCAGTAATATCTCAGGCAGATTTGCTTCGATTTGGCTATTTAGCTCGTGCCAAATATTCTTCAACGCAGAGATGTGCTTCCTTATGTCATGTTCAGGATCCTTTTTATAATCAAAGAATTTCAGACAGAGATCGTAACTTTTGTCTTCGCTACTTCCACTGTATAGGCGTTCTAGTTCGTCCCATACCTCTTTTGCGCTTTTGTAACGCATGACTTGCTCCAGTAACTCGTCTGTCATATTCGTTGTCATCAGAGTCAATACTATACAATCAATCTTTATAAATTGTTGCAAATCGTTCTCATATTTTACTTTCGCAACAGTATCAGCAGTCTTTGCTAGTTCTCCGGGCTTAATTATTTTTCCTTCCAAAATTTGTTCAGCTCCGGGAATGGCTCTGCATACCATTTCGATCCTATATCTCCAGTGCTTGTAGTTGTTTCCGTTTAGGTGCACTATTTGTACCTTTGAGGCTTCAGCTATAGCCTTATCCATTTTCGATGGATTTGTCTAGGTACACTTTCTGCTAGAATAATTTTATTTTTCTTAATTATTCTTTCCTACTAGGAAAAACTTTTGCAGCTTCTCTCACAACCACGCTCTGCTACCATGTTAAAGTTAGGTGGCGAGGATATAGGAAAACAGTTAAGAGAAACGAGAAAAGTATATTTTATATCTTACTAGAAAAAACGAATAGAATCGGATGACATATTTTATCAATAGTCAGTACTGCTAGGCAACACAACCATAGAGTACTAACTAAGGAGTATACATTCCTCAACAACGACTCCCGGCCAACGTAGGCGCGGGCCTGCGGGCAGTGAGTAATGGGTAGCTCACCGTCCGATCAGGACCAGGCCCGTGCCGGACGGCGCGTACGTGTTCCACGCGCGCCTCAAAGAGATGTCAGCATCATTCGGAGGGGCCCGTCAGGGCCGAAGCCTTCCGGGTCAGCGGGATTGTCCGAAAGGGTTACCGCTGGCCCGGAACATAAAGGGCTAAGGAAGGAACACGGGTGGGTTTTAGTCAGTAAGAGTCTGACACTCCCTTCCGCTCCACCCAGAGCGGGAGGGGTCATTTGATGATTTCCAATACTGAAAAAAAAAAAAAGCGTCGGTGGGGCGGGCAGCAGCGTGGCTCTCAGCGCGCTTTATATAGCCACGGACGCGCAGGCGCGAGGCGTGTCGTGTACGTACTCTGATAGAATACCTTAACAAATGTTCGCCGTGATTCTTTAAATTGACATAACTTTTGTATTTATGAACCAATTGACATGAAATAAACACTAAATGTTAAGTGAAGCTGACTACAATATATTAGTGAAAACCGCATCTGAATTGAATAAGGCGTTTCTGATATTAGCGTGCACAAACACACAGACAAACAGACAAACAGACAAAAAAAAATGTAATTACAATTTCGGGTTCGGCATCGATATAATAACAACTCCTGCTACTTTTTTTTTATATATTTCTATTGTACAGACACCACTTTTCTACAATTTTATTATATGTATAGATTATTAGGCACTGACCTGGTTGTATGATAGAAGTCAGTATATTTAGGTGATCTCATAGATAAAAATACTAAATAAATACAAGCTTTTTGATAGATCTGTGCGTCATTGACGTATGACATTTGAAACAGTGTTAAAAAAGATAAAAAATCTGTGTTTAATATTTAAATAAAAATAATACTAAGTATAGAAAACTTACAAAAAATAATGAAGTGATATCCTATCAAAAACTTGTGAAATGTTCTGAATAAAACAAAAGTACGTATCAATGTTTGCTTTGCCATCACTACAGAAAGAATTAAGATCTAAATCATCATCACCATTTCAGCTGAAAGACGTCCACTACTGGACATAGGCTTGCCCCAAACACCTCCACTTTGACCGGTTCTGTGCTTCCCGTATCGAGCGGATTCCTCCGACCTTCACAAGGTCATCGGTCCACCTTATCTAAATAGGTCTTAGTAATTATGGAACAAAATAGAAACAAATCAAAAATTTTAATCTTTGTGAACAGTAAGGTACTGAAATCGCGGGTGAGGATGAGGCTAGCACAGGGGCGTGGGGATTGGAACAAGAAAAGAGAAGCCCCATGCCGGCAGTGGCTAAAGTCGGGATGTAGGTGTGAAAAAGTGCCTACCTACTGAGGTTGAGTTTCTCAGTAGAGGCCACAGATATAGATAGAACTAGATAACGCAAGTATCACGATCTGTATGAAAATCAAGTGTGCCATTTTTTTACTATCTACTATGACGTCACAAGCACTATTTAGTGATGGAAAAATCAAATCGATTCAAAGACGCCGCCGCGTGCGGCACCCGTCTTGCCCCACCCTCGGGGCCTAGCGCCAGCGCTCACGCTCACCCAGCCAGCTGCACACAAGACTGAGCGCGAAAGTGGCGGCTTATGATTTTTGTACGTAAGCTGGTGCGATTTTACGTTCCGTCACGTGCTCTTACGTTATCAAGGTGTATCTATATCTGTGGTAGAGACCCTCAGTTTAGATAGGTAGCTACATAAAATGTTATTACCTACCCAGCTTTTGTATCATTTTAACCTTTATTCTCTTTCCGAAGTACTATTACTTACTACAGTATTTTATCTCACAAAGCAATGCGCGCTTTACTTGTGATTACCAAGTATATAAACACGCTGTGAATAAGGCGATTCGCACACTGCACCGCATTATGCAGCGGGATGCAGTTAACGTGCCCTCGCGCGTGATTTTTTACATACAAATTCAATAAAAATGCGCTTCCGTGCGGAAAATTTGGCTCCGTTTCACGCACCCCGCTGCGTAATGCGGTGCAGTGTGCCAATCGCCTAAGAGTGTAAGGCAGGAGCTCTCGGTAGCGTCCGAGACAATGGCGAAGTTAGAAGTGGATGTGTGTGTTATGCGCTGATGCTACTCGTCTTCACGCGCCCTTTTACAGCGTGTTTGTACATTTGGTTACCACAAGTAAAGTACCTATGCGTTGCTTCGAGAGATAAAAATACTCTATTAGTGTTCGCTTATTCCGTTGACCCACCCTGCAGCTATCCAGAGGTGTATACCCTACACCTTAGCATGGCTAAATGGAAAAGTGACACTTGTTAACTTTCCAATAAACATTTTTTTTTCAATAAATTCCTTCTTTCTTCTTTCTTGGCAAAGTAAACAATTATTTTGGCTGATTTTTCGTCACATATTCACAATGTTAAGAGATTTTTTGACAGATTTTAACCGCTGTTTTAGAAAAAATATAAAAATACTGCCGTGTGTATTAAAACCATGAATTGAACATGTTGGAGAGGTATTCGCTGTTTGGTCTCTTTACCTTTCGAACCACAGTTGTCCCAATTGATCAGTTCGATAAAAAGGTACGAGCGATAAAGCGATTTACATTGGTGATTGCGAGGAAAATCATCATACTCGTAAAGAAACTAGTAAGTTCAAGTGCTTATGTAACACGTTCACTGTGTCGGTCTGATCTGTTGACTTTGCTTTGGTGCTATATACAGGCTGGCAGAGACTTCGACGGGCAACCTGTCACCATGTACTGACGCCAGCACATCAAGCTACCCGAAACTGTCAAATTTTCCCAATCAACTTTGAACCTTATATGCTTCAGCGATAAAGTTGAAAATCTATTAAAGAAATTTGACAGATTGTAGTAGCTTGATGTGCTGGTGTCTGTACATGATTCTGAACATCTTGCGTTAATATTTTTCGTCGGTTAAAACAATTAGCTGTTCCATACATATTTTGACCGCGTAGGAATTGCACTTTTCTACAAAACAGCTGTTTTTTTAGGGTTCCGTACCAAAGTGGTAAAAAGGAACCCTTATGGGTGCGACTCAGTCTGTCTGTCCATCTGTCACAGCTGAATATCTCGAGAACTACTAATGCTATCAACTTGAAATTTAGAATAGTTTTAGATGATGTTTGCTCAACTATTTCGCAAATAAGAAAGATATGTATATTTTTTTGCAACAGGGATTGAAAACCCCTTTCAGTTCTCGATGCAAAAAAAAAATAAAAAAATCTTATAAAATCGAAGTGGGGCTACTAGGGCATGTAGAGTATTATATGAAAGAGCGCGGTTTGCTCATTTACATTTTTTTCTTTTTTTTAGGCCGCATAGTTTTCGGTCTTGATGAATAATGTAAAAAAATACCGTTCCCCCCTTATCTCTGAAGTTTAGGTACACAGAAAAATCAGAAATGATTCTATGAGATAGAAGTTTATGTAAAGATTACAAGAAAAATAAAACGAAGTCTCCAAATAGCACACTTTTTCAGAAATCATCAACAAAAATTACATTGGTTCCAATATAGGTCAAGAGGTGGAGCTGACCTAAAACTGCAATATTCTACACCGCAGTGTTAAAATTATCTGACGAATATAGGCCTCGCCGTTGAACTTTTAAAACATTATGATAATACGGAACCCTCGGTGCGCGAGTCCGACGAAAAATATCTACGCTAGGGTCTAGAGTCTTCTGCAGAAACGGTTACATTATGCGCGTCGATGTCCATGCCACCTTGTATGACTATGTGTAGGACAGGACCTAAAAGACTTGGCAGATATGCGTTATCAGGTCGAATAGGCCTAGTTGATTCAAAATTAACTCAAACGCAGACCCGTTTGGCTTCATTTTGAATTTTAATGATATTTATTTATTGTAACTTGATTTTCATGAATTGGAAAGGCGATACGGTGACGACTTTTTTCGACATAAATATGGACTGGATAAAAACATCGATATTGATATTAAAGTAATTGATCTTGTTTGAAATTGGGTTAATAGACTGGTGACGCAGTGAACGTGTTCAATTTTCTTTTTTTTTCACTGTTGGTTGTAATCATAAGCAAGCAATAAGATCAATCTAGCTAGAGCAAATATAATCACTGAAAACCTATAGTCCACTCAACGGATGGCCCAAAAGGGGGTGTAGAGTGTGTGATCAGGGACCGAAGCGAAACTTGTAGAAACTTGTTCAGTGCTTAGGGAGTGAACATACTAAAACTTCTGGCGTCTAGAATGTGAGCCGGAGTGGGACGCCTCCCACCCAAAACCCTAAAAGTGGGAACTTTGTGCCCCTCCGGAATAAGGTTCCCATTTTTAGGGTTCCGTAGTCAACTAGGAACCCTTATAGTTTCGCCATGTCTGTCTGTCCGTCTGTCCGTCCTCGCTTAATCTCTGTGACCGTTAGCACTAGAAAGCTGAAATTTGGTACCAATATGTATATCAATCCCGCCGACAAAGTGGTAAAATAAAAATTGGAAAAAAATGTTTTATTAGGGTAGCCCCCCTATATGTAAAGTGGGAAGTGATTTTTTTTTTAATTTCAACCCTAACGTGTGATATATTGTTGGAAAGGTATTTAAAAATGAATAGGGGTTTACTAAAATCATTTTTTGATAATGTCAATAATTTCGGAAATAATCGCTCCAAAAGTAAAAAACAATGTGTCCCCCCCCCTCTAACTTTTGAACCATAAGTTTAAAAAATATGAAAAAATTCTGAAAAGTAGAACTCTATAAGAACTTTCTAGGAAAATTATTTTAAACTTGATGGAAATAACAGTTTTTGTACAAAAAAAAGACAAAAAATTGTACAAAATAATTTCTGGACTAAGTTTGTAGTATAATCGTATATGCAAGCATTTTTTTAAATTTCGTTTATATATTTTATTATCCTGAACGTATCCTTTTGTGTTCGCGCTAAAAACCGTCACGAGTCGGAGCGCCTGCCGCGGAGCGTGCAATGTTGCACGCTCCGTGTTCGCACACGTACCCACTACCGGGAGCAGTTGCAGGAGCGCGGAGCGCTGCTGGAGCGCGAACATAATGGATACCACTCATAAGTGGGAACACTTATTGTGACGGACGGGAAACTACGGAACCCTACACTGAGCGTGGCCCGACACGCTCTTGGCCGGTTTTTTAGGTTATATCTCAAAAACTGTGAAATTCGAATAAAGGTGTATGCAGTTTACAATAAAAGTTTTAGAAAATTTTATGAGGTTTATTTTGGTAAATGAAGTTTTTTCCCTACATCATGCCCTTTTTGAGCTATGTATATCCAAAAACCCAACAATGGGAACTCTGTGCCCCCCTCCCCCAAGTCCGGCTCACGTCCTAAACGTCGGAAGTTTTAGTATGTTCACTTCTTAAGCACCCTGAACAGGTTTCTGAAGAAATCGCAAAGGTCCCTGCTCACGCATTCTACAACTCCTTTATTGATTGGCTATTACTATTTACTTCTCTTATCTTCAAAGATAGTTTACATTATCCCCAAAATACTTGCCATCAATTCTTTAATGCAATATGCCATTTGATGTCACGTATTTACTATGGATTTCAAGTCGTACACTCTTCTAACTAGGTAGTAACAAAATTTTTGTTTTTAAAATGATGTTCGGATCCATATTTCTTTTGAACTTTATTTGCCGTGTGGCCTACGAAAACTGAACTTTATTTGCCGTGTGGCCTACGAAAACTGAGCAGTGGTGGCCCAGTGGTAACGACCGTGACTTGCGAGTTGTAGGTCGTAGGTTCGAACCCAGACAGGCGCTTTATTTTGTGTAATTTCATCACCACTGCTCTCAAAACGGTAAAGAAAAAATAAGTTAAAAAAACATCGTGAGGAAACCGGCATGTCCTAGAACCAAAAATTTGAAGACATGTGACATCTACCAACCCGCAATTGACCCGCGTGGTGGATTATGGCCCACTCCCTCTCACAGAGAGTAGGTCTGTGTCCATTATAGACTAAGTAAACCTTGAAAACTCTTGCTGTTCTGTAACATAGTTTATTTGTTTACAAACTAAATCCTTTCTTCTGAAACCGGTTCTTAAATCTTGTAGCACACGCAACAAGGACAGAAACTGCAGGAGTTGACGTTTGATGCGATCAAGCAACTTGTGAGTTTGAATCATAATTGGTCCTTTCATAGATCGACATTCTAATCTATCGACTAAATAGGGTGTTCACTTTACGGATTACGGACCACTGTCACAGAGACCAGATACCAATGCATAGGCATGTTGCGCTGCCGCCGCACTTACCAGGCCTAGATCGCCACCAAACGAACGTGCCCGTATTGACGGGCACCGTGAGGCTCTATGGGCCGTAACCTGCTTGCTGCGCCCCCTGACGGGGACGTAGCGACTACCCACAGCTCTCACAGAGAGGGGGCATGTGACTGTGTCCTAGCAGTGGGAATATTATTGGCCAACTGGCGATTAAGTATTGAGATTAAATCGATGAGAGCAACTGGGGATGAATTAGCAAAAAATCTAGTCATGCGTATATCTTTTTCTTCGAGTCTAATGATCCCCATACAGATGATTCTGAACTAGTCTTAATAAGACGAGAGGGCTATACGACAAGTTTCAGAAGGACAATGCGTTTTTATGTAGGTAATAAGGGGGCCTAAAAAGGCCACAGGCAGAATCACTAAAGGATAACATTATGAATCACATTATGGCGAAGACAGTCCGTGTTTTTCTTTTTTTCGCTGCACTACGTAGGTTTAATCAATAATTCAATTTGGATTGGAATGATTGGTATTTTAGCACAGACAAAAAAAAATTACTAAAAAAATCCTTCACCAATGGGATTTGATACGATTAACATAACAGTTAACTGTGCATTATGATTCATAATGTTATCCTTTTATGATTCTACCAAAGTGGCCTTTTTAGGCCCCTAGATCATGAATGTTTAGTGGTTTAATGAACTCTTTTTTCAAATCCAATAAATAGATCATTGGCCAACTTACCAAGTATAGATCTGTGAGTTGAATCTTTCTTTATTATTTCTCTAGATATTTTATATCTGCGGGATGAAATTGATAACTTGCGCCAACTTGAAATAGGAGGTGCAGTAACTGTTACATAATCATTATAAATTAATTAAAACACTAGTATTTTAGTATGTTGCTTGTAGAATAATCTGACAAAAAAATAGAACGATTGTATGTATATTAGTATGATCTTAATTGTAAAAAGAAAGTTTTTAGAGGTATCTTCATGATTTTTTTCTATCGTACCAAATAAGTTGTATTATGTTATCAACACTAGGTAGATACCTAGCATATATCCTGAAGAATATCATATATTTTTCTGATTTTATTTACTGTAGTCGATCATATACTTTTATTGTTTCTAAAACTTGCGTTTTTTATGTTTAGGCCCTGTAAGCCCCTTAATGACATGCTATAAATTTTGTTTATAACACCTTGAATTAGATGTTTTCATTTGGCGCATCTATTAAATTTCATCCCGTATATAAGCGATGACAACAGGCTAGCCAGAGTAAAAATGAGCTGTGTGATTGCAGTAACGTACAGACGCCAGCACATGAAGCTACTACAATATGTCAAAATTCTTTAATAGATTATCAACTTTATCACTAAAGCATAAGGTTCAAAGTAGATTGGAAAAATTTGATAGTTTCTGGTAACTCGATGTGCTGGCGTCTGTACAATCTGTGCATCTTCTATATACTTACATCTGCACCGTGTTCTTCACGTTATCCATAAACTTTGGCAAACGCTTCTATAGCTTTTACAAATCAAATCTAACAAAGGAAGTAGTACTTAAAAATGCTTGCATACAAAGATGTTTGTAATTTTATTTAATAAAATTTAATTGTGCTACAGTTAGAAAGGGTCTTAACTTAGTTTTAAAAAGTTTCAGTCCGTCAAATCTTATGAATGAAAATACGACGTTGCCAATTCGCATAAAGAGGCATGCATATCGGGTGATTTGCGTCAAGGTATTTAGTTTTATATGAAAATTAACAAAAAATTAAAAATAAGAATTCATTAATGTGTCCATAATGAAAAATGCTTATTTCCATGGTCTGAAGCCGAAGTTTATGTATATCGTCCGGAACACGGTGTCTCTCCGGCAATCAAAGTGTCTGTTTGTATATCAAAATAACAGCGTTTTACTAAATGCATATTATGAAATTATTATACGTTACTTATAACATTTTTTTTACATTTTTGTCTGCCTGTCTGTCGGTTTGTTCCGGCTAATCTCCGAAACCCCTGGACCGATTTTGACGGGACTAAGAAGTAACTTAGGCTTTAATTGACTTTTATTTCAGCAAAAGAAAAAGTAAAGAGACACATTATTGTTTTCCGACATTCACCCGAACTAAGTCGAGAGCACAACTAGTTAAAAGTAAGAAATAAAGATACTAAAAGAACCTTTTTTTAAATAACTTCGACGAGGCCAAAGACGATAAAAGGAAAACTTGTGAGTTTGTTGTATAACATTTTTACATCACGATAGATAAATAAGATCATCATCATCTGCTTATCTTTTTCCCGACTATGTTGGGGTCGGCTTCCAGTCTAACCAGATGCAGCTGAATACCAGTATTTTACATGGAGCGACTGCCTATCTGACCTCCACAACCCAGTTACTGGGTAATACGATACCCCTTGGTAAGACTGGTTGTTAGACTTTCGGGCTTCTGACTACCCGTAACGACTGTCAAAGATCCACGAATGACAACCGGGACCAACGGCTTAACGTGCTTTCCGAGGCACGGAGGGGTCTCGGTATGTAAAGATCCACCCATCCACAGACCAACCGCGGCAAGCGTAGCTTAACCTGATCGATCGACCTGTGCGGCTGTTATTATTGAGCCATGGGCCCCTCCGGATAGATACATAAGATATGATATTTAAATGCAGGTGACGATAGTAGTCTAGCTAAAGCAAAGGTTAAAGCAGTAGAAATAGTCATGTTTTGTTCTGGTAGGTACAGACGCCAGCACATCAAGTTACCCGAAACTGTCAAATTTTCCCAATTAACTTTGAACCTTACGCTTTAGGGATAAAGTTGCAAATCTATTAAAGAAATTTGAGAGATTGTAGTAGCTTGATGTGCTGGCGTCTGTACAATCGAAAAATGGTGATCAGGGTTTTTATTGTTCCCAAAATACTTGCTTTCCATTCTATGAAGCATTTTGCGTCGTGATGTCCAAAATTGGCAGACAGATTCTCTTGCCATGAAACCAATGAACAAATCATTGGTTTCATGGCAAGAGAATATACAGCAGCATTATACTACCCTATAGGGCCGGCGCGCACTGACAGGACGGCACGGCAAGGGAATTTTTTGCGACAAATAGAAATATCACATAATAGTATCGCCAATAAAATTTAAACTTCAACGGCAACGATGCCACGGTACCCTTAGGTATGCCGTGACGTCCTTAGGCTTCATCATTGAAATTTGAATTTGATTGACATACATATAAGTTATATTTCTATTTGTCGCATAAAAATCCACCAGTGGGCGCCGGCCCTTAAGGTTCTTTATACGCGCAGCCAAAATAGGAACTAACGCTGGGGTCTTGTTTTGACAATTTCTGTGTCAATTTCACAAATGTTTACCAACAATGCCCCCTCCCCTTCGTCAATGTCATTTAAGCGCCAACCGATCCTTGGATCCCTGTAGTTATCTTAAACCTTCTGTTTTATCTTTCTGGGTGGCTAAACTCTAGAGTGCATCAAAGCTCGGTTGTCGACTGGATTAGCAGACGACATCGCAAGCTTAATGGGAAAACTCTGCCATATTTGTGCATTTCACCGTTCACTATCGATTTGTATTTAAAGCTCATTTTGTTTATGTATTCACAGCGGTTTCATTATTTACTGTGCGAATGTGCTCGGCATAAGTAAGAGTGGTAACTGTTTAGTGTTTGGTCACGAGAGTTTTTTTTTTTAATCATCTAATCTAATCTATCAAGCCTGTATTGTACCACTGCAGGATAAAAAACATCTCTTCCACACAATTCTGTCTTTTGCTAGTAGCATGGCCGGCCAGTCCTTTCGGGCCAAAATCATAATCAACAAAGTTAAAGAAGAATGGAAGTTTTTTGAGTATTTAAATATGTATTTAATCAAATAATATTCGTAAACAGACTCATATACCTACAATAAAATATTTGATACGCTCATTTATTTGGGAGCACTTGTAAGCAGCATCAAATTGTAAGTTTGTCAATACTTCCGCTTGCCTATTTGCTCTCACTCTCATTCATAACAGTTCGGCAGAGTGGTTGCTCGTGTTTCCGCATATTCACATTTCATAAAGTTTCAAATAAATCATCCTAAGGTAGTAAAATCATTCAAAAATATCTCAAAGTTATCCCATTAACCGTATGATAATCATGCTATCCTCGTATGCTAATCCAAAGATAAGCAAAATCTACATTCACGCAAAACTAAAGCAATACAACTTGTTCAGTAGACAAAATATGAGCTTCCGTATAAATCAAGGAAGGTGGAATACTTCTCCCAGTCTGGAATATTCCTTTTGTGTAGTAGACATGTATTACTTTATCGCACGTTTGCATATGCAGAGCCCCATTGCGAAGCGGGGACTTTATCGCTCCTCAGTTTGCCAGGAAATGTTGAAAGGCACTACATCACTAACTCAACTTTATGTTTGTGCAGCTAAAGTTCAATGTCGAGTGACACAACTTCGTTTAAATGTATTGACAGGCTGAACTTTATGCTGCGATGTTCGTTTTTAGTTTTGCAGTTAGACTTTAAGTTTTATTCACTTGGCGTAGTGTAACCTGTTTTATTGGTCTTTCAGGGCATGCCCAAATGGTGGCTGAACTGCAAGGTGGCAGAGCAACTCCCCAGGCTCCGGTGTACGCTACCATCCGACCGGCTCAATCACCGCAAAATCGTCCTTCACCATCGTCTATTCGCGCTTCCTTAAATTCTCTACCAGCAGCGCTTAACTCTACCCCACTCGTTAAATCAGTGGCACAGAACGAAGAACCACTTAGATTCCATCCAACGAATCCATTTTTTACGACTTTACCCTCGAATTATTCAAGTGCGTCTAAACTACCAGTACCAAACGGTAGGGCGTCGCTCTCCAGCTTAGATAGAAACAAATTCAGAGACAGTTCATCAAATATTGACTACAGTTCAGACTTGAAATCGCCTACATTTTTTACGCAAACATACGACTCTGGGCCTAGCAGTCTTCCATATTCTTATCACAATGAAAATACAAATGGATATCATACTTATACACCAACAACCACTGCCAACGAAAAATCTGACTTCTTTCATAGAAATAATGTAGATCAGGTTCAAAATCAAAGTCTTCCAATCAACGCACAAAGTAACACTAAGAATCCTTTTGAATCGAAAAGAAATAGTGATCCTTTTGAAAAATATTTGCGTCCAGATAGCAAGTTGAATGGCAAATGTGAATATGAAACTAAGACTATGTCGAACTCCATCAGCGACAGTAATTTCCATTCGAAAGAGGAAATTACAAAACGTTCGACGATCTCTGAACACAAGATAAGCGAAGTCGAAGAAGTGAAGACTATAAAGAAGATAGTACTAAATGGATGTGACGATATAGTGGATAGTGGAGAACGTTGTTTTAAAACTGAACCACGAGCGACGAACAAAAGTGGTATGAACGGTTCTGAGGCTCCTCGCACACATGCAAAGAGCGTCAGTTTATTGTCTCATCAATCACTGAGGAACGAACGTGAGCGAGCCACTCCGATACAGGAACGGAAAGACTATTACAGTACATTCAATAAAGATGAAAGGGACTGCAGTTCCACGTCTAGGGCGTATGACTCAGCTTACGGAGAACACAGATCAGGTAAGTGTTTTAGATATGCATTTAAAATATTGAACACATCAATTTTTGTACAAGACGGCTTTATTGTGCTAAAACCTTGCAACAACAGAACATATATTTTTTTAATATAATACCCAAACTGTTATATATAAATATATACTAAAAAAATCGTCTTGGCACAGGGATGAAACTTATTTAATATTTACCAACCATGTGAACAAAATTTTGTGCAAAAGCTTTTGTTACAAAATGCCACGTCACATTTTAGCTAGAAATATCTAGTTTTGTGCATAGCCTCCTAACCATAAAATACAGTGCCCTCCTAAAGTGAGTTGACATTGTTCCACTTCAGCTATATACCGAATCACATTTACCTTATTTAAGGGTAAGGGATTACCTGTTTTTTTTTTTGATAACGGAGTTTCAGTTAGTGGTAGTGTTAGTGGTATCATAATGTGGCATTGCGGTTTTAGGCATAATCACAATAGATCTTTCTTCAAGATAATCTGTATTAAACTGGCGAAAGTACTTGTTGCCTACCCCTTTGAGGAATACAGGATGATATTATATATACAGGGTATCAGGGATATCGCCGCGCAAACTGAAACTATGAATTCAGCACATGATTCTAAACGCCGTAGCGCAGAAATTTCTAGTCGGTTATAAAAAATATATCTGTTTTATAAGAAAGTGCAAAAAACCTACGCGGTCAAAACGTATGAAATAGCATGCTTTTTGTTTTTTTTTATTAATCTACGAAAAATTTGGACAGTGGAGGTTCAGAATCATAAATTAAATCCATGATAACAGGTAGCGCGTCAATGTCCCCGCCACCCTGTATTATTGTATATGTTATTGATACAAATGATGAGTGGAAATAATTGTTGTAAGGCACAGAGCACACTCAACTCTCTACATATATACAAGTCGAGCGCGGATCGTTAGATCGTTATTTCGATTCGTACACAAGTTTCAGGAGATGAGTTCCGAGTGCACGTCCCCATATGCAAACTTTAATGAGTACTAAGCATTATTTATTTTGTTATTGTTTATTAAATATGTTAGATGCGAGAAGCACGGAACTGCTCGAAGTGGCGATGCTTGGGGGTGACCTATGTCCAGCAGTGGACTTGTTTCGGCTGTAATTATGACGACGATGATAATCAGATTTAAAAAATTAAAGGTGATTGGTGTTGATAATTTTGCTGTGTATTTTTCTTTCGATCGAAACATTACTTTATAAAATAGAGTTCCTATCTAAGTACAATCAGCACCAAAACGATGAATACACGGACAAGGAACCATTTTATTGTCTACAAGCATTGTCCCTCATCATTGTATTCACCGTAGGTATATGTACAAAACATAGTTATATAATTTCTTATATATATAATTTCTTTATATATAATTTCTTTAACATATAATTTCTTTCATATAATTTGTTTTACTAAAACTAAGCAAACATTTTGTCCCAAAAACATCGAAGGCTACATCTTTCTGTACCTACATAATTCAGGAGCTCAGAACCTAAGCTTGGGGAAAACTGCAGTTTCTGCTCACACAGAAAACAAAATGGCGTTCTTATAACTTTATTAAACCTATATTCACCTTCAAGTTGATAAATGATGGTCAGCGGGATTGTCGGAAAGGGTTACCGCTGGCCCGGAACATAAAGGGCAAAGGAAGGAACACGGGTGGGTTTTAGTCAGTAAGAGTCTGACACTCCCTTCCGCTCCACCCAGAGCGGAAGGAGTCATTTGATGATTTCCCATACTGAAAAAAAAAAAAAAAAGTTGATAAATGATATCCTACTAATCACACTTATAATTATTAAGGCGAAAGTTTGTGAAGAACTTTGGATGTTTGTTACTCAATCACGCCTAAACCGTTGAACAGATTTAAATGAAAATTGGCACAAAGATAGACCATTTCCTGGATTAACACATAGGATACTTTCTATCTCGATATTCCCACGGGATCGCAACTTACGCGGGTTAAAACTGCGGGGCGCTGCTAGTCCGTCAAATATAAATTATTATACGTTGCTAAACTAGGTAAGCTTTTTCACTACCAAAAACGGATTTTTTGTTCAGATATGCTACAGTGCGTTCACCTCTGCTGTACCCTTCAGGAAAATAAGCATAAGGGTAATATTTTATGTCAAATCACTAGGCAGAATAAATTAAATGGAGCTAGGCAACAAAATTGTTTTTGTTCATCGCTAACGTAAGTAATAAAGGTTTACAGCTATTTCAGGGTAGCTATATATTCTGAAAGTAGGTATCTAAGCTTAATTTGTGTAATAAAAACATGTCCCAAACTCACGTTAACATTATTAAACGGAAAAATGATAAAGTTTAACGTAAAAAGATTGTGTAGTGTATTATGTTGTGGTACGCGGATATAATAATCAAGTTTTCCTGAATGACGTGCCACGGACGGGTGGTGTCAATTTTGTGATTTTAAAGGTGGATATAAAATCTTGTGGACATGTTTGTCAGATCATGAATATTTTAAGACTAGCGGGCCCGCGACTTTTTCTGCAATCCAGGATGCAAAGTGGCCTATGTCCTTCTACAATTCATGGTCTATCTGTGCGCCAAATTTCATCCAAATCCGTTCAGCCGTTTTAGTGTGAAAGCGTAACAAACAGACAAACAAACTTACTTTCGCAATTATAATATTAAGTTAGAATTAGAATGCCTATTAGTTCTGAAACTATGAACGGATCTTTTAATCCTTATTGAGTACGTAGTTAAAATCGAAAAATTATCAATACGCTAGCATGATAAGTAAATGCTTAATTACAAACGCAGTTGTGATTTTGTATGAAGTAGAAAAATGCAGATAGTATTAATCTATTAACTCTTTGCACGTCGAGTGTACACCATGTGTTCCGATAACAATAAAATTTCTATTGTGTCCGCTAATTAGACGCGCGATGGGTTAATTAACTAATAGCTAATTAACACCTCGATTTATGTTTTGAACGTTTTGAAGTCCAATTTCCTAAACAGTTTAAACAATCGTTCGTTGATCCCCCACCAGGATATGACTTGCCCAGGTTGGCCGAAGCAAGGAAAACCTGTTCAGGTGGAGATTTATAGGCGACTTCGCTTTGGAGTGTAAATGTGGTGCTGTTCCACAAACGATGGGACACTTAAGGCGAAAGCGCCAGAATAGCCCGCAAAGTCCAAATTTTTTGAAATCTTGACATTTAGGATTAGACTAACTTAACATGTTGTATTACTGATTCTAATGATTATAATTCTGTAAATAAATATTTGTTACAGTCGCGAATCATATTTTAATCAACGTGATAGATAGACAGTTGAAATTTTCACAGATGATGTATTTCTGATGCCGCTATACTAACAAATACTAAAAACAGAATAAAATAAATATTTAATACAACATACGACCCATACAACAAACGTGTTTATTTCGGCGTTTTTGCCTTGTGGTACGGAACCCTTCATGTGCGAGTGCGACTCGCACTTAGCCTACCTATGTTTTCATGGATAGAAAAATTGAAAAAGATGACAGGAAAATTTTAAAATTCGGGAAAAACTGAGAGTCCTTTTTTCTATGGGATTTTTGTATGAACTCAAGACCATAATTATTAAAATTGACAGGCGTCTACCGTCACAGGAATAGACTAACTTAAGGTCCCAATGCGATAAATGCGCTGATACTGACTTGATAATTATACACTAACATCTCTAGCTAATCGTAAATAATGCATTCCTTGTGAATTCGCTGCATTGAACAACAGAATAAGTCCGTCTCGCTGGCTATGAGTAATAGTTTTATTGATTTAGGGCTGATTTTTCAATCATCTGAACTTTATTCGAGGAATAATTTTGAAATTTTGACCAGTAATTTCATACAAAAACTGTCAAACGTCAATAATTTCATTCCTCGAATAAAAGTTATCTGGCGATGGATAAATCAGCCCTTAGTATCTATACAAAGCTACCTAATAAAATCCGGTAGGAAAATTTTTACATATTGTGTAGGATCATTTGAGGAGTGACGGAACAAAAGCCGTTATTAACCAGGATATTGTTATTTTTTAATATTTATTTTTCGCTTTTCAAAGTTGAAATGCACATCCCAATACTTACCAACAAACCGGTTCAAAAACCAATATTTCCTACTGAAAAAAAAAATGTTAAAGTCCATGGTTTGATCAAAATCCAACAAATACATCACTTTGAACACTATAAATACAAGGTTTTTATCATTTTCTGAAAAAAATAATACAAAATGGATTTAACGGTTTTTGATTAGTTACTCCTCATTTGTCGGATGTACCTACCTGTGTACCTAAAGATCATTTTCAAACAACTCGACAAACTCTTAGGACTTTAGGAGATTAGGGACTACTTCTAAAACACAAGATAAAATTGGTAACATTCTTAATACTTAAGTTGTATAATATTTACATAGCTTACATTCTTAATATGTACAGTCACGAGCATAAGTATGTATACACGTGACTTTATCTAAAGACGATTTTCTCCTTTAGTTTTGAATGAAATCTTATGTTATTACGAAATAATATAAAATTTCATATGCAAAGTGTCGTATTTCAACGTTGCATACGTTATTTCACGAAAAAATCGCAATTGAAAGTTGCCAAGTTTTAACATATTAGTGCTCGTGACTGTGCTTACATAATATGTCGTCGAGTCGTTGACTTATGTAGGTAGGTACCTATATATGCCTTGAAACTACAAACAACAACAGATTACCTAACAGTTTCCAAGGAGAGAGTAGCTAGAGGTTTGTACTTATTGGTTCCCATTACTTAGGTAATTAATAGAACTTAGTTTTAGTGTTATAATAATAATTAGGACCTATTCATTTTGTAACAAACATTTACCATGATACATAGGACTGGTGGGACTTGACCATAACTGGCGAAATGTGGGTATACTTTGGTTACACCTCTGGTAATCTTCGGGGATTACACGATTACACGCGTGATGCTGTTGTTTTATAAAAAAGTTAATCTATATAAAAGCCGCACAATTCGATTGATGGTTACGCTACACTTGCCGTTAGGGTTGCCAGGCGTCCGGATAAAGCCGGACACAGTCAGGCTTTTTGGTTGCGTATCCGGCCAAATGAGACGGTGTCCGGCCTGACCAGACAATCGCGTGAATCGGCTTCATCACCACCCAACTGAAGACTGATTCATTCAATTTTATTGATAAAAGATCAGTTTTTTTAAGTTGTGTTATACTAAGACTAAAAAATTAAGGGTGTCCAGCTTTTTTACCCAAATGTCCGGCTAAACTGGCTGGTTTGTCCGGCTTTTCGGTTTTAATACCTGGCAACCCTACTTACCGTGGTCACTTCGTGGACGGGTGACCATCCATTACATATCGAGACCACTCCGTGTATCGGAAAGTACGCATCCTAGTTGTCATTCATAGATCTTTGTCAGTCGTTACGGTAGTCTGAATCCCGAAAGTCTAACGACCAGTCTTACCAAGGGCTATCGTGTTACCCAGTAAACGGGTTGTGGAGGTCAGATAGGCAGTCGCTCCATGTAAAATACTGGTATTTATCTGCATGTCAGACTGGAAGCCACATAGTTGGGAAAAGGCTAGAAAGATTTGAAGACGAACTGTTTACAAGAATAGAGCTCTTCAGCTCTCTCTATTATAAAGTCTAGTGTATGCAACGAAAGCATTATTCTATTATAGAGAGAGAACGCAGAATAAAAAGGCTCTTAATGAGACCAGAACCAAACGCCCACTAATAAAGCGTGGTGACAAAAGTTCGACACTCCTTCTCTGCATGGGCAGTGGGCTTTTGCCTTTAGTTAAAAACAACAGGGTGATTTTATTATTTTAATGGAAGTCGTGTGCGCATTTTCCATTGGCAAAATTTCCAAACTTTCAACCTTTGGGTGACGAGCTTTCAAAAATCCTCACTCAGTGCCTAATAGGTATTCATTGTTTGGGGTCGCAGTCGCTCCATGTAAAATACTGGTATTCAGCTGCATCCAGTTAGACTGGAAGCTGACCCCAACTTAGTTGGGCAAACGCTAGGCAGATTGATAATTAGATTCTTATGCCTGATATTAATTACATGGGACTTAAAGATAACTGGCAAAATGTGGGTTCACTATAGATAGATAGATAAAACGTTTATTCAGTGCAACAAAAGACACAATACAGGTACTAAAAACATCAAAAAAGGTGAAAAAAAAATAAAAACGGTACATTGCGGTGCGGTCGGTCCGGCTCTGCCCAACCCTTATAGGCGTGATAATGCTATGTTCTTATGTACAGAAGCCAGCACATCAAGCTACCCGAAACTGTCAAATTTTCACAATCACCTTTGAACCTTAAACTATATAGCGATAAAGTTGAAAATCTATTAAAGAAATTTGACTTATTGTTGTAGCTTGATGTGCTGGCGTTTGTACTCCTAAAGATGTCGTTTTTGAAAATAAAACTGTTGACTGCTAATATAGATTTTCTCTGTATTCTTTATTAGCGGCGAGGTCTTAGTGAACTGATACTCTATGTATCTATCTGTATTTTATGGCTAAAGTCGGTATACGACAAGTGCTTCGGAGTACCTACACGTTAAGCTGTTCGACCCGACTATTTTACAGAGACAGTAGTTTTAGAATATCAACCGGTGTAACATCGAAGGACCGATATCTTCCGCTTTACTTCGATTTTAGAGAAGAGATTCTTGAATTTTCTTGGACATTTCTTATCAAGGCCAGGGAAGCTTAAAACTGGAATTAATTATGAGAAGAATTTTTATTAAGTAGGTACAGTACTTAACTAATTAAATTTTCCAAATGCTGATCACGTTTTAGGTAGATAGGTTGTTAATGCGAAGATATAATTAAAACAAAAGAAAATATATAAATACCGCGGGTATATTTTAATCTCATTAATGTTAATGTTTATATTATGCATTATACTTTTATTTGAATTGGCCTAACAGAAATGTAAAAGCAACGCGTTTTGCTGTTAGCTCAGGTTGCTATCAATTTTTGAGTAGGCGCTTACAGTTCTCTAGTTTTAGAAACTCATCAAACTGTATACAACTTCTTGAACGGTAGGTATGCCGGAAATAGACATTTGACCTATTTTTTGACATTCAAACGATTATATCTTGGTTGCCCTAGCAGTTGTTGTTTTTTTTATGAGCGTCTCTATTATCGGAAATTGTGCTTCCTACGAGGAAACTTTATAGCACGCTTGGAAAAATCCTTTGATCTTTTTTATATACCTAATTAGGTATTTAATGGGTCCTAATAGCTGTTGATCAATGAAGTCCTACTATTCATTTAACGAAATGTTTGCTTCCTTAAGTATTGCTGGTTTATATTTAGTTAAAGACATTGATACCTACCAGTAATTTGATGTAGTAGGTATGGCTTCTATCTTTATAATCAATAATTTAATTGTATTAGTATTTATCTGAACCTCTAAAATAGGGATGATTTTCTTATTTAATTTACCAAACCAAAAAAACTCCTACCAAAATTTACATCCAGGTATATTGTAACGATTTATAGGTACCCAGGTAACACAGAGATTTCTAAAAAAATACTACGACTGCTGAACAAAGCAACAAAAACGAAGCACGAGTAAACTCAATTCATCCATTTACAGTCGATTACCTTAGTCTCAGTCTGATTACGAGACGTTTCCAAGCTATTTGCCATTGAACAGTCATATGGAGCCTAATTCAGATTAATTACAACGTCGTAATAACTCGGCCCAAGGTCCCAGAGGCTTGTCCTAAGGAGCGGTGTCACGGTCTGCGGCCCTCCTGGATAGAACATCATAAACCTTAAACAGTTCCGTCGCCGACTTTGCACAACGTTCTTCAAGACTTCGCAGTGTATAGTCGTTTCGAAGAAGCTTTATTAAAAACCTAACATGCTTAGTCCCCTCGGCCTTGTGTGATTCTAAAGCCAGTGAATTTCAAGACAAAATGAACTCGCCCTGCTTTACGGGTAGCCCGTACATATTTCACCCCGTATCGGACACTTCGGCGACTGAATCTGTGGATAGTGTGGACTCGGGCCGAGAGAAAACTGTCGGCGATGGTGCACGAACGAAGTACACCGATCCGAAGCTTAGAACGATTAACAAAGTCAGCATTAAAATACTGAAGGCTATTGAGAAGTTGGCTTGTAATATTAAAATTAATAAGAAGTCGAAGAAAGTTGCTGTTCCTCCGGTGGTCGAGGGTTAGTACCTTAACTTATAGATACATTTACTACTTAGGTAAACTGTGTTGTATAGCTGTCGCAACTTCTATCTATCATGTTTTTGTCAGCGATTTTGGCATGAACATTTTTGTTATACAGGGAATCAGTTTTTCCTAACTTTCCCTAACACCATGAGTTTGTTTAGAGGACCATTTTGGAAGATTCCTTTTTTTATCCACTGCCTGGGATAATAGAAGTGAAATTCACGTTTATACCTTCAGGTAGTTGTAAGTACCAATTTTTATATATAAGCACTTTAACAACTGAGCAACTTTTCAAGATTATTATAACTTTTTCCATCCTGATAAATAAATTACCTTCTAGGCACTCTATTAATTATCTTGTCCGGCAGGAAAGTAATACAAAGTGGCTACCTTTTTAAACAACTTAGGTGCTACGTAGGTTTTATTGTGACCTACTTCCTATAAATAATTTGCTCTCTTAATACACTGCCGGCTCAGCTCTCTTGGTTTAGATTTTCCATTTTTCGCAACGAAGAAAGCCATATTTTCGCCACGGCTGAAAATAAATGCAGGACACATTTTTTTTAGTTTTTACGAAAAAACAATTAATGTTAATATTTATATGACTTGTATATTGGTACTCGATTTCTCTAAAGTTTAATGTAGTTTTATTGGTTTGGTGTTATCAACTTTGACCAAAAAAAAAATTAACGTGTAAAAGTGTAATAAAAAGATCTACTAAGAACCGATTTTTCAATCGACAGATAGTTTTTGTTCGTGGAATAAAAATAAATAGGTAGGTATTGACGTCTGGTATTTTTTTATGGAACAACTGTTTCAATTCAAAATTATTCCTCCGATAAAATTATCTAGCGTCGGAAAAATCAGCCCTTACAGAAATAAAAATCATTTCATTTCTAATGAATCATAAATTTGGTGACTAAGTAAATTACCAACACGCCAATGTTTTGTAGCGAAAAATGTAGGCCTTATTTTCCAAGATTTGTCTACCAATAAAATCCGAATGAAGTTTTCTTCGCCCAGAGAATCAAAGACGAATTAATTATCTGCTTTAGCACGAAAAATATAATATATAATAATATTTAGGTACTTACTCATATTTTATCATTCGGTATCCGTCTTATTAAAAAACGAAATCTAACTAACTTTAGTTTTAGCCTAAACCATTGAGCCAGTATTTGTATTTCGAACTTAATTTCAATTTAGGCAAAGTTCTTAGTAATAAAATGATAACTTTACACCCAACTAAGCTGTCATTTTTGTAGAACTGCATTTCTATGACAGGTAGGTTCTTAATTCAATAACTGGCTCGGTGATTTAAAACTGTAGGCCATTCAAATTCAAGTAGCAATCTTATTTGAGCTCAGCGACAATCAATGTCAAAAATAAATGTACAGTACCCGGCGATAAATATTGCACATCGACCTTTACCTTTTTTTGTATTTTATACAAATAATATAAATAAATATCAAAAGAAGCAAATCATAATTGTTTTAACAGCTCCTAATAGATACCGGACTGTTTGTATTTCGTGCGACAGGGATAACGCTCTAAGAAGCTGAAATTAGCCGATTGTCTCTTTCCAAAGGTCGATGTGCAATATTTATCGCCGGGGACTGAAGATTGATTATATTTTTGACAGATTGCAACTGAGATAAGAATGGGAACGTTCTTAAAAATACGGCAATTGCCCCTCTGATCTAAAAAAATCCTTATTTTCTAATAAGGGGGCAAGAGTAAGAAAGTAAACAAATTCCACTGCCTCTCTAACGATACTTTAACTACCTTTTTCAAACTACCTTTTTTAAACAAATACGTTTTTTTTTTTTAATCTTTATTTTGGAAAAGGCTTTAATCGCGACGCGATTATGCCAGCCTCGTAGTTTTACATAATAATTATAATCTAAATAAAAACTAGGATCTTAACTTAATTAGTTTTACAGTTAACTTATATAACTTAACAGCTAATTTGGACGTAGGTTTAGACAATATCAAATTACATATTCCAACATCCCTTAACATAACTCTCGCTTCAGTTTCTATCGTTCTCCGTTCTGCTCCAACCCGATCACACTCCACCAGAGCGTGGTAGGCATCTTCCCTCATGTTGCAAATCAGACAATTTGGGGTGTCAATAATCTTCATCAGATGCCCGAACGCATTTAATGGAATGTGCCCAGATCGCAAACGCATACCCATCACTAACAGTTGTCTGTTCATCTGTACTTCAGAGAACCAAGGAATCCGTGGCGGTTCCGACTGAATTGTTCTGTACCATATACCCTTCTCCTCAGATCTTTTGTCAAAGTAAGTCTTCCACATGCAATAACAGATTACTTTGACATCTCTTAATAAATCTGTGAAGAAGGGTAGATGGCTGACAGAGATTCCTTCATAGGTTCGGTGTCAATTTTCTCTGAGGTCAAATACCTTATTGGCCCGATGATTAAACTGTAATACTAATCAAACGATACATGACACCCCAGCCGCTTCATTATTGGCTTTATTGTTTCAAGCGACTTTAGTACTTTAACTTTCCTTTACAAAGCTCAAATTGCTTTGCATGAAACTTTATTGCGATAGCATTATTCAGACGAACTCGATGGAGCTTTAGTAACAAATAAGTGTAACACATGAGATGGTATTCGAGATCAAGATTCATAAAATTGTACTGTGCTAAGTATGCTTGGTCTGAAATACTTATCTTATACTGGTATAGGTACAGTCGCCAGCACTTCAAGTTACTACAATCTGTCAAATTTCTTGAATAGATTTTCAACTATACCTAGTGCTGTAGCATAAGGTTCAAAGTTGTTCGGGAAAATTTGACAGTTTCGGTAGCTTGATGTGCTGGCGTCTGTACCTATCTCTATTTTCGCCTTTGTCCTCATCGTTATAGTTTTTCTATTGAGTGCCTAACTATACAATACCGAATAAGGTAGCCTGCATGTATACTCGTTATAAGGACAACAAGTAAGACCTTTGCAAATAACGCCTCCAAAGTTGTACAGACAGCACATCAAGTTACTACAATCTGTCAAATTTCTTTAATAAATTTTCAACTTTATCGCTCAAGGTTAAGGTTCAAAGTCGATTGGCAAAATTTGATAGTTTTGGGTAGCTTGATGTGCTGGCGTCTGTACATTGAATAATATGTTACATCACTTGAATTTTTATAGGAAAATCGACTAAAAGCGTCTGCGAGGCGTCTTGCACACCTAAGCTCTTGTGTGATGCATATTATGTCCGTTCGCACTCACACCACGCGAAAGCTAGATTATTATAAAAAAATATTATAAACTAATTTAACTAAAAATATAAACCGCGAAAGTAAATCTGTCTAGCTGTTTGTTGTCTTTTCACGCCGTAACGCCTGAACGGATGTCCATGAAATTGGCACACAGGTAAACTATCACTTAGGCTAAGATATAAGGACGCTTTTTTATCTCTGTAGTTGGTACGTTGCCGTGCGATAATTTCCGACCCCCACACGGGCAAAAGCTGGGGCGGATCTTGAATTTGTGGGGCCCTGGGCTAATACTGATTAGGGGCCCTACCTAATTACTCAACCAATTGCCATTTTATTATGATCGGACTTTTTAAATTCTAGATAATTTTTATTATTCACAATATCATATACTTATTTATTGTTTTCAATTCGATTGGGGGCCCTCTGTATCCACGGGGCCCTGGGCTGCAGCCCAAAAAGCCTTTAAGTAGATCCGCCCCTGGGCAAAAGCCTAAATAAAAACGCGCTGTTGGACTTTCAGTGCTCGGTTCAATCAGCATTAATATAGGTGTCACCTAGTATTTGTGGAAACAGGCATAAGACTCTGTTAAATATTCTATCCTACTAGTCCTATCCTACTTCCTTCCTACTATAATATTAATATTTTATTAATAAATTTTAAGTTTAATTTTTTTGTTATAACAAAATGTCAAATTGACATTTTTTTTTTAATTTTTTTATATAATATTATAAACGCGAATGTTTGTGAGGATGAATGGATGTTTGTTACTCTTTCACGCAAAAACTACTGATTGGATTTTGATGAAACTTATTACAGTAATACAGCATAAACGTCAGAATAACACAGGATATATTTTATCCTGATATTACCACGGGATTGACACTCATGCGGGTAAAACCGCGGGGCACTGTTAGTCTACTTATACATATACAAGTACTTCCTAAGCGTTTCCCGTTTAAACGTTACAATTACAAGCGGATACGGCATAATACAGCGATCATTATAAACCACGCGAAGAGTTTGTTCCAAACAATCGAGTTTAATGAGAGGGTTCAGTAGGAAACTGTGTGTTACACAGTATTAGATAGAATTTTCGGAGTTTAACGATTATATTACGTATGTTGTAAAACGAAGTTATAACAGGCTTTAACCTTCGATCAACCCATGCGGCTGTTAGGGAGGGCGCCCACGATGAACTTAGTTGTCCAGCAACTTTTTTGTCTCTGTCGCTGACTCCTCGCCGAGATTTGAAAGATGCGCACACGGGAGCAACAGCAACACTACTTTCTCGTAAAAAAATCCGCACTCATCAACATGTTATGTCACCGTTCGCGCATTTGCATTACACCCAATAGACGTGCGACAGTTGCGTCGTCGCCGGCCTGTCTCCAAACACGCAAACAAAAAGTCTCCCAGCTGTCGCGTCCCTACATGCGCGCACTTTCATACAAACCCGTAGACTTGTGCGAGACAAATTATAATTATTTGCGGAGACAAAAGTTGCTCGTGGGCACCCCTCCGTTATTATTTAGCCACGAGCCCCCGCAGGTCTGAAGATACCTAAAGACCTGAAAACATTGACATTAGAGTAACATAATTCTTAGAAATAGCTCACGTAGTATGACCTAGATCTGTGTTCACATGACGCCGTTGTTAAATATCTAGGTTCCGGTCCAACAGCTGATTTTGGCAAAGATACCATTTGTTTTGGCTCAAATTGTTCTAGCAATTTGGCGAAAACATCTCAAACTCAAACTCAAAGCATTTATTTCAATTAAACCATTTACAGGCACTTTTGAATTGTCAAGAAGTCGGATACTACAGATGGAACCAATTTACTGTCTCGAATGCATTCTTTTTGTATTTAAGAAAACACGTGGACCTAGTATTAATAGCAATTTATGAAAAGAGTTATAGTTTTTGATTTTGCTAAAAACAACAGTGATCACTAGTCTGCTTATATAGCGCCGGTTTAACGTCATCACGTACGCGCTGTAGCTGAAAACCAGCGTTGGGCTTCTGTCCCGCCTAGGGTCGTAGCATTATGCTGAGCGATGGCCGTTTTGCGTGGATGTGACGCATATTCTCACCCAACTTGTTATTTTTTGTATTTGTGTTCTTTCTCAGCGTCAGTAAAAGTAAATAAACGTATTTTCGTTATTTCTATCATTTCTTATTGTGTCATCTTCCCTTTTGGCCATATATTGGCTTTGAGATTGAAATAATGGCAAATTAAGTACCCGGCTCACTTATTTTTTAAACTTTGGATGAGCCAACCAAATTGAATTGTGTAATCAATAAAGCGAATCGTTCAACGTTGGTAAAACTGTTTATACCTGCGAATTTCAATCGAAGAAAGAAAATACATTTATTTAGCACAGAATAAAAGGCTCATAGTACATTGAAAGTACATCAATCTGGTAGAACCGTGTAATACTTGCCATAAGGTGACACAAACGTAGATCATTATCCACAGCTCGACTTCACTCACTGCTGAACATAGATTTTAAAAAAATCTATATTTTACCAAAGTCAAATGACTTTGGTGAAATATAGAAATTTTTTTTGAGATTACGCTCTTTGTCTTTGTTCAAATAAAGAAGGCAAGGCTTATAACTAGGTCACAATAATTTTAATACTCTGACTCCTAAAGTAGGTGTAGTTGCCTGTGCCTTAGGAGTCAGTGATTCTTCGTTACAAACAAAGCCATATTATACTAAAACGGGACGTTTCAACAATAAGCAAATGGTGTAAAAGAAAACAGGATATAATTTATGTAAGGGAAACACAAATGACAGACGTTTAACTGTGTGTAGTGGCGAATTAATGTAAGGTCTGAGTGTGTATGTGTAGTGAGTAAGTGTAGGATGCGTGTGTGTGAATGTAGTGCGTAGGTGTAGGGCGGGTGTAGTGAGAAGAATGGGGTGTAGTCAGTGCACATCCGTTTATGGTTAAATTTAGATTTATGTAGTTCATTTTCATTGTAAATTACTCAGTAGAAAATATATTAAAATTACTCAATAGAAATAAGTTGTTGCATTAGTATTTCGGGCACGAATAAATTAACATTTTATTTAGGAAGTTGTACATTTTAATGCTAATAACGTAGAATTGGCGTTTGGAAAATGCAGTTCTGTAATCTCTCTTTTCTTATGCCAACCTCCACGCTCCTGTGCTCACCTCATCCAGGTTTCTTCCCGCGATGCCAACAATATCGTCCCCCCATTTCGCCGCCGAACGACCAACACTTCGTTTTCCAGTCCTTGCTCGCCACTCAGTCACTTACTCCACCTGCCATAACTGCGCTTTGCCAGGTGTCCTGCCCATTTGAGTTTCATAACTCGATATCGGAAACCTTTCAAACATATGTAGATATGAAAGCTCGATAGTAGTGGTTAATCATCGGACTTTAAACTTTTTAGATGAGTTTTTATTTGTTTTTAACTGATGTTGTATCTAGTGTATTGTGTGTATTTTAGTCTGTGCTAAATGTGCTAAATAAATGTATTTTCTTTCTTCTTCTTTTCTTTCTTTCTTTGATGTGTTATTTTCTCTGTTTGTCTAAAATTCCGGTGATTTTGTTGCGACCAGCGTAGCGGAAGGATTGAAAACATATAAAGACAAAAAGGAAGTGAAAATTATTGATCCATATCCATACTTAATATTATAAATGCGAAAGTGTGTCTGTCTGTCTGTTTGTTACCTCTTCACGCTTAAACCGCTGAACCGATTTAGATGAAATTTGGTATAGAGATAGTTTGAGTCCCGGGAAAGGACATTAGGATAGTTTTTATCCTGATATTTCCATGGGATCAAAACTTATGGGGGTGGAACCGTGGGGCGCAACAGTATTTCTAATACTTTCGCTGAGTTGACAAGTTTTCGGCTCTTTGTTACTTTTACTTTTTTCTTGATTTTTAAGAACTGACGTTGTTTATAAGACCTCTCTGGTCTTGAAGATATTAAGCATTGTCTACGAGTTATGTGCAGACATTAATTGAGTATTTTGTCCTTGATTATGTCATCATAGTGAAATAAAAAAATTTAGGTACCTACCTATTAATCTAAAAAAAATAAGTACTAAGTAATACAGATTTCTTGTTTCTTCTTATCTTGCCCGTAAGTCTAAAGGATTATTGGGGTTTTTACATTCAGAATAGTTTTTATTTGTATACTTTTTTTGTAGTTTAATTAAATTCATAAGCTCTAATCACAGTTAACGATTTACCCCCTCACAAATAAACGTTGTATAGCGTCTGTATAATTACACAACGCTTTTTCTTCTTCTTTCGAAAGTCAAATTACTGATGACTGAAAGGGGGAAATCGGTGTGTAAAATACGTTTATTTATGGAGGTTAATGTATGAAACATCATAAGCACCTATAAAACATACACAAATAGTTTTGAATATTGGCCAAAAAAATTAAAACTCTTTTATAACAATTACACCGCTGCTATTCACAGCTGTGACTCCAATCACTTTATTAATATGGTCAAGGATATACAATGTAATGTTTCCGTGAATGATCGGAAACACGCTTTGGTAATACAGGCCGATATTTATTTGTATTGGGTCAACGCACTCTCACCATGTTGCACAGAAATGCACATGGTTCACTTCGGACATTCCCGGCCAATCTCGGACGGACCCGGCCATTCCCGGGCCATTTGACCCGTTACGGCTGTGCCCGTAAGTATGTGCATTTGCCCGAAATAGACAACGCATAGTTACATTTTGTAGCTATACCAAACAATTATTTTTAGTCTTCAGTCTATTTTACAATGACATGTACGGCAGCCATTTTGCGGAAATTTGTCGTCATCATCAATTTTAACATTAATGCTCTCCTACGACACGAGTTCTGCTCTTGAGTGAATTCTTAATTTTAAATCTCGAACAGATTCTGGACTATCTATAAGCCAGACAAATTACTTTGGTCTTTAATAATCTATAGGAACATTCTGAACTTCACTATCTGATCACAAAATAACGAGGACTCTATTGTAATTTGTAGGTCTACACCTTCCACCACCACCACCATCTGCACCTTATCAAATCTACTTATATCATTCAAATTCAATTACTGCATGTATCCAAGATCATCACTTGAGAACTTGGAACGAATTAATCGATTTGGCAGATTTTTTTTGTTATCTTCGTAATGTTAGGACAAAATTTGTATGAAAGATTTTTTTTGAAAACTCTACCGGATTGGTCGATAATTTTGATGATAAGTTTGTATGAAAATCTCAATAAAACAGACTGACAGACAACGCACAGCCTAAACCCCTGGAGAGACATAAAATCACCCGGGTGACGCAAATAAAATCTTATTATTTCATTTAAAACTTTATAATTACACATCATCTACACTACAACATCCATAATTCCATATTCCTACGTAGTTTTTGATGTAATATATTTCACAGAACATAACATTCCTGTTCAGTCCATAATAAACGTTATGCAGGAAGTTTGTTTCAGTGGCCCATATAATGCTAAACAAATTTCTCTGTTTACATCGCGTGGCATGGCACCATGTGGCTCATATATGAACTGTAAATACACATATACCTATACTAGGATAGGTATCTATTTGTGTTGTGGATGATAGAATACACAATTATGAAGAGATAATATTTGTATTACTGTATTGGCCGAAATACCAAGTAGACTACTTAAATTTTTTTCATTGTCTCTTGATCTTTTTAATATACTTACAACCACGAATAACATGTATATTTTCTTAAAATAAAATAATGCTCGTTAGTTACGTTATATCGTAATAAATATTCGTTACTTAACTAAGCAATTTTCACTTCTCAATTCTCATTAATTTCTAAATTTTAATAGGATTCTGAAGGAAAGTTGGAGGAGATGTTTCTAACACATTTCGCAGATTGCGTATTCTATGCCACTTATAAATCCCACGTGTATAATGAAGAGAGAACTTTTTACCGTACATTCAACTTGAAGCTTCCTTACCATAAAACTTAAGGCTTTAGGTCATGTAAGCCACATGACCTAAAGCGCGGTCACTGTCGGACTGCATAGAAAAGAAAGCGAAGCGCGATGACACAACGCTGGTAATTTATTGCAAAATATGAAGCAATTAATTAATTACAAAAAAACCTATTGTTTGGACAAAAAAATAAAAACACTAGCATTTCAGTATGTTGCTTGTAGAATAATCTGACAAAAATCTGAATGATTGTATTTAGTATGGTTTTTATTGTAAAAAGAAAGTTTTTAGAGGTAGGCATCTTCATGATTTTTTTCTACCGTATCAAATTAGTTGTATTATACTCGTATTTTCAACACCTAGCATATAATTATCCTAAAGAATATCATATATTTTTCTGATTTTTTTACTGTAGTCGATCATATACTTTTAATTGTTTCTAAAACTTGCGTTTTTTGTGTTTAGGTCCTGTAAGCCCCTTAATCGTTGTCACTTAGAATAATTAAATAGGCAGATATGATTGTCTTGTCGCGCCATGATGGCTTATTTCCTATTGACGGTAGGTAAGTACTCGCGCATACGCTTATTATGTATGCTTACGTTATCACTCCATTCTTACTGTACTTCGTGTTACCATTTTCAAAGATGGCGAATGCTATCTTATCTCAACTATTCCTAGGAAATAATATTGTACCTATCAGTCTCATATCGCGGTAGGTCAAGGTTATAAAGATAAGGGGAAAAGATTGCTCTTCTATTTATTGTAGTGAAGTTATTTCTGATAAAATGATCTTGAAATTCTTGAATAGAAATTTTTGTTCCGGGTTTCATATACATAGGCGGAGACACAGAAAAATATCTAGGTATAGCAACTGAAATAGATTATTATTAGACAAAGGCAGCCAGGTTAGCCAGTAACCTAACTGACCCGAAAGCCGATATAAAGAAAGAAAGAAAATACATTTATTTAGCACAGATTAAGAGACACACAATACACCAGATAATTAGATAATATCCTGTCCGAATATCAATAATTCATACAAAAAAAAGATGCTCAGTTTTTCCCGAATTTGAAAATTTTCGGGGAATATTTTCCAATTTTATTTTCCATAAACTCCTGACTGAACTTCCTGACTCGGACGATTACAAACATTTTAAAACAAAAAACGGCCAAATTGGCCTAGCCGGTCTCAAGTGATGCGCTTTTATCAAGGAACAGCATTTCAATTTTATTATTGTATGTATATGTATGTAGGCATAGATATTGCGTTTCCGCTGAGTAGGAATTCAAGCGATTTCAGCGCTGATTGTTCAGGACTTACGGCGCTTGAAAGCATAAACAGTAACGAATTGAGTTTTAAATTCTCTTAGTCCAGGCGCTAGAGGTAGTTGAGTATGCAAAATCCGAGTGACGGCAACTATGACCGGATTCTTATACCTGAGACCCTAAATAATAACAAAACACATCTTGCCGCCGGCCGTTATGGTCCCTTCCCCCTCCCTTCACATCCCCTCTGCGCCCATACAGTAAGCATAGCGCGCGTACGTTTTTAGTGTGTTTCTACATCTATTGACGTAACGACGTTTCTTTGTTAAGTCGTATTTTGGTATATACATATAAAATAATAGTATTTTCGTAAATTCTTAGTGTCTGTTTGAAGTATACAGTATTGAAAAACGTTAGAAATGTCGTTAGAAGTGGTTAATTTGAAAAGAAAAAAACCTAACGAACAGTTTTGCTTATTCTGCGATAATTCAAGTGATTTACTGAAAAAACCAAGGTCAAGTACGCTGCTTAATATTAAAGAAGCAGCAAATAGAAGAAAAGACAGCATTAGTTATATTAGTATAGTAGCATTAGTATTCCACTTACTGCTAATGGGGAATGTGCGCTTCGCAATATTGTCACTGGTGAACTTGCGGAAGAATCAACTTCGCGATGCTTACTTAATGTTAAAGAAAATGGGGAGACTCTATTAACTGCATACGAAAATGAAAGATTTTTGCAGAAAACTAAGAAATTATCAGACCCTATAAAAAAAGAAAAATTTTACAACTTTAAAGACACTCCATCAAAATCAAACAAAAATACTTCCAACAAAAAATTGCAGGACATAACAGACATAACAATTTTCCAAAAATCATTCATGACGGCTTCTCAACGTGGACTTAATACAAGGATATTAGCATCGTATGAAGTATTGAATTACTGTAAGTATCTATTTGACAGTGACGGATTTTACAGGAAGTCACCAAAATCACAACTCCTCGTTGAAATTCAAAAAAATTATAATTGTGGTACAAGCTCTCAGCAAGATCTAATAAATTTAAATTCTTTCAAAGTTTATATTATTGATGGTATGGCACTTGTTCACAAAATTCAGTTAAATAAGTTCCATACTTTTGGCGATTTTGCAGAGGCTTTCTTCAAAAAAATCATGGAATTTTTTACTTTGCCTGGCGTTAAGAGAATAGATGTAATATTTGACAGATACGACGATATTTCTATAAAATTTTTGGAAACAAAATTACGGAGTAAAGGCCATGATTTTAAAAATATCATAATTTCCAACCAATCAACAAATATTCCTGCTGATTGTAAAGCTTTTCTTACTAACGCTCATAATAAATTGCAACTCGTTCGATTTCTTTGCGCTAATGCTCCAAAATATGCACAAGTAAAAGAAGACTGCGAGATGTATATTTGTGGAGGATTCGATGATCCAACTAAATGTTTCAAGTTGCAAGGTTCTTCAATTTGTGAAGAACCTGAATTACAATCAAACCATTTAGAAGCCGATTCGAGAATGTTCGTCCATATATTTCACGCAGTAAGGATTCAATCTGCTCATATTATTATAATCAGCGCTGATACAGATGTATTCGTCTTGGCAGTTTATTTCTGGAAATACTTAGCAAATATTGGGTGTCTCGGTCTATGGTTTGACGGTTCTCACACAAAGAAATATTTTCTAGGATGCCATTTGGCAGCTGAATCTCTGGGTGAAAACATATGCAATATTTTGCCAGCATTACATGCTGTAAGTGGTTGCGACACTACTAGTAGATTTGGTAGTAAAATGCAATGGTTGAAAGCCGCGTCTGAAGATTTTGTACAAACAGGTCTCATGCCTTTGGGAAATCTAGACCTAAATAATGAGCAATTCAAACAGTTAGAAGCAGTTTGCACATATTTATTTTCAAAGAAAATATTAACTGCTGATGAACTCAGATTTTTACTGATATCTCAAAATATAGGTTTCAATTTCAATTTGATGAGAGTGATATGCACTTCCGACGCTTTGCATTTGCATTTATTAAGAGCTACATTACAAACATTTATATGGAAAAATGCTCATCAAACACAATTACCACCCATTGATTATTGTTCATTTGGTTACGAAAAGCTCAACGGTGACTTACGTCCACGACAAATGACGAAGCCGTCTTTACCAGAGTCATTAATTCCACCATGTAAATGTACTGCAAATTGTCGCACATTGTCATGTAATTGCAAAAAATCAGAATTGTTTTGTATTTCATTATGTAAATGCATCAATAACAAATGTCAAAATAAAAATGAGTAATTTTTTACCTACTTTAAGTACATTTATGCTTGAATTCGCTGGTTTTTTTATATATAACTTTTATTTTTTATTAATAAAAAGAATTATTCCGTAATTTTTTATTATTTAACAATCGATCCTCACTTTTACCATTAAAATATATATATATATATATTACGGAAATAATCATTAAATTGACTTTATATCATGTACTCAATACATTCCCTTTACAAATAAGAGGAGAGGGGGTAAAAAAAAAATGGACCAAAAAATTTACCGGCAAGATCCACATTCTTATTCTTTGACATTTTCTTCACTTAAATCCGTTGGCGAAATTCGGTACTCACATTATGCATACTCACTTACCTCTGGCGCCCGGTCTATCTCCGGTGTGCGCTGTGACAGGTTTCTGGCCCATTGCATATACACAACACAGCATTTCATCAGTTGATATACAACTATATTAGTTACGAAAAACATAATACCCGTAAACTTTATGTAACCACCGGATGGAGTACAATACCTTTTCGTTCATCGTAACATAAGGGTGCGCCCACGCATTGCGTTACTTTGATACCCATAGTTCCGCCCTTTTGATTGGCCGAACGGTGGACTCGACACGGTCCAATGATACCGTACATTTATTTACATCGCTTGCATAACTATGCTATTGAAGATTTTTCCCGCGCAAATAAAGTTGACCAGTTTAAATAGAGCTGTTTATAGCCAATAGATCGATTGGTGTGGTTGTTTTGCATAGGTCATGTTATGTTGGTGTTGTAAACTGGATGAAAGCTATCGAAAGGACATTGCGGACGCGCCTTCCCACGCCGGTTTAAATTGCCGTGATGTAATTGGGACTAAAATGTAGCATATTGAATGTTTACAATCTGTAATAATACGCTCTATTTTATTGCCCCTCAGTTGGCTTTGTTAAATCATTTGTAAGTCAATGGAAGCTTCGCAAACTATACATGGAGTGGGATAATTTTACTTCATTAGAGTTCAGCTGGTTTGGAATAAATAGGGTGTATCAAGTATTTGTTATCATGATTCTTGTTTAGTTAAATGGAAATAGATCGTGGGACTTCATCCTCTTCTCTGTTATTTTTTGTAGGCCGAATAACTATACCGTATACCTAGCTCGTGGCTCGTTTATTCTTGAAAAAATATAGATACATTTAGACTCGGATCTAGTATTTAGACTCGTGCAGTCGTGCCTAACTAATAACAGCCGTACAATGCGTGCCACGAAAGATGAGACTTGACCCCGCCTCCCCCGCTCTTTCCGCCGCCCCTATGACGTCCGGTCCCGTCCCGCACTCAGACCTCATACCGCTAAAGATACCTAAAATCGTGTACTGCACATGTCAAACCACGTGGTGTGTCAAGTCTCATCTTTCGTGGCACGCATTGTACACTACGCTTGCTGGGGTTGGTCTGTGGATGAGTCACCATCTTTACATACCGAGATTCCTCCGTGCCTCGGAAAGCACGTTAATACGTTGGTCCTGGCTGTCTTTCGTGGATCTTTGACAGTCGTTACGGATCTTCAAAACCCCAAAAGGCTTACAACCCGTCTGACAAAGAGGTATCTATGTTACCTAGTAACGGGTTGTGGAGGTCAAAATGATGGGCAATCTCTCCATGTAATATACTGGTTTTCAACTGCATCCTGTGAGACTGGAAGCCGACCCCAACATAATCGGAAAAAGGCAGGCAGATACCTATCTAGCTAGTAAACTTGGTATGGTCGGTGGATCCAATAACCAAAACCGCCCGTTCGTGTATTTTATTTTTGCCGAGGTAATAAGGTAATGAAAGTAATGACATTACACCTGTGTCGAGTATGCTTTCCGGCACATATTTATAACGAAACAATACGGAAGTTAATAAAATGGTGATAAAGCAGCTTTTTTAATGCTTAAATACGGGATGATTTGTCAATTCAAAAGTGCCTGTAAATGGTTTAATTGAAATAAATGCTTTGAGTTTGAGTTCAAACTCAAACTACCACGTATCATTACCACGTAGTTTCGTATCAAAATGATAAAACGGAACCCTTATGGTGAGACTCAGTCTATCTGTCTGTCTGTATGTCACAGCTGGATATCTCAAGAACTACTAATGCTACCAACTTGAAATTTAGAATAGTTTTAGATGACGTTGGGTCTGAAAATTAAAAGTGGGGCTACTAGGGCATGTGGGGGGGTATCATATGAAAGAGCACAGTTTGCACATTCTCAAACATTTTTTCTTTTTTTTAGGCCGCTTAGTTTTCGAGTTTTGATGTAACATGTCAAAAAATACCGCAAACTTCGGGGATAAGGGCCCCCCCCTTATCCCCGAAGTTTGCATTGAGAAAAATCTGAAATTATTCTATGTGATAGAAGTATATGTAAAGATTACAGGAAAAATAAAACGAAGTCTCTAAATAGCATACTTTCTCAGAAATCATCAACAAAATACACCGCAGTGTATACAGTACAGTGTTAAAATTATCTGACATAGGCCTCGCCGATGTAAAATTAAAAACATGATGGTACGGAACCTTCGGGGCGTGAGTCCGACTCGTTCTTGACCGGTTTTTTGTGATGAAAAGGACAAAAACCGAATCTATGATAAATACTAGAAACATGAAAGTTTGTGAGGATGGATGGATAGATGTTTGTTACTCTTTCCCGCAAAAACCACTGAACAGCTTTAGATAAAATTTGGCACACAGATAGTTTATAACCGGGATTAACAAATGGGATACTTCTTCGAAACTTATAAGAGTGAAACCGCGGGGCGCTGTCTATGACAAATAATAGGAAATGAAAATATCTGCTATGAGGTCGATGTCTAGGGAAAAACAATGCTAATTGCATTTTTCTTTATTACTTAATAATATATGTTGTATACTAATATATATATGTATTATATATCTTTTTTTTTAATAATAAAGCTGAAGGGTTTGTTTGTTTGAAGGCGCTAATCTCTGAAACTACCAGTCTGATTTGAAAAATATTTTTGCATTTGATAGCCTAATTCTTGCGGAAGGCTATAGGGTATTTAATATCGCGCTAATACCCTTAAGTAGTAAAGAACCCTTAGCGTAAACGAAGTAATAGCGCTGGCAGGTGATGCGATGCGACGGGCTGGGACACTGGGACGGTGGAACAAGAAATTCCATGCGGACGTAGTCGTGGCCAGAAGCTAGTAAATTGTACATTAATGTGTAAAAGATTATCTTTGTTTTTGAAACAACTTTTGAGTCATTTCGAAGCTTTTTGGACTGAGAATCGTTATGACTAATTTTTTTTTTACTAAAAATCATATTATACGCTGTATTTAAATAATTTATTGATACTTTCAAATCGACATCTCACCATACAGCTAGATATTCATCCAACAACTATTAAACGAATAGTATACGACTACGTTAGCTCCCACACTACCCTTAAGTCATAACGAATGCACTCAAGGGAGTGTTGCCATAACCACCACAGATTAGTGATCGAAGTATGATTTTATTAGCACTTTCCGGGTATTTTATTAGAGGCAAACGAGAACCGATGAGGTATTTGGTTTCATTGCGGATAGTAATACGATTTATTAATTGTTTGTACATTATGTGATTGTTGTACATTATGTGTTTGTACACAATGTGTAGTGTTTGTACACATATTGTGCCGGGGCGGGTCTACACGTGAAGTAATTTTCAGATGGAAATATTTTTTGTTCTTCTTGAGGAAAAACTTTCTAAGCTATCTGCTAAACGTCATTACATTGCTGTTATTTTGATTGCTATTATACAATCCATACTCATAATATTATAATCCCAAAGTACCTACTTAACTCTGTCGGTCTTTTACCTTTTCATGCCTAAACCACCGAACCAATCGTTATGAATTTTGTCCTGCAATCTGAAGAAGGACATACTCTACTTTTTTGTATTAAAACCATAAAGTAAAACAACAACTAGTTTTCCATAAAGTAATCTCAGGGATATGATCTAATACTGCACGAAACTGTTAATGAGTAACCATCTGCCTCCCTTTGTTTAAACAAGGCAGAAAAAAATCATCGTGATTCTTTATAAAAGTTAATGAACTTTGGGCCTCTATACATATATATCAATCATACTGACATAATCGTAGACGACCACGGACCACAAACAATTAATAAACAAGTATACAATGACAAATTATTTCGCATTTCCGTGTCCCAGTTTTTGGTTGGCGTTGAATAGGCCAGACATGTATCAAAGTGATGGATGGTCCTAACTAAACTTTGGTCTCGCACAATTAGGTTGACAGTCCACCACACCTTGCGATCGGACAATATATTGTATGTCAATCACTGCGAACACGCACGGTTTGTGGATGTTGGTGTTTATGTGATGCGAGACGATAACGAAACGGTGATGGTTAACCATTGTAATTATGCTTACAGCCTGGAAGTGTTCATTGCTAAACATGATCCTTCCAATGACTATGCTTGGTAACTAGATGGAATTGGTAATTACAATGTTGTCGTACTTATCGTTGGTTGATAACAGGATGCTGCTGAATCTTCTCATAACAGTTCGCTTTCATGGCACCCAGAAGGATACTTGTCTCTAACAGGAACCACAAGAATAACAGCTAGAATGCCATGATGAAATTGAATGAATGTTTTTAATTTTTAACCGAATCGGTAGTAACTACCTACGACGAATTAACACCAATTTTTTTTTACCAAATTCAGTGGTGTCAAGTCTCATTCAAGCTTATCAAGACCGGCTGGTCAAGACTTAACCAGAGCTAGGGTTCTGTCTCGCATAGGGTCTTAGCATTATGCTGAGCCAAGCGATGAGTTTTGTGTGGATGTGATGCATATATTCCCCCAACTTAATCTTTTTTTTTTGTGTTTGTGGTCTTTCTCTGTGTTGTTTCATGTTTACCGTAAATAATCGTATTTTCTTTCTTTTATTTATTTCTAGGTGAAGTGAGCTGACGTTCCACCTGATGCTAGCTAGAGATTGACACTATTCACTAAAGTGTTCACGTTGAAATTTTTACAAAATTGTTTGGTGTTAATTCCTGTCTTGTTATGTTATCGTACAGCGCAGTTACCATGTCGTATCTTATAAATTACAAAAGGGTTCTTTAGTTAGGCGTTCGTGTAGTTTCTGTAGTCTTGAATCCGATGCTATCACTTTGTTAAGTATCGGTTACATTCTGTAAGCTACGTTTATGTGCAGAACCTGATCTATATCTCCCTCGTGTATTGTTCATTGATATTGGAAATAGGTGATATAGCCGTGTTTAGTTCTTGTTTTCCTATGTTATGTTTGGCTATTGACTGCAATACTCTATCTGGCTTCTTAGAAACTGTATTTTCATTATGATTAATGGCTCAGGTCCAGTTAAAAATCAGCGTCAGGCACTAGTTGTCTGGGATTTTTGATGAACGAGGCTTATTTGGAGCAGACGTGAGGCACACTTTCCTGCTAATTTCTCACAATGCACTTTACATATTTTATTTGTTTTCTTTTTTTACTTATTGTATATTAATTATCTTGTGTTGTGTGTCTTTTAGTCTGGGCTAAATAAATGTATTTTCTTTTTTTTTTTCTGTAATATATCTTTGATGGTATCTTTTTTTTCCTTGAATAGTATTTTTTATGCTTGAATAGCTAGCTTAACAGATCTTGCTTTAGTAGGTAACCAGTTACCTGTTGCAATTTGTCGAGTATCGTTACTGTAGTTGTGATACGTTTGTACCATGTCCAATGCTTCATTTTCAATGCCCTCAACATCACTGTCATTCAATTTTTGATTCCCCCATATTCCTGCCACCAATACGAACGTGTGACCGTATCATGCACCAAATAGAGTCAATATTCGCTTATAAAAACGAACTGTACCATAGATGACGTTCGGTGTTTAGTTTAGCGTGTCGCAATCAGAGCACAAAGCTGGTATTTTATTGTGATTTACATACAGAAAGTGTCCATTGTGAGTGCGCGCCCTGTCACAGTTGCCCTCTGGCCTCCGTAGGCCAGCGTGGTCTAGTAGACCGCCGTCATATTAGGTCTATTTAGACCCGCGTGAATTTGGACTCAAGACTCGTCGGGTTCCATAGTCAATCGACCATCTCTCTAGTGTTGTGATCCTTTTTCGCGCATGTTTTGCAAGTGACGTTTAAATACATGTGATTGGAGTTTTGTGTACGTAAGTTTTATTTATAATTTGTTGTTTTCATTAAAAAGCTTTTGCGGTTACGTGCGTAATGGCAGCTGTGGGGAGCTAAAGTGTAGTTTATGAAATAGGTGTAACTTATAGGTAAGTACATCAGTTTCATAACCAGGATGAGATAAAATTAATGGCTGTACAAAAATATACTTACTGAATTTAATTGGCTATTGAGTAATTGGTACCTACTTTATATGTATTTTTAGCACTAATTGGGCCAATTTCAATATGCCTAGTTAAGTATTCGCTAAGGAGATTTTAATGAGATCTCTTTGATTGGGTATAAAAACAGAGCTGAGGATTTGAATGAATAATGTTTCTTTAACTAAGACGGCACTCAATTATAAAATCTTCGGTAGATATATAAATAGACCGAAGTCGACCTAAATTTTAAAATCAACTTAGTGATTCGTTTACTATTTACCGGTTACAAATAATGTCTGAGTTGATTTATTTAATTAAATCTTCCTCAATACACAATCGGAATTGATTTCGGCCATAAGCTGCTCAAAGATGACCTGTTGGAATAAAGGGATGGAATTCTAATTGTGGATTCTTTATTGACTGCCTTTCTTTTGCCCGTAGTTGTACGTGACAAGGAGCGAATATGTTAAACAATTTTCAAAAACTTTCCTTTAATATTTATTTTTCAAAATATTTTCCTTTAATATTTATTTTTCAAAAAAAATCCTTTAATATTTATTTATTTGGCAATAAGTAGTCTGAAAAATAATAAGGTGCTAGTAGAAATTAACCGTAAGGTGATTAATACAATTCGTAGACTGTACTTACAAGCAAGCTTATTATTCCAATGTTTATGCATTGACATAATCAGCCTAAGTGTAACATTCCCACTGCTGGGACACAAGTCTGTCTGTATCAGGACTCTATGAGTGGGAGTGAGCAATAATCTACCACGCTGGCCCAGTGCGGGTTCGAAGATGTCACATGTATTCGAATTTTTCATTCCAGGACATATATGCCAGTTTCCTCACGATGTTTTCCTTCACCGTTTTAAGAGCAGTGGTGATGAAATATGTAGTATACACAAAGTAAAGCGCCTTTCAGGGTTCGAACAACTGGGCCATCACATCTTATGGATTCATCCCAATGTATATGGATACATTTTAAACTGTTGCTCCACGAAAATTTACTAAATCTATTCCATGTCGTTTCATATCTGAATACTAAAGTATCATTCCTTTCATGTTTCATGATTCAAGGAAATGTTCTAAAATAGACCCAAAATTCAAAACCAAATTCCGATTGATTTCAGCCGGTTTTAAAGGCTTGATTAATTCCCAGAATGAGACTGTTAAATCAAAATCGATCTCTTATCTTATTTAAACTCATTGGTGAAGCACCATTCAAACCTCATCAAATGATGGAGTTTTCAGGAAAATTTCTTCAGCTTCTTAAATATTCGTTTAAATAAGGTTTTATTTTAAGAAACATAAAGTGTGTTACGGCACTCAGCGCCTACCTATTAAAATCTTGGCCTAATATTGTAGCGTTTCAAAAAAAAATGGTTGTTTATAAAAGGTAGACTGATGTTTTGATTTTATTTTTAGTTTACTTTTAAGTTACTAATGGATACACAGAAGTATTTTATCTATTTATTTTATTTTTAAATCGTTGTGAGGTTAAGAGCAGGCCAATATGGTAATAATAAAAAATAAAAACATAACCCGTCTTTTATACAGGTTCAAATTAAATAAGCTAGCGAAACTCCGCAGACGTGAACCAATCACGTCTGCGGAGTTTCGCTAGCTAATAATATTTGACCCTGTATAAAAGACGGTTTCAAGTAAAATATAGATGACCACCTTCTGTCGGCGGATTCGTCCTCGCAGATGTCGGCAATTATCCCAGGGAAACGTGCTACCGGGACAAAAAGTAGCATAATAATATGTTCTTCCCCGGGATGCCATCTATCTCCTTGCCAAATTTTATCGAAATCCGTTTAGTAGTTTAGGCGTGTAACTATAACGTATAGACGCAGTTACTTTTGAATTTATAATACTACTAGCAGCGCCCCGTGGTTTTACCACGTAAGTTTAGATCCCAAATATCGGGATAAAAACTATCCTATATGTGTCCTTTCCCGGGACTCAAACTATCTCTATACCACTAGTACTTATTTTTTTTAGATTAATAGGTACCTATATTTTTTCATTTCACTATGATAACATAATCAAGGACAAAATACTCAATTAATGTCTGCACATAACTCGTAGAGACTGCTTAATATCTTCAAGACCAGAGAGGTCTTATAAACAACGTCAGTTGTTAAAAATCAAGAAAAAAGTAAAAGTAACAAAGAGCCGAAAACTTGTCAACTCAGCGAAAGTATTAGAAATACTGCTGCGCCCCACGGTTTGACCCCCATAAGTTTTGATCCCATGGAAATATCGGGATAGAAACTATCCTAATGTCCTTTCCCGGGACTCAAACTATCTCTATACCAAATTTCATATAAATCGGTTCAGCGGTTTAAGTGTGAGGAGGTAGCAAACAGACAGACAGACACACTTTCGCATTTATAATATTAGTATGGATAGTATGGATTATATGATACTAACAGCGCCTCGCGGTTTCACCCGCAAAAATGTTGATCCCGTGGGAATATTGGGATAAAAACTATCCTATGTCCTTCCCCAGGATGCAATCTATCTCTCCGCCAATTTATATCGAAATCCGTTCAGTGGTTTAGTAGTGAAAACGTAACATACAGATAGACAGACAGTTACTTTCGAATTTATAATATTAGTATGGATATGGATGGACAATTCAGTGACTGAAAATGTGTTTCATTAATTGTCCAAAGAAAGTTGACAGCTAACGGCGACAACGAATATATAAGCTTTCTTTCAGTAAAAAAGGAATTCTTATTTTATGGTGAGCTTCGCATATCAACTTGCTATTCCGAATCGTCTATTATAAGATTTACATTATTACATTTATATGTATAAATCTGCCTACCCTTTTTCCCAACTATGTTGGGGTCGGCTTCCAGCTTAAGCGGATGCAGCTGTATTTTACATGGAGTGACTGCCTATCTGACCTCCACAAGGCAGTTACTGGGCGACACGATACCTCGTTTTAAGACCGGTTGTTAGAATTTCGGGCTCGTGACTACCCGTAACGGCTGTCAAAGATCTATGAATGACAGCCGGGAGGGACCAGCTACTTAACGTGCTTTTCCGAGGCACGGTGGGGTCTCGGTATGTAAAGATGGTCACCCATCCACAGACCGAGCGCGGCAAGCGTAGCTTAACCTTGAAGATCGACCCGTGTGGCTGTTGTTATTTTGCCATGAGCCCCTCATTATTATTTATATAAAGATCAATTTATATAAAAGATGTATTTCAAAGAATGAGCACCTAAAACCGAAATTTTAGATTTCGGTTTTAGGTGCTCATTCTCATAATAGGACACACCTGTGATCGAAATAAGTGATTTATTTAAAGTATCGCTTCAATAGGTTGTTGGGACACAGCTCGGTGCCAAATGCCCCGATCACATGCACTTCCTGGTTCAGATTCTAAACAGAGACGGCTCGCATCGCATTTAGTTTAAACTCTGTAGTTAGTGGTCAGCTAATCGCAACGCACTGCCGGGAAGTGCTGTGGTTTCATTACAACAACACCCCTTATAAATAACAGTGTACCGTGCCTAATTTTAGAATTATCGGAACCGTAGCGAAAATTAATCCAGCTGTGCTCATTAAAGTACATGTATCAGAAACCGATACGGTATCTACGTCAGTAAAATAATTCGGTAGCTACTGTTTCATTGTTCGAATGACATTTCCTAATCGTATCGTTTCACTCGATTCGATATTATGGTAAGTGGACTGCTGTTTCTCGGGATTCGTGGGTGGCTATTTACGTTAACGACACGCCTGTGCAATTCATTACATGATTCATTTACATACATTATTGTATGTCGTTAAGTACGGGATTTGTATGAATTTTGGGTGATGTGCTGTGATTAATTTGTCGTTTTGTTTTGTTATTTTCTTCATGCTTTTTAATAGTGAATGTTTGATAAACAAGTATGTGACATCTATAATATATTATAGACATTATAAACTAGCAGCATCTTGCGGTTTCATCAGCATAAGTCTCGATCCTGTGGAAATATAATATCGGAACAAAAACTAATTCGACGACACGGTTGGCGCAGTGGCTGAGCGATCGACTGCTGCGCTGCGTGTCGCGGGTTCGATTCCCGCACGGAACAAATATTTGTATTACCTACAGGTAGTTGTTCCGGGTCTGGCTGTTTGTGTATGTGAATTTAAATGTTTGTAAACGCACCCACGATACAGGAGTAATTCCTAGTGTGGGGCAACGATTTTTTATAAAAATAAAAAAATAGTATATATCCTACGTGCTAATCTAGGTCATGGTGTACCCGTGTGCCAAATTTCATCGAAATCCGCTTAGCGTTAAAGCGCAACATACAAACATACAAAAAATCAAATATTTTCTCTCTCTTTATAAAATTGGTTTAGACAAAAATCACTTTTCATGTATGTCCTTATGTGACCGCGTTGTTCTTCTAAACTTCGCGACGGATATTGATGCAGTTTCACCATCATTTAGATAATGTATTCCGGAAGGTTTATAATAATGTATATTAATACAAAACCTACACATAATAAGGAAATCTCCTTGACCTATCAAGTCTTAAAAACCGTGCGAAGCAGTGGCGGGACGCACGTTTGATTAATAAAACAATGCATTAAAGCCCCACATATTAATTTAAAACTATCAATCTCTCTCTTTTTTACGGTTTGGAAACAATTGTTTCTCGAGCGTCCATGAAGATTCATATTCATATATTTATTTGCATTCCATAATGTTGTAGTTACAATGGCTTGAAACTAAGATATAGGTACTGAAGTGACTTTAAATTTTTCATTTATATGACACGTCACACGATGCATCTCCCTTTGTCTAGTTGGTTTATGTTTGTCCATTAATTCACAAAGAAAAATTATTCATGTCTTTTTGAACATTAGTCCTACTAAGCTTGTTTCATGGAACAGTCACCAGGACATATTATTCATCTTCTGCATCATCGTCATTTCAGCTGAAAAATATCCACTACTGGACATAGACCTTCGAGCACCGCCACTTCGATCGGTTCTGTGTTTCTCGCATCCAGCGGATTCTTGCGACCTTCACCAGATCATCGGTCTACATTGTGGGACGGGTTCCAACGCTACGTCTCCTGGAACGCGGTCGACATTCCAGAACTTCAACTTTCAAAGGCCATCTGTTCTGCGAGCAATGTGCCCTGCCGTTTACCAATTTTTCGGGCTATGTCCCGGGTAACCTTGGTTCTCCTAACATAGCATCTTTAATGCTAATACGAATTTTCTGGTAAAATCCTTTCTTACCCAAATAGTGCGCGGTAATATTGGCACAAGACTTAGGGTTGTCAGACAAATATAAACAAAGTGAGCAACAACCTTCTTTTGCTTTAGAATAATTTATCGTTCCTAAAGACGTATCCTCAATCCTCATATTTGCTTTTATTTTTCCTTCTCCGTCTTATATTATAGTACCGTCCTTTGTGACAACGTTTATTCGAACACTTTGTGCGATTGCGAGTTTGCCCACTGATGCTTTCGTGTTTAAATAAACATGACTAAACTCTTTTGATGTGTTGTTGGGATATAATCGTAGACTATATTTTAGCTTAGGCTTATTGTACTTTCAAGGTTTATTCTGTATTTGGGATTATTCAAGAATTCTTTTTGATTTCTGCTCCGAGTTTCATGATGCTTTGTATAAACTACGGGAATACGTAGTTTCATAACATACCACGCCTGTATTCCCCCAAAGGGTTAGGCAGATGTGTAGGTACCTATAGTACCTACCTACGACCACGTTTCGCCAGTTATTTTTAATTCCCATGTAATAAAGGGAAGGGGCGAATCTTTTGCCATCAATCGTGCACAAATCCAGACTCCGGGCTACCACTGAGAAATTGAAGATGGAAAAAAAAACATAAAAATAAAAAAATGATGATGATAAATAAATAAAACTGCCCGATCCGGGAATCGAACCCTGGACCTCATGCTCAGTAGCGCTCGCGACCACTGGACTAACGAGGCGGTCATGATCAAATCAAATTATTTATTTGCTAGAATGCAGGTAAGTATACAAAGGATGATGAGGAAGGGTGATGTTTCATTCAAAGTATAGAGATGGACAATATACCCACACAAATTAGCGAAACCCACTATGGGATAATAATTTGAGATAATAATACAACAATTAATGATCATTACGATTCTACTCTAAAATCGACAAAATAATCACCAAGATATTAACCGCTTAATCACCGTTAATTTGAAACAAATTGATTTTCTATTGTAATGGACGGATAGCGTACCACGCCGGGATTGAGTGGTTAATAGACTCTTCTTCTTCTAAAGCGTGTCGAAGCAGAAATAGAAAATAAACATAGTTTTTAAATTTTATAGACTCACTTTAAACAAGAAAAAAGCGTAAACAGTCTTTGTCAAGGTACAAAGAAATCCGCTTTTGATACTGATTTTCAAAATCTCATTATAGGTAACTGAAAGTGTTTTAAAAGAAAATCATTAGTAATGCGATATTTTTGTTTGTAGCGGAAACGAAGGCGCACGAGGTGGTCCCGAACCAAGCTGTGAAGTCACCGAACACGCCAACAGCACCGACCCCGTCACCGAAACGTGAGTACAGACCTTTTGTACAAAATGACCCGTTGTTTTCAACAAAAAGTCCCATTGTTTTTGCGTAACCTGAAACCTTTGGCACAACACACGTCCTAAACTTTGAATTATTTTGTTTTGAAACGCAAAAAGTGTGAAGCTAACACCTACACTCTCGGAAACGGCAAAAAGGTAGGTAAATTCAGGGAAGTTCTTTGTTACTTGCTTAGCAAATTGGATACCAACTTAAATTGTCCGTATATTCAAATTATAACTGTCATTCTTAAGTAGTTGTATGGAATAGCTAAAACACGGCAAATTGACGTTGTGTCTCAATTTGTTAAACAACTTCCCTTGCTGTACATTGACCTAAACATCTTAAAGCTGAGTTAGCATCGTTTTAAATGAAATAAAATTATTTATTCTGTAAATAGGATATCGGAATGACTTTTACACTTCATAATATTATAAAAAAAATAAGCTAGATGAGGTAGCGTTTTCTATCTGAGTAGTAAAACCAAAACAAATTCAGAGGTCACAGTCTCTTTTAAAGTCCAGATCTTGATCTTGGTCAGATCATGTGAAGACCATGTAGATTGATGTCTGAAATGGTATTTTGAGGAAAGTACCACACAGATTTCAGTGGACCAGTCAGTGCAAGCATTTGTCAATAATCGTCTGGCTCAACTCAAAACTTCAGGAGCTAAAACTCGAGATTGTGCAGATGTAGGTATTAACGATTACCTACATTTAGATGTTATCGAAAAAAACATAAATTTTAAAGATATAGACTAATCATTACCACACATATCTTTGACGCAACGGGTGACCTTACATAATAGGTATATCTTATCTGCTCAATCTCAGATATCGTTTTGCATCAAACAGGCGCGACACGCGATTAAATTGCGCGCGACACAAAGGCACCGCAAGTCGCGCAACAAGCGGTGCCTTTGAGTCTCGCGCGATTCGCGTCGCGCGTCGCGCCTGTTTGCAGGAGCCTTTACAATTTCACAGCACATCATCATACTAGGTACATCAACAATATCGAATCGATTTTCTCTTTTGACTATTTCTTCGTCTCATCATCATTAACCTATCTACTGTTAGACATAATAATATGCCTCTCAAAATTGTCCGCATATACTCTAGAGTTCTTTTGGCAGGACTTCGTCAGGGAAATAGACGTACTACCATAATATCTACTCATGCCACCTCAACACAGCAAGGTTGTTTTGATGTGTCTCATTTGTAAGGTATATGAGTGTCGGTGAATAAAATTAAAAATTAGACACATGAGACATATCAGCTTGGTTTCTAAAATGGCAACCTACATATACAGGGTGGGGGGGACATCGACCCACATCTTGTTACCATGGATTCAGTACATGATTCTGAAACTCTTTGCGTTGAAATTTATCGTCGGCTATTAAAAAAATAATTTGCTGTTCCATACAAATTTTGACCGCATGTGTATCGCACTTTTCTATGGAACAGCTGTTTTTTTTTTATAATCGACGAAGCGGTTCTATGCTAAGGGGGATCAAAATCTTGCGCTGAATTTATGGTTGCAGTTTACCCATCGATGTCCCTGACAACCTGTATACAAGCAAAGATGACCACTTGCCATTACCTGGACCGGCTCCTACCACCCAATAATATATTAAAAAAAAACACTTACATATCTACACATCAGCAACATTATCTGCAGGGCTATCTCTGGCATATTATGACTGAAATAGTACATTGTTCAGGAGGTAGGCTTATCAAGATTACAACACAAACATGGCAAGGTATCAGGTCAGAGTTATTAGCAAGTAAAATGACACGATTGTCATGCGGTGACCTAACTTGCTTGCCCCTGTTTTGGACGAATGCATCCCTCAACTTCTGAATATTATTTCGTTTTTGTTGCTGAAAACTGGAAAATTCTTGGTTCTAAAATAGAGGTGATAAACTTTCAGAGGCATAAAAACAATATATTTCCGTATGTTTACATTGATAAATGATTTTATTTCTGTAACTAGGTTTGTACAAACACTTTTACACCTCAATTATATTTTAAAAACTAGATAAGATCGGCGTTTCCTATCTTACTACTCTGAGAAGAAAGTCCGAAACAAACTCAGAGGTCATAGTTTCTTTTAAAGTCTAGACATAATCTTGGTCAGATCTTGATACGACAAGACTTTTCTATACTTCTCTGAACATACTTATTTTAAAAGCTATGAAATATTTGCAATTGCGTAGAAAACTGTAGAAGTCTCATTTGTGTATGTATTTCACTTTGAGTATCAAAGCAAATGTTTAATAACTTCAAGATCCATAAAGTTTGTAGATTTATCATTGCTGTTCAGCGCTAAAGCCAGTAATTCGCAACAGTAATGGATAAGCCGATCAAACGCTAATAAATACACACAGTTACATTGCACACTTTGGAAATAAGCTGAAAATACGCAGCAATGAAAGACAAGGTGCATATCCCCACTGTTTTTACAATACACGAGCTAACACATGTTCATTACTGCACAAACATAATTTAACCTTATTAGTTCGAGTTTCAGTTCAGTTTGCTCGCTTCTTGCTCGCTCGTAAATACCGGCCTAATTAGAAATTGTTAGCATGTACCGAAGAGGAGTCTAAATGTATTTTTAAATGTAACAATAAAACACGAATCTCGACACATTCACCTTATAACCCTTTGACTTGGAGCCAAAAAAGCGGCGCCGCAGTTAGCGCCCGCGCTGTTTTGGCACAGTGGCACGGATCTATGTGGCGATTATGTCATGCATGATCCGGAAAAGTTTGTTATTTCGTTCTCAAAAACAAATGTTGGAATGGCGCTTTATCGTGGAGAAAGCGGAGGACGGTTGGATATATTTCTGGAACTAGGAAGGTCACTGCATCGCCGTTATGTTGCCAATAATAATTGCAGTTGACATATTTGTCTCACCCACGATGTTTATCACTGCTTTCTAGAAATATTGCCCCAGTTATTGAGTTTTCTCTACATTTGTTTCTCTTCTAACTGGATGCGAGCACCACATACTCGTATCTATAGTACTAGCTGTATTCACAGCCTAAAATATTTGCACTGCTGAAACACAGGCCTTCACTCTACGTGCGGGTTGGTGGATGTCACATGTCTTGGCACTTTTGGTTCTAATACATGCCAGTTTCTTCACTTTGAGAGCAGTGGTGATGAAATAAGTACCTGTCTGGTTTCGAATAAACCTAGCCAAATAAAAGAACTGCGAAAAAAAGGAAGAAGAAAGGGTTGGTACTCCATTTAATAAGCACACCAACAACCAGTCAGACAGAAAGAGAAACGATGCTTTCAACATAAATAAATGTAAGGACACAAACTCTGTTTTTGCAACACCAACATCCGGCAGTACTCTTCAATAATCTGTATTGATTGATTTGATCTGAGACAGCTAAACTTGAACACGTCAGCTGGTCTAGATTGTGGCTCTGAAAATAACCGAGTATTTTGAATGAGAGTGAAATCCCGATTTAAACACGTTTAATATAAGAGTGAACGTGTTGACCTATTTGCACGAATGTATTTTTCTTTATGACGTATGGTTTCATGTAATTTTGATGTTTAAATATATTTGAGTTGTTTATTCATCGTTATTCGTTTTTTCTATTGAGACTTAGAAATTAGAATTGAAAGAACTTACAGATATAACTTTCTCAACTGTGGCCTTGTGAGACTTCTTTTTAAAATCCGAATAATATTTTGAATAATATTTTGACTATCATTGCACCTAAACATTATAAATCATGACTTAGAAATATGAGTTACTGCCATTATTACAACAGCACTCATGCTAAATTAGCGAGAAAAAATCATAATTGCATCTGTACGTGACTTCGTGGAATCTCTGAATCTTTTCTATGGATTTTCCGTTCTTCACGTCTTTCTAGTGGAGCGCCGTAAGGCATAAAAATTGTAAAATCTCGGAATCCAGGGCCTGTCAATGAATTTTCATAAAAACTGTTCTACTGCATTGTTAAAAGCTCAAATAAAAAAGTTAAAGAAAAAAAATTGGCCGATCTTGATTACAACAATTTATAACAACAATTTACTGAAAAATGAGAGGGACAAGGGGAAAAAAATGTTTACAGTAAAGATTTCAATTTTATAGCGAATAAATTATATTTGCATAGTAACTTTAATGTTAATTTATAAATATTTAGCAAAAAATAACGAGTTACGAAAAAAAAAAATTAATTATCAACTATATAGATACATTTCTAAATTATTGTTCATTATTTTCGTCGTCATCGTCATCGATCTCATTGATGTGGATTGTAGGTGAAGGATTAGTACAGCTGTTACCATTGCATTCTAAGCAAGCTACAGTGCAATTTAATCCACTTTTCCTGCACCCGCAAGATGCTCCGCATCCTATTTTGCATGTGCAAAAAATCATTTTTAATAAGGCTTCTGGAGCGGGTAGCTGCGTCATTGTTTGGGGCATCAGTATTCCGCATTCATATTTCCAACCCCATTCTTCTGGTGATATTTCTCTTCCGAGCCATGGTGCAAGGGTTGATTCAATCATAAAGGCTACTACAAACAGGCGCGACACACGATATAATCGCGCGCGACACAAAGGCACAGCTCGTTGCGCGACTTGCGGTGCCTTTGTGTCGCGTGTCGTGTCGCGCCTGTTTGAAGGAGCCTTTTTTTTTTTTCAGGATGGGATATCATCAAATGACTCTTCCCGCTCTGGGTGGAGCGGAAGGGAGTGTCAGACTCTTACTGACTAAAACCCACCCGTGTTTCTTCCTTCGCCCTTTATGTTCCGGGCCAGCGGTAACCCTTTCGGACAATCCCGCTGACCCGGCAGGCTTCGGCCCTGACGGGTCCCTTCGGTTGATGCTGACATCTCTTTGAGGCGCGCGTGGAACACGTACGCGCCGTCCGGCACGGGCCTGGTCCTGATCGGACGGTGAGCTACCCATTGCTCTCCGCCCGCGCCTAAGGTGGCCGGGAGTAGTCGCGCGGCTCCCGACGCCCGGAGCGTCTCCCGCGGCGGCTGGGACGGGAGGCTCTCTCTCTCAGCCGTCCCGCCGCCTCCTTCGCTAGCATGACTGCTTCGCAGAAGGAGGCGACTGCCCCCCACTCCCTCTCGCCCCGGACCATGGCTTGAACCAGGCCCGGACGCGAGAGGTCGCCGCCGCTGTCGATCGCCTCAACGAGGACACGGCGGTGCTCCGCCCAAGCGGGGCAGACCTCCACCGTATGCTCCACCGTGTCCTCTGGGCGATCCTGGCAATGGTGACACCCGGGCGTTTCCTCCCGCCTGATTATGTGCAGGAACCTCCCGAAACTTCCGTGTCCGGTGAAAACCTGTGTCAGACGGTAGGTGAGGGCGCCGTGACGCCTCTCTAGCCACTCCTCAAAGAGGGGTCTTACCGCCGCTATCGTGGCGTGCCCTGTTTGAAAGAGCCTTTATTGCGTTAGTTGTTAAACTCCCCCCACCCCTCACCTTTGTACCTGCAGTCCCTTGAGGCCCAAGGACAAGTTTGTAATAGTTCTCCTTTTCAAAATATAACTTTAAAGTTAAACTAATAAAAATAGAAGAAAACTCCGAAAAATTATTAATTATTTATTTTAATAATTAAAAAATTGAGATCGGGCAAAATTTTTTTTTTAACATTTTTCTATATACTGTTAATAACACATTTCAAAAATTTATATGAAGATTCATTGACAGGCCCTGGATTCCGAGGTATAAATCTTACGGCGCTCCACTATTCCTAGTATAAATTCTGGCTTTTGTTTGGAAATTAATTCTGAGTTGCATGCTCAATATATTGTCTTACATAAAAATACTTCTAAAACCCAAAACTATTCTGAAATTTATTAAAATGACACTGTATTTCAAACGTCTGATGACACATAAAGTAAATTCTTTCACGTAAGAATTTTCTTTTCAGTTCAGAATTTAGGTACTTATGTCATCGTCAAGATGTGTATGTTTGTTCCAGATAGTTGTAGGTATAATAGTCTCTAACAACTACGTATTATTAAAAACTATTATAGAGCGTTACCTCACCTCGGGTGTTAAGCGACTCGGCATCGAATGATACGGCTTAGTGGCACACTTGGCGCTATTTTGGGAAAATTACCTAGGTTGAAGATTTACTGTTATGTATTGATATATTACTATGTTATTTATTGATGAGATTTTACTATATTGGCACTGACTTTATTGCGTACGTGCGTTGGTTGGTCCATGTCAATGGTAAAAAACAAACACGTAGGGATCCGTACCACAAGGCGAAACCCAAATTCATCTTTAATCAAACCAAATCAAAACACCTACTAACTTAGAAAAGAACAAGAAAATAAGTTTATTTGTGGTAAATATGAAGCAAAGAAAGAACGCAAACACAAAAAAACTGGCCAAGTCTTGTGCGAGTCGGACTCGCACACGAAGGGTTCCGTACCACAAGGCGAAAACGCCGAAAAAAACACGTTTGTTGTATGGGAGCCCCCCTTTAATATTTATTTTATTTTGTTTTTAGTATTTGTTGTTATAGCGGCAACAAAAATACATCATTTGTGAAAATTTCAACTGTCTAGCTATCACGATTCATGAGATACAGCCTGGTGACAGACAGAGAGACAGACGGACAGTGGAGTCTTAGTAATAGGGTCCCGTTTTTACCCCCATGGGTACGGAACCCTAAAAACCAGTAACCTGCAGGCTTACTCTCGAACCTCGATCTCAATCGGAATTGGAAATTGGGTTCGAAAACTTGTCAGTTGGCACTCTTGAATGCTGTACTAGCGCACGATTGGAATCGTCTCAGGTGGATCTTTTTGGTACTAAATGAATTCGACTTTACTCGAACGAATGCACTTTTTTCGGTACTCTTGACGAGATTTTGACGTTAACATATCGAGTTTGAAGTCGTGTTTATGTCAAAGTTGAACGATTACAAAAAGTCTACTTTTTCGGGATCGAGTTTATTATTTTGGTTTATTTGTGAAGTTTTTATTGTGAATAATGGCACGTTTAGAACTTATTTGTGATATTTTGGACAATGCTCATAAGTTAGATATGAGACAAAGGAGGAATTTGAGACGAATGGCGCGTTATGCAGACAACGCGTTTGCCATGACCGACGATGAATTTAGGAAAAATTACCGAGTAAATAAGGAGCTTTTCGAAGTCATTTATAAGGATTTGGAACCTTTGATGCCCCAGCCTACTCGCCGTAGCGACATTCCAAGAAAATACAAGGTTTGTAAACTAGCAATTCCATTTTCACATGGTAGGTATTTTTTATATCTAGGTAAGTAATTAACTATACAAATTTTATTTTTTAGGTATTAGTGGCTCTTTCATTCTACGCCACAGGCAGCTACCAGAGATTAGTAGGTGGAACACAAGGTACAATGATGTCCCAACAGTCAGTTTCGAGAGCAATAAGAGAAGTTACAAATGCTCTTAATTCAAACAATATTTTAAATAAATGGCTTAAGTTTCCACAGACTCGCCGACAACGAGACTTAATTAAACAAAGGTTATTAAGAACTAACTTATTTTTACCTCAATATTAAATATGTAGTATCATTCTATACTTTAGACATTATGTTGTTTTAATACTTACTTTTTTTAACTTATTTGTAAAGAATATTAAGCTAATAATAAATTAATTCCCAGGTTTTATGAAAAATTTAAAATTCCTGCAGTCACAGGATGTATTGATGGTACTCATGTGGCTATTGTAAGACCATCAGAAAATGAAGAGCGGTTCTACAACAGAAAAGGTTACCATTCGAGAAATGTTTTGATTGTGAGTTAGATTGGCTATTTATCTAGTTATTAATTATTAGAGTAACTGTAACTTTCTATATACAGTATTTGTTTACAGATTTGTGATGCAGATCTCAATATACTCAGTGTAGATGCTTCATTCGGTGGAGCCTCACATGATAGTTTTGTTTGGAACCAACATCCTGTTAAGAATCACCTAATAAACTTAATAAATGCAGGAGAAAGAGTTTTTTTACTTGGTAAGCATTTCATACACTTTTTACATTAGGTCTACAATATATTTTGTACTTATGTGTATATAATAACTAATTAGTCATTTTAATATAATTATAGGTGATTCCGGTTATCCTCAAAGGGAATATATGATGACCCCAATAGTGGATGCACCGCCAGGATCAGCTGAAGAGTACTATACAAATCTGCATTGTGTGGCTCGCAATACTGTTGAACGCACAATTGGGGTTTTAAAAAATAGATGGAGATGTCTTTTAAACCATAGAGTTCTTCATTATCATCCAGACACAGCTGCTAAAATTATAAATGCATGCTGTGTTTTACATAACATTTGTAACCAAGCACGATTGGGTTTGGATGATAATGTTGAGGATGCAGTACCACCCATGGGAGAAATGGAATTGGCACAGAGTGGGTTAGAGGTGGATCGAGGTTTTGCCTCCGTGGAGCTGCGCAGGGGTCGCGAGGCTCGTACACAGCTTGTACAAGAACTGTGGGCAGCTCAGCATCTTCATTAATATATTTTTTTTTTAGGAACTATTTTTTGACTAAGACTTATTATATGTAATTTAAAACCTACTTTAATGAAACTTATTTTGTAAATTAATCTTTTTTTTTCACTACACATACTATTTCTAGAGATAACTAAATATTTATGTGACCAATTTGTGCTTTTTTTATTATAATTGTAAGACTATTGTTCTATTGTGTCGATTGATTTGTATTGTGTATTAAATAATGTAATGTGCTGTGTTGAGGGTTAATAATAATTAAAATAATAGTGAGCTTACCTAATAAGTTTAATAAAAATTATAATAGAAGTTCTACAATTATTAAAGAGCTTATGTTTAAAAGGTAATGTCTAATTATTATTAACAAGGATTTAAATAAATATAATTACAGCCTCTTTATTACGTATTTTTCATTTATATTCACAAAGGCATTTCCACCATACACACATAACCAATTTTTATTTGTTCACATCATAAGTTAGGTCTAAACACCATATTTATACAAGTACATACTGTATAAGACATGTGACACATCGTTGGATTCCTTACAAAATTATCCACTGAGATATATGTTGTATGTGTTTCCAATGAAAAGATACTTCAATGTAAATAGGATTTTTTTTTAATTAAAAACCTGTCACCTCAGGCTGGTCTATTTATTTATAACAATACAATATTTAAAATAACACAACTATCTTTTTCAGGGCGTGACGCGCCTTCGAATGATGGTTGCAAAAACTATATTTACATAACTAAAGTTTTACAACATAATATATAAACTCAATTAAGCAGGCCTTTCAGAAGGACTTAACAATTTTACGTCCAGAGCTAGCTAAGGTACCTGGACATACAAAATAAAAACTATAAATTACGGCTTTATAGCCCACTTAATTGAGGTTTATAAGGGTTGTACTTACTATTTATCGTAGAATCACTATTTTACCACAAGGTTTTGCTTAACTTGGCTTATATTATCACTGAATTTGAGCTAATGAAAAGAAAAAACACTAGGTATAAAACTGTTTGGTGACACATTGTCGCAAACAACTTCCATATTTTAAAGTCCAAACTAGTACCTACCTACTTACAATAGCTATTAACATTTAATTACTGCCTATTTTATCTGAGGGCATCAGCAATATTATTGAGAGCATTTGCCACAGTTTGAGAGCCTTCTCTTATGGCTGCTGAAAGTCCCTCCATTTGTTCTACAGCTCGCCACATGTCTTCTTTAGGGTATGCTTTTTGTCAGCCCAATACTGAAAAGGAAATAAACATACTAATTATTGTAACTGTTGTCATATAATTAAGTGAAAAAAAAAAGATGATTAGTGTGAGGACAGTACCTTAGCCCAGCCTTTACCATCTTTCTGTGCACCACCTAGTGCGTTTAAGGATACTGCTATGTCGTTCCACTTTCTCTTTGTCTCCTGCTTAGCATGAGCAGTGCGCAATAACCCCTTGGCAATTCCTGGGTTCTGTACCAGGAAATCTATCAGAGTCTCCAGTTGTTGGTGTGTTGGCCTGCTCATCCTGTAAGAACAATAAATGTTTGTATTGAGCAAAAGTGTTTAATATTAAAATTTAAAGGAATTACAATAAGTATTATTATTAGAATTGTGGCCTTACCTTGATATAATTCGTCTTCCTCGGTTGAATACTTCCCTTAAAGTAAAACTAACTTGAACTTGTGGATATAAACATACTTGAATACATTCCAAACTAAACACTTGAGAACATTTTGATAACATCGCTTTGAAACTTTTGTTTATCGCAACAGTAATAATTCACACTTTTTATGGTTCTTTATATGTAGTGTTAAATATTGTATGGTGCTACGGGACCCTTCGTGTGCGAGTCCAACTCTTGGCCGGTTTTATTATTCAAGTAGGAACTTATTTTAAGATTCTAGTTTAACAAATTTTAAGTGGATGACAGATGACAAATGCGTGAGTTTTTTTTTTTAATGTAACGTAGGCAATGACGTACACAATGAGCCACTGCTGCCTAAATATTTAGTCCTAAAATACATATAAATGCAAGCAAAGAACACTTAAATGATTATATATGTTAAAATAAATATCAGGATAGATTTATTAATAGATTTAACGAGTTATTCATTATTTATAAATTTGGTAATTAACGTTTTGATGTGTATGGCCACCCCACGTGAATCAGTGTAGTCGAACGTGCAGTCGATTCCAATCTCAGTCTCGAATTCGTTCCAGAGTGCCAATTTTCTAAAGATTGGAATTGAAATTGGTTCGGATTGGAATACATTCGAGATTGGGATTGGTTTCAAGAGTAAGCCTACTGGTCTCTTATTCTATTGACAAGTACGCTAGACCAGGAGGCTTACTCTCCAAACTAATTTTAATTCCAATGAGATGCCAATATGATTCCTATGTTAATTTTACAGTCACGTGATTCGGTACTCTTGAAAACAATATTGTCAACAATTACACCACGCCAAGCCCGAACCCAATTCCTCTTAGTTCTCCAATATGGACACCCAATCTAAAAATCATTTGGCGCTAGCATCGAACTCAAGAGTACGAAACGTCACAATTCCAATGTCGATCTATCGGAATTAAATTAAAGAGTAAGCACCCAGCCCAAGTTGAAATAGTTTTTCTGTTGAGTGTGAAAGAAATAATTCTTAGTGCATTTCGATAACTTCTGTGAAACATAACTTCCATTTGGTACATTTTAGTCTCTCGTAGTTTGGGTTTTACGTCACTTGTCAGTTATGAATGACTGGCATACAATTAGTCAGTCTGTAAAAAAATTGCCATTATTCGAGTTAAGTTCACGATTTTACACATATTTTAAAGATGCTAGGTTATTCAAAAGCCAGGGCAATAAAAACATTAACGACTAAAGGCCTGGCCAATCAAACCTCTCTTTTTGTAGTATCGGGCAATATATTGATTCAGGCATAGAGTGACGTCAGTGCTGTTAACATACTCTAGGAGTTAGTCTTTAGCCTAATTTAGCTCATTAGGAATGAAATATGAGAAAACCATTTCAACTACGCAGAATTAGCGAGCATGATCAATTAATACGTACAGACGCCAGCACATCAAGCTAGTACAATCTGTCAAATTTCTTTAATGGATTTTCAACTTTATTTCTAAAGCATAAGGTTCACAGTTGGTTGGGAAAATTTGACAGTTTCGGGTAACTTGATGTGCTGGCGTCTGTACCTACCTACCTACCTACCTACTGCGTAAATTATGCTCATGTTAGGTATGATGACGTTATCGATATTCCTATGTAGAATATTAAGTACACATTATGAAAAATATTGGGTTTTAAAGTAGGTAGGTAATATATTCTGCTTCTTCTTCATGTTGCAGGCACAAAGACACACACGCCACTGTTTCAAATTATTATTAGGGTAGGTAATATTTTTAATATAGATAGATACTTACTTATACCTAATGACTTTTTTTTAATGGAAGAACACTGACCCCAAGTCACAGGTATATAAACCTAGTCTGGGGGCCAGGGACCTATGTTTAAGACACACTACTTCTGTATGTTGTAAATGTAATGTCCGTAAGAACGCTGTCACTTTTTTGAAACTAATTAATTTATTTATTTACTTGTATTTTAAGATAATTTTAAAGACAGTAGATACTTTCGTAATTTAGAATGACAACAAAGTGCAAAACTATAAAATGACACATGACTCCAACACACACAATTCCTGTTTGTATGCAGAGATCTTAAAAACTACTAGATCTAAGCAAACATTAAATCTTATCTTTCAAATTCGACAATATTCATCGAATAAAGTAAATGTCTACGTCAATGTCTGCAGTATTATTTGCTCAGATCTTATGTATGTACAGACGCCAGCACATCAAGCTACCCGAAACTGTCACATTGTCCAATCAACTTTGAACCTAATCACTTTAGCGATAAAGTTGAAAATCTATTAAAGAAATTTGACAGATTGTAGAAGCTTGATGTGCTGGCGTCTGTACAAACAACACTTTGTATTTGTACTTTGTATGTGCAGCTCGCTATCAAAACGTTAGTATTCCCTACAATACTTTTCTTTATCACATCTTTTATTCTATATCTTTGCAAGCCATTGCATTTTCTATACGTGCCTCTTTGAAACCGCACCGAGTTTCCGTAAGAGAAAACATTATATCCATTGAATACTGGTAAGGTTTTAAATTGAAAGTCAAAGTATTACGTTCTTCCGGGAATTTTACTCTGAAAAGCTACCTGTTTAAAGTTTTTATTTATGTTAGATTTATTTCTTGTGTAAGTTGAGGGTTATTGTGTTTACTAGAGTCTTAGAGTCTCCCTTTATTCGATACTAAATACACAATTACTCAACCAACTCAGCCTGTCGCAGTCCACCGCTGAACATAGATCACTAGGGTGCGCCAAAACAACCCTACCCCAACACCCTCTTAAGTCTAGGTTTGGCCTTGGTTAAATACATCATCAACATCACTATAGCCCGAATTCTAAACCAAAAGCCAGATCCATCAATTCAGAACGTTACAGACAATTCTTTTCTCTGATAAAAACTCAGTCACACTGTAGTACGGTGGTATCTACCTACATTAAAATATCAATATCAGTTCTGATATTGGAATTTATATTAGCTCAATGAAAAAACCTGCATATATGTAATAGCCTCACATGTAGCTAGCACATTCTTATTGGTTATAACAGCGTTGCGCCGCGCCGGTGGAAGTGGTCAATCAGTCCGCATGACCTGCAAGTCTTGATTCTAGATAGGCTAGATCCAGGCTAGTCTACCTAACTTATTACCTAACGCGTAATATCCTGTCTTGACTTGTTAAGCAGTTACGTAGACAGATTTTTATAGGAAATTAAATCGTGTCGGGTATTTGCTGACGTTGGGTAGCACGTAGGTAGTATGATGCAGTCTTGTAGGTATTGTGTTCTGAAACTTGTGCTGTATTGGACTAATTTTACCTACATACTCGTATATGGTGCTTGTTGGAAACTTTGATAGTGTCCAATATCTTGAGATTGTCGTTAGTTATGTGTTAGTTAATAGTTGGAGGTTCAATTGCTTCCTACGTAGTGAAGATTAGTTGACATATTGGGCATTTTAAGTGGGCTAGGTTGTATTTATTTCAATTTTTACCAGCCCCATTGCAGCCCAAAGACCTCTTTTCACACATACAGAGAAAGCACTAGCATCGATCACTACGCTTGCTCAAGACGTTTTTCAGACTTATAGTATCTACTAGCTGCGTCCCGCGGTTTCACACGCATAAGTGTCAATCCCTTGGGAATATCGGCATAAAAAGTATCCTATGTGTTAATCCTGGTTATAAACTATCGGTGTGCCAAATTTCATTCAAATCCGTTCAGCTGTTTGTGCGTAAAGAAGTAACAAACATATAAACACACACATTCACAAACTTTCGCCTTTATAATATTAGTGTGATTGGTCACTCTGTTGTGTAACACATTATCTATCTCAATCTGAATCATTTGAAGAATATTGGTAATCTATTGCTTCATATGATCGAAAAAGGTGCCTGCTCAGAACGTAAATGACGCAATGAATATTGTTAGACTGTCAAAATTAAACCCATTGCTTCTGATAGAGTGTTAGGCAACTACCCCGTAGGTTTTCTCACATTGTTTACCTTCACAGATGTCAGTAATTTCTAAGATAAACTCAGAAAGTAAATATGAATTGATAAAGTCACATGGCTTTTGCCCGAACCCATAACCTCGTGTATGAGAGGCGAAGCCTTAACTTCCAGTGGTAAAGGTCGTCATCACGACATATATTTTTTTCAATACTTCAATTTAAATAACTAGGTCAACTATCCCAAAAAGTAATCTTCATGTAATGCGCTATGGTTTTTACCACGTTTTACTTATTTAGAAGATTACTGAAGTTTTTCTAGAGATTAGCTTTTTGCCTGGCTACAGTTGACTGCATTTGTCGTTTGTTATTTTTTCTAAGTAGTGTTTTAAATAGATTTTAACTCAGGAGCTGGTCCGTAAAATGTCTTTGCACCCCATTGAGTCTGATCAATGTCATCGAAACTGTTCTTTACAACTGAAAAGTAGATTATTTCACTATTAGAAGGCACTTGCAAACAGTTTCCGTTTTAACGTCAAATGAAAAAGTAGGTAAAAGAATTCTAGTTAGGCACAATTTTTTTCTGTTTTTATAACTTATTTCCGTAATGAGCAAGTGATAAGATTATTTGCTAAATAAATTATCTAGAATGATAACAGTACCATGTTTTTAGCAAGTTGTGGACGAATCTACATAGTTGACTATTTTTCTTACTTGTATTTTATTTAGTCGAATTCTATAATAAGTGCTTCTTACAGATATATATATATATATATATACAGTATGCAGTGCTTACTTAATTAGTTAGTTGGATTTTAAACCTAATAAATTTTAATTATATTTGCTAGACCTATGTATAAATTATTTTATTACCTATACGTTGCCAGTTACGATTCGTGGAAATCGAAATAAAATCTTTGTTGCTACATTCGATTGTGTTCTCAAGGTAAACGAGATAAAATTGAAAACCGTACTTTACATATAAATACAAGTTTCAGTTACAGTACACAAAACGTCACAAGCGAAGGTCGTGATTTCCTCTTTTAATAAAGGTTTTTTTCAAACTTGTTTTATTGTAGAATTTTTTGTGAAACACTGTGATTCGTAGTGACGCAGTAATTAATATAAACAATTCACCACTATTACATGTCTGAAATAAAATTAATTGGAAGAAAACCTACACCTGAATAAAGATTAATATTTTCGGTAGAGAAAACTATTTCGCATTTAGAAACTACGCAATATAACCGCAACACAATACAATGAAATACACTGAATCATCACAAGCAACTAATTCCAAACTTACCTAAGAGTTTTATTGTTTAGCAAATTAAACTTAGAATTTTGTTTGCGTCCTATCCAGACCTTAATAAGTAATAGTAGCCATTGTGTTATCGAGTTCCTTCCCCGTTATTTCTCCCTAAATGGTTAAGATGCGTGTGTGCAATATTAATTAGCAATATACGATTTGAAGTGCGCCCGATGATAATACAGTCGGACAGTACCTATTGGTAGCGGGCGGCGCGCGGGCTCCCTTCGTTGTGCGGCGGCGCGCGCGCAACACAGGCGTCCACGGTGCACGTCTCCGCGTAAAAATAAAGTCCACAGCCCGCGCTCTCGCACTTCAACCCATTTATAATTATCAGTAAATCGCCGCGCGAGTGCATGACTGCCGTGGCCGGCGACCGCTCGCTTAAAAGAATATCACAATCGCTAACCTCGAACCCGAATCTCACCTCACGTCCCTGTACACCCGGCCCTTGTTCAACAAACGACGCGAAAACTCTGAAATACGCTTAGTCAAACCTCGACGAATCGTCACTCCTACGCAATAGATACCGGTGCCGCGAGACGCGTGGACCGTCTGTGAATTGACCGTGTGTGTTTGTGATATGATTATGTTGTGCTAGTGATAACAGTGTAGCGATCTTCAACCATGCCTGAAAGACCGAAACGCCGTAAAAATAATAAAAACAAACGTAATAAAAATAAAAACAATAGACCTGACGCGAATAAAAATAATAGTGACGAAACAAAATTAGACAACAGTGAATCGTGTAACACTCAAGATGACATCGAGGAGGATTGCGCAGAAAGTGAGGTTACTGAAACAAAGGATATAAAGGTTGAAATTTTGCAACCTTTAGTAGATTATCAAAACACGGCAAGTAGTACTTCTAGTGATGTAATTCATTTGAACGGTGATTTAAATAATAACAGCAATCAAATTGTTGCCGATGCATTAACTATACCAGTTGAGAAATGCCAAGATGTTGTACCGTGCATACTTGATACCGTAGATACTAAAGCTTACGTCGTAGAAGCTCCTGAGCGATCCCATCAAAGTAAAGCAAAGCTAAAAAGCAAAATAAAAAGTAAAAGTTTAGATGGTGATGACGCTACAAATATTACTGAAATTACTGAGGACGATACGGCTCAGCCGGGAGATGAAAATGCACTGGCTTTAATAGATAGTCAAAATGTGGTAGTTACTCATGTTGAATCCGACGTAGAGTGGGAAAGTGCCGACGACCTTAATGAAATTGACGTAACAAACCCACAAGAACTTGCTACTGGGACTTTATCAGTTACCACGATCCCACTTAATGTAGCGCAATGTGACCAAACCAAGTCATTGACACCCGATGAAGAAAAATCTCTAAGAACTTATTTGAATACTCTTAATTTAGCAACACAACCGGAGGGCTTAACCTCTATTGAAATGAAAACGGAAATTGAGGAAATCATAAACCAAGAAATTAAACATAGGTTACGCAAAAAAGCATCGGCTGATGATTTTTTCTTACATAGACATGGTCCTCCAAGAATGTTAGACGTAATCGATGAAGAAGGCAGCGGAAGTGGATCATCTGTAACTTCGCGTCGCCAGTCTTATCTCAGTGACAAGAGAAGTGATGTTGAAGACTTAGATGACGATGTGTTTGAAGACAAGAACAAATCATTAACAAAGCAAAAGAAAATGATGTCTATTGCGGTCCACAAAAAAGGTTATGGGCAGTTGGTTCCCCAAGAATGTTTCCTAGTTGGTGCAAAAATAAAAGAACCTGAAGTTTCTGAAGCCAGAGGTGACTGGACTATGAAAACCGTTGAAAAAATGACCGGTGCTGAGGTAGTATACTTGACAGATACGTCTAGTAGTACTAGTTCTCTTCATGAAATTGAAGATGAAGATGATGGTGTTGATACTGACGTATCAGTGCGCATGATCACACCCACAATAGAAGTTACAGACACGGAAAATTTCCTGAAGAAAACTTTTATTTCAAATGCTGAAGACAATAAACAAGACATTTCAAATGAAAGCCAACAAACTAAACCTGATAAAATCAATGACAATGCTGAAAATATTAATGTTTCTGAGAAAACCCACGAAGAACTAAAAAGTAAAAATATTAATTCTGAGCATAATAATAAAATGGAACTAGAAACCGATCAACATTCTAAAATCGCAAAATCTGCGCCTATAATAGCAGGCACTGAAAGAATTGTGGAAGTAATTCAAGACACAATAACACAGAAGACAGAAACTAAAAACAACTCTCACAACTTAGTTCGTAATGAGACTAGCAACAATGAACATATCGTAAAGCTTACATGTGATCAAGGTGGAATAGAGAAGTCCAGTATACCTCCTACTGGCAAAACCAATGATAAGAAAAATGAGCATATTATAAATATTGAGTATGGAAAAAGGTCCGAGGAACATAAAAGTGACGTAGAAAAGGTTTCTAGTCAAAACTCTCATGAAATTGTTGTTTTATCGACAGATAACATTAAAACCAATTTGTATGTCAAAGATATTGATGAACTTTCAAATAAAAATGATGAGAAAACGCAACAAAGTAAATTCCATTTAGAATCAAAAGTAATAAAATGTGAGTTTAATGATGCAATAAATAACTTGATAAAGGAGGTTGTTTCTGAATCGGAAGAAACCAACGAAAATTTAAAAGACACATTTTCACGTCAAGACTCTTCAAGCAGTGTGGATTCCTCTCAGTGCACGGCAAAATATAACCCCAATTATTCATCCCTAAACGATATATCTAACATGACGCATGACGAAACTATTGTGAATAATAAGATAAATTTAGAACAATTATCTTCATCTACTAGCCATGTCAAAGATATATTTGAATGTGTTACAGGAACTACTGCCCAAACTAAGGCCAAATCTGATGATGACACAAAAGAACCGCTAAAATTGAGAGATTTATGTGTCAGAAACATAGCAACATTGCCTTATGGTAAAAAGATACTTGAAGAATTAGCATCTGTATCTGAACGTTTGCAACACATCGCACTTTATGGCACATCTTCAAAGACAGTCAATAACAAACAAGAGAACGTTGAAAACATGCCACATTATCGGTTACCTGATGTTTCATCTATTGAGACTATATCTATACAAACTAAAGCAAAGGATCCTATACCACCGCCGATTAAACCTCGTCGTTCATCTTTAAACAGAAAATCATCACAGGAAGACGAGCACTGGACTGGTATACCAACCAAATCTGAGCCTGTATACGTTTGTCTATCACCTTCTCAAAAAATGCTGATGGAGAAAACAAACACTGTCATAACAAAAGATGACGCTAGTCACCTTGTTGACATGCATAGAAAATATGTAGATCGCAGGGGCTACAATGAACAATATAAAAATGAAAAGGAGCGAGAAGAAAATGAAGTCGATACTACTCCAATAATACCGTTTAAATCGCAGACTGGAAGTCGATTGCTTGCTTTGATTCGTGATCCAACTCTAACCAATACTATTAATTCTTCGAACCAACGGCTAAATATTAGTTCAGACGAGATTCAAAAGAAGCGCACAACTACAACATTTGCGAAAAGTAATCATGACCGGTTCCCGAGTCGAGATTTTTCGTTCAAGCCGATTCCTCCACCAAGACCAAAAAAATACTCGTCTTCATTTTATGAAAGTGATGAAAGTTCTGATTTTACCGATAGCTCCATGCGTTCAATGAAAAGTGAGAGGAAATTCTTCCATTACTCTACTGGAAACCTAAATAAAGAAATAGAGAGTGACATTTCTTCAATACAAAACATGCATCGCTACTTTACCGATACCAGAGATGAGATACGTGACTATAAATGCCCGAGAAGACCTTCCCTTCCTAAAGATTTGTGTGAACAACAAATGGAATATATCCGTCAAAAAGAAAAGGAAGTAGAAGCTGAAATTCAACGTCTCGATGCTTTAAAAAACAAAATACAAAAGCAAGGACCCAGAGCACCATTAGTTTCAGAAAAAGAGGTAATTAATGAAACAATAAGAGATTCAAATAATTATAGCATATCACGTAAAAAAGATGTGGTTATGAGCAATATGACCTCACAAGGAGCCGAAACTAGAAAAGCAAAGTTATCAGCATTCAGCAGCAGCCAGGAAGAACTACTTCGTGATAAAATGTATTCTGAATACATATCTCAAATGGCAGAACGTGAAGAAAGGAAGCAACACAAAGTCATTAAAATTACAAATGCTCCAGCGTCAACAAACCACATTACTATTTCCAAAAGTATGCCAACACTCGACATTCTTGATGGGAAGGTCAACAATAGAATTGAGAAAGAGTTCATATCGAAAGCTAGGGAACGGTGGGATAAGCTAGGTATTAAAGATCCCGAAACTGAAGACGAACGAGAATCTGCTAATAATGTGTATAAAGAACCTAAAGTGATAGAACATAAAATTAAAGTGATTGAAGGTGGTAAAGAGAAGGACGTTAAAAAGTTACCGAGTCACTTGCAGGAGTTCGTTCGGTTTACGGCCAAAGACAGTGAACAAAGCAGGAGCAGCTCCGGTGAGTCCAACACTGGACCAGCATCCCCGCATCTTGTGATTTTGTGTGCAGTGATTATAATTGTGATAGCAGTTGGCAAATACTTTTTGCAATTGTTACGAAACAAATGACGACTAACATAACATGTACATTGTGACTGATGCCCTAAATAATTCGAATGCTTTAGTGTGTATTGTTGTGTGTAGCATTGCATGAAATGTTAAACCAAAATTGTAACAAATTATTTATTTTAGTCTTATCATTAATCTAGTGACTGGACACTTCAACGGCATTGTATTACATCAATATATTAGACTAAACAGGTAAGTTATTTACATAACTTATGATTATGCTTTACATGTCAAACAGAATGCCCTCTACACTTTTTAGATTAAGTATCATTATAAAACGTTCCATTTGCTAAATGGTAATGTTCTGAACGAGTCAGTTCATTTTATGAATGCTTATGTATGCATATTGTGTTATAAATGTATCCAATGAATTTAAACTACTACTAAATTTAAAAAAAAAACACATTCATCAGATATAATTATTAGATAAGTTCATTTTGATGATCTCTGGTTACACATCCTTATTTTTACTAATTTCATAAACGAAATAAATTATAGGTGACCTATACCAATGCTTGTGAATTTCACTTCTATTACGCAAACTCCCAATATACCTAGCTATAATTATCAAAACCAAATCAAAATTTAATGAGAGCATGAATGAATTTTCATTTTGGATCTGTTTCAAATTACTCCAGTATTTTCGTTTTACGATTCCCATAATGCCTTGGTCTGACTGGCCTGGTGTATTGGTCTGACGCAGATACAGATTACACATTATTTCGGTATATTTGGCTACATTTATGTACGTTCATGACATTTTTACTAACATGTATTGTAATCAAAACGGCAAAATTTTAGTATTACAATTTCACGGTGAAGTAACAAAAGCGAAACAGGTGACAGACAGCTGTTTGTTAGTCAGTGCCGCTGCGGACTGCGGTCACTAGATAAGTCTTATCAGGAATGCATACAATCACTACATGATAATTAGATCGAGACCAAATAATATCATGCGTGCGTAATTATTAGATAAACATGTTTATTACAAATGATCATATTGTTTTTATCAGGTTATTTATGATTTGAACACACTGGATAATGATGATTTAATTCTACTGTAGGCAATGGTGTTGCCAACTTTTTTCATATCAAATATAGTAATTTCGAAGCCGTTGCCTGTAAAAATATAGTAGACGGTGAAAAACTGAAAAATAATTATACATTTTATTTTTTATAGCATGTTTTTGTTACTTTGTGCCTTTATTAAGGGGTTTTTAATTTTTATACATGTCTCATAACTAATAATTATTACAGATCTCGCCACTTTGTATTAAAATTAAAATATTACGTACTTATAATAGTTTCACCAACTATATATATATGTATTTTTTAATACAGTACATAGGCCTCTAATATAGCAGGATACTATATTATGTATATAGGGTTGGTAACCCTGGTAGGCAAGGAGCTATTTCGAAGAATTAATCTACATGTAAACGAAAATCTGTGTCGTGTACAAAATTTGCTATATCAGACGAGAATAATTTGCTTGCCGAGTGAGGCAAGAGCGACGTCCGTGAAAATATTTGGATCGTCTAAATCTGTGCTAAATGGCCTTTGGTGACTCAAAGTCGCTAACGCATACCTTGTTATATGCCTTTAAATATGAATATATTAATAGTCCATTAAAGAGTTTTCAGAGAGAACATAAACCAGGTTCGTAATGTATGTTAAACTTTTTTTTTTAATTCCTAAATTATTATCAGTTTAAACACGAGTTTACAGAAATAATTCTGTGATTGATTTGCTACTGAAATAATTTGTTCCTGTATTGATTCTCATTATGTTCACGAAGGTAGGTACGTTTTAAGTCTCGGAGTCTATATTTCCACACACGGTAAATCCGCTAAACTTATCTGCTTAAGGGGATTACCTCGCTCAAATCCCAAAAACACTGTAAGTTTAAAGAAGATTTTAGATGAATCCTTTTGTGCGTTTTCCGTATAAAAAATATATGGTATACTTAGGGTCATCACAAATACATTGTATTGTTTAAAATTTTAATAAACTTTCCCAGACTTTGGGTTTTTTTTTATGAAATAGGTCCTTTTTCAACCTAAATTGTAAATTTTCTCTGTAACGGCTGAATAGTTCGGCATGAATTTTGTACTAAAAAATATGTAATGACCTATTTCACAATTTGTATTGTTTTTTTTTTCATATTTCTTTTAATATTTTAAAATAATGACTAAAAACCTAAAAACCCGAAACTTCCCCGCTGGAGCACCCCCGCTACGGCCTGTGAGGCGTACTCGGGACACGTTACATCAGTGTCTCGATGACTCTTGTGACGGGTGGACTTACGCGCGTTATTTTTTCTAAATAAAAACTAAAAGTTCACGTTTTGAATGATTTTTGAATTAAATCATATTGTAAATAGTACAAATATAAATATTTCGTAAAAAAACAATAGACATTAAGTTTGTAAATATAATGTAAAGTAGTTTGTAATTTCGTTTTGTTTTTTGCACCTATCATAGAGTAAGCCTGAGTATGCCTAAATATAAAAATAAATGTAAGGTGATGCGTGGCCGAGCTCACCAAAACTATTGGTTTACCTACCCTATTGAGTACATTATTTCTAGTGTGTTTATTTTTGTTATCGTTTTTAGCTACAATACATATTTTTATATCTTGAGAACTTCGTTTGACGGAGGATGGAGACCTTGGTTGGTAGACTCCGAAGGTGGGTATAGGATCTCAGTGACGGCACTACATAAAACCATCGTGTTTGGACTCATTTGAAAGGTCTCATGGAGACATTGGTGATTGGCGATGTCACCTACCTGATGGTGGACTCCGAAGGTGGGGGTATAGGATCTCAGTGACGGGTGTACGTAGAACCATCGTGTTTGTATTCATTTGAAATGTCTTATGGAGACCTTGGTGACTGATGATGTCTCCTACCTGATGGTGGAATCCGAAGGTGGGAATAGGATCTGTGACGGCACTTCGTAAAACCATCGTGTTTGGACTCATTTGAAAGGTCTCATGGAGACCTTGGTGATTGACGATGTCACCTACCTGATGGTGGACTCCGAAGGTGGATGTAGGATCTCAGTGACGGGTGTACGTAGAACCATCGTGTTTGTATTCATTTGAAATGTCTTATGGAAACCTTGGTGACTGATGATGTCACCTACCTGATGGTGGAATCCCAAGGTGGGTATACATAGGATCTCAGTGACGGCACTACGTAAAACCATCGTGTTTGGACTCATTTGAAAGGACTCATGGAGACCTTGGTGATTGACGATGTCACCTACCTGATGGTGGAATCCGAAGGTGGGTATAGGATCTCAATGACGGCACTACGTAAAACCATCGTGTTTGGACTCATTTGAAAGGTCTCATGGAGACCTTGGTGATTGACGATGTCACCTACCTGATGGTGGACTCCGAAGGTGGATGTAGGATCTCAGTGACGGGTGTACGTAGAACCATCGTGTTTGTATTCATTTGAAATGTCTTATGGAGACCTTGGTGACTGATGATGTCACCTACCTGATGGTGGAATCCGAAGGTGGGTATAGGATCTCAGTGACGGCACTACATAAAACCATCGTGTTTGGACTCATTTGAAAGGAGGTCTCATGGAGACTTTGGTGATTGACGATGTCACCTACCTGATGGTGGACTCCGAAGGTGGGGGTATAGGATCTCAGTGACGGGTGTACGTAGAACCATCGTGTTTGTATTCATTTGAAATGTCTTATGGAAACCTTGGTGACTGATGATGTCACCTACCTGATGGTGGAATCCGAAGGTGGGTATAGGATCTCAGTGACGGCACTACGTAAAACCATCGTGTTTGGACTCATTTGAAAGGTCTTATAGAGACCTTGGTGATTGACGATGTCACCTACCTGATGGTGGACTCCGAAGGTGGGTATAGGATCTCAGTGACGGCACTACATAAAACCATCGTGTTTGGACTCATTTGAAAGGAGGTCTCATGGAGACTTTGGTGATTGACGATGTCACCTACCTGATGGTGGACTCCGAAGGTGGGGGTATAGGATCTCAGTGACGGGTGTACGTAGAACCATCGTGTTTGAACTCATTTGAAAGGTCTCATAGAGACCTTGGTGATTGGCGATTTCACCTACCTATTGGTAGACTCCGAAGGTGGGTATAGGATCTCAGTGACGGGTGTACGTAGAAGCATCGTGTTTGTATTCATTTGAAATGTCTTATGGAGACCTTGGTGACTGATAATGTCACCTACCTGATGGTGGACTCTGAAGGTGGGGGTATAGGATCTCAGTGACGGGTGTACGTAGAACCATCGTGTTTGTATTCATTTGAAATGTCTTATGGAAACCTTGGTGACTGATGATGTCACCTACCTGATGGTGGAATCCGAAGGTGGGTATAGGATCTCAGTGACGGCACTACGTAAAACCATCGTGTTTAGACTCATTTGAAAGGTCTCATGGAGACCTTGATGATTGACGATGTCACCTACCTGATGGTGGACTCCGAAGGTGGGAGTATAGGATCTCAGAACCGGTAAGCACTTACCTGGTCATCATCTGACCTTCGGAATGTATCATGTAGTAGCACCCGTACTCAATTAGATAAATTTTGAAAGCTAGGTTATCCTAACTATTCCCGTTACTAAGAACCGGTAAGCACTTACCTGGTCATCATCTGACCTTCAGAATGCATCATGTAGTAGCACCCGTACTCAATTAGGTAAATATTGAAAGCTAGGTTATCCTAACTATTCCCGTTACTGAGAACCGGTAAGCACTTACCTGGTCATCATCTGACCTTCAGAATGTATCATGTAGTAGCACCCGTACTCAATTAGATAAATATTGAAAGCTAGGTTATCCTAACTATTCCCGTTACTGAGAACCGGTAAGCACTTACCTGGTCATCATCTGACCTTCAGAATGTATGATGTAGTTGCACCCGTACTCAATTAGATAAATATTGAAAGCTAGGTTATCCTAACTATTCCCGTTACTGAGAACCGGTAAGCACTTACCTGGTCCTCATCTGACCTTCAGAATGTATCATGTAGTAGCACCCGTACTCAATTAGATAAATATTGAAAGCTAGGTTATCCTAACTATTCCCGTTACTGAGAACCGGTAAGCACTTACCTGGTCCTCATCTGACCTTCAGAATGTATCATGTAGTAGCACCCGTACTCAATTAGATAAATTTTGAAAGCTAGGTTATCCTAACTATTCCCGTTACTAAGAACCGGTAAGCACTTACCTGGTCATCATCTGACCTTCAGAATGCATCATGTAGTAGCACCCGTACTCAATTAGGTAAATATTGAAAGCTAGGTTATCCTAACTATTCCCGTTACTGAGAACCGGTAAGCACTTACCTGGTCATCATCTGACCTTCAGAATGTATCATGTAGTAGCACCCGTACTCAATTAGATAAATATTGAAAGCTAGGTTATCCTAACTATTCCCGTTACTGAGAACCGGTAAGCACTTACCTGGTCATCATCTGACCTTCAGAATGTATCATGTAGTAGCACCCGTACTCAATTAGATAAATATTGAAAGCTAGGTTATCCTAACTATTCCCGTTACTAAGAACCGGTAAGCACTTACCTGGTCATCATCTGACCTTCAGAATGCATCATGTAGTAGCACCCGTACTCAATTAGGTAAATATTGAAAGCTAGGTTATCCTAACTATTCCCGTTACTGAGAACCGATAGGCACTTACCTGGTCATCATCTGACCTTCAGAATGTATCATGTAGTAGCACCCGTGCTCAACTAGATAAATGTTGATTATAGACATTTATTTATTACAAAATAAATTACATAATTGATGTAGGTACTTGTACAAAACTCCTAGAGGAATTAAATCTACATAATTATTAGACCTCTCAGAGAACGAATAAAATAGGCAAAAACGATGACAGCTCTGTGACACATCTGTGTTCTTGGTTAATCTTCAGTTTGTTTGTTTTTAGTATGCTCGTTTGTCAGTAGAGGGCGCCAAAATAACAAATGTTAGTACAGAGATCAAATCTTCAAGGTCATCGAGCAATGTAATATCCTTAATTGAATTGCTTAAGTTATCCCTTAGTCGTATCGTATTATACTGTTAAAGTACTTTATAGCTTCAATTTATTTTGCAATGCACTGCAATTACGAGTAACAATTATTTTCTTCTTCTACACAATTGTAGTTTTCTTTGTTGTAGAACTGAAACTATTCTATTGTGTTTACATATATACAGGGTGTGGCGTAAGTAGTGGTCCACCGTTAGGAATTCGATATACCAGATAATTTACTATAACATTCTACAATTTTAACCATTTTAGTAGTATTTTTTTATACAAAAATCCCTCTTGAATTTGCATGATTATTTGAAAAATTATGGTTAAAACAGAGAAGAACTAACTTTTTCTTCAAAAGCTCTAAATTTACATAAAAACCATAATTTTACACGACAGCTCTAGTATTTCAGCAGTAAATAGCAGAAATCAAAACGAAAATATAATGGTTTTTGTTGAAACTACAACCAAATTTGTAACAAAAGGTAGAAATTTCATAAATAAAAAACAAAAAAATATATTTTTGGAACCATTGGATAAAAATGGTTAAAATTGTAATATGTTATAGTAAATTGTCTGGTATATCAAATCCTTAACGGTGGACCACTACTTACGCCACAACCTGTATGTATTTTGCATAGCAATTGTGTTGAAATCTGTTGGTAAAATACGTGTATTTTCGTAGATTGTTGACAGTTGTTACGGGTAGTCAGAAACCCAAAAGTCTGACAATCAGATATACAAAGGGGTATCCTATTACCCAGCAACTGGGTTGTGGAGGCCAGATAGTCAGACGCTTTATGTAACATACTGGTATACAGCTGCCTCCGGTTAGAAATTGAAATCCGACCCCAACATATTTGGTAAACGGCTGGGCAGGTTTAATGTGTTTAAATAAATAATGAATCGTTGGCGTCAACGTCAGCGAGGGTTCAATAATAATCTCTATCTAAATTATCAATCAGCGTCAATTAAATTGTCCAATCACGACGCTCCGGCGGACAAGGGCAATAACGATGGCATTTCAATTAACATTACCGGCTGCTATATTTATCCAATAATGTAATCAACTTATCCCTATCAACATGCTGACTTCCCATTATTATAATTCGAGAATGTTTAGCATTCCAGAACATGTTTGGCAATCGATTCGATTAGTTTCAGTACTCGATTTGTTTCGAAATCGGATTTGCGTCGAGATTAAGGAATTTTGTTTTTGAGTGGGCTAAAATAACTTTTGTCTCGGTATGTTTGTGTTTTGCTGTGAAAATAAAACTTCAGACGCTATGAATTCGACACGATAGTTTAGTAAATGTATTGCAAAGACGCGGTGGACAGAAATACTCGTGATGTTTTTCGCTGTGGTGAAGCTGCATTGAAATACACGTGAGCAAATCGCATATAATTTTGCATCCGTTTACATCAAATACATAACATTTTATTTATATTGCCACCCAGCTGTCTGTGTATTTTACTTGCATTTTTAAACATTCACTTATCGTTCTACACTTTAATCGTTTTTGCTAGAAAAATATTTGACTATACCGACATAGTCTGGGCTATAAATACTTTCGATCATCTGGAAATTATGTCTTTTGCCAGGTTTTCTTTAGGTACGATAAGTACCTAATGAGTAAATTAAGCTTTACTTACGCTGCAATATTACAAACACAGTTTAATATTACACGGAGGTAGGTACAATAAGAATTTAATACAGGGTGTATAAGAATTTAATACATATATACAGGGTGTAATAAGAATTTAATACATATGTCAGTGTCTTTTATAAATGTCAGTGTCATCTCTAAAATAATTAGTTTGTATATTTATTTGGTTAACGACTGTGACTAATAGAAGTCATCATCATCTGCCTAGCCTTTTCCCAACTATGTTGAGGTCCGCTTCCAGTCTTACCGGATGCAGCTGAATACTAGTATTTTATATAGAACCACAGCCTATCTGACCTCCACTACCCAGTTACTGGGTAATACGGTAGTCCTTGGTAAGACTGGTTGTCAGACTTTCGGGCTTCTGACTACCCGTAATGACTGTCAAAGATCCACGAATGACAGTCGGGAACAACGGTTTAACGTGCTTTCCGAGGCACGGAGGGGTCTCGGTATGTAAAAATGGTCACCCATCCACAGACAAACCGCAGCAAGCGTAGCTTAACCTGATCGATCGACCTGTGTGGCGGTTTTTATTCAGCCACGGAATAGAGAAGTATGGAAGAAAAATACCATGTTACGAACACCAAAAAATGGAACAAGGGCTGGAGAGTGCTGATTTACTTGGTTAATGATATTGATTATAATGTCAACTTAATCTGCATCGCAGTTTTAACTGTTTTATCGAGCTGCCTACTCCCTAGCTCCATCGTACTCTATAAACTAATTACATAAACGCTATACCTAAGTACATGAAGTTCATAACAAACTAACAAACTGGTGTCGAAAGGATACTTACAAACTTTGTTTGACAATCAATCCTCCATGTAGCCACCAAAACTACCGATTCACAACGCATTACTTTTCGATGAGTTTCCAAAAATATCTAGAAACTAACAAACACGCCTTCCATCTTAAGGCGAATGCGTCTGGGTAGAATAGAATACTCTTTATTATGTACACCATATAAATTACAGACATAAATATAGAAACTGTACAAAGGGTGACACAATGGGCTGTCTTATCATTAGGAGCAATCTTTTAAAGACAGCCTTTGGATGGATTTAAAACGGGGAAGGACAGACAAATACTTTAGGTCCGTGGTGTACCATTTAAATAATACAATAAATACATACATAAAGTATATTAAAGTAATCTAAATAAATATATACGTATAATAATAAACATGAAACAGGAGCAAAGAAAATATAATGAAAATGATGAATATAATAAAATGATATATGATGAATTATAATATAATGGGTAGCCCGCGAAAATCAATTTTTCCTACTTTTTTGCAATTTGCAGGTCAGTATCAGTATCAGGATGTATGTTGATCTAAAATGATTCGCGGCCTTATCAAATATTTTTATTTATAGAATTATTATAATCATTAAAATCATCATTAAACATGACATGACATTTGAAGCAAATAGTAACTAAAGGAGTTGTATTGCTGATTGTAATGACTATAATTCAGTAAGTATAGTCATATTTGTTGCGGTCGCGAATCATATTTTAATCGACATACAACCTGACACTGACCTGCAAATTGCAAAAGACATAGAAATGGCTTTGTAGATCCGTGGCAAACCTACAGGTCCGCCATTTTAATATTTTTACAAAATGGCGGCCACGCGTGCATCTTTTGGTGGCCGCCATTTTGAAGAAAAAAAAAACAAAATGGGGGACAGGTAACGTATGTCAGGCTCCATATAAAAATTTTCAATCCCTTTTGAATTTTACGGGCTACGTTAGCGCATCCCTTTAACATGAATGACGTCTGAAGCTGTACATCTTACGTAATCAAGAACTATTAGATAAGTGTTCGGCATCCAACAATAAACTTTTATTCATCCGGAGAACAAAGTACGGTTTCGTGTTCGTAAATTACATATTCAATAAGTTTCCTTCAGCCTCGTGATAAATTATACAATAAGGCGACAAAAGAATTTTCTATCAAACATTTCCATTTTCGCTCTTATTGAAGTTTGTTGGTAATATTTTCTGTTTTTGTACCAGTGCGTGGGTTTTGCTGTTTTGTTAAGAGGGAACAGGGCGTGCGATTCTCCATACAAAT